>CP099849.1:10914306-12130972 GCA_030062745.1 Capitulum mitella
ATGAAGCAGATGGTATAACCGGCGGAAACTGTAATTATGCATAATGCTGGGAATGTTATTCAACAGGCATGACAGGGCACCGTCAGAGATACCAACTTTTAAACTGGCCCCGGTTTCGGTTACGCAGGGCAGGAGAACGATTTGGAGAAAATTATCTTCGTCGTATCGCTACATTCAAGAGTATCGCGATCCGTGAAATCTGAAGGCAGCAACGATCCGTGGAATCTGAAGGCAGTATTGTATGAGTTGGACATCCGTAGACGGACACGGCGCAAATGAGGTATTACTGTCTAGCGATCAACTTTCACCCAGACAGCCAATGAAATGTTTCCGTCTGTGGTCGCTCACATTCAAGAATGACCAGGTCTATGGCATTTTTAGTCAGAGAATACTACAACGGAAATTCCGATACTCTGGGTCGGAGATTTCCATTTCCCTTTACGAAATTTGCATTCATTCACCAAAATATCTTATTTGGCGGATTTGAATGCGCTTAACACAATGGTGCTGCTCGTTTGTTGCAAACGCCGGTATTTTTTGGTTTCAAACACCTAAACATTGAGAATTTGGTGCATTTCCGTGTTATGAAAACGGCTTTAAGCTCGCAGTTACATGGGTTCAGAATTACGAAATGCATTGGTAAATATTGGTTGGTGTTTCGAAATGCATGAAGGGAAAATAAGTGCGTTAACCCGCGCAGTGGAAGGAGGTTTCCGCTAACGCGCATAGGAAGGGGGACACAGAAGTGCCCCCCTCCGGTCTCGGAAACTGAGAGAGCTAGAGACATGAAATTTTATGGGAAGGGTTGGGCTATAACTATTTACGTCGTGTGCAGTTTTCATGACCCTAGGTCAATATTTTCGAGGTTAAATGAGTGGAAAAGTTCAGCTGTGGGCGCTTTCTCGGCCCGTACAGACCATTTCGTACAACTTTTCGAACGAAACGAGAAAAGGGTGTTTGCTGTAGCGTTAAAACGTAGAGTACGATAACTTCCATTCATTTGGTGTCTCGACTGAGGATTTATAACCGAGGTGATGTCAAGTCATTGATGTGCGTATTTTAATTTTTGCACATCAGATTTCGAGCAACACGGGATGGTTTGAGTGTAAATGAGAGCGCTACACGCATCTTTTGACGTATTTTTAGTGGAGGCAGCCAACATAGGTATATTTGATCATTTCCAGCCTTTATATTTATGTATGAATGTATACGTATATATGTATATACATATGAGTATCGTTGTGCCGAACGTGTTTTTAGTAGGGTCTTTGAATGCATATTTCATACAAAGTGACGTATTGCAAAGCAAATCTGGATTAGGCCACAAAATAGTTATCCCTGACCTTCGATCACCTTGATCTTCACTAACCGTGGTATGTACAAGCGTATCCATGTGCGCACACGTGTTTTATTGGGGTCTTTGAATGTATATTTAATACAAATCGACATGTTGCAAGGCAAATCTGGACCAGGTCACAAGATATTTGGCCTTGACCTTTGATGACCTTGACCCTCACCAACCCTGGCATATGTAAGCGTACCATTGTAAGCACAAGTGTTTTTCTTAGGTTCTCTGAATGCATATGTCATATAAACCGACCTGTTGCAAAGCAACTCTGGACCAGGTCACAAATTGGCTGACCTTGAGTTTTGATAACCTTCACCTTTTTTGTCTCTGGCTTTGGTCTTGATACATCCATTACTTATGCCCCAAATGATGTCGCCTGAATGCCCGAATGACGTCGCCTGATTGTTTTCAAGCGGTAATCGTAGGTAGAACGCTAGTCCTTCGCAAAGTTTCCATTTGTCAGCGACAACCGTCATTTTGGTTACGTTGGCTTGACTTCAAATGCTTGAAACTTCAAAAAGTTCCGACCGATTTTTGATTTTCTGTGTCAGTTGGCTAGTTATTCAATTGTAATCAATGTCACAAAGTAGCAGCAGCCAGCTCCGATCCGTTCTCGAGATTTTCAAGAAAAATCGGTTAGTGCACAAAAAGAACCCAACCCCCTTCCAATGCGCATATTAAATAATGTTGTTTTGAAGTTTTCAAAACTTCAAGAGGACTCTGTATGCCTTGCTTCCCATGCGCCACACAAGAGATCTCACTAGTCAGTGCAACCTTGAAGTGTTCGTATAAATATTCATGACTGATCAGATGAGACCAACGACATACCCCCAGAAGGTCTGACTACGGCGAAATTCGGAAAGGTGTTCACTGCATTAATCGAGCACACATTTTGTGCTGACATTTACCCCAAACTTTGGACATTGTACCTCCATAAGATCAGGTGCATTTTTACATGTCCATTGCCTCCACAGCTTAATCCAGGTCAGTTCAATTCGCACGTTACTGTCTGCAGTTTTCCGAACGACGTTTGCTGATGATGAGTGATGATGGTGAATCTTTTTCACGAAAATAGGATAAGGTAAGCTTTTGGCAGAGAACAGTTATGATAACTTCCGGGGCACATGTCGGTGCGCTGATTGAAAAAGATACGACCACATTCTGTTGGGTGTGTCCAGTGCTTTTCTCAGACCGCGATGTTAAAAAAGCATCGGGAGGCAGGCAAAACACTTAACGGTATTCCCGGCAGCGGGGCTAAATCCGGCCCCCTCAGATTTTTTGCTTGCCAATTCCAGGCTTTTTGGCGAAGTTTCACAAAAGTTGGTGGCTTTTCCTAGCTATTCTTTCTATGTGCCGTGACAAAATTTCAGAACTCTATTTTGCACAGGGGCGGAGCCAGGAAACGTTTTTGGTAGGCACCGCAGGCCATTTTTGGCCATGTTGAGGGTAAAAGGAAAATGCTGTCAAAAATAGCGTTTTAAGATAGAACTTAAAATCTTGTATTAATGTATAGCAAAATAGTTCAGCAACATGTAGATACAATTTTGTTCATGTGAGGTCACTTAACAAGGTCAGGTCAAGGTTAGCAGTTCAGATTTGGTTTTATAGTAATAATTTCGGCGCTGTTTTCTCAGATGCCAAACACGGAATATATATGACGAAGATAGGTGCCCTCTACTTGTGTATCAAGTTTCAGCTTAATACCAGGTCGCGTCACGGAGCCATGGCCTCAAATGGCAGTGCGCGTGCCCTATATCGCAATAGCCGTAAAACGAAATTCTTAGAGTGAATTAAAATGATTGAAAACTTTTACAGATAACATTAAATGCACATGAGATCATTCCAAGTGGCTCCAAGATCACTGGAGGTCATTTAAGGTCAAAGGTCACAAGTTGATGTGAAGAACGTGTGACCATGACAGTTCCCCCTTTTTCATGTCGTTGGCACCGACTGTGCTAACATACAAACATTGTGATGCGATTTGTACTTCTTTAGCATAACATGACTAGCAGAAGCCCAAAAAGTGTTTTTGCCTTTTTTGTTCATTCATTTGTTGAAAAACTAGTCCTCCTATTTTTGAAACCCTGTAAACGCCCATGAATTTCCCAAAATTTCAGATGTGTGTGCCAATGGTAAAAGCCTTATCCATAATCTCAAGATTCATGCCAGTGTTATCGAATTCAGTCCATAAACAGTGGAGTTAAAAGAGGTCCAAAAATACCCATAATTTTGACATTTTTGGCCCCTGTATCCACCCCTTTCAAAATTTTGAAACTTTACTTTTATAAAAATGTAGTTCACGTCATGACGAATCGATTGCCGTTTGTTGCGATGAAATCGGGTGTGCAGTCTCGAGATCTCAGGGGGGCCGAATCCGCCGCCCCCCCCCCCCCCCTGCCGGGAATCGACCATACCGTCTAGCCCTCCGGGAATAGGGTTAAGCTTCTTCTGGATAGTGGCTTAGGATGACCGCTGAGTCGGCTGTGGCGCTCACCTTGGTGTGGCTTGTGGCGGGCAAGGGGGGGTTGGCGGCCTTGCGTGACGTTGGTACCGCCTGGAGGCTGCGTGACGGTGACGGAGACCGATCCCCAGAGATGAGGCGTCGCGTCCTCGGGTTGGCCGGCGCTTCCCGCGCCGTTGGCCAACTATCTCCGCCAACAGATCGAATGCCTTTTAGTTTTCCATTTGGTTTTCGGGACAGTTCCAATTCAATGAGTCACCTTTGCTCCATTGTGTGCCTGTTTTCATCGCGCAAGATTTGCAAAATGCAGTGGTATTCGCTTATTGGCAATCGGAACGAGTTTTGCGCCTTGCGTGTCCTAATTGCTAAAAAGTGAGATTTTGACGAAAATTGCCGACAGTTTATAAATGGAACGGCCCGATGTAAGTTGGCCGCAGCACTGCAGCGGTATATTTGTCATTAGGTCTGGGTGGAACAGGTGGCGTATTCACGGGAGTCAGCCACCTTTCTTTAAAAATACTTTTCCATGGATCCCCTGAACAGCGGTATTTCGTCTCATCGGCTTTCCAGGAGCTATGTATCACTGGAGTTTCTCAAACTTTTCACTTTTCATTTCGCCCTGATTAGGGCCTTCATCAAGCATGATTTCAGGGCCTATATAAACATGCATGATTTCAGCAAGCAAGCAGGATTTCAGTACATATCTATATACACATATATATATATATTTATATATATATATATATATGTGTGTGTATATATTTACTGTATTATGTATGGTACAAGACGTGTTTGCTACTGACCATGGGCATAAGTAGATAATAAATGCTAGACCACTTGAGTGACGTAATAAGTCTTATGCGAACTCAAGCATCCGTAGAATCCGCTGACGACGTAGAGCGCCGATGGCAAGAAAACAGCACCGTTTGCTTGTCATTTGCATAGCGGACTTGACATGGCATGCAACACGTAACATATATGAACAGCACTTACAGTGTGAGGATTGCAGCCAAACTAAACCTATGCACCAGCCCCGAATTCTGAGATGCGCAACTATGGGGAACAACCATTTATGTTTCCGGGTGTTGGTTGAAGCGACGTAACCTAAACGCTCTTCCCGTCACCGTGACAAAAACAAAATGCGCGTTTTCTAGCTTGTAAGATACAAGAATGGCGGGTTGTGAGCATCTTCATTGACGTTTAATCGTGTTAGTAAGCTTTTGTGTTCTTTAAATGACCTTCCGTAGTGGTGCGTATCGTTGTCTGTATAGCAAAGACATATTAGGTCTGTGTGGGCAAAATATGGAAGATGTGATAAGTTAACGGTGCCCCTGGGGATCTTGCTGACCTTGACAGGTCGTGGTACATTACTCATAGGCATCATCTGCATACTAAAGAGTAGGATCTCCTGGGTCGTTTTTCTCAGAACTCCAACATTTTGGCGGCTGGCTGGCCGCCAGTGGAGACCCGTTGATGGTGGCAGCGAATCATTTCGATAAGCCCCAGATTGCCCGCTTTGCGAAAGTTGGCCCGTCAAATATCGTAGCCGGCCAACTATTGACAAACGGACGCAGTCAGAATGAAAGTTTCGTTATCTGCGACGGCGACGGAGAGGCTCTCGGTGCCCGCCACGACCGAACCCGATTCCGGCGAATTCCATATCAGAATACCAGAGCGGTCACTCTGATCCGGTGGCTGTGCTTCGCGCAGTCAAATGGTGAATGCACCCAGACCTGTGCGTACTGATCGTTGTCGATGTGCCGATGGCACGCGGAAATCGTCCGTTCATATCATGCTCCGACCGTCATTGTCGTTCCGCGCTGTTGTGTGCTTTCGTGGTCGATCATCTGTGCTGAAACAATGCGAAAATGTTTCAGCATTTTGCCAATGAATTCCCCCCCCCAATAAGAGAAACTAAAAAACGGGGGAAACATTGCGCAGAAACGCCCTTTTTCGTTTACCGCGGTTTCTTACTCAACGTCATATATAACGTCCTGCATTCGAAGGCATACATTGGTCTGTTCGAGAAAAGCCTTCGTGCTTTACGCAGAGAAGGTAAACCCATTTTATACCTCATTTTACTGAGCTAACAATCCTCATACCTGGATTTTATTTCTTCACATTTCGATTAGAATCCGAGTTCCGATCCAGAACCATGTAAAACAAGCTTCTGGCAATTGCCACATCTTGGAACCTCCAGGTTTACGTGCTTAGACTCAGAGCTTGTTCCAGGGCTTAAAAACTCAGGGTTGAAAAACTGGCTGAGCCTGTCACGTGTTGATAGAAAACATTGACTTCTCTTGCTTCTGTTCCAGTTTTCTTCTACAGTTGCTTCAGTGAGGGCCAAAAACTACGGGAAAAAACGCATTTTCTGTAAAACAATGAACCCATGCATGAGCGTCTGCAAGAGACAGTACATGTTGTTGCGCTTGGCAATTATCGATTAGTCATTGACAGAACAGGACATCGGTTAGGTTCACTGATAGCCGGCCATAAACGGACACCCCCGACCTCGCCGCCCTCCTAGCTCGCGCAGTGTTATGCTTCTGAGCCCGACACGAAACGCTGTGCAGAGGTACTTTTGCACCAAGCTTATAGATCCGCTATTTCCCGACTGAATGTTATGGAATTTGCAGGATTGGAGTGGTGGTGAAACCGCATCTGGTAATGCTTTGTACTAAACTGTCCAATCCGGAGGTCAGATGGGATCAAACAAGGTCATATGTGTTTTAGGCTTTTACGTTGGTGTTTTTGGCTATTAATCCATATAATTGGGCTAAGTTCAACGAGTGGGGATTATTTTGGGCCCTGAATTGTATTCTTATGAGCAAAAATGCCTATATTTTACGAGAAGAGATCCAGTAAGGCCACGCGGCCGGCGGGCGACTCAGCTGACCGGCCGCCGGCCGGGCGGCCTTATCTGACCTTTTTGGGTCGAAGAGAGGCAGCGTTGCTCATCGGAATACGGTTCAGCATCCCAAACTGCTTCACCGTGAACCTAGCCGAATTATGTGAATGAACAGCGGAAAACAACAAAATAAAGACTTTTAACACAGTTGACCTCGTTTGACCCCATTCCACCCCCTGATTTGAAAGATAGGTACAAACTATTGCCAGATTCAGCTTCAGCACCACGAATTACTCCTATTCTGCGAATTTCATGCGATTCAGTTTCAGTTTCATGTCCGCCCGGCCGACAGGTCGACAGGCGGGTCAGCTGGCCGGCCGACAGCAGCCGAAGGTCGAATTACCTTTGGCTGTATAACGTCATTTCCGGCCGATTTTCAAAATTCGAGCGCCATCCGATGCGCTTTAATTGTGAACAGTTACTGGAAGTTTCAAGCAGATACAACAAACGATTCGGAGATTAGCGCAGAAAAACCTCAGGTGTGGTGCCATTTTACCGTCCCCCTGCTCCCACCACTGCGCGGATAAATGACTGGAAAGGGAATAATGCCATGGCTTCCTTCCTGTTTGCTGATGACTGCTGTCAATTGAGACCAGGAGCTCGGTCCTGTCCACTGATGACTTGTTAAACTGGGGCCAAGGTCTCGGTTGCCTTGGACTAAAGGGACAATATATTTCATCAGTCGGAGGACATCTTTTTCATACGTCGTCATATCTGGCATATGCACTATCAGCCTAATGGCCGGTTGTTGTGAAGCCAGGTATTACGAGAGTCGGGCTAGCGAAAATCCAAGACTGCCTAAACATATTTAAAAGAATCAATTTACCTCATCGGCCAATTTTACCGTCGCCATGTTCGTCCTCTGCACCCTATAAATCCACTAACCGACGGCTCTCTGGGCTTGATAGCAAAGGTGTTCCAAAGGAACGGGAATCTCTGCTAGTACGTTATTAAAATTGTTGGCGTGTTTCATGGTATCCATGGAACAAAGAAGTTCGGCTAATCTTTGCCTTTAAAACTATGAGCAATCTTCTGCTGTGCTGACGACTCGTGCCGAAACTTCAGAAACTGTCAGACTTGTAAATGGCAGAGAAGATAATGCTATCATTTCCATCTACTCAACTAAGGCGTGCGTGGGCGATTTGTGCTGCGCCCTGCGAACACGAAAAAAACTGAAAACTGAGGCTGAACCCCGTATTGCGGTGATAGTTCCCACAGTGTCCTATTATTTTAATATGAAAAATCAAGGCAGTTTAGTGTGTAAAATAGCTCGTCTCAGTTTGCTCCGGTGGCCTGATACAGAGTGACGACATAGTTAGGTTTAAAACGGGCGAGAGATATGAAAGAAACTATACCAGATTAGTCGTTAACGAGTTGCATGCGGCCCTTTGATAATGGGTTGCTGTTTTGGCCAAACCTGGACGTTTGAGTAACTATAGCAAGTTACTGACAGTGGCTGTGTATAACATTATTAATGGACGCGTTAAATTTCTGCGGTGGCTTTGTGACATCCGTGGTTTGGAATGGTATACGTTTTATCCATGGTATCGATAGTGTGGTACTGTGTTATGACGGTGGCCCTGGTCTATCCGAGTTTTGTCCCGACTGCGACTGTCTAGACCCCTGATCTAGTCGGTCTTTCTCCTGATTTTGGGGACGTCAGTTCGGGCGGACTTCCTCCTCGAACTGTAATGACGTCGGGCTGGCGGATCTCTCCTTGTCTGCGGTGACGTCAGTTGCCTGGGGTTTCTCGTGACTGGAGACGTCAGCCTGGCGGACTTCTCTCCTAACTATAGTGACATCGGTCTCGCCGGGCTTTCTCCTGATTGTGGAGACGTCAGTCTGGGAGGACGTTCTCTCCTGACTGTCGTGACGTCGGTCTGGTAGGGCTTCCTCGTGTCTGAGGAGAAGTTCGGCGGCGGTCGCCCCACCACCCGATCGACGCCCGCAGCATGAATTTACCGACACTTCATTCAGCCGCCGGCAGCGGCGGACGACCGGCCGGCCCATGCCGCAGCTCTCCCCCCCTCCCTCCATCCCCTCCGTCCGGCCAGCTCGGCTGCCCGGACACGCCTGGATGGCCACGGCCCCCCGCCCCCCACAACGGTATGCGTTTATGTACTCGGATTACTCAGGGGAGCCGTGGCAAGGCCAGCGTCAGCTGACACGTCTGCTGCTGCACTGGTCAGCAGCAGATCGTGCCGCACCAGAACTGAGCGGCGGCGTCGGTATGCCCGCGTCCGCCAGCACTAAACCTCACCAGTCATCTAATACTGTGCAACGATCGATCAGTTTGCGCTGAGATTGGTCAAGCAAGAACGGTTGACGATAGGTATCTGATCCATTTACCGTACTCCAGCCCGTTGTGTAGCGCTGGCTCGCAATGTGTCTTGATTGCGTGGTGTCTCATTACTATCATAGATTGACACATTTGGGGCGTTATGTCGCCGATTTATGTATGTATGGGCCTGAGCATGTTCATGCAAGATAAGTTGCGGATTACCCTACCCTGGAAGTCCGTCAGTACTTTTTACGGCCATTGCACAAAGCTGGCCAACGTTCCATAATTAGTTTCCCAGACAGCGCCTGGACATACCTATCCGATAAAGATAACATCGGCGCTGACAGCAGCGGCACTTGAATTACGCAGGGCTCCAGGCTTGTGGAAGCAAACAGAGGTCCACAGCGAGTAACACTGCTCGTTTCCGTGTTGAGTTGTCCATTTCCCCCTTTCCCCACAGTTTTAATCGCAGTCTGAGCAGTTTGAACGTTGGTTATATTTCCAGACTACCAAAGAAGATTCTTTTAATTGCACTCCAAGCACATTTTAAGAAGGCTTGCTGGCCACACTCAGCTAAATGACCTGCCGAAGGTGTCCAGAATCAGCTGTCGTAAATGACCTCCTGTCTCATATCTTTAACATGCGTTATTGCAAAGGGGAGGGAGCTGGAGGTCACTGTATGACGTGAAAGTGATCACGTCAAGGATGGAGATGGGTGAGCGCTGGCAAATTCGTAAGCTGCAAATTTGCCATCCCGTTTTTTCATTGACAAAGGCTACCGTCCCTCCCCTCAAGGGCAAATTCAATGCATTTTGTACCACGGCGGAAACAGTCAGCTATATATCCGTGTGATCATTCCAAGGACTAGCCTTGTTTGTTCAGGACCAGATCACCTATTCCCTGGACTGTTATGTAAGCCAGTACGTCGTTCCAAGTGGTGCCAGGCGCTACGGCCGGGGGGGGGGGGGGTGTCAGTCGGATGGTTTACGATCGCATGGGAGGTCCCACCATCAGTTTCTGTTTGCTTTCCAATTCGGCTGTCGTTAGGCGCTGGCCTCACGATTCGGCTTCAGCATTAGGTTAAGAGCCAGTGTTCCCGGCTTTATTTGGATGTACCGACGCCCGCGCTCTTGGATACCGGCCGTGTGTGGGGCCTGCTGTCACGCCCCTGATGCAGGCACGCTCCTGCGGGTGGCTGCTGGTCGTCTTGATGGCGGCCCGTTGGCGGTGCGTGACACGACCCCTCCCGTGCGTAACACGACTGTTTTCTTCTGGGTTAGGTCTGCAATTACGCTCAGACGTTTCTTCGTGTACGCAGTGTTTTTTCCATCACACACCAGTCTACGCCGCATGTTTATTCACATGGCAACGCACTACACGACATAGAGCTGTTGACACGGACATGTGAACGTGACCGGACGGCATGTTGCGTTGCAGGCGTTCTCTTCAGTATAGAGGTGACGTCCGTCTACTTCGCCGTCCGCAACTACTGGCGAGGCTTCTTCGCCGCCGTCTGCGGCGCCATGGTGTTTCGCCTGCTGGCCGTGTGGTTCGAGGATGAAGGTCTGTGGCTTCCCTCCCGGCAGCAGTTCGGCCAGAGAATTGTCTGACGTCTGGCTCATCCTCTTGGAAACTGCTTGCGTTGTTTACTAAAGTGTTTGGACCACGTGTCGTTTCGGCACGATTTTTCGCCCGTGGCGAGTCTCTGGAGAAAATTCCCGCAATCAGAGCTCTAAGGTTATTATATCAGTCGGAGATCTGCAGACATACTTTCCGTATGAATGTGCGTTGTGAATGAGCGCCATGGGTATTTCTGCGAGGCATTGCTTCATTTTCTTTTCCGTTTGTTACTTTCTCGTCATACTCTGACAAGGTCCATGGTGGATGAATATTGAAACCTGTGAAACGTGTGATCTCGTGCAGCAAAAGGAAGCTGTCGTGCCATTGCCTGCGCTTATAAGCCATGACCTTTTCAGAAACTATAACTGCCTTATTCAAGACCGATTTTAAGGTGGATTTCCCGTTTGATCCACAAGAGTTGTTCGTTTTCGCACTGATAGGGTGAGTCAGATGTTATGTCGTACCAGAATGAACTCGATTGAACTTTGGCATATTGGGGTAAAGATTAATGAAAATGCCACGGCTTATATTTCTAAAATCAGTTACTGAGCACACACACGAGAGAAGACGTTCAAACGCGCACACAATCCGCATTAGCAAAGACGTCCAAGCAACGCCAGTAGCACGTGGTCAGACATGTTCATGTCAGCATTGGTATTTGTATCGTATTAAAAAAATGGTGTAAAATTCACAGTTGCATATTCGAGTGTTGAAGAAGTATGCACGCATATTGTCCTGGATGGATGTGATGATATGACATGGTATTACAGTGATGCATATCATGGACATGCATCAGGTTGTCTATGCCATGCATACCCATAGTATGGGCGGTTGGCATAAAATCTTAAAATTGCAATAATCCGCTTGATGTGAGCCGTCTAGACAAGTGCTTTTTCACTGCAGCTGCTCCTCCCTTAATATCGTTGTGCATGAACTGACAGCAGCAGGCGTATGATAACATCATTGCATTAGACACGAGGTGCATAGGGAACCAGCGTGGGACGGAAGTCACGCTAAACCATTCATACAAACTTCAGATAATAAAATACTGAAACGTCAGACATAACTCATTTTCGTCTGATGTCATTTTTGTCTGACATTCCAACCCGACCATCAGAAATAACCACGTTCTAGTTGCGCAGATGGGAACAGCTTAAATGTCGCATTAAATCCACTTTAAAACACAGAACCCTCCGCTGGAAAGCGAAGCATGTCGCAGTTAGCCGTAAATCGAAGCAACTGAAGTGCGGTCCAGAGCTCTTCAAACAACTTGCTTTCCGTGGTACTGGTTGTACCGTGCACTTGGGTACATTAACGTGACAATGCTGAATATGCAAACCATTCTGGTCTAAACTGCTCATTAAGTAAAGTAAACTCCTTTGTAACTGTCAGCCTGTTTTTTATACAAACGTGAATGAGAAAAAATCTGTAAGTTCCGTCTTCCACAGATTCAGAACGTCTTTTCGCACTAAAAAAAATCGGTACCTATGTTTTCTGTCGTTAACTGCTGTTTTTTTCAGGGCTGTTGCTGGGTTTGCCGGCGCGTTGTTTGTGTGGGTGCATAGGAGATATGTTGTCTTCATGAGGAGCAACTCGTGTATGAAAAGTTTTCTCTCCAAAAAGTACGTATTGTCAGATCGTAAGGAGCCATTTTACCAAATGGTAAAAGCACCCACTTCCGTGACATTTATGATGCGTCACAGTGCACGGCAGTGATGTTGTCGCAGAATATGGTGCAGTGCAGTATTGCTGCTGTTTGTTACGTTCGACTGAACCAAAATGAAAACAGTTTTGTAATTTCAGCTCAGAATTCAGAGATCATAGGTACTTCTGAAATCCTAGTCGATAGCATCTGCCTTCAGTGCTTTTGTTCTGAAAGTATGGTTTAGAAGCAGCTGACTGGGCGCTCTTCCGTTCCTTTCCATCAGGCAAGCGACTGCGCAGGACGGTAATTTTCCGCAGAGGCCTGGTCACATTCAGCATTTCATTTCCAAGACTGCTTTCCACATCTGAAAGCCATTTCATTTTCAGGACAGAGCCGACTGACACGTATCCATTCATCGGCGTTATTTGCAGCCCATTCAACACAGGCGTCTCCCGTTTAACTTTGGCAATGGCCGATGTCTTAGCCGTACGCGGGACCGTGATTTCTGTTGAGCTGGTACCAGAACGGAGGCGTCCCAGTCGAGGCCAGATCGGCTCACGTGATGGCCGCGGGGCTGCCAGTCTCCCGGGAGAAGGGACTGTAGCCTGTCTCCGTCCGTTCCAGTCGCTTCCTGTACCCGTTTCTGGTGGCACTGATGATCTCGTCGGCTACATTCCCGCTGGGTTTGGGTCAGTTCCTAGCTGCTGACCAGACCACCCATGATCAGGTCTGTAAGCGATAGTCCCCAGGAAGAACGTAGGTGCGTAAAACTCATTTGGAATCATCAGTTCGCGAACTGTTCACGTTTTGTTGTTGTTGTTTTTTGTTGATGGGAGTCGTACTGTTGTTACTGGTTACTTCGGAACCATGATATCAAGGAAACATGTATGAGTGGTGTTTAGCTCATGACGAGAAGAAATAGTTCATTGAGATGCGTATGGGGCACAGCAAAGAAGACGTGATGGAGAACCGTTTCGCGACCTATCATTTTTGTTGTTTTCCAGGTTCTAGAATTATTCGCAAACTTCACGTGGTCGTCTTCTGATCTTTCCGTGGATGAGGCCGAGGCTGTTGATCATTGGACGAATCCATATACAAACTTCTATGTCAACCTGTGCATATACATCCTCGTCACGGTGAGTGACTTTCCGGCGCGATAGATGTCTCTGGCGCAAAATGAGACCTCTATAGGTGGCAGCACAGGCGATAGTTTTTTTGCAGGATTTGGTACGCTCCAATCACATCTCCGAAGACTCTGGGATCCCGTAAGATTATCGCCGTATTCATTCTTAGTATCCGTGAACCTAATTATCATCAGGTATGGATAAACGCCACAGTGGAGATTGTTCGCCTTATTCTTGCTAGATGTATGTCTTTCGAGCATGAATTCACGTGCCAGGTCACCACACGCATCGGAATAAACTGACGCACCCACACCTCTGTTTTTGTGGCTAGTTCACTGAAGAGTACAGACAATGTTGTAATGTCGTAACGACACCTAGCGCAGCACGTATGTGCGAAATAGAAAAACACTGTTGAGAGATTGGAATGAGCGCAAGGAAATTTTCAGTGAAACATACACAAAATAGGAAGTGGGATCATAGAACATGCAGTTGGATATATTATATATGTTCTGGTTATGGCACGATCATGACGACTTTGGGAGTTGGTGATCTTTTTTAGGTGCTGCTAGCCATATCTAAGAAACAGGACTCCGGTGTTTTCCGTAGCTCGTGAGGTCACTATACCAAATGGGTATACGTTAACTTGTATTTGTTTTTTCGCTCCCACTGATGTTTGTGTTTGTGTTTCATTTCAGTGGCTTCGCACATCTTTTACCAACAAATAAGAAATTCGCACAAATACGTTAGCGCAGGGAAGGTTTGGGATGTCTCCTGTTGAAGTTTGTACGGCAGACTTTTGAAATATCCATAGCTCCGTTCTGCTTGGTTCTGTTGCTTTGCTTTGCAGCGCATTTATTTGCATCTCGTTATTGGAAGCTTCTCCTGATTGGAAAGAACTTTGGGTGAAAGTTGACGAGAACTGTTCTTGGTTACGAGTTTCAATGATATTTCGTCATTAGGGTTAAAGTTTACAACAGTGAGCCTACTCTGATGCTTCGAGCCACATTTATGGAAAGTGTACAGGAAGAATGGACGTTTTATGTCATGTTTATAGCATTCGAGGAGTAGGATGGCGGTGAATATTAGATAATGATGCATTGCGTTGATCAAAATTCTGTTTATGTTTTGTACCTAGATAATCTGGAATTCCGTGGTCGGATGTAAGGACACGAGTCGGTACAGCAAACTGTGCTTAGCCCGACTTTGAGATCAAATTTTTATATATAATTGTCATCCGAAATGGATAACTCACGTTCCGTATTGGAATAATATCAGTTCTGATTATGAGCGGAGCTACTGCCAAGATCGATGTTGCCCTCCCTGAAATCAAGCTCTGTGTAAGCTCGTATGTCATACAGTACGCGTCGGAAACGAAGTGCGACAGAAATTTGACCGTTATTTTGCCGTGCCTCGACCACGATATTTCGCTGCCACAGTACATTATCGCTACATACATGCTTGTTGACGCAAGATATTTTTAGCACGGGAAATCGGCACGGGGGCATTAAGTCACTACGTGTGCAGTGCCAGCTGATACCTTGACAGACGTCCCGTTTCTCTGCGTCCACTCAGTATACGACAGTTCAAGATGATGCAAACGGATTGATTTTTATATTCCGTTGGTGCCCAGGTTCACCCACCGACCGATCGGACTCGGCGTTTCTCACAGTCGTGGTCATACACGGGGCAAGCATCAGGTGATTCTCGGGACAAGACATGACCGGCGAAACTTGAGACGCAGATCAGTGTCACCATGTGCTGGAGAGCGGGCGGAGCATGTCTCAGCGCCTCTGCCGCGCACAGTTCTCAGTCCTGCTGACGTACAGGCGTAACGAAGACGCTCGGCAATGTCCAGTCAGCATTCTGAATGGGTGTGCATTATTTGGCTCCTGTGTTTCGTCAGGTGACATCATCTTCATATGTCTACAGTTCAACTTTCGCCACACAATCAGCCGTTGCTATGCATTGTTTGATTGGTGTGGGGGTTGGAGTCAGTGCTGTGTGTAGCACTGCCTCCGACCCCTGACGCTCCGACCGCTGGCATCATCCCAGCGGCTATTGGATCACAGTTATAAAACAACAAAATATAAAGCAAGGAAAATACTGCAACGAGAAGCAAAAACAAAATATCCCAATGCCTGGTTGACATTGAAATGCTCGGCGAATACTAGATTGAAAACATGGTAAACAGAATATTCACCGAATATTTAAATCATCGGATTAAGATCCGAACATCCCCCGAATCCGGGCATTCTGCCGAATGCACGAATCCTCTCCGAATTTTCGGTTTTGAGTCGTTTCATCTTTGTAAGATATGGCTACTCGAGGGCTCACGTGAGTTTTCACCTAGCCACATTCGCCATACGATGATGTGCGAGCCCCTGCAGTCAACTCTAAGCCTGGTATGATAGAGAAGCGAAACAAAGTTGATGGGGACGCGATCGCCGTGATTCACGAAAAACCGGGTTCAGCCGATGCAGGTTCAATATTGAACTTGCAGATTCCTTCGTAATGGACAATGTCATTGCGATTCTGGTTTCGATTGGGTCCTGTGGGCCGTAACTCGTTGGAAGACGGGACTGACCCCGCAACAATAAACTGCCATGGCCGAGACTGAAGCGGTTCTCACCATGCATGCGACATACTGCTTCCATGTGCTCGTTGGTCTGTCGGATGGTCTGAGGTAAATGGAAGGTCAAAACAGCTTGCTGACCTCCGTAAGGTAAACAAGGGGAACAGTTATTGTCATGTATTTCTTTACGTATCATTTTTTCGTTGCGGGTATTGCGACATCGTCAGCAAAGTAATTGAGGGAAAGGTGCGTTTTGTGTGCTCGAATATTGGCTAGCTGGGTGCCGACATTGGGTACTCTGAAATTCATGTGGGCGCCGGTGCTGGCTCGTATTTCGTACGCGGGCGTCGCGTCATTCGAGAATGCAAATACTGGTTATTTCCTTCATTTTCGTCCAATTTGGGGTTTGGTCGGTTTAGGAAACAGAAATAAAGTATGACGAGTCCGTGTTTTAATCCGATCAGGGGGTCACAGGTGAAAGGGGATCGTGAAACTCCTCATCAGTTCGGGAGGTAGCTTGATCACCCGTCAAGGCGTGGAGTAATTCTCAGTAGTATTCGCCATTCGAGCACCTTCAGTAGCATATAACTCCTTCGAGCCATTTCCTGACCTGATGTGTTGGAGAATCAGAGCAACAAAAAAAACAAGAGCGTAGCTGGCTCAGTTGGTTATATTGTGATATCCAGTTCGTTTTAAGTCGTGCAGTGGCTCTTAAAGTTGACTTTAACCTTTGATCGACTGTGGGTCGGCGTTATGCACGCTCAACTGGGGGGGGGGGGGGGGCGGTTGTCCGCCCTCCTCTAACCCACGAACGGTTAGTCGCGCGATAAAAATAAACACACCGTCGGAAAGTTCGTAACGAGTAGAGTTCGACGTTGGTGGCATTTTTAGTTTTGAATGACATGTAAGCCATTTACGCCCTATATATGTTTTCTCATAGCCGCCTGCATGAGACCGAGAAACGGCCTGGAGCTCAAGGACTAATGAAGTGTAGATAAAGGTACCAGCGGACAGGTAAAAGTCCCCAGATGCCGATACAGGCCTAATTTATCTTATTTGTTTAATGTGCACACGGAAACGTTGAGTTACAGTTATACGGTGATTTTCGCAGCGCTGCACGGCGGGCGCCACTGACTAAGTCCGTATGAAATTAACGTGAACTTATTTTAGCGTTGTTTGATTTTTGCAAAATTTGCCATTCCATGTGTTGTTTCTTGATCTTAGTGGTTCTTGGGATGATTTCTCACGCTTAAATTTTGGAAAAAAACTCATTAGTTATCAGTCTACACAACTGGTTGCGCTTTATTCGTGAAAGTCCGTCTGTTTCCAACACATACAATTTTTTTGAAACTTTTTGGACTTCTTGGCATATGTTGCAACTGTGCGGGCCAGTTCTGCCACTTTCAACCCGGTCTGAGTCGTTCATCGCCGATTTTGATGGCGGTGCATTTTGACTCATAACAGTTATTCGTGACCTGACCGGAGGTCAGTGGTCGGAGACCATTGAAACTCTGCCCATTGACGGCAACTGGATGTCTGGATCTCCCAACACTCAAATTGTTTTAAAAAAAAATTCGCCAATTTTCGAAAAAAACGGCTTTGTTGAAAACGGGCTTGATCTTAGGTTAGTGAACAGTGCATTTCCGAAAAATCCGAGATTGCGGATTTGTTACAATTATCAAAATCTCTAACCCTTAGAAGTTTTATTTTGATGCTGTGTTTTGCGAAAAAGTTATATGGTGCTATTTTTTGGGCATAGGTCCACTTGACCTGACCTGGGTCAGACGCCTTAGTTGACCTGAGGTCAAAAATGAGTTACAGGGTGTAAAAACGAGCAAGCAAAAGGCACGCAAAGTTTCGTGACCCTGCGATTGCTTGTTCTCTCGCAGTCTCGGAATAACCTCAAGGGGCGGTCAACCGCCACTCCCCTCTGCCCAGTCGTTGCGGGTTAAATGAGTCCATGTCCATGGATTCTGGTTTTCGCTGGAGCTTGTGGGTAACGCTGTATAACGCACCTTTAATGGGTTCTAGTATACGTGTGGTAGTGGCCAGGAACCGAAAGTAGAGGTCAATATGATGTCCAAAAATGTCTGGCCTGATTTCATCTTTTTTTTTTGTTTTGGGGAAAGACGTATGTGACGTCGACTTGATTAGGATCCGAGGACGAATACCACTGGTACCATGACTGGCAACTCTGCATGAGAATGAGTAAGATTAAGAGTACCGTAAAATGCCTGCAAGTTTCCTATCCGGTGACGAACGGTATTGGGATGGAGTCGGGATTTTTCGTGACATGCCGTCGGGAGAGGGGTCATAGCTTCAGTTATCTAAAAATAGCTTTGTGATTCAGCAGGGCATTGTCTTCCAATTGTCAGACAGGTCATAATAAGCAACACAACTTCATGATAAATGATGACTTGTCTCGAAATTTCTGAGGCATCGGTGCTTCATTCAAGTTCTGGAGCAACGTACAAAAGAAATCCACATTGTTGTTACCCTGTACTGCTGAGGGCTTATACATGAATGTAAACATGAATACCTGCAAAACAGAAATGCAACGGGGTCTTCTGAACGAAGAAAGTCTGGGCTTCTTTGAAGACATCCTTGCAAAAGATAAGGTAAAACAAATTGTCCTCTCCTTGATAGCTTCTTCGCTATCTCAGCAAGTTTTGAGAAAGTTGTGATTTAGTGAGCATGATATCCCTTGATTTCGCTGCAGATTACGTGTCTGAACCAATGCATCTCAAACATGTTTAAGCGATTTTACGCGGAGACGGCATTGTCAACGGATATTTTGAGCACATCTCAAGCGGAGAAACATCTCGAGTGAAGAACGAGTGAGCGCGATGCTAGCTGCATATGCATGCCACTGCTGATTACGGTTATTTGTATTATGCCTTCTGTCCTGTAGTGAAATGGGTGATGGCGTTTGCGCACTAGTTTGAGGAAAGTGGTGCTGTTGAGAGACTCGCTGTTAGTTGCATATCATTGTTTTGCCGTGAGCTTGACATGCATAATGCCAGCCAGTGACGACTTAGGCGTGATTTGTGAATGGTGCCACTGCAGATGCGTCAGTAATCACCTTCAGGGTACCGCATTTCCGGCGAAGTACTGCTGCCGGGGGGAGGGGGGGATTCGTGTTGGTGTTTTTACCTTCGCCCGTATAGGGCCTTCTGCATCACGCGAACGTGCAGGGCCAACGGATAACCTTCCAGGTAGGGTGAAAGGTCAGAAACTGGCGGAAAATGGTACTTTTTGAGTTTAGACGCAAATGAACGCCAAAAAAATGATGATGACAGAACGGATATCATAGTGTTCTTCGATCAATTATGAGTGTATTTGTACCAAACATAATTGTATTTTACCCATGGAGTCCGATCTAGGACATGCTAGATCAGTCTTTATCATGAATGGTCGTCGGTTTAAATGCGTTCTCGGAGCTGCAGAAGTATTTCTGCAGATGATGGTAGATGTTGAAGTCAAATGTAGTATCTCGGTTAACAAGCACTGTTGTCGAATAACATACAAGGGTCATCTTAGGTCATCCAAGGTTATCTGAAGCCAGTGAACTAGGATGATATCGGATTAGCTAGAAATCGCAGCTTAGATACCTTAAAAGCGTTTTTTGAGTCGACATCCAACACAGAATCTAATTTTAGGCATGCCATGATATTGTGGACCCATCACTCCGCGGCCGACGCCGCTTAGCCCGTAGCAAGTCAGGCGTTCGCTACATTGCGCCCTTTTTGACGAAATAAGCAGGCAAATTTCACCAAATATACGTCATTCACCTTCTTACACCTCAGCAGTCCGAACATATAGGTTGTTTTGCGATGCCTGTTTCCGATCTCATTTCCACAGATAAGAAGTTACGTGTTTCCCGCCGTAGCTCATGAGCACAGCTTAGACCATGGACAATGCCGGCAGTAAGCACAAGCCTATTAAATGTATGAATAGTCTTATACATTTGTGTATATATATATATATATATATATATATATATATATATATATATATATATATATATGCACTCCAACCGTCCTACAGTAAGACAAAACTGAGACTACTGTAAACTGGCCCCATGGGCGCACGGAAACGGCTGGCATGGTTCCCGTGGCATAGATCGTTACCATGACAACGTAGAGGAAAACAGTTTTCACCATAAGTTGGGAAAGGATGCCCCAGAGGCCCCTAAACGGGCGAGGGCTAGGTCACCGTGTGCCGTAATTGCAACAAAATTTCGATATCTTTACCGTCCAGTCAAATAGTCGTCCTATAACGATTCTGGGGGAGTAATGAAAAGAGCAGGAAGATATTGTGAAACGTGGCCACGCTGTATGTTGGGTGGTGTCCAGAGAAAACAGTCGGGACGCCGCCGGTCAGAGGACATCGGATTCGGCATCTCTAATTGCCTGTTCGCAGATTTGTATTTCATGAATATCGCTTCCCCTGCTCTGTGGCGGTATTATGTGCCGGTGTTCAGACTCGAGCTGGCGGTGTTGCTGGCGGGGCCCGTGCGGGAGCAGTGCTGACCGGCCGCTCCGTTGTCCGGCAGTTTTGTATGGCGGTGGTGGCGTCCACACTGCCGGTACCGTCCGGAATCTTCATCCCCGTGTTCAAGATGGGCGCCGCTTTCGGCCGGCTGGTCGGCGAGTGTCTGGCCATGTGGTTCCCGCAGGGCGTCAGATACGGCGGCCATATCTCGCCCATCCGTCCAGGTCAGTGGTCTGCGCACTCGATCTCTGCGGCTGCCACCATTCCTGCGCACGTGCACCACAGCTGCGCTGTGGTGAGAAACAGCACGTGCGTATCGGCGGGCTGTCCTGTTCTCGTTGTTTGATGCAGCCACGAGGTGAGCCTGCTGGATCTCAGCTTCGTGCGAAGCAATACATTCGCATAGCGCTGTCTTTGCTCACCTTCACTGAATGTTTTGTGATGTAATGTTGACTTTTGGTGTCCTTGGATGTTAGTATATGATGCATTGAGCATATGAAGTCGTATGAAGTTCATGTGAAGTCGTCGTATGAAACCCATGAGCAGTCGTCTACAGTCATTTTCAGTTGGTGTTCAGTGGACGAAAAAAACAGAGGCAGATATGCTCAGTTCTGGGAACGTGTGAACCTTCGCTCGCAATAACAACTCGTTCGATTGCATCTGTTGTACTAGTTGTTATCAATAGTGTGTGATTGCATAAGCTACCTTTGCGGCACAGAAACTCATTCGAAACGGAACGACAAATTAAGGAAGCCATTCATTGACTAGTCGTCATTGATGCCAAACTAGTGCCACTGGTGTATGCTGTAGTGCAGCCGTAGACATTCGAGTATCCCAGACGACCGCGAGTTTCGGAACAAGCTGCTGCCGTCAGAACACGAATCTCCGCCAGCTGGAAGGGGAGTTCCTGGGTCTGTCAAGAGCGGCCCTTGTGTGCAGATGACGTCAAGAGGTCGCTGATTGGGTTTCTGCAACAGCGAGTTGGGCCTGATTCTGACGTGGCAGCATACGTGACAGTAACCAGTGCCCATCGACAGCCAGTGCGTCGCCTTTCAGCCGTTCTGTTCGCAGAGAAACTCTGCGATCGCTGGTTGATTGCTGAGTAACTTTTTTCATAAATCGGCACTTGGTCTGAATACTTATTAAAAGTTTCAGCAAAATCGAGGGTAACCTAAATATACTCTCAGCCAAGCGACGGATATGAGGTTTCGCAGTGGTTGGCCGTGACCAAGCCGGTGTCGTCTTTCGCGTCGTTGTCCCCGCTCTCTCGCTGGCCTTAAAAAACTGGTTTAGTGACAGGAGTGCAGGAAGTGTCCCACCTTCAACACTGATGAGCTTAATTAGCCAAGCAGCAGATCCTCAAAGAAAGATCAATGCAAATGGGTACTTTTATATATGATTTTTGTCTCGTTTCGTGCCGTTCCAGACGGAAGTGACAGATGAAGAGCGCCAGTATTGGTGACAAGTTTTACACTTGTCAGAAATCGTTTTGGTTAGAATTGCCAGAATGGCAGTCAGATGCTACGGAATGCAGCAAGTGTGCCAAAATGCCGTGACACAAACATCAGCGCTATGACGTGAAAAGAGGTGGATGCCTCGGTTGGACGCTCAGAGACCGACGGTGTCCGAAAGATGTCTGACAGCTGCAGCGCCTGTACGTGGCCGTCACTTCCCATCCGCAGGATGGAATTGGGCGCGTTTGGTCCCCGGATTGGGCTTAGTTGTGGGCGATGCGGCAATTTTGGTACCATTCAATGTGAAATCACCGGCTTCAGTCAGGGACTGCAGTGGCGTTTTGCTGCTGATCGGCGGCGGGACCACCATCGTACCAGCTACGCTGTACCGCAAAACATAAAAAAAAAAACGTAAACGCATGGCGGCACGGCAGAAACGCAGGATGACGGGTCTGCGTTTCCCGTAACTCGTCATGTTGGCTTCCTGCGTCTCCGGAAAATAATTGAAATCGTAAACAAGTCATTCATCTCCTGCAGGTGACATGTATTCATCACGTATGAGATGTATTCATCACGCACGCATCACACAGACATGGGATGCGTGCGTGCTGGGTGACAAATCCAGATCAACTCCAGGTGTTGAAATGGTCCCGCACACGAGTGCTGTTTGGCTGCGAAAATACAGTTGGAGATATGGAGGAACCTGCATAGCTCTCGATGTCTACAATGTAGATCGTAGAATAATGCATATGATGGGACCATGCGATTCCATGGATTTATATGGATTTTTTCGTAAATCCACGCAAAATTCCCTTTTCGGTCAAAGACACTGTTTCAGTCATCAGTTTTATTGCTACCTGGAGGGCGTTGCGCCGGTGGGAGACTATGGGTAAGGTGATATAAGGCAGTACGATTTCGGTTGGCTAGCTTTGGATAGCGATACAGTTCGAGCGGCACGTTGCTGGGAAGGGAACTGGGGATGCGCGGACGAAAACGAACGTTTTTAAATTCGTTGTCATTTTAAAAAAGTCTGCCAGCGTGGCAAGTGTATCGGGCGGTAGATTTGAAGTCATTTTTATTGGTGTTTTATGCAAGCATGCCCTGTAGCATTCACTTGGGCCTGCCCGCACTGATGGAGGGTCCTCTGGAAACGGTTCCAGGCCATGCCTGACGTACCGATGAATCGTTAATTAGGATTCATTAGAGGTCATACGTGGAATGCCGTACATTTTTTCCAGCTCTTTCGTGTTTTTTTATGCCCGTTGATTTTTAAATAGGAATTTCTCTTACTTTCGAAATGCTACGTGCTTTCGAAATGCTTAACAGTCGTTAGGTTAGTCTAGTTAGATGTGGCTTCCGGACCAACTGTCATTTTCATTCGCTTGTGTGCAAAAGTTCGTCAGAGGTACGCTTCGTTTTTAAGTTTGCTGTTGTTAAGTTAACTTCGTTTTTGCTTGTTCTTGTTTTCCTTTCGTTTCATGTCGTTTTTTTCTGTACGACCGGTATTGTACCACATTTTCTGTTGAAGTGGCGCGGTTGCCCCGCCACTATGGCTGCTGTGTGCTTCTACGATCCTGTCATTGTGGTCTCAGAGACGACAGACATATGCTGATGGTTACATGTTTCACGCTTCTCCGTCAAACCTGATCCGGAATGGCAGCATCTGAATAAATTTGATTACATTGGAGCTGTTGTCCCGACTGTGTAAAATGCATGTTTTCCTGATGAATATTAAGCGTGCTGGTGCCGGTAAGGTTACTAAAACATGCAGAGCACCACAGCTAGAGAGAGCGGGCCGACCAAAGAGCGCACTGCCCGACACACCGTGTCGAAAGCACACCGTGGAGCACGGCAGATCATCAGAGCAGTCGTCCGAACGCCCAGTGGTTATTACACCGTTAAACCAGACTCAGCGGCCTTGCATGTCCGCTTTTAATTGTTGGCGAGCCGTTTGGCGGGATAGCACAGATAACGTCAATGTGATACTGATTTATGCGTGATGCTCTTGTTGTCTGGAACGTTTTTCAGACAAATCTGCCTTTGTCGCACAGGACTAAAACCGACGACGATAAAACCAATCCAACAGTTTCGTTTGTGGTTGATTTGCATTTGCATTTACATTTATGACCAAGGCAGCTGAAGTTCTTTAAAACAAAATACGCCAAAGGCCCATTTAGTTATGAAAGGTCTCCACTGTTCTAATCCAGAGTTGCTAATATGAAAGAAACCTGGCATATACCGTCACACCCATCGCACGCACGTGTTTCATTGTTAGCGGCATGTGACGAAATTCGCAGCGAAGTGTGGTAGTGTAGTTTCTCTGGACTTCACCGCGCCGGATATCTAAACGTTGACACATCGGAGTCGCCGGACTGGTTTGGAAGCCGTTCTTGGTGTTCTTATTATCTTGCCGTCATAGCCCTCTCGGCGGCTATGATGCACCGCCACTGGTCGGGGCCCTGACCTGATTTGGGACCACTGCTGCTCTGCCTCAGGCGGTTACTCGATCGTCGGCGCCGCGGCCCTGGCTGGCTCAGTGACGCACACCATCTCTACCTCAGTCATCGTGTTCGAACTCACCGGCCAGATCACCCACATCCTGCCAGTCATGGTGAGTATCCCGTCCTGAACTCAGCTAACTCACCGGCCACAACCTGCCAGTCATGGTGAGTGATCTATCCCAAACCCAGCTAACTCACCGGCCCTGTCACCCTCATCCTGCCAGTCATTGTGAGTACCCCGTCCTGAGCTCAGCTAACACACCTGCCACAACTTGCCAGTCATGGTGAGTAACCTATCCCAAGCTCAGCTAACTCACCGGCCAATCACCTACGTCCTGCCAGTCATGGTAAGTAACCTATCTCTACCGCAGCTAACTCATCGGCCATATCTCACACATATCTACGGTCACCGTGAGTACGCCATATCTGTGCCGGACGTATGGTGGTCGCCGTGTCTGTAGTTGGACGCCGTAAGCTCGTACGTCAGGTCTGATATCTGTTGCCGTATCAGGTGTCTCCTTCTTTATCATTGGCCATTATTTTTCGGCACAGCGGCTCCCTGGGGTGTCAGTGGCGCTTGTTTTCTCCTGGAGTCGCGGTTGGCTTCCCTGCCGAAGACGGGCTCTCGCCTGCGCCGGAAAAATGGCTAATTCATCATCATAACTGGGAGGCGATGATGGCCTTTATGGCCGTGGACCCGGTGGCCTGGAGTCGTTATCTCTGGGGCGCTGTAAAACCGCCTGCCGCCGCGCCGTGCGTGTCGTTCCAGCTGTGTACGCATAGGTGGTCGATCCGAGCGCCTCACGGCACTTTCCGCGGCCGGTGGCTGCTGTCCGGCACTGCGCTGAGACTGCATGGACGCCAGCAGCGATCACATGGATCTTGCAGCCTGCTCTAATTTGTCGTTGTGCGTTCAAAGCAGATGTTCCATCAAATTTTGAACGTCATTATTTTTGTGCTTTGTTTTATGGAAAGTCTTAGGGAACAGATAATTCGATGGTTGAAAATAAATGAACTTATTTGGGCATTCTGGATGTACCATTGCACAGTGCATATTTTGAGAATCTTTCGTACTATGTCGCTGCTACTCTTAAAATGGCGTTTCGGCATGCTTTATTTATTAGCGCGTCTCCGTTTTGAGTCTCAACATTGGGAATTGTCCCGCGGCAGAAGTAATTAAAACATTTATTTCTTTAGTGCAGTGAGCATAGCTATCTCTGAAGAACAGTAGTCTGCGATGCGAGTCGTTTCGACTGGCGTTTCCTTTGTTTTGGCGGCTTGGTTGCTGCGTTTAATCTGTCCAGGTCGGACATGTGGCGGCTGGCTGGCAGGCGGGCCGCACTCTGCGGCGGCCCGGTGCGGGGCCGCGGAGGCTCGTACCCAGGGGACCAGTCGGACCCGGCAGGCCCGCGGCCCACCCCTGACGGCCAGGTGCCGGCTGCCGCCTCTCGACCCGTCCCTGCCACTCAGACGGCGACAGCCGCGCCCTGCCGGCCGCCGCCGCCGCGCACAAAAGTCGCTTGTTTTTAGCCGCCAGGCGTGGCGTCTGATGTATTAAATGCCCGCCGCCGGTATTAGGTCGGCCGACCGAGGCCGCGCCGCCTCCGACCCCTAATGCGCTCGCTCAGTCGCAGTTTATAACGTCCCGCTGACGGCGCGACGCCGGCGGCGCTCGAGTCGGCCGGTTCGGGCGTCGTTGCAGGTGATCAGGTCGGCTGGTTGGGGGGGGCCTTGTCGGCGATGAGATCGGCAGGATGAGGGGTGGGTCTGCTGGATGGGCGGGGGCAGGGCCCTATATAGAAGGTGAAACAAAAATCCTGTGTAGACGGTCGGCCTCGTCCTTTACGAACGAAGGCCGACAGAACGCGTGTCCACGCGTTGCGGCACGTTCATTGACTTCCTCGGCATTGCGGCAGATTCGGACAACTCTGTAGCGCGGCGGAAAGGGACAACTTTTCAGGCTGCTCGGCATGCTGGGACACCTCTGAGCCGCGCGACAGGCAGGAACACCTCTCCGAGGGGCGCGGCGGACCAGAACGTCTCTCTGAGTGGCGCTGCAGGTTAGGGCCAAATGTCCCAGCAGCACAGGAGGTCGTGAAACTTCTCCCAGCAGTGCAGGAGGTCTGCACACCTCTCCCTGCAGCACAGCAGGCTCGGTTACTTCTCGAGCTGCGCGACAGCCAGGAGGCGCTGCGCTGTCTGCTGCCGTCTAGCTGCTGTTGTTTGTCCGCACCTTACATTCCGAACTCTCTCTCGCGACTGTATTCGGTTCCTCCCGACAAGAACACATGTGAGGCGGGGCAGTTCAACCACCCAGGCCAGACGCGGTGACCCGGTCGGCCGCGCAGGCCAGCCAAGTCAGCGGGCCGCGGGCCGTCGGCGCCAGGGCCCAGCGCAGTCATGGGAAATTCTCGCAGCAGGCCTCCCCGAGCAGAACGGCAGGTCCGGTGACCGAGTTGTCACTTATTGGCCTCGGGGAACCCGGGTGCCGCGATCTCCTCCTCCAGCAGCGGCAGACCCGGATGCCCGCTCGCCTTCTCCAGCAGAGGCAGATCCAGATGAAAACATGCAAAAGTAAAAATAAATTATATAACACATAAGTAAACGGAACTGAAAAAGAACAGCATGCATGCAAAACGCAATGGCAAGAAATTAACCAGGCAGACATTGCTCATTTATTGGTGGCTAATGATCAGAAGTGGACTGAGATAACCAAAAATTTAACGTCTGTTAACGTTAATCCTTTAACTGAGAAAATCAGCTAAGTTAAAGTCAATCCGTTCAGTCGCAACAGAAACAAAGTTAATGGAAGTTAAAGCTAACCCGTTACTCCGTTAACTTTCAAGCTATTTTCCAGTACCTGATTTTTATTCCCTAAACCTCTTCAAAAGGCGGAAATAACTGAACTGTATCCTTTGCGCTCCAATCATCGTATTGCAGTTCATATACTCTCTATATCTATGAGTATGCGTGCATTTTTCGGTTCGATACTATCGTCCTCCTAAGGTTTTACACCCACTTATTCTGTCAATTCCAGGACAATTTTCCTATCGCAGCGACTCCAGCACCCTTTGCTGAATGCCTGGGGAGATTCCGGTCAACGCCTATATACCAACGGTAACGCCTTCAGGGACACTTTTCAGCTTTCCGCAGAAGATTCTGTGGTTTTTTTCTTCGGGATTTTCTCCCCACTCAACGCTAAGGAGGTCTTGCGCGAGTACTGGTGTAGATGTTCGGTCTGAGAATCTATCTTCGACACTTCCTCCTTCAGTTCCCCATTCTCACTCTTCAGCATAGCTACCTTAGACTTAAGGCCCACTACTTCCTCCTTGAGAACATTGCATTGGTTCAATAGAAATTTCATATTCACAATACACATCCTCACAGCTTCCCAAATGAAGAAGAGGAGAAATTGAATAACCAACGACCAAGCTAAATCAGACTAGAAAACAGATCCCTAACACAACCGTCAGCTGTAGAGCAAAATGCAAACAATCTTGCAGTGAAAGTGGTGCTCATCTAGATCGTCGCCCATAACCAATTTATCCTAACCAGATTTAAGTTTTCATTATTCATCATTTACCTCATGTCTCAAAGCTGGTTGAAAATCAGTGCCTCAAGATGAGATTGAGGACATGTGCTTGTGCAGAAGTGTCAGACGTGTTTTAATGCAGTGCTTACAATAAAGAAGTTATTCTAACATTTAAGGAGAGAAGAAATATATAATTTACCCTACGGCAACGCCCTTAAGCCCCAATAACCAACCAACCCTGCGGCATGCCAAATATACCAAGACACCACACTGCACCAAACAAATACAGGATGCCCCAGGGTTAATTTTTTTTGTTGTTGTTCTTGGTGTCGGAGTGCAATTTTTGTTTTAGACTACAAAATTTTTTGAAGCGTAGAACTGGCCGGCGTTCTTGGTGTAAGTCACTTATGACGTTATACCTGCGTCCTACTGAGTGAAGACGGAGTCATTTCCTTGCAGAGTGATAAACTTGTGAACGTGGCTATAATGCAGTTTTTAGATGGGGCATAACATTAAGCTTTTGGAATTTAAAGTGTTTCTGGAGCACATCTCTGGTTTCTGGTGTCTTCTTCGTCACCAGAAAAACCGCACCTTTTCCAGCCTTGGAGAGTCCCAAGAGTAAGGATGCACGTTAAAATAGGCCATACATGAAAATACATAGTCAGAATAAAAAACATAATGTTGCGTCGTGTTTCCAATACCTGGGATATCCTTTCAGTGCTCAGTTTATCCACCTCTAGCCGCCATGTACCTCACATCATCTAAAAGAACCAGGTTGATCGAATTTTACTTTCAAACAAATTTGCTTATTGTTGCTGGGCGAAATGCACCGACCAGGGAATGCATTTTGGGTTTGGGGCGGCAAGTTTCAGGAGCACAAGCCTGTGCTCGACTTCCCAGAACCGGCAGGCCAACGCTTCGGTCTGGGGACAACATCGACTTGGTGAAGGTGTCCGTGGAGGCCGACCCCAAAGACTCCTGTCGTCGACGTTCACTGGGACTTGGGATGTCGAAGACGACAGCCCACCGCATGTTGGAAGAAGACCCCAGCCTCCATCGTGTACAAACCATACATTTCAGAGCGCCGTGAGCGAGGATGGCAAGGTGGCCAGGATCGAAAGGTGCCATTGGTTCGAGGACAAGATGCACCATAACAGGGAGTGGATCGACTACGTCTGGTTCTCAGACGAAACTCATTTTTGTCTCAACGGTGCGGTGAACAAGCAAAATTACCGACACTGAAGCAGTACCTATCCCGAGGACCGCACAGTGGAGCAGAAGCCGCACAGCAAGAGGTGCACGGCGTGGGTCATTATGAGCTCACGAAGCATCACTGGGCCTTTTTGGTTCGAAAACAGCGATGTTGAAACCGTGACGGTGACGCAGACCCGTTATTGCGAGGTGATGCGCAAGTTTACCGCCTGCGTCCGTCGTCGCACAAGAGCTGACTTCTCTTGGAAGTGGCTCCAGCAAGATGGCGCTCCATCCCACACAGCGACTGCAACAAGATGGCTTCCTCTGTGAGATGTTTGGAGAGTCATCTCACTCAAGGCCGACATCTGGGCGCCTCACTCACAGGATCTCAGCCCTCTGGACTATTGTCTGCGGTCACCTGAAGGACCAGGTTTTCAAGACGAAACTAAGGCCAGTGCAGGACCTAAAGGCAGCTGTGGAGGCGGTCGTAGCGTCCATCCCAAGGAGGCCTGCCAACATGTTATCGAAGAGTTAACCAACAGGATCGGTACATGCTTGCAGCACCGTGGAGCGCATGAGGAGAGAAAATGATAACCGAGTTTCCTCCGTGCTGCTCAGAACTGATATCACGCGTCCGCTGTTGTTTTCATGCGATTCTATTGATGTCAGTGTAAAACTCCCAAGTTTTCTGGTTGCATTGAGGGGTCTTATATCCATCTGAGCTGAATACAAGCCGATCAGTGCAACTATAAAAGTGTTTCCTTACCTTTGGGACAGCCGGTATGGACGGCTGTCTCACCAGCAACCTGAGGTATCTTTGGTATGGACGATCAGAAATCCTGCTGACTGATCCAAAACGTTTTTGTTCCTCGCAAGGCCTGTTAATTCAGGCATCGTCGCGAGGCATTAGTGCCCAAGGTTCGTAGTTTCCGGAATGGCGTTAGCTGATGGAAGGATTTCCCCTGAGTCTCGGAACTTCCCATGTGGACGGATTCTCTGATGCACTCCAGTGACGTAATTTACGTCATTATGCTCCAAATAACGGTCTCAAAGTTTACGGGTGAAAATGTAACGGGAGTTAATGCTCCCGTAAATTTCTTCGATGTTAACGAAGGCGTTAATCCGTTAAAGAAAAAAAAACTAGTTAATTAGTGAATGACGGATTAACGGACACGTGTCCTTGTCTGCTGATGACTTAATGATCGTTTGACTGACTGAAGACTGTCATTTGTCGGCTGGAAAGCCGTAGATCGCCAGAAGGTTCAGCCGATTAAGTTGCATTTTGACGGGCATCGTTTATGAACAGTTTTAACCAGTTTTGCGTTTTGGCGTAGGTTACATGAATATTTACGCAATTATTTGTGGGTCATCAAGGTGTGTTATGTCTGCTTGGACTTCTAGTTGATCTCTGTTTGCAAATAGGCAGCGAAAGGTTTAGCATACCAAAAGAACATTGAACCTACTATACTATGGCAATTAGCAGCTAAGCTAGCACGAGCACATCCAAAGAAATGTTCACTGCCACTGCTACCCAAATGGTGCCTCAGGTCTAGTACCTTAACATACATCATTGGAGATTTTTGGATGGCACTGCGCCACTTCTCGACATCGTTTAGATATAAGCAACCAGAGTCCTCTTTACAAGATACGATAGATCATATCTTTTTCAACAAAGTGTTCGGAACAAACTGTTGCATTGTCTGCGTTGAGTTTGTCTGCTCTAGCACTGTTGCACACCCATGATGCCCTAATGCCTTCGCCTTTGAAGATCGGAAGAAAGACAAGCCAAGCTCTTGGCGTTTGCGTTTCCCGCCAACCCACGATCCACAGGTTGACACTGCACAGTTTGTTGGCATCTTTGGTAGGTCAGCTCAGATCTGAAAGGAAGGATGAAATAATACGTGAGCTACCAAAACTGAGGTATAATAGTTGAAGCCAGAACCACAAGCCTCAAAAGCTGCTTTAAAATGCTAAAGAAGTATCATAACATTGGTTGGTAAGAACAGACATCACTCAAATAGTGCATGCCCTGTACTGCCAGTTCCAAGTTGAGGTAGTTGTCTCTGCCAACTCTCAGCCAGACACCACTAACAGTGGAGATATCTCTGTAAGTAGGCACGTATTACAGGCAACAACATGATGGTCGAATCATTGTGAAGTCCAATCCCTTTCACATGGGCATATGTTATTTTTGTATTATTTCCACTGTCTCATCAGTTATTACCATCGAGGTCAGTTTCCCAGGAGATCGGTTAACGGAATTGACCTCAACAACGTCAATCACTGGTGGCGACAACTTTTCAGAATTCGTAGGCAAATAGCATTGCATGAACGCATCGATCACGGTCTAACGCGACCCGACCACTCAACCGCACACTGACGGTGCAAATGGCCACTGGCTTGTCACGGTTTTGTAGCACCCGGTGATTGACTCCCATTGACGTCGCTGTAGGGTCTTTGTCAACGAACAGGATTTTCCTATGGCCCACGACAATGGTGACAACCCCTGGGCGGGGGAGGGGGGCACCGGCGACTTGTCAGGTCGGCCGAATGGGGACGGTACTGGTGGTGGCGAAGGGTTGTGTGGTAAGTCTAATAATTCAGACTAGAGGATGGACAGTACAGCGTATCACTGAAACTAGAGGGTGGACAGACTAGTGAACTTTGTGAATTAGACCAAACATGGGCTGTTCGGTGGACGATGTAGTAGACCAGAGGGTAAACGGTACATTGCATCAGTTAGAGTAGAGAGTATGGAGGAGACAAAAAATGAAGAGCAAGATTAGGTGGCCATAGCAGGCACGTTATACGGCTACGTCGTGCATGATGTTCTTTTTCAGTGAGCAGAGAATAGCGATTGCAGTATAAAGGGAACTTTGACTGCATCATTATGACCTCGGCCGAAGAAGAGTCCAGTGGTGGCGGTCACTGCATGATTATGACCTTGGCTGGAAGAGACGATTCGTGATTGTTGGCTGGACTGCAGCACTAGGTTTGCACCAATAGGTGCAGGGGAAACGGTAAGATTAAATACCTGAGAGGCATTGTCTTTTGATCTAAAGGAAGGAGAAGTTCGCGGCGCCTTTGCGTCTGTGATCGTCACGCGTGCACCAGCGGCCGGCGTCCACCCGCCGTGTCTTGTTTGCTCGTGTCCACCGGCAATTCGTCCCCTCATAAATTGGACGGTCGGGCTGGCCTCTGGCGCTCGTGCGCTCGTCTTTGCCACTTCATGTTGTAAGGCATGGTGTCCCTTACGTGACAGAGTTTGAGTGACACACTCAGCAGCGATATGCGACAGTGCTGTTGTGGCCTCTGTAGGTGCAATTGTTCCTGGCCGCCCTCTGTCTATCGCGAACATCCCATCCGATGATTGGTCTGACAATAGTAAACTTATTATGGATGGAGGAATTTTTCGGGCTTTCGCCCTCGTCTTCAGGTGTTATTATTTACATAACGTTTCGGCTAGTTGGTTCTCCGGTCGTCATCGGGTGTTAATTTGTCAGGTGTTAATTGGTCCTGAGAAGGACCGGCTGCGTTTTGTCCGTCCACCATGTATGTGTCGCAGCCTCGAAAGCCGTCCGGTATTTTTGGGATTCGAACGACGGCCGGATAACCAACGGGCCGAAATGTTGTGTAAATAATAACACACAAGACGACGAGGAAATTCAGAAAAAAATCCTCCATCCGTAATTCAAACATCCCGTCTCCATTACTCCGCAAAATTCTAGCAGGAAACGTCCTCCAGACATGCGCGTAATCCCGCATGTATCATCTTTTCCTCGTCTTGGTCAGAATTACGTGCATCCGGACGCTTCGCCTGCGCGAATGAACTCTCACCTGAGCAATATGTGTCACAGCATTTTGAAGATGGAACACAGAAAACTCCTCTGTGGCCTCTGCACTTAGAAGTATTTGACATATTTGTGTTCTGTTTGAATTTCGTGAAGCCTTGTTTTTGGAAACCAAACGCGGGGTCTTTTAGAGCTGTTCAGCAGCCTTCGTTCTCGGAATTAAAGTATCTGATTTTTCAGAGTAGTTCTGTTTTCTCGACGTATATAAGCACCATCAGATTTCGAGTCATGTGTTACATCATTCAGACTCATTTAGCATAGACTTCGTTGGCCCTTCTCTTCGACGTCTCCTGCCTCTGTCTTCGGCTATTTTTTTTAGCATTTTACAGAATAACATGGTTATCAGTTGCCTAATATGTAACACCTACAGGTCATGTATTTTTGAACATTGGCCAGCTGTACCAATACGTAAAGTGACGAACAGGCCTGTCATAAAAAATAGCCTGGCAACATTCGAGAAATCGTTTCTTGAGACTCCGTTGTGCCGTGCGGGCAGTTCATATCTTCATAGGACTTTTGATGCTTAAGGTACGTAAGAAAGAAAAACTTCCAGTTCAGCACAAATAGTGCGGCTTGGAAGCCAAAACAGCCAGCGGAGGGAGGTTAAATCAGATTTCCACGTGAAAATGGGCTAACGCAGCCGTGCTATGGATGGTGTTCCCATGTTGACATAAATGTCGCCTTTGCGGAGGGGTGACTTGTGTTTCCTGTGCATTTCAGATCGCCGTGCTCATAGCGAATGCTGTATCGCAGCTGCTTCAGCCCTCCATATACGACAGCATCATCCAGATCAAGAAGCTTCCGTACCTGCCGGATATACTGACCTCTACAAGTCAGTGCTGCACCATGCGAGGCAGCTTACATCCTGTTATTAGTGTAATGGCCACCGCATGCGCGTCTAATCGGCAAATAGATTCGGCTGGCACTGCATCGCCTGCCTGTGATTTTATTACGACTTAGATCTTGAAGTTGCTTTGTCAGGTATTGAAATGCGAGTTCCACGTAACAAGGTTTCCCCTATTCGACGAGAATTTCAATAGCTTACACAAATGTTAACCAAAATAATGTGTGAGGAAAACCCTCTCAAAAATGAGAAAGCATACATATTAAGTGTAACGGAATCACACGATGAAGTTATTGGTCATGCGCAAGTCTGTCAATCATTTTTGGTTCGACCATTTTCAGACGCGCAGAAAGAGCGTTGTTGAGAAGGGGACACGGCCATGCTCCGTAAATATCTTCTTTCCCAACAAAGAGGTCCAAAAGACAGAAACTAGAGGACGTTTAAGAGTTAAAAAATATTCACGTTGTTTTAATGTCAGGTACCAGTGCGTTAAGTCATTTAACGGCAAAATTATATTCCCGATGTAGGAATAAACTCAAAAGGAACGTTTTTCCGTGGCCGACGTTTCGAAAATACGTTAGGCCAATTTAGAATAATAACACTGCTGCGTTTTCAGCACTCAATTCTTTGAAAAAAAAATATTTAGAGGCATCGTAAAATGTAGCTAAACCTAAAACATTTTAATCTCACCCATTGACACCCGAATACAGTTGGAAGTGGAATTATTGTTTCAAAAAAGTGTTAGCGGTGTTTTGCTGGCGTTCATTGGTCTTAGTCACGCGACAGTCGACGGTAGGACTTGGATAAATTGGACAGGGAAATTCGAGAAACCTGCTTTGAAATTCCGTTACCTTAGAGTTTTAAGGCGCGTGATACATAGCAAATCAATGTCTCCTACCGCGAAGTACTTACAGCTTTGCTTCCTACATGCAAAACAAGTGTCAAGGTGGAATGTTTTCTGTAAAGGAAAAGTTCGCACGTATTTTGAACCGATGTAGCAAAGTTCTTGGTTTTTAGTCTTAGAAGCCATTCTGTGAAATGTGTTGTCTCAAACGCTTACCCTGACGGAAAAACAAAGCGAATTCCCGTGGTTGTTCCGTGTGTCCTGTTCGGTCGTGTCCAGTTAACAGCTATAGCGTGACGCCAGACTGCTGCAGGGGGAACACCGTCTCCACTGCGTGAGCGGCGTCCTCCCCACGCGCACGGGCTCCGGTGTCGTGCCCACCTCATGACGCGTGACCTCAGCGAGACGCGAGCGATCCCGCCTGGGATGGAGGCGACGGCTGGACTCGGGCGGTGAAATTGGCGAACGGTTTCGCACGCCCAGTGGGCTGAATTATTGAACGTGCCGGCCAGTGCTGGGGTCACTGCGGTCAGCTCCATGCTAAATTGATATCGTGAAAAATGATCTCGGGCACGTGGCGCCTATATATTCAGAGTCGTGTGAAAGACCGCGCGGAAAGTCCGGCTGCCGGGCGCTGTATTAGCCCGGCTGCAGCGGAGAGAACGTGCGCGTTTGCAGTGGGTTATGGGTGCTCCGGAAAATCGACGACATCGACGACAGGCAAAACATTGTACCTAAACGTGTCGTCCGTCTAGCAGTTCATTAAAAAATAATTTTTTTATGTTGGCTGGGCCCGAGTTTCTGAGGGTTCCATGCACATTGTTTGAAGGATCGATTAATATGAAAGTCCTGATAAGGACATTCTGCTCCAGTTATCTTGAGGCAGGGCTACATAATGAATATGCGTGCTGTGCATGTGTTAAGCTCAAAGGATTGCAAAAGCGGTAAGGATAAAAACATCCTGAAAGTTACGGCAAAACTGGTGTCGTGCACAACGTATTAACATATAAAAAGAAAGTGCATTCATTTGCATGTTTTATTTGGTTGTATGGGTGGTAATATCGGATGGTAACTATAATAACTGGATGGTAATATCGGTTTTCCTTAACCCTATTCCCAGAGGGCTAGACGGTATGGTCGATTCCCGGCACGGGGGCGGATTCGCCTGAGATCTCGAGAACTACACATCCGATTTCATCGCAACAAACGGCAATCGATTGGCCATGACGTTAACCACATTTTTATAAAAAGAAATTTTCAGAATTTTGAAACTTGTAGAATACAGGGGGCAAAAATGTCAAAATTAGGGGTATTTTTCGACTTCTTATGACTCCGTTGTTTATGGACCGATTTCGATGAAACTGGCATGAATCGAGAGATTATGGATAGGGCTTTTACCATTGGTACACACATCTGAAATTTGGAAGAAATGCATGGGCGTTCACAGGGTTTTCAAAATAGGAGGATTAGTTTTCCAACAACTGAATGAACATAAAAGGCAGCAACACTTTTTTGGGTTCTGCTAGTCATGTTATGCTAAAGGAGTACAAATCGTATTACAGTGTTTGTATAATGTTAGTATAGGCGGTGCCAGGGACATGAAAAAGTGTGAACTGTCATTGTCATATGCTCCTCAGATCAACTTGTGACCTTTGAACTTAAATGACCTCCAGTGACCTTGGGGTCACTTGGAATGATCTCGGGTACATTTAATATTATATGTAAATGTTTCCAATCATTTGAATTCATTTTATTTCAAAAATTCCGTTTTATGGCGATTGCAATATAGGGTACGCGCACTGACATTTTAGGTCATAGCTCCGTGACCCAATCTGATATCAAGGTTAAACTTAATACACAAGTAGAGGGCACCTTTCTACGGCACATATATTCCGGGTTTGGCATTTGAAAAACAGCGCCGAAATTATTGCAGTAAAACCAAATTTTGACTTTTTACCTTGACCTGACCTTGTAAAGTGACCTCAGATAAACAAAGTTATATCCGCACATTGCCCAACTATTTAGCTTTGCATGCATATAAAGTTTTAAGTTTTATTTTATAAACGCTGTTTTTGGCAGACATTTTCCTTTTACCCTCAACATGGCCAAAAATGGCCTAAGGTGCCACCCAAAAACGTTGCCTGGCTCTGCCCCTGAGCAAAATAGAATTTTGAAATTTTGTCACGGCACGTGGAAAGAATAGCTAGGAAAAGTCACCAAATTTCGTGAAGCTGCGTAAAAAGCCTGGAATTGGCAAGCAAAAACCCGAGGGGGGGGGCGGATTCAGCCCACCCCCTGCCGGGAATAGGGTTAAATCTGTTTCGCAGTGCAAATGGTAGTAATGCTCGGCCCCAACCATTATATTCCACTCAGTTTGCTCCCATGCTTCTCCAGCGTGATTTAGTTTTAGAAGGAAGAATATCGGTACCATCACATAAAAGCCCTAGTGAAAGCCCAAAAGAAAGTTCAAACCTTGACCTGGCCTAGGGGCATGCGTCCCCGGTAAAGCCATTGACCCACCCGAGATGAGAAGCACCAGTGCCCGTATCCCAACTTCAGAAAGTGCGAACTAGATCCTCATTCTCAACAACAAAGGTAAAAAGGCAGAAAACGCTTTTGCCCAAGGTCAAAGGCAGACTTAACCCGCCTCCGACTGGGGGGGCAGTTGACCTCCCCCCTGAGGTTTTTCTGGGAAGGCGAAAGAACGAACAAACACAGAGCCACGAAACTTTGTGTACCTTTTGCTTGACCATTTTTACACCTTGTGTCAAGGTTTTGACCGCAGGTCAAGTCAGATGTCTCACCTAGGTCAGGTCAAAGAGACCTATGTCCAAAAACGTTTAGCGCCCTGTAACCTTTTCGGAAAGCAAGATATCACAATAATACTTTCAGGGATTAATGATCTTGATAAATGCAACGAATCTGTTATCTCAGATTTTTCGGAATTTTCGGGGTCATTGACCTAAGGTCAAGCCCATTTTTAAGACATGTCGTTTTTTTCGGGAATTCACGGACTATTTCACAACATTTTTAGTGTGGAGTGAAGTAGACATCTAGTTACCGTCATTGGGCAAAGTATCATTGACTTCCAGCCATTGACCTGAGGTCAGGTCACGAATAACTGTAGTGAGCCGAAATGTACCACTGTCAAAACCAGTGGTGAATTATTCAGAATGGGTAGAAAATAGCAGAACTGGCTAATACAGACGTAAGTAATACCAGGAACCTCAAAAAGTTTTTAAAAAAATTCCATATTTTGGGAATAAACAGGCTCTTGCGAATATAGCTCCACCAGTTGTGTAGAGTGGTAACGAATTTTTGCAAAATTTAGCCATGAAAAACCATCACAAGAACCGCTAAGATCAATAAAATTTACATGGATAGGCTTATATCGCGAAAATAAAGGAACACTTAAATAAGTTCCCGTCAATTTCTTACTGCGTACGGCTGCGGCGCACGCCGACAGCCGGCGCGAAAATTGCCGTGTCTTCAACTCAACGTTTCGGCGTATATATTGAACAAATCCGAGATATTAGATGTGTATCGGCATTTGCGGAACTTTACTTGTGCGCCGGCGCCGTTACCTAAGCGTTATTAGTCACAGCCCTTGAGATCCAGGCCATTTTTCGGTCTCATGCAGTCGGCTATGAGAAAACATATATAGGACATAAATTGCGTACGTATTATCTAAAACTAAAAATGGGACCAGTTTTGAGCTGTACTCGTCACAAGCTTTCCAACGGTATGCTTATTTTTATCGTGCGACCAACCTTTCGTCAGGTAGAGGGGGGCGGCCAGCTGCCCCCCCCCCGTCGGGCATGATCGTAACCGACCGACGGTCGTGCGCGGGTTAAGAAAGACGAATGGTTGCATCTGCCATGTTTTGTGGATTTCACAAGTGTTTTTTATTTGATTTATAGCACAGAATGTTATGCCACTTTCGCTTTTTTATATGGATTTCTGAGCGGTGTTGGCCTATTGGCCTCAGTGGTCTGGGTGACCCTGAATTAAAGAAATACGCAACGTGCAACAATATTTCAGGAAAAGTTACGACTTGCCTTGCGCCTCCACGGCTTTCCTTTTTTCGTTAGCGTAGCAAAGGGGAGAAGCCTCGATGTGTGATTTTAAAACTGATTGCGTCATGCCGACCTTTTTCGGCGGATATGGACATTTTTGACTCTTACGATGTTCAACTAGGAGTTTAAAGATTGCAGACAGTATTGCTCCTAATGGCACCCATGAGGCACTGTTGTTTCAACTGAATGATTTCTGACGACTTTATGCTTTTACCTATTAATCCATTACATTTCTCATTGACTCTGTGCTGTAATAGCCCCAGCCAGTGTTGGTCCTGCTAGGTTGGAAAGACAAATACAAACGCACTCATCCCTTGTTAATAATAATTTCTAGGTGTTTCCTTTGCCGAGTACTTGAATTGCCGTTTTCGACCCTCCCCCTCCAATGTGTATGGTTTCAAAGACACCCTGAGTGACAGCCATGTATTTCCGGAGTGTGACATTGATGTGCTACAACTCCCAAGATGCCTACTCCATCTACGTGGAGGACATTATGGTGCGCGAGGTGAAATACATCTGGCACGGCATTAGTCATCGGCAGCTTCGGCAGGTACTGCGCGAGAACAAGAAGCTCTCCAGCGTGCCTCTGGTCGACTCTCACGGTGAGTGTCGACTGGAGCCGAGACCTAATGACCCTCACAGTCATTGTCTGATGACGATCCAATGGCGGTGGTCCCTCGCCGTGTTTAACATCTGCACACGCCCTGCTGTTTGCAGACTTCCCAGACGGACTGATATACGTCGGCTGGTGTTTGGTTAGTTGCTGTGTCGACGCCGGCCCCTTTTCCAGACTCTGCATTTTCCTGCTACAATACGTCCTTTGCAGAGTCGATGATCCTGTTGGGGAGCATCAAGAGGAAACACTTGGTGCTGCTGCTGGAAAAACATCTTGGAAGGGACAGGAGGATGGAAGTGGTGACCAGGTGGCAGAGGGCAGCGCAAAAGTAAGCAAGACAGAGTCAGAATCTTTATTGGTTATACTGATGTTAGCTCGTTGTCACCCTTGACAGTCTGTGGTAGTGATGTAGACGTGAGAACCCGCTTGCCACGATTTTCAGTAGTTTTGTTACGTGACGTTCAGGCGGGCTCGATGAAATTTTACGGCTGTAATAAAACTCCGTTGTCGTACATATCGATTTAGGCGTCGAGATTGCTTTTAGTTCAGAAGTTTGTACAGCATGCATTCAGGTTTAGCCAAAATTTGGCATTGTTTGCTGTAGAGGTCACAGCACAGTTTTCCGCTTGACCACATTCCGACAATTTTTTTTAGCGCTTAGTTACTTCAGACGTAATCGTTGGGAAGTTTTGTGGGCTGTTTTTAGGACATGTCAGGATATCACATTGCCTTCAGCACATTGGCATTATCATCTTTGCACACTTTCTCGGCCCGTACAGGCCATTCCGTGCAACTTTTTGAAGGAAACGGGAAAAGGGTGTCTGGCCGTTAAAACGTGGAATACGACAGTCTCCTTTCATTTGGCGTCTTGTCTGAGGATTTCGGGTCGAGGTCATGCTAGGTCATTGGCCTGTGGCGTCATTTTTTCGTCTTTTGCAGATCAGATTTCGAGCAACATGGGATAGCTTTAGTGTGAATGAAAAAGTTACACGTATGTTTTGGCGAATTTTCAGTGAATTTCAGTGAAGGTAGCCAACATCAGTACATTTGGTCACTTCCAGCGTTTATATTTATGTATGTTTGTATATATGTACATGTATATACATATGAGTATCAATGTGTGAAACGTGTTTTTAGTAGGTTCTTTGAATGCATATTTCATACTAATCGACGTATTGCAAAGCAAATCCGGACCAGGTCACAGAATAGTTACTCTTGACCTTGATTTGATTTGATGACCTTGACGTAAAATGACCCTGGTATGTATAAGCGTATCCATGTGGCACATGTGTTTTTATTAGGGTCTCTGAACGCATATTTCATACAAATCGATTTGTCGCCAAGCAAATCTGGGCCAGGTCAAGGTGACCCCATTTGACCTTGATGATATTGACCTAGGGTCACGAAAATTGCACATGATGTAAATCGCTATGACCGCACCCTGTTCATAAAATTTCATGTTTCTAGCTCTTTCCGTTTTTGAGATCGGACGGGGCCACTTTTGCGCCCTCCTTCCACTGCGCGGGTTATAGCCGTGTAGCACTTTTGTTTACGTGAAGAGCTAGATACCCATTAGCGTAGGAACGTCCAGAAAAGTGGAGGGAGGGGTCGGGGACGTTTTTCCCCGTAGGGCTATTTTAGGGACCTTTGGAAAATTTTGGAAAAAACACTCGTTGGGAAATATAACCGCATAGCGCGGATGTCAATTTGTGCTCTTTTGAGAAGGCCCTGGCCCACCCAGTGTCGATTTGGACCCCTCCAATGTTAGTTTGGGCCCCCGGCATTTTCTGCCGGTTTTAAATGGAAAGGGGTAATAATAAGGAAAAGAACGGTGCCCCATAGGGTTAAACTTTCCAAAAATTGGGGGCCATGTCCTTTCCCCTGATCCTACGCCTATGTAGATGCCATTCAGTTGGACATGAGAAGTCTGCATGAGCTAACGTACGAGGCGCTAAACAGTTGGTGTTAGCCATGCTATATTTAGTAGTCCTACACAGTCAGCTTAAGAGCACGCTGTGTGCAGTTTGTCGTGAGATGTCGAGGCGTGCATTAATTGGGTCCTGAGGAGTTTTATGGTGTTGACACAGTCGGCAGAACCCAGTGAGGCAGGGCCCCGGCCGGCCGACCTCACGGGCACGCTCCGCCACTGTAGCGAGGACGGGATTTCGTCACCGCTTGAATTATGTGCCGTTATAAAAGGCTGATGCATCCTGGGTTCGCATTGAGATAGAAACTTATTGGTTTCATTATCGGAACGTTTCGTGCCTAGCCTGACCGATAAAGAACATGGAACAGCTTGGTCTGTTTTCTTGTTTAACATCACTGGGGGTTTTCCTGGAGGCACAAATGGAGTACTCAGTACTGCAAATATCTCAGTAATATCTCAGTGACTCTGGATGTTTTTCCATCAGTGCCCTAAAATACGCCATTTTGTTGATGCTGGTGTATCTTTTCATTCCGATTCGCTTTCATTGATTACGACGACGAAGATCCTGACATTCACTCGTAAAATCACGTGGTCGTTTTCTGCCAAACATGACCAAACAGTCGAGAAACCAATGTGCAGTTCGGCAAAATTTGGTTGTGAATAGTTCGAAAATCTTTCAGACATGTTCTGGCCGCGAAATGCATGTTTTACATGCATGCGTATGTTATAGCTGTGACGCCTGGTTCCTCCGCCACGACCAGAGAGGCGCCGCGGGCATCGTGTCAAGTGGGGTTTCTAATGAGCAGGTTGTACGAGGCTTTAATGGTGTAGTGCATCTGAAATGAGAGCGCCAGAGACATCGTTATGAAAAAAACGAGATAAAGAAATAGACGAATAAAAAGGTTTGCCGTAACATCTGCTCGATCTTTCATGTTGGGCATATTAAGATTATACGAAAAGGCCTCCGTCGAGCGTGGCTGTAAACAGTCGGCGGCGAGATACAGCTCGCACGCGGACATGACACTGACCATCAGGGGCCGCCGGCCCGCCCGCAGCCTGGTTGGCGCGGGCCAGCCTGGCCCTGACGTGGCCGCGAGATACCGGCCGGCATTGCGGCATCCTGACAGCATGCTTTAAAACGTCACGAGGCATCAGGTTCGCACCATTTTTCCCGGGACGGTTCAGGCTTGTTGCGGTCGTCATCCATACTAGGAAAGCGTGTTTGTTTCTGCGCAGTTGCGGAGTGTGTCACTAGACCGGCGTCATACCGCTGGGCAAACGGTTGAGCGCCTCGTCAACAGGTGCGTCATCGACCGCACACGGAGATGCCGGTTCAATAGCGCGGCTGTCAGAGGTCTTCGATCGGAGAGCGGACTCTTTGTGTGGCGGTAACCCCATCTCTCGTTCAAATACCCTGGGGCGGCGGTTTGGTTCCGGCCCTCGAACGTAGGCCGGATTAGTGCGGCGACCCCGGTCGGGCGCGCCGGATTGGCTCCTGGGGCGCCAATATTTGCCGCCTGTAAATCCCTTACGGCGCCATTTGTCTTAAAAAGCTCGCGGATCCGAACCGGGCGGGCGAGCGGGACGGGCTGCAGCAGCCACGCCCGCTGACGACGCGCCGCTGCCGTCCGCCGGCTTCGACGGCGGCAGAGTCTGCCGAGAGTCTGCCTCCCGGACAGAGGCCGCCCGACGGCGGCGGAGTCGGTCTGCCGGGGTCGACGGCGGCAAAGTATGTCGGTGACTGAGTCTGTCTGTTGGCTGATATGATGACAGTGTTTTGGGCCGGTGGCAGGGTCTGTCTGCCGAGATGGATGGCAGCAGAGTGTGGCAGCGACAGTCTGATTGCTGGGTGGGCTGAGAGTCTGTCTGCCGAGATGAACGGTGGCAGAGCATGTCTGTCGGGCTTGACGGCGGCAGAGTGTGACGGTGGCAGTGCCTGCCCGCTTGGGTGAATGACGACGGAGTCTGGCTGCCGATATAACAGTGGTTGACGATTGCTTTCACTCGTCAGCAGATCGCGGTCCGTCGTCGTTTCAGGGCCTCGGGGAACGCTTCCCAGGCGCCGGCGCGGCGGCGTACATCATTAGCATAGGAAATGATTGCCTGGCGTGATTCATAACGACTGACTTTGTCATCCCTGGCTCATTTGAGTGGCATTGTTATGATCTCGTCAATCCTGCGTGCATAATGTAAAGTGCTGCAATGGAGAAATGAGGCCTGGGATGACGGTTCTGTGAAACATTTCGGTCGCCAATTATAGCCAGAATGACTCTTCAAAGCACTGTGTTGTCATCGATTTCTCATTCGTATCGCCAATATTGTCCATTATGAAAATAGAGGTTTTCTCTTCCCGGAATATCTCAATGCACACCGTGCAAGTATTTCTGCAGGAACCCTGCAGACATATTGCATCACTGGTTTTACTTTTAACAACCATGAGTCTGGCCGGGTATGTTTTGTTCTATCGTATTTTCCGCTGACACATCTATCGTGGTGATCTCCAGCATAACGTCAGACGCTGTGGGGAAATAGAGGCTTGTGCTGGGAAGCATATGGCCGCCATCGGACTCGCACCCTCTGCTTAATGCTGACATTGGCATTGCCATTCGTCACACCAGTGTTAGGTATTTTAAGATTGGGACACTGGACCCGGTCTGTTCGTTGCGACAACAATGGCTGTTTGTCCGATTCACGTCAGACGATCTTACATGGGACAGTGGGTTCCATTTGGGAGCCGGCGGTGCTCCACGGCCCGTTCCAGAGCGGTAGCGATGCCTCCGCCACCTGGTGCCGGCTCGAATGTGACCAGGACACCCACTGGCCGGGTGGCAGACAGCCTATTCACGAACTCCGTCCTCTGGTTGGACCGCCACGCACCTTGGCCGCTGTCAGACGGACCGGGAGCACACCGTGGCCGCTGTCAGATGGGCCAGGGGCACACCGTGACCGCTGTCAGACAGACCGGGGGCACGCCGTGGCCGCTGTCAGACAGACCGGGGGCACACCGTGGCCGCTGTCAGACGGGCCAGGGGCACACCGTGGCCGCTGTCAGACGGGCCAGGGGCACACCGTGGCCGCTGTCAGACGGACCGGGGGCACACCGTGGCCGCTGTCAGACGGACCGGGGGCACCTCGTGGCCGCTGTCAGGCGGGCCGGGGGCACACCGTGGCCGCTGTCAGACGGACCGGGGCACGCCGTGGCCGTTGTCAGACAGACCGGGGGCACGCCGAGGCCGCTGTCAGACGGCACGAAGGAGCACGGTGCCGAGTTATGCCACGCGGCGCCGGGAGGACTCGGTTGGCGCGCCGCAGCCAGTCTCGGTGCGGCCGTTTGTGCGATACTGTCATGTGGTTTAACGAGCGGCCTGCTTAATTCCCGGCCGGTCTGTGGTTCCTTTTGAAATGGAATGGCAAACAATCGTAATTAAAGGTTCCATTCGTTGCCATCTTATGGGCACTCGAAACAGATTTGTGACTACATTAGTTTTTTTCGTTAGATGTAGGTCATTTCGTTATATTTTGACATGCTTCAGAGTGGGAGAAAGATTTACGTTGAAAAAAAGTCGCGCAAGTTTTGTTTTTTTGGGCAGAAATTGCTACTCGCTAGTTCAGTTCTCTGTGTTCTTTGCTACATCAGACGATGTAAGGGAAGTTGTTTTATACCACTAAAGTATTGACAGAATTGAGAGTATCCCGCGCTTTTAGTGAGCAATGATGTATGCTCGCGTTCAATTATGCTCAGCTCGGTTTTGACGGGCTTTGCATGGTGCAGAGCTTGTGTGTGACAGATTTTGATTTTTTTCTTCTCAAAACACGGCGTACTGGGTTGTGTCAGGTAACATTACGTTCACTGATGCTCGAATATAAGCGTGGCGACGCCTGTCCGTCGTCTGGTGGCACCAGCCATCCGACGGTTTGACGGGACGCCAGCTGACGGTGACTGTGTGCCGACCAGGGTGTCAGCTGACGGCGACTGTTTTTTGTCAGCCAGGGTGTCAGTTTGTGGTGACTGTTCTCGTGTGCCACCTGGGGTGTTAGTTAACGGCTGACGGTGGCTGTCAGCTGGCGGTGACTGTTTGTGTGCCGCGCAGTGTGTTAGATGGCGGTGTCTGTTCGAGCCAGGGAGTCAGCTGACGGTGACTGTGTGCTGACCAGGATGTGGCTGTCAGATGACGGTAACGGCATGCCGTCCAGAGCGTCGGCTGACGGTGACTGGCTGTCTGTGCCGACCAGGGTGCGGCTGTCGCGGCCGAACCGTAACTGGAAGGACCTGGTGGCGCTGGCCACGGCCGAGCACAGGGAGGAGCTACGCCGACAGCAGGAGGCCGGGTCTGCGACCCGCCGCCGCCGCCGCCGCCGCCGAGCCGCCGGCCGCCCAGGCCGCCGAGGAGGCCGAGGAGCCGGTGGTCCAGGTCTCGGGCGCCCGGCTGGCGGCCGACCAGCAGGAGACGGCCGAGCCCGAGCCGGCCGTGGACCTGCCCGCACCGCTGCTGCGGCCCTCACGGTTCGCCGTCACGCCCGTGACGCTGCCGCTGCGCCAGCCGCGCACCAGCTTCTCCGTGGAGCGGGACGACTCGGACCAGGTGGGCGAGCCGCCGCCGGTCGCGGGCAGAAGTACGGGGCCGCTGCAACAGTCTTTAGACTGTTCTACACGCTCAGTGGCTGCTGAACCTTGGTCGGTTAGGTCGGGAAAATCGACTTCTAGTGTGATTTTCTGCTCTAACGTAGAGTCATCTGCAAACGCTTATGAACCGGGAAACTGTCAAATAACGATGAGAACTCAGTACATTAGATACACGGACCAGGGTTCCCGATGCCTGCTAGATAGGGTCAGGCCACGGTTCTCTGGAGGTTCGGAGGTCCTGCACACCGCGCACCACCCGGTGTGGTGTGTCTGCCAGCGCTGTTGGGAGTACCGCTGATGCGAGGCCAAAACCCCTTCTCAGAAACATCTTTGAGAAGTATCGACTCATCACCCGGTGACAAGCTAAGTCATTTAAGTCGCGTACTCAAATCGGCCGTCGTCAGTTGATCATAGCGAATCGCTCCATTTGATGTACGGCGCAATGCAGGTTAATTTGTTGTGCACTACACGGTTGGCCGGGGTCGATTGTTTACAAATCTCGGTAGAGGCCGCCATATTTGCCAGCCATATATATCAGCACAGGGCGTGGTAACTTGGTGTGCCTGCCGAGATAACGGGGTGACGTCGCAGATTAGTTCTCGAACGGCGTTTGACAGAATGTGCCAGACGGGGTAATCGGGCGTGCCTATTGGACTGGGCCTCAGACTTATCGGTTATTACGCGACTTCCGGAACGTTCGCCGGCGCCGAGACGGCTGTAGATGGACGGATGGGTGCGGCTCGATAGTTCTCAGGGGGACCAGCAGACAGTCAGGGTACTGGGGGGTCAGAGCCATTGAGAAGGCTGGTCCGACCGGATTCTCCTTTGCTCCAGCCGGACCTTGTGATGTCAGCCGGTCTCGCGTGGTCTGTGGGTCTGGGGTCTAAGAGTCTGTATTTTGCCGTCGTTCGGCCTGTTCCCGCGGGGTCTGAGGGTCTGTATTTTCTGGTCAGGCGGCCCGGTCCCGTCCGGAGTGTGCGGGTCCCGGAGGTGTAGCTCTGTATTTTCTGGTCAGGCGGCCCGGTTCCCGTCCGGAGTGTGCGGGTCCCGGAGGTGTAGCTCTGTATTTTCCGGCCGGGTGGCCCGGTCCCGTCTGGGGACGCCATCAGAGCGGACGGCGGGCCGGCGTCTGCAGCGATGACGCGCCGCCGGCCGAACCGACAGCCAATTCCACGCACAGGTGCGCGTCCAGATGGCCCCCGTCGGCGGCCGGCAGCGGCACGCCCGCCCCGGCGCCGTCCGGACTGCAGGCCGCTGATGGAGGCCTTCTCGGTGGAGATGGCGCGGCTCCGCGGAGCTGTGCGGGGCCTACTGTCGGCAGTCCCTCCTGCTTGGCTGGACGTGGCACTCTGCGCTGGTGATGCGACGGCCGCCGTAGCCGTCCTCGCTGGTATTCATCTCCCCGGCCAGCGCGGACTGAGATGACGCTTCGAGTCCGGACGTAGGGGCGTCCGAGGAACGATGGCGTACTTCGGTGCAGTAGGTCCCCGTGATGGGTATTACGTTCGCCATGTGTTATGTACGATGACCAGTGTCATTCTTAAAAACGTACGCCTTTTAATGGGATTATGACGTGACCTTAGTGCAGTCGGTCGTTTTTTTCGGCTCATCGCACATAGACCAATTAATGGCTACCACACACAGGCCCTCTCGGTAGATACATTTGGCCGGTACGATTCTCGGCCGTGATATTATTGCGACCGAAATCTTGAGGTTGCAATTTTAAGCTGCAAGACCCGATTGTCGTTATTTCCAGGCGAGAAGCACGGTAATATCACCGTCCATTCGGTGCATTCTGCTTGCGCTGTGTCCCTCATCATGGCAAAGCATGGTGAAATAGTCATGGGCACGGTCGCTTGTGAAGTAATCTGATTTGGTATGTTTTTGGTTCGATGGTTCTTCTCCTGCCTTGTCCAAGCAATCATCTGATTAAGAGAACTGTGCTAAATTCGTTTTCGTGATGCGTTGTTTGTGTCCCATCTCCAGACAGCTGCAGAGAATCGGCCCTGCTCTCTTCGCGGGGAGAGGGGCACGAGCGATCGGAGAGAGCCATTTTGTTACCGAACCTGTTGTATGCCGTAAGGTTTTCTTACGAGGGCGGGCCGTCCACTTTCTAGCGGAGACGACTCTGTCTGCGCTCCCTGCGGGACGGCGGCTGCCTTTGTTCCTGCTGGGAGCCGCGCCGCCGCCGCCGCCGCCGCCGCCGCCGGGAACGGAGCGGAGGCCATTCTCTTCTGACGAGGTCGACCGGGGCATTTTCACCACGCGGCCCACCCATAACCCCTGCCGAAACGACCTGCTTTAGCGCTCGGAAATAAAAGTTATCGTTCGTTCTGCACCGAGCCGGAAATCGATCAAAATTATATTACACCTCGCCTGTGACATCAATCCCGAACGAGTGGTGCCCGCCGGCACTATATGCAGAGCGGGCGCTCCGCCCTGTGGCGATATCTCCTGCGGTGCCCGTCTTTTTTCGCCAAATGCAACGAGAAAACATTGGACTGGGCACCAGCATGCCGGCGGCAGTTCAACACAGGCGGCTTGTTACGCGCAAGACATCAGTGGATATTCAAACGTGCGTGCATCGACATACGAAAGCAGCATGTTTTCTGCAGTGCTGTTTGTACTGGACCGGGCCGATGGAGAACAAAATCTCGAGAGCGCTTCTTTACGTGGGCAATTTTGGTAGTTAGACTTTCTCAAACTTTCTCAAACTTTCGTGTTCAGGCAATCATCTGATGAGGAAAACTATGTTAAATTCGTTGTCGTAATGCGTTGTTTTGTGTTCCATCGCGAAACAGCTGCAGTGAATGGATCGTTTTTTTTTGGAAGGGAGGGGCGATCGGAGAAAACCATTTTGTTACCGAACTTGTCAAAGCTTATGCTTGCTCCCCGGCATTAGCGAATATGCGTTGAAGTTCTTCTCATTAGGGCGGATGGTTCAGTTTTGGCGAAAGCGACGTTGCCTGTGTTCCAGGTGGGGTCTGCATATCAGCTGATCATTAAAAATTTCCCGACAGTGTGATTATCACCCCTGAGTTTGTCACCCCTTATCAGTTGTCAACCCTGACTTTGATAACTTATTCCTAAGTGCCCGTATTACCATGTATTTTCTACCTTCTCACTGTTACAAAAATGATACGCGATACATATGTCGTATATGCCACACAAGCGATAAACCACGACGTTACACAAAGAGCAGTGGTTAAGTGGTGCGCCATGTCAATCGATGCACCGTGCTTTATGAAAATTAGAAGAACGTGGTCGTACGGTGAATGACCGGGACCCACCTGAGTTCGAGCAGGGCATCTTGGACATGGTACAAGATGTGCTTCGGCATCCGTGTACATATGTAAGTATACCATCGGTATGTACTCGACATAACGTTTAACGCCAGCAGAGGTGCCGTAGTTTGGGGCGTGTCGGTCGTTTGGCTGGAGGCGCCATCTTGGGCTGGCGCAGCAGCCCGGCGCAGGAGGGGTTGACCGCAGCTCGGCCGGCTCGGACGAGGTCCGTTCATCGAATGGCTGTTTCGGCCAGGGCTCCATCATCGGGGCGTTTGCGTATGATGCGGCGGCTCGGCTGCAGCAGGGCCGGTGATGGATGCCGGCCTGTTGCCTGCCGGCGGCGCCAGCCGACTGATGGGCCGGTCGGAGCCGCTTCGTGTGGCCATTAGTGGCCGGTCCGGCCGCCCCGTCACCGGCGTCGCCGGCCGGCTCGGCTGCGGCTGTACCCGCGTGACCCGCCCCCGCTGGCCCCGGGCAGTGACCCTGCCGACCGGACGACCCGCCATTCTTCGTTGTCTGTCGCGGCGCGCTGGGTGTGGCCGTGCGCTGCTGATGGTCTGGCGTTGTGACAGTGGCCCCTCTGTGTGTCGGCGCGCAGCTCATTACCATCTCAGTGATGTGTGCATCGGTGCTGCAGGCACGAATCCGCCGTGTGGTGGCGTTCCAGCGAGGATCATTCCGTGCGTTAGCGGCAGTTAGCTTTTGCTGTGTTCCGACGCCGGCCTGCCGTTTGGGACTCGATGACTTCTCTGTTTACTCATGTGTAGCTGTCGATGTTGCTTGTAGTACACCAGTCCGCCTGTGTGCTGATGTGGCGATTGTGATTGTAATTGTAATGGCCCTGCATGTGATCGTGTACCTCTCGACCTTGTCCTGGTGATGTAATGATCGTATGTGCTGGTATTCTGCTGTGTATTTTGTCAGGACGGTACACCAGACCCTCTTAAACCTGCCCTGGTAGTACACCGGTTGCTCTGTGTGCTGCTGGTTGGCTGGCTGTGAACTCTGTCCTTATGGTAAACCAATTCCTTTGTGCATTGATGTGGTACCTCAGCAACCGCTCGATGTACCGGTGTGCTGTTGTGCAATCGATCCTGGTAGTACACCACGCTCTCTGTTCGTTTAATTCAGCAATCCCTCGGTGTGTCTATGTGGTGCTGTGGTATTACACCAGTCCAGCCGTGAGCCGGTGTGCTGCTGTGTCAGTACACCAGTCTCGCTGTGTGCCGGTGTGCTGCTGTGTCGGTACACCAGTCCCGCTGTGTGCCGGTGTGCTGCTGTGTCGGTACACCAGTCCCGCTGTGTGCCGGTGTGCTGCTGTGTCGGTACACCAGTCTCGCTGTGTGCCGGTGTGCTGCTGTGTCAGTACACCAGTCCCGCTGTGTGCCGGTGTGCTGCTGTGTCGGTACACCAGTCCCGCTGTGTGCCGGTGTGCTGCTGTGTCGGTACACCAGTCCCGCTGTGTGCCGGTGTGCTGCTGTGTCAGTACACCAGTCCCGCTGTGTGCCGGTGTGCTGCTGTGTCAGTACACCAGTCCCGCTGTGTGCCGCTGTGCTGCTGTGTCGGTACACCAGTCCCGTTGTGTGCCGGTGTGCTGCCGGTGACGCCGCCGCGTGCTGCTCGGCAGGAGGGCGTCGCCGCCGCCTCCTGCATGTCGTCGCCGGCCGGCGGCAGACCGCTGAAGCCGATCCTGAAGAAGACCAACTCGTTCAGCCTGCGCCCGGGCGAGGGGCGGCGACACAGCTCGCCCGGCTCGCCGTACGCCACGGTCACGGGCGGGGCCGGCGACAGCAGGTCAGCACTCACAGCCCTCACGGCTTCAGAGGGGCTGGCTCGCCGCCCGGTCGCGAGGTGGTCTCTGTTCTGGCCGCAGGCTCGAGTTGTTCACAAAGTTATTCGGAAATAAGACGTCCCTATCCTCGTGCAAGTCTTGGGCCAGCGATATCCGTTAAATGTTTCGGTCGTTGCGTATTGGTTTTGTTATTTTTCTGTCAATGTCTCATCGGTGTTTGATGCCGGACTACGGTTTCATCCGCGGTCGATAGGTGCCCTGGGATGACAGTACGGGACCGTGTATCCGTGACTGATAGGTGCCCGGGATGGCAGTTTGGGACCGTGTATCCGCGGCCGAGAGGTGCCCGGGATGGCAGTTTGGGACCGTGTCTCCGTGATTGAGAGGTGCCCTGGGATGACAGTACGGGGCCGTGTATCCGTGATTGAGAGGTGCCCGGGATGGCAGTTTGGGACCGTGTATCCGCGGCCGAGAGGTGCCCGGGATGGCAGTCCGGGACCGTGTGTCCGTGGTCGATAGGTGCCGGGGAGGGGGGGGGGCAGTCCGGGACCGTGTGTCTGTGGTCGATAGGTGCCGGGGGGGGCAGTCCGGGACCGTGTATCCGCGGCCGACAGGTGCCCGGGATGGCAGTTCGGGGACCATGTGTCCGTGGTCGATAGGTGCCCGGGGTGGCAGTCCTGGAGCCAGGGTCAGGTATCGGTCGGGCCGTGGTCTGGATAGACGGCCGCGCAGACGGCGCTCTCCGCAGCTGGCTTCCAACAGCGGGCACGGGACCGGGTTCTGGCGGCGGCCGGCCGCCACCGTGATATTAATCCGACCGGTGCCTGCCCGGCCCGGCCCGGCCCGGCTCGGCCTGGATATCTGAGGCGTGACCGGACCGCGTCCAGCGGCCGGCCGAAAAATATCGCCAAATCCTTCCGCGCGCGGCCAGTGCGCTGACTTGTTCGTCTCCGGCGCGCCCCACTGAGCCGAACGTGGAGGGCGATGGCACGTTTGGCGCCGCCGACGGGAGAGGGACCCATGACAGACCCAGGCTTGTGTCGCTCGTGACGGAGAGAGTGGAGCTGTTGCCGAGGAGAGTGAGAGGGAGAGAGATGGAGAGAGGGAGAGAGGGGGAGAGGAAGGAGAAAGAGGGGAAGGAGGGAGGGGAAGAGAGGGGAGAGGGAGCGGAAGAGAGAGAGACGAGGTTCTCGTCTCTCGGTCACTGATGGGTGGAGCAATGTTTGGTTCGATTAATAATGTAGGGAGGCACACACCGTTCAGCCATTGATGGACAGGAGTGGATGTCGCTTTGTTGCTGGTGGACGGAGTCACGTGTCACATGTTCGCTTGTCGAGAGAGGAGGGTGTCGCTTGATTGCTGATGTAGGAAGGAAGGTGTCCTTTGGTCACCGGTAGAGAGGGAGGCATGTTCCGCCCAGCCACTGATGGAGAGAGGCAGGTGTCCCCTGGTCGCAGATGGAATGAAGAATATGTCTCACTGTCGCCGATTGAGAGAGGATCTTGTGACGCAGTCAGCGACTGGCGAGCGGCACATCCTCCAGCCGCTGGCAAACGGCGTCGCCGATTGAGAGAGGATCTTGTGACGCAGTCAGTGACCGGCGACTTGCGCATCCTCCAGCCGCTGGCAGACGGCACGCAGCTTCCTCTGGTTTTCCGTACACTAATGGCGGGCGGCTTGTGTCACGTGTCTGCTGGGGGGGGGGGAGGTAGCGTGCCGACGACGTCCAATGGCTGGTGTGCTGCCAAAGTCGATTTCTTGTCTCACGCTGTGACCGTACGCGGACAGTATGTCCATCGGATGGATGGATCACTTCGCTACGGTCGCTGATGTGGGAGATGTTGTACGTGATCCCGTCGTCTTCTGATCTTCCGCTGACCGCGCGGTGTGGGCTCTGGCCGCAGATTGAAGTCAGCTATGGAACGCGTCCTGAGGAGATCTCGGGAGGCGACCAGCGGGGATGCAGAGGGCGCTGGCACGCCGCCAGCGCAGTCGCCGCCTCCGCCTCCGCTGGAGAAACGCGTCACGCTGGTCAGTGCAGGGCGGGCCGTGGGAATTACCTAATTACGTCGCTGTGCTGGCTGGCGTTCGTTTCCACAACGCACGCTCGTGTGGCGAATTGGTTAGGAGCGTCGTGAGTGTATTTGTGCTCGATTTTAGACACCAGGGCGGTACGGCCTGGCGTCTGGTGGCATTAGGTGGAGTGCAAAATGAAATTTGGGAAATAAATAAGATACATAGATGTCACGGAGCCATACCCCGTGCGCTAAGAGCGCATTGAAGATCGTGGCGTAATGTGCTGTTACCAGCTTTTTCTCGTGCCTTTGGTTTCGAGAGGTAGGTTATAAGGAAGGGTTCCAAGGTTTATCGTGCACAATGCAAAGATAATGATGTATATTATATAATTATAATGAGAAAATAACAAGGCTCGTTATGCCGGGATACTAGTTGTAGACTGTAAGGGGTAGGTTGCATTAGTATGACGGTGACATCATTATCAAGACGGTGAACCCAACACCTGAGAGACGGCACACCCAGGGAACATGACACAGTTATATTATCATTGCAGACACCAACAGGCACAGTCGCCCAATTACTGGTGCAGTGAAATATTAAAAGCAGGTGTCAAAATACGACTCAGTCACAGTAGCGTTGTATAAACATTAAGACATGGCACAGGGGTAAGATTACAGATGTGACCGTAACGAGTTCGAGAAACTGTACACGTTTGATTTGTAGAAGCGCGTAGTGGACGTAAGAACATAAACACAACACAAACACATACAAAACATCACTAGACAGAACATCGCAGGAAGCACCACCGTCATTCAGTCACGTAATGATCGCCGTCGCTTAGCTGTTCTCCGGGCCCTGTACCACGGCTCGTGATCCCGGAGGGTTGGGAGGGAGGTCCGGACCCCCCCCCCCCAATATTCAAGGTTTTTGGCATTAGGGCTATGACAATGACTGACGAGAAACAGTCTGAAATTCATATGTAGTCCCCCTCCTCCCATTAATAATCGGAAATCCTGAGCCATGCCAGAGATGCGGAAAAAACGAGAACCTGGTACGAATACATTATGCCGTGGTATATATATATATATATATATATATATATATATATATATATATGAATATTAGTAAATGTCCGCCAAGGTCCTTCTTTAATGCAAATCTTATCAGACGACAGCATGACAGAAAGTTGTCATTTTCTTTTAAGTCCGTTCAGCACCTCTTGTCACTTTTCTACCAGACTTGCTCGTTTGCATTTGTCATGCCGAGATGTAATGTTCTCATCGTGTTGTGATCACATTTCTGTGCATCGGAAACCAAATTGAAAAATCATCACTTTTGATGAGGGCGACAATAACGCCGAGACGTCGATTACTGCTTTTGTGTTTCGAAGTAGTTAAGTCCTATTGTCGTCTTTATTAATTTCATATATTTATATATATGTATACACACACATATATATATATATATATATATATATATATATATATACATGAAAATGAGTCGACCAGTTGTAACACTGTACATAGTAATAACACTGCAACAACCTGACACTGGAATCACTTAGGTTTTATTAAAAAATAGCCAGCGATACCAAATCCACGTAGTAACTTATACTTCAGTGTTCTTTTGAATTCAGCGGTGTCGAAACATAGGGGGCAGGCGTGGATAAAACCACGAGCTTTTGCCTTATGGAGGACAAATAGTTGAAAAACATGCGTTTCCAAAGCAGAGACATATTTTCTAAAACGTATCATTCGGCAGTAGGAGACGTCTTGAAAAAATGCCCCTAGGATGCGATCTCAGAAAATTGTATATGTCAGCTTTCCTGTTTTTACGATTTACTTTTTTCTATTTCATCTAAATAGTTATGCAACGAAATGACGATTAAGGTTGCTCTTGAAGGGAGTGTTTCACCTTAAACATCAGTAGTTGCCTGATATAGCCAAATAATGGATGGCATAAAAAGAGTTTGGGTAATCGGTAATTTGTCGCCTGCCAGTGCTCTGTCAGAAATTGCAGACTGAAACGTTATGTGCGCCCATCTCTTGCCATTACATAGCTGTTGGAAAAGGTTCTCAAAAAATGGGGTTCTAGAGCATCGCCCGAAATAGTTAAATGGACTGAAATGTATGCGGTGTAACATGTTGTGGTTGGAACTGAAACACGTAAAAACCGAGCAATATTTTGGCAAAACCTAAATAATTCATTACACTGTCCTTGCGAAATTTTTGGCTTGTACGAACTGCAACGGACGAGCCACTTATTTTGATTTATTTCTCTGTTGAAGTACGACTCACTGGGCCCATGGGTTTGTCAGTGATAACTGGTGTAATGCAGGATCGCAGCAATCAGATGCGAACAAAACGGTAAAACCCCTGGTGGAAATTCTCGGACTGATCGGTTTTCGCATTGTGGCTACCTTCACTGTTTTGACCGCTCTCGAACTTGTATGTTCTTTGCACTCGTCTGGGGTCGTCGCCTGTCGTAAAAGCTGTAAAGTATGCAGAAATTTGTACAGCGGAGTCGGAATTTGCAAAACAACTTCGGATTAGCATGAACTGAGCGCCTCCAGTCAGCCCAGTTGATGTCGAGTTTGAAAAAATTTCCGGCAATAACGCTTGATTTATTCTTATGTGGCCTTGCAGGAAACGCGTATTCCAATCTAAACATGTACGGAAGTTCCGCAACATAGTGTTTGTTAAATCCCTAACTAATTGGGATATCGTTTCAGTCTACCTGCCACCTAAGTAAACTAGGTTGGGAAGTCTTCAGCCTAATGTCATCACTTGTTTTCGAGTATTTCGCATGTTTGTGCATCAATTACCACGCATTGAAACTAAAACTCCAGCCGCATAACAAAGTGCCTTGTGTTTGGTGTTTGTATTCGACTTTTCCATATTAAGGAAATTTCACGGGCCATATGGCATTTCCTAGTGCTACCCCAGTGAGGAGTATTGTGAAGACACGCACTGGGTAGGTTTGCCGTGGACAGACGCCTTGTGCGGCGGAAACCTGTGTTTATTGTGCTGTCTGCATGGTCGTACAGGTGTTTGTCTGCTCGACTGTTTGGCTTGTGTTGTGTGGCCTGCACCGGGTTCAAGTGGTGGCTCCGATTGTTGTCGCTTTGCTGTTGCAACTCTTTGGGTTGGATAGTAATCAGGGCATCCGCCGTCCTCCGTTCCCACCCCTCCACCTCGGCGAACTGAAAACCTCACATTGTGAGCACGCAGCGCCATTTGCTGACACTGCAGTGGATCGCAGCAAGCGTGTAATAAAACTCGTAATGTAGTCTACGGTGTTCGGTACAAATTGCATTTTGTTACGCGTTTGTCTTTCTTCGTTGTAATCGTCAGGAAGTCAGAAACGCGGCTTTTATTTCACTTCCTTTTATGTCATATCAGTAAAGCACAGTGTACAGATATGTAGGGAACCATAGATTACCGGTTTCATTTACCTGACGTTTGTTTCTCCTTCCTCGCATACTTTTCCGACCACAGTGGCACGTTTTCAGACCACATTGACACCGAATCCATGAAGCCTTTTGCGACCGATCAGTACCGATCCTGTCATCCCTTTCGTCCTACAACAGCGTCAATATTTCTGTGGTTGTGCATCATCCTTGCGTCTCATCTTCCAGCGTTTTTGCCTTTTGTGTCCGTTTTAGGTCCGCGTGTGTTCCACTCCCTTCTACGTGGTGTTTGTGTTCTGACTGTCGGATCGCCGTCCGTGCACATGAGACGCCCAGCGCCGGACTACACACCCAGTCGGGGCCAGACAGAGGCTACTGCTGACGCCGGTGCCTCTGTTCGCAGCTGAAGAGAGCTGTTCGCCTTTTGCGGCGATACGAGGTGCAGCTCAGTTTAAGTTGTACACCGCATGCTAGTTCACTCTGCAGTATGCCCCAGCATCTTGCAAGCTTTCGCTGCACAGCATAAACCGCATATACTTGGTAGACTATCTGCACTGCCTCGTTGATCTCTTTCGTTTTTATCTCATTTTGGTGATAATTGAATGTGTCATTACGTTTGCCTACTGGGCAAGTATTATTAATTATATATAGATGTATAGATATAACGTATTTTAATTATATAAGCAGCTACATAACGCGGATGTTTCCCTCATTCGTTTTAAACATCAAGACATCGAAACATAATCGTCTTTTGATCTCCTGAACCATATAATAGTTGCATTCAAAGCTTAAGACCTCTTGAAAGTGGCTTGACTATCGAGCGCCAGGAATAAGTTACGATATTCCGAACTCAACGATAAGGTCATAATTGAAACGTTGTTAACAGATATGTACATAGATATATGTATGTATGTATATATATATATATATATATATATATATATATATATATATCCAAACCCAAGAGTTTACCACAGTAAACCCAAGTTTCTCCGTGGATAAGCAAGGCCGCCTATTTTGATTATCATGTCCAAAGCCCGGGAGCCTGGAAAGACCACTTTTGACTAATTTGCTTCCATTGTCAAACTAGTGGAGGGTTAGCGATAAAATACGGCTATGGATGGTACCCAGAAATACGGCTTGGATGTGTACATTGACCAAAAACACGCACACACTTTTCAAGCCGTCTGTGCCCTTGAAAAGGAGCCGTAAATGTGATCCAAAAATGTCACATCCACGATGTAGAGACTTGGGGTCAACCAAGATCAAGTGGTAGATACGATTTATCTCACGAACAACCGCGGCCATGAAATCAGCTTCAGGTAATAAACAACTGACGTTACTTTAACTGCAATTTCAGATCGTATTAGGTGGTCGAAACCCATACGTCATTGTCAGGTCACGTCAGAATGAGCCGTAGATGGGCATAAAAATTAGGCATATCGAGTTAAAAAGAGCGCATAGTAACGCGTCCACATTATGGTTTGTGTTGGTACGTAAAGGGCTAATTGTCTTAGAGGAGCGAATTGAATGGCGGTGGGGCAGTGTCCCATTCCTAAAAAGATGTAGAATACTTCAACAAGCGTAAAAGACGGTTTGTACTGCTCGTTAGATCTATCAAAATGATCTATCAAGCGTAATCTGCTCATTGCGAAAGGCAGCAGACTGTAAGACTCGCCCCATACCATGCCATTAACTTTTTTAGAATACGTGGGTATAGACGGGCAGCGTGATTTTAATGGTGCCTTTGAATGGTGTCGTTTTTGTCACTGTTATTAGGCAGTCCCCAGCACAAGTGGGAACTTCTGACCCATGTCATACCTGAATGTAGAATTTTAAATTGTCTGACTATTCACAACTGATCTGATGTTGCGGTTTTGAAAAAGAAAGTTAACTAAGATTAAAGAACATATTCTGAGAGTTTCATGTCCCTTATGCGTCAGTATTTAATTCATAGATACTCTCGAAATTTCAAGTGACAGCCCGTGTCATAGTTGATTATTTGAAACTGATGCTACAGAAAAAGGTTTTTCCATACCTCGGACTATTTTTTAATCATTTTACGAGCCGTGTGGGAAACACACCCTTGATTGCAAGAAGAATGTAAAATTCGATAAAGGGCTTTTTCCCAGAGCGTAGCCCGACGGCCAGAGACAATTAGCACAGACGTGGGCGTGATAAGTGATAACACTTCATTTCCATGCATTGTGTGCTATCTTAATGAATGATTCTTTGACAGTGCATTATGTTCAATTCCTCCTCTTGGTCATATTCTTGTAGCGTGTTAAATTTACTTTAATTGGACACATGGAACTCATGGAAAACGCATGATATGTCTCATAAATGTTGCATAAAACGAATGTTAATCCATGTTTGCATTTTTTCCATGCAGTTAACCGTGGGTGGTAAGATAAGGTCACAGCTGCATGTTATGTTTCAAGCAAAGCGAGTTGTTATTGCATAATCTCAGATGCGAATAAATTTTCCCGCAGATAACGACGTTTCGCTGCGTCCGCTGACTAAACGGCAAAAACGTTGGTGGTTAAACCTTTTTTCTCATTCATTCCCTGATCCACCATTTTTCGAGAGTTAGCAAAAACCATGGTAAAATGGAAAATAATGTGTCGTAGTGTCGTATGTTACAAGTGAAATCCAGGGACGCAAAAACACGAAAGAGAATACATGCATTTCCTCACAACCGTGAAGTACCAACATCAAATTTGTCATGTTACGATACATCAAGGTCAGCGTGTGAAACGTTGTCAGGGCTTCCTTGAATACGTAGGCCAAAATTTCGTGTTGCTGTGGCCTAAAAAAGACTATGCCACCTACATCGTGTTGTTTTCGTTTCACATTTTAGCTTCGAATTAGTCTGGATGTTTGAAACGCAATTCGGAAAGGAAATTTGGTTTCACACATTACTTCTGTAGAATATATCAATTCTTATTGTATTTAATGTTACATAAACTGTTTGCCTGGGGCCACAGGCCATCCCAAGAATTGTGACGAACTGGTTAAGTCGTAAGTTTAATGTTTTTAGTTCACGTCTTCGTATGCCATATACACAGATTTGCGAAAGGAAGCGCATTATGCATAATACGTTCATTACGCGTAGCTACAATTTCTGATTACTTATTTTTAACCCGGACATATTGCAACGCAACGGCAGGTTTCCTTTATGTTCGTTATCCACTGCTACTTATCTGTTAGCAGTTACGGTCATAATATATTGTGCTCTCTCTCTCTCTCTCTCTCTCTCTCTCTCTCTCTCTCTCTCTCTCTCTCTCTCTCTCTCTCTCTCTCTCTCTCTCTCTCTCTCTCTCTCTCTCTCTCTCTCTCTCTCTCTCTCTCTCTCTCTCTCTCTCTCTCTCTCTCTCTCCCTCTCCCTCTCTCTCCCTCTCTCTCCTCCCTCCCTCCCTCCCTCCCTCCCTCCCCCCTTCCTGTCACTTCTGCGCCCTCTCTGTCGTACGCGATGTTACCCTATGCCCTAGCCCTCGCCCTAACCGTCGCTTTACTTTGTCTTCTGTTTGCACTGGTTCAAAATAGCAATGTCATTATGCAGGGAGGTCTTTGGAAAGTCGTGAATATGTCATTACTGTGTCTATTCCATGCGTTACGTAGCCTCATTTTCAAGTTTCATGACATCCATGTCGAAATTGTCGTTGAACATTTCCACTTTTCTTATATTGTTACAGTTTTCCGTCATTTTCAGCAGGTGTAATCTGTGGTCGTTTCAACACGAAAATTTTGCATGTTCTTCCAGATGGATCCCAGTGAAGTGTTTACCATTTGTTGAACAATGTTGCCACCTGTAAACACCGCAAAAGAGTACCATGCTCCTTTGCCGCAGGTGACCTGACCCAGAGCGACCATAATAAACAGAAACACCACCGGATTGAAAAAATTGATGCATTCGTTTCATTCTTTGGAATTGTTTCTGACAAGCTATCGCCAAAGCATTGGTGTTTACTGTGAAGGAACGAGCTATCTTTGTAGAAAACCCTGAGTTGTGCTGTCCCTTGCTACAGACGTTGATGTCTGTGCGCCTGTTCCAGCAATTTGTCTAGCTAACCGGCATGACGGTGTAATGCAGATGCATTTACTAATTACGCCGAGGGCTTCCATCTTCTAACTTTAATGGGAATCTATGTCTGCGCATTTTTGCATGCCGGTCTAAGATAATTTGCCCTTTTCCATGAAAGGCGTTTTTTATCTGCGCTTCATGTTACCGATGGTTAATTTTAAATGCAATGGACGTCAGCGCCTAGAGCTCTCAGTATCATCTTAATCTTATATTCATGCAGAGGGGCGATTCCCTCCCCCCGAGGTTTCTGATCGTGCCAATGCCAAACCATGTACGCTATTGCGATGACCTTTGATGGCTTTTCCTACGCATCCTTTTTCACATATGGAAGATTTGAACGTCCTGCATGGTACAGGAGCGGCTTCAGGAGGCGTTCGTGTGAGGTATGTCAGGCTGTTTTGCGGTCGTTACAGACGCTTGCTTGCTGGTTTAGATATCGTTGCTTTACACCGGTATGTTGTAATCTGTTTATTTCAGTACGAAACATTTATAGTAACTGGCGTCCGACATAGTCAGTAAAATGTTTGGAATTTTCCAAAATAGGATGCAGGGAGCATCATGGGTTCAACTTCATGTGTAAGTTTACTCTCTTTACCTCGTGAAAACTAGGTGTAGCTCGATAAGTAAACGTTTTTAGCCCCCGCAACACTGACAAATCAGAGACTGTAATGAAAGAACAAATGATGATGAAGACCGGAGAGAGGTGAAAAAGTTTGAGAGGTTCAGACTTCGACCCACTACTAATGATTAAATTTCTGATTTCGACCCAGAAATGACGTTCATAAAATGTACACACGCAAAATTTACGCGCCTTGGCAGAAGTTTATCCGAGACAAATCGAGGAGAGAAGCAAGAAAGTGCTAGCTAGGCATTTGTTTGGTGAATACCCCGTAATTCCAGCCGTTGGTGTTTCTAAGATACTACAACAGTCTCCTGAGATAGAGGTACTAAAATTTGCATGGCTTATCGGGCAGACTGAGTGAAAAACAATAAAAAAAATTGTAGCTATCTGCCCCATCCCCCCTATTTTCGGGATTTTGAATTCACCACTGCTCTAAAAATGACTCCCAAACATGTCTTGCGAGTAACTTAAGGTCAGAACATTCATTTAAGAGTCATAGTAAGCGCTTGCAGCATCTATGCCAGAGCATGAAAATGGAGGCGTTTATTCTTATTTTTGCCCTCCTGTAGGCGCCACTGACGTTTTTTGCGACTTTTACTTTACATATACGAAAAGTTAGTTCAGATCAAAGAATTTTGTTTACGCATGTTTCGTCAAAATCGGTTGCGTAGATTGGCACATCTCTCTGAGGGGGAAATCGCCTCCCCCTTATCCACTACGCTACGCTAAATCCACAACGGAATCCCCGCAGTCCACTGCGGAAGGATTCAGAAGTGCAAGGCCATTTTTTCTAAAAGGACCATCAGTGTCATCATATCACATTAAAAGTCCTCCTCCCACCCCGAAAAACCTCTTCGTGGTCGTAATTTTGCTGTGTATTGTATCGATATTCTAGAAAGTGAGTCATTATTTCCTCATTTGTGGTTTAGTTAACAGTTATCGAACGAACTTTGCCTTGGCTAACAAATGCCAGTTTCCTCAGAAAAGAACAATTTAATATGGCAGGGATGCATCGGCGTCTTGTAAATAACCATATAGCGCGAGGGAACTCGGCGCGTAGGCATACAGAAAATAATAGTAGCCAAAGACATTAGCCAAAGACATATGAGAAAAATGGCATCCGATATTTTAGAAATGTGCGTGTTCATTTTGCGAAGGATGACGGGTCGATGTCGTTTGTAAATAGAAAAGAAGGATGATTTTATCAACACAGGCTGGAAAATTACGTGCGAGTTTCCATAAGCCAATGCATCAAAAGTTGCCACCCGTCCCGTACAGGTTTCCTTTGGGAAGACAAGAGCACGAAAATTTTGCAAGACGTTGTAATGGAGACCGCTGTTTTACTGACTACCTGTCTTGAATGTGTTATTCCAATGCGTTAAAAAAAGAATATTTCGTGTCCGTAGAGCAAAGCTGCTCACATCTTCCTACGTTGTAGGTTTGAACTATTTCGCATTTCCGTACCTGATGGAGCTTGTAAAACGTTGCATTCTCTGCATAGAGTAGGGTTTAGCAACATTTGTTTAATATGGCGGAGTGTCACATATGTTTCATTTGGAGAAAAATGCCGGTTTAGTATGATAAACGTAGAAGATCCTGTCTTGAGTAGCCGCAGATCTTTTTATTCATATTTGTATCCATAGTCCTCTCACTTGAATGTAAAATTACGGGAACTATGATTGCCCATGAAAAGGACATGTAAATTGCGCTGAAACAGAGCTTAAACAAAAATAAAAGCAAGACCATCCTACGGTGACTCACACATCACTACCAGGCAGCTGCATCTGCTCGGAAAGGGCTAACGTAGCCATGGCGCCACAATCATTTTCGACCGACAAAGATTTCGACCAAAATTACAGGATTCAGGCAAATCCAGGAGCGGAATCAGCACGCGAGGAGCACCAGTTTTCATCGTTCGTAGGCGAATTAAGTTTGAATTTCAGAAATCCATTATTGGTGTCAAGCGTGCCAATTAAGATCGAACTTTACTCGAAGGTAATAAATTATTCGCGTGTTGTTTTCAGTTTCCCGTGAAGTGAACCGCTTATCACATTTATCAAGAGCCTTTCAAAACGACATTTCAGTGCACCTCGATAAAAATAAAGGCGTCGGGTGATTCTAAAATGCGGCGAGTCTTCGCCAAATGGACCGTCGTTACCAGCAGTCCGTCCGGCTGACGATAACACCAGACCGACGTTCCATGGCGTTGCTCCACATTGTAAAACCACTTCATGCCTGTGGCAACCATTAGTGCCAACACATGTCATTTACGGTCGATTTTTGCCGTTATTTACCAAATGCTTGTTGGCGCAGTCATTCCCGGGCACGTACATAATATCCACAGCAAATGTACATAACATTTGCTCCGACTGTTGTTGGACAATTCCACTGGGCTTCCTTCATCGTGACATAGCAGTCGGACCATTCGTGACATGTTGCGTGCTGATGGACTGACGCTGCGCCCCTGTCGTGCTGCCTGACTGTGTCAGTAATGAAGAGCATTTGTCGTCCGTCGCGCAGCCCGTGGAGAGAGTAATCGACATGTCCTACGAAGACCAGAAACTGTGGGAGGAGGAGGAGCTGGACAAGGAAGTCAACTTTGACGACTGCAAAATAGGTCAGTGCCATTCGGTGAAATGGACGTAATGTGCTTTTGAAAATTTCCCGAATATCTGGTCCGTTTATGGCGTTTGCATACAAAATATCTGTTAACGATGGAGGCATGAGTTTTCGAATCTGCCCAAAATGGGGTAAAGATATCGTATTTTTCAGGCATATCGGTGTAAAAGCATGTTCTCTGTTTCCGGCTTCGACACGTTTGCTTCAGACGCAGATGTTATGCAAACATTTCGTGCACTATGCATTGTCAGAAGAGTTTTGATCGCTTCACCACGCTTCTGCTTGTGGTAAGACAGTATTCACTCTCAACTCTGCTGAACGATGAAATAATGGACAAAATGTTTTGAAGCCTAATGCGTTCCAGCCGTAAATAATGTCCGACGCACTGAGCGGACACGAATCTAACCCCTGCCCTGACTGAGTGCACACGAGTCTGACCCTACTCCGAATGAGCGGACACGAGTCTGGCCCCTACCCTGAGTGAGCGGACACAAGTTTGACCTCTGTTCTGACTGGACGGACACGAGTCTGGCCTCTTTCCTGACTGAGTGGACACGAGTCTGACTCTGTCTTAATTGAGTGGACACGAGTTTGACCTCTTTCTTAACTGAGTGGGCACGAGTCTGACCTCTTTCCTAACTGAGCGGACACGAATTTGACCCCTGTCCAAACCGAGCCAATACGAATCTGGCCCTCCCCTGATTGGGCTGACGTGGTCTGGCCCCTGACTGAGCGGTCCGTGGACCGGCAGACCCGGCGCCGTTTCAGCTGGTGGAGAGGACGTCCCTGCTCAAGGTGCACTCGCTGTTCTCGATGCTGGGCCTGAATCACGCCTACGTCACAGCCATCGGCCGGCTGATCGGCGTGGTGGCTCTGAAGGAGGTCAGTCGCCGGCAGACGGAGGACGCCAGAGGACGGCCGAGCGACCGTGCAGCGTGCATGGTGTCCAGGGATCCCAGAGGGCGTCTGCTGGCGGGAATGGAGAGGCGTGTGAGGATCGTTGAGATGAGGGAAAGAAGCCGTGACCCACACCGGGGATGGCGTCGGGGAGGGTGGGGGTATGTAAATGCGCAACAGAAGGAGAGGTGTTTGGGACAGTGGGGAGAGGCCGTCTATGGGGATTGGGGGACGTGGTCTGAGAGGAGTGACGAGGTGTTCGGTGAACAGAAGAAGCAAGTCTCGCCAGCACGTTGAAAGTTCACATAAGGCAGACAGAGGTAAGGAATACGACCCCAGACCGTAGGACCTTCACGGTGTAAGTCCGAACGCTTTACGTGTGCTACATGTGGAATCATGTGTTGTATTGTGCTGTTCTCGGGCTTTAGAGGGCAATATGGAAACAGTTTGAGTTGACATGATGCAGCAGTGATTCCGTGCAGATGTTTTTTTCTTTTTTTCGCCAAGTCATGGTTTTCGTGAAATCCCGCTGTTCTCCTGTATGATTGTCGTCACCCTCAGTGCCCGGCCACGGTGGCAATCACGGCCACTGAAGTTGTTCGCCTCTGTCGCCACCGTGTCAGCTGTGCGTTGTAACATTCCGTGATTAGATATCTGCCTCTTGCGGAGACTGTGCTGCGCTCTCCCGCTTATTTTTGCCACCAGCGCCTTCAAACAGTCTTCTGCCGCTGTGTAGTGTTGGAAACCACAGATTCGTGATAAGGTCTACATTTTTGACCTAATGTTACCTTCTCCCATGCAGCTGAGGCAGGCTTTAGAAAGCACGACTAAAGATAGAGATAATGATCGGGACAGTCCCGTTTTGTTAATGTAAAGCGGTGAGAAATCGCACGTAAGTTCACGCCCAGCACAACGTGGTTTTTCTTTGAATGCATTACGGAATGTGGTTGTCATGTTATATTATTCTATTCATACAAGCAACTCTGCGACTTTTTTGAGCAATTTTTCCTCCTGATGGCAGAGGATACAGCCTGGCTTCTATGCACGGTCTTCGAACTCCTCGTAGCCGTGTTGTCCTAGTCATTACATTTTCTGGTCTCAATATATTTTTCACATAATCTCCTCCAGCGTGCGTCGGCGGTACGGGGTGCAACGGTAGTGCCTTGTCTGGTGGCATGGTTTCAGCATGTTTCGAATGATGAGAATCTATAAATCTTTCGTTGCATAGAGGAATATGTTTTGACAGCGTCCCTAGGATCTCGACATTTTAGTGGCTTCTTTTTCGTGGAAACGTCGGCGGAATAAAGGAATCCAGTTGTGCTCTGTAATTTCTTGCTCATTTTTCACATCGGAATGTGCGTAAGCTGTTGGTAATAAAACTTTTTACTTCTATTTTAAGAATATTTGTTGACATTAATGGTGTTTTTTTTTTGCGTGTTATCATGTAGATGTTAATGATATTGAGCAGATGCTTTAATGTTTTGGTTGACACAAGTGTGGCTCAAATAAGAAACGGCAAAATTGGTGTTTAGTGACTGACCTGATGCAATGCAATGCAAACTTCACATCTAGATGTGAAGGTCAGAGTTGTTTTGTGGTTTGCTCCCATCCTGCGCGATTCAAAGACGAAGAAACGTGTATGCGTTCGGTCCGTGGAGCATGAATAAAGTATCCTTTTGATGAGGTGTTTCATAAGGTAAATTGTTTTGTATGGAAACAAAATAGTGGGATTTTCTGGAGGCTGAAACAGTCCTGCTTCTTTCTTCATCGATTGGCCATTCTTTTTATCCGGCTTGAAGGAAAATAACACGTATATACAAAGAAATTATTCGTTGACAGATGTTCCACACGTGCCATTTTCACAGTACTGACTTTGAAAATGCTACCCAGCATTTGGCCAGATGTGAGTCATAAAATGGTGCAGTAGGAAAAAATGCAGCGTTGTCCCCCGTTGGATGTCAGGATTTTCACCTACGCGTCTGACGAGGCCCCCGGTCGTTGCCACCCCATCTCACCACACCCTCACACGTCCATTTCGCTCCTACCCGGGATAGAGCTACGAAACAAAAACGAACGTGTAGCTCGTCGTCTTCCAGGGTTAGTGATATCCGATTTGACCCCTTCAGGTCACCTCGTAATCTCTCATTTTACTGAGAAAGAGAATATTATTGCCGTCTTCGCAGTCGTCGTAGTAATTTTGCAGCATTGTTGTCATAACTGAAATCAGCGCCAAAAATGTACCGTAAGACCCGTTCAAATGCATTCTGAGATCAGGTGAGGTCAGTAATCCCGCTAGACCTTGGAAAGGTCACTGGCATTTCGAAGCCAAATATGGCGTCAATCATACGCTTATACAATCCAGCATTAAAAACTGATCACATATCTTCTCAGACACCCGGAAAGAAGTCAAAACGTAACTCAGATCTAGGAAAATCGCTCGGAAGGCCTCTAGAACAACGTCATCATAACTTGGTGGCCAGACATGACGCGGTATTTTTTCTTCTATTTTCGACAAGATGCGGAAAGGATGTAAAGTCAGCCGTAACCAGATGTAGGCTCTTAACTTTGGCCGTTCGCCGGCTACCTCAGTAAAAATGTCATGCGTGGGGTGGCAATCCTCCTCGTCCGTCGAGGGTTAAACACTTCGCAGTTTCAGAGCGATTCGATTACCGTGGTATGTAGGGGAATTTTTATTTTGCTGTCAAGTATACAAATCCATTGTGTATTATTAGTTTACATGTATATTCCATTGTAGAAAAGCATTCCAACCTGAAATGTTTGAAACCTTCATCATCGAAAGTGACTGCAAGTGCTTCCTGACGGATGATGGTTATTAGGAAGCCTCCTTGTCTAGACGTCCACCTAATCTAGAGCCTGTCCCGTAACCTAGAATTGTTAGACTTGAAAATTTGGCTTTTAAGCTCTAAAGTTGTAAGATGCACAACGAGGCGAAATCTGCCCCACTAGTTTTTGAAAAAGCTCACAAACGCCGATTTTTGGCATTTGTGGTGTCAGCGTTGGCGTTCCTGCAAATTAATGCGTGGCACATCAGGGGCGTTTATACGAGCATTTGAAAAGCTGCCAGATTCCCGGCCAGATTGGCCAGGGTGCACCTTTCTGGCCAGTTAAAGCATCTGCGAGGTTCTGGGTTTCCTTCATGTTCCTTTCACTTGTTGTTAGACATCACAGTTTAAACACCGCTGCGACCCATGTTGATTTGCCTGACATTACAGCTGACTAAGTCTGTATACCAACCCACTTACCTCCTTTAGGTTTGGAAAATCACAAATCGCTTCAAACAAAGACGCTGCGATTTTAAACAAGGACCACGTGCACAATGAGTGAAGGGATTTTCCGCTCCCTTGTCAGTCTTCCTGCGCTTCCAGCTTATCGGTCTTCGACCAATCAGCGCCTTCGTTTTAAAACCTTTCAGCCTTGTCAAGGTACATGGCTTTTGTGAACCACTGGATTTGGCCAGCGGCCGGACTGGCGAGACGCGGTCAGGCTGGCCAGAAGCTACCATATAACCTGCAGAACACGCGAGGAAATTACTACGCATGGCATGTAGTACAGACAGCCAAGGTTTCTCCTTTTATATCAAGCTTGTTTGCATTGCAATCCATTCACTCTGTCCTATGATGTTAAAATATGCATTCCCAGAACCAATTGTAGTTTAAACCAGCATTTTAAAGCTGGTCAATCCGGCCAACCTGGCCGGGAATCTGGCAGCTTTCCAAATGCCGGTATAAACGCGCCTATTGTTACAGAAATAGAAATCAGTCGAAAATGTTATTGTGAGTGGCTGTTTCAAGTCGAACGTCAGGTCACCGTGCACCGGTATGCGACAAAGCTTTGGAATCATTTGACGACAGAAACTTCATTGTTAGAACTGAAGTCATGAAACCAGTGTGTCTTTTCTCATGAAAGTTCAGAACCGTGCTGTAAGGGCAAGATCTCTTCAGAGTCCGCGGAGATCATGCTGAGTCACTGTTATGTCGGAAGGTCCGACCACTCTGCGGCAGATGTGGTATTCTAGTCAATCTCTGAACCATCCGTTATGCGTGTGGAACCCTCACCTTATATGACATGTCATTTAAGAAGACTTCCCATTACATTATGGGCTAAATCCCATCTCTTTGGCTGGTTGCATGGTAATTGGGCTACAACTTATAATAAATAAAATCGCAATCAGAAGCCATTCATACCATGACGTGTAATGATCTTATAGTCTTTGTTCAGTTTTCTCGTATTAGTGGTCGTTCCTAAGCAATAGAACTCCGTCTTTCTCCATCGTTCTCGGTATTTGGTTCACTGATCCGCCGGATAGGCTCCTATGGGGAATTTGACGTTGTTGAACCTGGCAGATACGACATGGGACGTAGGAATCGGCGTACATCGGAGTTCTCCATAGATAACTAGCCTGAAAAATATCGTGTTTCTAACATTGTAATTTAACCATATGAGAGCGATGATGCTCACCTTCGTGGGCTAGTCTTTGCAGTTAAGTAGTGAATTTTGGGCTGGCTTGATATCAACACAGACGCGGAAAACAGAGGACATGGGGGATTTAAGTGAGCAGTACCATTCTGACAGTTTTTCGGGTAATTTTTTTACTGCGCTGGAATGATGCGCTTTGTAAATTCATATTGGGCTCGTAAAAACAGTCAGCTTTTCCCATTGTGAACTTCCCTGCTCTTAAAATTCGACGAGTTTCAGTAAGAATTTCGTTATGTCGTTTGTTTGCATACTTCTTCCTTCCTGGTTTGTTACGGAGACGTGCCATTGAAATGAGTTGTCCAGAAACCGCCTTGATCCTCCAAGATGCTCAAGAGATATATTGCCAATGTGTCATACGAATGTAAAAGTGACACATACTGCCAGTGATCTAAGTTGGCTCATGAAGTGTAGCATGTTGTAAATATTTGTCAAATTTTATTCATGCTACATCGCTGCACAACAGCTTATGTTTTGTGAGCCCTAGTTGCATCGCTTGCTTTTTTGTATTATTCATGATACGCCTTCGATAACCCCAAAAGTTGCATGATAAACCACATTTACTGCATGGCTTCGCAGTTGACTTCCTTCGTTGCCCTCCGTTAGATCGATACGGGTGATTAACTCTAAAATGACCACATAACTGCTCTTTGAGATTTCTCTCTGAATCCGCGATAATTTTTTAGGTCTGGAAACATGTTTGCGACTAATTTTCAGACTTGTGATAATGGTTGTGCCTGGACTGTTTTGGATCTCTGTCTATATCGTCTTGGCATTTCCGATACATTTGTGTCTGTTGAAGTCTCCCCGTCTGAATCCTTGATGTTACTTATATGATAACTTACAATCCCTGGATGTTCTGTCCTAACACTCGACGTATCAGAGGTCATAGTATATGTTTTAGTTAAAAGCGGGCGTAAGACACGATGAACGTATGGTGTGACAAAAACAAAATCCCGAGATGTATGTTTGGGCGTGTGGGTCTCATCTGGGTCTCGCATAACCTTAACGTCAAATAGGTTTTGAAGGGGCCGTAAATTTCCAGTTTCTCTCTTGCTTGACATCTTGCTATCATATGTTCATAAAGCGTAATATGCAAGTAATGCTCCCTGTTGACTGGATTCACCACAGGTCGACATGCATCTAGGCCGGTGAGCCATGTCTTAAAATGCTACGTGGTGTAATAGAGGACGTTAACTCATCGTCTATAAGTTGCTGTTACACATCACAAATGACTTTTTAATTTTAGCTGGTAAAACTCGTGCAATACACTTAATATGCATGGACTTGGAGGGGTTTGTCCCTAGTCAAATAATCGTGGTATGATTATTGGGGAGATTCATGCCGAAGTCAGCACAAAGTGTGGGTGGTCCGAGGTTTCCCTTTCATTGTTATGGGGCCAAATTCATGGTCATTCATTATCGTGATCAGTTTTCGACGCGCATGCTTTCAGGCATGCGATGGACCGGCGACATTTGCGATCGTTCGGATGTGGAAAGAATAAGTGGCATTGGCTCGTCGTCTGAGTCGGCCGTGACGAACGGTCGGTAACATGAGAGCGGCGCGGACGGCGTGGCCCGCTCGGACGCTCAGTCGAGACGGACGCCGCTGTTGCAGCTGCGGCAGGCCATCCAGCGGGCGAACCACTTCTCTCCGGCCGACGACCAGGAGTCGGACGACCTGACGTCCTCGGCCGCCAGCAGCCTGGCGGCGGCGGCGCGCGGCTCACCGCCGCCGCCAGGCCGCGGCGCCGGCCGGCCGGACGGCGCCCGACAGCGCTCCTGCCGCGTCTGACCCGGCCCCCCGGCGGCGCTCCTGCCGCGTCTGACAGGGCCGCAGGGCGAGCCAGCGCCGCGCTCATCGTGTCATCGTCAGCCGCGGGACATTGCCAGCTGCAGGACATCGGCAGCGTCAGGACACTGTCAGCTGCAGGACAGCGGGGAACCTCGCCAGGCGGACCGGATGGGTGCCCTCTGGGCCTGATTCAGACAAGCTCACACGAACGACACGCGAATGGCTATGGGAGAAGATCACCTGAGGCCTTTTGGCCAGGCCCTACTCTCGGGCCACCATAATGCTGTGCTCGGGTGATAGTCGCGTAATGTGGTCCCGTTGACACTTGGTCTCTCTCGGCGGACCAGCGGCGCGAATACGTGGTCCGAGCGCACGAGGTCCGAGGGGCTCATCAGAGCTTCTCCTGGCAGGTGCCGGACGTGGGACCTGAACGTGAATGGTGAATACCACAGAGCGTCTTTTTCGCCTCAGCGCAGTACGTGCATGTGAGATGTATAAAGTTATTCCCTAGGCTCACTTTAGATCATGGCAAGGTACATTCAGACTGCGGTCATGTCTGGCTGTCCGGCGGGTGTATGTCAGTGCCTTCTGTTATCAGAATAGTCGAACAGACTCGTTCACTTGACGAATCCGCTTATCTCGGTTACTTAGCGTACGAGCAAATCGTCCGGTACGTCTTCGCCTGCCCGCGATCTTAACGCGTTGTTTGTTTTAAGATAGAAGCAGCAACGCGCAACCCTGCATCTGCTGTCGTTTTGATAGACCCACTGCTATTTTATCACTGGAATCACTTCAGGACGTTCGTGTATTACATCTGTGGGGACCGCGGCGTTAACTTCCGCCATCATGGTGCGCTCGCCGGCCGGGCGTGTTCCACGTATGCCTAAGCCATTGTTGTTTTTGGCGAGATGGCGCGCTTTTGTCGCTGCGATTACATGCCAGCTGCACTGAAGCTGCCAATATTTCTCATATCAATTACTTGTCCGTCATTGTGATTTCGCATGCGTGAAAATTTGAGGGTCTTCCGAGCACAAAGCGTATAGTATCGCACGATGGTAATTTCTTATTATGTGCACTTCCTCCTTGGTTGCGAGAGGGCTATTAGGACCGATTCTGTATATTAATGTACATTCATGAATTCCCATTAGCAACAATATATCAGCATCCTTCATCTCCTGAAACGAGTGCTTGGCGATCCCGCCCCGACTGCGGCCAAAACAAGTTTCGGCGGCGCCAGAGCCGAATGTCCTACTTCTCTCGGCCGGTCTTTTCGAGTCCGTGCCGCGGCCTGGCGGCGTGCGCCCTGGGAGGACGCATGTTCCAGCGACACGCCCGATGTGGCCAAACCATTTCCGCCACGGTCCCAAATGGCGCGCCGTTTCCTGCCGAGGAACGGAACGCCGCGAGCAAAAACAGCGGCCGGCGGCCGGCGGCCGGCGTCAGAGGCGGCGCCAGCGGGGCGGCCGGGCAGGCGCGAGCCGCCGCCGGAGCCGGACGGCAAAGGACGCGCGTCCCGCCTCCCGGCCGGGCCGCCTGGAGCCGCCGCTGCCGGGCCGGGCGAGACCCGACCCGGCGGCCCCCTCCCGGGCCGACACGTGACCCGGCCGCCATCTGGCGGCGGCGGCCGGCTCCCACAGGCGGGGACGAGTGTCGGCCGCGGTCAGCGGGCGGCCGACGGACGCAGGAGGCCGCCGAATGGCTGCCGACACGAGCCGGCGCCACACTACACGGCCACGCGGACGAGGCGTCGGCGGCTCGCTGAACGTTTCCACTCGCTGATTTATGCCGTCAATGGCCGTGCCAGTAATCCTCGTATGTTGTCAGTGGCCGCCGCCAGGACCCGGCGCGTGCCGGCAGTGGCCGCCCCCAGCAGCTGGCGTACGCCGTCAGCGGCCGCCGAACCTGTTCAGAGGAGCGGGGCAATGGCCGCCCCCGCCGCGCAGTGTCGCCTTCTGGGCGCCGCTCTCAGAGGCGGCAGCTGGAGGCCGGAGTGACCCCATTTGTCGCCGGTTGTGCCCGTTGACCGGCCGTTTGGTCCGTTTGTGGGGGTGGCCTGGTGCGGTCGGTGCTCGTGGCCCGAGCGACTCTAAAAGGTCCGTACACGTGGGCCGCGGCACCGCCCCGGCAGCGGGAAAGGAACGGTTAGCTTCCCGCATCGTCAGCGTTTTGACTGCCGTAAACCGCTGCAACCAACTCTCTGACGTTGTTCTGGTTTTTAAAGCACCGTTATTGCCGGCATCGATTCCGGACTGCTGGCCCCTCGTGACCGTTCGGATCGCTGTATGACCAACCGCTCTTCCGAGGCATGACACATCAGTTCTGTTTTCACGGGAGTGGAACTCCATGCCTCTGTGTCATTAATGTTATTAAGAGAAACACTGCCGCTAAAGGACATTCGTTTACCTCGATGTCCACTTTCGTTTTCGCAAACCTTCACAACAGCCTTCTTATGTGCATCGACTTATAACCTGAGATCAAGCAGAAGAAAGGTAGGCACCCCTCTCGTTTAGCCGGCAGTCTGACAAATCGTATCGTCTACACTCGTTAGGTATTGGCTTTATGCCGCAGTGGACAGGGACCAAGGGTTCTCCATATAAACTGCCGAATTATTTTGTCATCAAATGAAGCCCAATGATTTTAACTGCCGTGTTGTCGGAGTTTAATCACAGTGTCGTTCGCTGTCACTTCAGGGATGAAACCGTTCATGTTCCAACAATTGAAACTAATGAAGGAATTACCGGCGTTTCCTGCTGACACGTTATCGTCGAGCCCAGATGTGTTGATCGATAATCCATTGTGTCAGTAGTTCGAACGACGGCTGGTACGATGCAGGCCTTTAATCTTGATGGTCTTTGATAGAGTGCCGTTTATGCTATTCTATTTGAGCGCGAATGAACTCGGTTAGCGCCCCTGAAGTTTTCGCTTGACTGTCGCCACAGCAGTGTGCCATGCACACACAGTTTTCGATCTAAGTGCTGCAAAGTGCAGTTGTGGGCTTGTCATGGGCATTTGAATGGAAGTTCAAGTTCGTTGTTCCTGCAGTGCCACATTTCCATGAAGAATGGATAGCAATGGTTGGCATCACGGGCATGGGCGCATCTAGGATTTTGTGACTGAGTGCAGTCTTCATGATGGGTGCCTGCATTATCGATGCCTCTCCCCCGTGAAAATTCCCTTCTGTAGTCTTTATTGCGCCTCCAGAAAATTGTGTGGGACGTCCGGACCTTCAAAGGATCACTGATACAGCACGACAGCCCCAGACCCTCTACGGGATTTTTCGGAGTTTGTGGGGACACACTTACGGCTTTTTAGGGCCTTAGAATTTTCCGAGGGCCCCTCGGGCAGCAAAAACCCTTAATTTATGGGAGCCCTAGGTTCTTTTGTGGCCCTTTAGGAGCGTGGTGACGACCTCATATTGGAGACAGGTTAACTCCGCACAAAGTCCTTTCGGGGCCTTCATGAGAGTCATGAAATTGTTATGAATCGTTAGACAGCCATGACGACCGCCGAAATATATTTACGTTCTCCCTGTAGACTTCCATGAGGTCCATTCGAAACTTTCCGAGAAACGTCAGATCCCCATGAGGACCCGTTAAAGCTTTTATACCTTAACGAGGCTTCCTCACACTGCCCGACATGCCCGTAAGACTTTTATTGAGGTTTCTGCGTTTTCTTGAACACTACGGAGCCTGGCACGAGACATTTGGGACTTTTTGGAAGGATCTTTATAGTATTGCAAGGTTGTGCTGAGTCAAAATGTGTTGCTTAGGCATCTTTCGGCAACTGTGGGACCCTTGCGAACGTTTTGAGGGTCTTTCAGAGCGTAGCAAGAGAATTCTCAGATACACTGTCCGCCGATAAGAAATGTGCCCGCCTTTCCTGACTGGTCGGACAGTCCGCTGGTATGTGCCCTTACCCGACATGACATGGCCACGTGGTCCGCTGGTAAGAGATGTGTCCGCCTTACTTGACCAGTCACGCGGGCCGCCGGTAAGTGATATGTCCTAAGCCGGCCGGTCACACGGTCCGCCGGTAGGAGATGTGTCCGCCCTACCTGACCGGCCACACGGGTCGCCGGTAAGTGACATGTCCGCCTTACCTGACCAGTCACGCGGGCCGGCGGTGAGTGGTTTGTCCTAACCCGGCCGGTCACACGGTCCGCAGGTAAGAGATGAATCGGCCGCGGTCGGCGCGCTCGCGGACACCGAGCGGCCGCTATTGATCGCGTGCGGCCTAGCTCAGGGACCGGTCACCGGCTTACCTCTGCTGCCGTCATGCCATTGTCCGGCGTGCCCGACCGGCCGGCGTCGGTCAACATGATGTATTTGCGCGCCATTAGGCGCTGGTCGCAGCGGCAAACTACCTGCAATGTCCATCTCGACCCATGTCGCTGTCACGGCTAAGTTAACCTTACAGAGATAGATGCACAAGAGAGACGAGCTGGCTTTTTACGAATAGTGCAGATACCTGTTTCACACTATAGATATTCCCACACGCGGCCTCAGGCACATGTTCGAATCATTCAAACGTGACGCTAATACGATAGTGAGGAACCGAAGAACAACGAGAAAGAGAGATGCAGATGGACAAACAAAGCAACGGTCACACAAAGCCACCACTGAGAGGTTAATGAGGCCCTTGGGATCATGTCCCCCCCCCTCTCTCTCTCCCTCCATTGGGCAGGAGGTTTATACCTGCCAAATGTGCGCATGAAAACGGCGATTTCTTGCTGGGACTACTCTAGACGATGAATTACATCAAAGCCATGCAGAGTAGGCCTATGTGTGTCTCCGCTGTACCCTTTGCCGTATTTAGGCTATTTTTCGTCATACCCTTTATTTTCAGGCTTAGCACTTGTTAGCTCGGGCGGGGCAAACTAATGTGGAAAAACGTTTCCTTTGATCTCTCTCTTATCCACGGTGCTACGCTCACAGGGTACCTCGGGTTATCGATTCAGCTCCAGCCATGTTACACCAGTGTCGGAGTTCCAATGCTGCCCGACGCCACGGCGACGAAACCTGCGCCTGAACAATGAACAACGCTGATATAGCAGGGGCTCTGATCCAACTGTAGCGATACGAACGGCATTGCTGGCGAATTCCCTGGGTAGGCACCTAGAATAGCAGTTCTTACCCAAGTTCAACTTGAAGATTCTCCGAAGTTCTGCTTCCTTTGTCTGTTGTTTCCTCTCTTATCGAATTGATTCTGTTGATCTTGTGAGGTGCCTCCATTTCCACCCACCGGATTCGGCAACCTTGTTAAAGTTTATCACTTTGTTTTCATCATAAGAATCCGTTCCTTCTTTGACGCTTCGACAGCATCATTGTCGCTCGTCTCAAAACGTTCACAGAGTGGACTGAAAGATCCCGTGGATGGGGCGTGGCGGTATGGCGCCGGTCCTGGTGCAGCGTACCGGCGGTCGTTATCTGGTGACGTTCACTCAGGTGCGCAAACGGGCGTTTTGAACTAACTCTGACACTTCAGCCTGAGCTCTGAGACGCTGTGGGCGGACACCGCGGGTCTTAACTCCGACGTCGTCTGTGTCGCCGGCTGGTAAACCAGTGGCAGCCAGTGGACGGGGTACCGGTGAGGGGGGAGGTTCTGCTGGACTGTGCGCGGCGGTAGCCAGTAGACGGGGTACCAGTGAGGGGGGAGGTTCTGCTACACTGTGCGCGGCGGTAGCCAGTGCACGGGGTACCGGTGAGGGGGGAGGTTCTGCTGGACTGTGCACGGCGGTAGCCAGTTGACGGGATGCCAGAGAGAGAGGGGTGGGGGTTCTGCCGGACTATGCGCGGCAGTAACCAGTGGACGGGATAACAATGGGGGGGGGGGAGTCTGCCGGATTGTGCGCGGCGGTAGCCAGTGGACGGGATAACAATGGGGGGAGGTTCTGCTGGACTGAGCGCGGCGGTAGCCAGTGGACGGCGCAGGCCACGGAGGCGGCCCAGTCGGCGGCGGAGGAGCCGCTCGACCTGTTCTACATCCGGCGACCGACGGCCTCGTACCGGGCCCCGCTGCGCCCGGCACCTGACCACACCCCGTACGCCACGCCCTGTATGTTGGTGCTGATCACGCTGGAGACAGTGTACTCATGCCGGCTGAGTGGCTGTCGCCGGCAGGACCTGGCCGACGCCACCTACTCCATGGCGCAGGACATGATGCAGCAGACTGTGCACTGCCTGCCACGCGGCTGTCAGGGTTGGGTCTACGTCTATGTGCGTGTGGCAGCGCTGGCGTTGGTTCGACGTGCCGTGGAACTGGCCAGCCAGCTTCTGACCTACCATGATGGTCGTCGACTTTGGGCTTTTCTGGTTCCACCGCGGCTGGCACGAAGTGCACATCGTCTAGGCGGCGCACCAGATGCACCACAGCTCCGTGCACAACAACCTGTCGGTGACGCTGCGGCAGTCGTTAATGTAGCAGTACTTCAACTGGGTGGTGTACCTACCTCTGGGGTGCCTCGGCGTGGCGCCCTCCATGCTCTTCACACACCTGCAGTTTAACCTGCTGTACCAGTTCTGGATCCACACCGGAGCTGCTGAAGAGCATGAGTCCGCTAGAACACGTCCTCAACACGCCGTCCCACTACCGCGTCCACCACGGCTCAGACGTCAAGTACTTGGACAACAACTATACCGGCGTCCTGATCGTCTGGGACCGGCCGTTCGGGACGTTCTGCTGAGGGGGGGGGGAGACGCCCGCCACCGGGCTGGTCCACGACATCGAGTCGCACGACGTCTGGACGATCCAGCTGACGCACTTCCACTGGATCCTCGCCGACGTCCGCTAGCAGGCCGGCTGGATGAACAAGCTGAAGCGGGTGCTGTACTGGCCGGGCTGGGGGTCGCCCCCACCTTCCCCGAGCCGGACCCGCGCCGTCCGAGCTTCAACGCAGCCGCCACCGGCTGCCTCAGGGTCCACGCCGCTGCCTACTTCATGCCGGTGCTGGTGCTGGTGCTGGCTACCAATTCTGCGCAGAACCACCTGATGTATCCAGCGCCCACTACACTACACGGCAGGCACACAGCTGGTGCCTGCCGCGTGGCGCGACTGACGCGCTGCTCTTCGCGCTATTCTGTTTGGGCTGGCTGCTGGACGGCGGCCTCTGAGCTGAGCATCTGAGCACTTGAGCTGGCTGCCGGCCGCCGTCTCAGCCGCCGCAGTCCGGCTCGTGTTCGCCGGATCCCTGCTGCTCTGTGCGCTGCGCTGCGCTGCTGTCTGCGCGCAGACGCCGTCCGAGTCGCCAAGACCAGGCGCCACTGATCATGTTTCAGCGTCGGCAGCGCCCGCCAGCAGGGTCGCCTGAGGCAGGCCGGACCACAAAGTGGCGCAGTGGCCGGCTGCGACTGTTACTGCGGCACGCGTGGCACCAGCACAGACGTGGCTGGTTACCAGGCATTTCGGTACGCATGAGAGATACATCAGTGGAAGGATGCTGTTGCTCTTAAAGCTGTTGTATGCTGTTGATCAATGCTGTTAACCCTATTCCCGGCAGGGGGGGGGCTGAATCCGCCCCCCCCCCCCTCGGGTTTTTTGCTTGCCAATTCCAGGCTTTTTAACGCAGCTTGACGAAACTTAGTCACTTTTCCGAGCTATTCTTTCTACGCGCTGTGACAAAATTTCATAGTTCCACTTTGCTCAGGAGCGGAGCCAGGCAACGTTTTTGGAAGGCACCTCAGGCCATTGTTGGCCATGTTGAGGGTAAAAGAAAAAATGTCTGCCAAAAACAGAGTTTTTAAGATAGAACTTAAAACTTTATGTGGATGTATAGCTAAATAGTTGGGCAATGTGCACACAAAATTTTGTTTATCTGAGGTCCCTTTACAAGGTCAGGTCAGAGTCAAAAGTCAAAATTTATTTTTTTGCAATAATTTCGGAGCCTTTTTTCCAATGCCAAACCCGGAATATATATGACGTAGAAGGATGCCCTCTACTTGTGTACTAAGTTTCAGCTTGATATCAGGTTGGGTCACGGAGCTATGACCTAAAATGTCAGTGGCGCGTACCCTATATCGCAATAGCCATAAAATGAAATGTTTGGAATAGACTGAATTCAAATGATTGAAAACGTTAACAGATAATATCAAATGCACACGAGATCATTCCAAGTGACTCCAAGGTCACTGGAGATCATTTAAGGTCTAAGGTCACAAGTTGATCTGAAGAACGTGTGACCATGGCAGTTCCCCTTTTTCATGTCCCTGGCACCGTCTATGCTAACATTACACAAACATCGTAATGCGATTTTCACTTCTTTAGCATAGCATGACTAGCAGAAGCCAAAAAAGTGTTTTTACCTTTTTTTTGTTCATTCAGTTGTTAGAAAACTAATCCTCCTATTTTTGAAACCCTGTGAACGCCCATAAATTCTCTCAAAATTTCGGATTTGTGAACCCATGGTAAAAGCCCTATCCATAATCTCTCGATTCATGCCAGTTTCATTGAAATCGGGCGATAAACAACTGAGTTATAAGAAGTCCAAAAGTACCCCCCATTTTGACGTTTTTGCCCCCCTGCATCCACCAATTTCGAAATTTTGCAAATTTCTTTTCTGCAAAAATGTAGTTCACGTCACGGCAAATCGATTGCCGTTGGTTGCGATGAAATCGGACGAGTAGTTCTCGAGATCTCAGGGGGGGGGCCGAGTCCGCCCCCCCCCCTGCCGGGAATCGACCATACCGTCTAGCCCTCCGGGAATAGGGTTAATCCTGGGATTCTAGGATTCAAGCACCATAATGATTCAAGCGCGATAATGCGTGAGATTTCTTGGGCTACTGGGTGCCTAGGGTTCTTGGATTCAAGCACCATGATGGCCAAAACTTTCACTGATTTACGGTAAGCACTAAATGAATGCCGACATGTGCACAGCGTCATTTACTCCCATGGAGCAACGTACCTTGCCGAACGAGTAGAGACTAAACAACAATGGTAGCTTATATTGGCACCGTTGCGTTCCTGATTTGAGAAATAGATTCAAGTTACTGTTCAACTGGGCGTATCCATTATGCGTGGTGTTGCCTTGTTCTTTATTGAACGTTTTAAAATGCTTCAGGCAGAAACAGAAGCCTAAGAGAACGTCCGAACACCTGAAAAGGCACCCTTACGCAGCGGCACAGAACTCTTGTCCCGTCGGCTGTGAGGCGTAAAACTTGTCACTCCCTTTCGGGCGACAGAAGTGCACTGTAGAATCAGATTGCATAGTGTCCCTGTCTCGGTTACTTCGGGAGAAATATGTGGAACGGTCGCCAAGGGAGGGGCTCGAGTCTGCAGCTGTGACAAACTGCGTAATCACCGGCAAATGGCAAAATGCGCAATGGTCTCGACGTAGATTGTTTAACATCAGCAGGTTTGCTCCACACGATGTTCGTCATCTGCATTTACTGGCTGACTGAGTTTGGCCCTATCCCTGGAAAATTCTGGTTATGGCTTTGCTTCTGGGTCTGTATATCTGAACATGCCCCTCCTATAGGAGTCCTGCGGTGCCCCTGTGATGTCAACTGACATGCTTGTTTTCACTTTAACGTCCCAAGCCTTTGGGCAGGCATGTAATCCCCTACATGGCGGTATGATCCGATTACGTTGTATACCAAACTTAGCATTTATTGACAGAAACAGGTCAGATCACTAGTGTTGGTATCTTGTTAAACCCAGGATCCCGAGAGGACATACGGCAAGCTGGTAGCGTCTATTAAGATGCTCGGTTAGAACTATTTTATTTCTGTTACTTAAGTAATGATTACCCCCGATGAGAGCACAGTAATTCATGTGCAAAAATATCAATACATAAAACATTGTGTCCTGAGTCGCAAAAGGGTATATAGAAACTGGTCGAGATGGAGCCCACCATGCAGGTGGCGGGTACAGGCGGTACGAATGACTGGCACGATGTACCGCAGCCTCGGCCCGCGGCACATCTGTGCTGGGCTGCTCCTGGGACGAGGTAACCGTAACCGCGTGCAGAGGCCCTGCCTGAAGTGAGCAGGCCCTCCCGCCGCTGTCGACGGAGCGCTGCCTGCCTTCAGCGACTGTCGCGTCACGACCCGCGCTTGAGCCGTGCACTTTCGGTACGCATACCTTGAGTTAACGCTGTTTTCCACCCACGCATCAGTCGGACAGCCATGAAAAGGCAGCATGTGTTGGCCTGATTTCCGTTGCAATGAATGTTAGACGCATTACCGAGGCATTACAGTGGTTTTTCGTCGAGCAATGTTGTCGGGACCAAGTTTGTTAACACGGTGGACTCCTCGATGGCATTCCCGTCCGAACGGAATGGTAGCATCTGAGCTATCATTTTTCCTGCATACCAAAACAGGCCGGCGCCGCTGCGCCGCAAACCTGTGCTATAATCGCATTGCCGCTGAATACCCGCTGATTGCCGAATTTCCCTGCCGCGGAGATCACGGACAAAGGATCCGATCTGGAGCGAGGCGCGAGCAGCGGCCGGCGCCGTGAAAGACTGCTGCTGAGGTGGCCGCTATGCGGTCTGCGCGCCGCAGCAGCCGGCCAATTACCCGGGTGTTCGGACTGCCGCGAAGCCCGCTAATCCAATCAGCCCGCGCTCATTTGGTCGTTCCCCGGCGAATCTGACGCGGCAGGATCAGTCCCCCTGCAGATGTGCTGACGTTATTTTTGTTTTCGTTTCTTCCTGTCCGCAAGGGAAGCAGAATATCTCCCGCCGATGATTTGCGGATGAGCAGTAATAGACCGTACAAAGTCGGGCCTCGATAAAGAGCGGCCACGTCAGGCTTCTGGAGACCAATGTAGGCTCTGATCGCCGGATTTCCGCCGAGAGGCGTGCTAGATGAAATGGGTCGCTATTACCAGGAACAACTCGGGCATACTCAAGAGAAATTCGATGGGATGTGATGCAATAGGACATGACAATCAAAATACATTTATTGTATCTGCCTTTTGTATCTTCGTTGGTGAAATTCAGACTGAAAACCAGTTCATCTTCAGGCACCGTGATTAAATACGCGTCAGACTCGGAGAACAAATGTTTTACTCATACCTGCTTCCAGAAATAACGCTTCCGGGTCATCGCTCTTTTTTCGCTCGCGTTTCCTTGCGCTCTTAACACACTTTTAGTCACACCTATCCTTTGATATATTTCATGACTCGAAGTGGTCTGTGCTGCGCTTATTTTACCGCTTAGAAGCACTGCATTTCCCATTTTGCCATGTTGTGAGTGGTTTTAAATGTGAGTTAGTGAGGACTGTGAATGAACCCCACCATAATTGGGTTTCTTTTGCCTGTGTGTGGCTTTTTAAATGTATCGAAATGAAATAGAAGTAGAATATATATATATATACATTGGTTGATTGTTTGGCCAGAGGCTACCCACATTTTTAGCGTATTACACCGCAGTAATCCAACCCGTTGTCTATCACTCTTTGGCCCAATGCAATTTTTTCCAACGTCAGGATTGAATCGCCGATAGCGTTAACCGGTATTCATAGAATGGTGGAGGCTTTGAGGCACGCAGCCCTGTTGTGCGGTAGATCTCATTTACACTGCGCGCACGAGACGCTGATTTGCTCCAGTCCCCGTTATTTCCTAACCCATGAGGACGGTTTCGGGAAGCCAAACTTCAGCCTACAGTTTCGTGTCTGCACAAACTGTTCTTGTCGTTAGATTTACGAGGAATGCCTATTAATATCAAAGGGTTAAAAAACAAAATGCGGAAACAGAAGTCGGCAGACGTGGCAGGTTTAACCGATGATAGCTTTGAGGTCAGGACTGATCTTGCGTTTACCATTTTTGAGCGAAGTGCTTGAAAAAACGTAGCATCAACGTCGTTTGCGACGCGTTTTGCTCATGATTAGTATTATATTGTCGTTAATATTTATGCCGATGAAAGCGTTCGTTCCATTTTAAACAGTTGCTTTTTGGGGGCAATCGGCTGTTTTTTTGTCTCGTCAACCAACGTACAAAGACAATCTTCATAGTCAAGAATTCATTTTACCAACGATCGTTGAATTAGGGTGCTGCTCTTTCTGTCCTCTTGTACCCGGTGGTATCACCAGGCCACGATGTGGTGTGCCTTAAAGTCTCCGGCATCCGCGACAAACTTCCTTGGGTGAGCTGCTGTTTGTACCTTCTGAATCACACTTTGCAATGTCGGACTCTAGTGCCGTTTCTGAAATAAGAACTGCATCGGACGAGCTGTTGTCGTCCGGCTGCGGAGCCACTAACGAGCACGACAGGCCGGACCACGGGGAGGGCCGGCCGCTTCTCCGGGCTGGGAGCGAGCTGCTACCAGGAACGGCGGGGCGTCGCCGCAGTCAATCTCAAGAGCCGCCAGCATATCGCCGGTTTTGGGAGTACTCGGGAACTTGGAGCAACCGCGCGCAATAGTTCGCCAAAGTGTCCGCAGAACTGAAATATTCCGAATGCTTTCAAACTGTTGGTGAACTTTGGCTAACTTGAGAGGTCTCCAGATATGGAGTGGACCTCTGGAATGAAAAATTTTTCTCGTGGAGCGGAACTGACGGGAAGAGGAGACCATCGGAGCGGTGACCAATGGATGAGTCAAATTAACGCTTCATAACATGTCACCTCGAAATTAGTGCCTCAGCCGTACCAATGACGAACTTCGAGTATTTTCATAATCCATGATGCATGCGATAACTGAAAACACTGTATTTTAGTACTCTATTTTATGTAGTATCCAAAGCGGGCCCTCAAATCGTCTGGCATGTTCTTGAAAACGCGCGAAACCAACGCCCTAGACGTATAAAAACAAGATTGCTTATTTGTTACCCCACCCTCATTCCACACCTCCCACCGAACGCCGCATGTAGACCTGCGCCCACGGCTGGTTTCCGTGGCCGACATTAAGGTCAGTGAAAAATTTCGGGTTTCACTGCACACAATGCTGCAAAATAGGGACCGAAAAAGCGTTCCGCTCGTGCCAGTAGTGGACAGCGGGACTCGAGTTCGTATGCATTGGGCGCGTTTCCAGTCAGTGGTCCGTGGGACAAACAGGCGGACGTGGAGGTTTTATCTCGGCCACTTTCCCACTGGCTAGAACGTGACAAAGCCGCAACCTGGCGTTTTCAGCCTCTCAGTTCCGACCAGAATCTCACTTGTATTCGTCCGTTTGTGTGCCTTTCTGTGGGCTCCAATGGTAGTTGCAAAGGCGAACTGAGATGACATGTGATGAAGCTGCCACCGACCTTTGATTACGTCCCATCCCTTGGAGGGTTTTCGGGTTTTCCAGTCGATATTTTTCGGGGTGGAAGCTTGAATCGCGTTAACAAGTGTGCTTCGAAGTAACCTGCCCGGCAGCTTTGATGCCTCTGGTGTGAGCTCTTAGTGACACCAGTGAAGCGTGGTGCGCTGTGATGCGTCTGCTGGTAACGTGAACAGAATGCCAGACATCGCCGTCAGTCGTTCTCGTCTGCTGCTCTGCGATTTTCTGCTCGGTTCATAATGGTCACCCAGTCATAATGGTAACCGATATCCCGCGTGGTTAGTCAGTATGTGGAAGACACTAACGTTCGAGACTCACAATTATCCAGCCTAATTTGGCCCCACACAGAAGGCTTCCCAGAACAACCGTGTCATGAACCGCACAGCATGCTATGGTTTCCTGAGCACTGCCTGGTTTGGTGACAAAATGGAGGCAATATCACTTGAGCTTTGGTTTCATACGGATAACCTGCAACACCAAGCCCAGCGTAATATGGGGCATGATTCTAGCACCATCTGCCTCCTGAGTTCGGACGAACTTTACGAAGAAGTTTGAGTTGTTATTCCATGGACCTCATTTATCGCTCTGTGTATTGGAATATTATCCAACTCGTCAATCTGCTCTTCTTACTTGTGCTTGCCGCCGCTTTCTTGTGGGATGCGAAGTTTGCCCATGAGTTGACAGGTATACAGTACAAGTGGTCGGAAAATGCCCGACAGTGTTCAGCAGAAGTTCCCACGCCATTGAGTGGGAGACGGTATTCGCAGCAGCGATACGTTATCTGGGGCTTTTCTTGGTGTCTGTTAGTCCCCGGACCACAGGTAAACCAATCAAGTTAATGCCTTATGGAGGTGTGTTCTGACGCTCTCACTGCCAGCCAGTCTGAAAATACGCACTTTGTGAGAGAAGACCAGGAGCTGCAGACCAGCCGGCCTGGCACAGCAAGGCGAGGCACTTCCAAAGCAGCGTACGACGACCACCAATGGTGCTGGTATTCGTCAGTGCCCTGCACGCCTTTGTTAAGCTTCCTCCAGATAACTCCACGATTCGCCACCATTCCAGAGACGAAGGATTGCAGAGCTGACGTGTTGCGCTGGCGCCGCCTGGCGTCCCCGATACCCTCACACTTTCGACTGGTGTCTTCCGCATCATGTCAGCGCATGGTCTTTCGCCGGGTGTCCGCTCCTGGTCTTCCTCCTGGTGTCCGCCTTGAGCTTCCTCTTGTTGTACACCCCGATCTTCCGCCTGGAGTCCGCGCCTGATCTTCCGCCTGGTCTCTGCGCTTTATCTTCCGCCTAATGCCAGCGCCTGATCTTCCGCCTGGTGTCCGCTCCTGATCTTCCTCCTGATGCCCGCCTTGAGCTTCTTCTTGTTGTACACCCCGATCTTCCTCCTGGTGTCCGCTTCTGATGTACCGCCTGGTGTCCGCTTCTGATCTACTGCCTAATGTCCGTGCCTGATCTTCCTCCTGATTTCCGTATCTGATATCCAGCCTGGTGTCCGTCCGCGATGTTTAGCCTGCTGTCCGTTCTTGATCTTCCGCCTGGTGTCCGCCCCTGATCTTCCGCTAGGTACCTCTTCTTGATCTTCCGCCTGCTGTCTGCCCCCGATCTTCCGCGTGGCGTCTGTCCTTGATCTTGTTCCTGGTGTCCGTGCCTGGTCTTCCTCCTGGTGTTCGCTCCTGATCATTCTCCTGATGTCCGCGCCTAATCTTAAGCCTGGTGTTCCTCCTGATATCCACGCCTGGTCTTCTTAGTGTTGAGCATAATGCATTGCGGGCTCTTATTCTGCTCCACCCCAAACATCTTTCCTATTTTGGTAATGGATAGCTCTCATTTATTTTGTCCACCGTGCCGCGAAATTTGCCGTTAAATTTTCAAGACAAATTGATTATTGGCTGGTGATAAGAGGTGTTACTCTTTAGGTTCCAGGAGTTCCGTGACCCGTGCGCTGGAGCCATTTGTCGCAGCATCAAACATAGCCTCTGGAGCTCCCTGCCGCGGTGCCAAGATCAGACAGATGTGATCTGCGGGGAATCCTCTTCTCACTGGAGGAGAGAGCAAAAGACCGGGCCTTTACGTTGTGTTCCTGTCTCTCTAGCATTGCTTTTTCGTGGTCCTGTTTTGCTGAAAGCACCAGTGCTGTGCGTGTGTCCGCGGCAATACACAGAAACACACTTCCCATCACTGTCCGCATCCCTGGAGATGTACTTCGAACTCGTCAAGAGCAGACGTGGCAGTTCTTCTTGCTCCTCTCAATGAAAAGAGGACCTCTGGGCCCCAGGGTTACCGACAGCGAATCATGTTTGCTCTTCATCGTGGAGCCAACGTTGAACGATGAAAAACTGCCTCCGGCAAGACCGCGACATATGGCGACGTCGTGAGATTTAGGCGGTTCTCAGCGCTCATAACACACGGCTTGCGATTTTTTTCATAAATTTTATCCGAGTGGTCTGATAGGTTGATGTTAGATATTGGAGCAGTCCTAAATAGAGTTTGTTGGATACACATGTTATTGCTACATTGTTGGATACCCGTGCACCCGATTGCGCAGTTCCAGGTAACGGCTGATTTTATGGCGAAAGTTTAACGTGGCGCAGAGAATGAGGACACGTTACGCGTGAGTCGACCGTCGGACGCCGGGGCGACTCGAACCCGTCTTGCCAGGACGGGCAGACCAGCGCTGTACTAATGTACGCTGTGGCTACGGTTGGTACAGTGGTACCGCTGTACGCTGTACCACTCTACCAACCGAGCTACCGATCACGATTAACGACCACGGTTTGCGTTGTAACTCTCCCTAATGATGCTTCTCATGCACATCACGCTGTGGCTCTGGGTTAGGTTAGGTTAGGTTAGGCTACGTTGACAAAGCTACTTGAGGAAGGCCATGACACCATTACAGCACATAACAACACACGCACATTTTAGCTTTAACGTTACATTCCGTCTCTTCATAAGTCAGTTTTACCACTAGCTCATGTCTCTCCGTCGGCTCCCCGCCCCATCTTCCTTTCCGCAGCACATGTCTCTGTCCGTCGAATACGCTAAGAGAATGCTTTTACATGCCTTTGACCTCAGTTTGATATTCCATTATTATCAATAAGATCTTGCCGTTTGACGTAAAGGGTTTCATTATATTGTTTATTCCAGCGATAACTTTTCACCTTCTAAGTAGCGGTTTACGGTCCCATTTATCTCCAAGTAACTGGGTTCCACAAAGGAATCAGATGACTTGTTTGTGACGATATATTGTTTTATCACTATGATAATCAATTAGCAAGCGTGACGCCCATCGTTAATCCCAAATAAAGCGTCTCTCCTATCCAGGGTATCTCCTGTCTCTCCTATGATATCTTGGAATAATTTTCAGTTCTGAAATACGCGTTCCCGTATTCCCCTCACCGATTCGCACTTGTACAAAAGGTGAGTAGTGGTGTCTGCGACATCGACTTGACAGTCTATGACTTTGCGCTCAATGATCATTGATCTGCGTATGCCCGGCATTGCTTCATACAGATGAATTACTGCAGAATGTGGTTTTTATGCAGAATATGGTTTAAGTAACCACATTTTCTGGAGCTTCTGGATGTTTTTCGGAACAAAATCCGTACTGAAAACGTTGCCACTGGCATTTTTTAGATCAGTGCAGTCTATTTCTGAGACGTTGGACCAATGTGGAACATTCCCTTAAAAAGAGGGAAAGTGAAACAGGTTAAGAAAAAACGGCACGGCGCGTAAAAGTTAAATTTCTGGGATAAATTTCTGAGCGCAGCGCCGATCCTGCCTCCTTGTTATATGTTGCGATCCTGTCTGGGGTGGAGAACATACCGTCCACCGCTCTCCGCCGTCGGTCATCCAGCCGACTCTGAGTGCATGGGCAGGCCGGACTGGACTCCCCTGGACCCGGCCGGACTCGCTCTGGACTGGACTCGTCCGCTCCGGGCCGGCCGTTTGGTGCGGCCCGAAATGGCGCCCTGGCCCGTGCCGCGGGGGCGGGCCGGCAGCTTGTACATCAGCCGCCGGCCACTCCGCAGGCCGGCGCCAAATTCGCCGCCGGTGGCCGGGATAAGGGCCAGGGACGGCGGCGGCCAGCCGGCGCGGGGGAGCCGGCTCCGCGGCCGGGTCGACCGGCCACTGCAGGCCGTGTGCCTGCTCAGGGGGGGGGGCGACGGCGCGCAGTCGGCCGGTTCGACCGCCCCGCGACGATCGGCCGCCCGGCCGTGCCCGCCTGACCGCGCCGCTGCCGACGCCGCCCGCTTGTCATTCTCTGCCGGCAGCCACTGATTGAGGGGTCAGCTGACCGGGCCGGCCGGAGCGGCGTTATTGAATGGCGCGGGTGGCGGCCGCGATGAGGGCGACTTTCGGCGGTTACGCCGCTGCCGACGGTCGTCGCGTCGGCGTCGACGTCGGCCGCCGCGTCGTTGGGCCGCCGCGAACCGGCCGTCGGCGGCCAAAGGAGACGTTCGACCCGGCCGGAAAGAGGATTTGGCGGCGCCATTTGGAGGGCGGTGGCCGAGGTGTTCCCGCGGGCGGCTGAGCCCGATCGTCCGGATCGGCCGCCGGAGAAGCCGACCGCCGTCTCTCTGGGGCCAGGGAACGCCGAGGCCGCTCCGGCGTCGACAGGGGCGCTGCACCGAACCGACAGCACGTTTACACTAAACTAAAGGACGCGAAAGTAGTCATGTGGAGAGAAATTGTCCCACACTGGTCACCTTTTTCTGTCATGTCATCCAGAGCAATGCTGTGCCATCCAGAAAACAAGACGCTATCGCACTGCTTTACTTGCTAACGAACTGCTGAATCGATGATTGTGTTACGATAATATATGTTACGTGTGATTATATGTAATGTTCCTTGATGCAGAACACGTTAAATAGAACAAAATAACGCTTTATAATGTATTGTTCATACGATCAACCACATTTGTAAGGAAATACTACGTAATACTATGAAATAATACCCGGCGATATATACATAAGCAGTAATGTAGATATTCATCTACGTCTAGTATTTTTACTTGCGGCTTTTGCACGTCCCTGATCCGGAGTGCATTTTCAACGTTTTTGGGCAATTACAAATAGGGGAGACCGGGGTACATTGTAACGTTTTTCACATTGTCCATCCTGTCTTGTTTAACGAATAATCTCACAGGTCTCTGCTCTGCACTATCTTGTAGCATGATTCTTCCTCTTCATTTTCGTCACCACTAACGGATGAAAACCTAATTCTAAGTACTTTAAAATTTGGACTTAAGTTACCTCTGCAGATTTTACAATTTGCCCCAGATACGGGGTAAGATGTTACAGGGCAGGGGGTTAATTGTTACGCCGTATATCCACGGATGACTTGTCGCATTGGATGATAAAACCGCTTCCCTTCTCTTAAATCCAACTCTATCCGAATGAACCTTTATTAGCAAATGATCAACTGTTGTGAAGATCTGCATGTTCGGCTTTACAGGTATCATATTCACAACCTGGTTTTCAAATTTCCTACGTTGAAAATAAACATGAACTTCCACGACAATAACCACTGGCCATCGTTTGCATTTGACCGTCGAAGTAGGGTCAAGATCTCTCGTCAATGCCACGAAATTAAAGGACGCAGACATTACCAAATGCGAAGCGCTATCCAAGCGCTATCTAGGCGGAATGATAAGCTATTAAGACCAGGTATTCAGGCACGATCACAGCCGCTGGTATCGATCACAAATCCGATGAATCAGACATGAACAGAAAAAAGCTTCTAAAGCTATACGATGCATTACATCCTTACCCGTCAGACTCACAGTTTTCACAGACATAGAACACCTGCTTACTCCCAAGCGCTGTGCACGCCAGGTGGGCCCACATATAGCACTGTTGACACTGAATCCACCTGTCTCCCGGCCTGCTCGCGCCATAGCTTTCGACGCAGACGAGGCAGAACTGATCATTTTCGCAGTCGCTATCCGACTCGTCCAGCTTCAGCCTTCTCCTTGATCTCCCTGCCTTTCCTTTGGTTTTGGTGTTCTTTTTCCTCTTCCGGCTCTCTTCATCCCTCTGGATTGCGGTTATCTCGGGCGTGTCAGTCAGAATAGCGGCTTTCCTCCTTCTCTTTCCCGTCCGTGCTGTCTTACGTGGGCCAGCCTTCGGCAGCGGCCGTATTCCATCCGGTGACTCCACACCACCAATCACGTGGTCTCCCCTAGTCGCGCTGGAGCCCTGCAACCAGATGTATATCATAGCATATCAGCTTTTGCCAACCACTGGTTCTTTTTTGGCATAACGTCTTTTCATTTTTTCAAGCACCATACAAATGACCAGACTTATTAAGAAAACAACAAAATTTTAGGCTGTGTCAAACAATCAAACAAAACCAACAAAGAATTTATCACACACTAAGAAACCCATTCAACGGAAAGTTCTAAACCTCATTTACGATCTAGAACACTTGGCATCAACTTCGCTTCAAAGATGAGACCCGTAATTAAGAAAATATTTACTTGTTATCATTTCATATAAAAACGCTTAAATGTATTGAAAGGAGCATTATCTGAAAAAAATTCACCTTGCATGAATTGCTAGCCGCCTCGACGACCTGGCCGAGTCCTGACCCGCCGGCGACCTGGCCGAGTCCTGACCCGTCGGCGACCTGGCCGAGTCCTGACTCGTCGGCGACCTGGCCGAGTCCTGAGACCTGCCGTCCCGGCGACCTGGCCGAGTCCTGACCCGCCGGCGACCTGGCCGAGTCCTGACTCGTCGGCGACCTGGCCGAGTCCTGACCCACCGGCGACCTGGCCGAGTCCTGACCCGCCGGCGACCTGGCCGAGTCCTGACCCGCCGGCGACCTGGCCGAGTCCTGGCGTTTCAGTGCTTTGGCCGAGATCCCTGTCGGTTACGTAGCTGGGGGCGAAGTCCTGGTCAGTGAACTTTTCAGGATTGAATGGACTGATACCAGCAGATTCGAAGCCGCTCTTAATGTTTGCTTGCGTGGCTGCCGCAGTCCACGCCTGAGCGACGATTTCTGGGATGTCATATATTGTCGCAGGCTTGCCAGGATTGTTCCGCATCCAGCAATCCATATGAGTTGCGTAACTCCTCTTGAATGGTCCGAACAGACCGCGGTCTAGCGGTTGCAGCCTGTGACTGCAGTGCGGAGGAAATGATAGCATTACAACTCCGTTTTCTTTCGCCAGATCTAAAACCTCAACTGACAGATGTGAGGAGTGGTTATCGAGAAGAAGCAAAACTGGCTTGTCGGGCGTGGGTCTCGCGTGCTTGATGAAATGTCGCATGAATATCAAAAAATCCTCTTTCATCATCCATCCAGACTTGTTAGCACTCCCGATGCAGTCGCTTGGGCCACCTCGGATAAACCAGTCCTTATACCTCGCTCGAGGAAACACAAACATCGGGGGCACAGTGTTTCCCAGGGCACAAGCAGCCGCGCACACCGTCACCAGTTGTCCCCTCTCGCCTGATGTTATGCCTCCAACTTGATTGGTTCCTTTTCCGGCAACGATGCGGCTTGGAGTCTGCACCGTCGTGCAGCCAGTCTCATCGCAGTTCCATATACTTGACCTGTCGAGCTTCAGTCGTTCGTAGACAGATCCCAGCTTGCTGAAGAATTCTGAAACATTGTGTCGGTTGAAGCTGGACGCTCGAGCCAGGCTAGTTGGCTGCGGCGACCTTATGGCCAGCTTTGGGTGGCGCTTAAGGAAACCGGAGAACCAGTCCACGCCCGCCCTGCGCTTTTCTGCCCACGTCTGTGGCACTTTGACATTCTTGGCTGTCGCCCACTCATACGCTTAAGTTCTAACGTCCACTGGCGTGAGTCCAAAAAAGGCGTCGGCCGCTTTAAGAAGATATTCTTCTAGCTTGCCCTCGTCCTCATCTGAAAACACCCGTGAAGCTGGCTTGTATCCTACTCTCACATCACCCCCACTTTTCTTGGTCCGAATATACCGGCTCAGAGTGACATGGTTGATTTTGTAGATTTCTGCGGCTCTTCGGATTTTTTCACCGGCTTCAACAGCACGAATCGCTAAATCCACGCGTGCCTGCGGGACACCACGGTTTGTTGTTCTTAGTCTGTTTCGTACCATACTGAAATAAAGGAACACGAAATTAAAGATTAACCAATTCAAAAATAACATTTAACAGACGTAAAAAACGAGTTATTTTGAAGCAAAAATAGATATAATAAACATGAGGTAACTTACCTCAAAAGACAAAGAGTGGAAATTAATAATCATTATTTAAAGGCTGGCATAAAAAGGTAGGTAAGACTACATAGAACAATGTGAAAGGGGAAGGGGTTAATTGTAACAATGTTACAATCTGCCCCGTTGGCGTCGTTACAATCAGCCCCACAGCTACGCGCCATTTTTAAACCCCTCCACGCAAAGAACAATGCAAACTGCGCCGTTCATTCGGGTGCAAGATTGCGAAGAAAAGGCTAAAATTTCATTCAGATAGAGCATAAGTCCCATTTCTCAACAGTTCTGACAATAGACAGAACAATGTACACATACAATATGTTGACAAAACTATCAAAAAACACGTTTTTATCCACCAAACAACACTTACCCGTCCGATCGTCCCAAACGTTTGTGAAAAGAGAGGGTGTCTTACCGCGCATGCGCAGTTGAAGGCATACTGCCATCTAACGAACAGTTTTGGAATTATTGTGGTTGTTTCAATTGCCCCGTGTTACAATTGACCCCGGTCTCCCCTACTGTCGAGCGTTTTCGCGTTTTGTAATAGCTATATTTACATGAAATTCTGCTCCATTGTTATTTATCATTGGTCCATTGAGCATGTCACCGCATCAGTCGCTTACAGGCTCTTGGCATTGCATCTTCCTACATAACGCGTGGTGGCTCACGCGTTTGCAGTCAGATGTTGTACGCGAGCAACTGAAAAGTAGAATGTAGCTGAACTTTTGTGCGATCCGACACGTAAAGTGCGGTGCAAACTTGCACGGAAATTAACAAGGTGGAACGTGCCGTGAAATCCAATAAGCCCCCAGTGCTAAAGTTCTTTATTCTCTGCCTAAATCTTTATGTTTAGTCCAGTCTTGCCTCACAGCACATCGCATCGCGGCAAGAAGTGTCCAATGTGGGGTAGCCTTAAACCGCGTCAAAGAAAAATGTGGGTCACAAATGCCCCCTCCATAATCTAGTTACAGCACCGCCTCGAGTCCCCCCCCCCCTCTTTGGCGGTAAAAGTTGGCGAGGCCTGGGGGAGGGGCAATCCTGAGTGCACAGCACATATTGCACATTCAGTTCATTTCACATTTTTTCAGCAAACACCAAAACAAAGGGTGCATGCCGTTCTTAAAATACCGTTGAGATCTCGCCGACCCATAGCATTTTCCGCTGACGGCCACTCGATGCTTTCAGGAGAACACTGCCCTCAGTGCTTTTGCTTGGATGCTCCTCATGGGTCAGGATCTTATCTTATTCTTATTACATACCGCATGGTGGCTCACGCGCTTGCAATCAGATGTTGTATGCGAGCGACTGAAAAGTGGAATGTAGCTGAATTTTTGTGCCAGCCGACATGTAAAATGCGGAATTTTTGGCATACTATGCCAGAAATTCTCATACTACATGCGGATTGCGGAACTTTTGGCATACTATGCCAAAAATTTTCTCTGGTCAAACCCTTCACATCAGAAGCGGTTTTGTCACGAATGGAAAGCAGACGCGGGGTGGAGGCGGTATGCACACCGCATACCGCCTGAATGGCAGATATGCACACTGCTGGAAAACAATACATCTGGCGGCGGTAAGACGTGGAAAGTTCCACAGAGATAGACGATTTACGGCATTTCTGAGACGATAAGAAGATATCTCGATAGGGAGAGGTAATATGTGAGGACACGTGCGTTGCAGTGAAGAGATCTGAAGGATTAGGACAGAAGAGAAACCGTGTCTTTGGAGAGCGAAGTAGAAAGAGTGAGGAAGGAACAGAGGGACCAGGACATTATTAGTCCTCCGCATCGTTTGGGGTAAGTGAGACACACAGGTTAAGGACGGATCTTTTGGGTCACCCGGCGGCACCCTCAAGACCGCATTTGCTAAAATGATGTGTACAGAGGTGATGGGCGTTTTTCTAGTCGCTCTTTGATGCGAAATGGAACAGCTTGTGGGATTTATTCCTAAGCCAGCTGAGTTCATCCAGCCCTGAACGCTCAGCGAAGTTTGTCCCAAGACATGCATGAAATAACATTTATGCCATTCCTCCCACCGCAAAGAACTTGTGGTTAGATGTATGTTATCTAGCAAAACGGCATTAAATTTAGCGATCTCTCTTCCTGGTGAATCCTTGTAGGAAATAATGTAGAGCAATAAAGAAAAGAACAGAAAACATTTTACTGGTGTGCATTTTTGGATATCCGATATCCAACACAGTTTTGGCAGCACATATCAAGTGTAAAAATAGGGCACACCAGACATCAAGGTCCTCATTGGAAAACGTTGGGCGCAATGATACAGGATATCCGGCCGGCTGGTGGTCATTAGTGTGGGACGGTGTTCTGTCAGGCGTAACGAATTCACTCGCTTTCCGCGAAACAGCTGGAACAAATGTTCAGTCCGCAGACTTTGACGGTCGAAGAGGCCCTGGACTTGATCGAGGACGAGGAGTTTCGTGACAGCGATGGCGTACTGTCCAACAGTAGTCCAACAGACATAGTGGCTCCGCCTCACTCGGCTGTGGACAATGTGAACGATGGGAATGAAGGAGACGACTCTCTTGTCGGTGGTGATTTTGTCATCGAGATCAGGGCGAACGTTACAGCGAGGAGTTTCAGGTCTTTCTTTGTCTGCTGTGCTTCAAGGCATAGTATACCAAGCAAAACATTCCAACGTCGTGCATGTGCATGCATCCAGCGTCGTGCATGCCGCCTATGTGCATGTGGCATTTTCTGTGCGTTTGTGTTACGATGCTTGTTATGGTCACAGTACGCCAGCAGTTGATGTGTAGCATTGTGGCATGCGATTCTTAAAGGAAATACCTTGTATGACTTTTGGTGACTGAAAAACACGGCTAAGTTGGTGTTTCATGCACGTATTTGATGCTTCAAGGAGACTTGTAACGGTTTCAATTCGAAATGGCGAGATATAACGTGGAAATGCGTTTTTGTGAGATGCCTATTTTGGTACTCGTTCCTTCGGCACCTGCTCTCAGTTGCTAACTCAGGCAGCTCTGTACCATCACCCTTCGTTGCGAGGATAGCGTGGCAGTGACAATAAAAAGTGAATAACAGTTGCGATTGTGTCAGCACTTGTATTCTGCATTGAACGACGACTGACGCGTTCATTGGTCGTCGCGTCAGGTCTTATGAACAATCATTGTGATATTTGCTTCACCTGGACGTTGCTGCATATCCAAATATAAGAAACCCCTCTCTCATACACAGAAACGTCCATCCACTACCTTGGATGCTTCACTGGCCCCAAGGAACCCCAATGAACAGGGAAGTCAGTAGAGGGAGCTTTGGATTATTTTGCAAATCAATTAAAGTTATTTTCCACGTGACCAGGTTGTTGTTAGTTTATTACGTGTGACCAGGTTCGAATAACAAGAGGTCACATGATGATATGGCCACCCATGGGAATGTCCTCAGGGTCCATTTCACTGTTGACGACCTGAATAGGCGCTTGTCATTGCTTGAAATGGATATATGTTCGTTCAGAGTGCCCACCAACATGGCAAATATTTTCCAATCTCTTTTTAAACATTGCCATTTATGACAGAGACAGAAATATTTTTAATGGCAGATCCACAGTTGTGGTTTTTTGCTTTTACGCGTCAGATCGATAAAGCCAGGAATATGCGTGGTCGGCTCAAGCAGTGACGGCACACGAGTGAACAAGACGAACTCCACGTGGCTCCACTCCCAACTCCACGTAATGAGACAATGCAAAACACCTCAATGACTAAAGCTCACTTGGCGGCAGAACAGCATCACAGTCAGACGGGCTCATGTCTCAGCCGCAAGATATGTTGTTTCCAGTCAATGTCTAAAGCCAGTGTTTTGTACCAAAACGAGAAGTTGGTTGGGCTTTTGTACAGCGTCATAGCGCAGTCTGCGGCGGCCCGCTTCGGTTCGGATACGTGGGAGCGTGATTTTAGAAGCATATCTTGTGGCATGCGTATGTCCCTGATTCGCTGTCTGCCCAAGCGTCTCAGCGATCGCCTCAGGCCGCCCAGTGATTAGTGCACTGTGCGCGGTACATACGCGGTGGTACATCACTAGTTCGGAAGCGGTGAACCATTTCAGATCGCGAAACAAGTTCGATTCATGGTCATGCTTACGCCTTCCGCTTACGACATGTGCACAAAAGTTAAAAATCTTTAACACGGTGCAGCTGCGTCTCGCCACACGTATCATACACCGAAAAACGGTATCTCGCGACTGAAACAGCCAGGGCCTGATCGATGGGTTTACTCTTTGGTATCAACGCGTCTGGCATGAATAAGCGGCGCAATGAGCACACCGTCACACTTACGGGTCATCTCGCTAATGTGTGACTGTCAATTTAAATGTCTATCAAGCATGACACCCAGGTTCCCCACCACTCTGCTGTGTATCACAGTTGCTCCACAGAAGTTCATTTGAACAGTAGGCATGTGTCTCAACATGACGGGCGTTCCTAACGCGATCATCTGGATTTTTGACGCATTTAGTTTCATGCCGTTGGCACAGAACCACTGGTACAACGAGTCCAGTGTGTGTTCCAATGTGTTGACTAAGTTATAAATATCCTGCTTCTTTCCGCTCATCAGACTGCGTGTCGTCTGCGCATTGCGCGGCTGGCATGAACTCGGGTACACAGAGGCTAAGCTCGTTGGTAAACAACATGTGCAATATACATCTGAGAGGCCCTCCCTGATACACTCCGATGTTGTTCGGTTTTGTCTGTGACAGCATTGTGTTTCCATCACTGGAACGGACCCGCAGTTGTTGGGTATGACCGGACGAACAGTTGGCAAACCATTGTGGATCAGTACAGTTGGCAAACCATTGTGGATCTGGAATCATGTTAGCTTTTCGAGCAGCTTCTCGTATGTTACTACATCGAAGACCGTCGACAAAACGAGGAGTACTAGGATGGCCACTTCGCCACTGTCCATTGTCTGGAGTATCCTATCGGTTGTGACATGAAGGACGGTGTCAGTAGAGCGTCCTTTACTGCAGCCGTGCTGCACGTTACATTGGAGACGGCTGTTCTCGAAGTAGTGTACGAGCTGGTGTTGCACTACACGCTCGACTGTTTTCATTGCCGCCGATAGGATGGAAATGGGTCGCGTGCTGGATGGGTCGGTGATGATCCTGCTCTCAGGGATGGGTGTCACCAGTGCATGTTTCCAAGCGGCTGGTATGTCGCCGATGGTCAGGCACGTGTTAATAATGTCTAATAAGAGGTATCCTAGTCCCTCAAAGTACGTCTGCATCATATGAATGCTGACTCTGTCAGTGCCGGTGGAAGTGGAGCTCTTCATGCTCAGAAGGTTGGCGAATAATGTGTCCATGTCAGTGGTGTGGACACGGAAAGAGTACGCGGTGACGAGTGGCAGCCTGACTGGTACTGGCCTGACCGGTGTAGACACGCTGGCAACTGTGGTCTGGCCAAAAGTCACATAACAGTTGTTAAACGCGTCAGAGGTGATGTTAGGGATGGGTGGCTATTTCGATTCAGTTCCGATAAAAGTAATACGCGCCACAAACTGTGAAGCTTGACCGGTTCGCGCTGAAAGTGCGCCTCACCGTCCCTGCGAATTGCCGCGCAACACGGTCTGTTGACATCCCTGTACTCGGACAAGTTGTGTCGCAGTGCTATCTGGCGGCGCTCGATCAGCCGCTTTGTGTCTGTGATGACAGGGTGGCTCCTAGTCTGGTGCAGGTGAACGCGTCGGACCGGGGCTACAGCATTCAACATAGGCAGAAAAATATGCAGGAACGCCTGCCATTTTTCTGTCGTGGTTTGGTGTTCAATTACGGTTGTCCAGTCAGCACAGAAGAGACGTTGGTTGAATGCGTCATTGTCTGCTGTGGCTAAATTGCGGCGGTGTGCGATTGCGCCTGAAATTCGCGTCCGTTGCCGTGTGGGTCGGAAAACTACGCGCGTAGTCGTGCGGACTCCTATAGTGATGCCTGGGAACACCAGCACGCTGGACAAGATCGCAACACGTGACGGCGACAATGCTGAGTAAACTGCGCGCTGACGGGTATGTGGGATATGCACTGCTACACAGGTGGAAACCGTAAGAGGCGAACATTCTCTCAAGCGTCTGACCTGGATTGGTTGGGTAGGGCTTGAGCAGGCAGCAGTTCATATCCCCGGTGATAATAATGTTAGCATTTGGGTGGTTAGCTATCATGTGTTGTAACTAGCCCTCTAAGTCGTCCAGGTCAGCTGCCAATTGTCGGGCGGAGATACTGGGGACACGTAATCGTGCTATCAGGCATGTCTGCCGCTTGCTGATATGTACGGTGACCCACACGATCTCGAGTTTGGAGTTTCCAGCTCCAGTATGTGGCGCGCTAATCATCTCGTAACTATACTTGTCACGTATGAGAACAGCCACACCGCCATGACCACTAGCTGAGTCTTTTCCCGTAACACCTATCACGTCTAACAAGTGTGCACCCAGCGATAGTTAACAGTCGGTCCGAAGTGCTCCGTGTGAGTCATGTTTCGCATACAGACAGCATATCAAAATCATACACATGATGGGCATCGTGGCGAAGATCAGGTGACTTAGATTTTAATGACTGAATATTTCTATGACCTACGATGAAGTGGCCTTACCCGATGTCTCTATGACGGCGCCAGTTGGTTCCGCCTCGTCTGCCGCGACGTCTGCCTCCGCCCCTGCAGCCTCACCTGGGTCACGAGACCGCAGCTGAGTCGACGTTCGCTGATTGGTCGGCGGGCCGCTGCACTCCGTCAGTCACCCGTCCCACGCTCGCTGGCTGACCTTGACACGGTCAGCCAGCGAGTGGTCGCCGTGCGGGGCGGCTCCGTCCCCGGCCAGTGGAATGCGGCAGGCCGGCGTCGGCAGCCCGGGTCAGCCGACCCGCGGGGTCACGGGTCGGAGACCTGGCGCGCCGCCAGGAGCGAGGCGAAGGGCCAAAGACCGGCTGGACGGCTTGCAGTAGGGTGCAGACGGACTGTACCAAGATGACGGCGCACAGTAACGCGAAGACCGTGCCAGTTGCAGTGTGGCATTGACGGTACGTACGAGACGTTCTGCAAGGCAGCTGAGACTGCCCGCACAGTCAGACTGTTGGTTGGTTGTTGATCTGTCGAGCCGCCAGTACGGCGTAGACACTGTGTTGCGGAATACAGATAATCCACTGAACTTACAGCCGATCCACATCTTGTGGCTCGGCACTCTCGGTCACTTAGTACGCTTACACAATCGCGTGATACCACTTGAGCGACACCAGGTAACGTACAGACGTGCAATGGGGTACGTGGCGGGAGACCTGACTATATTAGTGTTCATATACCCATTTCAGTGTACAGGTTTCGGTGTGTATGCACTGGTGTTGCCAGCCCCAAGAGGTTTGAGAGGAGAGGAAAGAGCAATTTCCACCCCAATTTCGATTTTTTCCAGAACTGGATAGCTGTTGGGTTTAGAGCAATACTCTTCTGTTTGGGGGGAGGGGCAAGCTGCTCCGCGGCACCCCGCCCCCCGTCGCCCCCGGTAACGTTTACGCATCCAAGACACCGTGTGCCCCGGCTTTTAAAAATGCTGAAGTGAACACGATTGAAAATGCTGGTGGAAGTTTAGAATGGAAGCAAATTTCACTAGATTACCTTGATTTTCTTTGTTCCATTTTGGAAATTTTGGGTTTTTGCCTATATGAGCGGGCAAAGATTGATATACAGGACAAATATTCTGCATGTGTAAAGTGAGTTAACTTTACACGGGTTAAACAACAAAGTTGATGAGTCGATACAAGTATATTAAAAACATTCTGAATGTGCAAAAATACATGTTTCATAACAATGTTTAGGAAAAAGGGTTTAGACAAAGAGGGATAACTTTTCATTGTGATTGCACAACATTTCATATATCACTGCTTGCGAGTTTGTGAAATTGCATTCAAGTGTGGTGACGATGTGTTGTTTCACTCTATACTGTAGACGGTTTACTGTGGTGGCATCTTTTGCTCCAACTATGATGTCTGAATATGGTCTAGTCATATATTTTGATCCGATGAGCATGCAGCGTTTCATAAACATCGATATAAATTCGGTCGCTTAGTGATGACCACAGAATGCACGTCGTCAACGGCACAGGACACAACAATATCCCAAATTCAATGCTAGATTTGCACTACGGCGTTCACCATGAGGTGCAGTCGCCGACACAAATGAGCATAACTATTGTGTTATAAACGACTGCGTGAATGTTGTCCCATCAACAGCACCATGGCACTCATAACCAGCTCATGTCAGACGTAACAACCACGGATACAATATTTGTTCAATATACACGATTCGTTGTCACAGTCTATGATGATAATGATGATGGTCTCGCGCTGCGTACGCAAAACAACAGACAAATGACCACAGAACACTGCCGCCGTCACGCCAACCACTGGGCCACGCTTCGATAGTACACCGGGAGCGACCATGGCGCGGAGGGCGCCGGGTCTGGCAGACACCAGACGGCCTGGGATCGGGTCCGACAGACGCCAGGGGAGGCGGCTCCTGCAGGTGGCGAGGCAGGCGGGTCCGGCAGACGCCAGGGGAGGCGGCTCCTACAGGTGGCGAGGCAGGCGGGTCCGGCAGACGGCAGGGGAAAGTTCCGGCATACGGGTGAATAAGACCAACTGAAACGGAGCTCTTCAGAATACGTCATTTTCTGCAAGTTGTCCCATGCCAGTGTTGGCCGGTGATGGAAGGCTCTATTCGAAAAATTAAGTGGCATTCAAACCGGATTGTAATTCCATGAAGAAACATTACAATGTAGACTGTATTGCAGAAATTACTGAATGGATGAAATACAACCCTGAGCTAATAGAAACATTACGAATTTTCTGCAGTTTGTAGTACACGAAAAAAGTGCAATCCAGATTGCATAACTCTGCAACCACAGTCCTTTCCATCCCTACATGTGTTGCAGGATGCAACCACTGCTAAAATCTTACAGATCCCTGAAGTAACACAAACAGCAGTAGCGGGAGCTCAGCAACTTTTACAGCAGCAACTGCAGCAAGAGCAGCATACTCAATGGCTACAGCTGCAGCTCTTACAGCCACAGCAGTAGGATCTCCTGCACCAGCTGCTGCAACAGGAGCACTTCCAACAGCTCCAATATGAATAGCAGAAGCAGCTCCAGCTCCTACAGTAGCAGCACCCCCATCTTCTACAATGGCAGCAGCTGCAGTTACTACAACAGCAGCCCTAGCTTCTACAACAGCAGCGGCTCCAGCCCCTACAAAGGCAGAAGCATCTCCAGTTCCTACAAGAGCATCAGATCCAGTTCCTCTAACAGCAGCAGCTTCAGTTTCTACAACAGAGGCAGCCCCAATTCCTTCAGAAGCAACAGTACTCACAAAAGTTCCAACAAAGGAAGCAGGAACATTTTCTACACCAGCAGCTCCCACAGCTCAATAGCTACTACCGCAGCAGCCCCAGTATCCTATCCACATGTCCACAATTCCTCATGTCCATGTTTAGGTTATGTTTGCCTGGTAACCATGGACAGCCCAACCAATCCTAAGTGAATCATGGACGTCATGAATCGTGAGCATCAAGAAGCACGTCCCTGGACCATGGACATCTGTGGACTTCGGACACTGTGAATGAGGACAGGATGAACCGTGGGCGTTATAAGTTAGTGGACGTCGCGAGCTGTGAACATGGTAAGCCGTTGACATCTGGGGTAAACTCTTGTTGCAAAACACCAGCCACTATTATGCTAACTATAACTGATGCGAACGGAAATGTTTTCAATAACAGCGCCTTGTATTTCCCATTGCTTGAAATATGCTGCAGCTATGAGCAGAGCTTTTGCCACATTTTAAAGATACGTACCAGGGGCGATTTTCAAGAGTTAACAATGATAACTCTGTTAATCCGTCACACGACCATGTTTCTGACGAGACCTTTCAACATGGAAACATTTTGAAACGAAACAACATTGATACAAAATCCTGAAGGAGATTTGCCCGAACTTCTGTTTATTTACTTCTTTTTCGATTTAAGGTCTTCCATCTTGTTTACCTCGCCTTCTAGAAAGACAACTAGGCTACCAATATATTTTGTTGTGAAAAACGTTGAGTTTGCAACAAGCTTCTCATCAACGTTTTTACCCATTTTACGTCAGTAGCTGTTATAGTCAGTCATGAACATATAACTTTTTTGAAAAAATATATGCATCGTACTGATGATTGAAGTGGTTAAACACTTGTTATAAGGAACTTAAATTGCCTCCCTAAGTAGATTATAATTATCCAGAAATATGTACTCGGAACTAGCAGAATGCGGCAAAAGGAGCAAAAGAAAACTTTGACAAAGATGGCGCAAGTAAACAAATTCACCTAACGCAGAGATCCTCTTGGGCAGGGCAAATGAACAATGTTTCAATAGCAACAAAAGTTTCCCATACTATACACCAAAAAGAGATGAAAATGTACCAAATTCAGAGATTTCGACTAGAACTGGAACATTATACCAATATTTGGTAGCGTTGAGCTGGCGGCACTTGTGATGTGGTTGTGGCGGCTGAGTTAAAAAAAAATAGTGCTATATGTTTCCAAGGCCTGAAGATCGAGGAAAACCGCCAGACAGCGCCAGAGGATCGATATCAGACGGTCGGAAAATTGGGTTGTCTTTAACCCGTCCCCGACTGGGGGGGGCAGTTGACTGCCCCCCTGAGGTTTTTCTGGGATTGCGAGAGAACCAACAAACACAGAGTCACGAAACTTCGTGTACCTTTTGCTCCATCGATTTTACATCTCGTGTCAAAATTCTGACCTCAGGTCAGGTCAGGTGCCTGACCTAGGACAGGTCAAACAGACCTATGTCAAAAAACGTTTAGCGCCCTCTAACTTTTTCGCAAAACAAGATGTCTGAATAATACTTTCAAGAATTAGTGATCGTGATAGATGCAACAAATCTGCTACCTCAGATTTTTCGGAATTTTCGGGATCATTGACCAAAGGTCAAGCCCATTTTTAAGACATATCGCCGTTTTTTTCGGAAATTGACGGAATATTACATAACGTTTTTAGTGTGGAGTGAAGCAGACATCTAGTTACCGTTATTGGGCAAAGTATCAGTGACTTCCAGCCATTGACCTGAGGTCAGATCACGAATAACTTTAGTGGGCCAAAATGTACCGCAGTCAAAATCGACGATGAATTACTCAGAATGGTCAGAAAATGGCAGAACTAGCTTGCACAGACGTAATTAATACCAGGAACCTCAAAAAGTTTGAAAAAGTAGCATCTTTTGGAAATAAACAGGCTCTCGCGAATAAAGCTCCGCCAACTTTGTAGATTGGCAACTAATCAATTTTTCCAAAAATTTAAGCATGAGAAACCATCACAAGAACCACAAAGATTAATAAAATTTACACAGACCATCTTTTTTCGCGAAAATAAAGGAACGCTAAAATTAGTTCCCGTCAATTTGGTACTGCATACGGCAGCGGCGCACAGTGGCGGCTGACGGGAGAATTACGGTGTCTTGAACTCAACGTTTCGGCGTATATATTGAACAAATCTGAGGAAATTAGACGTGTATCGGCATCCGCGGACATTTACTTGTGCGCTGGTGCCTTTACCTATGCGTTATTAGTCACAGGCCTTGAGATTCAGGCCATTTCTCGGTCTCATGCAGTCGACTATGAGAAAACATATATAGGGCGTAAATTGGCTTACATATTATCTAAAACCAAAAATGAGACCAGTTTCGAGCTCTACTCGTCACAGGCTTTCCAACGGTATGCTTATTTTTATCGTGCGACCAACCATTCGTGAGTTAGAGGGGGGGCAGTCAACTACCCCCCCAGTCGCCAGTGTTCGGGACGGACCGACGGTCGCGCGCGGGTTAACTAATTTGCTTTGTATTGCACTAGAGAATTTCTTCCTTTACTCATTCACGCTATGATTTAATTATGGAAAAGTTTGGCACAATTTAGTTGGTCAACGTATGATCAACAAGCATAGTGGCATTTATAACTTTTATAATTTCCGACAGCCGTAGGTAAGGTAAGGTAAGGTACACTGTAAACTCACTTCGACGCTGCTAAGTTTTTTAACCACGAGCCATTGTTAGAAATACAAACGTGGGTTGTCAGCACACGAATAATAAGTTAAGAAATAACTCAAATACTTGCTATAATCACCATCGCCCTGTTTGGTATGAATAAAATGAACAATGAATAAGGAGTCCATCGCAAAACCAGCAAGGGCATCGTAAGTGCACTACGAGCTAGCATTTGTTGGCGCACAAGGGACGCCTGGGTACTCGTCATTAACACGAACTATTTGAACTCGTTGACAGGTGACAAAAGCAACGTCCACATGGAGTTCGCATCCTGGTCATGACAAAGACAAGTCTGAGCAGCATTTACAGCTGCCCGCCAAAATTCAAGCACGATTTTCTAAGACGCCATTTTACAAACAAGCAGACGTGCAGTGTTTCCGGTGCGCTGCCAGCGTTCGGAGATGGTAGCTGTTCGGCGTATTTTGCGATATTTTCTTTTTCGGATTTACTGTTGTTTACCCTTTTTGAAGTCCCTAGCACAGCACCTGACACGTGTTGTTTTGAGTCGCTTCCAGTAGCAATTTACCATGCACTATCATACACCTTATGTTGAAACTTTATTAAGGCAGGAATGCACATGCATCCCAAACAAGATACAAAGTTCCATCGGCAGTTGGTCAGGACACTGACACATGCGGAATGAGATCCAGTTGTATTCAGACTTAAATGGACGACAATAGTGAGAACATACTGTGTCAAAAATCGAAGGTTATGTCATTAAGGAAAAAAACATGAAAGTCCGACGGGTAACAGTGTTAGTTTTGTCAAAAATACTCATAAGTGTTAATGCATTAAGGACAGATACATAAACAAAGCCATTTGTAATAAAATCCACCTGTTTCCAGGTTCGGAAGGCTTCTTGTTTTGTTTTTCAGAGACAAGTTTAACGATTTAGTACTACCTGTCAGCATTTCTTTGACTGTTTCCTAGCTTCAGAGGATCTGTATTCAAGTGTTAACTCCATTTTTGTGGAAAGAGATTATACATTTCCTCTCCTCTGTCATGATTCATTATCTTACACTGGACATGCTTCGTTGGCGTCCGTGTGTCTGTAATCGATCTTTGACGACAAATGCAGTTTTATCGCTGAATTTATCAGTTTGTACAAACACACAGCGTGAAAAATGGATCCAGAAACACACACGAGAACACACCCACGCAATCAGATTCTACAAAGACCCCAAGAAACGATATAGGTGCCCAAAGAAATTAATGCTGATGAGCAAACAACATTAAAAAAGAACCCATACCTACTCACAAGTAAAGAATCCATCCACTGCAGCTCATTCGTTTCGCTCACTCGGCGTGCCCTACTTCGCCCCGTCATGCCCAATAAGAAGTACTGGGGGCTTAGAAAAAAGGACTGTCGATTTTGCATTACTTGTGTGTGTGTCCGCTGAGGTGTGGTTCGGTTCAGCTTGATATGGAACACTTAAACCTGTTCACAACGCTACCTAGGCAACGTTAAATAAACCAGGTAGAACGCCCCCGTCTGAAAACGTGTGGCAACGGCAGTTGAACTATAGCGATCGCCGTGATGCGATTAAGGATTCGGCGGTCAGTCGGCCACGAGTAGAAAATTAACAGTTGAATCGAGGCATTCGACACATTCGCTAAAATTGCAAGGTTTGCAGCCGATTCGAGACATTCGACACATTTGATGCATTCGCCAAAATTGCGAAGTTGGCAGCCGAATCGAGACATTCGACACATTCGATTCTTTCGCGCGTTTAATTGACAGTTGATTCGAGACATTCAACACATTCGATACATCCATCGTGCATAGCTTGCAGCCGGTACTAGGCATTCGACACAAACTGTGTATTGTTCACCGTGTATTGTGTGCAGCCGGCATGAGGCATTCGACAAATTCGATACATCCACCATGCATAGTTTGTAGCAGATTCAAGACATTCCACACATTCGATATATTCGACGACATTTTAGCAATGGATTCGAGACATTTGACACATTCGATACATTCACTGCGCACGTGTCGAATTCCTCAGAACAGCTGCAAGTTACACACACTGAATATGTCGAATGTGTCGAATGTCTCTCATCGGCTGCAAACTATACACGATATCTAATGTGTCAAATGTCTCGAACCGGCTGCCAACTTTACAATTTTGGCGAAGGTATCGAATGTGTCGAATGCCTCGAACCGGCTGCCAACTTCACAACGCCACTCTTTAGTCGGCCGCCGTACAACAGACATATAGAGGGTGCAATATATTGCAAGCTATTAGTCCGATGCAGGCGGCTGGAGTCTCAAACTGATGCAAGGTGATTTCTCTACACATTAGACCTATAGCGACGAAATTGCATTACCAATTGCCGATACCAGGCGGGTAGCGGTGGCCGCCTGTCGACTAGTCAGCGGCCATGCAACTCACTTTGAAGTGCCGTAATACTGCAACCTATGAGACCACTTCTGACAGGCACGGTCTCAAATGGATGCATTCTCCACCTATAAAAACCATTTCGCGCAATTTTTACCCCATCGTCGCTGTAGGAGCAGGTAGCACGGAGCCGAGTGCCGAGTCAACAAGCGTGGTTGAAGTCCCTGGCGGCCCAGTTAGTAATCACTAACGTTATTTTCAGTCTTTCCGGCCGCTTTTCGGAAATTCTGATGAGGCCGATCTACTCATAATTGTTTTACGTATCCTATATATAAACTTCGAAACTTCTGTGAGCAGTTTTTTTTTCAAAAACATTATAAGGTAGATCCCACCACAACAGACGTCATTTCGTTATTGCCAGTATACAGAGATGCGTGAACAGTTGATCGGCTTGATCCTCAGTCTCGCCATTACAATTTTTTTTCTTTTAACGAAGACGCTCGATTTGTCACATTTTTCTTCCCATGTTAAAGGAGCTGAGCGTAACCCTACCTAGGTAACCAGATGGCCGTTTTTCTAGCTCCTACTGGCTTGTCTCCAGACATGACTGTACATAATGTGACACAAAGAAGAATGTATAATAAGGCACTAAAACAGGATTTTTGGAAGATGCAACGAAAAATTGTGATCTTGCAAAAAAGATCTTGCAAAAGTTTTTTTTATTTGCAGCATTCTAACTACTATACAATATCCAATTATAACAGGTGCCGGGGACGACTTTTTGCGTCGGTTAAAGGTGAGAATTGCTATCGGTTTGACATCTGTGATTAACGCAAACTTTTGCCGGGATGTCCTCAAAAACACCATTCGAACAAACGAAACCCATCGCAGCCTCGAGCTATGATGCTCGAAACACGTTTTGTCCCTAATTGTGCCCATCGTAGACTGTTTTGGCATCAGTTCATCCTAAAAAGGAATTCCAAGTTGAAATCAGCTCTGTTGTACTTCCGCTGACTGGACGTTATTCTTGAGCTTGTGCAGCGTTTTTGTTACAGCGTATTTACGGCCTCTTTCGGAGAGTAGTCTGACCAGTACGAGGTACGTAGCTGTAATCTAAGTTATTAATGGCCAGGAGCTGATGATAATCTTTACGTAGTGTACTTGCCTGTGCACGCTCCAAAGTTCTCGGAAAGACTCCACGCTCGCAAATTTTCTAACGTTTCATCCGTAATCGATAGCAGTAATTTAGTTGCTTAGGTGACCAGCTCGTATTCGGACCTAACTGGCAACATTCGACGGGGTGGCCAGGGGAGTTACGCAGAGGCGAGAGTAAACAAATTTTGCAAGGAAAGCGAATGCAAAGGAACTTTTTGATTTTCGTCATGTCATATCATGTCATGGAAAACATAAATTCATCCACAGTCGCCTTTCGCCTTATCACCTTTCTTTATTTCTTTGTAGCGTTCCAGGCATTGCATCTGCTAGGTACCTGCACGACCAAACGCGGGTTATACATCGTGAATAGCGCTGATATTTTGATTACTTAGATCGACGTGTAAGTGGACTCTTCAAACATCTTAATCCTCGCCCAAGGGGAGGTCGTTTTAGGACCTCCTTGCGGTTTTTTCTTGAATAATTTTTTAGTGGCGGAAGATAGGGCGCTGAGTTTCTGCTGCAACTGAGCTTTGAACATTTGTACACCTTGGGAAAAATTTCCAGAATTTTTCTTGCAACGGTCGTGCACTGTGACCTTTTGTCAGTGCCATACTAGTCGTGTTTTAAGCAAATCGAACAATACATTTCATTTTCTGGAAATGGGGTATTGCAATGTTGTATTACATGTTTCTTTTATAAACGTTGGTATCAGTAACCTGATTTTGGTGTACGGGAAGGGTCAGGTCAGCAGAGGTCAATCTAGACTAAAGATGAATATTAAACACTGATGGCATACCCGCACACCAAACTGGTGGCTCTAGTTCGAATGGTTTTCGACAAGGAGCGATTTCCGCAAAACGACATGAGCACCCCTGGCGGCGACCTTTAGAACTTAGGTGGCCGCGACCCCAAATAGGCGACTCCTCACAGACGGAGGAAAACCGTTGTACCGAGTTTTGGAACATGCGTCGTCACTCGTTCGACCTGTGACCCGACAAAAGTGTAATGGGACTACCGCGCCTCCCATTACAAATTCCGGCTGCGATGACATGTTCGTGACCCGGGAGACCACCCATTTACCTAAGTCTTTTTTCCGATAACTAAGACAGCGACCAACACGGCAATCTCTACAAAGCCGATTTACTGTCAACAGTTTGGAAGCTACTTTTCTAAGAAAACCTCGATGTATTTTGAAATGGCTACTTTGAGGTCATTACCGTGGCCTGGAAGGTCACGTTTTGACTTTAAATGAAAAACAGATATCACCCATGTCAAAACATAAAGGACATCTGCTTACGTGACGAGCAGCACACTGGCTTTTACTGTGTTGCTCCATCTTGGCTCAAAAGTTAGTAAGGGGGGTTGTTGTAGGATCCCCCCCCCCGAAGCGAGGATGTAAAAATGGCCCCGCCGGGTGAGGGTTAAAGCCTAGGCAACGGCACGAGGGACCGTGATAAGGCTCAATTGGCCGAAATGAGGTCGGGCTGTGAGTGTTTGATCAAGCGTGCCTTACTAATTTCGCCCAAACCACCCTACCTACCGCATAAGATGCCGCCTCGTTGCTCTTTTTATTATCAATTGCAACACAACCGTGGACCAAAGGCTCCCGAAAAGCGTGGTCGACAAAAACGGCAAGACATGTGCCTACAAAGAAACGGATAATAAATTAACAAACCGAAAACCGTACCATACAGAATATTACCCACGCATAACATGAAGCACAGAATCAGCAGCCGTTTTCAGAGAATTTCTTAACCACACTGGTGGTACGAATCCCTTTGATCCCCCCCCCCCTCGTTTCTCTTCTGCTGTGATAGTACATGGTCTATTTAACCTCATGGTCTAATGATGACAGGTATCCCGGATGTTGTATTATTCATTCCAGTTCGTGGGATGTTCCGGTCAAAACTACACCCTCAATATATATATATATATATATATATATATATATATATATATATATATATATAACAAATACAAATACAATAGAACCAAGCGGCAACGCCTTTGTCGAGTTCCTGATCAGCGTAAAGAACAAAAATCAAAGCGAAAGGCTAGCAAATGAGGCGCGAGCACCGCAGACTGTGAGCCGACCCCTACCAGGCGAAACGAAACTTAACGACATACAGATATATCCCAAAATATTGTGATTGTTTGTCAACAGATACATTTACTTTCGTCTTAGACACCATCGCATTGAAACGACTTATCATTCATGTAGGTTTCCAATATTTTTCGTTCCTACCACATTTGGTCATACTACACATCTGGTCATACTATACTATGATCGTGGTTATCATGTACCGTTGGTTTGATCATTTGATTTTTAGCGAAAGTACTTCTTTCACATTGCCCTTTCACAGTCGTTCTGACTTTGCGTTTCCATTGTTTGTGTACCCTGCTCAATGAATTGCTTTTTGAGGGAGCTATGGAATTGCCCTGACTGCTGGGTTTGTTAGGACTCAAGGTAAAATAGGATCCAGCTTTTATTCTTTTCGATTACTTTTTATGCGGAAAGTCGGGGAAAGCCGGGAAAATCATTATTTGTTATATTGATATGGGGCGGGGCGTTCAAATACTTTAATGACTGCAATAAAATATTTTGTTGTCCAAAACGTTTTTTTGCTGACTTCTTTACGACGCATAGCATGAGTCTTCCAATAGTTAACTTATTAAGGGAGAAACGCCAGTGAAACAAGAAATTGATACCAAGATAACAAAGCCATTCTGCTTGTGTCTAAGGATACTACAAATAAGCTGCAAAATGTGAGCAATGCAAAAGCTACGAATTTGCAGTTTTACAGTATGACTGCAAACTGCCTGTGTTTTCGCCAACTGGGAGCGTTCCCCAGAGATCGCAGGCATGCAGGCAACACGCAACAGGCCGACGCCTATCTCGGTCGAACTGCACCTTCAAATAACGGGTACACAGGAACAACACAACTACTCTGCTAGACCTGCCCAAACAGGGTCAGAACTGGATGGGTTAGAATTAGGTCGCAGGTTAGAACTAGCAATACAAAAGGCGTCAGACTGGGTGCGCGGAAATAACCCCAGAGATTCACTGTGCGATGACAAAACATGGGTCCACGAGGGTTTGATAATGTTTGATGTCGAGAAGGAGGTCATGCTTTATTGACTTGTCTTGAAAATTGTTTTAAATTTGCAGTTTGTGTCAAGAAGCAGCTACCGGAAATTTAAGAGCTGCGGAAACCGCATGATAGCCCATAGGAGCAGGGGAGAACCAACGTGCAACATGTAGAAGAGAAAATGACCGAAACAAATCTCATAAGTAATCTTGGCCAATTTCATGCAAATACTATTGATGTCATATCCCCGGAGTCACTCTGTCGGCATGTGGACAGGCGCACAATGGGACCATGGACACAGTCAGTGTGAAGACAAACTCCGAAGCCCGACCTCATAATGGAGCTGCCAGTTTTTGGCGTGATAGATGGCTGGACGTTGGTGTACATCAGCTCATGATCGATGCTGAAACTTGGGGGATTCGTTTCGCCCGGGGCATTTATCTCTCCTGGAAACCGGTTTAGCAGAAGAAAGGTCGCGTGCTGCTGATGACCTCTTGAATGGTCCAACTTTGGGCTAGAGGAGGTGAACTGGCGTCCAGGTATAGCGACCTCCCCTGGGACATGTGCACTGGCAATCCATGGCTGTCTTGATTTACAAATACGTCCAAGAGGACCAATCGTCTGAAATCGCATGTAGTGCCGTGTTGCTGGGAGTGAATAAAGTTCGTTGTCACTGTCAATACCGAGTTCCTGAATGCGGCTTTAATCTGGCATGTGAGGACAGCACTCAGACAGATTCCGACAGACTGCCTACGGCTTGGGCCGCAGCGTAATGCGGCCTGAGCCGGCCACGCCGTAGGGAAGATCCCGCATCTTGCCTTCACGAGGTCTTCTCCCGCTAATCTGCAGAAAAAAGACTACGGTTGGTTTTCCCAGCCGAGCATTGACGCCCACTGATCCGCACAGGCATTCGTCTGGTTTCCCACATGGCCTAGGGTATTCGATACACGTGGCCGCTTGGAAGCGGCTGACATCCCCGTAGTGGCGTAGCCAGAGGGGCTGCGGTGGCGCATAGCGCGCGACTGGCATCTGCCGCCCTGGTTTATAGGCATATGTTTATGAAACAGAAAGTCAAATGAGTAATGAGTTGAGACGCAAGCATGACAGGGACGCAGCCAAGAAGGGGCCATGGGGGCCATGCCCCCGCTCCCCTCTGAGCCAGGCGGTTTACACTAGACATGTAGCGATTTGGCACGAATAAGGAATAGTGCAGTGGTGTTGAAATGTTTTCCTCTGAGGGCGCCCTGACCGACCCAATGATCATCTGAACCCACCCAATGTGGGCTTGCCCCTCCCCTCCCGATGTTTTCGGACGGTTTTAAAGTGAAATTAGTAATAATAACGAAAAGAACGGCCGTAATAAAAGAGAGATAAGAAGAAAGTAAAGAATAAAGTCTAAAGCGTTGTGTCTATCTTTTTATCTTCTCTCTATATATATATATATACTATATATATATATATATATATATATATATATATATATATATATATATATATATGTAGGGACGAATGCAATTTTGAATTGATCAATAGCAACGAAATACTTATTAATTTCCGTCATTCCAAATAAAATGGTCTAACTCCACTGAAAAACAAACATTTGGGGGAGGTTAGGATGTCAGGTCCTTGGCTCGGCCGCTCCCAATCATTTATAGAAATCAACGACCCTGGAATAGTGATGGTATAGACGTTCCAAAAGCAAACATATTTCTTCCTGTGGGTTAAATGTGAGGTCAGTTACATGAAATCGCTGCTTTTCATATAAGTTTCGTCATATGCCTGCGACCTGTGACAAAATTTAACACTTGGCCCTCTCCCCCCCCCCCCCAGTAAAATACTGACTACACACCTGATACATGATAATGTATTTGCTTGCAAAAAGTTAGCAACCGTTTATTCTCATGGCACATAGGTATAACTACGGCTAAAGGAGACAAAGCTAGCCACAATCTCTTAACCCTATTCCCGGCAGGGGGGGGCTGAATCCGTCCCCCTCGGGTTTTTTGCTTGCCAGTTCCAGGCTTTTGACAGCCTCACGAAACTTGGTGACCTTTCCTAGCTACTCCCTCTACGTGCCGTGACAAAATTTCAAAATTCTTCTTTGCTCAGGGGCGGAGCCAGGCAACGTTTTTGGGAGGCACCTCAGGCCATTTTTGGTCATGTTGAGGGTAAAAGGGAAATGTCTGCCAAAAACAGCGTTTTTAAGCTAGAACTTAAAAGTTTATCTGGGTGTATAGCAAAATAGTTGGGCAACGTGCCGATACAATTTTGTTCATGTGAAGTCACTGTACAAGGTCAGGTCAAGGTCAAAAGTCAAAATATGGTTTCATAGCAATGCTTTGGGCGCTTTTTTAAATGCCAAACCCGGAATACCTGCGACGTAGAATGGTGCCCTCTGCTTGTGTATCAAGTTTCAGCTTGATATCTGGTCGTGTCACAGAACTATGGCCTAGAATGTCAGTGTGCGTATCTTATATCAAAATAGCCGTAAAATGGAACTTTTGAAATAGAGTGAATTGAAATGATTGAAAACGTTTACAGATAATATTAAATGCACACGAGATCATTCCAAGTGACTCCAAGATCACTGGAGGTCCTTTAAGGTCAAAGGTCATAAGCTGATCTGAAGAACGTGTGACCATGACAGTTCCCCTCTTTCATGACCCTTGCACCACCTATGCTATCATTATACGAACATTGTAATGCGACTTATTTTTGGCAGATTTTTGGCATAGCATGACTAACAGAAGCCAAAAAAATGTCGTTGTCTTTTTTGTTCATTGTTGGAAAACTAATCCTCCTATTTTTGAAACCCTGTGAATGCCCATGCATTTACTCAAAATTTCAAATGCGTGTACCAATGGTAAAATTCCCATCCATAATCTTTCGGTTGATGCCAGTTTCATTGAAATCGGTCCATAAGCCACGGAGTTATAACACGTTCAAAAATATCTGTAATTTTGACATTTTTGCCCCCTGTATCCACCGCTTTCAAAATTTTCAAAATTTGTTTCATAAAAATGTAGTTTACGTCATGGCAAATCGATTGCTGTTTGTTACGATGAAATCGGATGTGTAGTTCTCGAGATCTCGTGGGGGCCGAATCCCCCTCCCCTGCCGGGAATCGACCATACCGTCTAGCCCTCCGGGAATAGGGTTAAACCCGGTTCACAGATCCACCGGTCAAGAACGGGCCAGAACGGACCTGCCGCCGCGGCCGGTGCAGTCAGCTGGCCTTTACCCATATTTAGTAAATATCCGGCCGGATTTGGTCCGGTTTGTTCCTCTGTATCCGTGAACCAGAGAGCCGGCCGCCCCTGCCCGGGACCGGTGGGCGGATGTTGTCGTCCGGTGTGGGCGCCGGTCAACAGTTGAACGGAGTTCAACTTTACGACCGTTTTGCCGTCCGCTCTGCGTTGGTGCACGGCTGCTGAAGCCATCTGCTGCACTGTTCAGGGAAAAACAGCTGGTGGTCTGGACTCAGTGTGCTGGAACTGTGTCAAAAAATGATTGACGTCATTAGCATTGTTTCTGAAGACTTCAAAGTGGCATCTGTGTTTGATTAAAACACCAGTCCAGAATGAGGCTTATCCAAGACTGCGATAGCCAGGCTTCGAATGTTTGGAGGCATGATGATGAGAATTCTGCAGGAATCCTCCTGAACGACGTCTATATTAACCTTTGTATTCCTGAACACAAATCCCTATATATCCCTCTAATGAAATCCCTTTGTTGTCTCCCGTTCTCGTGCTGAAATTTATTTGCGTCGACTCTCGCATCCACCCAGAATGCTTTGGTGGCTTCTTTGTCTCCTGTACTATGCCAAGAACAACGGCAACGGCACCTGCTCATCACCTGACGTCTCGAGGTTCTGTCCTCTTGCGTTCAACGTATGGAATTGAAACACACTACCACACCACCCCTGGCCCCCGCGGCGCCGCGAACACAAACAACCCTCCGCGAAGGGAGCGTCCTCTCAGCCGAGCGTCCTTATCAGATGACCAAGTCCGGTTATGGATGAGGTATACCGGATGGGCAACTCCCGGTTTTTTTCGCGGCTCGGGCATTTTATAGTAGCAGCTTCCAACGTCAAGAGCGTGGCGTCTTTAATCCGGCACCGCATGGGGGTGTCAAAAAGGGCTCCTTGTTATCCCAGGATCTAACAGTTGGATCTGAACCAGTCCACCACCATTCGATAGGAGCCTGCGATTCAGAAAATATTATGTTAGCCCTGGTCACGTGACAGATGGCGTCACAGGTTACGTAAAACGCGTAAAACGACGTCGGAAAACTGACATCCGTTTGCACATCATACCATCGGCAACACAGGTCTTAGAGACTTCAACTGGGCATCACACATCTGCATCAGAAGCATGCAAAGAGAATATGTCGGGTCAAGGTCAGCTTGTCAGGTGAAATATTGGTCTCACTTTACATGGCAGAGACCGATACTTACTCGCAGCCGTTTTGATCCACGTGACAAAAATTTCGGAAGTAAAACCTGATTATCGGTTTTACATTACCTGCTCTTAATCCAGTCAAGGTCAGTCTAGGTCAGGTCAGGTAAGATTGCGTTACTCTTCCTGACAAAGAGCAATAACTACTTGTTGGGATTCTCAACTGCATCGGGTACAGAACTAAAATGGCATCTTTTGATTATTAAATCTGCTCTGCACGCTCTGTATCGGATGAAGTCAAGCAAGGTCATGTCAGATAGTCATTTTTATTTTCCTGAATAGGAACAGTAATTTCTCTCCGCTGCCACTGAAAGATCTTCCACGGACAAAATTGTATTCCATTTCGTTTTGACTCTATCTATGACGTGATCTGATTGGAACTCACGTTGCGTGTGGTAAACCTTGCTAAGAAGCGCATGTAGATTTTTTTGTCTAGCTTGAACGATGGGGAATGTTAGCGGCAACCACTTCTATGATCCACATTGCAAATTAGTCCAATTGTCGTCATGTATATGACCCAGCATGACCTCTAATGTTGACATGTCACGGCGGTATATCCTTTTGGAGAACGTGTCTTATGTAAATCCAAATAATTAGTGCACTGTATTCGCGAATATTATAAAAAAACGAAGCGTGTTTGCGCCACCGTCCGAAGAGGCGAAAACGTGCCTGGAAGGGTTTAGTTATTGTCTCATATCTCTATGACTTGACCTAGCATGGGAATGGTTTTGATGTCAAAGTACGTAAAATTGATTGATGAACAGGTACTGAAAGTTTGGTTGGACTGGCTCTAAAGGTTCAGAAATTATTGACGAAAAACCGAGGGGTGCCCTGTTAGACACCCCCCAGGCGGCGCCGGGTGAAACCTCGCCGGACTAGTAGGGTTGAATACCATCCTCATCCCTCGGCAGTGTTTACGGGACCACGGCAATACGGCGCACGATAGCGTCATGAAATTGGCCATAGCTGACGACACATTCATTGTGCAGCTTTTGAAAAAAGTGTGGCCCCAGATCATCTCAGGTCACTGAACTACGACGTCGTTACTGAAAGCATGCAGAGCGTTTTTTGCGCCAATTGTTGGTTTTTTATGGTATTAAGCCAATAGGGATGCCTCAACGGCAGACGACGGGCAAAAAATCTGCTCAGAATGGTCGTCCACATGTAAACGCGTCACTTTAGATAGCTCAATGACCTTTTCAAGGTCAGACAAAGGTGAATGACTTCAGATAATTTTTTTTTGCCTTAGAATGCCCCTATAATTACTTTTAGCGCTGAATGTAAAAAGAGAGACGATTTTAGGCCTATCTGGCTTCCAATGTGCCGTTGCTAATTTCGCAAAATCGACTTATAGTTCCCAAACATAAAGTATGACTTGATCTACTAGGTCACTGGTTAATCTGACGAGGTCAGACAGGATATCATTGGATTCCTTGGGCACACAGCTATCGTTGCTTATTGATTCTTGGCGCTGCCTCAGTTAGGGGCCAAATAGAGATGGGTGACTATCCCCTCCCTCCCATCATTATCAGTGCGTGTAAAAATCCCTCCCGTCGGGCGAGGGTTAACTTGCGCAGTGGAAGCGGTTTCTCACTAACGCGCACTGGAAGGAGGCACAAAAGTGTCCCCCTCCGATCTCGGAAACGGAAGGAGTTATGGACATTAACCCGCGCACGACCGTCGGTCGGCACGATCACGCTCGACTGGGGGCGGAGACAGTTGACCGCCCCCCTCTAACTCACGAACGGCTGGTTGCACGATAAAAAAGCACACCGTCGTAAAGCTTGTGACGAGTAGAGCTCGAAACTGGTCTCATTGTTGGTTTTAGGTAATATGTAAGCAATTTACGTCCCATATATGTTTTCTCATAGCCGACTGCATGAGACCGAGAAACGGCCTGAATCTCAAGGGCTGTGACTAATAACGCATAGGTAAAGGCACCAGCGCACAAGTAAAGGTCCGCAGATGCCGATACACGTCTAATTTCACAGATTTGTTCAATATATACGCCGAAACGTTGAGTTAAAGACACGATAATTTCCACGCCGGCTGTTGGCGGGCGCCGCAGCAGAACGCAATAAGAAATTAACGGGGATTAATTTTAGCGTTCCTTGGTTTTTGCGACATAAGCCTATTCGTGTAAATTTTATTGATCTTGGTGGTTCTTGTGATGGTTTTTCATGCTTAAATTTTGGAAAAAGTCATTAGTTACCATTCTACGGCATTGGCGGAGCTTTATTTGCCAGGGCCTGTTTATCTCCAAAATATGCTACTTTTTCAAATTTTTGAGGTTCCTGGTATCACTTTAGTCTGTGCAAGCCAGTTCTGCCATTTCCTACCTATTCTGAGTAATTCATCGTCGATTTTGACGGTGGTACGTTTTAGCTAACAACAGTAATTCGTGACCTGACCTCAGGTCAATGGCTGGAAGTCATTGACACTTTGCCCAATGACTGTAACTAGATGTCTGCTTCACTCCACATTAAAAATGTTATGAAATATTCCGTCAATTTCCGAAAAAACGACGACATGTCTTAAAAATGGGCTTGGCCGTAGGTCAATGGCCCGGAAAATTCCGAAAAATCTGAGATAGCACATTTGTTGCATCTATGACGATCACTAATCCCTGAAAGTATTTTTGTGATATCTTGTTTTGCGAAAAAGTTAGAGGGCGCTAAACTTTTTTGGGTATAGGTCCGTTTGACCGGACCTAGGTTAGGCATCTGACCTGGCCTCAGGTCAAAACTTTGACACAAGGTGTAAAAAGGATCAGGCAAAAGTTACACAAAGTTTTGTGGCTCTGTGTTTGTTCGTTCTCTCGCAACCTCAGCAAAACCTCAGGGGGGTCATCTGCCCCCCAGTCGGGGGCGGGTTAATGGACATGGTGGGAGAATAACTATTTACATTGTGTGCAATTTTCATGATCCTGGGTCAATATCTTCAAGGTCAAATGGGGTCGAAAAGGTCAACTTTGGACACTTGCTCGACAAATACAGTCCATTCCGTATGACTTTTCGAACGAAACGGGAAAAGGGTGTTTGCTTGAGCGTTAAAACGTGGAATACGACAATTTCCATTTATCTGACATCTTGACGGAGGATTTCGGATCCAGGTCATGTCAGGTTATTGACCTATATGCGTCATTTTTTCATCTTTTGTAGATCAGATTTCGAGCAACACGTGATAGCTCCAGTGTAAATAAGGGCGCTACACGTATTTTTGGCGTATTTCCAGTAAAGGTAGCCAACATCGGTACATTCGGTCGCTTCCAGCGTTTACATTTATGTATGTATGTAAATGAATATATGTATGTGCATGTGAGTGTCATTGTGCGAAACGTGTTTTTAGTAGGGTCTTTGAATGCATATTTCATAAAAATCGACATATTGCAAAGCAAATCTGGACCAGGTCGCAAAATAATTGCCCTGGACCTTTGATGGCTTTGACCTCCAATGGTTCCGGTATATATAAGCGTATCCATGCGCACCAACATGTTTCTGTTAGGACTTCTGAACGCATATTTCTTACAAATCGACATGTCGCAAAACAAATCTGGGCCAGGACACAACATATTTTACTTTGGCCTTTGATGTCCTTGACCTTGACTCACCCTGGTATGTGTAAGGGCATCAGTGTGCGCACACGTGTTTTTATTAGGGTCTTTGAATGTATATTTCATACAAACCGACATGCTGCAAAGCAAATCTGGATCACGTCACAAGCTGTTTGACCTTTATTTTTGACGACCTTGACCCTTATTGACCCAGGCTTTGGTCTTAGTACATCCATCACTTATGTCTGAATGACGTCGCGTGATTGTGCTGAACGGTAGTCTTAGGTAGAACGGTGGTCCTTTCGTTTTCGTTATGTTTGCCTGACTTCAAATGCTTGAAATTTCAAAAATTTCCCTCCAATTTCCGATTTTTCCGCGTCAATCGACGAGTTATTCACTTGCCATGTCACAAAGCCTCAGCAACCAGCTGTAAACCGTTCTCGAGATAATGAAAAACAGGTGGGGGCACAAAAAGACCCCCCTTTTAGTGTGCGTGTTAAGGCACCACGGCGCAGCTACCAGGCAAACGGATGTTTTTTAACACAGATGAAGTAGGACATCTCCCAGGCTTTTGAGTGTATTTGTGAAACCAAGAGGATTGTGTCTGAATCTGAGGGTAAAAATGCAATCCTCAGGATATGGGGAATCATTTGAGAATAACAACGTACTGTTTTTCATAGCACAAACTATTCTTAAATAAGGTTTAGATATGATTTTAGCATGGCTACCATACAGTTTTAGGGATCACGACGTTACTTTGTGTAATGATATAGATGTGCCTTTGTCACTCAATATTAATATTTTATCACTAAAATATTAATACTGTCTCGCATTTGATTGCAACTCATCTACAGAGGCACGCACCTGTGGTTTTTTGCGATATTTCTTGGGAAAATAGGTTGCCATTGTCATGATCCCAGTGATATCAACCTTCATGGTATTTTTATGAGTTCATATGAAAACCACGATGCTGCTTAACATATGAAACTATTCTTCATCGTGTGGGATTTACCTATACAATATTCTGGCAACAATACCCGCGACCAACTTCCTGTTACGACACCTGGTCAGAAAGTATCAGCATGGACGTAAATTTCTATATTTTTTTATGCTTTGCAACCCCTGATATTGGTTCCAGAAATGTGAATAAAAACTTGTTGTCATTCGAGGTAGGCATTCACAATGTTTCGTATCCCTACAATAATGCATGAGAGGGCACCCCGTCCATCTTACAGAGTTTCATGTCCCAATATCAGCATGTCTGTGCAGTGATAGTCATTTGGTTTTTAACTGATGCTCGTCAGTGCCCTAAGTAGGTCATTTACACAATATGGGTATTTCTAAGTGCCCAATGTGTACGTGATTGATGTCAGAATACTACCCAAATAAAATGAGGGTACCAACATACTGACAGATAATTTTATGTCTAGGTAAGAAGCACCTAGCTTTCATGGGATCTTCTTTGAAAAACTACCATGAAGTTCTTTGGCCACTGGGAACATAGCACTGAAAATCTGTTTCCTCCAATTATATCACAAACTTATGTTCAAACCAATGACAACTGGGCTTTTCAACAACTCAGCCAAAGAAGTCCGAAAGATAATAGAAACAATTTTGGTCGATGATTTAATATAAACAAACTGTCTTACATACAATAACGTTAATTTCCCTCAAAATGTGGCCTAACTATGCTGAAACAATGTTTAACCCTATTCCCGGCAGGGGGCTAAATCTGCCCCTCTCGGGTTTTTTGCTTGCCAATTCCGAGCTTTTTAACGCAACTTCACGAAAATTTGTCACTTTTCTTGGCGATTCCTTCTACGTGTCGTGACAAAATCTCAAAATACCATTTTGCTCAGGTGCGGAGCCAGGTAACGTTTTTGGGAGGCACCTCATGCCATTTTTGGCCATGTTGAGGGTAAAAGGAAAATGTCTGCCAAAAACAGAGTTTTAGAGATAGAACTTAAAACTTTAAATGAATGTATAGCTAAATAGTTGGGTAATGTGCAGATGTAATTTTGTTTATCTAAGATTATTTTACAAGGTCAGGTCAAGGTCAAAAGTCAAAATTTGTTTTTTTCGCAATAATTTCGGCGCCGTTTTTTCAAATGCCAAACCCGGAATGTACATGGCGTAGAAGGGTGCCTTCTACTTGTGCACCACGTTTCAGCCTGATATCAGGTCGGGTCACGGAGCCATGACCTAAAATGTCAGTGCGCGTACCCTATATCGCAATAGCTATAAAATGAAATTTTTTGAATAGACTGAATTCAAATGATTGAAAACGTTTACAAATAATATTAAATGCACACGAAATCATTCCAAGTGATCCCAAGTTCACTGGAGGTCATTTAATAATAATAATAAGGTCAAAGGTCACAAGTTGGTCTGAGAAACGTGTGACCATGACAGTTCCCCCTTTTTCATGTCCCTGGCACCGTCTATGCTAACATTATACAAACATTGTAATGCGATTTGTACTTTTTTAGTATAGCATGACTAACAGAAGCTAAAAAAGGGTGTTTGCCTCTTTTGTTCATTCAGTTGTTAAAAAACTAGTCCCTCTATTTTTGAAACCCTGTGAACGCCCATAAATTTTCTCAAAATTTCAGATTTGCGGACCCATGGTAAAAGCCTTATCCATAATCTCTCGATTCATGCCAGTTTCATCGAAATCGGTCGATAAACAACGGAGTTATAAAAAGTCCAAAAGTACCCCTCCCATTTTAACATTTTTGCCCCCTGTATCCACGAATTTCAAAATTTTGAAAATCTATTTTTATAAAAATGTAGTTCATGTCACGGCAAATCGAGCGCCGTTTGTTGCAATGAAATCGGACGAGTAGTTCTCGAGATCTCAGGAGAGGCCGAATCCGCCCCCCTGCCGGGAATCGACCATACCATTTAGCGCTCCGGGAATAGGGTTAAACCCCATTTTAAAATAGTTAATGCTATCAAAACAGGCAAGTTTTATTTTAACGGATTTCCAGTATCCTGACCGTCGTATTTCTGCCCTCGGTTAGGAACAGATTCAGGGTTTCATTTCCCCTACTTTTCATCAATGTATATATATATATATATATATATATATATATATATATATATATATATATATATTGGCAACGCGTTGATCATATCATTCCCCTATACATTCATTTCATTCCTCCTATTCCCCCAAGGGATTCCGTTGGTTTCATGACAATAGGCGATAATGTGAAAAACACTCTCTTTTGCCTGTGTCAAAAGGCCGGTTTTACTCGCCAGATGCGCCAAGCGCCGCATGCACACAGGGTCTCGTCTGTCCACGGTGTTAACAGCGCGTTGCCAAACATTAAAAAATATTGTTGCCTATCTGCAGACTGTTTAACTTAAAAAAGCCACCAATACCGGCCAGTCGTGGTCCGTTCTTGTCCGCTGGATGTACGAACTAAGCTTTAACTACGTCGTGATTGCACGCTCTGGCCGTCATTCGTCCCAGTGGACATTGCCTGAGACGCACTCCAATGTGCACCTATTGCCCAGCTGACGTCAGTCACAATGAGAGATCCGTAAAAGTTGCGTTGTATCTCGTGACCTTGGCACCACAGCGACAGCAAGAAACTGTCTGTTAGGTCGAATTTGCGTCCAGTTCCATTTCTTTTTGCTTGATAACGTAGATTTGCGCAGCTACCTTGGTTCTGCGTAGAAATAGAACATGGCGGACATCCTTACTCAAAATGTATGTAAAACTGTGCTTCCGATACCAAAGCACGTCATCTGAAGAAAAACAAATGGAAACCGTAATGACGTTTTTACTCATTTGTTTATGATTACCTTTTGCGGAGTATACTTGAGTGCAATGCGTTTCATGTTATAAAATCCTAAATGTGTCAGCACAACTTGACATGCTTCTGTACATGCTATGTCATTGATCACACTGACAACAAAGTCGTGCATCACACTGACAACAAAGAATATGTCGCCTCTTACAACATAAAAAGTCTATGATTCAACCCGTTCACTCAAATATTCTCATGAAAAAACTAAACAGATGAAGTCGGGCATGCGTTACTTACGGAATTATATGGCGGTTTCTAATGTACTTAATATGGCACACATAGATCTGCAAACGTCATCATACTTCGTAGAATACTCGTAATTCGTTCTGTCTGCATCGGAAAACCTTCAGATTTACGTTACGTATTGAGAAGTTCAATGTAAGTAGAAAAGCATGCTTCAGACGCGTCAAACTGACCGGGTCATACGCAAGCAGAGTTTGTCGGCACTATCATTTGCAGTTCGGATGTAAGTGACTTAAACGGAGGGACGCTTCTACGTTTTTTTTACGCTTTCTGTACAGCACTGTGATACTGTACAATTTCCTGCCCACAGACCTGCACAACTTGTCGCTGGCTGCTTGTAAGTGCGCATTGAATTGGTTTTTGGACTTTTAGATGACGAGCACTGGGTGTATGTTTTATGTGTTTTTGCTTGTGTTTACTGAGTGTTGTTTTTAATTATGTCTTTCCTTTTAACTTTGACGGGACACTCGGAGTAGCCATTTCAGCAATGCACAATGCTTTTGGTTTCAATACAGTACAGTTCAGTGCAACCTTCTCCACGTTAACAAGTTTTTTCCTCGTGCGCTTTCGACATTCAGAGCTGGTGAAACCAAGCTATTATCTATATTGCTTTAGTGGCAAAGGGTTGATTGCATATTCCATTAATGCACTCCCGGAACGCTCGTGGCTATTTCCCAGCGGTTATCGGGTAAATCGTGCACGTTCCAAGGCTTGCGCGCTTCCCGCCTTTCCAGGAGTGCTGGGGAGGCCAAAGTTTAGACCGACATGACCAGAAACACACTCAGGAGATTACTCCACAAACCGCAGTCACCCTGTTCTTTCTTGGAAAGTACGGCTGTACTGTTGCGCTGAAATCGAACACAACCCTGCCCGCTTCTTCCGAGATCGGTGATCGGACATTTCGTTAATACCGCGCGCTCTGGGTGACCGTCCTGTCGAAGCTTTTATCGCCATTAAAACTTCCCGTGCCAGAGCAGAGCCCATCGCGCCAAAGCGCCGTCTTCCGAAGTCGCGCGCTCACAATCAATGCCGCAGGTCAAGTCCGGCGAGGCGGCGGCCGCACCGCGCCGCCGCCGTCGGCCGTCGCCGCCGACGGCGTCCGCCGCCGCCGCCGACGGCCCGTCACTGTGTCGGAAGCCGGCCGGCGGGCGGCGGCGCCGCGCTCTCCGCTCACCTGAGCCGATCGGTCGGCCGAGCGGCGTTGGCCGCCGGCGTGCCCTCCCCCTGCCCCGGCCAGCCGCGCTCGGGTCGTGTCCGGCCAGCGCGAGGGCGTGCAGTGGAGGGGCGGCGGGTGGCGGGGTGACAGTGTCGTGCGGAGTCTGCAAGACAGGGGCCGTCGGCGGTGTCGGCGTCCGGCTGCCGCCTACCTCCTGCTATTGACATCAGGTATGTACACCCTGCAAATATGCTCTGACATTGAACGCTGCTGGGACGGGACTACCGCGTCTCTCTCACGCCTTCACCCGACGTTAATGTTGCGTCGTATAAATATGAATTCGGTGCATTATTGTCACGAACTTTCACATGAATTCCGTGTTAAACGTGGCGTTTGTCTTACGGTTTTTCACACTTGACCATAAGTGGTCTGTTTTTATTTACGGTGAATCCATTGGCGAATCGTTTATCATTTACTTTTCTTTATACTGATGGGAAAGATCTTGTTTATTGCTGGCGAGACCCTGTGCGGAAAAATCCATTTCAACCCGAAGAAAAAAAATCGAATTCAGCGCAGCTGGCCCGGCCCGGCTCGGACTGCCGACGCCCGGCCGTAACGCTGCAGGCTCTTAACTTCGCAGCTACCTGCATTGAATTACGTAGTTTTCGCCAGATGGTATCTCATTTCTCAACAGGTTTCCGTTTTCATCCGCTTTGCGTTTTCGTATGTTCTGCTGCTTTCAGCCATTGCGAGATTTTCCCGCTGTTTTTGAACCGCTTATTAATGATATCGAACAATATTACGGCGCGTGTGACATTTAAACCTGCAATTTCGCGGATACAGCACGTTGAAATAGAGTGCTAAATACCCACTTGTATTAAAAAGGCAGAAACAGAACATATGTTTATTTATATGTCAAAGCTTTTGTTTGCCTTCGAAGAGAAACACAGCATGCCTCGTCCGTCATGTCATCCGCAAGGCGTCTTATTGGTTGTAGTTAGATCAAAATTAAGACAATGATTGTGCGGTTATGATTAGCAGACGATAGTCGTTAAGTTACGTTGGTTCAAGCTGTCCCTTCGTTTGCCGTTCGATTCCGCCGTGTGAATGCGACGGGAATTTTTTTGCACCACACATCCAGGCCAGCCGGCGGGACGTCGCGCAGATTCAGAGTTATTGTTTGGATACCACCCCACGGCCATCATTTGTTTAGTCCAACAGCGAGCCCGCTCCGGAGGCCATTCGTTCCGGCAGCGGGCGGCGCAGTCTCCAATGCGGTTGTTTTGGTTCGGTGACAATCTCTGCTGGTCGGGAGCTCCCCAGGCGATCGTTTAGGCAAGAGGGCCTAGCCGAGCTGCGCCTTGCCCTCGTTACAAGGAAAACTGGCTACCTTCGCCGAACCAGGGTTTTTTGTGGCTCGATGAATGATTTCTGTTAGTTTAATGTCAAAGTGAAGACGAGAAATTTGGGGACAATTATGGAAGCATCGTTTTGGACAAAGACTACCTGGGACAAGACGACAGTAAACGATAAAGAGGGTTGTACACATAATGGTGTATGTTTCGGAATTCTGAACACGTTGAGGCCCCAGCCGGTGTGATGGGAAAGTGTAACGCAGGCAAACTGCGAAACTGATAACGTCACAGATGGCTGGAGTAATTAATGAAATATATATTTTCTCCGAAATAGTATTTATTTTCTATTGTGTCCGAACACATTGACTGAACACACTATTTCAAACGGTTAGTTTTAAGATACCTCTTTATTAAGCAAGTTGTTGTTATAATCGTGGTGGCACTGTCACGCGAGGAGAGCGCACTTTGCCGCCAATGTAAGGAAGGCGGATAGTCGTACCGGCTCCGCGATGGCGGCGGGACGCGACGGTGACCCGCATGTCTCCCGCCGGAAAAGTGATGGCGCATCCCCGCACTAGATATCGTCGGCGCCGATGCCGCTCGTTACGTTAAACGGAATGTACGACCTTTGGCGACTGCAAAGAAACACGGCTATTTGGTGTTTCATGAACGTCTTTTAGACGTGCAATGGTTTCCGACTCGAAATAGCAAGGAACAACGCGAAAAGGCATTTCTGTGAGATGCCTGTTTGGTATCTGCGTTCATTTATTGACATCGGGCAGACCATCATTTTATCTTCGTTTCGAAGATGACGCGGTTGTGAATTAGAAAAGAAAATGGTTATTACGGTGCCCAAAATTGTAACTCGGTGTCCGCATTTGTGACCGGTAACCGACATTCGATTCAGAGCCTGACAGACGCGTCGAAAAAGGCACCCGCTCAGCCTCTCCCGCTCCTCCCTGCTCCGACCGATTCCGAACTCCCATGACTGTTTTATTCCCCTTATTGATCAATGGGTAGTTTCCAGCACACTGCTTTCTTCGATACTAAAGTGTTTCCTGGCAGCCTCGTAGTTTTAATTTGTGCCTTTCTCGCGCGCAACGAATGTAACGCAATGAGGTCCATTTGTCTTCAGACTTATACGAATGATCACGGTCGTGTCAGACTGCATCAACCAAGTCCAATCAACAATGTGAAGTGGACAAAATTTCGACTTACTCCGCCGCGTAAGCCTACAATTTCTAAACGTCAACTTGCGTGGTAGTGTATGAAAGCAACAAACGTAACGTCGGTAATGATGACGCAGAATGGACGAAATGATCTCAGAATGCTGCTCTACTAATTAAGTTTTGCAATATGGGGCAAAGCTAGAAAAACTGTCAAGTGGTAATATTCTTCAAAAACGATACATAAAACGAAGGTACGTGGAATAAAACCCATCTTTTTGAGGTACGGAATACTTCTAGTTATCAAAGACACATTTCACCGACTTAATGTTATCTTGCAGCTATTTGACTGTTCCCCAACTTCAGCTGGTCTCTAAAACTAGATTCAAGTGATAGCTCAATTTTGCCGAAAAAGGTCATTTATTCCCTTTAAACCTGATATGCAGAAGTTCCGGATGTTTTTTCCCCTCAATGGCCAGGTGGCCTAAAATTCCTTTGTTCTTTACTAAATAACGGTTCTGATGCTGCACCTATGCTACCATGTTACCACGCACGCAGACGTCTCAGAACTAAATCGACATGCAGCTTACAAGGCAATTTTGGCATCCGCTGCCGGTATTACATAATCACCTATCCGTCGGGGAATGGGATATTCAAGTTTTCAAAACGTGTGAACCAGGAGCAAGCCAATAGCACAAGTTTGGCACGTGGCGCGTACCTGGAAGAGGCTCGCGGCACGTGAGCGGGCCACCATATAGCCCTGCTGGAGAGGAGTGTTCAGTCATCAGATGAAGAGCGTGGTGTCTGTGCTCGCTGTCATTCCAGGCTGGGACGGCGGCCGTGATGGGCGCGCACCAGCCGCGCCAGGCGACGGCCGTCTGCGCCAGAAAAACAGACGCAATGCGTTGTTATTGTAAAAACCGACCGCTCGACAGGAGAACAGAAATGTGTGCACCAATTAACAGAAATGGGTCAAGAACACTGGGCATAAATGTGCAGAAAAAAACTAAATGTAATAATACGTTTATACATCGCAAGCCAGTCTCATCTCGTGAATGCTCGCGAAGGTGATACTAAGGCAGGAAAGATTCTTACACAGAATGCTGAACAGGATCTATATGGGACAGTGCTTTGTAAAGAGGAAATTGGAAGGAGTATGCAACATTGAAACACAAAAGAATTACGGTAAACTGCATTCTCTTAAAACATTGCATCTGCATCGGTCTGGCTTTTCTTGTTGTTGAAAACTCTTGTTTGCTGGAGCGCGAGTATAACTGCGTTTGTTCTCCTTAGCTCGGAAAACGTGATGGGAGACAAACATGGGTAAAAGATAAGAAATATAAAATGAAACCGTGCATCTTTTACTTTTACGCAATACCACAGCACTTTACAGACATTGTCTGCGGGCTTTACGCATTATACCTGACGATAACGCGAGTAAAGATATCCGGTCCGCGGGGAATAAATAGACTATTACGCCATATTTGTGCTGTAATTTAAAACCAGACTTCGTGAGAGGCTCCCTTCGGAATCGAGATCAAGGAAATGACTGGCACCAGACCCTCTTAGAAAGGTCGAGAGTGGTGCCTTGGCTCAGACGGAGCGCCTTGAAGTAATTAAGTGCCTGTAAAAGCTGCTTAGAATGCGACCGAGCCACGCTGTCGGGATAAGAAGTGCCCGAGAGCGGGAGCGACGCCGACGGACGGGAACCACGCCCCGTCTTCAGAGTGACGGGGCGCAATCGGCGCGCTCAAAGGCGCCAATTTGGACGGAGAAGAGTTCTGCGACCACCGGCCCGAACCGTCCGCCGCCACTCGAGCCTGTCAGGAGCTCCGGCGGCCTAGCAGAGAGTCTGCCGGGACCTTCACCGGCCCGGCGGAGGGCGTGCCGGGACTTCCGCGCTCCAGTACAGGGCCTGCCGGGACAGTCTTCAACTGCCCAGCAGAGGGTCTGATGCCGGGACAGTCTCCAGTGGCACAGCAGAGGGCCCACAGGGACCTTCAGCGGCCAAGCAGAGGGCCCGAGGAGCCTGTGAGGGAGATTCTGCCGCTGTAGCCGCCGCTCAGCCAGCATTGCCGCTGGCGGGCCCCGCGGCCGACGCCGCCGCCGCCTGAAAATGACGTGCCGAGTGGAAAGCGAGTCGCGCCTACTCGACGAGAGCGATGCGACGCGCTGCTGACGCAGCCGGTGCCGAGCCGGAGCTGCGATACGGGCCGCTGCACCGCAGAGATCGGCCTGCGTGGGCGGCCGTCAGCCGGCCTCGATCCGAGCCGCGCAGATCCGGCCGGCCGGCGGCGCGGTACCGCCGCCCGGCCGGCCGGCCGCCAGTTAAATGAATCTGACGCGAGGTGCCACGCCCTTCGAAGACGGCGTCGAATGGCCGACCTGATTTACCGACGTCGCCCGTCGTCGCGCCACTGCGCTCTGGGCAGACGAGCACGGCCGGCGCGCTGCCTCCGGGGCTCGTTCGGCGCCGGCGACAGGGTCCCCGGACCGGCATGTATCCGCCGAGCTACCTGCCCCTCAGAGATCCCGGCTGACCGCCGTTCTCTGCCCGCCGCGGACGTGCTGGTGACGGCGTTTTGAAGGACGGGCAGGGAACTGACGTCCGCTGCCCGCACGGCTGCGGACTAGACGCTCGTGTCCAGCGTGTTTACAGTAGCGGCCCCAGCATAGCCGAGGGTGCTGTGTGACAGACGGCCACACCTGGCGCCAGGTCGAGCGTAACAGTCGCCGTGCTAGCGGTGACTTTCACTGCCGTCACGGCCCGCCTGCAGGGTCTCAGGGCAGTGAGCGACGCAGCAAACACTTGTGCAGGTGGTTGGATTTTATTGGGACTCTGTCAGCGAAAACATCACGAAAATGACCGCTGAGCCAGACCAAGTCCGCAATAATATTTGGCAGCGCGTTGATGCACAGCAACGTACGTGTTACTGGCTGATAGAGGTGGCTGTTTTGCCATTTCGTAATTCGTACTTTGATGACATGGTGACTGACCTACCAGACAGAAAGGCTATGGATTATTATTAGTATTATTTTTATAGGGCTGTTCTCTCGTAGCATCATTGTAAATGCAGCTGCATACTCGGTCGAACGCTCCTAACTTTTCTCGTGTTGAGTTCCATGCAACACACGGTACTGAAAATTGAGTCAAATCGCTGATCACAGGAAATCGTCTGTTGTGTAATTTCATCCATATGTTTGAATGATTATTAGACAGCTTGGCTCTAACTTCCAGGCTTCTCATTTACGACCTCTTCATGGAATGCTGGGAACTTCTAAATGGCCACTGCAACATCAATCCAGGAATCGTAATGGTTATGACTTAGATCAACTTCTTAGCCTCGTGGCAGTTGACCAGTCAGAATTTCCACATTCCGCCAACTCGTTCATTTGATCCCAGCTGGAACATCCCACCAGGCATGCGAGTTCTCCCCTTGGTTATTCTCAGTCATGACTGGTTCGGTTATAGTGAGTGTAGCATTCACCAATCGAGCTGCAAAAGAGTAAATCCAAGGACGTCTGATGCAACCAGTTTGGGACTATCTGGTATTTATCCAAGTTCCAGTCGAATACATTTGAAAATGTAACTGTACAGCAGCGTGTTCGTGTCCGCTCATCCGTGTCCTAATTTCATCACGGTACGTAGCCTCACACTGCGATACATAAACGTAGTGCAGCGTTATGCTATTCATTCCTTTTAATCTCCTGTTGCTGCTACCTCTCTTGCGGGCCACTCCGAAACTAGTAAGGAAAATCGAAGCTCGCATTACCATTTGGACTTTTCTTTGGAGTTCTTTGGAGTTTTCTTTTATCCACACCAGCTTTGCATTCACAAGACCGCACGCAAGCGACGCGGAAACGTGGCCATTGGTCAGGACATCGACATTATATATGATACGGTTTTATGACCGTTGACCCGTACGTCACCGCTCGGCCTCCAGCGAGCCGCAAGACTCTCAGGACTGACGGCTTCTCTGCCTGCTGATGTCAGCGGTCTGATCAAGCAGCGAAGGACAGTGCCGTGTGACCTGTGGTCAGCCGGGTCTAGTCCAACTGCGCCGGGATCGTCGCCGGCTCTGGTCCAGTTGTGCCGGGACCATCGTCGGCTCTGGTCCAGTTGTGCCGGCATCGTCGCCGGCTCTGGTCCAGTTGTGCCGGGACCGTCGCCGGCTCTGGTCCGGCTGCGCCGGGATCGTCGCCGCGTCCGGTCCAACTGCGTCGGGATCGTTACCGGCAGCGGAGACGTGGAAACGTACGACCGCTGATTGCAGAATTCTGCTTTCGCCCGCAGTTCTACAGGAAAACAATCCCCTCGAATCTGATAGAGAGCGTCTGCCTTGCGGCAACAGTGAGCCAATGCGGCCGCCAAAGTTTCAGCCGAGCCAGCGGCCCGTGATGACGATAACGCTGGCAGTCTAAATCAACAAACACAGCTCGCCCGAGAGGCAGGCTCTGCAGCTGCCGTGAGATCAAGAGCCGGCAATGACCGTGAGACCGATTTAGGTGCGACAGACCCAATCTTAGGTGGCAGAAACGAACGTAAACGGCTGTGTCAGATCATAGAAGAGGCCGTTAAGCTGGTTCATGATCCTGAAGCGGCCTGTAAACCAGAATGGCAAACTGACTATGGTGAGCGTAGTGGCAAAACTCTAACGACAGCAAAAACATAGCTGGTTTCTTCAATATTCATCACGCTATCGACTCAATTTCACTCTGAGGTGTAAAATCGTTGACGTCGGTCCAACAATGGGCCCTGGAGCCTACTCACAAGGTTACAGAATGACCCCCGGGTGCCGGCTGTCTGCAAGAAAGACCACTGATATTCACATAATTCACATTCGCATACTCTTTGTCAAAACCGTCTCCATGTGACGTTATGGAGTTCTTCGGACTAAAAAGCGATTTATTCAATGCCCCACTTATAACTGCATTCCTGCAGCTTAATGATAACCGTAATAGCCGCTGCAATGACTAAATTGGCAACTCGGTCGTATTCAAGTACTGTCAAATGTATCGATTGTTAGACAAGCTCCAATCCTATTGTTATGCACCTCAGATAAAACATAGACGTACAGTTTTTGCCCCTGGAGGTTATTGCTTGTTGGTGAATGATTCACCATCATCATGTAGCACCTACTGAACCTGTTATACGCTACTGCTATTCCAAAAAAATATTGAATTCGGCACCAAATCCGAAAAAGACACACATGAAAAATATAAGCCTTATCATAAAAGGAGGAGATGTAGAAAAGGACGCAAAGAAAAAGTGCACGGTTTTCGCAGTATAGCGTGGTCATTTGTATCGCATGAGATAGATGGATGCCTAAGGGAGTAGAAGTAGACATCCCTGCCAGACAACTTTGTGATGCAAGTGACCTGTGACACAAGAGACACAGTAGTTCTGTTCGGAGCTCGTGTAGGTTTACAGTGGTTCGACGCTGTCACTTGGTTTTCATTCACGAAGGCAGCAGGAAGGGTGTGGCCGTTCACAGTCGTCCAATCTGCCTAAAACGGCCTCTGCGCCCGGCCGAATCTCTCCAGGCAACAGCCGGACGACCTCGCACGGTCGGCCGCGCACGTGCCGTCGCCGGGGGCGCTCCTGACGACCCGGACGGCCGCGAGCGCCCAGACGAGCCCCTGGGAAACGGTCAGCGCCGGGCGGTATCGGCCAGAGCTGCACGTGCCGCGTCTGCGGGACGGCCGCAGGCCTGTCCACTTCATCTTCAAATGAGCGACGACCGCAGACACACTTCGGCAGAGTTCGCCGTGATCATGCAGAGGGAGTCGGTTATCACGTGTCCGGTTCAGAGAACTGGTCGCCGCTCAGAAGGTGCCGTTCATCACGTGTCCGGTTCAGAGAACTGGTCGCCGCTCAGAGGGTGCCGGTCATCACGTGTCTGGTTCAGAGAACTGGTCACCGCTCAGAGGGTGCCGGTCATCACGTGTCCGGTTCAGAGAACTGGTCGCCGCTCAGAGGGTGCCGGTCATCACGTGTCCGGTTCAGAGAACTGGTCGCCGCCCAGAGGGTGCCGTTCATCACGTGTCCGGTTCAGAGAACTGGTCGCCGCTCAGAGGGTGCCGGTCCCCGCGTGTCCGGTCCGGAGAACACGTCGCCGTCCACAGGATGCTCGTCGGAAAGTGTTCAGAATGTGCCCGTCGGAAAGTGCTGCGTGAAAAATAACCTCATTGTGGCTCCGGGCCTATGAGCCTGAAACGTTCCTGCGCCACAGCCGCTGTTAATGCTGTGATCAGGGAGTGTCAGTTTCATTGGCATTCGAAGGCGGTTTGTTTCACCAGAGCGCGGGCACGCGACGGCTGACCGACCGGCTCAGCCGGAGATGATATTGCCACCCCGTTAATCTTCAGTGGGCCGCTTCCGTCGTCGATTGCCGTGGGGAGCTTCTGCGCGCTTCGCCTTCAATGGAGCGCTGTCCACACGGGGCCGAACCGTCTCGCCACTGGTCATCTCCCTCTCAGGTCGGCCGCTGGTCATCTCCCTCTCAGGTCGGCCGCCGGTGCGGCGGGGCAGACCCGTCCCTCTCTCCGGGGTTGCCCTGCTCTCTCCGTCCCCAGCCGGTGCGGCGAGGCTGATGGGCCGCGGCACTGTCCAGCACAGGACACCCCCCACCGGTGGCGAGAGGCGTCCTCCATCCAGCAACCAATTGCGACAAGAGGCGATCGGCCCGGTGAATGGCCGGGCAGAGCGCGAGCTGTTGAGTACTGTGCCGCCGGGTTCGATCCCAGTAAAGGGCGCACCGTCCGTCGCAGCCGCTCGCTCTGACAATCGACTGTCTGTCAAGATCACTCGACGCAAATTTAAGATGCGAAAACCAATCGGGGGATGACCGTTTGATGACCGTACGCCAAGGCCGCTCGGATGAGGCGAAGCAATTACGACCTCCTTTGGCTGGGCGCTTGAGGGGCCCAGTGTCCTGGCCATTTGCACTTGAGCCGAATCATGGGGTAGACGTCTTGCCATCCGAGGAGGTGGACCTGACGTATCAAGGCAACTGCCCAAATATCCCTTCAACAAATGAAGCAAAGATCTGCGACGTGCAAATGACGATTAAGCAGAAAAGCGTTTTTCCTTATTCTCAGCTGCGTCACGCTCAGAGATGTCATCGCCTGGACATAGCTCAACGAAATGCGCAAAAAATAGAGCAGTGAAACACAAGATGCCGTGTTTGGCTGCCGTTTCATTCCATTTCAGCCCGAAGTCCGCCATGTGACCGCAGAATAAACGTGGGCGTGTCCCGGAATTATTAAAATCATGTCTCGCCGCGGCTGCTGAGTCCAGGCTACCCGTCAGCGCCGTCAGAGTCCAGGAAAATGGTGAGCGCAAACTCCTCATTGGGCCCCCTTACCCGCGCAGTCTCAATGACAGAGCATTTGCGACGGCGCAGCGACGTCTAGCTGGAGCCAGTCCCAAGTCGAATGTCATCAGTGGAGACGTCCCATAAACAGGGTGCGCGCCGTTAGCTTTGATCAGGCGGCAGGCGGCGGCCACTGTGCCCGTGACGACGTCCGAACTTGTGCTCGCTCCGGCAGCGCGGGTCGCCTCGGTAAATCAGACGGGCGGCGCGAGGTGTCGGCCGTAGCCGTTCGGCTGCTCAACTTTCCGCGACGCTCGATTTAGGGCCGCATGACGCCGACTGGACGGCGCTCCGCAGGCAAATGGGTTCGCACGGACCGCGGACGTCTGGGCCGAAGCTCGCGCGACCGGAGCAGAGCCGCAGTTTTGAACTACGTTAGAGACGCAGAATTTAGTCTGTTGAATTTGGCCAGTTGAAAAGATACCTGTCCCGAAGTGGCTCTTTTTCAAAATAATCACATACACAATAAGAGGCTGATTTTCAGTATCGAAGTTACAGGACGTGATCTATGGACCTGTCGGCTGCCAGTTGATGGGAGAGGATATATTTTCCACAAGACTTATACACCGAGGACTGTGATCACTGTTGATGCATCTCGGTCCGGAGAAGGGGAAACCTAACGCTGAAGCAAATCTCAAAAATCGATGCGGTCGAAGGTATTTAGTGGCAACCCGAATCACGTTAATGACCCTCTTCTATCACTGTACAGCCAACAAAAAATTAATTCCGCCCCCCCCCCCCCACCTAATCAATCCGGTGAGTTGAGAAAAGTTAATGTCGCCCATTCCAGCTTCTTCAGTAGTTTTCTTACAAGTGTGGGTAGCGATCGAGGCTGCTTGTTGACATTGCTTTCTCGAGATGATGCACATCTTTGCTTTGAAAACTGTAAACCAACGTTTTGCGTATAATGATCTCAGCTCCGTTCTTTTTCTGCCATTCTTATTCCTGAAAGGCCAAAAAGGGCCATGGCGGTAAACGCGTTGGGAGGAGACTATAAACCAAGGTGATTATATGTGTGGCGACGAGAGAAAAATTCCCGTTAACTCGTGACAACAGTCCGGAAATTGTACGGCTGCGACGTTGCTGACAAATATTGCATCCTTTCGCAATTCAAACTAATCAGAGCAACGAGGCGGACTCTTCCGATCGAGTCCACTGTTTTCTTCCGTTAGTGGGTGGCTGTATTTTAGTTTATCCCGGCGGTGGTCGCGCAGGCTGTGGCGATTCCTCGTGAATGCTTCAGGAACTGCGGGCTGTGCGCTGCGCTGCGCTGCCTGCCAGTGGTGCTGACGGCTCTCGAAGGACGCACCATGGACTGGTTTGGGCGTCCACGGTCAACGCTAAGAACTGCGCTCCGCGCGCTTGATATTTCGCACGATGTCTCGTTCGCCCGCCTCTGTTGGTCGGTACCTCGCCTGATATTTCCAGCAACATTTGTGGCAAATGTTCATCAGGTGTTGTGGTCTTTGGTTTGGGTTTTTTTTACTTGCATAATGCTTTAACCATCGCTGGAATGCCGTCTGAAATCCATTATATCTCGCGATATGACAAAAAGGTAAAATGAGCTAACACGTCTGCAGCGTTAAAAAATTAAAAGTAGTTAAATGTGCGAAAGCCCATTAAGCATACGATTATCCTCCTTTCTGGAGAATGTATTTGGATCAATGGATGATCCCGCGTTTATTGGGCTTATCCTTTCAATCTCGAGTGCAGATAACTCGAGACGTCGTATATAGAGCATGTCGGCCACCGTAAGCACCCTCACCAACCAACAATGTCTTGTCCTAGTTTACCATTCCCTAAGACCACAGTGCTTTCCGCGAAGCCCTCGGCGTCACGTCAGTACAGAAAAGGAGAAAAACAAAGGAACTGTGGAAGTATGACGAGCTATTCTCGGTGCAATGAGCGCATATCCCATGCCAGGACTACTTAACTTACTGGGCATGCGTCAATATCGTGATAGTGCTGCTTGAAGGGGCGATGACAGAGTTGGGTGCCTGCAGCGTAGCAAAACGTGCGCTCTGGAAAACATCACAAAGGAAGTAGCGGAGGCGTCCGTCATGGCACTTGGCCCTTAATGACGCCGGGAACGCTTTACTTTCCGGTAATGGAGGCGCGGCTCCTTAGCGTAATGCTGCGTCTTTGGGCGAGCCGTCCGCTTCTCGCCGTGGCTGAGTGCGTGATTATGGCCAACGCCCACAAAGGGAGCCGGTCCCCTCACACGCCGCCGACCAGACACTCGGCGCCGTGTTTGCATAACATCAGTTCACACGCCATGGGTCATGGCGTTCACGCAAAGGCAGCGTCCTCTAAGTTATGTAAATTGCTATTGGTTGCTCAATGCAGGACTTTCGATCTACCGAGCCCCTGTGCGTGGTAGGCGGCAAGTCGAGTAATGCATGTTTTTCGTCAGCGTATTGAAAACGCCAGGTGACAGCCGCAAATGAGTGATGATAAAATTTCGATTGTTGATTGCAAAATTTCGATTATGTATACTAACTCTAGAAAAAAGAGAAATGCCGAGGATGACCGGTGGTTACGTCAGGCAGTCTGTGATACCAAATGTTTCGTCCAACTCCATGTCCGTGACATCCATCGGCACATCAAGGCAATAACGGGTCTTGTGGTTGTATTGTTCGGGACGCGTGGTTTCCACGGCCAGATCGGATCAACGATGCTGATACTCCCAACACAGAGATGACCAGTTCATCATAGCGAGGTCTGGCAGCCACCTCGCTATGATGAACTGGTCATTTCTGTGTGAGGAGTATCAGCATCGTTGATCCGATCTGGCCGTGGAAACCACGCGTCCCGAACAATACAACTACAGGACCGGTTATTGGGTTGATGTGCCGATGGATGTCACGGACTGGGTGGTATGCCGGTGTGTTCAACAAGAAAAAAGCCGGCGGAATATTTCGGATAGGACTGAGCGTGGAGCCGTCAGGGCACCATGCTTCCACCTCTCCCAGATTTTAAGACGGATAGGATTTCAGGACCTGTATAGTGAAGTCTCTAAACTCTAAGACGGGAAGATACATCTGCGGCCCCGAGGCAAACGGTAAGCTCGGGGATCTGAGCTGGGCTGGCTGGGATCTGGGCGGGTGCTGATGCAAATATTTGCACTGGCAGCTAACTATGTACCAATGACATTTCCGTTCAGCGGGCTGTGTCAGTCCATGCGATTTTCAAAAGACGCCATAAATTTTGTCTCGTGCCGTCTTTCCTATTTTTAGAAACGGGTGATGCATGACAGAAGCGGGTTTCTGAAGTGGAATGCAACTGAACTCAATGACGGGCCGCTTAACTAAGGCCGTCCCTGGGTACCGGTTACATCGGACCGTCTGTCGGGCGGCACGCATCCGGAACTGGCGGGCCTCAGCGCGCCAGTGAATGGCTTCCGCAGCCGGGTGGCGGGCCGTGAAGTACACGGCGGCAAGCTAGCAATGGCGAACGAACACCGCGCACCACCGCCGTACTGGCCGTCAGCTCAGCAACGCCAGCAGCATTCGCGACTCACAGGCGCTGCAGCCGCCACAAACGACTGCGGCAGAGATAAGCTGCGTCAGAAAGCTCCAGTATGGGCTCTTATCTAAACATTCGGGAGACGGGTCCAGGACGTGTACGGCGCGGCGTCCTTTCCTAGATGAATTCAGCCAGCGTTATAGTTAGGTGGGCACACATGGAACAATGGTGTGCCACCCTCTTCTGAAGTCCAGTAGGACATTCTCCGCAATCTTAACGTGCATGTAAAAGGAAACGTCTCGATATCGATGCAAATGAAAGAACCATAAAGGGTGCTTCCACTGTGCTGAATTATCGGTCCCTAGGAGATACGCTGGAGCTGTGGCTTCGAATGCTATCCTTGATGAAATCGGCTCATTTACCGTCCAGCACTTTTTGGTCGCTACCGCGTAGCTATCGCTCCGAAAGTTTTGGTCCGCTCTCGGCCTTTGTCGAGAGGAGCTCATTCTAGACCCCTTCACTACCATTCAGAGGGGCTCATCAGGCTTCTCACTGCCGTCTCCTGAAAACTGAGAGGCATCTATGAGCCTGGTGCGCTCAGTGAAGCTTTCTCGCAAAATATGGCCCATATTTTACGCTCAGCTTTGGCTGCTGAGGCTCAACTTCTTTGTTTGCTCCTTCGAAAATGTCTGGATTAAATGCAGCCTCGTCTGAAAGGAAGGGATGCATCTACGTAAATGTATAGCAGTGAATTTATATTATGGTATATAAAGTTTTATTTAGCTTATATCCGTTTGATCTATCTTGTATCTCAAGCATGGGAGGGAAACAGTATCACAAGGCATACTGCTGTTGGTGCATAAAGCGCGTTAGGTATTCTTTTCAGCTGGCTTAACAAGCGTGTATTTTCAACCAAACTTTGGCCAGATCTTTCCAGCAGTTGCTGGATTAGAGCTTCTAGATGTTACTTGTATGGACCATTGTGAACAAGCACCAGTAAACGCACGGACATCAGTAGTAAAAAACGAATCATTACAACATTATGCAGTTCCAAAAATACGCTTATGCACAGACGGTGCCTTTAAAAGTGTGGCGCTTATATGCAATTATGAGCTTGCCTATGATGTCCAGTAACAGCTTGATGCATTAAATTGCCTTCCATTCCTGGTGACGCTTGACACGACAAGCATTTATTTTATTGAGTGTGGTGCATGGAGTATGCAACGACAGTGAATTTTTGTTACAGCTTGGGTGTCACGCGGCCCCCGAGTACCCATTTATATCTCGAACCACTATTACGGTACGGTGCAGACGGGGTGTTCTGCGACCGTTGCCTAATAAGAGAAGGGTGCAAGGGGCTTTTTCAACTTTGAGGGAAATTAAAACTTCATTATCTTGTGTCTGGTCTTCATTTTAACATCGGACTGGCTTCCGAAAACTACTTGTCTTATCTAAGGTCGTACTGGTGGTTGTGGCATCGATGCGCACTGTAATGGGAACGGTTTGTCGGCTCCCTCTCTCGCTGCTCACTTTCAGGCATGATCAAAAACAGGTCTTGCCGTTTTCCTTGATATCAGGGACGGGAGAAAAACTGTTACGTAGATTTGTTTTGTTTTAACTTATAGTGAGAAACAACCACAACTTCACTCCCGATTACTACTTCCCTGCCGCGCTGAAGGACGCGGAACTTGCTCTTTCAGCACAGTAACAACAACGCATTTTCTGAGAGAGCAAACGTCAACAAGCATGCGCGTTTCAGGGCCACGTAATTGTTCAACGGAATCTAGTATGTCTCCGCATAGCTTTGATGTGCACGACTGAAAACATCTTTAATGTATGACGGTTAGTATACCCACTTAAGGCGAAATGCGGCTGGTGGAAATTACTTCACAAAGGACAGCTGAGTCTAAACCAAGACATTTTTGTTCATGAAATCAAAATCGTATCATAACTGGTCATTTAACAATGAATATTGGCTCTGGAACCGAAATTTGGTGCAATTCTATCCCGGCCTTTGCAACATTTAGTTCCATAGCCTGCATCACTTGCTTCCACATGCCTTTAACCTTTTGTCTTCAGTAACTGTGGTTCATATGCGCATCTGGAGCATTGCAAATGAAACGTTCTACTCTTCCAGTAGTTCCCGCCCATCAGACATCCGACAAGGTGCCAAGCTGATTAAAAAATTATCACATAAACTGCGTCTAAACATTCATAATCGTTCTCAGCAAGGTCACCATGGAAGCTGGGGCCCTTTCCGCCCCATCGTAAGGCCTGACCAGGATGCGGCACTGTTGCGTATCATTGCTTTTCAAGCTAGTGACGGACAAAAAATTACTTGATAGCAAAACTGACAATGAAAATTTTAACAATGCTAACTACAGATCCCGGTGACGAGACAGCTTCCTGTTAATTGCTTGGCATCGTCTGTAATCCTTTCCAGAGCTCTTCCGCCTGGTCTGTGAAAGCCTGCATGAGGAGTCAGTTGCTTGGAAATCAATTCACCCCTCATGTTGGTTTTCACAGGTCAGGCGGAGGAGTTGAGGAGGGGATGACGGACGACTATTAACGCTGGTGCTGTCCCGCCCGCCTCCTTCCCTTTGAGAAATCACCGCAGCGCCTACAGGCTTCCGTTCAATTAGCCTGACGCAGTCATCGGAGGCGTGGCCCCACCCTCCTCCCCTCCGCGGCGGCGCCACTAATGTCGCGCTCGGCGGCGCGCGGCGCACGCGGCGCGGCGCGGCGGCGCGCGGCGCGCGGCGCGGCGACGCCAATAACCGTGAGTGGGATCTCGTGTCGCATGCGTCGTCGGTCCCGGACGGACAGGCACGAGCCGAGACAAGCAACGACGCGTCCCCGGAGACGTGCGCCGAAAAAAAAACGAGGACCTAACCAGGCGGAACGGGCGCCGCCGCCGCCGCCGCCGGCAGCCGCCGGCACTGATTTATTGTGCTGCGACGCGGCGATCGAGGACGATGGACGGGGCGGCGACCGTACGGCCGGCGCTGCCCAGGGCGACCGTCCAGCGCGAAAGTCCGTTGTGGCTGCCCTGCTTAGGGCGACCGCGACAAGAAGCTGCCCGGCTCGGCTGCCCGGGCGAGGCTGCCCTCAGGTCCGCTCTCAGACGGTCTCCGGAGAGACTGCGCGGGCTCGGGAACGTTTTGATAAGAAACAGCGTATTTGCCCGCGGGTCTCAGAGTCTCCCAGAACCTTCGAGTCTTGTTTTCGAGCAAAAATAAAAATGCAGACATGTGGAATCTGTATCGGTCTTCTACCACTCTAAAACATTTTTACAAAGCACCAGTGCAGCCAAGAGGAGCCGGGCCCGGCCCCCCTCCCCTCTTACGCCCCCATTTTTCTTTTGTTTGACATTCCCAGCAGGCAGTTTCCGTATGATTTCAGTTTTCACTGAGCTCCGCTCCCCCCCCCCCCCGTTAAAGAGAATATACGCCCTTTGCCGACTGCAAAGGAACACAGTTGTTTGGTGTTGGACCCTGAAAGACGACGTGCAATGGTTTTGAATCGAAATAGCGTGGAATAACGCGTAAAATGCATTTCTGCGAGATGCCTATTTGGCACTTGCTGTTAAGGTACTTGCGTTCAGTTGTTGACATCGAGCAGCCGTGGACCATCACTTCATCTTTGTTGCGAAGATGGCACGGCAGTGACAATAAAAAAGTTAACTAGTTTTTATGGTGTCCGCACTTGTGACTCGTAGCCAACATTCGATTTTGTGCCTGAGTGATGGTCGAAAAAAAAGCCAGAAAACAAACAGTTCGATTCGTGCGAAGGAATCCCCGACTGCCCCGGCTGTCTTATTCCCCTAATGACCAATGGGCATTGCCCAACGCACTGCTTTCTGTAATACTAAGTGCTGCTTGGCAACCTTGTAATTTCAATTTGCACCTCCTTCGCACGCAGCAAATGTAACGCAGTGAAGTCCAACTGTGTTCAGACATATGAATGGTCATGGTCATATCAAACTACATGAACCAACTCCAGGCACCATTAACAACGTATGAAATGAACACAGTTTCGAATTACCCCGCCGCGTAAACCTGCAATTTCTAAGCAAGAGCTTGCGTGCCGATGTATGAAAGCAACAAACGTAACGTCGACTATGATGACGCAGGACCGACGACCTGGTCTTAAAACGCTACGCTACTTATAGTTTGCAGACGACTGACTGACGCCCGACGAGACACAGGACTTGACCCAAGACTTTGGACACCTGAGCCCAAGAGGCTGTGTGTCCTAACTCACAAACAAACAAACAAACAATACTCATAGTTCGCAATATGGGCAAAGCTTGACACTTTGTTCTTCGGTTAAGAATAAATCAGAGGATTGTCATACAAAAATGTCATGAAAGCTCAACAAGTAAAAGCGCTGGTTCTCTTTAAAAAAAAAAACTGATAAGTGGCAATATGCTTCAGAAAACTGTATAAAACGACGGTATTTGTAATGGAACCAATCTCTTCGAGATACGGCATACTTTAGTTTTTAAAGACATATTTAACAGACTTGGTGTTATCTTTCAGCATTTCTTTGACTGTTTTCCAGCGTCAACTGGTCTGTAGTGCTCGATGGCAAGTGCTAACTCAAATTTCTTGAAAAAGTCGTATATTCCCGTTAAGAAAATCCTCATTGCACTCCTGTCACAGTTTTCTTTTCAGGTCACGTCGAATTGATGACTTATGTCAGTCTCAAATTTGGCAAAAAAGGCAAGAAATAATTTTCATAATGTTACCCGTGAAAATTAACTCCTGTGATGATGTGGTGTGATGCAATAACGAAATAACGTCATTCAAATCAGCAGCATATTCTTTATAGTGGTATGCATGTCGTGAAGAATCAAGTTTTCCCTTGAGGCAAGGTAAGCCGTAAATTCTACGAAATGCCAGGAAAACTCGGAGTGACAAAAGACTGCAGTTGCTGTGTAGACCCGAAGGCATCTGCTGTCAGACGAACTTCGTTTGAGTACTCCAGCCTGGTTTGGGATGGCCGTTGTCAGATTCCCACTACAGCTGCTCTCGCGATGTAAAATGTCATTGACGAAATGTATGTATGTAAAATGTCATTGACGAAATGGTCTTTGCGAACGACAGCTAAAGTGAGCAGAGGAGGTATTGATTACCCCGCCAGGTACTGGGCAGTATTTTCTCATTTCCGTTTTGGTCGACACGGCTTTCGACAGCAAGCTTCCAGCAGCCCCATTTGTTTTGCAGCCCTCCGTCAGCAACACAGATACCTTTAGATAACAAAATAGATATCTTGGTCACAGGTCCGGTTAACCCGCGCCCGACTGGGGAAGGTTGACCGCCCCCTGTAACTCACGAACGGTTGGTCGCACAATAAAAATAAGCTCACCATTGGAAAGCCTGTGACGGGAAGAACTCGCCATTGACCTCATTTTTAGTTTTTGATAATATGTAAGCCATTTACACCCTAAATATGTTTTCTCATAGCCACCAGCATGAGACCGAGAAACGGCCTGGATCTCAAGGGTTGTGAGTAATAAAGTCTAAATAAAAGTATCAGAGGACAGGTAAAAGTCCGCAGATGCCAATACACGTCTGATTTCTCTGATTTGTTTAGTATATATGCGGAAACGTTGAATTAAATAAGCGGCGATTTTCGCACCGACTGCCGGCGGGTGCCGTGGACGAACTCGGTATGAAATTAACAGGAGGTAATTTTTGTGTTCTTTCATTTTTGCCAAATATGCCTTTCCAAGAGTTGTTTCTTGATCCTAGTGGTTCTTGTGATGGTTCCTCGTGCTCAAATGTTGAAAAAATCGATAGCTATCGACCTACACTATTGGTGGAGCTTTATTCGCAAGAGTCTGTTTATTTCCAAAGTTTGCATTTTTGACACTTTTTGAACTTCTTGGTATTATTCACAGCTGTCCAAGCCAGTTCTGCCATTTTCTACGCGATCTAAGTCGTTCATCACCGATTTTGGTAACAGTGCATTTTGACTTATAACAGTTATTCGTGACCTGACCTCAGGTCAGTTATCGACGGTCGTTGGAATTTCGCGCATTGACGACGAATGGATGCCTGGATGTCCCGACGCTCAAACTGTTGTAGAAAATCCGTTAATTTTCAAAAAACGACGACGTGTTGAAAACGGGTTTGACCTTAGGTCAATGACCCGGACTTTTCCGAAAAATCCGAGACAGCAGATTTGTTGTCTTTATCCAAATCTCTAACCCTTGATAGTTTTATTGTGATATCGTGTTTTTCAAAAAAGTTACAGAGCGCTGAACTTTTTTGGACATAGGTCTGCTTGACCTGACCTAGGTCAGTCGCCTTGCTTGACCTGAAGTCAAAAATTTGGTACAAGGTGTAAAAATTATCAAGCAAAAGGAACACAAGCTTTCATAGCGCTATATTTGTTCGTTCTCGAAATCTCGGAAAAACTTCAGAGGGCGGTCAACCACATCCTCCCAGTCGAGGGTGGGTTAAACGCCAACATAACCTGAACCACATATCTTGTATCCAGTTTCTGTTGGAACTCTATGTCAATATTTTCCTTGTAAGATGGCTTCCAAGAAGCTCATCAGGGAATATTCAGATTCAAGTGTCAGGTCGTGAAGTCCTGAATCATGGTAAACCGGAATTAATTGTCAGCTTCGTACAGTGTCGATTTGGCCTTTTCCCTGAGAAAACTATGGCGCCAGCGACCAAAGCACTGCAGAAACAGAAAAACGCGCCGTTTTCCGTTTCTCGTAAGATTATGCACGAGTAGCATGCGAAAGGATAAAGGTCAGGTCAGGACCTCGTCTGGTCTCTTGATTTGGTGATCCCAGGTCTGCTTCGGGACACGTCTGTGTAAAAATATGACTCGCAGCGAAGAGTAACCTCATTTGGTACTGCGTATTGCCAGTTCCAACCATTCAACCACCAACTATTCAGACCATGTTAATGTGTTTCTAAATAGGGCATTAAATGGCCGTCAGTTCCACGGTTTTGCCCGGACCTATGGCAGCACCAGGGCCTTGAAGTCAACTAATGGCTCCGTTTTGATTTAAGATTGACTGCCTATCGATTGAACGTTGAATACTCGAAAATGAACTATTGCTTCTTGAGACAGGCAAGGGGAAAAAAGTGTCCCCTTGCCTGTGCTCGTTGCCTGACCCTTGCCTGACCCCTTGCTTGTGCTCGTTGCCGGGACAAGCAAGAGAATCATGCTCTCTTGCTTGTCCCGCTAGGTTAAAAGGAAACAATACGGCATTGAATGTTTTCCATTGCTCACATGCCAGAACCGTTTGCACACGCATCAGGCAAGGAGGGGACACACTAGCCGCAGATGTCACGGAAACCGGAAAGGTGCCCTCACGGGCGCCTAACCATAGTTAGAATTATAGGCGACAGCCAATCAATTTGAAATCACGTGGTTAACTGCAGGGCCGTTCCAGCACCTTGAGGCACCGTTGCTCTCGCAGGCGTCGTCCGACTGGCACTGCAGCCGGTCGGCGCCACCGTCGGACGGCCCAGATACTCACTCGGCCGTTTTTTCCGTGACCCAAAGGGGATTGGCCTGATTTGGTTCCGAACACGGTACAATACCGTGCTGAGTAACGACCGGCACGGGCGCTGCCGGTCCGACGGAAGCCCGGCTGCACTGCCGAGACGGCCTGTTTTGTGTGACAGGGGTGCTGGCCTTGTACTAGTCACACCGAACCTCACCTCCTGGAACATTTGGCCATCTGCATCTTGCTTTGGCTGTTCAGAAGGCGGCGGAACAAAACAGAAGCTTTTCAGGGACTTGATATTGTGATTTACGGACTTTGGGTTTCAGCTTTATGGCCGTGGTACATCATTGATAGATGGTAATATGTCATTAAACTACATCACTTAACGCTAACTGAGATGCATTTCTATTCATTTCATGCTGAATGTTTCCGAGCGCAAATGTTAACTCTGCAATAGATTGCCTTAAATAGTTTTTTGGCTGACAGGATAACCTTGAGATAAAAATAAATCGGAAGAGGATGGAAATCAATGTCTACCAGACAGCTTCTCCGTCGCATAACACGCAGAAGCCAACTATGCCGGATGGCCGATGAAAAACCAATGCAGTGATAACTCTTGTTCTGTAAATGAAACGCAGGTTCCAAAGGCGCTCACTTTTGAACAGTTTTGAATGTTTTTACGCGCTGAGAAATATTCGAGAGCTGGAGCTTACGTCTAACCAGGGTATGGTGTTTCATATGGTCCTGACGAGGTGTTTTATTCGTTCATTGTTGGCAAGTCAACATGTAGTCGAATGATCCATGATTTCGCAGTCAAAAACGGCCTTTATGTTTTCTCAGGCTTTTGGCATGACTATAAATAAGCAGGATAAGTATGGTAGGAGAGGCTGAGTTTCGCACATAATGGATGTGTGCCTATTACTTAACCAAAATATTCACGCATACATTTTACGAGGAAAACCTGTCTTCACACTTGAGACTTCAGAAGTATATTAAAGTCATTCGCAATAGGCTTGCGGCTATTACGGCCTCTCGTCAAAAGTAATAAAAATTAGAGGTCAGTGGACACTATTGCATGCAAACACTCTCAGACATACAATGCACGCAGTCACTGTCACCTGAACGACTTAAAAAAGAAGTACACAAGACGCGACAAAACGACATATTGATGGACGGCGCAACATCCGTGATCTCTGCTTAGGTGGTGTCTCAGGTGGCCACCAAACAGGGACATGGGGAGCCGCGGCAGATCGGCGAGGCAGCTCAACGAGTTGAGCTGCCTCGCCGCACGGCTGCAAAAACGTCTCCGACTCATCTCCGTGCGAGATCTTGGCACACAGCTTGTCATCCTGCCTGGTGTATCGGTCGCGATGCTCCGCTACACATGAAAACTCGGTGGCCAGTGTTTCAGGCTCACCCATGCTGCGCATCTTGTGCGCCAGGCAAAGTGTATGGTATGAGACCAGTTTCTTCGCGCTGAACCAGCCCAGTCTCCTTAACAGAACAGCAATATGATGAAATTTCCTTCGGCCAAAAATAACTCTTGCTGCAAAGTTAATGATTTCCTCTAGGCGACTGAGACAGGTTTTTTTAGTACCATTGCCATATACCGAGATACAGTATCGGATCTACGAGAGAACCAGAGCACTGACCGGAGCGGAACTAACGGACGGCGGTAGGTAACTTCTTAGATGTGATAGGCCATTTAGAGTTCCGAAACAGTGCCTAGTAACGGCGGTTATGTGGGAGTCCCAGTTGAGACAGCGATCAAAGGTTAGTCCGAGATTTTTAGTTTCCGAAACGGGGCGAAGATTATGACCGCGAAATTTCACGGTGAAATTAATGGAGTTGCGCAGATTTTGTGCGCTTCCCAACAGCATCAGTTGAACTTTGTTGGCATTTGCTTTTAGCCCGTTTGACCAAAACCAGATATCAAAAAAAGCCAGGACCTGTTCCATCGTAGCAATAACGTTTTGGAATTCAGACTTTTTACCACTAAACAAAATTTGAGTGCTGTCGGCGTACTGCGCCCTCAGCGAACACACTGAGGTCGTTTGCAAAGATGCAGTAGAGCAGGGGGCCGAGAGCGGAGCCCTGGAAGACTCCGATGCTGCTGGGGTGTGGGGCAAATATTTTAAGGTTTTCCTGAGAGTCAGTGAGGTCACTGACGTTCCAGAACGTCACTGACACTCTGGGTGTGATTACGGAGGTACGCCGAAAACCAAGAAATATCGATTCCGTGAAGTTGTAATTTGGTCAAGAAGTTTAGCGTGGCCTATTACATCAAAGCATTTGTTCAAATCCAGTAGGCAAAGCAGCGACATCTCCCCACGGTCATTGGCTGAAAGGATGTGGTCGGATATGGGTATCAGCGCGGTGGTCGGATATGTCTCTCTCAGCACCAAGGTTTTTTAATGACTCAGTAGTCAATGAAATTCACCTCCATTATCAAATGATCCATCTGATATATAATCCCATGATCCATAAATCTTCATGGGATTCGTGATGGACGGGAATTCACTGTTGGCATGCGAATGAATCTAGGCTATGGCATTGCCCATTGGTGCTGGGACTGAGACCAGGGATCTGGCAACATTATGCCAGAATTCATGTATTGCAATTCTATTGACATCACTCGCAGGTTTCATTCGAAGCTCCCAGAACCATATGACGGCTTTCATTGGTCCGGATGCATCTTCATGCACCCATGTAGTGGAAGCAAGCTGTGAACGTCGTTTCTGGCAAACCGCTTTCGAAAACCATGTTTTCTTTCCTTCTTGCAGTGCTTGCCGTACTTGCAGTCCAGTATTTACTGCGCACGTGGCTTTTCACATGAACCTTGAGAGCGCATAATGTGTGTATAAACTTGCATGACTTAATAGGCATCTAAAAATGTTCAATCTCGTTAGTGATTCCAATACAAAGAAAACATCCCCACAGAATCAACATACTGCGTCGCAAAAGCTGAAGCACAATGACCTGTTGTCGCTGATTGCAGTAGTTTAGTTTGTTTCATCAAGCAGCCGGTTGCGAAGGATTCTTGCTTCGCAAGTCATGAATAACGTGTTGTCCTACCCAGACAATGAACATCACTCAACTAGATGACTACATTCGTTAACTCTCGCCCGCATAAGGGGGATGATACAACCCTCTTGAGGTTTTCCGATGATAACTTCCGAACGGTTTGTTTGATCCATTTGAAACTTGTTACACCTTCTGGGGAATCCTTTCCGCATCGTACTAAAAACGTTTTCTTCTATATTGCCATGGTAAAGAGTTATGACGTCATAACGGGAACCATGTCAGCCATTTTCGGGTGCCGACGTAGCCGGTTTACAACTATCGCAGTTTTGTCTCACTGTAAAACGGTTGGAGTGCACAAACAATAAAATATACATCAATAGACTCCAAGCAGTATGTTCTATAAGACTATGCATAGATTTAATACACCCATGCTCACTGCCGGGATTATCAAGGGCGTAAACTGAGCTCTTGAGCTACAGCGAGAAACACGCTGCTTTTTGGGACTGCGACTGGAAATGACATCGCAGAACAACCTATATATTTGGATTGCTGTAGACTTAAATAATCGAATGACATAAATTTTGTGCAAGTTGTCTTTTATTTCAGCAAGAGAGGGCGCAATCCAGCGAACGTCTACGTTTAGCTCCGATGGGCGGAGCGGCGTTGGCCGCGGAGTGGTGAGTCTACAATAACACAATACAATACGGCCCGCTTAAGATTGCATTTTATTTCGGATATCAGCTCGAAAAATGCTTTTAAGGCATCTAAGTTAAAGTTTTTAACTAATCCGAAGTTTTATTCTAAATTTGTTCTCATTCTCAATCATTGGCTTCAGATATCCTTGGATGACCTAAGATGACCTTGGATGACCTACGATGACCTTATATGACCAGTTAACAATAGCGCGTGTTAACTGAAATGCTGCATTTGACTTCAGCATCTGTTATTATTAACAAAAATGCTTCTACAGGCCCGAGATCGCATTTAAGTCGATACCCCGCATGACAAGAATTGATGATCTGGATCGGACTCCATGGGTAAAACACAATCAGGTGGTGTACAGGTAGACTTGTGATTGATGGATGAACATCATGATATCCGTTTCGTTTCATCATTATTTATTCTTTGGCATTTATTGGCGCTTGAACTCGAAAAAGTACCACTTTGTGCAAATTTTTGACCTTCGACCCAACCTCAAAGGTCATCCGTTGACCTGAGACCTTAAAAAGAGATACCAGTCGCAACCTCTCGTCATGCGCAACACGCTGTTTTTTTTCGCGACGCTCCAGGACGCACGGTGTGGAAATGGACGGGTGGGATCGTACCAACCTCTATGTCCTCTATGATCGTACCTCTAAGTCCGCGTTATTGAAGACTTTATACGAGCGCAGGTTTAGGGTGCGTTTAGTTCAGCAGAGACTGCGAATGGCTCCCCAACTGGGAAGCGTTAGACAATGTTTGTACTGAACAGACGGAATTGACAAAAGTAGTAAAAAGGCAGAGAGAGAGAGAGGGGAGGGGGAGGAGAGAAAAGACAGAAATGGGCGTGCGGAGTTAGAAGGGAAATACAGCCAATTGCCGCTTTTGAAAACTTTCGTCTTAGTGCTCAGTGAAATGGCAAGTGGAATGGAGAAAACACGTCAAGTCCATCATACCAACGCGCATTCCTTGTTTAAAATCGCATATGAAATCGGAGTCGGGCAGCCTGACGGTCTTGCTGGAGGTCATCCAGGCCAGAGTAACATACGTGATGAAGTGTGAGGCGCCACTTCAAACCGAAAAGGTTAATTCAAATGCTGCGGCCGCGGCGAAGGTGGTGGAGTGCCCCATGAAGGTGTGTCGTGACGGCGCGAGGTATGCGGTTTACGGCTGCCGCCTGACCGCCGCGGCACCCGCCTGCCGTCCCTAATGGCCCCCGCCGCCACCACCGCCACCGGCTGGACAAAGATACGACCGAACGGCACACGTAACACACGGACGGCCCGCGGCACCGCCGGCGACCGTCTCTATGTCAGACTGGACAGGTCGAGTGGGTCGTCTGTCAAATTAGTGCCCCCGGCGGCGGCCTGCGGGCGACTCGGCCCCCCTCCCGCTGCCGAGGTGGCGGCGGAGACAGCTGGCGGCCGGGTCCAGCAGACTGCTGAGGTGCCGGTTAGCGGCTGGGCCCAGCAGACTGTTGGTCGCCGCCCACAATGCGTCCGACTGCTGATTTCAGCCACGAACAGTTGGCTTGTTAACACACCGTCACGTCGACTGACACACAAAACACTGAAAAAACTGGCTCGTTACATTGAACGGGTCTGGCCAGCTGACACAAAACACTGATTTTTCTGCAAGATAGGTAAGGGTCTCTGCACTTACAGTATGAACTTGGTGTGTAGTTGCTGGCTTTTCTCCCTGAGTATAGATCTTTGGTGCCGTTACCACACATCACAATATTCTTTTGTTGTATCACGGGAGGATAGTGGTTTACCATGGGCAGAACAGAATCATTGTCACTTTGCATTGGCACTTAACGGAGAAATGCATATCAAGGGAAAGCATTTTATCGGAATCGTAGCCTTCATCAAACGATGTAGTGATCAACTGTTGCCATTTCTGCACTATGCCAAGGACTAATTTTTCGTACTATGTAGCTAACTGTTAAATTTACTCGATTACTTAGATAGGCAAATTAAACGCTCACCAGTTCTACCTTGTATCTTACTGGCTGTCTGCCAGTACTGACGCACAAAAAAACGTCCAGTTTCTGCTCTTTAATTTTTGGGTTGAATGTAATATTCTAATGATGTGAATTAAGGAGAACGTAGTTCTAACTTTTTCTTCGCAGCAAATATATGCACATCAGTGCATTTGCTGGCGCATAGCTGGAAAGCTACAATTTGTGTGTGTCTGTGGTCGTCCCATCCGTCCACATATTGTAAATATTCTAATTTTGTCTGTAGCCAATTAGCAGAGGAACGGCCCTTTAAAGCTCCTGCGTCTCGGCGAAGGACTAATGAAGAAGCACTCTAACATCAAAGAAGAGATAGGGGATCTTGCGTACATATTGCTGCTGACGGTATAAATTAGAAAGAAGAGAACGGAAGGGTTGCCGACGGGAACGAACCGCGGCGTGCTGTTACAGAAAATGGTCCGCACGAGGATGAGCCGAACCGAAGCACACAGTCAGCTTCCGAAAACCTGGCAGAAGACGCCCGCTTTTCCGCAGAGAAGCAGGGCGTGGCCACGTGGCTGCACAGTAGCACAAAGGCTGGTGACGACTGCAGTAAACGCTTTAGTTAACAACGCCCACCAATGATTATATACGTGCAGCATTAAATGGTGGGTGTTGTGGACGTGTGTTATCGTATACGATGTTTTGTCGTAAATGAATGGGAAAAATGCTCCGCTTTCTGTATGACTACTTCTGGCGAGGACAGAAGCACCAACGACGTCACGGCCACATTGAAAAGAAAGCAAACTCTACGGGGACTGCAAATGCAGTCGTGACTGGATCATGAAATTCCAATAAAGGAGCTTCTCAGGAAAGGGCCCAACACTATCCCTCTCACGTTATATTTGATTCGCACCTCATCATCACAGTGCGATAGCGACCAGTTTCGGATATTTTACATGGGTCCATGAGTAATCACTCTGCGGCAGGTATTTCACATTCGTCACATCTCAGCAAATATCGCAGACTTCCTGTTTCTTTTGTAATGGAGTGTTTGTACTGCGCAACATCAGTGCTCAATAATATATCCCGGTTTGCGGAGGCTGCCTGGCGCAGTGAATCGAACGCTGGTGATCAAGTGGTCTGGAAGCTGCAAGACTCCAGGCCTCATGCTCGCCGCCGCGTTATGTAATTGTCCTGGCATAAACAATGTTATCTATTTTCATAATCATCCCGAAGTTCCGGGAGCCTGTAGAGACCATTTTTCCTTAACTGATTTCAGGAATGTGAGTCCTAACGGCAAGGTCGCAGTACTGTCGGCTCTAGCTCAGAATCTTCGCAAGCGATTCGTGCAACGAACAGACACAGTGTTCCCGTTGCTCACGCTCTTTTCCCAGTCTTGTCCTTTGACGTATGGCGTTATGACGTTCTTGGATGACGTAATGCGTAACCTTTCTCTGCACTCTGAGTAGCACGCATATGTGTCCCACATTTAGTTCCTAATATTACTATTATTCCTAATATTACTATTTAGTTCCTAATATTCCACCCTAATATTACTATTTAGTTCCTAATATTCCACCCTAATATTACTATTTAGTTCCTAATATTCCACCCTAATATTACTATCACTGGTCCTAAGATCAAAAGCTAGTCTGAGAGGCCGAGACGTTGGCAGCTGATATTACTGATACGTTGCTGGCGACAGAACGTTGCCCAAACTGATTCGTGCGTTGGTCTCCCAGACCAGTGGAGATTTGCCGCCTTCGACGTCTTCGCCTACCGCTTCCAACATTGCCATTCATTTGCTCTGACGCTAACGTCCACCGCCTCTTATGCCGCCGCCGTCAGACGCCTCTTACGCTGCTCTCTGCCGCTCTGACGCCGCCTCCTCTGCCTCTGGCGCCGCCTCTTCTGCCTCTGATACCGCCTGCGCAGCCTCTGACACTGCCTTCGCTGCCTCTGACACCGCCTCCGCCGCCTCTGACCGCTCTGATACCGCTTCTACCGCTTCTGATGCCTCTGGCGCTGCCGCCTCTGCCTCTGATACCGCCCTTACCGTCTCTTGCTGCTGGCCGCCAATGCCTGCGCCTTCTCGGTGGCGGCAAAAACTCGGCCGACGGCGTCCAGCGACGGCCGGGCGCGACCGACCATTTAACTTATTGGCTGCCGAGATGGATGGCCGGCATGTTTTACACGGCGATGATGCGGTGCGACTGTGGCTGGATTAGTACCGGCGCTGCCGGCCGCTCCGCTCTCCTGCCAGACGGATGATCGTGGCCCACCGCACCGCCGCCGGCCAAAAACGCGGCCGCGCGCCTTCGTACTGCTCTGACGGGGGAGCATCGGCCTGCCGTACTCTGATGGAGGAGTACCGGGCCAGCGTGCTCAAAGGGGAATTATCGCACCGCTGCCGTGCTCAGAAGGGGAGTATCGGACCGCTGCCCTGCTCAGAGGGGGAGTATCGGGCCGCTGCCGTGCTCAGAGGGGGAGTATCGGGCCGCTGCCATGCTCAGAGGGGGAGGGTCACCGGCAACGTTCTCTTAATTCTCGCCAGTACCTGGGGTTCGCAAACCCCTGAGGTTTTGTGCAAGCTGTCCCAAAAAGACTGTCCTTATGAAGGGTCTCTTCCTCGAAGGCCTGTAATGGAGAAATCCTGATACAGCTGCGGTTCGTCGTCGTATATCAAACATCTTAATCGCTCCAGGGTGATCAATGATACTCAGTTTTATGTACGATGTGTTTCAAGAAACCACGTACCTCACTTTTGACAAATTTAGAGGTATGCCGTTTTCAGAAATTATGCATGTATATGTAACAAGAATTTCATCACGATCTCGGATCGGGAAACAGGAATACGAAATAGTAAAAAATAAAGCAGTTACGTCCTTTTCTACCACGGCGTATCAGAATGTCGAAGTGGCCAGTATTTTTTGCCAAATTTTGAACCCTTCGTTTTCCGGACCTTATTCATGTTTGTCAAACCTAAATTTCATGGAAAACTCAAAACTGAAACCAGAAATGCAGAATTTACAATAACAGAGAGCTTGTACTAGTACAATCTGGGCTCAGAATGCCGATGCCCCGTCCCGCATAACGTAGGAAAGTTAGCAATGCAACTAATAAATGCAGTCCGGATGCAAACATTTATTGGCATATGCATTAGCACTATCAAATATTCTAGCAGATCTAGCAAATCGAACTTCTCCAGTTTCGTCGACGACCGTACTCGATGTCCACCGGCGCCTCGTGAGCGCGGCGGAGTGTGTCGTTGCCGTCCACCTCCGGGGGAAAGGTGTTGAGTGCGTTGGTTCCGAGCAGCCTTAGGTTGTTCTCGTTGACTGGAGAGTGCATCTCGTCCGCACATGAGTCGATGATCACCTTGCCGGTCGTGACCTTGAGGCGGAGGTTGTTTTTCAAGGCCTCGGGCACGTCTGTCGGCCCGCACAACACTTGTCCGGTAGCCAGCGGCGTCCACACTTGGCCCGAACCACGAATCCCGGGACAAAGCTGTTCTCCGTGTCGCCCTCGTCGTTCTCTCGCCGCCCTCTTCGTCGGTCTCCTTGTCACCTGTCTCCATCAATATGGAAGGCCTGGATGGCCTGGACCCTCCTGATCCTGCTCCGCCTCAGCGTCCACAACGTCAAGGGGTGGACGCTTGGGCGATGCGGCCATCCAGATAATGCCAAAATTAAAATAAAAAAGTATTGTCCTTCTGTCATTGAGACTTTGAGAAATCCAAAAACATAGCGTCCTAGAAAACTTATATCGCAAGTTTCCCACATTTCTGGATTATCAGATTTATCGAGGCTGAACAGACCGGACTTTTTTTCATTTTAGGCAATAATTTAGAGGACTTTTGGCGGAAATTCGTCGATTGGGCTCGTAAGGCAGTTCCTGCCTCAGTCAGTCATACCGAGACTAATGCCAATGGTCTTGGAAGGTGCCATGGGTCCACCTCAATTGTCCTGAGCCATTGGTTACTTATGTTTGTGCCTTGGATGTATTTGGTAGCTCCATCCCCAGGCCCACCCCAGGCCTAATCAGTCTGCGAGTAGCATTTTGTATTGAACTATTATGAATTCCCACTGTCATACACACCAAAGGTTATACACGTTGATGACATGATATGTTCCAAAAAAACATTATGAGCTAGAATGGCCAAAAATGGCCAATTTTGGCATGTTTCGGTTCGGATAACAGAAAGAATGGCTCCAACTCTGCCTCAAGCGATCATGGATATGGATAGTATGGGATGCCGGAATTCTAGAATGCACAGGACTATCCTCCAGTTGTAAAAATTGACCACGACACTAATTCAGGGACAAAGTGAGGTTGATATCTTCATGGCTTCTCGAAGCGTATCGTGTGGGTGTTAAAAGTTGTGTCATTGACTTACTCATTTGGTTGCTCATTTCACCGGCGCAGCCAAAGGGAGCCCCCCCCCCCTTAGACCCGCATTTTTTGTGAAAACCATTGCTCATCCTCTTCCCAGCAGGCGGTTTTCTTATGATTTTAGTTCACACTTAGCTCCGCTCCCTCCCCCAAGAAAATTCGGGACGCGTCCCTGGCTCATTTGGATCGTCCTAGGTCAAATCTTGAACTGAGTTTACGGAACCTGTTTTACATTTTATTTGCCCGAGAGGGAATGTGAAGTCTCTGGAAGTGCTGAACCGCATGTCTGCAGCAGTCAGCGCCCATAATCTTCGTCATGAGTTGTTCTCTGAGACTCCTTCAAAGTGCCCTATAGGGCATGCTCCCATAACGTCCAATGAGACTGGCATCGACTGACTCGACTTCATGCGAAGTCTCAAGCACGGTCATTTTGCAAGCCAAAGGTGCCAAATGGGATGCTGTCATGTCACCAAAAGACAAATCTACGCGTTCGTATGTTTTCCCTCCTACTTGCTAGGGTTGAAGATGGCCGGGTAGTCGCTCACATCCCTTTTCTGCTGACGAAGGTGGTCAAATTTTAAATGATGGCGAGTGGTAAGGAACGGGTAATGGAAACCCTATCGTAATGCGGCACCATTGTTCCCAGTTGAACGGTACCACTATCATTTGATTTGATTTCCAGCTCGATAACTTCTGACGTCAGGATGCCATGCCTCCATGCCGGCGAATAGTTCAGCTCTGGGGCAGGCGATGTCGGATCTTTTGGCCGGCAGTATCTGCTGCCAATCAAGGACGCAGTGCAGCGGTTTTGAATAGTCCATTGCCACTCCGAGCTAAAGATAGACTCCCTGAGAAGCTCGGCGCACGCTCGAACCAGCCCGACCCAAGCCTTTCGATACTGTTTGTTGGGTGCGTCGAGGGAGCTTGGCCGAACTTTCGACATCCTCACGTCGATTGTTAACAATTTCGTCGGTCGCTTCGGGTGAGCAAAACCCTCGGGAAGTGCCTGGTGTTCGGGTAACGCCCGAGTAACTGTACGTTCCGCATTCGTTGGGGTCCGTTGTTTCCAGACCGCGGCCTACCGACACAACAGTCGTAATTCCCCGTGCGCGGTGGGCTGAACTGGGCGGCCAGTGCGACACAGCTATGCGCCGCAACGGCCATCAGGTCTCCATGTTACCTTGATCTATACTGGCCTGACTGAAGATTGAGGCAATCTTCAGCAGCAGGCCATACAGGATCGAGGGGATGTGACGAAGGACGAAGTACATGCTCATGATGGACGGCAATTTTCACGGCTTTCACGTCCCTGCCCTTTGAGCCATGTCCAGCGTCTTACAAACTTTAAGGACGGCGTATGATGTGGTGTTTTTGTGTTGTACTTGTTCCCTTTTTTGGCATATACCGTGTTCTCTTCGTGATGTTGTTCAAAATGTGTTTATGTGTGTGTTTTCGTGTGCTCCTTGTTCTCTTTTTTGGCACCTACGGTGTACTCTTCGCGACGTCATTCGAAAAGGTCGGCTCCACCAGTACACTCGATAGGCCTCAAGATAACCACACAGTTCAGCGCGGCGTCGTAGCTGCAGCTTTTACAACGCCGTGTCGGCTGAGGTAGGGTCGGAATCCCCGGTGAGTCCCCTGACTTCATCTCGTGTCGGAAGCTGGTCTGCGGGCGCCAGCGGCGAGCTGGGGCAGTCCACCGTTCGGCCGGTTTTTGTCGGCAGCCCGGCGGCGAGAAGCCGGCCCAATGTCGTTACGTGGTCGGACGGCCGCGCCGTTTGGCCGGTTTCCGCCGGCTCGGCGGTTGGGTGAGCCGGGTCAGGAATCGGCGGCGGGGTGCTGGGCGGACATCGTTTACGTCGCTGGACATTGATTATGTGTGATGCAGCACTGCTGCGTATGCATATGCTTTACTTTATTCACGCAATGCATATGTTAATGTGTGCAGCCGGTCTCGTTTAACAGACTTCGGCCGTTTGCAGCAATTTTGAGTACGAATGGCTCCCTTGTGTGCGGAATATTTATGAACACATGCAATATGCCAGTATCGCACATTTGTATAATGCATGCATTGTATGTTCCGCACGGGAAATTACATTGCAAATGTTGCACGTATCGTGTGGCTGAAATTCATTAATTTCCTCCGAAAGCGCATAGTTTTGAACCACAATTTTAGCAGTAGACTCTAGGTGTCTCATTTGCACACCCAATATGCTGCAGCTTGCCCCGAGGCCGATTTATAAGGCTTCGATCAGTTTAGAAATAACGAAATCGATTCCCACACTGAACTAAATCAGAGACAGATCAGTTCGCTTTTCGAAAACCCGCGTTAAATCAGAATCAAACTCTATCTGCAACTCAGAAAATCAAGCGATAAATAAGCGCAATTGAAGTTCAAATGGAGCAGATGTCAGATGGATACGGTCTTAATGATTTACGTACTACACAGCTGCCTCTGAACCTTAACGATGATCATTAAATCGATATAATTATTAACGTTGCCTTGCCTGATTGTTGTATGCACGTCACAACGGCTCAGGATAAACAAATGGCTTGAGTTTCCACCAAGCCCAATGCGAAAGTCGAAATCCATTCCTCCACAGTATTGCACAAAACCATATGACCTATTCGTTCGGCTTTTGCTTTGTTTCAGTTTTTGTTTGCTCGTGTTTTTTTTTTTACCACAACCTTTGCGCGAAACAAGCCAGCGTCGTACTACTGGATCGTTCGGCACAGGACGAGGGCGGAATTGATTGCAAAAACTGGCGAGTGAAACTGGTCTTTCTGTTGCAGACTCCGGTAAACATAGGACTCGGATCGTGCCGGCCGGACTGGTGTCGGAGAACGAGTTGCGCCTGAGCTGAGCACCGCTGGGAGGTGAGCTGGACTCCGTCCCCCGAGACGGCCATAGCCTAGACGAGGCTTGACCGGCCCACCGGCGTCCCGTCTCGGCTCCCACTCCCCTGCAAGGTCGTTCTCCTCTGAACGCCTGATGGCCGTTTTCGCAGCGACGGTAACCGTAACGGTAGCGAAAAGCCGGACGAACAGTCCGACGCTGAGATGCTTCGTACAATCGAATTAGAAGGTGCGAGAAGAAACTAAACACTTTTTTGTGCTCAGCGCCTTGCGCGCCTTGTATTCTTTTGTATGAATCACTTTATGTCATTCTTTGCATTTTTACTTTTCATCGAGCCAGACTATGCGGGCTTGTACAAGTTCGCCTCCGAATTCAAGGCAATGCCAACAGCTAATCAGATTCCCGTTAACCATATGTGCGGTAGTGAATTTGGCGTTTGATAGCAAAACATGGGCCATCGTGACCGATCTTGAGCAAAGTGGCTTTACTTCGTGGTGTATATGACAGAGAATGGGACTCGTAATCGCAAGGCTGTGGATCCAAATTTCGAGGCCTCTAGCTGTCAACGGGTGACACACGTTGTGTGGATTGGATACTAGACGCCTGAGCCAATGTGTCTGTGCCCCTCCACACAAAACAACCAATTTGCTGTTTTTAAAGGGATGTAGCAGCATGATTGGCCGTTTGGTGAGCAATTGAGTGGAGTTGTAGTACGCCGTTGTAAGGTTTCAGCTTTTTTTTGCAGGGTTTTGGTGGCTCTTATGTTGCTTATTAGCCCTTGCCATTATTTTCCATTTGGCCACCTTCGAGATTACAGAGGAAATGGTACGATCGCTGATACATTTTCAAGCCTGACGTGATGAGCAATAAAACAAAAACGAGCGTATAGCTCGGTATTTAATCTATACGATGATACCACTCTGACCCTTTTAGGTCAAACGGTGACCTTACAGGTCACCAAATGACCTTACATGTCCTCAAATTAAGTGATATCGGTGGATTCTGATTCTCATTGGCTCCTATAAGACGCACATATAAATCACTTTTAAAGTGCCATTGACGACTTCGGGTAATAACTAACGACTGAAATGCAAATAAGCGTTTTCAGTCATTTTATGACGACACCAAGGTCGATGAAAGTTCAAAAAGATAAGCAATATCCATTCATGATTCTGACGTAAGATGACCTTGAACCAAGTAAAGCCTACAGTGCAGACGTCATTGACGCTAGAGATGACGCCTATGTTTTGCACTGAGTAAAACCTAATAACGCAAAATACTGAAAACGCCCATTATCTGTTGAGGTTCGTCGCTGTCCTTTATTTCTCCATGACATACTCGCGAGAAAGAGGTCATAGGTCAGTGACCTTTCAAGGTACTGATTGTACATATCTGAAGAATATTTTTTAAAACACCAACCTCAGCAATATAAAATTTCCGAATGGCCGAAGTAACTGTTCTGGAGCAAATGGCGAAAAAAACGTAAGGGAACTGACTGCACTCCTTTCTCCAGGGAACGTTGCGTCGCTCTGTCCTCAGCAGAGAGGAACTGCTGCGTTATTCTGTCTTCAGTAGGGAGGGCCTGCCGCGTTGCTCTGCCCTTAGCGGGGAAGAACCGCTGCGCTCCTCTCTCCTCAGCAGGGAGGAGCTACTGCGTTCGTCTGTCCTCAGCTGGGAGGAACTGACTGCATTCCTCTGCTCCAATAGGGAGGGAATGCTGCGCTCGTCCGTCCCGAGAGCGTTCGGTCCGGGTGCGGATCGAGACAGATCAGCGTCGTAAATTGGCCAGCCGGGCGGCTGGGGTGGACACGGCCGCCCCCTCCCCTCCCTACGTCCCGCGGTGGCACACATCAATATCCGCTCCCTCCCCGAGGGGGGGGGGTGGTCAGGCTAGCTGGTGGTGCGCTGGTGGCTGCTGTGGTGTCGCAGTGGGAAAACAAAGCTAAATGCGGCTCATCCTGGGTATCGCAGTTTAGGTAATATAGGGTGGACGTAAATCGCTGGAATTCCTATTGTGACCGGCACGACTCAACCCGCCCTATTCGACAGACGGCCGTTCCTTGGCCCGGAGCGGTGTGCCCCCGCCTCCACCCGCTGGCGTCTCACCGGACGGTCACTGCCTGGAGTGGAGCTCTGCCCAGAGTCCCCCCTCGCTGGCGTTCCACGCTTCCTAGCCGGACAGTCACTGCCTCGAGTGGAGCTCTGCCCAGAGTCCCCCCCCCGCTGGCGTCGCACGCCTCCTCGTGGGACGGTGGCCGCCTGGCGCGGGTCTGAGTCGCCGTCGCAGCCGGCGGACACAGGCGGAAATGTGGACCGCGCGCCCGGCAGGAGCCACGTTTGCACCTGGCTGATGCAGGCCGATGAGGTCCTTGACCTCCGTTGTCTGCCAGGTCAGACGGTATTCTGACGTAACTGGCAACGGGGGACCGGCCGTGAGCTGGCACGGCCTCTGGTGCTGCCATCAGCGAGCGGGTCAGGGGCCTCTGGGTCGGCCAACAGCCGGTTATGCAGCTAGCCTGGGGCGGGATTTTCAAAAATTCCTTGTGGGTGCACCCAGACTCCAGTCGCACGAAAGAGGTCGGCCAACTATACCCTCTCGAAACCAAAACTCCTCGGATATCGGCCATTTATTTTCAGATACCGAAAATTAGTTTTTTTGAGGGGGGGAACGAAAGGCAAAAATTTCAGACCCTATGGAGGCCCAAGGCCCCTTGAGTGCGCCCATGAGTGCATTCTTGTGTTGCTTTTTTAGGCATTGCTGCATATCGACGTACAAATATACGCATACGTGCTTTCGTCGTACATATATGGGTCCTTTTTGTATTATGAAAGACTTCTTTTTGGTTTTCGGTTTTTGGATTTTTGGTTTTTGGGGACATGCTATTTTTTCATTGGCGGGTGTGCAGACCATGCCTGTGGGCGCACAGATTTGGTTTGTGTGTGCATGTGCCGTGTGCCCACAAAGACACATAAAGCTGCACTCCTGTCGCTGGCTGTAGAAGCCGAGCTCCGGTGCCAGCGGTGGGGGGGGAGGGGAGCGTGGGATGGGGTAGGGAGGAGCGGCGCCACTGCTGTACAGTCCACCACCCGATACCTGCTGTCTGTCGCAAAAAATGGCAGCAGCAGTAATGACTGTCATCGGAAACTCTAGCGTACCCGTATGACTTGTTGCAGTTGTCATCGAGGTTTACGGTAAGAACAGCATACGACAGCCGGAGTCGACAAGCTAAGTTCAGTGTCAAAAGAGAAAAATACGATGCGTTTGCCGGTGTATTCAGTCGAAATGGCTTCCAGTCTTGATGATTTACTGCGTACTGTCAATGTGGGCTCAAATGCTCGGTTGATACCTGCTGTAATGAAAGGATGCGAGTTCCAGTCACCCATACATCCCGCGTACTTTGCAGACAGTTTCAGGCACAAGCACCGTAACGTATATGAAAAACTGTGAGCTCTTAGCAGCGCATGAGATACAAATTAACATTGTTAAACTTCACGAACTAAAGAAGACCTTTTGAAAACCATCATGACGATGATCGACTTAAACATTCTGTCATATTATTCTGCAACAAGGAAGTAATTGCTAATCTGTTTGCCATTGTGGTAATCGAACATCTGACTTTACGTTTCAAACTGCGAACTATTCGGTATTTTTCGTCACGAGTAGTCTTTAATGGATTTGGAGAAAACCGTCAAAAGATAAGTCTTGTATCACTGGTACAAATGTTCCCATTTCCCTCTGTTTTTCTTCTCACCTTTCTTCTCGGAACATCCCATTTAGAATGGGCCACTGATTCATACTTCCCGGAGCTTGGTACTGCTTTCTGCACGTCTAGTTTTTGCGTCGTTTTTTTGTATGTAGACCGGCCAAGTGGCTGGAGTAAATTGAATTACAGCTGGCCGGGAGAGTGTCTGTCCGTTGGCGGACGCTCAGAGGAAACTCGGCGGCCCGCATCCCAGTCGGCCGTCGATTTCTCCGGGGACCGGCCCGCCGGGTCACTGGCCCTCTCCCGTCCCCGGCGCCCGGCTCTAGCGCGGCCCGTCGTCGGCGGCGGTACGTCGAGGCCGATAGCTCGCTCCCAGACCGACATCCGAGCTGTCCTGTCACCTCTGATTCTGTTAGCTCTTTTTTGCTCCTAATCTTTGTTTTGTTTCTGTTGCTAGGTTTCCTCGTCCGTATGGTGCTGACTATGGAAAACACATTTTTTTTTGTGTTTTATGTGCTCTTCATGAAGACCAATGTACTTCGGTGTGCTGCTTGCTGCTTCAGATACGTTAAATGGTATGTGTTATATTCCAAATCTGTATTAACTTACTGATGTACTCCAATGTCTGCCTCCAGCATTTCATGCAGTATTTGTTCTTTGTGGATCACGGTTTTAAACGCTAAAAGCCATTCTTATTGTTGTATGGGCTTTTTGTCCATGTTCCTGACATAAAGGGCTATTAGGAAAGTAAGACATAAACTTTTTTTGTCCGAATTGACAAGGTCTCTCAAATAGCCAGACAGACATCAATGTATTCAATCTCTTTCATCAATTCCGTGTGTTATGAGCAGTTGTCAAATATCAAAGCCAGGTGGAAAGGAAAACCTAAAACGAGCTAAAGACCAGGTGAAACTGTATTGTGGGCACGTCATTGCCACCGGCACAGAACAAAAATGGTACGTTTTATGACAGCGAATCCATCATAGTTCAGATGAATTCCAGATTTGTCCACCTGCGCGGACTGTTTTTCGCCTTGTCATTCATGTATATGGGCAGGGTTGTCATTTTGTGCAAATAATTGGAGGGCCCAGCCGAAGGTCCGTAAACCTAACTTCTCCCAAATGTGAGTTTCACAACGGATGTAGCCCCTGTTATTTTGGCCGACGGCAATTATTACTTTCGTTTTTTGTTCGTCATTTACCAAACAACAAACTGTGTTTCCCTTGTTGAAACTAGCAGATTGCTTTTGGGAGGAAGATAAGATCAGCTCTGAAGGGCCCAAGATCCCCATTGAGGGTCATGGCCCCTGCAAAAGAACACAAAACGGCACTCCTGCCCGTGGGCGCCCAGAAGCAATCGTCATTGCCGGGAGCCGCGGAGCATATCACCCGTCATTCACTCCAAACGCCGCACCACCCACCCCGTCCCTTTGAGAGGTCACAAGCGGAATGCGAACAAGTCGTGTGATTGGAAACAATCTCCATAAATCAGCAGACGGCAGCGCCACGTCTCGTGAAAGCCGCTTAAAACGATCTCATCTTCCATCCAGCCTTCTGTGCGGACTCGGGCCTCATCAGAACCGCGTTCCAGGACCGGGTGTTGCCCGGACCTCGGGTAACGCCGGCCAGCAGATCGGTGCTGGTTCACTCCGTTTACACAGGCCATGGCTGCCCGGCGCTGTTCAGCAGTGGCAGACAGTGACCGGGCGGCTGGTCAGATCTGGACCGGTACACTCTGTTTACAGGGGCCGTGGCTGTTCGGCGCGCGCAGAGATCTGGCGCACGTCACGAACTCTGGCGCCATGCAGTCACCGCCGGCCAGACGTTTGCCTCCGGTGCCGACCGAAACCTGCTGGCGCCGCGCGTGGGCGCTCCCGGTGACCCTTTGAACAGTCGTATCGACCTCGGTTGGAACGGGGTCGGCTTTCGAAGTGATCTTGGAAGCCATTTTTCAACAAAGTGACAGCAATGGCGCATCGTCTACAAAGCTTGGTAGGCTTTTTAGTTACTTTCAGGCTTTTCGCCGCCACTAACTTCGGCCTTTTCCGCAATTTCCTGATGTAGCTTGAAAACTTACATTATTTGACGGACCCTTTTTGCCTTTTTGTTCTCATTTCATAGCCATTGTTCCAATATAATGTTGATATATCCTATATATCCTATTTCATATATCCAGTATATCCTATTTCATATATCCAATATATCCCAGTTTATATCCTGTTATATACCTCACAAATTACATACCATATTGGCTCAAGGTTAAACACTGGCCACAAATGCTGGGTCAGAACTGGACAATGCTAGCTCGCTGTTTGGTCTTCAAGGCCGAGGTCGCGCTTCTCCATAAGCAGTTACTGTTCTTTTTTCCTGCAAATTAAGGTAATCAAGGAAGGCGCTGATCGCGCTGACCAGCGCCCACCAGAGTTTCCTCCTGGCTTGTTAGTATCTCAATGCTGACGTCACCACCCAACTTCCACTAAAGCTTCCATGGCGACTGGTAAATCGTTCTCGAAAAACCCCGGCAGAATGGTATTGGAATGCAGTAAAGTGGTGTTTTTCAGTAGATTACAGTCATGTGGGAAAATGAACATGTAAGTCACTTTATAAATCTGTATCATGGCTTACTTTTATTTTGAAAAGACTTTTATGACAGTACATGGAAAAAGCCAAGTTTACCATGTTTTCACCGGGAAAATGTGCTAGAACTACACTGATTCTGAGACGACTACCACCTACCCACTTTTCTTTGACTTTGAGAGAAATATTTAAATGATACGTTTTAGTTTACCCACTAGTTCACACTTTTGCCTTAAATGAGCGGTGCAGAGATGCATTACCTGATTTATTTTGAAGTAAACTAAATGTATGAAGCAGCACAACTAACGGACTGTTGGGCACAATTTGGAAAAATAGGATTTATATGGGACTCCACACAAAAAAGTGTTCCAGCAGTAAATCGGTAAACAAGCGACAGAGTTTATCGATATAAATAGGCAAAATTATCCAAGACATTGCATTTGCCAAAGAAACGGTACAAAAAATGCAGATTTTTTTAGGCATGATGAAGAAAATTCTATTAACCTGCGCTGCCACTGTACGCAGGTCAAGCCAGCCTTGCCAAGCAGGCTTAATGACGATTTCATCGACAAGAAGACATATCAGTTCAAAGAATGTGTCAGTGCCAGATTTGTCCGATGCAGGTTGTCGTGTTGACACAGAAACTGTCTGTCGTACACAGATACGGCACTGTCCACGTGCATTCCACCAGCGAACCGTCTCATTAACATTTTGTGCGTCATAGTCTACAGGAAAGATTCATGTCTTCATCGATCGCCGTGAGACGCTTGATCTGATGATTGGACGAAGTGGTGATCATTGCCGTGGGAATGTCACTGTTGTCATTTGTCATCATTATGTCTGGGGAACCAGGCCAGCAGAATTCAAAACAGCAGGGAGCTCACCTACCGCTTCTTTTGGTGACAAATTCTCGTGTAAATAAAATGGGGATACGTTTGACGTGCCACGTTTTACGGATATTCCTCGTTTGATAGAGATACTCATGTCTTTTACTGTAAATTATGATGCTAATCTGGTAATCAGCTTAAGAAAGCACGATTATGCGTTGAAAGGAACCGGGTTTGTTCCTCGTTGTGTCATTTCTGCAACGGTTTTATCCCTCGGACGTGACTAACCTAGTATTTTGTTCAAAAAATACGTCTCCATAGACACCGAGCTGCGAAATCACCACCATTTCCTGCTGCAGTTTTAGCACACTTGCCATTCGGCGTTATGCTGTTGCAGGTATACCTTATGTTTCTATGCATTCCGGTGTATAGACACCATCATAGTATCGCGATATGTTGCACATATGTTACGCACACACACACACACACACACACATATATATATATATATATATATATATATATATATGTGTATGTGTGTGTGCGTCCGTGTGTGTAGCATAGCGTCCATACCGTAGGGAGGTCATATCGTGTTACGTGTGAGGCAAATGTAATCAGATGTGACGCCATCAGTTTTAAGGAATCGGAATTTCTGGAATTGAAGGCACACCAACACACTTCTCCAACTAACTTCATTATGTCGTATGCCATTTGTAGTGCTTTGGAAATACATCTTTGATGTTTTAAATGCTACAAGTTGAATGCTTCTGAATGCCGCCCTTTATACTACTTGTCGTTTTCGACAAAAGCGGTTACATGATAAAAATTCAATCTTCAAGCAATCCTGTGTGCCATTGTTTTCGACTTTTGTTTCCACATCGATCGCTGGCATGTCAGCCTTTCGATGTTGTTGATCGCTCCCTATGTTGTTGAAAGATCGTGAGAAAATGTGCCAGTCCTGAATGACTTTCAGGTACTTTTGAACCGCACATTTTACGTGTAATATATATATTGTACTCTAACATTGCGTTTTCATTAAGACATGTTTTGATAATGGTCAAAGAGCATTTCGCTTTCATCACTTTTTGCTATATTGTTCGAATTTTCGGATGACCCTTTTTAAATGGTCTGGTAAAGCGTAATCAATTGGCCTATACACCTATCTTGGCATTTTGCGTTTTTCACCATTCTGCATCGTCAGAATCCGAATGTCACATCAAGTGCAAGCAAGCATGCACTGGAAAAGTGCATGTTTGCCACCCTCTGCGCATGTCACGCTGAGCACACCTGTGATTAGTGAAGAGCTGCAACTTTCAGTGTGAAGGATGAGCAGGAATTGCAGCTAAGCAAATGGTTTCAAAACAGTCACATAATTTTGCTGCCAGTCTAGATCCGGGTTTGGTCCTTCACGAACATGGCCTCAAAAATCGTCAATCTTCTGGTTTCTGTACAATGTTTCACAACATAGGTGTTTGCAGGAGACCCTGTCGCCGAAGCATTGAGTAATAGCTGTTTCGGGATGAAAGTTTGGTGCCTCCTCCCGAAGGGCACATATACAAGGAAACAGAAAACAGCACAAGACAGTGCAAGAGCAAAAAGAAAAAACACGAATCGGACATTCAAAGAAATAGTGGTAAGCACCCACATTTAGGAAAGTTAAAAAAGCAACCTCCAGTGAGCATGATAAAACCATTGTACAGAAGGTGGCCTGCTCCTTTTTAATGTATGGCGATTGAGGAGGAGGCAGATCTAAAGCTTTGCGTGATCTGTCAATGATGGTGAAATTATCAATGCTTATCAAAGAGCCACAACGTGCGGAACGATTTCTCAGTGGTGAGGAATCGGGGTGGAAGAGGAGGAGACCTGTGCGGTCAGATCTACCTAAATGCTGCTGAATCCTGAAGTGGAGATTACGAAGGGTGGACCCGAAGATGCCCAACGAGAGGCGCAAGGGAAACGGTAAATCCATAAGGATTGGCAGGGTTTGGGTATTTTGTCCATGAATTTAAACAATGACCCTGTTGTGAAAGAAATGACCAAAGTAATTTTAAGGTCTAAGTAAGGGCAGAAGTCCTTGAACACCTTGGAGATATCAGCATTCATTGGCTCAGAAACTGATCCGAGATAGGGAAAAGCGAAGTACCTATCCAGTTTTGCAACTGTGTAAGGCACAAGAGGCTGTATTTCAGACCTAAATACCTCTCATGGAGTGATTTAACTAGTTGGATTGGGTAGCCATAGCTTTTTAAAATGGTCTTCAGGAAAGTTACTTCCTTATAGAAAAAGAGACAGGTTGAGGTCAGGTAAAAAACACGAAAGACAGCCAACTTAACCATACATTTATTTATGATGCTGGAGCAAAACTGTGAAAACTGCTACCAAGACCAGTAATAGTGGGCTTACGTTACACAGAGGGTGATGGTTAACCGTCGCCCTTAAGAATCAGAATGTCTGGAAATGGAAGAGTGTCGTACTTCTCGTCCTATTTCGCGGACGTGCTTTTGGGTTGTTTGCCATTCAGGAAATGAGGAAAAGGCTGGCGTGGGATTGGTTGCGGAAAAGGCGGAAAAGGAGAAAGCAATTGTCGACATGCCGACAATAACTCACGGGTTGAAATTCCTGGGGACGGTTTTCAAGTTATATTTGCTCATGGTGACATTTAAAAATGTGGCGAAGGTGGGACCATGCGACAGACCATATCGACACTCTCTTTCTGACGCTAGAACTGATCGTTGAAAAAAAGAATTCGTCACTGAGAGATCCACAGGCGATCTAAAGTATTCACCAGAGGCCTGTAACCTCATTGCTGGTCGGACACACAGTGCTGGTGGCAATCTCTATCGTTTCCTTCAATGGGATGTTAACAAAGAGGCTCTCGACATCAGAGCTGGCCATGGAAGAATTTGGAGGGATATAGAGGATGTTGATTTTAGTCGCAAATTGGTGGAAGTTTGTGGCTGAGTACTCGTTTATCGTGATGGGGGAGAGAATAGGTACAAGACGTTTAGCCATGAGGTAGGAAGGAGTGACACATGCGACGAAAATTGGGCGGAGGGGCAAAGTGAATTCTGGGCAGTCTACATAGGATCCTGGGGGTAGCACCACCGCAGGCATGAAAGGTAAACGTCTTCATTAATCAACCCCAGTCTTCTACATTTTGCCAGGAATCTACTGATCTTTTCCCCAACTTGTCATTTCGTTGTCCTCAGCTTGCCATTCATAATTCCCACTGAAGATTGTTCCTTAAACTCTCCTAAATGTGGGTGGTAACAAATATTAAATAAGAATACAAAACAGTTAAAAACAAAAAGTCCTGAATGCATTATGGAGAAAGCCATCCGACATGGAGGATTTGACCAAGATAAGACCAAGACCAATCTTAACCCTGTTCGCGGAGGCCTTGACGGTATGGCCGATTCCCGGCAGGGGGGGGATTCATGCCTCCTCCCCCTGAGATCTCGAGAACTACTCGTCCGATTTCATCGCAACAAACGGCAATCGATTTGTCATGACATAAACTACATTTTATGGAAGAAAGTTTTGAAGATTTCGAAAGAGGTGGATATAGGGGACAAAAAAGTCAAAATAGGGGATTTTTTATCTTTTATAACTCCTTTGTTTATGGACCGATTTTGATGAAATTGGCACGAATCGAGAGATTATGGATGGGACTTTTACCATTGGTCGATATATTTGAAATTTTGAGAAAATTCATAAGCGTTCACAGGATTTTGAAAATAGGACTGATTTTTCAAAAACTGATTTAATACAAAAGTTAAAGGCAATTTTTCGGCTTTGACTAGTCATGCTATGCTGGAGAAGTACAAATCGTATCACAGTGTGTGTATAATGTTAGCACAGGCGGTGCCAAGGATATGAAAAGGGGGAGTTTTGTGGTCACGTGCTCTTCAGATCACCAGACGACCTTTGGCCTTAACTGACCTCCAGTGACCTTGGAGTCACTTGGAATGATCTCGTGTACTTGTAATATTATCTGAAGAGGTTTCCAACCATTTAAATTCACTCTATTTCCGAAATTCCATGTTATGGTTGGTGTGATATACGGTACTTGCACTGCCATTTTAGGCCATAGCTCCGCGACCCGACCTGATATCGAGCTGAAGCGTGATACATAAACGGACAGCACTCTTCTACCTGATATATGTTCCGGGTTTTGCATTTGAAAAAATATCGGCCAAATTTTTGCTATGAAACCAAATTTTTGCTTTTGACCTTGACCTGGTCTTGTGAAGTGAACTCAGACAGGCAAAATTGTATTTGTATGTTGCCTAACCACTTACCTATACATCCATATAAAGTTTTAAGTTTTATCTTAAAAACGCTAGTTTTGACGGTCATTTTTCCTTCTACCCTCAACAGGACTGAACATGGTCTAAGGTGACTCCCAAAAACGTTGCCTGACTCCGCCCCTGAGCAAAATAGAATTAAGAAATTTTGTCACAGTACGTAGAAAGAATAGCTAGGAAAAGTGGCTGAGTTTCGTGAAGTTGCGTCAAAAGCATGGAATTGTCAAGCAAAAACCCGAGGGGCGGATTCAGCCCCCCCCCCCGCCTGCCGGGAATAGGGTTAATCAAAGTTACGGACCACTGTCTAATATACGACTGTCCACAGCAGTCCGCATTGTCTGCAGATCCGCCAGTTGACGCGCGGACTACTGCGCCACTATTGTGATCATGCCTTTGGTACGTTTGCAGACGTCTTTTCTCCAAAGTATCCGTGGAATCATTGTCAGTCTCTGGTGGCGAGACCGGTGACGCCAGAAGTGTTTCTGAAGAGGTCCTGTCCTTAACCACTCAGATACATTCCATTCTCTCAGCGATGGTTGCCCGGGGCCATTGCATTCTTCAGCAATATCATGTTTCTTCACAATACTGCACATAGTGGTCCACGACAACAAAAAGTGGGTCATTTATTACGGTTTGTTTGCGGCCCCTGTCATAGCTGACCAGACGAGAAATGACCCGGCTAGGGCTTTTCTTTATGCCTCCGGCAGTCGCTCCAATAAAGGGCAGGAAATAAAGTCAGATGGCCATCGTATGGGCCTCGTAATCTGAAGACCGTTCTTCTCTTTGCTATTGCATTGGGTCCCATCATTTTAGAATAAAACAAAATTAAGCGTAAGCATATCTTTTATTTCAATCCGCGACATTTAAACCAGACCCCGAATGGGAGGCTGACGGTCCTTGCTGATGTTTTTCCACGATTGCTAGAGGACGCACATACGCAGCATCACGAAACTTTGTGTACCTTTTGCCTCATCATTTTTACACCTTGGGTCAAAGTTTCGACTTCAGGTCAAGTCAGGTGTCTGACCTAGGTCAGGTGAAGAGGACTTAGGTCAAGTGGTCCAAAAAGTTCAGCGCCCTGTAACTTTTCGTTGCCAACATAATGTCACAATTAAACTTTCACAGATCAGAGATCTTGATGGATGCGACAAATCCGCTATCTCAGATTTTTTGGAATTTTTGGGGATCATGGACATAAGGTCAAGCCCATCTTCAAGACATGTCGTCATTTTTTCGGAAACTGACGAAATTTTTTTATTCGTTACGGTCCGAGTGCGGACATATTTCTGTGGTACCATCTGCTGACCGTAAACTGAACTAGAAGGCTTTTCTCCGGTTTCCGGTAATTTTATGAGAACTCCCGATGATCACATCGAGCCAATGGCTGTAAATAAATCCTGACTAAGAGCCTTCAACGTGGACACCAGATTTTCGCGATCTGAGTTGACTTAGTTCTGTCATTTTGGCAATGACTGTGAAATACCGTGGGTTTGTACAGCAGGCCGATGCACTTGGGTTTCGTAGTTTCAGATTGATCTCACCGCGAGCCAAACCCTTTTAATGAAAGCCCAAATACTAGGTTTTAATTTAAGCATAAATTGTCTACCATTCAGCCTGATTTTGTCCTGTCACTTTGGCCTCAAATGGATGGTGGTCTCTTTGTGTACGTTAGTGCCATTACAACTATGGACATGTTTTGGCGGTGTGCGTGTAATGTTGGAAAGAGCCAATGCTTTGTAATTCAAGATTTAAAACATAGCTTGAATATCAAGAGCATTTTTTGTCTTGTCTTTCAATATGATTTAATCCCGTCACTTTCAAATTCAATTTAGGTGTGACTTTGGTTGCTTCACGTCCAGAATGCTGAGTGCCGTAATACTGTTATGTCAATGACGTATTGCTACCAGCTAATGTCCTTCAATAAAATGTCTGAGGAAAAAATTTATTTGATACTAATTTGACTTGGTTCAGACTGGATTATTCCTGTCACTTTGGCGACAAATGTTTGATATCTGGTATTTGTGTTGCAAGGGCTTAACATTTTATGCCAGGCATGTCGATTTCTGTATATAACTGGGGGAGGGCGAGGTGAGGGTCCGACAGCCTAACCTTCCCCCAAACGTGGCGTTCTCAACGGATTTAGCCTGCTTTATTTTGACCAACGGAAATTTACTGGTTTCCTTGTAACTATTTATGAAATGAAAAATCGCATTTATATACATGTATACAGGCCTATCTATATATCTGTGTGCATATATATATATATAGCGCACCCGACTGGCGGTCGGCGTCGATCATGATCGATTGAGGGGGGCAGCTGACCGCCCTCCTCTAACTCACGAACGGTTAGTCACTCGAAAAAATAAGCACACCGTGGGAAAGCTCGTTACAAGTAGAGTTCAAAGCTGGCCTCATTTTCAATCTTGGATTATATGTAACCCATTTACAACCTATATATCTTTCCTCATAGCCGACTGCATAAGACCGAGAAATGGCCTGGATCTCAAGGGCTGTGACGGATAACGTCTAAGTAAATGCATTAACGCACAGGTAAAAGTGCGCAGATGCCGATGTACGTCTATTTTTCCTGATTTGTTCAATATACACACCGAAACGTTGAGTTAAAGACACGACAACTCCCCCGGTTGCCGGCGGGCGCCTCAACCGCATCCAGGAAAAAATTAACGGGACTAATTTTAGCGTTACTTTATTTTGTGACACAAGCCTGTCCATGCAAATTTTGTTGCTCGTAGTGGTTCTTATCATGGTTTCTCATGGTTAAATTTTTGGAAAAATTATTTACTTACCAATCTACACAATTGACGGAACTTTATTCGCGAGAAACTATTATTTCCAAAGTATGCAATTTTTGGAAACTTTTTAAACTTCCTAATATTACTTGCAACTCTGTGGGCCAGCTTTGCCATTTTCTGCCCGTTCTGAGTAATTCATCGCTGATTTTGACGGCGGCACATTTTGACTGATACCAGTTATTCGTGACCTGAATTCAGGTCAATGGCTGGAAGTCATTGATAGTTTTCCCATTGACGGTGACTAGATGTCTGCATCATCCCACACTAAAAATGTTATGAAAAATTCCGCCAGTTTCCAAAAAAAACGACGGCATGTCTTAAAAATGGTCTTAACCTTGGATCAACGACCTGGAAAATTCCGAAAATCTGAGAACTCCCCTAAAGTATTATTGTGATATCGCGTTTTTCGAAAAAGTTACTGGCGCGTAAGTTTTTTGAACATACGTCAACTTGACCTGACCCAGGTCAAACACCTAATTTGACTCGAGGTCAAAAATTTGACACCAGGTGTAAAAACGATCATGTAAAAGGTACGCTAAGTTTCGCAAAGGTGCTGCGTTTGTTCGTTCTCTCGTAATCCTGGAAAAACCTAGGGGGCGGTCAATCGCCCCCCACCCCAGTCGGTGGCAGGATATATGCATAGAAGATCGAAAGTAAGTGGGTGCATCGCTTCAGACTTTACTTTCTCTTTACTCACTTTACTTACTCTTTACTTTCTGCCGAGATCTTCATCTACTGCGACCGTTATTTTCGTTATTGCTACTCATTTTCCTTTAAAACCGGCAGAAAATATTGCGCGGCCCAAACCAACATTGGGTCGGCCCAAATCAGCATTGGGTGGGCCAGGGCCCTCCGAAAAGAATACAAATCAACAACCCTGTTTAAGACCAGGTTTTCATAGTTGCATGTCATGCTGGCAATAGCCACAGCTTTATAATTACTATGCTTGAATGTGAATAGGAGCTTAATATTGGAGAAATGGATTCAGACGAGGGGCGTCGATTTCTGTACATGATTGGGAGGCCGAGCCAAGAGCCCGACAACCACCCAACTGTGGATTTCTTAACGGATTTAGCCCGTTATTTAACGGATTTAACGGTTTCTTGACGAATTTGGCCCACTTTATTTCAACCAACATAAATTTATCAGTGTTTTACCATTTATCAAATAAAAATTGCATGTTTCCATGTACGTTTATATATATATATATATATATATATATATATATATATGTATATGTATATATATGCCATGGAAAGTATGTAAATCACTTTATCCTTTATTCCATACTTTCTGACTATCTGTTACCTCTGGCGGCTGAATTTTATGTTGTTATTGCCCATTTCCCTTTAAAACTGGCAGAAAATAACCAGTATTGCTGATGCCAGTAACCAGTAGTGCCCAAACCAGTATTGCTGATGCCAAAATCAACATCGGGGGCTCGAGTCCTCAAAAAAAAAAAAAAAATCGACGCCCCTGATTCAAACCTGCCACCTTTTACTCCAACATCAATAGATCTGTTGGTTACATCAAGGTCACATCCATGAGGACTGTAGTTTGGTATTTCGATGACACTGGAAAACCAGTTGTTTTATTATCGTTGGACGTTGGACAACAACTTGGACATTAATTTGGGACAACTCGTTTTGATTTGAGAGCCAAGCTAGATTACTTTCCATTTTCAGACATTTTCTAGTTGTCACATTCACCTTACACTCACCACCTCGCACACAACGTATCAGCAACTCTTTGAGCCATGTTTCATTACCTTCATGTCTTTCATGATCTATGCACATGACATTATAAATCACATCCACTTGCTTTAATGCACGGCCAGCAGTCTACGCAAATTAAATGCAAATGAAAACAATCAGTCTACACAAATGAAATTACTGTCAACAGTTGTGCATTACTGCAGGTGACACGAAACAAATATCTACAGTTCGCCTTTACTAAAGGTCGACGACCATGTCAAAGATATTGCTTCTTTGACATGTTATTGTTTGAAATTCCTCCATGCAGCACAATATCTTTGACACAAATTCATTCCAACTCAGCTACAAAGTTGTATTATTTGGCAATACCTTCACAAACAATGTACTACGAAGCACAAAATGAGGTTTTGATTTGTATGATGCAAAGCAAGCACACACAAGCGACAATAAAACATCAAACTTCAAATGCCATAATGTGGTTTGGCACATGGCGCAAGGTCAGGGCGCTCCCACAGTGATGGAAACATTGTTGAGCACGACACCGACACCATCAACACCACCGACACCAGGAGAAACTTGACCGCCTGGTCCCTTAACCCTATTCCCGGCAGGGGGCTGAATCCGCCCCCCTCGGGTATTTTGCTTGCCAATTCCAGGCCTTTTAACGCAGCTTCACAAAAATTGTTCATTTTTCCTAACTATTCCTTCTACGTGCCGTGACAAAATTTCTAAATTCTATTTTGCTCAGGGGCGGAGCCAGGCAACGTTTTTGGGAGGCACCTCATGCCATTTTTGGCTATGTTGAGGGTAAAAGAAAAATGTCTGCCAAAAACAGAGTTTTCAAGATAAAACTTAAAACTTTATATGGATGTATAGCTAAATAGCTGGGCAACGTGCAGATGTAATTTTGTTCATCTGAGTTCAATTTACAAGGTCAGGTCAAGGTCAAAATCAAACTTTGTTTTTTTTTCAACTTTTGTTTTTTTTCAAATGCCAAACCCGGAATATATATGACGTAGAACAGTGCCCTCTACTTGTGTATCAAGTTTCAGCTTGATATCAGGTCGGGTCACGGAGCTATGACCTAAAATATCAGTGCGCGTACCCTATATCGCAATAGTCATACATGACATTTTTAAATAGAGTGAATTCAAATGATTGAAAACGTTAACAGACAACATTATATGCGCACGAGATCATTCCAAGTGACCCCAAGGTCACTGGAGGTCATTTAAGGTCAAAGGTCACAAGTTGATCTGAAGAACATGTGACCATGACATTTTCCCCTTTTTCATGTCCCTGGCACCGCCTATGCTAACATTACACAAACATTGTGATGCGATTTGTACTTCTTGACATGACTAACAGAAGCCAAAAAGGTGTTTTGACCTATTTTGTTCACTCAGTTGTTAGAAAACTAATCCACCTATTTTTGAAACCCTGTGAACGCCCATGAATTGTCTCAAAATTTCAGATATGTGCACCTATGGTAAAAGCTCTATCCATAATCTCTCGATTCATGCTAGTTTCATTGAAATCGGTCAATAAACAACGGAGTTTTAAGAAGTCCAAAAATACCCCTGATTTTGACATTTTTGTCCCCCTGTATCCACACATTTAACAATTTTGAAAATTTCTTTTTATAAAAATGTAGTTCACGTCATGGCAAATCGATTGCCGTTTGTTGCGATGAAATCGAGCGAGTAGTTCTCGAGATCTCAGGGGGGGTGGCGAATCCGCCCCCCCTGCCGGGAATCGACCATACCGTCTAGCCCTCCGGGAATAGGGTTTAAGATTGCTTTTCAAGCATAAAGCTGCTACTACAGCCAATAAGCCAAATTTTTCAGCAGAAGAAGGTCGCTCACACAAAACAAAATATTTCATGATGAAAAAGATGGCAACATGAAATGTTCTCAAATGGCCAAATGCACGTATCTATCAACTATTTCAATCTTTTCGGGGGGGAGGGGGGCATAAGCAAAATGCAGCTCCACTTCCATCTTCTTCTGCTTCACGTGGTAACCATAAGTTTGTAGTCATGTTGATGCTTCTTTTCTGTCCATGATCTCCCCATCCTCCATGGTGTGCTCGTAGTCCCTTCATAGTTTTCACACTATCACAATGCACATGGAGTGAACCACACGTTTTCCATGTTCTTATTCATTTCTCCAAGCACATACGACTTCGGTGTATGAATCGCTAAACTTTAAAATTCTGTCTAACTTCATTCCAACAAACTGATGGTGATCTTCTGGCAGGGCAAGTACGCTTAGTACACACTGCCTTTCCCCTAAGAGGAAAATGCAGGGTCTTAAATATCTTGTATTGCAGAGACCGTGCAACGAACAGATGACTTTGTAACATGCTGTTTTAGTGCGGCGTAAAATCTCAGGGTGCTTATATCATCCACCTGGAAAATTAGACACCTTTAAATCGCACAGGCAATTAAAAACATACACATGGTTGGAAGCTTTAAAATATGGCCTGTTGATGTAGTCAGGAATTAAGCAGAATAACAAGAAATTAACAGCACAAACTGTTAAAGAACAGCAATATTGCCTGCAAAGCATGAGCATAACACTCCCAAATATCAACAGCAGTGGAGGACAACGATATTGCTATCGAAATGGAAAATGCTAATTTTACAAACAAGAAATGGAAGATAGCTTACCATTACCTGGGCCATTTGCGATTTCCTTGTCTTCTTATTATTCCCTAAGCTATCATGTCAGGAACCTCATTTTCCCGAGAAATGTCAACAGAACGTCATGGCCGATATTACCGTTACCGTATCGGTCGCTCTCTACTTAAGAGTAGTACAAAAGCTGAGTGCAAAGTTAAGGTAAAAATTGTAACTATGTTCTAGTTCAAAACACCATCATAGTTCTTTAATGTATTAGAACGTAGCGCGCACTTCAATTTACTTAACTTTCACAATGCATATGTGTTATCTTTGTCTACGAAAACTGATCCGTGCGAATGTACTTAGCCAATATTAGGTCCCTGATCGGTGACTGTCGCAAATGCGCCATAGTCTTACCTGAGCAGGGAACTTCTGAAGGTCTTGATATTCTTTAATACCATGTCTTTTTTTCTTTTTGCCCGTGTCCACATTTCCATTATGTTTGTTCCGTAACGAACATTTTTAGTTTGGGATGATGCAGACAACCAGTTACCGTCAACAGGCAAAGTACCAATGACTTCCGGCCATTGACCTGAGGTCAGGTCACGAATAACTGTTAAGAGCCCAAATGAATCGCCGTCAAAATTGGCGATGAATTATTCAGAACGGGCAGCAAATGGCAGAACTGGCTCGCACAGTTGTGGGTAATACTAAGAAGCTCAATAAGTTTAAAATAATTGTATATTGTGGGGGTAATCAGGCTCTCCGAATGAAGCCCCGCCAATTGTGTAGATTAATAACTGCCGATTTTTTCCGAAATTTAAGCATGAGGAACCATCACAAGAAACGCTAGTATCGAGAAATATAACATGAAAAGGACTATGTCGCGCAAATAAAGAAACGCTTAAGCTAGTTCCCGTTATTTTCATGCCACAATCGGCTTGGGCACCCGCCGGCAATCGGCGCTAAAATTGCCGTGTCTTTAAGTCAACGTCCGGCATATTTATTAAAGAAATCCGAGAAATAAGACATGTGTCGGCATCTGCAGATTTTTACCTTTTCCTTGGTGCCTTCCCCTAGAGTTCATTAATCACAGCCTTTAGATCCAGGTCGCTTCTCGGTTTCATGCAGTTCGCTGTGAGAAAACATATATAGGGCGTAAATGGCTTACATATTACCCGAAACTTAAAGTGAGACCAGTTTCGAGCTTAACTTGTCACGAACTTTCCCATGGTGCGTTTTTTTTTTAAGGTGCCGTTCGTGAGTTAGAGGGGGACGGTCAAACGCCCCCCTCCCAGTTGGGCGTGGCTGGCGCCGACTAATAGTCGAGCGCCGAGAAATGTCGTCCACTGTGTTCAGAAAACGACTTTTCTGGGCGATTTCCCAACGTTCATTACATTTGTCTTTTGCATTGTCTGATGCGCATACAAATATTACATCATTTCGTGTCTAGATTTCCCGAAGGATAATGACTGATCTCAAAGCCTCAAAACGCCTTTGTGAAGTTATTTTTCGGCAAGAAACTTGATTTTACAAAACATGATGCTCAATGGAGAACCCAGTCTTGCATTTGCACTAATACAAATTTCCAAGGGAAGTGCTTTGTAACTTATCTTATCTTTAGTACCCCATACCTCGTAATATAACAGAACTCCGCTTCATTTTGTGCATGTGGAAAAATGACGTTACCAGCAGAGGTAACATCCTCATGATCATCTCATCCCAAGTGATCTCACATTCTAAAGGAAAATGTGACTTAATTGCCCGGTAATCCACTATTGGGCGTATGTAAAGCAAAAACGAATTTTTGTGGTTTTATCGGTGCAGGTACTCCTCAACCCTCGCCCATAACAGGGGGATCGTGCAGCACACTGAGATCTTCCGAGAATAACTTTAAACGGTTTGTTTCATCCAACTGAAACTTGGTGTATCTTATGGAGCATCCTTTTCGCATTTTATGGTGAAGAATTTTCCCATGTTGCCATACTAAGGAACAATGAGGTCATAGCAGGAACCATGTCAGCCGTTTTGGCGCTGAAGCAGCCGGTTTACAATGGTCTCAGTTTTGCCTTCCTGAAAACGGTTGGAATGCACAAATACAGTAAAATATGAACACATCAATCAACTCCAAACTGTACGTTGTATAAGACAATACCTAGGTTTAATAGGCTCATACTCACTGCCTGGATTATGGAGGGCGTAAACTGAGGTCATAAGCTACGATGGGAAACACGTTAATCTTTGGAGATTGCGATAGGAAATAGGTATCACAAAACAACCTACTTATTCGGATTTCTGAGACGTAGGGAATCGAGTGATATAAATTTGTATTTTTTATTTCATCAGAAGAGGGCGCAACGCTGCGAACGCCCGACTTTTGCTCCGACGGGTGGAGCGGCGTCGGCAGCGGAATAATGAGTCTGCAGTGTCACGGCATATCTAAAATTAGATTCTATGTTGGACAAGAATTTGAAAAACGCTTTTAAAGCCTACCAGTTACGATTTTTAGCTAATCCGAGGACATCCTAGGTCATCAGTTGCAGATAACCCCAGATTGCCTAGAATGACCTTGGATGACCTTACGTTATATGTTATTCGACAAAAGTGGTTGCCAACTGAGATGATGCATTTGACTTCAGCATCTACTATTATCTACAAGAATGCTTCTGCAGCTCCGAGATCGCATCTAAGCCGACTACCCCGCTTGACAAGGATCGATCTAACATGGCCTGGATCGCACCCCATGGGTAAAATGCAATCATCTGGTATACAGGCAGACTCATAGTTGATTGACGAACACTATGATATCCGTTTTGTTTCATCATCACTTATTCTTTGACGTTCGTTGGCGCTTAAACTAGAAAAAGTACCACATTCTGCCAGTTTCAGACTTTTGACCCGACCTGGCAGGTGATCCTTTCACCGGAGACCTGAACCCCATTCGCGGCAGGGGGGCCGAATCCGCCCCACCTCGAGTTTTTCGCTTGCCATTTCCATGGTTTTTGACGCAGCTTAACGAATTTTTGTCACTTTCTCTAACCTTTCTTTCTACTTAGTGTAACAAAATTTCGTATTTTTCTGCTCAGGGGCGGAACCAGGTAACGTTTTTGGGAGGCGCCTTAGGCCATTTGGGCCCTGTTGAGGGTAAAAGAAAAATGGTTGCCACAAAAAGCATTTTGAAGATAGAACTTAAAACCCTATATGTGTTTATAGGTAAGGAGCTGGACAAGCACACACATCGAATTTTGTTAATCTGAGTTCATTTCACAAGGCCAGGTGAAGGTGAAAACCAAAATTTGGTTTCATAGTAAAAATTTTGTTGCTGTTTTTCCAAATACCAAACCCGGAACATATATGACGTAGAAAGGTGCTCTCTATTTGTGTGCGAAGTTTCAGGTTGATATCAGGTCGGGTTACGGAACTATGATTTCAAATGTCATTACGCGTACTCTGTATCACAACAGCAGCAAAAGGGAATTTGAGAAAAAAGTGAATTCAGATGGTTGGAAACGTCTTTAAACAACAGGAAATGCACTCAGGATTATAACATGTGACTCTAAAGTCACTGGAGGTCATTTAACGTTAAAGGTCAAAAGCTGACGTGATGAACATGTGACCATGATAGTTACCCTTTCTCATGTCTCTGGTACCACCTATGCTAACATTATGCAAACATTGTAATACGATTTATACTTCTTCGGCACAACACGACTAGTACAAGCTAAAAAAGTATTCTGAACTTTTTTGTTACTTGAGCTTTTGAAAAACTAGTCATCCCATTTGAGAAATCTGTGAACGGCTATGAATTTTCTTAAAATTTGAGATGTATGGGCCAACGGTAAAAATGTCATGCATAATCTCTCGATTCATGCCAATTTCGCCAAAATCGATCGGTAAACAAAAGCATCATAACTAGTCCAAAAATATCTCCCTTTTTAACTTTTTTGGCCCTCCGTGTTTTGATATTCTCTCCGTGCCCCCTTTCAAAATTTTGAAAAGTTATTTTTATAAAAATGTATTCTGCATCATGGCAGCCGTTTTTTTGCGACGAAATCGGATGTGTAGTTGTCGAGATCTCAGGGGGTCGAATTCCCCCTGCCGGGAATCGGCCATACCGCCTATCTCTCCGGAAACAGGATTGAGAAGGGATACCGGTCGCGAGATCTCGTCACGCGCAACATATTGTTTTTTTTTCTCCGCCACGCTCTTGAACGCACGGTGTGGAAATGGCCGGGAGCCGTGGCCCCCCCCCCCCATACGTCCGTGTTATGTAGAAGTCCTATACGGGCGAGGGTTACGCCCTCCATTGACTTGCCGATGGAAACCAAGTTATCAAAAACGTCTTCAGCGAAACTTGCTTGAATATTCAGCGTGTTTCAGCCGAGCAATTTATCTGTGATTTGGACGCCATTAGGGAACTGAGGTCGACATAAAGGAAAAATAATCCGATTAATCTGTGTGTCTGCTGAACTATTAGCCCAAACAGTGGGCCATAATGCGATAAAGATTACCATCCGAATCGAAAACAAGAGGTGTTTTGGTGGTGAAGAATTCGTAGTTCCCAGCCTCAGACCTAACGCTCTGCCGGGTGTTGTGCGCCGGTGTCTTTTCTGTTCTATCAATGTGTTCTACTGGGTGCCATACACCTGAGTTTGATCCATTCCGTCCACGTGTTCTCCTGTTTGTCATGTGCCCAAGTCTGGTCTATTCTGCCCGCATATTCTACGAGGTGCTTGTCGTCCGGGCCTGGTCCGTTCTGTCCACGCGTTCTGCTGGTTGCCTTGTGTCCGTCTCTGGTCTGATGTGTCCATGGAGTCAAGCCTTGCTTTGCTTCCGGCAGGCGTTAGTAGCCACCGCCGCTGGGTACCGGCTATTTCTGTCTCGGGTCACTGCAGTTGGCCGTGATTAATGCAGACGCTAAGGGAAAGGTGTTCGCCAGGGGCGGATTGGGCTCGAAGCAAGCTAATCACAAACCCAATCAGTTGGGAGTTAAGTCACGGTCCAGGTCAAAGTTCACTTAATCAGACATGACAGGATTATACGGAGCCACGTGATGTATGACGGAGCGCGATCCTCGCATGATGAAGTCAGTGTAGGTGTCCCTGTGCCTTTTTCTGTGAAAAACGCTTTTTGACTGAAGGCAGGCTGTGAAAACCCGATCCATTGATCTTTTGCAACTCCTTTTGCCATTTATAATCGCTTTTGTGTCTTAATTTTCCCCTGTTTGACATGTGCAACAGCAGATGTCAGTTGAGACGAGTCCCGCTTCCTTTTATATGCTCTGTTTCCGTGTGTCCATTGAACCGCTTAGACGAAGAGTCTTTTTATATGTCTTTGTTTGACGTGTTTTTAAGAGCGTTTTTTTATTCAACCCCAAATATTTATTTTTTATTTAACCCAAAATATTTATTTCAGTGTTACTTCTGTATGAGTCCCATTCATTAAAACATTAAATTTAAATCATGATGTGAAATTAATGTTTTTGGTACGCTAAAAACGGGAAAATGTGAAACTGTTCTGTTTATTGCAACATTGTTTCGGTAATGATGATTCGAACATTAAAACATTTAGTTTGAAGCACAATCGCCGTATTATCAACGTGCATAAGACATGCCGTTTTGAGCTCAAATTAAATAAATCAATGGCAAAGGGAACTGGACCGAAGAGTAATACCCGCTGTACGTCCGAAATGATGTGTGAGTAATTCGACATTATATTTAATATTTCCTGACTTTTTTCTAGAATGCATGAAGAAACGTCAAAGAATTTGTTTCTTGTGCTGTGAGCAGTTCTAAGCTTCTTAACAGTATGTCATATTTTACTGCAATGAACGTTTTATTGTATTATGTTTTATGTAATTAAAAGGCCTACATATGTTCTTATGGTAATGAAAATTTCATTTTGGAGCAAAGACTGTGCTTTGCAACTAGAGCACTTCACGGACTGGGTAAATCCGTGGATCGCAGATTGATCCGCAGGACGCGTTGGGCCGGCCCAGAAAATTCAAGCAAGATAAAGCTTAGGACAAGACCGGATTTCAGAATTTTCCATGCCACGCGGATTGAACGAATTGAAAGTCAATTAAATTTCAAAATGCGCTCACTGGGCATGATTTTTGCAGCCAGTCACGTGGCTTACAATGAAACGGTTAAAATGGAGCAATAAAACATGCTGAGATAAGCCACATTTGTCTATTGATCATAGGGGTAAAAACTTGGATACAGGTTGTTGCGTTTTTTTTAGCATATTTTTGCTATTATGGATTGGACCGGACCGGGTTCAGAAACTTTAGTGAATGCGGATTGAGGATAGATTGGATCCTACGCATCACAGACCGGATTACACCGGATCCTAAAAATTGAATCCGTGCTGGTTGCAACGCTTCCGTTATGTCTGTTTTTGTTTGCTTTTGGAACTTAACCCTCGCTCGGAGGGGTTTCGTTTCAGGATCCACTTTGCGATTCTTCTTGAATACCTTATTGGTAGCAGAAGAGCACTGACTTTTCCTGTAGCCGACGTTTGAACTTTTGTACACCTTGGGTAAAGTTTTCTGATTTTTCATGCAGTAGGTCATGACCTGTGACCCTTTTGTCAAGGCCATATCAGCCGTGTTTTTGGCCAAATGGAACAATGCATTTCATTTGTTGGAAATTGGGTATTGCAGTGTTGTGTTACATGTTTCTTTTATAAATTTTGGTGTCAGTGACCTTATTTTAGTGTATGGGAAAGGCCAGGTCTTCAGAGATCAGGCTAGGTCAAACGTGCATATTAAACATTGATGTTAAAAGCCATTGTATTTTTGGATGCGAGATAGGTGGTTGCTACACTTGCAGGATTGCTTTATTACGATCCACCATGTCAGCAGCATTTTGGCGAATGTCGCTTGACGTAATGTTTAGCCAGTCTGTAGACCCAGGTCACGCTGGGTCAGAGCAATTCGAAACTCGAAAATGCGAAAGTCGATTACGCCACTAGCGGCAACTTTGATAAACTGTTGCACCCACCACAATGATATACTAGGATAGGCCGTGTACCCGTCTACCTGGACTGCAAATTTGGTGGCTCCAGCTCGAGTGGTTTCGACAAGGAGAGATTTCCGCAAAATGACATGAGTGCCCCTGGCGGTGACCTCGGGAACCAAGGGCGCCGCGACTCCAGTTAGGTGACCCTCTCCCAGCCTGAGGGAAACCGGTGAACTAAGCTTGGCATGTGTCGTCGTTCGTTTGACCTGTGACCCGACAAAACTGTAATGGGACTCTCACGCCTCTCATTGCAAATTTCAACAATGATATTTTCCTGACATGGAAAGTTGCCCATTTACCCAGACCCAAAACGCATACATGTTTGGATAGTTACAAGACAACAAACAACACGCTGGTGCCCACAGAATTGATTTATTTTTAAAGTTTTGAAATTTTTTTGCAAGAAATCTTCGACATATTTCAATATTTTTACATATTTTAATATTCATAATTTAATATGGCCAGTTGGAGGTCATTAACGTGACTTGAAATATGATCTTTTACCTTAAGCCAAAAAATAGGCATCACATAGCTGCTTACGTGACGAGCAACACGCTGTTTTTCACAGCGTTGTTCTATCTCTCTTGGTTCACAAGTTAGTAAGGAGGGTCGCTTTAGGAACCCAGCCGGGCGAGGGTGCAAAAATGGTCCACGCGGGCGAGGGTTAAATGACTGGAGAACATAACGTTGTTTTCGTTAAGATGAGTTACCGATCGTTGACTGACAAAGCTGTCCAAGATCTTCAAGGGACAGAGACATCCGACAGGTTGATAGCTGTGACCGTGATTTCCGTACCCATAATTCATGGAGGCATTTCTGTATGGTGAGGGGAGCTTATTCTCCCGCGCCTAAGGTTACGAGAACCGCCCGTCTGACGTGATCACAAAAAGCGGCAATCGATTCACCACGGTGCAAACCACATTTTTTGCAAAAAAAAGACGGAAACAGAAATAAAAATGGGAATGTAAGAGGTAGATACAGGAAGGCGAAAAGTTAGTAAGGGAGTATTCTGACGTGTATAACTCCTATGCTTATAGATCGATTTTTATGCAGTCGGCATGGATTGGGAACTTAGCAATGTGATTTTTCCCTTTTGCCCTTACGTTTAAACCTTTTCCATATTCACAGACGTCCACAGGGCTTGGAATATGTCATGTATAGTCATTTTGTACTCAACAAGCACAAATTATTACATGATTTGTGTGATGCTGACAGGCAGTGTCAGGGTTATTAACCAACGAGGGACTGTTATCGTAGTATTTCCATCATGTTCAGTTATAACCTTTAACCTCGAATGAGCTCAAATGACTTTATTATCATTTAAAAGTCCTTGGACCCGCTTCATTGAGTTTCAGACGATTCCATTTACTTGAATCGACTATATTCCTCCATGATCTGTTAATGAGCGTCGTGATATAGGGTACGCGGGCGGGTATTTTACGTCTTGGTCTCATAATCTGACCTGATACCGATCTGAAATTTGAAGTACAAGTAAAGATAATTGTTCTACGATACATATGTCGTAGGCGTTTGGCGGAATCTGGCATTTCAGGAAAGAACTAGACGTTTCATGAAATGCCAGCGTTTCATATGGCCTTCGCAAAATTATTATTGTTACTCTATCAGACTGAAAAATTCCAGGTGTTACTTGAAACGCTCGAAGCTTTCCGGGCAAATGGCATCAAGTCTACAAATGAAGACTGTTACGCAACTTGCCTAGGCATTACAAGAAACGCCCGGTTGACATTTGAAAAATACCGTTATGAATGATAATAGCAATGCCAGTGGCGCTTTTAGGGGATAGGGTGGACAATGCGTCATTTTGGTCGCCTTTGGGCGCCAAATATCAATACTGACATTGGACCACGGATGCCGCGATATCGGTCGGCTGAACTGGCATGGTGTGCCCGACCATCCCCCTTAACGTGTTTCTAAGCACGCCATTGCGTGGTTATTATGGCAAACCGAAAGACCGTTTGCGAGAGTACCGCGCTCGCGCTGATGATAGCGCGCGAGGAAGCATTTTTTTCAACCGGTGCCCGAGCTGCAAGCATTTTGCCGCCGAATCACTCAGGGAGTGGCTGTCGAGTTACCACGGATACTGTTCCGGAGTTGGAAATTGAAGAACTGGCTTTGAAGAAGTTTGGGTGAAGGGGAAACAACTGAAAATGGGTCGAGTGATGATATTCAGGCAATCAAAGAGGGACAAAGAGGGCAAAAAAACTAAATCTTCACAACAAAAAAAGAATGTGGAAAGTAAGACACTCGGCCACGACTTCGACAACCAGCATGAATATAAATATATCGGTAGTATAACAGAAACCAATGGTTTGCAGGTAAATCGTGACCTTAAAATAGCTGAGAACCTAATGGTCGACGCATGAGGAGTTAGTGCAGTTAATTATAACCTATGAGACGAAAGCACATTGAACAATATTGATCATTCAATCGGACACCAAGTATAAAACGGCTACACATTATATGCTATAACTGGTTTAGTCTGGCGTTGGTTGAAAAGCCCAGTGCCCTTCTGGCACTTCATGAACTGTCTAAAAAAAATATATATCTGTCAGGCAAATGGCATAATAATGGCGATTAACGTCTAGTTTTTTCCTGAAATGCCCGATGCCGCCAAACGCGCACGACATATTTATCGTTTATTTCGTGTTGAAACATAACGCCAGGAATTGGATTTAACAAACTTTTGACGTCTACCCTTCGCTTGACCTTCTCAAAAAACCCCTGGTCAAAGGCAATTTTGTACGTTGCCCCAGTTATTCAATCCTGTTCCTGCATCCATAACGCTAGGGCGCATTCCCGTATGGGGGGGAGACTTATTCACCCCTTTCCTGAGGTCTCGAGAACTACCAGTTCGATTTAATCGCAACACAATTTTTTTGCCATGAACCAAACTACATTTCTTTCAACATGACGTTTCCTTTCTTATGTGATGTATGTATGCTAAGTGGTCAAGCATTGTCAAATAAGGTTTAAGCCAATTTCCAGACAAGGGATGATTGTTCACACACATGAAACCAGATGAAGTGATAAAAAAAGATTGCGGTTGGACTGTCAAGCTAGAAAACAACAGCAGCTTGGAATGTCAAGCACAAGAAGCGAGTATTAATTATGAAATTCCATGTCTCGCGGTGCACCACATAACACCCGCTTGTCATACAATGGAATGTCATCCTTGTTCCCGAAATGTAAAGCATGACTCTGATGTGTTCCAGCAGAAGTTTCCGTGCACCAGCCATGAAGCAATTCAGGCTTAACACAATGTCATGGGTGAAGAATGTGGAGGAAAATAGAGGGTGGAAAGTTAAGATAATTATCAGTCTGCAACAATAAATTTTAGCATTATGCAATTTAAAAGGAAGCTGGTGTGGCGCGGAATGGGCCACGTCACATTTCACTTCTGGAGTTACTTGTAGTTGCTTTTATATGTGAAACAGACACAGTCCTGAAATATTTATCTTTTATCGTGAAATCAGTACATCAGGCTTCACTGTGAGGGCCACACCACTGTTAAATTCGATATCTTCAACGCAGAAAAAGGCAAATGTATGGGACCAAGTACATGGAGGCATGGTCCTTTCTCCCAACTACCTCGACTTTCACAGCGGATCTTCAACCTATGCACAATTTGAGGTTGAGGATTTTTCCCAATTTTGCTGTCATGGACGGCGCAAATTCTGTGGTGCCCAACTTAGGATCACAGTGGTCCCAAGATGATGTTCAGGCCCAAATACTTTTAGCTGAAACAAATACATATCATGCGCAGCAAAGACGCATCTAGAATAATTGAAGACAGAAGCCTGTTTCATGCACTCCATGGAAAAAGAACGATCTTACGAAAATAATCTACGAAAAAAGAAATTCCTTTTCATCACCGCCGTTGAAAAAGCTGAGTTAGCCATGGAATTTACCCTGCATTTTGCTCTCCCAAAGACCAGTTTGAAAATACGCGAAAATAGTTTGACCCTGTCAAATCTGCGCCATAATCGTAAAAAGCCGTATGTTATTTATTGAGTACGTGCTGCTTTCTGCATTGTCCATTGAGCTCAGCTTTTTCAGGATGAAATAGGGCAAGTACCCGAGTAGTGTACGGTAACATTTCTGTAAACACAGCTGCAAATATTCTTGGTTCTCCTGTCTACGAACACTGTGTAAAGCAATTTTTCATCTTCATATCTATACAAACTGGAATCCCATCTATGCATCCACTACCCACCAGAACTGGAGATGAGAAATTTTCTCATGATGCATGTATTACTCAAGGGTGTGGGCTCTCATCACCCTATTTGTCTGTATTCTTGCTGCTTTCGTACTTATGATTCTGCAAAATCTTAGTGTTTGGACTAAGAAGGTAGTTAATGTTTTGCTTGGTGTGCAGTGTGATGGCTACACACGCATGTATAATACCAGACATGTGTAGCCTTATTTCTTACCTTTTGTCCGATTATACCGGTGGTGTGGTTGTTGCTAATATTCCGAAACGTAAGGACGCGGAACGCAATATGGAAAAGTTGCAGATCACACAAAAATAATAAAGATATGACAAATGAAGCAGATATCGTAGTTGCACTGTTGGAGAGAGGTCAGACTCAGGGAATCAAGTTAGTGATGCTAGAGGTGATAAAGTTAGCATGAAATGATTGGTAGGTTCGACTGTAGCAAGATTAATAACAAGGAAGGAAGCGAATACAGTATAACGAGAAACTAATAAGCGTATGTCGCTGATAGGCCGATTTTCTTTGCATGTCTTAAAAATTACTACGTATGTTACGATGTCTGTTATTGTTAAATGTGTGGCTGAGGGATACTTGATGTCATTCTCAAAGAGTATGCTTTTTGGTGAATCGATCGCAGATGCGGGGGGAATTAGAGCTTTCATGGGTCATATTTTTTCCAATGGGTTTTAGGCATGAAGCTTTAATTTTGAACAGCTAACAAACGCCGTTCAAGACATCAGTGTTACGGTAATCAGAGGGGGAAAACTCTTGATTAGAATTCTTATGTTGGCGCGGCGGTTTTCCTTGTCTCGAGTTACGGAGGTGGGGGAGGGGGGCGTTCTCTGCCCTTTTCACGGCTAGTGACAAAACCAGTGGAACGACTCAGGTTCTTTCGGAGATGTCCAGTGGTCCTGATCTCATGGCTCCAATATAATCCCAACTCACATAGACATGGGAAGAAAAAATCAAGCTTACATAGTAGATGAATTTGCATAGGTGGAAATGCACTTGCTTAGCAGGCGAAAAAAAAAACTTTTATTCTTAAAGAATTTGCGTCAGTGGTCCGTCTATACGTCTCTTCCTGTTAGGTATGGTGACAAACAGCCAAATAAGTGGCATGGCCCAACGCGTCAGCAGAAGATCAGAAAGCTTTCCATCATCTGTATTGCTCGGATGTGCTGAGCCAGTCGCAATTATGCCTTACGCGAGCAGTTATCCAGCCAGACAGGCGGTCTGGCGTCTGGCGGACATCCATGTCAATGGCGCAGGCCAAAGGACGGCGGCTTTTTCCTTCACCCGTGATACCATGGTCATTTTGCCCGCAGAAAAAGAATGGAATATATGTTAATGCATGTGAATGTTGTACTACCGTCCACGCTTCCCGCGGAACTGGTGCCAGCCCCCTCCACCGTCCCCTGCAGATCTGGTGTCAGCTCCGCTCTACCGTCCCCTGCAAATCTGATGTCAGTTCTTCACCGTCCCCTGCAGAGCTCATTTCAGTCCCCCTCCATCGTCCCCTGCAGAGCTGGTGTCAATCTCCCTCCATCGTCCCCTGCAGAGCCGGTGGCAGTGCCGGCGCAGGGCCGGCGGGCGGCGGCGCGGCCTCCGTCCTGGCACGCGCCGCTCCCCGGCCGGCGGGGCCCCGGGGGCCGGCGCCGGCCGCTCTGTTATCACGCCGTGTCCAGCCGCCCGCGCGGAGGCCGCGGCCGGCGGCCAGCCGGATATCCGGGCAGGGGCGCGGCCAGCTGGCCTCCGGCGGCCGCACACAGCAGCCGGGGACGGTCGCCGACAGTGTCACAACACAGTACACAACAGTGCACAACAGTGTCTCTGATCGCAATGCGGCCAGGGAGAGCCGAGGTGATCCTGGCATCACCGCAATGATCATGAGCCTAGACCAAGGTCCCTTGGTTGGTTCATTGGTAAGAGCTTCTTCGACCATTTGTGGTTTGTGATGTCGAAGTTATGGGATGAAAGAGACAGGTTTGGGTGGTTATTTGGACGTTATTTGTGGTAGTGGTTTGGACGTTATTTCCACTGACAAGACGTTATGGAGTCGTGATCGGGCATGACAACGACCAGGCGACCTTCTTGAACCTAAAATGTCCATCGGACATGGATCTCTGCAGCTGAATACAACAATACTTTAAAACTATTGTTTCGCAACAGAGAATGCTGCTATATTTTATAAACAGAAGTGCAACGATGCACAGGTAGTCGATGGACGTTGACCATACATCAACTGATGGAAATGCTGCTAGATTTGTCCCTCACCAGACGATTGGGTGGTGGAGGCGGACGACGACGCAGCCAAAGGGGGACCCAGGTGGTTGCCTCCCCTGTTAGGCCCGCGTTTTTGTGGAAACCATTGCACATCCTCTTCCCAGCAGGCGGTTTTCGTGTGATTTCAGTTTACACTGAGCTCCGCCCCCTCCCCCCCCTTAAGAAAATCCGGACTGCGCCCCTGCATGGTTGCCACAAACTCTGTTAGGCTTTTTAGACTGCTGGCGAACGGCTCGTGTCAAGACCCTAAAGTCTGTAAAAGCTGACCATGAATCGTACCCGCATTTCTTTCAAAAAGAAATACCAAGGTCATGCCACGTTATGGAGTCATTCTCGAGAGCCTGTAAGCCGTAGATCTGTGTCACATTTTGGCTTCCTTCGCAAGAATTTGATGAGATGTGGACTGTTTACAGGACTGTTTGCACATATGTTTGACAACATATCGGGTTTGAAAGCGGCCTCTTGACGACCTCGCGAGGTCACCTACCTTATACGACCTCAAAAGGCTCTGAGCCGGTTACAAGATAGTTTATGTCGCCGATTCCAGTACTAGCAATGATTTTCACCGTTCAAGTGACCAGATTTCCTGTCTGTGATGACAAAAGATCATTTCGACACTGTCAGCGAACCAGAAGCCGACAACGATGTTTGGTTTTTCATTGTCCTTACTTTGATATCAAGAGAAAAAACAGTCACTGAGGACGACTGACCAATCTTATGACCAAGCTCCTAAAAAAGCATAGCTTGCCAGCCGAGACGAAATAGAATTACAGTGACGGCATAGATGGAAGACGATAAGGTATTGTTCGTCCCTGTGATCTGAAAGATCACCAGGTAACCTGAAGTGTTAGTTCAGGTATCGTTTGAATCAGAAAGGAACGTGTTCCAGGTGCCTTTTTTTGCTTCGTGTCCCCATCTTGATAGGGAGAAAAATGAGATTGGGTTGGCAGCACTTCCCCACTGTCCCCCCCCCCCATTTCCTCTCCCAAGAGTCAGGGGTGCAGGTGAAAATGCTGACATCTGGCCATGGCTAGGGCTCACTGTGTCGCCTCAGACGAAGTGACAGTGTTCCGCTGCGCCATTCAGACCTCCCCGCCGGCTGAGCTGGCACCGCCTCTACGGTGCTCCAAAGGTCGACACGGACCATCTCGATCGAGGGTTCAGATTACAAAAGGCGGACGGACAAAGGCGCCGTGGGCGGTCCGGTGGCCGTGTTGAGGCGGGGCTGCCGGCTCTGCGCCCCCCCCCCACCTCCCAGCCGCTGGCGCGTCTTTTGTTGACTGGCGCCGGTGGGTGGCGCGCGACGCCCCGGGCCATCCGGTGTCGGCCCGACGATCGCTGCCGCCTCGGGCGCGGCCGCCCCGCCGGCCGATCTCAAACAACAAGGCCTGGCCTGCGGCGCACGCCCTTGTCTCGGCATGCTTGCACAACATCCTGTTACTGGCTGTATGATATTCGAAACTACGCCGCGATTCATTCGATTGCATAGAATGCCTCCATTTTCTTTGATGCTTATTTTTGGAATGCATTCCTACTAAGCTTAGGAATGCAGTGTAGCTGAGCTCGCGGATGCCTGTTAGACTTGAAAGTGTTACTGAATAATAGTGGATGCGACCTCTTGGTATCAAATGTTCTCATCTGTTTGACTTATGGTGGAAGGCGGGCGTGAGCGTGCTGAAAGTCCCAATGATGTGGAAATCATTCCGTATTTCCATCGTGATAGTTCAGTTTTCAGGCTCGTCTATGCAGCTCACCAATACCGAACATAGCACTGGAGATTTTCCCGTAACAACGTGCGCTGCTTGCCTCATTTCCCCCAGTCTGATGTCAAAGTGGCACTCTGATGACAAAACCAGCCAGTAGCAAAATGAGGAAAGACTTTCTTTTTTGGTATGGGAAACAAGCAAAACAGAACAAAATGACGATGACGGTTACAGAGTAAATTCGAATATTCTCGTACAGCAAAGAAATTGAAAAAAAATCCAGACTTCCTAGAAATATGAAACGCTGCAGGCCATGCTAAAAGTGGAAAAATAAAGCACATCCCTCATGGAGTAGGATGTGCAGGACATCAATGTTAGTACTTTTAATGCGATGTACAAGAGCTTTGAGTTGCGTCTCGACGCTTTATCACACGTTGCGTTTGGTTTGTGAACCGCTACATGCCATTGCCTTTTCAGTCCACATTTATTATTGATTTCTTTTTGGAATGCTATGATTGGTAATCAGGCTTAGCCCGGTCATTATTTAAGCTTCAAGTACAAATAACTGGCATCCGTGTTTATCTGCTTAGTCGCCGGACTGAATGTGTGGAGGTGTCGTCCCACGTCTTGCGTACCTTTCCTTAACCTGCGCCCGACTGTCGGCCGGCGCCATGCACGCCTGACGGGAGGGGGTTTGACGGTTGCCTTCTAATTTGGCTAACTCACGAACGATTGGTCGCGCGATACAAATAAGCGATACAAATAACACCGTTGGAAGGCTCGTAAAGAGTAGAGCTCGAAACTGATCTCATTTTTACTTTTGAATAACGCCCTATTTGTTTACGTTTGTGGTGTTGATTTACGCCCTATATTTGTTGTCTCATAGCCGCCTGCATGAGACTGAGAAGCGGCCTTGTTTCAGGCCGCTTTATTAGTCACAGCCCTTGAGATCTTAAGGGTTGTGACTCATAAAGTCCAGATAAGGGCACTAGCGGACAGGTAAAAGTCCGCAAATGTCGATATACGTCAAATTTCTCTGATTTGTTCCATATGTGCGAGGAAACGTTGAGTTAAAGACAGGGCGATTTTCGCACAGCTCCACGGCGGACGTCGTAGCCGAACGCGGTATGAAATTAACGGGAACGTATTTTAGCCTTCTTTTATTCTCGCGAAATATACCTTTCCAAATGTTGTTTCTTGATCTTAATGGTTCTTGTGATGGTTTCTCGTGCTTAAATGTTGAAAAAATAGTTGTTATCAATCTACACGATTGGTGGAGCTTTATTTGCGAGAGCCTATTTAGTTCCAAAATTTGCAGCTTTTCGATACTTTTTGAACTGGTATTTTTCGCAATTGTGCGGGCCAATTCTGTCATTTTCTACCCGATCTGAGTCATTCATCGCCGATTTTGATGGAAATGCGTTTGAGTCATAACAGTTATTTGTGACCTGACCTCAGGCCAGTAGTCGGAGATCATTAAAACTCAGCTCATCGACCGAAACTGGATGTATGGATCTCCCCACACTCAAGTTGTTATGAAAAAATCCGTCATTTTTCGAAAAAAACGAGTTGTGTTGGATACGGGCCTGACCTTAAGTCAATGATCTGGACATTCCCGAAAAATCTGAGATACCAGATTTGTTATGTTTACCAAAATCTTTAACACTTTGAGGTTTTGTTGTGATATCATGTTTCGCAAAAAAATAACTGGGCACTAATATTTTTTTGGACATAGGTCCACTTCACCTCACCTACATCAGACACCTTACCCGACCTGAGGTCAAAAATTGGATACAAGGTGTAAAAATGATCAAGAAAAAGGTGCACAAAGTTTCGTGGCGCTGCGTTTGTTTGTTTTCTTGCAGTCGTGGAAAAGACTCATGGGGGATGGTCAACCGCCCCCCGCCCCTCAGTTGGGGGCAGGTTAACGCTGGCTTAACAGTCATTCTCTTTTAATTTTTCCGTCGATGCTTGAGCTCTTCTGTGCCTGTGAAGTAAACCAAAGCAATCTGATTTCATGTTTATACAGCAATATACCAAATGTTTACATATCAGATAAATTAGATAAGTTATTACCTTAGCAGCCTTCAAAGGCCTGATCCGAAGTTTTTAACGACGGCACGAGTCCATGGTGGCTCGACCTTGGCGGAGGTCGGATGTCGCCGCTTCTGAACTCTGAAAGTCTGTTGACATGGCCAGCAAACACGCTGCGAAGTCCCCGGCAGCGGGGCTGCACCTGCTTCGAACGAAACCGCCCGACACCACCCTGGGTGCCACGTCTCCGCCTTGAATTGTGTGCAGAAAAGGTGCATGGGGTCGCAGAGAAGCACCAAGATGTATGTGAGATGAACGTGTCCTAGAGAGCGCATAGGCATGTGATTTCTGAGTCAGCGCAACCGTCAGCGGTAGTTTGTTTTGTTGGAAAATGCTCAGTGATTGCGAATGTTTGATAATTCATATTCAGGCACGCTGGAAGAAACTGGTGACCGTCAGGACACAAAGAACGCAAAAGCAAATAAGTCGCACTCTGCGCGGTTTTAGCGATGAACATTGTACAAGATATTTTAACCCGCCCCCGACTTGGGTGGCTGTTGACAGCCCCCCCCCCCGAGGTCTTTCGGAGATTACGAGGAAACGAACAAACACAGAGCCACGAAACTTTGTGTACCTTTTGCTTCATCAATTTTACATCTTGTGTCAAAATTTTGACCTCAGGTCAGGTCAGATGCCTGACTTAGGCCAGGTCAAACAGACCTATGTCCAAAAAAGTTTAGCGCCCTCGAACTTTTTCGCAAAACACGATATCTCAACAATACTTTCAGGGATTAGTGATCCTGATAGATGCAACAAATCTCCTATCTCAGATTTTTCCGGAATTTTCCGGGTCATTGACCTAATGTCAAGCCCATTTTTTAGAACATGTCGTTTTTTTCAGAAATTGACGGAATATTTCGTAACAGTTTTAGTGTGGAGTGAAGCAGACATCTAGTTACCGTCATTGGGCAAAGTATCAATGACTTCCAGACATTGACATTGGTCAGGTCACAAATAACTGTAGTGTACCAAAATGTACCACTGTCAAAATCGGCGATGAATTACTCAGAATGGGTAGAAAATGGCGGAACTAGTTTGCACAGACGGAGGTAATACCAGGAACCTCAAAAAGTTTGAAAAAGAAGCACATTAAAGTTCAAAAAAGAAGCAAACAGGCTCTCGCGAATACAGCTCCGCCAGTTATGTAGATTGGTAACTAATGAATTTTCCCAAAATTTAAGCATGGAAAACCATCACAAGAACCAGTAAGATCAATAACATTTACAAGGATAAGCTTTTTCGCGAAAATAAAGGGATGCTAAAATTAGGTCCCGTCAATTTCTTACTGCATACGGCTGCGGCGCACGCCGACAGCTGGCGCGAGAATTGCCGTGTCTTTAACTCCACGTTTCGGCGGATATATTGAACAAATCCGAGAAATAAGATGTGTATCGTCATTTGCGAACCTTTACTTGTACGCTGGTGCCTTTATTTATGCGTTATTAGTCACAACCCTTGAGATTCAGGCCATTTCTCGGTCTCATGCAGTCGGCTATGAGAAAACATGTATAGGGCGTAAATTGTTTACATATTATCTAAAACTAAAAATGAGACCAGTTTCGAGCTCTACTTGTCACAAGCTTTCCAACGGTGTGCTTATTTTTATCGTACAACCAACCGTTCGCGAGTTAGAGGGGGGGCGGCCAACTGCCCCCCCCCCCAGTCGCGCATGATCGTAACGGACCGACGGTCGTGCGCGGGTTAAAATATGTGGTACAACGTCCCAAATGAGGGCAAAGCGAGGACAAATGGGCTTGGAAGCATAAGGTCTAATATCAACACTCAGCCCATCCACGTGATAAGATGGCTCCTTAATGACCTTCCTTCTGGGAAGTTTACCACAGAAGCAAGCCATTCATTGTCATGGAGACGCATTTTCAGAAATGGACGCGACCATGCTGGTATGCGGTATCAGTTCATTGCCTGATAAGAAAAGAGAATTGAGTGAGAAATGACGGACTAAGGGCAAGGACCTCTCGGAGCCTCTAGGCAAGATGTGGTGCATGTTTCCGAATCTCTCTGGATACCCGGCACGTAAACAGGCGGAAGAGTTCACCTTCTATTGCGGCGATCGACTCGGACAACAATTTCCGTGCTTCATGCGCGACACACGTCTCAACCCCGTCACAACGGCTGACCGACTGCCACCAATCATAGCGCGCCACGCAGAAGTCAGGTCACAACAGCTGAACCACTGCCACCAATCGCAGCGCGACACATAATACCCGGCACCAAACCGCAACGCCATCTTCCGACCAATTCTTAACACTCATACACGACCTCCACCACAGGTAGCAGGCCGCGCGCTGACCCTAAGTCAGGTCAGACGCGTTCGCAAGGGTTACGAAAGTCGCAAACGGTGCATATGGGGGCGAAATCGGGCAAGTGTTTAACCCGCCCCCGACTGGCGGGCGGTTCACATGAGGTTTTTTCTAGGATTGCGAGAGAACGAATAAACGCAGCGCCACGAAACTTCGTGTACCTTTTGCGTGATCATTTTTACACCTTGTGTCAAGGTTTTGACCTCAGATCAAATCAGGCGTTTGACGTAGGTCAGGTGAAACGGGCCTATATCCAAAGAAGTTTAGCGCCCCGTAACTTTTTCGCAAAAAAAATATCACAATGATACCTTCAGGGATTAGAGACCTTGATAGATGCAACAAATCTGCTATCTCCAATTTTTCGGGATTTTCTGGATCATTGACCTAAGGTCAGGCCAGTTTTTAAGACACGTCATCGTTTTTTCAGAATTTGGCGGAATTTTTCATAACATTTTTAATGTAGAGTGATGAAGACATCCAGTTACTGTCGATGGGCAAAGCATCAATGACTTCCATCCATTGACCTGACGTCAGGTTACGAATAACTGTCGTGAGCCAAAATGTACCACCGTCAAAATCAGCGATGAATTACTCAGAATGGGTAGAAAATGGCAGAGCTTGCTTGCACAGACGCAAGTAATTTCAAGAACCTCAAAAGTTAAAAAATCGCAAATTTTGGAAATAAACAGGCTTTCACGAATAAAGCTCCGCCAGATGTGTAGATTGGTAACTAGTGAATTTTTCCAATATTTAGCATGAGAAACCATCACAAGAACCAGTAAGATCAATAAAATTTACATGGATAGGCTTATGTCCCAAAAATAAAGGAACGCTAAAATTAGCTCCCGTTAATTTCATACTGCGCACGGCTGCGGCGCCCGCCGACAACCGGTGTGAAAGTTGTCGTGTCTTTAACCCTATTCCCGGCAGGGGGGCGGAATCCGCCCCCCTCGGGTTTTTTGCTTGCCGATTCCAGGCTTTTTAACGCAGCTTCACGAAACTTGGAGACTTTTCCTAGCTATTCCTTCTACGCGCCGTGACAAAATTTCGAAATTCTATTTCGCTCAGGGGCGGAGCCAGGCAACGTTTTTGGGAGGCACCTCATGCCATTTTTGGCCATGTTGAGGGTAAAAGGAAAATGTCTGCCAAAAACAGAGTTTTTAAGATACAACTTAAAACTTTATATGAATGTATAGCTAAATAGTTGGGCAATGTGCATATGTAATTTTGTTTATCTAAAGTCACTTTACAAGGTCAGGTCAAGGTAAAAAGTCAAAATTTGTTTTTTCGCAATAATTTCGGTGCCGTTTTTTCAAATGCCCAACCCGGAACAAATATGACGTAGAAGAGTGCCCTCTACTTGTGTACCAAGTTTCAGCTCGATATCAGGTCGGGTCACGGAGATATGACCTAAAATGTCAGTGCGCGTACCCTACATCGCAAAAGCCAAAAAATGAATTTTTTGGAATAGAGTGAATTCAATCCATTAAAAACGTTTACAGATAATCTTGAATGCACACGACATCATTCCAGGTGACCCCAAGGTCACTGGAGGTCATTTAATGTCAAAGGTCACAAGTTGATCTGAAGAACGTGTGACCATGACAGTTCCCCCTTTTTTATGTCCCTGGCACCGCCTATGCTAACATTATACAAACATTGTAATGCGGTTTGTACTTCTTTAGCATAACATGACTAGCAGAAGCTAAAAAAGTGTTTTGGCCTCTTTTGTTCATTCCAGTTATTAGAAAACTAATCCCCCTATTTTTAAAACCCTGTGAACGCCCATGAATTTTTTCAAAATTTCAAACTTGCATATCCATGGTAAAAGCCCTATCCATAATCTCTCGATTCATGCCAGTTTCATCGAAATCGGTCCATAAACCACGGAGTTATAAGAAGTCAAAAAGTATCCCCCATTTTGACATTTTTGCCCCCCTGTATCCACAAATTTCAAACTTTTGAAAATTTCTTTTTATAAAAGTGTAGTTCACGTAACGGCAAATCGATTGCCGTTTGTTGCGATGAAATCGGATAAGTAGTTCTCGAGATCTCAGGGGGGGCCGAATCCGCCCCCCCCCCTGCCGGGAATCGGCCATACCGTCTAGGGCTCCGGGAATAGGGTTAACTCAACGTTCCGGCGTATATATTGAGCAAATCTGAGAAATTAGACGTGTATCGGCATCTGTGGACCTGTGCGTCGGTGCCTCTACCTATGCGTTATTAGTCACGCACAGCCCTTGAGATTCAGGCCGTTTCTCGGTCTCATGCAGCCGGCTATGAGAAAACATACGTAGGGGGTAAGTGGCTTACATATTGTCCAAAACTAAAAATGAGACCAATTTCGAGCTCTACTCGACATTTTTCCAGCGGTGTGCTGATTTTTATCGTGCGACCAACCGTTCGTGAGTTAGAGGGGGCGGTCAACTACCCACCCAGTCGGGCGTGATCGCCGCCGACCCACGGTCGGGCGCGGGTTAAGATCAGATGTACTTGCAGTCCACCGACTACTTCAACGCGACCATGGCCATAGCTTATCTGTTCGCGTTGATCACATAATGAAAAAAGGAGAGAGAGAGGAAGACAGAGACAGAAACAGAGACAGAGAGAGAGGGGGAGGGAGGGGGAGGGAGGGAGAGGGAGAGGGAGAGGGAGAGGGAGAGGGAGAGAGAGAGAGAGAGAGAGAGAGAGAGAGAGAGAGAGAGAGAGAGAGAGAGAGAGAGAGAGAGAGAGAGGAACAAGGACAGAGTTTTAGATTCTGATCACCACATTTGTTGAAATGCATCCAAAGAGATATGAAACAGTACAGTAATTATCCCAACATTGTGCTCCTCCTAGAAATTAGCAAAATGCTCCGGACACGATCAACAAAGCCTCAAGACTGTGGAGGAAGCCTCTGACGGTCATGCCAAGAGCTGGGTCACACCAGCGACGTAAAAGAGGCAATGCACTGGCTGTGACGAAACCGCAGGATCTCCGTATGGCTGAAGGCTGCCGCAGATGGAGCTGCCGGGCTGCCGCCAGCGAGCGATGGCAAGGTTTCGGCAGCCGTAAATTCTGTCCGCAAAAACGCTGACGTCCCGAGAGGAGGCAGAGCGTCGAGCCCCGCCTGTCCACCGGCAGTGGCCATTCCAAGCTGATGGGCGTCAAATGATGCGTGCACAATCCATCTCAAATTGTTTCAAGAGTTTTAACCGGCAGGCCGGCCTTGGATGCTTGAATTACGAAGGATAATATTTTTGGGAACTATTTTTGATGTGGCCTTAGTCGCTGTGCGCAAATGTGATTTAAAACGCAACCTTGCATAAAATTGCTATCGACGTTGCAATATCAAAATAATCATGCTGCTTAATGGATGACATAAGGGTACTTTGGCGTAGACACTGTGTATTCAAATTATCTTTTCTGTGGATGCCTTGCTGGTTTGAAGGGTTCGAACCAAACTCATTCCTGGTAATTTCGGGTATTTTCCCTTCGAGTTATCTGATGCGGCGAAATCCAACGTGTCTGAGATGATCCCTGGATAGATGACGTCATTTGCAATCGTTCTCGGAAAGATCGAGGTTCCTACCTCCTTGGGTGCCCGCTTGACGTTGATGTATTGGCAATCAGAGGACACGAATAAGAGTGGGTCATTCGCAGAGCTCAACCCGTCGATCACGGCTATACCGGCGTGAATGTAGACTGCGCTGTTTATCATCCACACAAAGGCCGAACGTACCTCGTGCATTGTGCCTGCCGTGGTTCTCCCGCACTGCGGTCCGTGCCCCACTGCCGGCGTTCCCGTATCCAGCGGTGACAGTTCCCAGCACTGCCCGGTTGGTATCAGTCCGGCCTGGTGGGTTCCGCCGATGCCAGCGAACAAATGTCTTCATACAAAGATGATGGCTTCCATGATTCGCGTTTTGATTTTTTGTCTACTGTTTCATTATATTTTGTGAATGATACGCTGCATGGCTGGGAAAGTATTGGTGCAATCGTGAGATAGACGACCTCGTTCCCATTACTCGCAAAAAGCGTCAAGGGCAATGCAGGTTCAGTCCAAATTGAAATGAACAATCAACTTTACTGCCTCGAGACCGTCTGTTTCTATGCAACAAGACGCAAACTAAGCCGGGCATCAGGAAAGACATCTTCATACCGCCAGATAACGAATGTCTGTTCTTGAGAGGAATCGTGTTAATACTGAGTTCTACGAAGTTCTAAAAACCTGCACAAAAAAACCTTCGCAAATTTACTTTAGACTAACGGGGCACCAAAACGTTTGCTCTGGCTTTTTGCGTCTCTGAAAGGATTAAACTCGTTCCCTGCAACGGCGAAAAAAGAAGCAGGAAGTTGGCAGAAATAGAAATCCTGCTAGTCAAAGCATGCATGACATAAAGCAGACGTGGTGAGCAAGTTGTCGGTGGTCTCATGATTCATGACGGATCACTGAACTCGAATCAGGGGCTTTTCACAACTAATGTTCAGACAAAACGGTGCCACAAGATGCTTTGGTTTGCCTGAACACCGGATCTTATGAAATAATGTCAGCGTCGATAGGCGGGAAATATACCAAAATATTTCTTTGCTAATCCGAGATTACTTTAAAACTTCATGCTATGATCGAAAGTCAAAATCTGGTTTAATGCAAACATTTTTGGTGGCAATTTCCAAAATGTCAAATCCGGAACCGATATCACTTAGTACAGCGTGCTCTACTCGTGTGTAAAGTTTCAGATCGATGTCAGGTCGGGTCACAGGGCTGCGACCTAAAATGTCTGCGTGTGTACTGCTATAAACAAAACTTTGGGAAATTTGGCCGATTCAGGTGACTGGAAATGTTTTCAAACACTGTGAAATGAACTAAAGGCCTCTGAACGAAGGCCTCTGAAGGCCTCTGAAATGAACCATGTCCTCTGAAGTCATCTGAGGTTTAAGATCAGAGGTGGTAAGTTAACCTGATAAGCACGCAGTCATGGCAGTTCCCTATTTTGTCTGTCCCTGGCGCCGCCTATGCCTTGCCCAAACAATGTCATACGATTGCTACTTCTAAGTATAATGTGACTAGTAAAAGCTAAGAAGATGTCTTTAAATTCAGCACTCAAAAAGTAGTTTGCCATTTTCCAAGCCCTGTTAACGCCTATGAATATTTTCAGAACTCTAAACGTATGGACCAGTGGGAAAAACCCCATCGACTAACTCTCGTTTCATGTTAGTTGCATCGCAACTTGTCAGAAACTTCGGAGTTATAACAAGTAAAAGCATGCCTCCATTTTTGGCTTTTTCCCCGTACATCCACCCCTATCAAGACTCAATTTCTTTCGATAGAAATGCAGTTAAAGATATAATGGATCGATTGTAGTTTGTTGTGATGAAATCGGACGGCAGTTCTCGGGATCTTGGGGGACCGAATAAGCCCCCCACATGTGAATTTGCCCTATTTGTTACGTTATGGGTACGGGAATAGTGTTAAGCCTTAAGGAATTGCCTCTTATGGTTTCCGCTAAGGTCCTTCGAGGTGTCTGGCATCCTCAAATTAGCGCATTTTACTAATTCCCAAATGATATGTCGGCATTAAACATAGGCTGATCATTGACTAGCTTTGAGATATTGTTCTGTGTGCCAGAATTGTTGTTCAAGAAAGCGTGATTCAGGAATTATTACGAAATGCATTCAAGCAAGTCAGCAAACAAGCATTTATAACTGTAGTTTTCAGCACTTGTATGAATGTTTGCTCGCTGTGCTCGCTCACTCCTGAAATATGTACGAGTGGGGCATGCAGTCCGCGAAACTGAACCAAGATGCGTCAAAATGATGGAAACATTCGTTTGTGCAGTGGATTTCCGTTTTCCGATACCCTATGGCAACAAACTGCAAAAAGCCCGATTGTATATATTTGTTTACTTGTGACTCTAGCTGTTGTAACCCTTTGTTTCTACATATCACCAGAGAACAGCGTCACCGATGCACTGCATGTTGTCAACAGATGGGTAAATAGTCTAGAACAAGATGGTTATTTGTTGTACGGTTTGCAGCGTTTCCTAGTTTTCCGGTTTTGGTTTTAACCCTGGCCCGTATGGGGGGGTTATTGCAACCCCTTAGATTTTCTGATGATAATTTGCTAACGGTTTGTTTGATCCACCTCAACCTTGGCATACACTCTGGGACATACTTTCGTACTTAATGGTGCGGAACCTTTTCCTCTACGTTGCCATGGTTACGAGCTATGACGTCACAACGGGAACTCGGCCAGCCGTTTTTACACCCCAGCGCGGCCGGTAGAGAGTGGTCCCATTTTTGTCTCACGGTAATGCGGCTGGGGTTGTATTTTTTATTTTTTATTTCATGACTTATATTAGTTCATTTCATTTATCACTATTTTTTTCATCATTATTATTATTATTCAAGAGAATTGGATTATGGAGTTCACGAATACAATGAAATATGAATGAATCGACTCAAAGTGTTATGTCCTGTAACATTACGCATACATTTGGTAGGCTCATGCTCATTGGCAGGATTATCGGGGGTGAAAATTTTAAAAGCGCTTTAATACATGTAAGCCACGCTTCTCAGATAATCCAAGGTAATTCTAAGTCACTGTCTTAAGACAATATTAGATGCCTTAACCCTATTCCCGGCAGAAGGGGCGGAATCCGCCCCCCATCGGGTTTTTTGCTTGCCAATTCCAGGCTTTTTAACGCAGCTTCACGAACCTTGGTCACTTTTCCTAGATATTCTTCCTACGTGCCGTGACAAAATTTCAAAATTCTACTTTGCTCAGGCGCGGAGTCAGGCAACGTTTTTGGGAGGCACCTTATGCCATTTTTGGCCATGTTGAGGGTACAAGGAAAATGTCTGCCAAAAACAGAGTTTTTAAGATACAACTTAAAAATTTATATGAATGTATAGCTTAATAGTTTGGCCATGTGCAGATGTAATTTTGTTTACCTGAGGTCATTTTACAAGGTCAGGTCAAGGTCAAAAGTCAAAATTTGTTTTTTCGCAATAATTTCGGCGCCGTTTTTCTCAAATGCCAAACCCGGAATATATATGACGTAGAAGGGTGCTTTCTACTTGTGTACCAAGTTTCGGCTTCATATCAGGCCGGGTCACGGAGCTATGACCTAAAATGTCAGTGCGCGTACCCTATATCGCAATAGCCATAAAATGAAATTTTTGAAATAGAGTGAATTCAAATGATTGAAAACGTTGAAAGATAATATTAAATGCATAGGAGATCATTCCAGGTGACCCCAAGGTCACTGGAGGTCATTTAAGGTCAAAGGTCACAAGTTGATCTGAGAAACGTGTGACCATGACAGTGCCCCCTTTTTCATGTCCCTGGCACCGCCTATGCTAACATTATACAAACAATGTAATGCGATTTGTACTTGTTTAGTATAACATGACTAGCAGAAGCCAAAAAAGGGTGTTTGCCTCTTTTGTTCATGCAGTTGTTAGAAAACTAATCCTCCTATTTTTGAAACTCTGTGAACGCCCATGAATTTTCTCAAAATTTCGGATTTGTTTGCCTATGGTAAAAGCTCTATCCATAATCTCTCGATTCATACCAGTTTCATCGAAATCGGTCCATAAACAACGGAGTTATAAGAAGTCCAAAAGTACCCCCCATTTTGACTTTTTGCCCCCCTGTATCCACAAATTTCAAAATTTTGAAAATTTCTTTTTATAAAAGTGTAGTTCACGTCACGGCAAATCGATTGCCGTTTGTTGCGATGAAATCGGACGTGTAGAACTCGAGATCTCAGGGGGGGCCGAATCCGCCCCCCCCCCTGCCGGGAATCGGCCATACCGTCTAGCCCTCCGGGAATAGGGTTAAGACGACCTCGGGCGACCTAAGATGACCTTTGCATGTCATTCGATAATAGTTTCGGCAAACTGAGATGCTACGTTTGACTTCAGTATCTATTGCTACTTACAGAGAGTACTTCTGTATCTCCGAGAACGCACTGCAGCCAACGACCCCGTTGGAGAAGATTGACATAACATGACCCGCATCGGAATCCATGGGTGAAATATGAGCGTTTGGGATGAAGATGGACTCATAATTGATTGGACAACACTGTAATTTACGTTTGCTTTATTGTTTTTTGTTTGTTAATTTGTGCTTCAACTTGACAAAGTAACGCTTTTTGTGTTAATTTGTACTTCAGCTTGAAAAAGTAATGCTTTCTGCCAATGTTTCACCTTTCAGCTAACCTGGAAGGTCGCCCGCTGATCTGAGAGCTTCTAACGGGATACCAGTGACGAGATCTCGTGTCGCGCAACACGCTGGTGTTTGCCGCGACGCTCTGGGACGCACAGTGTGGAAATGGCCGGGGTTCGTACGCCCCCCCCCCCCTTTACGTCCGCGTTATTATACATAAACCGCGGTACGAGGGAGGGTTAATAAACGTTTTACTGTCTGAGGAATGTGCGTTTTGTTGTCAAAACCTTTCCTCAATTCGTAATCCGGACTATGTGGGGCGTTTGCGCGGCGACGTTGCTGAAGAAAAGCTTCCGTGCGCACAAGTTGGAGTGCAGCGACAGGGGACATCGCTTCAGAAATGGCTTGTGCCAAAGACATGTAATGCACCGGCAAGTTTTGTTGTTGTGGCCGCCATCGAAGTTCATCTGTGTTACACAGGCAAAACATGAAAAGGAAAAAACGCGGCACAAAACCCGATGTCAGTTCCGGAAACGTTCTCAATGATCCATCCATCCAATCTGATTAGAATGCGCTTTGATGTAAACTGAATCGGCCGATCAGTCGCATGGCATCCAGTATGTACTACCTGCGCAGCATATGCTACGCATAAGCAGCGAAAATATTGAAAGTGACTTTTGTGACCTTTTTTGGGTAGAGATGGTCGGTCATAGCAATATCAGTGACCTGCAGCGGTTTGAAACAAACGTCATCGTGCAGCTCGACGTATCACCCATTGTTTGCCCCCAAGGCCAGACGAGTCCGACCCACGACTGCGTGTAACGCGCCCCTGAAACAGACCATGCGCAGGTCTCTGAAACACGTAATGACTACGAGACGGTATCCTACAAATGAAATTCACGTTTCGCGATAATCCAGGAGGAATGAACGAGCGCAGCACAAGAAGCTGTGCACTGGGTATATCGGTACATTAACTAGTAATGACATACAAGGGATGAAGCAGACGCCGCGAGCGGCACTTGACACATGACTGAGAATTCCAGTGCTGCGGCACTGAAATCGGATATAGTGGAATAAAGTGCGGTTTAAAATACGCAATGGAAATATCGTGAAGTGACCTGGCTCGAAAGTCCCAGAGACGTAGTCAGATATGCGCTTCATGAAGCGGACATGCCACAAGAACGCTAGTTATGTGTTTAACGTTAAACTTAGCATGGTTAATCGAGCAGACTTGTGGATATGATTTCTCTTTTGTTTCTGTCTTGACGATGGCGTCTCTTTTGTGCTTTTCACCTTGCGGTACATCTACGCCTTACATAGGCCCTCGCTGAACGAGGAAGTTTTGTTTCAAATGTCTTATTTGTCCAGTAAGTAATGTTTTGCAATTTTTTAGGACGGTTGAGACTTTTGTAAGGTCAAAACGCCAGTTTCCTTTCATGCGCACTTTTCACAACAATTATGTCACATAAACAAACTATAAATATTGATTTCGCTCAAAGCGGCAATGGGACGCATCCTACTCCGACATAGCTCAAGCAATAAGGAATTCAACGCAAAGTTTGGTACCCGCTTCGCAACATTAAAAAAAATCTGTGAAACCCAAGCAAGCAAGCAAGCATGCGTTCAGAAATCCAGGTTGGCATTGCCTGTAGAAATGCGTCCTGAAGATGCGTCCTCAGTAACATTTCTGCATTTACCTTGTGACCCGATGTGTTAACAGTTGCCGATTTCGTACGGCATCCTATGGCGCTTTTAGGGGAAGGGATCCACCCAAAGAACTTAGATGAAAGTAACTTTGCAAGAAAACCAAAGCAATTTTCAGTTTAGAACATGTATCAGTTGCAAATACACAAATTCAAGCTGAGTGAGAAAACTGGCATACATCATGAGTAAATCGACAACTTTCTCACGACGCCCGCTTCATGCCATGCATGTTATCCGTGTCTGTCTGAGTAACTTATCAGTAACTATATTAATGTTTGGCTCATTCTCTTGAGGGACACTGGCGGACGCCCTGTAATAGATGTCCAAACACTGAACACCGGGAACTGATACAGATCTGCAATGCTCTGGGCGTGTCCTATGCTCCCGTGTCGAAGTGGTTCACCTGATTCTTCCCACCCCGATGAAAAATGCCGTGAGAGAGGCGATATTCCCCGGTTACTCGGTCGCCCACTGACCGGCGTTCCGGAACCGTGCGGCCCGAGCGCGAGGCGACGGCGAGCCAGCTACTGTCGTAGACAAGCGGTCCTGATTTGGCGCGGCCATTACGCCGAAATTCCACTCGGCGCGGCGCGGCACGAGACGGCACCGTCACGCCGCCCGGCAGATATCCGTCCACCGGCGCGAAATGTCGCCGACGAGGAGACGGCGTCGACTTGTTTTGCCGCGGGCGGCGTCAGCGAAACTTTTAGCAAAATGATGAACTAGCATCGGCGCTTCACATGCGACAGGGCGCGTGAAACAGGAATGAGGTGTTAGGCGGCCAAGTTTCGAGTAAAAAGTGTGGCATGTGTCGTTATCACCATGCTCAACCAAGTGAAACGGCTGTCGGCACGTTAATGGGCTTCGATGGCGCATGCCGTTCTACGTGGTGTGGGCTGGTGTACGTCAGTCAGGGCACACAGAAACAGCTCCCGCTGCTGACTGTACGACATCCGAGGTTTACAAATAATCTGCTAAGAGTAAAAATTGATGCTATCCGCGAACAGCTTCTGAGCCAAAGCAATCGGGAAACACTGGTCACATGTAGCAAAAATGAGCTATTTTGCGACTGCAAGCCATTGTTTTGCAAACGATGACCCGAGGTGAACCCAGATCATAAGATCAAGTAAGGTCATGGCCTGATTTTTGGCATTTTGCGTGCTTCCAGTCCACACTCTCACGAGAAGGTTAAAAATTGCCTTTGCTTTTTCGTATTTGGAAAACGTTTGCAAATTAAACCAGATTCGTTCCAGAATGCTGGTTAAATTGGCACAACACCAAGCTAACAAATGATTGTTGTTAACGTCACATGAGTTCACATATGACTTGGGATACGACCATATACTTGATTTTTTGTGCCATCTTCGATCGGCTTCTTGCAAGCCATGCCGCAAGGAAAACACAGAAACGTTAGTCCCAGCAATGCCTGAAAAAACATTTGTGATTTAGTTATGGCGACATACAACCTGACCTTATATCGGTCATCTGTATATCACGCCGATCTGTAACTAGTGACCTTGTTAATCGCCTGCCTTTTTGTGAAAGCGTAGGCATCTCGTGTTGGTTAAGATAATGAAATTTGAGGCTGTTCATTTTTTTCTCGTTCGCAAACTTGCAGGCTAATCATGCACTTTCCCCATTCTATGATTAAATCGCGCTGCATGACATGGAGCCGTGGTAAAAAGAGCCAGATATTGGATAGGTAAAGACGATGGAGTTTTAGGTAAACCCACTGATTACCTGAAGTGGAATAATGAGCGGCATGCAAGACGCCAGTTTCGCCATCCTGTGGCTCTCATCCCGTCTGCTGTACCAATTCTCTGAAATGCTTCTGAAATTGCTGGTGACAGCTGAAATTGCGTCACAATTTCGGAGTACAGCTCTGATACAGACATTACTTTTCCTCAGGAACGGACTCGAAGCTGATGGCGGAACCCGAGGAGCTGGACCCGCTGCTGGCCACCATGGCCAACTTCTCCAACATGAGCATACCGAGGGAGTCCAAGGCGCTTGGCCTGGTGGCTATGGTGACCACTTCGTGCATCCTCGGCGTGGTCATCCTCACCACAGTGATAGGTGAGAGAGAGAGAGAGAGAGAGAGAGAGAGAGAGAGAGAGAGAGAGAGAGAGAGAGAGAGAGAGAGAGAGAGAGAGAGAGAGAGAGAGAGAGAGAGAGAGAGAGAGAGAGAGAGAGAGAGAGAGAGAGAGAGAGAGAGAGAGAGAGAGAGAGAGAGAGAGAGAGAGAGAGAGAGAGAGAGAGAGAGAATTTGCATTTGCGGAAGATTTAGAAAATTATTTCTATTTTTGGTGCCAAACGATGCTGTCGCATCGCATTTTTCACTGCAGTCAAAAGACATTAAAAAACATATCAACAACCTGGACATTCCGCGTTTCCCAAGGAGTTATCAAGCACTTCTAGAGGTTTCATGATATTTTCCTGCAGCTATCAACAATTAAGGAATATGTGTGAATGCCGATATGAGATATGTCAGCGACCGAGTGTCCATACCAAACATACCATGCATACCAAAACATACCAAAAGTTCCTCCCATTGGTGGGTAGTGAACGGATGCCTCTTTTGGGTTTGGGAGGTCACGCCCAGGCATTGCAGAAATCGTTGCGATCTGACCTCAGCGCGAGTGGTTAGTATGCCAGCAGAAGTCACTTTGGTGGCCGGGTCTCCGGAACCATGCAGAGATCGTCATCAGGTAAGCAGAGCGGAGCGACTCAGGGTCCCGCCGAGGGCCACCGAACAAAGGCCGCCAATGGGAGAAGCTTACAGTAACCCGGACAGACTCGACACCGGAGCAGGTTTTCTAAATCATGAAGTTTTGCACAGTTATGTGTGGTTTCCACAAGCTCGTTAGAACGGTGCAAGAACTGTAAAACTTTGCGCGTGAAAGTCCATAAAATTTTTTAGTCATTAAACAATGGCGTCATTTTGACGTTGTCTGGCCCAAATCCGTTGTCGCGGTGTTTCGTGGCACATGGCTAATGTTTCACGGCCTCGGCTGGGACGATTAAACAACAGCACCACTCCAGGCTGGTAAGGCGGAGCTTTCTCTCATTGGGAGCCGCTTCAGCTGGTGCGATCAGAAACAAATTGCCCTCTATCGACCCAAGTGGCTGAATTGCGTCCGGGCTCTGTAAGCTGGAGTTTTACGGGGTTTAATTTCGACATCATCCATCCAGTGCCGGGACATTTCCACTTTCAGCGCCGCTCTTCAGACACGGCGCGCCGCCAGGCAGAACAAGCTGACAGGGATATGTGGAACGCCAGCACATCTCAATGCAAGTTATCGTGAAAAGAAGGCAGATCGACATGCTATTCTTCAAGGATGTCACTCGATTGGGAACTTTTTGGTTAACAGTTAACTCGACTTTGATTGGGGGAGGTGCTTAACGTCCGCTCCCCGTGGTGCATTTCTTAGACTCTCCCAGTCGAATAAAAACAGCATCTCGAAACTTTGAGTATTTTTTCCTTCATCAGCTTTGCACATATCACCAAAAATGGAAACGAGGTCATCCTAGGTTTCGTCTTGATGACGTCATGAGGACAGTCACGTTTTGCGATTTTTCGGTGCTTTTACAATGCGTGGCGACTGTGGCTTGTCTTGCATGTCAGCACAACCTGATAGCTCAGTACAGTGCACCACTGAACTCATGCTAGGTCTACATTGGTCAAATACGCATTTTCCATTTTCCGGATCCAGTCAGAATCCATTTTACAAACTAAACTAAAAAACCGATGTGTGCTTATAGCCAGATATATTGTCGGATTTTCTTGCAAGATATTGCACGTACAGATCACGTAGCAGTTTCTTGTAACAGAAGAACACGTTTGTAGTGTGACCTTTGGCGGTTGTACGCGGATTTCAGTTTCGCGAGTAAACTGGTGGCGTCCGTTCGACGCTCTGGGTGACAAGTATGAAGATATCGGCCTTTGCAACGCTGTACAGAATTCCATGAAAATGTGCAACATGGGCCACATTAACTTGCAGGGGCATCCAGAGGTGGCAGATGAAGTTCACTAGCGTGCTTGTGATAGGCCAAGTTTGAAACTACAAAATGTTGCAATGTTGTGTGTGCACGGTAATGTGCGCCATTGCAAGGGTTTATTTGTGTCCAGAACTCTATAAAACTGCCTTTTTGAGAGTCTCCATGTCAAATGGGCCAGGAAATATATACTGCATGACCCTTTATCACTGACGTCAAATTTGAAGGCCTATGTGACTGAACTTTGAAGATCGTGGGTTACGTGGCACTCAAAGTATAAGACCAAGCTGCCAGAGACATATTGCAATGCAAATCTCTGTCTCGGTCTGGTTTTTATTGCAATTAGGCAACTCTAGAGAGAAGGGTCACTTTTAGGTTTTTGACCTGACCTATGACGACAACATTGACCCAGTTCCAAGAAATTGCCCCAAGACCGCATGGTTCGGCACTTTCGATTGCCGTTTGAATCAGCCAAATCAGGCGATTTGTTCTCGAGATAGACAGGGGAACTCATCCCTCCCCTCGTCAACGAAAGGTTGTGAAATATCCCGGTTAACGCCGAGTTAACTTGATGACGTCGACATCAGAGCACACCACAGATTCTGACACAAGCCGAGCAGCGTTCCGTCATGATCGCCGAAGCGTTTTGACCTCGTGACCGACCCTTTTGTTCTGCTCTGCGGTGGTCGGTGGCATATTCCCAAAACTCTGCGTAATTTGCAGTTGGAAAACCTTCCTCCCAAAATGTTCACCAGTACCTGATACTCACACCTCTGTACGAGAGTTCATGGTCTGCAACCCTGCCGCTTCCCTGTCTCCGTCTCCACGTGGCAGCTCACGGTGCAGCACTGTCAAACACTCGGCAGCCGTGGCAAGTCAAGTGGACCAACGGCAACGCAGTTCAAGCTCAAGCTCAATGTCCGATTTGTCGTCTGCCGGAACATGCGCTCTGACCTCCAACGGGAATAACGCGTCCGACACCAAGGTCGAACACCCAGTGCCACAGCCTATCATCCATGGAAAAAGTAAACATCTAAGGGTAAAACATTGCCCGAATTGCAGTGTAGCCCCGCACGATCACCTTATCTCCAGAGGGCTGATAGTGATAGGTGCCGAACGGCTGCTGGCAGGCGCCTTCCACGTCCCGCGCCGACATCAGTAACGTACTCTGACATGATCAGTTTCTATCTGATTTAGTCCGATCTCTGCAATCCATGAAAACACTCCATTACAAGTACATCCCAAGTTAACAGTATCAAAAGTGGTTTTGATAGGCTTCTGGACTCCTGGCATTATAAGATCAAACACGTTCTTTATTCCGAGATACGCTATTTTTTAAAGAAAGGGACTTTTCTAAGTGCCTGTCAAAATCTAAGACTCTACGTTCCAGCGATAGGCTTTCTTTAGGACTGACTCATTGTTTCATAGTCACGCATCATATCTTTTAAAACAGTGAGCCATCTGTTCCATCTACGGAACGTAGGCGTTATCTGTATATATATATATATATATATATATATATATATATATATATATTATGTATATCTGTCATTTCCAAAGTGCTAGGGCAAGTGGTCTAGCGGCAGCTCCATCATCGCTCGTCATCTATGTCCTTCCAGCCTCTCGCCACGGTTTCCGGTCCTATCAGCGGACGGAAGCCGCTGTGGGTACGTCGCTGACCACATCCTCTCAGCACTGTTAGCCGGCGTTCATCCATCTCTTCCTCGTCAATATCCATGTCTAGTCTTCACATAATCCCCGCATCTTTCATCACGGACTAACGTAATGGAGTCCAGTGATGTGGTGTATATAGAAACAGTTATCAGTGAAATCCGTTTGTTCGGGGACAGATTCCACCTGGTTTGCGGCGCGTCTCAGTCGTGACACTCAGGGAGTGTGTCTAGAAAGCAGTGCCGGACATGAGCTTGCAAGACATGGCATGACAAGACAAGACATGACCTTGCGATCATTTACAAACAGCGTAAGCCGCGTTTACTCGGGCATTTGAAAAATTGTCAGATTTTCGACCAGGTTGGCCAGTAATAATCCCCGAGGTTCTGTAATTCTTTCATGCTCCCTTCACATGTTGTGAGATGGCAGCTTAAGTGGTGCAGAAGTGTCGAATAATATTTTGTCGTACTTGACACTTATTTACCGGTCAGCCTACTTCTACGGCCTTGCCTAGTGGCTCGTGTCCGATATATTACCGTGAAGATATTTTGTCAAACCAAGTCCGCATACCAGCCCACTCACCTTCGTTAGGTTTCGAAAATAACGAACTCGTTGAATCTACAGTCGGCGGCAGTATCGTAAGTCCACATTGGCTTCGCCCAGTCCGCATCAGTACACGCTCTCGGCTGGCCTGGCTCACTTTCGCAGTCGCTGCTCGACTGACGAGACGACCCCACATATTGGCGGTCGAAACCCGACGTGAGGTCGGGGTCGGCTCCTCAGCCCTTACGCACGAAGCATTGAATTGTTTTGAAGGGCGGGAGCGGCCCTGCTTACCAACAAACGGTTCGAATACAAACGCATACTTCTGCGAATAGTTACCACGCATTCACTAACAGACAATTCGCTAACAGAGACTGCATACGAGCACACCAGTACAAACGGAGTGAAGGAATTTCTCGCACTCTTACCATTCTTGCTGCGCTTCCAGTTCATCAGCATTCTACCAATCAGTGCATTCGTTCCAAAACCCTTAAGCATTGTCAAGGTACACAGCGGTTTTGAACCGCTGGATTTGGCCAGCGGCAGCACCGCCAAGATGAACCGCAGAACATCCAAGGAAATTACTACGCATTACGTATAGTGCGCAATGCCAAGGCAACTCCTTTTTTATCTGAGGTTTCTTTGTACCGTAGCCCAGTCATTCTGCTTGATAATATCGACATACACCTTTGCAAAACCATTTGTGTTATTGATCCACTATGTTTTAAAAGCTGGCCGATTTGGCCAACCTGACCGGGAATTCGGTAGCTTTTCAAATGCTCGTGTAAATGCGGCTTTGGACGCGTTTCAGGCATCGCCTCATTGTTCATTGTGTTTGCAAACGACATGGCGTCGTTCTCCCGATGAGCCGACGTTGTCCAGGAGCTGGACGACACTGGGTTCCGGACTGCGGCTGTCCAGCAAGGAGGCCATCTACCAACAGTCTCATCGTGGTCCATGTCTTAATCACTTCGTTAGACACCGATCGTGGCCAGCAATGCTTGGCACACGTTTTATTCTGCCGCTGGCAACTGCCTCCGTACACCGCGGCTGGGACAAAGAGCATAACACGTACCGGGTGCCCGAAGAGATATCCAAATGGATTGGATAACGGGTCGGATTGGGTAATTTTTTCCGATAAATTCATAGATACCGGTCGGATATGGATTGCTCTTGAAATGAAAACAGAGGTGGCACAAAACTTGTCTTACACGTATAAAAATTAGAGCGTAATTGTATAAAAAATTTGCAACTGCAGGTAAAATTCCGATTAGCTGTAACTCTAACCCACGCAGTGGAAGAGGGGCGCACTAACGCGCACTGGAAGTGGCTGCGCAAAAGTGCCCCCCTCCGATCTCGGAAACGGAGAGAGCTAAAGACATTAAATTTTATGGCCAGGGTGGGGTCATAATGATTTACTTTTTGTGCAATCTTCATGACCCTAGGTCAATATCTTCAAGGTCAAATTGGGTTAGAAAGATCATCTTTGGACATTTTCTCGGCCAGTGCAGGCCATTTCGTAAGACTTTTCGAACAAAACGGGAAAAGGGTGCTTGAGTGTTAAAACGTGGCATACGGCAATTTCCATTCATATGGCGTCTTGACTGAGGATTTCGAGTAGGGGTCATGTCAAGTCATTTACCTATGGCTTCATTTTTTCATCATTTGCACATCAGATTTCGAGCAACAGGGTATAACTTGAGTGTAAATAAGTGCGCTACACGTATCTTTTGGCATATTTTCAGTGAAGGTAACCAATATCAGCGCATCTGAACACTTCCAGCGTTTATATTTATGTATGTATGTATACGTATATATGTATATACATATGAACATCAATGTGCCAGACGTGTTTTTAGTAGGGTTTTTGAATGTATATTTCATACGAATCAACACATTACAAAACAGATCTGGAACAGGTCAGAAAATAGCTGACCTTGACCTTTGGGGTCCTTGACCCGAAATGACCCTAGTGTATATAAGCGTAACCATGTGCGCATACGTGTTTTTATTAGGGTCTTCGAATACGTATTTCATACCAATCGACATGTCGCAAAGCAAATCTGGACCAGGCCACAAGATATTTGACCTTGACCTTTGATGACCTTCACCGTCACTGGCCCTGGTATATGTAAGCATATCAGTGTGCGCACATGTGTTTTTATTAGGGTCTTTGAGTGCATATTTCATACACATCGACATATTGCAAAGCAAATGCGGACCAGGTCACAAGCTTGTTCACATTGACCTTTGATGACCTTGGCCCTTATTGATCCGGGCTTTGGTATTGGTATATCCACCATTTATGCCCGAATGACGTCGCGTGATTGTGTTCCAAAGGTAATCTTAGGTAAAATGCTATTTCTTTCATAAAGTTTCCATTTGTCTGCGACAACCGTTGTTTTTGTTATGTTTGCTTGACTTCAAGTGCTTGAAACTTGAAAAAAATCCGACCGATTTCCGATTTTTCTGCGTCAATCGACGACTTATTCAATTGTCATAAATATCACAAAGTCCCAGCAACTAGCTCCTATCCGTTCTCGAGATTTTCAAGCAAAACAGGCGGGGGCACAAAAGACCCCCTTCCAGTGCGCGTGCTAGCATACAGCCGAAATTCCGCAGCTGCAGGAGAAAAAGAATACGGCGCATGGTTTCGTTGATCACCAACAACATACCGATGAGATAATAAATTGCAGTCCAATGGATACAGGAACATAGCCAAGGGGGACCATGGGGGCCGTGGCCTCCCCCCGCCAGCCAATCGGTCTACACTAGATACATAGCGATTTCGGAGGAATACGTAATAGTGGTCATATACATGTTGTAAAAGCAAACATTATTTGTTTTCTTGCGCCTTAAATATGGCATAAATTACATAAAATATTGTTGTTTTTGCCTATAAATTTCGCCAGATGCCAATGGCATATGACAAAATTTTACATTTCCCTTCCCCGGGAAAATCCTGGCTACGTACCTGAATGCACGGAGTATTGAGGAATCTGAACTGTTCCGTCGGAAATTTGATGTGCAGTATTGTTGTTGTTTATTGGTGTTTTAGGGCACCAACCGCAGAGGTCCTTTTTCGCCTAACATGCAGCATAGATTGATATACAGTAATAAATATGTCTCAAGCCAAATATCCAGTATCAGTAACATGATAAAGGTGTAAATGTTCAACTCATATTTTCCAAAATGTATTTCCATTTCACACTTAACAGCTTTCATAAGGCATCAAGTTTATTTCATCAGCGTCTGTTTTAGCAATGGCTGGAATAATATAACAGTCATATTAGTGATGATAATATGCCTACATACATCTATAGATATATATTCGTAGTGTGGCAGTATGTTTTCTTTGATACATGTTTCGTTAGAGCGGACGCATGTTCCGCATTTGCTAGTTTCTTGAAACATAATTCAAGTTCTCGAGCCTTTCTTTTAGCACATCATCGAGATTGCATACCGGATGTTCAAAACTATTCATTTATGTATTAACGTTTCGAGACACTCATCTCATCTTAAGAATGGTGAAAAGTGAACACTAGTAACTATTTGAAGATTATTTGCGGTGTACCAGGATCACATGTAACGTATACCGTCAGGAGGGGAATAAGTAAGTGGATAAGAAGACTAACCGAAACGTTTGGTTCAAGGGCCAATTCCTTGCCCCCAGTAGCCCTAACGTGATACAAAAATTTAGTTGTTTGTTTAGGGTTGGTGAGTTTTCATGAATATATACACTTTACCATATCTGAAGCCGTCTCTCGCCATGACATGTTCGTAATATGGTCGTATTGTGCGTCAGTTGTTGTAGCGTTATGGTCTCATCGTGTTCTTGTCTCATGCGTTGTTATAGTGGCGCTCAGTCACGTAGATGCATAGTGAGTCGCCTGGAGTGCGTCGTTGCTGTAACATGAATGTAGTGTACGGGGCGAAGTTTGTAGCCTTCCTAGTCACAAGTAAATTGGTAAGTACATTGGTGTTTTTAAGTTTGTCTGGGCACGTATGGTTATTTTTGACAAGGAAATCTGAAGTCTTTTTTGTAATAAATCATGAATTGCATTTTCCGACCTGTTTTGACCAAACATGTCCCGAAATGATTTCCCTTATCGCTTTTCCGTGTTATTTGTAGGAGGCTGCCATTTGGCTTCGACACTCGAGTGTAATCTGAATCGACTGGTTATGTTGTGTCGGTTCAGTAAAGTACTTGTCCATGTGTCCTTGTATTACTGTTTCATTGTCTATATTAGAGAAGCTGTTGTTCACTGGAATTCGCCTAACTCGTATTAATTCATAGTGTAAGGTACTTCAGTCCGAGCAGTGTTTAAATGCACGTCCTACAAAAATCCGAATGACGCTGGTCTTATAACGCTTGGGACATTCGCCGACTGCATTTAAGCACCGTCCGTTGTCTGTCGTATTTCGTTGAACATTTGTCTCAAAGTTTTGTCCGTGTCCGTTAACTGAGATGCCAAGGAAAGGAATATTATTGTCAGCACTGAACTCATACAAGAATTTTAAGACGAATCAAGTCTAGATTTCACGTATGGGACGGTACTGAAATACAGTCAGCGAATGTCACAAACGTAAGACCAGCGTCATTCGGGTCTTTGTAAGACGTGCATTTGAACACTGTTCGAACTGAAGTAAATTACACTCTGAATCAATACGAGTTATATATATATATATATATATATATATATATATATATATATAAGTTATATATATATAAGCTTTTAGGCATTTATTTATGAACGAACGTAAATACATATTGACCAGAGCTGATGTTAACATTTGCTGTTTGCTGGTTTCCAGAAGGCAATGTCAGTTAGGAAAGAAGGTTTATCATAAGAGTTGTGACTTTACTGAAGGTTCTTACTTATCCAAACGTAACATGAATATCAACAGTTTCAATTTCTTTAAGCCATTCATTTGATATGGATAACAGAAGTGTCCGTAATCACATGGAACAGTTTTTACTCAGTACTGAAACATAGATATGAAGAAAAAAATATGCTGAATATATTAACGTTTCCCAGGATGATTAACAGCCCTGACCTTAACCCATTGTCGCATCAAAATTATTGTTGCTTGTTGTCTACGGGGTGAGAATTGACGAGTGATATAAAGTAACTAACTACCATGGAGGCGTACCCTTATATTTTCCTTACTAAAAGACATGGTTGTTAGGTACTGTGGTACTGTGGCACTAAGGTAAGGTACTTACGTTAGTACCACAGTTGCTACTAAGAACATTTGGTCACAGGTTGACGACAGGCGCATTTCTAGTCCTTTGTGATCGGCTGCTCGAAGTGGGCTCTCTTCTCAGACACACGGAGTTCCATCCCGTACCGTACCGCAATGTCTCCTCTTTCATGTTGGCAGCAACGCCCTCTGCCACCATCCTCAGCGTGGGGATGATGGCTTTTAGCTCGCACATGACTTGTGTGCCATGTCCTGTGCCATGGCCTGTGTCTCTTGCCCGCTGAAGTCCAGCCAAGAGAGGTCCGGGCTATGGGACGGGGACAATGGTGCTGAGAGTTGCTTGACATGATTTTATTCCCAAACGTCGAATATAGGAACTCCATGACTGGCCCTGTCACATGAGGTGACGCACTATCTTGTTGGAACCAGCACCGGCGGCGAGTGCCCAGTCCCCGTATAGCTGGCCATACCACCTGTCTGCAACAGCTCCAGATAGGCCAGACCGGCTGGACCGTCCACCGATTCCTCGAACCAGTGCACCGGGAGACACGTGCCATCTGCAGTGTGCGCACAGGCTGTCACCTTTCTGTGCGCTGTACTGCACTCCACCGCACTGTTCGGGCTCTCCAGGACCCCAGATTACGTCATTTTTACGGTTGGGAGCCCGGAGGAGCAGAGACTATTTCTCATCACTCCACAGGACTCTCTTGAGCCTCTCCTCTTCATGGTTCAGCCAGAACACGCACGCTGCCAGCCTGGACTCCTTGTTGGCAGATGGGAAGATCTGGACGAAATCGGGCTGATACGGCTTCATGTTAAACTTGCTCCGCAGGATCCTCCAGATCTTTCTGAAAGACATCCCGAGCTGTTCTGGGGCCAGCTGAATGTGGGTCTTGGGCTGCTGCCGGGAAAAAATCACTAACCCTCTGGATTTCTTCTGCGGTGGTTGGAGTGCGGCCAGGAGACACGGCAGGACGCTCCGAGGCTTCGGTTTTGAACCTGTCGCATACCCTGTGGAAAGCCATCAGCCTGGGCTTGTTCGGGAAAAATTGCTGCCTGGAGGCTCTCCTTACAAGGATCGAACTTTGCAGTTCAACAGACTTCAGTTAATCCAGTTGGACTGTTCTTTGGTGAATGGGCAGTTGCGTTTGAACCGCCGAAGGAGGCTGGTGGGAAATGGCCCAATATCTGCAAAACATGAAATGTGAAATGTCCAGTTAAGATGAAATATGAAATGTCCCGACGTGTACACCATAACACATCTAGCAGATAGCTTTGTTTGTTTGCTTGTGGTGCCGTGACAACATGCTTTGTATCAGTTCTTCCTGATCACCTTGTACGATCATTCTAGCTTTCATACAAAAACTACGACAATGCTGAAGCACAGGTTCCAAGTAAGCTATATGCCCTACAGTTATATTATGAGACGGAACTTGTCAAGAACGCTTCGTACAATGCAGCAATACACTGTGGAAAATGACCACTTTGATAACAAATGTATGATCTCAGTAATAAAAGCAATGTTAACAAAAATAGCACAGAAATGAACATGAAATTCCCTCTGGAGGATGATAAGATGAGTGATAAAAGCTTCCACATTCGGTAGCAGGAGACCATGGCGATAAAAACAAAGTTGTTTTCATCGGCAATGGCCTTGTTGCCGTTGTTTTCTGGACCAGAGTAGATTAAGAGGTAATTTACGTTGATTGTGTGATGGAAGAAATACCGGACTAGACGCGTTGTGTTAACGTTGGTGGAGTGAATAACTTTCACGAAGAAAGCTGTAGTCTGACGACTGGATTTGATTTTGTCCGTGCATTGTGCAGTTTGTGCAATCCCATTCTGGGTATATTTCAGGAAATCGGTACCATAATTTTCGTATATACCCAAGGTGTCAATGTAATATCTCGTGTCCCAATGCCCTCTTGCTGTATAGATAGCAGTAGACAGGTGCTCGAATAGAGGTCAATGCACCCCCCCCCCCCCGAGGTTTTCCTTGGCGTGGCTTTTGGTTCAGTTGCACAGAAGTGAACAGCGGATCCCTTGGTGTTTAAAAAATGTCAGTTTTTTCAACACCACTAAGTTAGATCGGGCCAGAGTTAGGTCATGGATTTTAGAAGTGGCCATTTTAGGGTGAACTTCAAACTGCTGCGACAAACAGTGTTTAAGGACAGACTTTCGAACTCGTTATGGGTGCATGGATAACCGAATGAGAAAAATCGATGATATGAGCTAGTTCACAATGTCAGGTCTAAATCTAAAGTCAAAATTATTACCGATCATGAAATTCCGTTCCTATCATCTCAGCCAAACAGCCGTGATATGCATAACAAGCCACTTATCGTCTACCGGCGTATCAAGTTTCGGGTTCATATAAGGTCAGGTCATGGAAAAATGACCAAACATGTACTCGTGAATACGCGTTTTCTGTGGAGGGCAAGTATTAAAAAGCCGCCAGTTTCTTGCTGAATGCCTAATTCAAAACCAAAATGATAGAAAACAGTGTTGGGGATGACCGAGCCCAACATTCGATGGCTTAGATTTTTCTAGGCCATCTGAGGTCATTGACCTGAGGCAAACTTTATCAACCTTGATTTGCCCTTTTCTACAAAAACTTGCTTTCTCGAGTCTTTTTGACGCTGATTTCGAATTCGGCGCCCAAAATTACCATGAAAGTATACTCACTGGGGTAAAAAGTTGACAGAAAGTAATGTATCAGATGGGCTTTGCCTTCGGTCAAGCATTCCGTGCCATGCCCACGTGCAGTTCTGAGGAAGCCGGAATACGCAAAGAAGTTTTTGCTTACCAGTGCTTACTTCCTTATTTGGTGGTCACATTGTACCGGGTGACGGGAGTTGGCTAAGCATAACATATTTTTCGTGATTTTCGCTTTTTCGAGGTCAGTAGGTCAGTGATCTAGGTCAACCTTAGACGACGTCTGGTGACCGTGGTGGCAGACATTTTATCTGTGAGGTATTTGCGAGTACCAAATTGAATCTAACGCCAGAATTTACCCCGAGAGACCAGAAAAAGAACGTAAATGATACCATGAATCATAAACATGTGACTTTAGTTCAGCTGAAACAATAATATAAACATAAATACTGGCCTGTGCGTCCCAAATCATATACCATTTATTGCAATTTTGTGTACCTTACATAGACAGCTGTATATGTTTTGGCGCTGTGACCAACGTTTTCACGGTAGAAGTCTTTGACCTTATTTGACCCCGAAGTTCACACTCTAGAAACATTAAACTTGAACGCAATAAAGCTCGTTTAGGGCGACATCCATCCTGCGAATTTGGTGGCTCCAGCCCTGCTTGTTTTTCAGATCTGGGTGTAGGGAGCAAATTGCCCCCACCCTCCACCCGAGCGTGTTGTATTGGACCTGCCACCTGAGCGAGTGTAAATGCAAACTTTTTAACACGTTTTTTTCCAAAACTTTGCCAAATTCTTCTACGTATAGTTTCCCCTCAAAGCCGTGCTTGCCATCCAAATTTTATGTCTGTGTTTAAGCTTGTAGAGAGAAAGATTTAACATGGTATTCATACTGTACAGCTGTGATAGCGTGCCTTAAATTAGTTATTTGATGCTTATGCCACAGATTTTCTATCCTCAGAATCAGCCATTTTACATAACGGATCGGATGCGGAGGCATTTTTCTCCTTGATACGGATTCGATTCGTATATGGACAGCGTGAAACGGATATGGATCAATTTGTATTGTGAAAAAACGGTCCGTGTTATGCTCTACCGCCTCTTGACGCTGCCTCTGGGCGCCGAGACTGCGCGCTGCCTCTGGACACTGCTGACAGGTATTTGCGCGAACCACTGATGCTGAGTGCGGTTGCTGGATGCCGCCGCCGGCCTCCGTGGCTGATCACTCCTGTTGGACCATTTTGCTGGTCAGTTCTGGACGCCGTTAATGGGTGCTGGTGTTGGAAACAGGACACCCTACGTGAGATGTTTTCTCTCACACACACGCACGCCGATAACGACCTGCTGCTGGAATGGCGCTCCGGCGCTGGCGGCTGGTGGGGCGCGTCTTTCGTCAGCAGAGCCGGGCCAGTAGCGGCCCTCTCCGGCGTCCAGCACGGCCGGCCCAGATACGAAATCGTCGGATTTGGGCCGCTAATTCACGAACGATCGATGCCGGCCCCGCTCGGAAGACTTAAGCGCCACCTGCACCCGGTGTTCCTATTCTCAAGGTGTTTGTCAGGCTACAGGTAAAACCCTGGATATCCTTCACAGCCGAGCAACAAATCCATTCAGCCGCATCAAGGATTCTTTGGGGTGAGTTTTGACACGTAATCACTGTCAGAAGTTGCACAGCATCAGACTTACTTTCTCGACTGTTGTTATCGGTGATAAAATAGGAAACCTCGGCGTCTCCTTAGCGATTTGCCTACGGACCTGGTTTGGCGAAGTTTTTGTCGATATTCCGACGATTTCAGTCATCGGCCAGGAGGAATGTCTAGGTCTTCTCCATTGGCCAGTCCTTAAATTCAAAAGAAACTTGGTCTTCCGGCTAATCAGTAACTGAGCTGCAGTAATACGTAGTATTGCTGCAGGTTTTTTGTCTCTCGCATAGGTTATTTTATTATGAACGCAACGATAGCTGCACGCTCATGAAGACGATTTGCAATGCATTTTGGGCAGCTGGTTCTCGTAGTAAGCTATGGCTAGAGTTTCCTGATGCAGTCACCTTTTTTAGGTGACTGCATCAGGAAACTCATTTAGGATGGTTGGTAGGAAACGATTAATGCATTTTTAGCTCTGGCTGCATACCTACCTACCTGCCTACCCGACCAATTTACCAAGCCATTGTCAGGAAAGATAGTCCAGCTGGTAGGTTAACATGGCCATGCTGATGTTAGTCCACATTGCTGTTATTGTTTTCAAGTTTTCGTTGGTTAATAATTATAGATAAAGTAGGTAGTCCATACATGTGCCTATCGCTGGTTTCTCAAACTCAAGCAGCTCAAACAACTTGCTTATGACAGGGATAGGATAGGTAGTCTGAGTTATATTTGTACACACATGGGCAAGGTTGAAAAAGTGCTGTTTTTTGGTGTTGAATACCAGACGATATGCGCCCCAAAAACCATTTTGTACTCCAAAACTGATCTTGTGCCTTTCTCAAAAAGCTACATTATAACTATGTTGACGATTTTATAACTCTGCAAGCAAACGATCCTGCATCCATTTAGTAAGAAACAGATATGATGTCATAACTGATTTACACCAAGAATGCCAGCTCAAACCAGTAACAACGTTTGCGAAATTTTGTACTCCAAAACAGAAATTATGCTCCGACACCAAGAACAAAAACCGAATTTCCAGCTCCGCACGTGCTTGCCGTGGGAAAAAAAACATTAGAACTGGAAAGATAGGTAACCAGCTAGATTCCTATGATGCAGTCATTTAATAGTTTTTGCGATACTGTAGCTGTGTTGTATTTTCACATGTTTTGTATTCAAGCATCGCCTCGCCTTAAACAAATGTTTTTGAAGTTTTAGTTTAGAAAACTGGCGCGGATGGCCGACGGCTGGCTGTTGGACCTATGGGTAAGGTTCGGCTGGCTGTTGGACCTATGAGTTAGGCTCGGCTGGCTGCGGCTAGGGCGCTTCGGCTGCGGGGGGGGGAGTCGAGGAAGGGCACAGCCGTGTAATCTTCTGGACGCCATGTAATAGAGAAATGTTGATATGCGTACGGTCTTCCATAACACAGCAAATGTTTTAAACGTTTTACAGTAACTGAATTGAGGTCACTGACTTGGACATTTTAGGTGCCTAGGAGGAATCACGAAATAATAGGAAACGTTGAATATACAGGATGCATCCCGTAGCATCCAATTAAAACCAGAAACCACTGACACGACCTCCTTCGAGTTAATTCGTAGTCATTGTGTGATACGGAAGGGTATCTGAGTATCACACAACAGTAAATTGAGTATCATCGTATAACCAAAAAGACAAGATTAACGCTTGTTTTTTTTTCATCGCTCTGTTTCGTAGATTGTAAATGGTCCCTTTCTGTTCTGTCGAACATGGCCAAATGGCGAATACTTAACCCGGCACTGACTGGGGTATTTCGCCGCCTTCCATTGACTGCGGGGGATGTTTAACGCCCCTCTCCCCCCCCCCATCTATCTCGACAACCAATCGTTAGATCCGGCTGATTCCAACGACGATCAATAGCGCCGAGCCTTGCGACCCTGTGACTTATACTTTTTTACTCTGGGATCACTGAAGTCACAAATAGGATTAAACACGGAACAGTAACCATTTTCTCCAGAGTCACTAAACCACTATGAAATACAAAACGAGACCCCAGTTTGCGCGGTAAGGTTCCTGGCATCTCAATCTCATATTCTAGGAGCCACCTGGCCTTAGATCGTGCAAAGTCAAGGTGACAGGCCGGGTCATATTTGGGTTCCATTATGACGTGTCATGCGATGCATGTTTTCTGGCCCAAGTGGCGCAAAGATTCTAAAAAGACGGTTTTAAAGAACCTTGAGCTCAAAAAAGCCTGAAGTGCCCCAATTATCGTACACACGCAACAATGCATTAATCTGTAGTTTAAAGCTCGAACTACCACGAGCATGCTAATAACGGTCATCTGACATCTCCGAATGGCCCTACAAGTCAGTTTGTTCATGTTGCACATTCCCACGGAATGTCGCCCAATATTGCAAAGGCCACTATCTCCACGTCGGTGATCCAACACGTCAAATAGGCAGCATAAGTTTTCTCGCTATGCTGAAATCTGCGTGAAACCACCGAGGTCAAACTACGCAAAAAATATTGTAATGTTGCAAGAAACTACTGTGTACTTTGCACGTGCAGTTTGTTGCAATCAAATCTGATAATCTATCTGGCCATATTCGAAAATTAGTTCATTCAGCTTTTGTTCTAAAATGCATTGCCATTGATGAGGAAAATGCGAAATACAAATCTGACCCATGATGATCCAGCATGAGGTAACGGGAGCTCCATATAGAACCCTCAGGTTTTGCAGATGTGTAGTGCAAGCCTTAGACACCACCCATTGTAAAAGCACGGACAATACGGCGGTGAAGTAAAATTGGACGTCAAACCGCGAAATATGGTCGCTTTATGACGTCATTAGGACATGACTTACACGACCTCGGTCTCAATTTTTTGTCTTTATGTGTAGAATGGATGTAAGAAAAGGTATTGAAAGTTTCAGGATCCTGCGTTAATTTGTTTAGGAAATATCTAAGAAATGAGTCAGGGAGCGTTGAACTTCCCCTCCCCCAGTCAATGACGGATTAAGAGGCTTAATGCTTAACTTGACACCTGAAATGCGTGCACTGAATACTGGCAAGTAAGTCTGATTATCACCCCACAAAAATGCAATGACGACGAATAGGTCATCAGGAGCGTGAGTTCTCTCGCATTTTTTTAAGTTTACCTTAGTTGCGACTTCAGAACAATTCCGTGTTTTTTCCTTTTCGAAGTTTGGTGGATTAACATCTGTTGATCGGACCTAAAGCTGGCACAAGAAAAATTGTCCCCTTTTCCTGAACCATGGCAGGGAAAAACAGACTTCTCCCTTCCTCCTGCGAGGGAGCAGTGTGCTGTTTGTGCCATTACTGCTTTTCTGACTCCCCACCGTCCGCTGGCGTCGCCCCTGAGTTGAGTGGCTTGGAGTTTGGAAAGTAGCGAATTCACGTCGGGAGAGGGCAATTCGTTTACGGCCCAATAACTATACTTGGAGAATAAATTCACGGAAATGAACATCTGAGAGCTCGTCGTCCTCTCTCCGCAACTGCAAAGGATACAGAGCTCCACCCCTGTGCTGGAGGTAATCACAGATTTACAGGTTTCCAGTGCGTGACTTGCCCCAAAGCCAGCGACATTATTCCCTGAGTCGGGGAGAAGCACCCCTTTGCAAACTGCCGTGTGATATTTTTTATTTTATACTGTTTTGTAAAACAAAAAAAGGAAAAAAAAGACATTCGATAATTTGGCTATATTAATGGCATGTATGAAACTCTGGAATGGGCACATCAGACGGTGTTCCTGCTCCATTGTTGAAGGCAGCGGTATTGGCTATCCTTTTCATGCCACCGAGTTTTACCCGTCTCACAATCATGTCGTTTTACCGCTCGTGCAGTAACGTCGTTCCCACATGTTGTCAGGATCACAGGCTGCAAAACCGTTCAGCTTATCTGGCCACGACTCACTCACAGCATGCCCGCTCGACAATTTCCTGGCGTACAATCGAAACGGGCGAACGTGTACCTGCGCCTGCAGCGCCGCCGAAACCTACTAAATCAAGATTCGTCCGCTCTTCAGGCGACGCGGCCCAGCGACACGGAACGAATGGGGGTGCATTAATCAGCTGAAAACGCGGCGGGCGAGCCGCGCCGGGCCGGCGACAGCCGTCGGCCGGTCATGAAGCGGCAGCGACGGCCGCTCGTGAAGCGGCAGCGACGGCGGCCCGACACGCGCCGACGTCGACACGATTCCAATTAGCCGCCGGCTCTGACAGTATTGACTCGGGCCGGTGACCGGCCGCCGTCGCCGCCGGCGGCCGGTCGCCGGCTGGTCCGCTCACGCCTCGGCCGGCGGGCGCCAGAGGTCAGAGTTTAGGCGGCAGAACGTCAGAGACAGACAGCAGTGGGCTCGCCGGGAACTGTGAGATCCTTGCAGCTGGGGTGTGGTCGGCGTGGGTATTGCCGTGCGCCGGCTGTTTGGATAGGCTAGGTTGGAGAGGGCGCGACTCTGCCAGGCACAGCTCTCCCGCCGCTACGTGTATATTGCTGAGGGTTAGCCGGGATGGAACAGACTAGCTTGGATCATCAAGGTGGGGCTTTGGACATGGAAAAGGCTGTGTGCACTACATCAGCCAACAGCCGTGTGGGGCTTGCTCTAATAAAGACGTACTGCATATTGATCACTGTATGACGCCTTGCTTGGTTATGTGCCCGGCACTCATTCCGTAGATTCAGCGGCGTACGAAGGCTGAGAATGGATTCACAGCTGGCCAGTGGCTTGAAGCAGGATCATTTTATTGTTATTGTGCTCCCTGAACACGTCCCCACAGCTTCCAGCGCGGTCACCAGGCTGTTCGTGCCCTGCGTCAGCACGCGTGCAGGGCCAGTCAGAAATCACTCAGGCTCTCAGCTCTTGGACCCTCGAAACACTCGACATGGATGTAGACGGGCTCCCGTTGCGTCGTACTGGCGACTGCGCGTCCGTGACACTGCCGTCTCTGGTTTCCCAATCTCCACTCGCACGACTCGGGGCCTCCGACACGACCGTCGCTCTTCCTCTGTCAGGGGTAGAGAGCCGCCGCGCTCCTTCTGTCGGAGGCAGAGGGCCGCTGCACTCCCTCTGTTGGAGGCAGAGAGCTGCTGCACTCCCTCTGTGGGGGACAGAGACCCGCCGCACTTCCTCTGTCGGAGGCAGAGGCCCGCTGTACTCTCTCTGTGGAGGACAGAGACCCGCTGCACTTCCTCTGTCGGAGGCAGAGAACCGCTGCACTCCCTCTGTCGGGGACAGAGACCCGCCACATTTCCTCTGTCGGGGGCAGAGAGCCGCGGCACTCCCTCTGTAGGGGGTAGAGAGGCCTCTGTCGGGGACAGAGACCCACTGCACTCCCTCTGTCGGGGGTAGAAAGCCGCTGCACTCTTTCTGTCGGGGACAGAGAGCCGTTGCACTCCCTCTGTCGGGGGAAGAGCGGCCTCTGTCGGAGGTAGAGAGTCGTGGCGCTCCCTCTGTCGGGGGTAGAGAGGCCTCTGTCGGAGACAGAGAGCCGTGGCGCTCCCTCTGGCGGAGGAAGAAGGCCGTCGCAGCCGACGAGATGAGCCATTCCGTCGGCGAGATCGATTTCACGGCGACTCGGCGACACGGCAGCCGCGTCCGCCGGCGCCGGTGGGCGGCGACAGCCGGCCGCCACAAACATGTTGTCGATCGTCCAGCAGGTGTTGTGGTGTCCGCGCGGCCGGTGAACTGGCGACACGTCGGACGCTGCTGTCCCACATCGGAACCATCGGAACTCGGCGTGTTTTGCGTCCCTGCTTCTGGTGGTGGCTTCAGCATCTCAAGCAACCTCATCGGTCCCAGCAGCTCCGGCGATTTCACGGTCTCCTTCGGAAGTTGGTTCAAAGACCCCAGCGACTCCAACAACCCCGCGGACTCCTGAGCAGACTCCTTCAGAGGCTCCAGCGACCTGGACTCCGCCAGCACGGTGTGTGTTGGGGGAGGGGTGCATTCCTTTGATGTTTTTCCAAGATGTCCCAGAACGGATACTCAAACCGCCCTGACATTCCATAGCTGAGCTGAGAACCTTTCTACTGATCCTCTGAAGACAGAAGGCCACTGCCGTGACAGGCCACAGACCTACGACCTCTTGCTCAACGGCATGTCAAGCAGAAATCGCGATAAGGCGCTGACACTAATCGGATAGCATGCATTTCAAGTAGTTTACGGTACTCAGTTCTACAAAAAAAAAAACATAAGTTGAGACGACTGAACGTATTAACCTTTTATTTAGCTCAGAGGGATTACGTCGTAATCGGAAAGGCTGATTTGCATAGTGACAACATTATGGCTCCGTATTCATCATCAGAATTGTTTTCGGCCTCTCAAAATCGCCCTATAGATTACGCCCCACAGGATCCAATGAACAACGGAATCCTTGATTTTGCCATTCATTGGATCATTGTCATGATCTCTTTTGAGGTCGCCTCTAAGGTCACTGTGTGGCTTAAGATGGTCAAAAGGGACGTCATCGTACATCTAAGAGACCAAGGTACGCGGTCGTTTTTCATTGTTGCATCATGTCAGGTTTGACTGAGTAATGATACCAACGCTCCCCCTCCTTCGTATCGTCGACAGTAGTCAACCGAGGAATACTGGCGAGGTTTAAGTGTCTCTGGTACGATCCGAAACCAGCGCTGATACGGCAGGATTAAAACTGCCACCAAAATCCTCGTTTGCAGTGGCATGGTTTGTCTCACGAAATTATGCGAAATCCTGCGTTCGGAGGATAAACATAAAACCAGGTTCAAATAGACGGCTCATAATCTTCTAACCGCTGGGAATAAACACGGCAGCCAAATTGCAATTTTCATATAAAGGAGCCGAGAAAGGACTAATTAAGACCGAAAGTGTGTGTTCACTTACAGCTTGTTTGAACAACAGCGCGCAATAGGCGCTTAGTTTTGTGAAATTACGCTTCGTTTTCTCATGAGCGGGCCATTTTACCGGATTGTTGTACAATGACTGATCATACAACAACCAAGACTGGTGGGCAAAAAGTTGTTTATTACTGGTTAAATCGAACTGAAGCTTGCCACACCGTGGGAGTCGCTAGCATCCTCAGCACTGGTAGCAGCAGTGGCCTGTTCTCAGAAACTGGACGGCCTGTGGACGAACAAAGCAGAGGGGTACAGACCGTGCCCACAGCTGGCCGCAGCCCCAGCTGTGACCGACAAACTGTCGGTGTCCCTTTACGTAATCACGTCCTGGACGTGGTTTCTTTTAAAGCCCACTTTGAAAGATGCTTGTCCAGAGATCATGGCATGGTCTCCTGTGTCTCTAAAATCTTTATTCAGGTAAAATGACGATCGAATAAACTATACTGATGAGCGGCAGACAACTTGACGAAGTGCGGATGCCATGTTTGCTGCTGTTATAAACGTCCTCCCGTGAATGCTCCCTGTTGAGGGGATCTCAGCACTGAGTAGTTCGATCCGGCAGTTCCGCCCGATCGGACTGGTCTAGCGCCACTAACTGGTGGAAATGCGTCGCATGGTCGATTGCTGCGTCCGGACCGGAGGAAATCGCAGACTCGTGCTGAACAAGCCTCTGGAGCGACTATTACCTGACAGGGTGTCACCTGGGCCCGATTTCCATACCCCCAGGGAGGGGGTGTCAGCTGCGCCGAGCCTGAGCGGAACCAGAATCCGCCCCAGCTGGGGCCGTGTAGCGTCCGTGGGATGCCGTGGCCGTCTCGCGACAGATGGGCGGATCGAACGTTGAGTCAGCAGGAACTGTTTCGAGATGGAAAGTCTTAAAAGACCATCCCGTCGCGTATCATGTGTGAACACGGTACTGAACGTACGTTAAGCGCGTAGTAGCAATGCTCGGAGCTGTTTACAGTGCAGTGCAGTGTTAGGGATCATCGGGAAAAATGTCTTACTATTCGCGGTGAGGACACTGCAAAAAAAGGTTGCCGCCCCGCCTATCCCGTGGAAAAACAGGAGCTCGTGCAGCGCTGGCTTCCTGGGCAGAGGCAATAGTGGTGCCGATGAGAGGGGACCGAGATGGCGCGGTGCCACAGCCATGTCGATACTCCCGCGGGACGGTCTGCCGCCGACAAACATCAAAAGGTCGGAGGTGATGTGATGTGACGTCAGAGACGCCGCCGGCGGGGGCAGCAGATCCGACTGACAGTCGAACACCGGACCGGACCTGGGGCCGGACCACACGGACATTGAGACGGGCAGAACGCAGGGCCGGAAACGCGACCACGCCGGACCGACGGTCTGGCCCAGAGTCGGACCTCGAGACGGAGTCTGAGTCGGAGCCTGAGTCGGGCCGACAGCGGTGGCGGCGGCGGCGGTGGCGGTGGCCAGCGGGCGGATGATTGTGTCCCGTGTCGGGCAGCCAGCCTGTGACGAATGGGAGAGGGCCCGATCAGCCCCGCCTGGCCGGGCCCGGCTGACCCGGCGGCGCCGCTGGCACCGGCGGCGTCAGTGATTAGCGACAAAGCTGGCACGCCGGTCAGGTCCTGCTGATTCGATCGGTCCGCCAGAGGTCGGCAGATTATCGCCGCCCGCTGCATGACGGCAGAAGGGAAGACGTCTTCATGTTTCGATGTTAATTTAATTGTCTTGGAACATTTGCTTGATTGCAATGCCTTTCGCACGTTATCGGGCCAGCGGTTTTGTTTTCTTGTGTTTGGTGACATGCGACTGTCAGTTCCTTTTTGAACTAATTCAGTTTCCAATGTGGGCCAAAATTTGTATCACATGCTTCGATGACTGGTTGGTGCTGAAGTGAAGTGTGGATTTTTTCTTGACAAACTGACGCTTTATGTTACTTTTACTCGGAACACTTTGCTTTTGCAAAGTATGTCATTTGCTTACAAAGGGAACCACAGATATGTTTTTGCGCAGAGTACATAAACAGACAGTGAGCCTACTGCGTTTCGAAAAAGAATGCCTGACCTGTTTACTGGTTCGCTAAATTTATACTGGCGTGTATGTGGTGTCAGAAAAATGGACTTAAACGACAGACACTGTGTAAAAATGATAAAAGGTCTTCATTGTCTCACCTTGGGTCATTTATGACTTGCGGAACCTGATACTTCGTCTCTGTGCAATTCCTGTGAGTTTCTTGTAAGCCACGTGAAGGCAAAAAACGGCTGCCGAACGGATGGCGGTACTGAACACTGCGCCTGTGATTCAGTTTGTGATGTCATATGACCTAATTGATGGTGACCTGGGATGCGTTCGGAGCGCAGATGCAACGGAAAATTTTCAATGTAACGTCGCAGGACTCGCCCAAAGTGGCATTCGGTGAGCTCAGGACTCGGTTAATTTTCCCCATCCCCTGGGACATTTCCATACTACGATGCGCAAGAGTCCTCCATCATACAGTTGATTCATACGATTAATTTGCACTCGTTACTTTCATGTTTCCTAAGAAACCCTCTAAGGCAACTTTGGGTTGCGATCAAAATTATATACAGAAAACGCATGGGATCCTTAGGAGTGTAAGCAATGATGGTTGTCAAAAACGTGACTAGACCGTCACGTGACAAGTTCCGTCACAGTAATGGTACAGTTTGTTGGTTTGTGGCAGCTCCTGTATTCTCTCACACTCTGGCCCGAAGCTAGAATGTTACCGCTCTCCCAGTCCACCCCTAGTAAACCACTCTTATATCAGGTGCGGAAATGACCGGCCGCAATAGCTGGGTGCTGACCGGTCGGCACCAGATGCAGTTAAGACGGTCCGTACCATCTGGGGCACTGACTGAAATGGACCAGCTACAGTTCAGACCGACTGTGCCAGTTGTGGTACTGGCCGGTCGGTACCAGCTGCACTGACTGGAGGATAACTATCTCCTGCAGTACAGCTCGGCGCATCAGGCTGCAGTGAGGAATGCACGGTCCGGTTTCTCCCCACTGACGACCTTTTTTCTTCCACCAGGCAACGTGTTCGTGATCGCGGCGATCGTGATGGAGAAGGGGCTGCAGAACGTGGCCAACTACCTGATCGTGTCTCTGGCCGTTGCCGACCTCATGGTGGCTTGCCTGGTCATGCCGCTGGGTGCTATGCACGAGGTGAGCTCCTGCTGGTGGTGCTCCTGGAGGGTGCTACCGTGAAATTTCTCCCCGATCCTCGTGCTGAACGCAGTTCATCGAGTGCAGGGATCCCCAGATGGGTGATCTACAAAGCGCCATATCATTGGGTCCTGGCTGAGCACAGACGTTGCGGGCCCCATTTATTCTGAACATGCTGCTCTCTTCTAATTGAAATATGGGCCATAAATTGACAAAGGAATAACATTATACTGTCGTCACTAGATGACATGAACCAGTATGTTATCATTCTTCCAGCATTTGCTCACAATTCATGTTTACTTAAAACTGGGAATTTAATGACCACACTGAATTTGTGAGGCATACTTTTCTTTGTTTTTTTAGCTAGTACGGTTTATAGGATGTCTACATTCCACAGTGTCAGCTTATGTATAGTAGTAAGTACAGTGTGAACGGTCCTTGGTTGGTCGTGAATTATGCTAGGCAAGTATACGTAAAAGAGTACTCTTCAGTCAGGCATAGTTAAGACTCGGACGATGGCTGGCGCGTGATTATTATGTGATTTCAAAGCATAACCACTTAGGTGTCAAAACTGTATTATTTTTGCGACAAAATACAACCCAAAGCAACAAAGCAAGCTTTTGGCTTCCGCCATCTTCAGGTCCTAAGAAAAAAATGAATTCGATATGCCACATAAACACTGCACAATAAACACCATGCTCCTCAACTGCGGGGAAATTGCCTTTCACATATTCAGACCGAGTCAAACAATGCATGAACTAGACGAGTCCTATGCTTGGGAGAAGCATTTCGTGAATGGCCACATGAAACGGGCTTTTAGAAAATCGGCAGATGAACCCAGCTCAGGATCGCAGTCTTAACCGGATGAAAGCTTTGCTCCTTGTCAATGATTACCCACATCACCTCGTGAACCGTGCGGCAATCCGTGAACCGTCCGCAAACTCCAGACGGGAAAGCCCTCTCGTGCACCAGCTAAGTCCCCATCTGCATGCGCCTACCATATAGAGATGAAACGGTTTCAAGACGAGTTAATAGTATCATGCGGGGCTCAAAGGATACTTTTTAAGTGGCATGAACACAGTTTAAGGACCCACATTTAAAAACAAACCGGTTAGATCATTTAAGGACCCGCATGAAAGGACAAATTGGTTGGATCAGCTTGAAAACCCCAGCAGTGCCCATCTGGGAGGCACCGGTTCCACACTAGTTCTTGCGGCCAGCGAGGAACACATGATGAAAAATGTTGCGGACAACATTTTTCACGAGCAAATTGTGCCGAGCGCAGGGACGTAACGATTTCTACGTGGACGAGAGCAAGCGGCAGATCCGTTATCTCTTTGATGAACATCTTAGTGATGCCCGCCTGGGCAATCTGAACATGCCTCTGGTTGAACACATTGCGAAATTTCATTCTGATGCTTAAAATTCGGAATTAAATATCAGCTTCCTGGCTGAGTTCCTTAGCACGGAAAGACAGGTCGTAGAGGTCAAGATTGATGAGTTCATCAAAATAAGAAACTCAGAACTTACGATGAACACTTTGTCTGGTTCCTGGCCCTTGATTTTGTCAGTAGCATAGATTGCCATTCGACCTATATAACGCATTTCTTCTTCATGCATCGCTAGGTTGTTAGAAGTGTGGTACGTAACCATATGCATCTCCCCGACGTTTGGTTCATCTAATTGATTCGTTGTTTGACTTACATAAGTTGAATATGCGAAAGGGCATTTTCTCCGCAATCGAGGAGCTTGATTTATAGTGTGCAGTGTTTACGTGGTATATTGAATTTATTTTTTTCATGTTAGGACTTAAAGATGACGTAAACCGAAAACTTGTTCTCTTATTCCGGCCTATGTTTTGTCGAAAAAATAATACAATTTTGGCAGTTTATGGACCATGTTTTGCATAAATTTGATAATGCTAAGTAGAATGCGAAAACTACTTGACTATTTTTCGATTGAAAATGTAAGCGAATGCATCGCTGAAAGTCGTTTGCATTAAGCATAGAACGCTTCCTAATGGCAGGTGAACAGATGTTACTTGGGTATTTACACTGCTTCTGCTTTACACTATCGTTATAAAGACAGTGTATGTTTAATTGGTTTCGTTGTTTATTAAAATAAGCTAAGGGTTCCCTATGGGCGTGGCAGCTTCCGGTATGTGCGTTGTCGCGGCTCTAGTGAACCTTGACATTGAGCAGCAGCACCGGGTTTCGATGTGCCGTTGAAAGGCGCAGGTGGCTGGGTAGGGAAGAGACGGCGTTTTGAGTAGAAATTATCTCGTACGTCAGGAGTTCTAATGCTGCCGAATTATTTATTGGCTGCGGTGCGCTCCACTGGTGGACCTCCAAGGATTTTCCGTCCCATTAAATCATAACGTTCATTATGGATGTTTTAACCTTTCAACAAGATTGGAAATGTCACTGCCATTTCTGTGAGGTTAGGTGACGTACGGAACAGAAATTGAAGTGATAAATCGAGTAAGAAGTGCGCAGTAAAGAATTCAGGTAGTGAGAAATTCATGTCGATTTGAAACATCACGTCACGCAACTGTTGGCGCTAGAAACCAATGACGGAGAATACTCAGTACCGGTGGGTGCGCTGCATCTGCCATGAAAACCGGATGATCCATGCCCAGAAATAAGATCGAGTGCCAGGAGCATCATCAGGCAAACGGTGTCACATCTGCATGAGAAAAAAAACGATATGCACACTTGGTCAATACAAGCCTTTGCTTGGAGTGAATTTGGTGCGAGATCATCAGGCAAAACCGGTACATGGTAGGATGTCGTAATATAACACGATTCCCCATAACAATTTCCGTTCTCTTCCGCCCACTTTTACCTTAAATATCACACAACGTAACTAGGTATTTGTCATCTTTTTAAAAACGCGTTGTGGAAAAGAACATGGTCATTATGTTTCTTAACTATTACTACAATAGTAAGACGGCCACTGTTAGGGCCGTCTAGGGGCCTACTGCGATCCGTTTTTCGTTTGGGGACGTGTATCTACAGTATGTTGGTCTGCCTGCAAAAGTAGTAAAGTGGTAGTGCTTCTCCCTGCTACGTTCGATAACACCGAAAGTCCAGTGTTTCAAGCGACACCTTTGCTCACGTTTTAACAAGCAAAGGATTTTGTGATGTATGATGTTACATGATTTTTTTAGGGTAAAATACTTGTTTGTAGGCCTCCTTATACATCCGGGCATTGCTTTTCGTCGATGGCACTGATTGTTAGCGTTGAATGTGAGGAGCATGCGGAAAAGAATGCGTGTCAGCTGGTCACACAGTTCTGGTACCTATTCCTCACTTCACGTCTTCCTCCCATTTTCTTCAGCACGTTCCCAGTGAGCGCGGACACTGACAGTGCCCTACTCGGAAACATAAAAACCCTGTCAAACTTGAGACCAGATACAAGTTTGTGTCCTGCTAATGACGACGTTTAAAGAGACGCCCTGCGCCGGATTCTTGCTTGTTAAATTTAACGAGCTTGGATCAGTTTGTGCTGGAACTGGCGGAATCCTAATCACGGCCCATCTCCGCGAACTTGGGCGCGGTTCCAAGCCAAAGCCCGCTAACTCGGGCGAGGGCCGTCCTGGCCTAGCACCGGTATCATTGACGAAGTGCATCAGCCAGACGGTAGAGGTCGTTCCTAGCCCTGGAGACAGTATACGCCCTCATGATGAAGACCCCCAGTCCCCAGGTCCTTGGGACAACACTGGCGATCCGGTGACGACTCTCCGTCTTTACGGCGGTCCTGTTTTCGACAATCTCCGCCTTGCACCCATGCGAGCAACTATCTAGTCCATTGCATCGCCGATCAGCTGTTATGCCTCAGAGTCGTTTTCTCCTTCCCCTGTTTGACATCTGTGTTCGGGCTCTGAGCCTCTTCGTCGTGGGCCGTAGTGCGTATTCCTACCTAAGCGCAATGTTTATGGTCCGTAGCCGTCTTCATTTCGGGCATTATTCTCTGCTACCGTGGACCAGGTTTTGCCTAGACAGTTTTTTTGTGCCACAAGCCATAGTTCTCTCTATTCCGGCCGTATCCTGGCAGTTACATGTCCTGGATCGACTTCTGCCTTTGCAGAAGTTTTCTTATGACTGATTGTAATCCTGCCTCGCAGGCGGTGTTCTCGTATGAGCCTCCCCCTTCCTTGGTCGTCCTTGTGGCGGCCGCCGGCACCGCCGGAACTAGCGGTGCCGGCGGCAGTGTTCTCCGTTACGCTGCTAGTTCCCCCCCCCCCTCTTCCCCGGCCGCCCTCGTGGCGGTGAGGCCTGCGGTGCCGCCGGCGCCGGCCGCCGCCGCGCGGCTTACCCGGCCAGTCCGTTATTTATGGGGGTGGTATATCAGAGAGGATCCGCCGGGTCGGACGCATACATTAGGCGCGCGGCGGCCCTGCCCATCCTTTCGGACGCACTCAGGAGCCGAGCTCGTCGCTCATCGCCCGGCAGTCGCCGTTGACCCGCCACTTAAAGTGGGCGCCGGTCGGCTCAGGTCGGCGGCGCCGGACATATCCGCCAGTTCCGGACAGGTCGGCGGCGGTGGGGCAGGACCCTGGTCCACCAGTATGCCGCTGTGCCAGTGACACCGCACCGTCACGCGCCGCCGGTTCCAGAGTTCTGGCGCCGTTGGCACTGGGCTGTCCTGCGTCGCGGATACCGGCTGTCTCGCGACGTTGATTCCAGATTTCCTGCATCACCGATATCGTGCTGTCCCGCGTCACTGATTCCTTCTCTACGTCACTAATGCTGGTTGCCCCGTGCCACTGATCCTGAAGCGTCCGAGTCACTGATATGGGACAGTCTTCATCACAGGATGCGGCGATGTAGGCGTCAGACATCGGACCGCCCTTGCCACTGATTGTTTGATGCTTGAGTAGCCGATACTGGACTGCCAGCGTCACTGATGCGGCTAACTGGTTATCTCACGCTACTAATGGAGGGAGACGCTCCCGTTCATGGTGTTTTAGACGCCGCCGTCGACAGTTCCAAGATACTAGGCTCGACCAGCATCTACAAAAAATAACTGGGACAGAAGCGATTTTTCCCACATTCATAATACAGCATTACGTGGGCTGTGGGAAGTTTCGGTGATCTTGGTGATGGAAAAAAATGGAGGTTAGGTGGTACCGCGTGGTCAAAAGTAAAAGCGTCTGGTTCCCGGATTCAAACTATGGCTCGGTGTCGTTGTCTTGGCAGATGACAACATGAGATTGCTTCCTAGCTGAGATCGAAGGGGTTCTCAGCATGCACCTGCCGGCCCGTCAGGTCGCTGGCGAGAAGTCATCGTAGGTAGACGGCGCTGCTTGGTCAGCGCGCGTACGAGCGTGAGGTGCCGTCTGTATCTGACTGTCTCGGCGGACGAGACGCCTTCGTATGCATATCATCATAACGTGATTAGGCGCGACCAGCGAGCGCCATCAGCGGAAACGAGAGCGCTCGGAGAGCCGAGGGCCTGCGGGCGGCTGCGAGCGCACCGCTTTGTGTCGCAGCCGGGCAGCAGCGCGTCATCAGTGTCCGGCCCGGAACACAGCGGCGCGTCACCAGTGTCCGGTCCGGAACACAGCGGCGCGTCATCAGTGTCCGGTCCGGAACACAGCGGCGCGTCACCAGTGTCCGGCCCGGAACACAGCGACGCGTCATCAGTGTCCGGTCCGGAACACAGCGGCGCGTCATCAGTGTCCGGTCCGGAACACAGCGACGCGTCATCAGTGTCCGGTCCGGAACACAGCGACGCGTCACCAGTGTCCGGTCCGGAACACAGCGACGCGTCATCAGTGTCCGGTCCGGAGCACAGCGGCGCGTCACCAGTGTCCGGTCCGGAACACAGCGGCGCGTCATCAGTGTCCGGTCCGGAACACAGCAGCGCGTTATCAGTGTCCGGCCCGAAACACAGCGACGCGTCACCAGTGTCCGGTCCGGAACACAGCGACGCGTCATCAGTGTCCGGTCCGGAACACAGCGGCGCGTCACCGGGGTCCTACCCAGAACATTCATTCCTCGTCAGCACTGCGTCTCCGGTATTCTATCACGTGACTGTCCCTCTCTGTGTTTTCGATTCTCAGCGTCACGCTACCGTGTTGTGTGCCACCGTTCGCTGTGGGCTGCGGAGTTCCAGACTAGTCCCAAGGCATATTGATCGGCAAACTCTTGTCACGCACCTTCGACCCACAGTCATCATCCCACCATGCCTTCTTTCTCCCTGATGCTCACTGCTGTGCATTGGACTATCATTTCGCCCGTTGGAATGGGAACCGACAGAGTATGGAAGGTTCTCTTTCGAAAACATTTCCTCACGAAAAGGGTGTCCTGCCTATTCTTGTAAATGGTTATATTCCAATAGAGCATTTTCGGATGAAAAATTGTCTCCACGCGATGTTCATGAACTCATTGGCAAACCGATGCATAATCATGGTATTCTGCTTGACGTCCTAAGCATTTGGGTGAATACGTAAGTCGTTTTGAATGTGCCCAGTACGCTAGCGAGCGGGCGTCCCTGTGACCCGTTTGTCAGGAGGGGACAGCAGTTTGCGGCGCCGCGCCCGCACGGAGCGCGCTCGAGGCAGCGGTCGACCGTGGCCCGAGAATAGCCCCAGACGCTGCGGGTGTCATCTGCAGCGGTGTCCGGCCGCCGGCGGCACCCACCTGGCCACCGGCGCTCTATAGCACGGATGCGTAATTGCGCGCTCAGACCGGCCCAGCACTGCCTAATAACGGCCACGATCGCACGGCAGTCCATCACCTGGCTACGGCGCCCCGGCATACGGCCGATCAGCCGGCCGCGGCGCCCTGGCATCAGACTTGGCTTAGTTCCGCTTCGGGGGGACCGATTTCCGAATCCACTCGTGGTTTACTAAATCGATTCTGACTCCGACTAAACGAGAGTTTTCCAAAACTTAATCGATTTCGATTCTGGCCATAAATGAAATGAAAAGATACCGTTTATTATAACGATGATTATTTCCAAAAATGTTACATTTCTACGCACAAAATATATACTACGGCAAGTCACAAAGGACCATTATTTTGCCATCAGGTGAAATATTGATCAAGATGAAAATAAATTTATTGTCATGTAAAGAATTCAAATGTACCTAAACCTTTGACCTACGGAATTGTGAAAGGCCATGATACCATTAAAAAAAAATCTTAGGCCATGCCAACGGTAAGTGTGAACAGCGCCGATCACACGGCTTTAGTGCGATGGAACAGCGGCGATCACTCGGTTAAAGTGCAGTGATACAGCGCCGACCACACGACTTCAGTGCAGTGACATGGCACCGGTCACGCAGCCACAGTACCGTGGTACATCACCGCTGACATAAGTGCAGTACACCACTAGGGCGTCGGTCACGCATCTAGAGCACTGCCGTGCGACACTTATCGCGGTAGTAAATGGCTTTGCATGTTCAGGCCAGCCTTATGTTGGTGGTGTTGATGAAGTATAGCTGTTTTCTATTTAGTGTGATTCTGCTCATGCGTTTCACCCAGTCCGGGAGCACCCTACAAGATTGTGTAAATCAGTCGCGTATTGTTCTGAACGATCTTTCTGTATAGTATTGACGAATGTGATCCTGTCGAGGGGTTCACAGAGTGAGTGCGTATTGCTCTCAGATCACCGACTCGTGGGTGCTGGGTCCGGAGCTGTGCGACATGTGGACTTCGGCAGACGTGCTTTGCTGCACGGCCTCGATCCTTCATCTGCTGGCAATCGCCATCGACAGGTGAGTAGGCTAGGCCAGGCCAGGCCAGGCCAGGGCCTCCCATGTCCACTTGCTATCCCCCGGTCCCTCAAACACAGACTGCTCACACTCGCAGCGGGTACTCACCAGCAGCCGTCCACCTGTCATCCCCGGCCGCTTTCACGGCCACATTGGTCAGTGATGTGTAAATATCCTGAGCTCGAATTTCGGAGAATACACACAAGGGCTGAACACTCAACTATGGAAATCTCAGAGGGATTAAATCAGTTGTTTTGGAGCAGCTTTTGAATAACCTCAGGATCGTTGCACTGCGATTTGACCGCATTGGACAGTACGAGGAGGCTGATATGACCCCCTTCCTAAGTATTTTCCAAACCTGACGTGATACAACAGCGAAACAAAAACGATCGTTTTTTGGCTACACAATGGTCGGTTTACTCTTTTATGACACACAGCGACCTTACAGACGACCTCAAAGGAGTGCATATCACTGGATTCTGGTTTTTGTTGTGTCCTGAACGATTTTTGACGATGGATGAGGACTGGAACTGCTGTTGCTATGTAAATGAGCGCTTCATTATTGGATGCTTCGTTACCCATTCGATATACATAAAACGTCAGAAACGTCAGTGAGATGAATTCATTATTTTGACCTATGATGACTTTGATCAAATGAAGGACGTAAGTGAGAAGGTCACTAGCATCATGGTGACACCTAGGCATAACATTGGGTAGGGCTGGGTAAAACATTTAAGTCGATTATGGGGCAGCGACCGTCGCCGTGTCTTGATGTTTTCTTACCGTGTTACAAAGAAAGAGATCACAGGTGAAATGGTTTTTTTAAGAATTTAATGTACATTTTCCGTAAATACGTGCAAAATTTGGAACTCTCCTATGGGAAATTTGGAAGCATTGGAGCAGTCTTTAGGAGCCATCTTATGAAAAAACCCGCAGGAGGTTCCAAAAAACTGCTCTGATGAGGGATTGTGACAAGGTTGAGCAACAATCTGTTTGTGCTCGATCTAAACAAATGCCCAGAAATATTCTATGCTGGTGTAACTTCAGCCGGTGTTTTCAAGCTTTGGTTTCCAGAAATCTGCTGTTGACAAGGGAATAGCAAGGTTGGCTTGACTAGATCTCGACCTGCCTGAAAGTCGTCGAGCGATGCCAAAGCCTTTGAATCCACTTCAATAAGCTTTGCTTCCCATCCCATCCTATTCCATTTTGGCCAATCCAGGGGACGCCCAGCAGCTATCGGGCGAAGGAAAATCCGATTTGCCCGACTCCTTCATCGGATTTGGTCTGGGCGGTTTGGAGATCAGGAGGTTACTTTTGTCAGAATACCAGAGTTTGGTACTGATGCGAAACGTTGTTGTGTGGCTTTGCTTTGCTTGCGTTGGTTCCATCCAGCAATGACTTAAAAACAGAACTATGCAGCAAAACGTATGCATTTTCCACTGCGTCGAATTATAGCCTAAATGCAGACTGGCAGTCTGGCGTGGTGGTTCTGTAGGTAGTGCAGTTCGCTGTAACGAAAGAACCGAGGCCATTTGTAATTACATGCTTCAAAACTTTGCTCAGGTGCAAAGCAATGAAATGGTGAGAAAATATTCTTTCTTGGATATTCAGCTCATGCACCTGATCAGAAACCTTCGCCACAGTCGTTTTTTTCGCAATGTTTGATCGACTGCCAATGTTTATAAAATGTTGCACATCCGCATTTCAAAGTTTGGCCTAATTTTTGCTAGATCCAAATACATAATGAAGTTAACGCGCCTGAGATAGTACTGCCATCTTAGGAACGTAGGTGCCACCAGAAGGCATACATGGATGTGTATGCCTTCTGGAGGCATACGTATCCATGTAGGTATATAGAATATAGAAGGCATAATACAGAAGGCATACAGTAATTGCATAGTCAGTAACATCAATTGAGTCATTATGGGTTTCACTTGAGAAGTTGCCAATAGAAAAGTTAAGGATAAGTTTTTATCTTTAAATGTCACGAAAAGCAAATTTACAAATATACATATATATTATCAAAAGACAACCAAAACACGAAAATGCAAGGTATTTCCTATACATATATTGACATGCATACATACATACATTCATATATATATATATATATATATATATATATATATATATATATATATATATATATATATATACATATGCGCCAAATTAGGAGATGCAATTTTGTCAGACAGAGAGTATTAGATTGACGGATATACAAAATCATACGAGATACGTTGTTTCCGTCTCCATTGCTTTGTTGCCCCATGCACCGAGGAAGATTTTTAATACACCTTAGTCTAGGTGTTGGCCGGGTTTTGTAAGCTGTTGGTGGCAGTCCTTTGTGCCAGTATTTCAGCGGCAGGCGATGTTTGTACTAGTGCCATTCGTTTTCTCCACTGGGGCCAAATTCCACGGGCTGCAGGAGTACGGAGCAGCCGATTTCCCGTTTTTTTTTGCGACCATCGTTCGATGTCTCACACGAAATTTTGGCCGCCCCTCCATTTATGTATGGTTTATGTCGGTTTTTATTTTCGTCGATGTGGCAGGATCGCCTGCCGAATGGTCGGCTCGGAATGAGACAATTGGTATCTCTGCCCTTATTCGGAACAACAATCATTTGCCATTTCTTAACAGCACTGTTTACGTGGAAGCACAGCATGCGTTTTTTCGTTCGGCTTTTGCATCCACCTTCAGCTTACATGAGGCGTCAGTTTTGAATTTGTCCTGAGGCGCTGTTTTCCTGGGACTGAATTTCAAGATGAAATGAAATATAAAAGATGACCTAGAAAGCAAGCAAATGAGTATATTTGAAATCGGGGCAATTTTTTCCACTTCCGGTCTTGAAAAGTTTACTCCGGAAGTCCAATATGTAGCAGAAGATAACGATGGATACTAGACAGCCTAAACTGGAACACCAAATGCGAACCGTACGAATATAAAGAATGTTCTGGACCAAGCAACATCCTACGACGGGACATGGATGTGACCAGTCTGGCATTAACTCTCCGGGCAATGAAATTATTTGGGTGACTGTAAATTGTTTTGCTTGATATATCATGTTCTGGCAAAGTGAGGTGGAAAGGCTGGTACTCTTTCCTGTGTTGCCATTTGTCACCATTATTGCCACAAGACGTTTGACATTATTTTCTCCTTTACGTGAATGCTACACGTAAAGGAGTTGGCCACATTAGAGGGAACAAAACTAAACTGAGAGACAAGCGCACAAGCGATTAAACAAATCCCTCGAGTGTGGGTTTCTTCCTCAGTCCTTTTGATGCACATGTCATCCAGGAAATGGCCTCTGGTACGGGTCTTTCACAGCCCTCATTGCTTGATTTATGATATTATGACCATATTTTAATAGCATTGTTTTACTATCGACAGTCTTGGCGAACAGCGTTACACTGTGAACAGTGAAAACGCCTGCAAGTTTCACCATCAGGCTTTCCTTTCTGGAGACCGAATCATCTACAACAAATAAACAAATTGTGGGGCGCTTTCTGGTGCGTCTATCTCAGGCGCTCCATTCAGTGTTGTGCGTCTGGAGCCATGTTCACCGTTCCATCAACATCGCTGCTAGGGCCTCAGTTTCCCTTCCGTTACTTGGAATACTTGATAAAACAGTGTTCGGGCCGGTCTTTCAGGCAACCATCCCAGAACCTTGGATCTAATCTGAAAGCATCTATGTGGCGGGAATGCACTACCCTTGTGCATCACGCCTTCAAAGAGGCCGAGGCGGCGTTTCTTTTGTAGCGCTGCCGTCCAATGTTGCTACACTTCGTGGTGTTGGCCACATTAGAGACGTGAGGGCTGCCGTATAGCGTGGCCAACACCCAGAGTCGCGAATTCTGACTCTGTTCATAAGCAGAAAGAGTTGCTTTTCAGCGACAGATCAAACTAAGCTATGTGGGTAACATTCTGTCGTCGGTATGCGTATGCGTAGATTGAAAAGTAAGGAGTAATACATTGCGTACTGTAACGAGTTGTCAAGGACCGGCTAAAGCCCCTTGATCACAGTGTCTGTTCTTTTCTTCGTTCTTCTTCATTTATCACACCGTCTCTCTCTCTCTCTCTCTCTCTCTCTCTCTCTCTCTCTCTCTCTCTCTCTCTCTCTCTCTCTCTCTCTCTCTCTCTCTCTCTCTCTCTCTCTCTCTCTCTCTCTCTACCCATTCCATGCCCATTTTTGAAAACCTCAGTGGGTATATTTGGTGTATGAAGTGAGCAGTTGTAGCAGTGAAGGGCTGCATCTCACGCTGTTTCGTTGTTGGCCTGCCAATCTTGTTTTGATGTATGTTGTTTTTTGGCAGAAGGTTTGCACTGAATTTAGGTGTAAACGTGACATTTTGCGCTGTATGATGGAAAATCCCAGCAACCGCAAAACGAACTGACACTGAAATGCATCAAATCTGGAAATGTCACGTCTGCCACCGAGAATATGTCCGCTCGATAGCACAGCCGAATTTAGCCGTAACTGGCGGCACCGAATTTGGCCTGCGGAGGAAACCAAACACGTCATCGGAGCTGGTGTCCTGGCGTAGACGTCAGACTTCATTCACGCCACGTCACCCGCCGAAAACCGGATGGCCAGTCCCTGCACATGTCCGCCAGAGGACGGCGATATGGCGACGAGAAGCGGTGGCGGCGAATTTGGAGGAGTTTCCTGATCCGGCGCGCTGTGGCTCAGCTGGCGAGACCAATCGCCGACCCTTGTCACGAACCGACCGAATGGCAACGGGCTTGGGCGTTTCAATTTCATCCCGTTAAAAATTGGGCGCATTTCATTGTAATGCGTCGCATTCGTCAAAATGTTGGGAGCATTCACCATGCAGCGGTGCCGCCGGGGCTCAGCTAAGAGGACTGCATGAAACCATGCTACCGTTGGCTCGTGAATTACCCCTGGGGAACAAAGATTAATGCTGTGCTGAGATTGAAATTGCATCTAAGTAAATGGTAACTTAATTTTTTCGTTAAGCAAACCTGCTAACTCTTATCGCTACGTAAATGTATAATAAAGTGTCTTGCAGAGTGTTATACCAAGTCAGGTAGGTTACAAATGTTGCCAGGTTGATAAGACTATCTGAAAGTTTTTTTTGAAACGCCGGTGCCATGACTTGCCGACTGGTCAATGTGATGCCATGCGCCATTTAATCATCGTCATGCACAATTGCGCAGCCTTGTTTACCACGCTTAACAGGCGACACCTGACTGCGTTCAGGCATCGGTTGCTTGGCGGCGAGCTGGTCGACCCACTATGCCGCGTGAACATGGAGTGGTGGTCCGCGGCCATGATGTGAAGCAATGCATTTGTGTGAGCTTTTGCCTTTAAGGTGTCCGAGATATGCGCTTTCCAGTGCGCATAGTCTATCCAGGCGCTCCTGGGAAATTTCAGGTGGTCATGCGCCTGTCTGCGTATGACAGGAAATCCGACTGACTGACTTTCGGTAACTCATCATTGGTGTTTGGTGACCTAGCGAAATATTATGGCGGCACCCCGGGATCGGAAAGCAAACAGAACAGCGTTGTTTGCCCAGAGAGCGAGTCATTTAGGAAAGCAAACGTTTGACTAGACGTGATGTTTATTGATCTCGTTTCACGGCAGCTGGAAATTTGTTTTACCTCTCAGATATGGCGGTATTCCCTGAATTGCAATCATCGCTTAGAACAATAAGAGCTTCCTCTAATCTGCAAGTTACGGAATATTTTTGTTTAGATCGGTCCTTTCCGTTATGGAACAACAACGTCAGTTTCTCTGAATCCCACCAGCATATCATAGCCATCTTTGGAAAAAAAGGAATGAGACAGGTCTTTATAATTCAGGTCTTCCTGCGCCATGACTTGAATCGCAAATACTGTTTTTTAGGCGCACCTTGTTCTCACGTGCTTTTTTTTTGTTGTGACATATTCTGCACGAGACCCACAAGATATTCCAGTAATATTAAACCAGTAAAACATTTTGTGAAGTTTGCAAGTAAAAGCAATTCTGAGTTTGTTTTCAGATTTGTACGTACATTTCAAATTAGTTTCGGGCAAATATATTTTGCCTTGTTGCTCCTGATGTCAAAATCATTTCGTCTAATCTAAAGCAACTATATGTCTTGTCTGTTTCCAGTTTCGGTGTATTTTTTGCTTCGTCATACTTATGGTTTTTCTCAGATTGTCTATTACTGAAATGATATGAATTTGTTTTTACCGGTGACGTCAAGGCAGCCTTTTAAAATGCAGTTTTGCACCGTCTGGGTTCTTCCTTCACAGCGACAGTCTGGGGTTAAAATCTCCCATTAAGACCTCCGCCGCGCATCTCAGGAACGAAGAGCGCGACCTGCACGATTTTGAGTGTGATCGATAGGACGTGTCTTTCTCATTTCAGCGTGTGAAAGTTAACCTCTTGTGTAGACCCGTGACGTCACAGGTCATGAAAATGTATTGCCGAAGAAGGTGCAGTGCATTTAACAAGACCTAGTGCCTAGCAAGCGTATCCGTTGAGTAAAGACTCTGAAAATGATATCAAGCGAAAGATCACAGCTCGCATATCTGGCATAATTACATTTGTACCGTAATAGCCCAGGGTAGCTTTGGAATGTTTTGAAACTTCCAGTTGTGAAGTTACGACCCTGTGTGGCAGTGATGGTCAGACTCTAGCAGTGATATCGTGCTTTTGGCCACTCTTTCCTACTCAGATTCGGCTCTCCCCCTGTCTCCCTGTGCTGCTTCAATTTACGGTCACATGCTGCCAATAGTTGGTGAACAATAGCAGCGCTCGGTCGGCGCGGCCTACCAGGACCGGGCAGCAGCCGACACGGCCAACGACGCCCGGCGAAGAGGTCCGTCTGATGAATATCGGCTCATAGACACTACCGTTTTTGTCGGATTGGTATTGGTTTGGTACTTTTAGGTGCAGAATTGAACAGTGGTGCCCTGGACAGAAAACAGTCCCATAATCTACGACTCCTTTGCATCTCAACTGTGAGATAACTTTCAAAACCCCTAACGTATTTAAATTGCATGTACATACGCATGTATGTACGTACGTATGTGCGTACGTATTCGCTAATAGCAACATCTTCGTTGCGAACATGAGTTTTCGGATGCATTCGTCATACTTATCTCATAATAAAAGAAGAACGTCGTACGAGACACATCATGCCCAGATAAAAGAGAAACAGTGATAAGTCGGACACGAAGGTACAGTAACATTTGAAAGGATACATGCGATGATGAAAGCAGTCAAGAGACAAACGCGCATGTAACTAGGACAAACACAGCAGTGACTAGAAAAGGGAGCGGCAGCAACTAAACAGAGCGAGGTGAAAATGCAGAATTACAAGATATTAGCGATGTGTCTTTCAAGTTCTCTGAGTGATCGGAAGCGAGCGGCCTCGTCTTAGAAGTACGTTACCAGTGGTAAAACATGGGCTGTGATGATGAGCTTCAAAGTCGTGCTGTTGAAGTCGCCGAGAACGGTGCAGAGAGGCGAGGACGGCTTTGCATCTTCTCACCATGACAGAGATATGGACGGAGGGCGGATGAGCTCGGCTGTCGGAGAAAGTAAGTTTTCGAAGAGTTCGTTTTGAGGAAATTAGCGTGAAACCGAACTGGAAGGGCGGACAGAGAAGCTTCAAAGGGGATTTTAGGTCCACCGGTTGTCAGCTTGTATTAATCTTGTATTGTTAAATATGACCATTGAAATGATAAAGTATTCTCACCATTTGATTGTATGTCCAGTGGTCGACAAGACTACTTGTGCTTTGCCACATTTTCCATGAAGAACTGACTGCATTATCGAGTCTCTGTCGACTGAACAGCTCACCACACCCCGGCCAAGGCGCGCAGAACGCCCGACATCATGTTACTATTCTGTTTTTACCCTCGGTAAAATGCCACCAGTGTGAACATTGTTTAGATCGCGATGTTCAAATTGATCAGTCGACAGGTACAGAAAGTTTGGTGGTTTCATTGTGTATGGTTCGGATGTGATTGGCGAAAAACAGAGTGGGAGAATTTACTTTTAACCCACTCCCCCCAGGTGATCGTGGGTTAAGTGCTGTCACTATCAGTGAGCCCGAAATGAGATCATCCTCGGCAGAATTCTGGTGTTTTGCCACCAGTAAACCAGAAATAATATCATCTTTGGACAGAATTCCGGTGTTTTGCTATCAGTGAGCCCGGAATGACGCCATCCTTGGCACAGTACTCTGTTCAAGATTATATGTTATATATGTTATTATTGGATGTTTATAGTTATATTTATGATTTTTATTATTATATATTATTATTATGTGTTACTGTTATTGTTATTATTATATGATTATTATACATATATGTTAAGTGTTCTGCTATCGGTGAGCACAGAATGACGATCTCTGCAGAGTAGTCACTGGCGTCATCTTTCGGATGACCGTGGCGGCTGCTGTTTTTCGATTCGATGCGATTTTAACCCGCGCACGACCGTAGGTCCGTTTCGAACATGGGCGACTGGGGGGGGGGGGCAGTTGGTCGCCCCTTATAACTCACGCAAGGTTGGTTGCACGATAAAAATAAGCATACCGTTGGAAAGCTTGTGACGAGTAGAGCTCGAAACTGGTCTCATCTTTAGTTTTGGATAATATGTAAGCAATTTACGCCCTATATATATATGTTTTCTCATAGCCGACTGCATAAGACCGAGAAATGGCCTGAATCTCAAGGGCTGTGACTAATAACGCATAGGTAAAGGCACCAGCGCACAAGTAAAGGTCCCCGGATGCCGATACACGTCTAATTTCCCAGATTTGTTCAATATATACGCCGAAACGTTGAGTTAAAGACACGGCATTTCTCGCGGCAGCTGTAGGCGTGTGCTGCTACCGTATGCACTAACAAATTGTCGGGAACTTATTTTAGGGTTCCTTTATTTTTGCGAAAAAGACGATCTATGTATATTTTATTGATCTTAGAGGTTCTTGTGATGGTTTTTCGTGCTTAAATGTTGCAAAAATTGATTAGTTACCAATCTACAAAATTGGCGGAGCTTTATTCGAGAGAGCCTGTTTATTTGCAAAATATGCTACTTTTTGAAACTTTTTGAGGTTCCTGGTATTACTTACGTCTGTGCAAGCTAGTTCTACCATTTTCTACCCATTCTGAGTAATTCATCGTCGATTTTGACGATGGTACATTTTCGCTCACTACAGTTATTCGTGACCTGACCTCAGATCAGAGGCTGGAAGTCATTGATACTTTGTCCAATAACGGTAACTAGATGTTTGCTTCACTCCACACTAAATATACTATGAAATATTCCGTCAATTTCCGAAATAAACGACGACATGTCTTAAAAATGAGCTTGACCTTAGGTCAATGACCCGGAAAATTCCGAAAAATCTGAGATAGCAGATTTGTTGCATCGATCACGTTCACTAATCCCTGCAAGTATTATTGAGATAACTTGTTTTGCGAAAAAGTTAGAGGGCGCTAAACTTTTTTGGACATAGGTCTGTTTGACCTGACCTAGGTCAGGCACCTGACCTGACCTCACCTGAGATCAAAATTTTGACACCAGATGTAAAATTGATGGAGCAAAAGGCACACAAAGTTTCGTGACTCTGTGTTTGTTTTGTTTTCTCGCAATCTCAGAAAAACCCCAGGGGGGCAGTCAACTGCCCCCCCCCCCAGTCGGGAGAGGGCTTAATATTATTCTGACAAGTGTTCATAGCTGACAAATTGAAGGTGGTTCCTGGTACGAGAGAAAAACTGGAATTATATTCCTCATAATGGTGGTGTGTATACATTCTGAAGAAAAACGACGTACCTATGCACCTTATACAATATACACACCTTACATATACACCACATATGTAGCCATGTGCGCCATACATACATATACATCATGTGCATGTGTGTTTACCATATACATGTGTAAATGTGATATTTTTGTACTGTGACGGGTCTAAATGTCTGTAGTCTTACAATCAATAGCCCTTTTTGGCCATTATATTGTTAAACGACATTTCTTTGCATTTAGCATTCCTCATTGTCGCACATATGCTGTTGTTTCACACCGTCCATGCAGTTTATCAAAGCTATTAGGGGCCTTTGCGTTTTTGTTGTTGAATGTGGGAATTCTTAGGCGAAAATGGAGAGAAGGTGGTTTCATTAATGCCAATATAATCCTGTTATCGCGCACGTTTGCGACACGGTGTTCCTCGGTCTCATCTGCTGTTGATGGCACATCGCACGGCTCACAAATGCATAGAGGCATCGCTGAAATGGCATTTTCCCATGATGACATTGCCCTGAGAGCGCAGTATTATCTCCTTCGGAACTCCCCTCATTTCATAAACACCATCTTAACTTGGCCGTTGCATATCGTACATCTCATGACCCTGCCGACAAACCAGACGATTCCTACTTCCGAAGAGACCGCTCCTGGTACCCAGGAGGGATGAGAGGTCGAGAGGGACACCAGTCTAGTTACTTTTGCACTTTCCTGGGCAATGTCGCCAGCCTGCGACACGAGGACTTCTGTCATTCAGAGAGCATGACTTTGCCCACGGAATGGATTATGATTAATCATACCGAGGGACCAGCACGGCTCCCCGATACATCGCTATCTGATTGTGTTCCGTTCTGCTGATTTAGTGGTATGACACTTTTAACCCCCCCCCCCGCCCGTTCAACCTTCCTTGAGAACGAATAAACAGATCTCAGTTATTCAAACGGCAATCGATATCCCCGTACCCTGAAGCTCTAGAAGCAACCCATTTGTTGACTTCAAGTGACCCTGAGTCATGGTTAGGGTATCGTAGTGGTGGACAAGGCCTTGAATTAACAGTGGGCTAATATTAAATTATTTGCCCTAATGTCGTTATATCTATATCGCTAATATCGCCTAAATTAAATGCGCTAATATCGCTTAAGAAGCGAATTATCAGTTCAAAATGGTCGAAACTCCCAGATCTCTTATCAAGTAAGGTTGTTTTGCCACGGTGACTTAAACTTTTGGAAAATGTGACCAAAGGTCAACCTAGATCGCATGGTTGAATAACGTCCTGTTGACTTTTGGCATGTGCATGTTTCTGGAGTCGAATGCTCGAGAGGCTCAGGCATGGCATTGGCTTTTGTTCCTTTTCTTGTATTTGCAGTAATTTTATTTTGCTACATTCACATTTCTCTTATAAAAGGAGCTGCATTAATAAGCTGCGACAAGAAAGCATATTTCTATTGCTGATCTAAGTTTTTAACTAAACTTCAATTAAATTTCGTTTGTTCACATGTGTCGCATGGCCTTATACTGGAATTCGTGGTATCTCCGATATGCATTTTTGGAACCATGTCCCAGGGCAGACGAATGCGGAAATGCGATCCCTGTACAAAAGCAGCATTTGTGATTCGGAAAGGACGTCATAGTGACCGGCCTTGTGATCATGGGCGCTACCTCGCAGCAATAGAAATGTGCGATTCAAATACGGCTACTGAATATATGAAGCCACCGGTTTTTGAAGCTCGACAGTTGTGTTGGGAAGAACGAACGGCGGAAGGAGGAATGTGTAACGCACCGTTTTCGCACGTCACCGTGGTTGCCATGAGGACTTCGTTTCTGGTGGCTGGCAATCCGCGATACGTCCATATTCAGAAGCTCAGTTCCGAGGTGCGATATTTTCAGCAGTGCAGGTGGCCAGTGATAAATAGCAGCAAAGCAGACGAGCGTAGAGGCGTGATGACCGAGATGAGTAGGACGAACAAGACAGACGAGATTGGCGAGATCAGACGTAGCCTCGCGTACAGTAGTGGCACGAACTCGCGTCGCGTTGTCATGAGGAACAGCCGAAGTGGAGACTCACAGGTTGCCGATGTCAGAGTGGTGCAGGGTAGCGTCGAGGAGTCAGTGTAGACCTCGCGTCGCGTTGTCATAAGGAACAGCCGAAGTGGAGACTCACAGGTTGCCGATGTCAGAGTGGCGCAGGACAGCGTCGAGGAGCCAGTGCAGACTTCGCGTCGACAGTCTAAAAAGTGCTGGTGAGGGACGCGGGGCTTCCGAGTTTTGTGCGTGGCGCGGGATATGACGTTCGTGACGTTACGTATTCTCCAAAAGGGGAAGTGACATGCTGTGGCGTTGGTGACTGGTGGACTTATTGCTGGGCGGATCTGGAATGTTCTGACGCCGCTCTGACGCTGCTTGAACCTATTGAAATTCGCGCCTATTGAGGTGGCTGCACGTGATCGACGTGGTCCAGTCGCAAATGGGTCGTCATGGCCCAGTGTGTTTCGGCAATGGTCCCTTGGCAATCGTGGGGATAACGGAGGTGACAGAGATGGTTTCGAAGAAGCTGAACACGGTTCAACATAAGGCAGGCGCGTGCGGGGCCTGTGCGTTGCGTATTTAGAAGTGTCACTGCTGCCTCGGCTCTTAGTTTCATGTAACATAGAGTGTTCGTAGGTAATTTCACGCGCTGGTCGTGATGCTAATTTAAAAAGGCATGACGTGCGAGCCGCGTGCGAGCGCTGGTGACGGCGCGGAGTCGACAAAGCGTGGCGCAGCAGCGCTACGGTAAATGTGGCGGATAACATTACATCAAAACGCGACGCCAGATGAAACAGCGAACATATAGAACGCAAGAGAAAGACACGGTGAAAACGTGCAACGTAAAATTGCGCGCTAAAAACTACAATATCTCCCGACATACGCTGCAGATGTGCTCTGTAGCTTACTAGTGAGGAACCTTGGACTTTGGTTTGCTTTGGATATCACTAAGCGAAGAATATGAAGCCTACACATCATGATAAATGATGAGTGCGCATCACCGGCGAAAGATGATGAAGCGCGACCGAAAAATAGTTCGCTGGGGGGCACATGACTGACATGGGTGTACCTTCGAGACGCATCCTTCGAGGTCCTGTTCAGGTCGTTACACGCAGAAATGGCGCAGTACAGCGAAAGCCGTTGAAGGAAGGCCGAATCTCGGAGGAGGTACAGCGCCCATTTACCGACGGCGGCTGTTCTGGTGTTGTGCTGGGCCTCCGGAGTTCTGGTTCTGAACTGGTGCCGAATTCGGGTTCGCCGGCGCAACACCTTCGCGCAGCTCTCGTTGCTTGTTAATACAGCCGTGCTGTAACAGCAGCACGGTCATAGTCCGCCTGCCTCAGGACCTGAGATCTAAACCGGCGCGCTGAACACCGGAGTTTGCACGACTCTTCCGGCACATTAGCATAACTGAGCCTGAATGTATATCCGACACTCATTGTTTTATTCCAGCCTCATCAGATTTAGCACCGTTAGTTCTTTTATCTTTACATGTGTTAGGAGCAGGGACCGAAATTGGCCCCTGGTCGCTCCAGACAACCGGACCGCGTTCTGGATATGGACAAATTGCCAAGTGCCGAAATAATAGGGAAGATACGTGTGGTCAAGAGAAAGCGACCTAGACGCATTCCGGCAACTTCTCCATTCCCAGACACTGACGAATGTATCACTTTGCATGGTAGCTCGTAGAAAACGACCACGGCACATTGGAGCAAACGTTTTTTTGCCAGAACGCCTCCTGGCTGTTAGGAAAGGACTAAAGACCGAACCAAAGTCAGTAAGGAACAATGCTGGTTAACCATTGCTGAGTAAATACATATGTTTTCTTACATACACCCAGGGTTCGCTCCATGGGCCCAAGAGCGGGAGACAATTGTAGCTAGGGTGGCCTTTTGGGCCTCGGGGGCCTCGTTGTTTTAGGGCTGCCCTGGCCTTTGGGAGCCACCTTGGGAGGTGCCGTACCTAGGGTGCAGGTTAAACTTATCGTTCAAGTGTTAAGAATGGTTGTCGGTACCCCATCTCATGCAAAAACAAAAAGAAAATAGGAAAGGAGCCTACTGTGACAATAAGGGACTCCTGGAGCGGCGAGAGGCGTACTGTGATGGGGAGCAGGGCCTCTGGCGACACGGGAACCCCCTGGCGTGGTAAGAGGCCTCCTTGTGCTCAATAAGGACCCTGGCAATGCCTGAGGGCATTGAGGGTCCTTCCCTGACAAACCTTTGTTCGAGGGCCTCCGGAGCATGAAAGAGGGGGACGAAAAACATTGTTGTCCCCGGGCCCAAAAAGTGGGAGACACGTCCCCCCCCCCTCCGCTTCGCAGTCCCTGCATATCACAGTCTGACACCTCCCTGAAATGACTTGAAAAAGTATAGGCTTGTAAATGCGGAACATATGCTTCCACTTGGGCAACTCATCGCCCGTACAAGCGTCCTTAAAATATTATTTAACAGCAGAAAAAGGATCGCTCTTCCTTGCTATTTCGACGTTTGGCAATGTGGGCATATCAGGAATGTAGTCTGGTAATTTGGAACGATCAAGGTCCGATTTTGGCTTCTGGTGCTAGCATATGTTTAAACGAGTATTTGGTCCAATTTGTTGGTTTCGCCAATGTCCTTAATTGCGCGCCACCCGCAACTAACTCATAGCAGTGGTGGCGCCTCCGAGGGATAACAGGGGCAAGCTTCCCCCTCGGCCCCCACTCCATTTGGCTATGCATGCAAAGAAAGGACTCGAAAATGTGTTCCCCCGTGGGCCTGAAAAAGTGTTATCGCCACTGACTCACGCAGTCTCCTGGCCATGTTCATTGCCATATTGTATATTCACGTTTTTGTGCAGTGAAATTGCGCTCTATGTTCCCTTTCGTGAAGAAAAGAAGTCGGTTGAAACAGGGGCTCTGTGTTTTTTGTCAACCCTTCTGGATTGCATCTCTGGACTGTTTTGTGAACAGGTTATCAAAACCAATCCCGCAGACGTTTTCTGCAAAAAGCACCTCCGCCGATTCGTGTCTCGGCCAGCGATGAAGCTGGCTGAACTTGCTCCCCTGGCCTCGTGAAAAGACGTGGAAGCGGTTGCCTCTTGGGAAGTTCGCGAGTACAATGGTCGGCAACGGTCGTCTTACTCGCGCGCTCGGTCCCGGCGTCCCTGTTGCCCTGTACCGCACGACATACCGGTAATGCGGGCTAGCCTACCAGCACCATCCGCGGCTCCGCGCCAGCTGCCGGCCGCTGTGCCGGCCAGCAGCGGCCGCAGTTCAATTGATGTCCGGCGCTATTCACTTTCATTTATTCGGGCCCGATTGTCGAGCAGTGCGGCGGAATTGGTCGGCCTCGGCTGGATCTATCGTCGCCAGGAGGCCGCGCTCATTCATCAGCCGGACGGGATTCGCCGAACTGGAGCGGCCGTTAAATTCGTCACGTCTGCCGCGCTCCGCCGGGACTGGCACCTCGCAGCGGTCTTCCGACACCCCGCACTGCGCTGCAAATCGAGCCCGCGTGATCTCAGCTCCGTTCCGCTGCTGACTGTGCCGCTGGCTATGTAATTTGTCTGATGCGTTTACGGAAACGGAAGTTTTCTTTGACGTTACTTTGCATGAGTTTTGCGTTTCTTCGCTAGGTGTTTTGCGGATGGTACAGAGAAATTCTGGGAGCAATAATACTGTGTCATAAAATGCTGCAAGTCTGGCTCTTGGAATGTCTGTAAAAAACAAACGCAAACATGTTTGAAATGTTCCCCGCATGCAGCAATTTCCAGCAGTGAAGTATTATTGGATGCCCGATTCCTGCCGAATCGTGGACCGCTCCTTTGGCGTCGTATAGTCCAGGTCCGTTACTGATTGTTGTCAGCCCAGGACCATTAATTATCACTTTACTGATGACTTTGTGATAATTACTACCAATTATTAATCCTCGGCCGTACAGGGGGGTCAGGGCATCCTCCCCTCGAGGTTTTTTTCTGTAAGTTTCCTCAGAACAACTGTTTAGATCGTTCTCATATCCCATGGTCTCTTTCTCCAGAGCATGCCATCGAGAAATCAGATTTCGATGACGGTGTGCATTGGATAGCAGACTTTTTGGCGCCCTGGTATTCTCAGTCTTACTAAATCTTATATATGGGTGCCACCCATTTTCTCAGTGACCTTCGCACTGTGGCCCTTACTTGGGTCAAGGTCAGCTTAGGAGAAAATCGTGAGTCGAGGTCAACGGCTTATTACGCCTCTTGGGTCTGCTTTCGTCCACCTCAGAACGGCCACGAAATAATCATGTAATCGGGAATGCTGATTTGCATACCAACACTATTCTGGGTGTTTATTCAGCGTCCAAAGTTGATTTGGCCTCCTTGAATGCGCCCTGTAGCTTAGGTGAGTTAGAATCCAATGAAAACCAGAATCCACCTACATGATCTCCTTTGAGGTCATCTATGAGTTTATCATGTAAACAGGAGGGGTCAAGCGAGATTTTATCGGGTAGCTAAAAGGACGAAGCTACACGCTCGTTTTTGCTTCATCGCTGTAGCACGTCAGGCTTAGAAATGGCTTGGTGATCGTGTCTCCCCCCCCTCCGTTTACTGTCGAAGGTAGCCAAACGGCGAATACCGGCAAGGGTTAAGTGTAAGACCATGGCCATAAGAGATGCCATTACAAAGGCGTGAATCTAGATAGGGACTGGACGTGGGTGCTCTTGGATTTTCCGATTTATTTTTACAATGTTCCGTGAACACCGTCCACTTTACAGCGAATTCCCGCCTCAGAATTCCCTTCCAGCCCGTTACCTCTTCTCTTTTGCACCAACCCTCTCCCCCAATCCTACCCCACCCTCAACGCCTCCATGTTCCTGAAAAGGCGGAGAAGCTTCAGGAAACGTAATGAGCTAAAAATAAGGCTATTCTGTAATCATCCGCCGATGCAACGCAACACGGGCTGGCGCAAGCCAATGGATGCAAGCGTTCATTGGTCTGTGTCTGCCTGTGGCGCCACGCAACATCTATAGGATACCGTAATAGCAACAGCAATAGAATACTGCCAAATATGACCCAAGGCCGGACGGGACGGTAGGACTGGAAAATCGTTACAAATCGCTTGGAACATCCGTAACTGCATAGTTTTGAGACATAATATATATTACAGACTGATTTCTAACGCTAGAGGCTATATTTTGGTTACCCTAGATAAAGAACGTGGGAAGTGAAACATCTCCTTTAATGGGATGCTTACCCACCCTCTGTTGCATAAGTCATAAGCACCACTGATATTCTGATAGCATCAGTATTGTTGTTTAGTCACGACTTCCCTTACTTCCCAAATGCGCTGCTCGGCACGTGAAGTGAAGACCGCGTGTTCCGGGTGCCGCTGCCGGCAGCGGCCCTCCCAATTAGCGGGCGGCGGTGTCTTCTCCCTGAACGGCGGGCGCCGCTCGACCGCTGGTGCGGCGTCGATTCCGATGCAAACGAACGGTCGGCCGCGGGCCAGCAGACAAAGGCGGGCCCGGGGCGCCGCCGGCGGCCGCGATAAGCGGATCATGTGCGGCCGTAATGGGCCACTTTGAAGCGGCCGAGCCGCGCTATCTGCGGCCGAGCTGCGTTATCTGCGGCCGGAGACGGCCCCGCTGGCCGCCGTCCGGGCGGCGGCCGGTGTCGGCCCGGCCTGAACGGACTGACCGTCTGCGCTGGCCGTCCCTCTGCTGATCCTCTTCCTACGTCACACCTCCTCTGCCGCCCACACATCTGACGCGCTCCCTCTGACCCGCTCTCAGACGCTGCGCGTCTCCCGTCCACATCTTCGCCCCCTGCAGTGACGCTGCTTCGTCGACACTGGCTGTGGACACGGCTTTCGTTGCCGGTCGGCGTTTGGTCAGCCAGCGATCGTCGCCCGACCACGTCCTGCGAGTGCTGGTGGCCAGGTGCGCTGGTCTCGACAGCGCTGGTCGCCTGGCGGCGCGGTACACGTGCCGTCTCTCTCGCAGACGGTCCGGGGTCGCGGGGTCCGGGCGGCGGCAAGTTGGCCACGAGTTTACATCAATATCCGGACCATTCTGGGCCTGCCGGGGACAAAGGACGAGGCTGGCGCAGGGCCGGCTACCTTCATAACCTAACACAGTGTTTAAATCATCGGTTCCCCTTTTAACCACGCACCATTTAAATTGCAACAATGTCGTGACGGAGTTCCAAAAAGGAAATAACTTTTGGATTTGTGTCTGCCGGTCAAATGTCAGGCTTGGTTGCGTGTTGGTTTTGTAGGGCGCGTGCTGCACGTGGTTCGTGAGTCGGCAGTCAGAAAGCAGCTTATGAAATGGAAAAACAGAATTGGTGCCTCGCAATCCACATGTCCACATTTAACTTTGGAAACGAATTAAAATAATATATTTTTCTATGCCATTCAGCGTAGTCGTCTTTTAAAAGGGCAGCGCCATGCCAGTAGAACGATGACCAAGAACGGAACACCTGTCAGAACGACCTGTAGACATCGGTTATCCCTGTCAGATTTAATCCGCAAGATCAGCTTCTCACGTACCACTTAAAGCTTGTACAACCATGGCAACTTGTCTTCTCTTAAGTCCTGGCACACCAGTTGATTCCACCAGACTTGGCACCTTTCCCAGTGTTCTCAGTCCAAGGACAGGCAGGCGGCGTCGCGCTCTGGAGAGGTTTCGTCCCAGCGGGCGGCTGCCTCGCTTGCGGCCGGTGCACGTGACTTGGTGGTCTGACGCCATTTCCGGCGCAACGGGTCTCCAGAGGCCGGCGGACTGGTTACAGTAGCACTGCCGCCGGAAGATTGCTTTTTTCCATAATCGCCAGTGACGAGGCGGCGGCCGTTTCATAACCACCGAGCGCGTTTTACGGCCGCCCATAAGCCGCGATGGTCTCACCGCGCTGTTTTCGTAGCCAGATAAAATGGCGGGAAATGGTGGCGGCCCGATCACTTGGCGGTGGCTTAATATCCCAGGACTATTCGGGAATAAATCAGCGCGAGGCAGCCGCATGTTAAGCGCGCGACTATCGGGAGCGCGAGCTGAATTCCACGCAGGGCAGCGTCCCGGCGCCTTGTTTACCACCAAGAAACGCCAGCCTCTATGATGTTATTGCTTCATAACCATAAATCGAATCTGAAATCCAATCAAGTTCTGCCATCAGCATTCTGATACAACAATTTGGTGGTCTGTCGCGCGCGAGTCACCATCACTGCTCACCGCCAGGAGGGAGTCAGAGGGAATACCTTGGTCACGCGCAGTTGCTACTGTTCACCGCCGAGAGGAGGTCCGCGGGAACGCCGTGGTCACGCGCCGCCGTTACTGTTCAGAGGAGGACGGGGTCAGAGGGGACCGGGCAGGACGGCGCCGCGGTCACAGTGGACACTCCGGCCGGCGGATCCGGAGGACGGGCCGGCGATCAGCGCGGCCGCCGTCTGGCCGGGCTTTACGCCGCTCTTTATGGCCGGGCCCGTGCTTTGTCCGGAACTCCGGCGCCCGGGCCGGCGCTCGGCCTGCGATTAACGGCCGCCGCTCCGGTGTGGCGGCTGCGGGGCCAGCGCAGACGGACGGCGGCAGCGGCCGCGGCCACGCCTGCAAACGGACCGATCATCAGGCAGCGTTCTGCGATCACACACACCGACTGCTCTCTGCATCCATTGCTATAATGTAAAATATTAGTACAGTGGACCCCGCTATCTGCGAGAGCTATGCACTGACCCCTTTGAATAGACCAAAACTACTCCAAAACACTATTTTTACTGTTAAAAGTTATTTCAATTGCCTATAGACCCTCTACGAGACCAGTAAATGCATTTTAAGGTACAGTTGTGCAATGATACTTCTTGGGAAAAATGGCACAGAGACATCTACTCACAGCCCTATCCCACTAGCCAGCATTTGCCCAGCCAATAGGATAGCAGGAAACAAGATATGTGGGTGTAGTACAAAGGGACTCTTTGAGCCAGTGACAGGCAAGCTCTCACTACGAGAAGGAAGCAGGAGATTTGTTTATGCCGTGGAATGCATGTTTCCTGTGCCGCAAAGCACATACCCATAGTAACTGCACATCATGATCATGCAGAAAAACCTTTGTCATAGGGAACATGTGATAAAAGCTTTATGAACCTCTAGGAACAGTTTCTGCTGCGAAAATTGGAAAAGATATCTTCCTGTGATTTCTTAAGTTAATTTCGCCCAAAAAATCCGCGAACACGAACCCACAAAGGCGAAGCCGCGAGTAGCGGGGATCCAATGTATTGTATTCTGGGACAACTTCCTCGTTATCAGAAAAACGCATATGCCAAAATGTAACCCTTGTAAATGCAGAACCAATTTGATGGCTATGGCTAAGGCTAGGACTATGTGCAAATGCCGTATAACCTGTAAACGCAGAACCGTCTGGCAGATGTGCCAAAGTCCGCAGATAAATTACTGTTTGAATGGAAATGGAACCTTAACGTGTGCTTTGAGCTGAGATGGCCAAAGTGTAACCTGTAGTCCCAGAAGCCTGTCTGTATGACACCTTACGTCCCAAAACTACACTTAACCATGTTCAAAACAATTTCTCACTGTGTTCTATTCGGCCGTGTTCAATTTGCAGCTAATGCGTGGCGCCGTGACTGGGCGGAGGCCAATGAACGCCTGCGTTCATTGGCTTGGCATGTATAGGCCCGTCTTGCATTACATAACCGGACGACTCGAGAATACAGCAAAATTGTAGGATACCGCACGTGCCATTTCTAAACCTGTCGTGACAGAGAGACGAAACAAAAAACAGTGTGTAGCGTGGTCTTTTGATTACACGATGCTACCCAGTTTGACCCCTTTATTTCTCATAATGACCTTACAAAAGACCTCAAGGGAGGTCATGTGAGGAAACTTTGGCTTTCATTGGATCTTGTGGGATATAAGCAACTGGGCAGTTCTGAGGATCCCAGAACTTTTTCTGACAATGTAGAGGGACTGTACTGTTACTGTGCTACAGTTGATGTAGGAATCAGCACCTCCGACTACTTGATGGCTTCTCTAATGTCAAGAATAAGTGAGAAAAGTTCATTGGGCTTCAGTTAAAAACCATCCCCAAGATGACCTTGATTCAAGTGCGGACATACGTTTCGAGGCCATTGACACCACAGAGGACACCCATGCATAAGAGGACAACCATCTCGCCGGACGAAGGGGTGGATGCCGCCTCCCTCCAGCAGTGTTTCCGGGATCACAGAAAAACGGCACAAGATAGCACCGTGAACTTTGGTATAGCCGACGACACATTCTTTGCACATGTTGAAAAAGCGTGACCTCGGGTCATCTCATGTAATCGAGCTATGACATCATTACTGAAGACGTGCAGAGCGATTTTTGCGCCAAACGTCGATTTTTTGTTGTTCTAGGGCAATAGGTATGCGCAAACAGCAGATAGCGGGCATGAAATCGGTTCAGAATGATAGTCCACATGCGAACAAATCACTTTAGATGGGCCAATGGCCTTTTAAAGGTCAAACGAGGCCAATGGCTCAGGATGACTTTGTTGCCCTGAGAACGTTTCTTTACTAATTTTCGGCCCTGAATACGATAAATGAGGCAATTTTAAACATATCTGGCTCCAAAGGTACCGTTTTAGCTCCGGAATATCGATTTGTGTAGTTCGTTCCTTTTCAAAAAGTCAAGGGACGAGGGGGTTGCCTACCACCCCCGTCTGTTGTCATCGGTACGAGCGAAAATCCCTCCCGTCCGGCGAGGGTTGAGGAAGATTGGACACCATGAACTGTTAAAAACGTTTGCTATACGATGACGGCCGTCGCCCGGCAAGTCCTCGAGAAAGAGGTGATGGTGCAGTGACCTTCGGAACAATTAACTCCAAAATTTCAGAGAGCATGTAAAAAGTCTGAAACGGAACTGCACAGAATTTCAGACCTATCGAAGTCGTTTTCAGTGTGGGTCAGCTTGTTAAATTCTTCAGGGTCTAATTCCACTCATCCCCAATGGTACCCACGAGGGTTAATTGCTTACGTTTTTTAACGTTGTAGACACTTTTCAGAATCAGTAGTACAGAAAACACCAGTGACATTCTCCAGAGCAGCCAAGCCTGCTTGTGAGACGTCCACTAAGGCGGGGGATTGCTTTTAAATTGAAAAAAAATAACAGGGAAGATTGCCATCGAAAAGGAAGGCAGCTTTTGATACCGTCCGACCACGACCAGGATGAAATCACTTTTGAACGTTACCTTATGAGTAGCTTTGTAGCGGCTTATCTTTCTTAGTATTTAAGCTTGTGAAATTTGTTTGTTTTTGTGCTTCTGCAAATGTAAGAAACAATGGCTTTAAATACTGATAACTTTCTACTCACAGACGGCGAAATTGGAAAGTGGCGTAAACACATTTGTTCATCGGTATCTTAAGCGGTAAGTGGCACGCAACGGTCAGGAAATTTATGTTCACAGGTGTAAATTCTGTTCAAACTTGACCCGACATTAACTGGGATATTTCACCACCATCCAGTTACGTGCACATTGCCCATCCCGCCTATCTCGAGAACCAATGCTCCGAATTTGATGATTCTTGGTCAGCGATCTCGGTACAGAGGGAAATTTACCAATGCTGCTCAGTGGTAAGGCCTGGTTTAAATCCACAAAATTATCCAAGCTTATTTTTCGAATGGGCTTGTTACGGATATTTTAACCATCTTAAAATTCTTTAGTGCTCGTTCCCTGTCAACATTCCTGACGCGACTTACAGGAAACTAAAAATGAAGCTTATTTCTGTTTGCTTAAGACATTGTTTTGCGGACCCGATGTAGCCTCTGTATCGTCATGATATGGACCGATGTTTTAACAGCGACCTGGTTTTCGTCAGTGCTGGAAGAGTAGAGTAATTCGTATTTTGAAACTTACGTCAGGTATCAGAAGTTCACTGACTGGAGCTGAGGGATCGATTTTACATCAAGGACCATCGACAACTTGCTGACGACGTCTCTGTCTCTTGCCATGCTTGCTATGGCTAATGGATCAGAAAAGCAATGAAGACTTCATTTTTTGTCATGTAATGTGAGCGATCATGAGGGAAATAAACATGCAGTAATGTTACTTGTTTTGGAGGCCTGAAAGACAACTGAAAACTTATGAACGATTATGACATGTTCGATCCATCAAGGTGGTGTGATGGATCTTATAAAATCCTATGAACGATTATGACATGTTCGATCCATTAAGGTGGCATGCATCCCACTGAAGTGTTTATGTTACAATACCACACCATACCATTTTTTGGACAAATCCACACAACTGTGGCTATTCCTTTCCCACGTCACAAGATCAGAACACAGGGTAAAAGACACTCACTCACGAGACGGCCTGGCCTCTTCAGTCATTTTTGTCACTTCAGTCATTTATCAAGAAAGAAACGCTTCAAAGCGCGATGAAAACGTGGCACCAGCTTCCTGCGCATCTCGACTGGCAGCGTATTATACAGCGCCGGTCCGCGGTAACAGAACCGGCGCCTCCCGGCCTCCGTTCTGACTGATGGCAGGAGCAGATCGTCATCCTGGCGGATGCTCCTAACTCGTGCCTCGCAGTTCGTTTGGAAAGTGGAGGAAGTGGAAACTGGAGCCATGTGCGAATCAATTTTGTGGAGTAGGGCTAGCGCGTGATATTTGAAAAGATCCTCCGCTTCCAGCCACCATAACGCTGTCCGGACATCCGCTGACCAGCTTAATTTTGTCCTCCCAGATATGACTCCAGTGGCAAAATTCAAAACCTTTTGAATCTTGGCAAGATTCTTGTGGGTGCCGTTGCCATATACTGGGATGCAATAGAGGACACGGGACAGCACCAGGACAGTTATGATGGCCGGGAAGATCTCGGCCGGAAGATAATGATGGGTATGCGACAAGTCAATGACGGTTCAGAAACATTTGCATGTAATTTCTTGCACATGGACGTTTCATGACAGACTGCGACCAAAGACCACACCTAGATTTTTGACTTCAGAGATGGGTTGCATAGTACGCTAGCGAGATGTCATGCCAAATGACCTGATGTTCCGCAAATTTTGTTTGCTGCAGAAAGCAGTCGGTTGTCTTTTGTCAGGGTTAACTTCCAGAGAATTTGCGCGGAGCCAAATGTCGAGAGAGAAGAGTGCTATGTGCTGTTCCATGTGCCTGGTCAGATCTGCTGGAGCGGTTCTGTTGTCGCAGACCATGACCTGGGTGTCATCCGCTGATTGAATAACGTCTGCACCCAGCACGAACAGGCTGAGTCTGTTTGAAAAGACAGTGTTCAAAAGTGGACCTAGCGCCGAGTCTTGGAAGACGCCCATGGTGTTAGGAAGCGCGGTAGAGATCTGCCTGCGGCCAGAAGCGTCTGTGGAGCTAACGCTCTGCGTGTGGTTTTGCAGTTACGCCTCGAACGACGCATTTTTCACACCATGCAACTTAAGTTTGATGAAAAGTTTCGAATGATCTATGACGTCAGATCATTTACCTAAATCAAGCAGGCAGAGAAGCGACATTTGGTTTTCACCATTGGTTAGGAGCGTGAGGTCGGAGTTGGTTACGGGAGCCGTTTCCGTGGAATGGCGGGTGCGGAAGCTGTGTTGGGTATCGGAAAGACGATAGTTAAAGGTAAGGCTGTGGTAGAGGTGGTGCTTTAGAATGCGCTCAACTATTTTGGATATGACGGAGATGATAGATATTGGTCTGGAGTTGGAAGGGTTGAGGGGATCTCCGGCTCTGTAGATAAGACTGACGAGTGAATGTTTCCAACCGTCAGGGGCGTCACAATGGAGTAGGCACGAGTTAACGATGTGGAACAAGATACGACCAATAGCAGGCAGACAAGTCTTGGTCGTGCGAATGTAGATCCCATCCAGGCCACCTGCGGAGGTGCCACTAGAATAATGCTCTACGCGGAGGTGCCACTAAGAATAATGTGGTATGCGGAGGTGTCACTAAGAATAATACTCTATGCGGAGGTGTCACTAAAAATAATGCTCCATGCGGAGGTGCCACTAAGAATAGTGCTCGACAGCGTCTGCAAATCGATCCGAGAGGCCTTAAAAACGCACGCTCCAACTCGCGGCGGTCTGCATGTGATCCGCGGCTAGTCTTGCTGTAGCCGTGCCTCGCCGGCAACCCTGAGGCTGCCTCCTACGAAGTGTTCGTTCATATCGTCCGCAGACACCAATGGCACGGTGCTCTGAGACGGCAGGTTATCACCGACCAAATGCCGCAGGTTTCGTCAAACTGAGTGTGGACCTTCATCACGGATACGGTCGGCTATATCTGCCGTGCAGTCGTTACGGATAGCACATCGAACAGCCCCATTGGCATTTAAGTACGCGTCGGAACCGTGCCCGTCGGTCCGTAGCGCTGTGCGGCGGCGGCGCATCAGGTCCTTGGTGGCGCCGGTGACGGGGGTGCAGTCGGGTTACGGATGTTGAGATTTCGCAGTGGCGCACGAAAGTCAACAATCGGGACGAATAGTTCAAGGGGACGTTTCTATGTCCAAATATGTGACCAAATACTGTTTCCGAACCAAATACGGCAATCCAGTCAGTGAACTGCAAATCGACATGCAGGGTGGACACAGCAATGTTGCGCAAAGATCTACTTGGAACAACGGTCGGCTGATTACGAGGTCTCGGAACAGTAAGAAGGAAACTTACAAACCTATGAGGACTAAAATCACAGCGAAAAATCCTGGATCGCTTGACGACATCCGCTAAATTAGAGATCACGTAATCTAGGAACGATCTTGATGAAGAGGTCGTACAAGTAATGAACTGAGTCAGACTCTATTTGTTTAAGAAATCCCAAAGTTTAACACCAAAGTTATCGCGTGAAAAAGCATATTACAGTTGAGATCATCAGCGAGCACAGTTGGGCATCGTGGATAGTTTAAAGGAGCGAACTAGAGTTGTTTTTTCCAATTCATCGACGTCCGGGTCGAGAGCCGCTTGAGCGTGCAGCGGTACAGGGACGCAAACACCAGATGGTGTCGGTCCCACTTGATGTGACTCCACAGCGACTCGATCTGACTTCCAGAATCCTTGAACTCGGGGGTTTTCAAAACATTGATCTGAATATCGCTTCTGCACAGGATAGTAACCCCTCCGTAACCTCTCCCGTCAGGGCGGTCGGCTCTTGTAAGGGTGTACTCGGGAAAGACTAGAAGACGACCGCGCAGACGCGGAGATAACCACGTTTCATGTAGGAGAAGAATGTCGTACTTATACCGCGCCAACTCAAGGCGGAGTTCGATCGTCTTGAGTTTCAGTGGCTGAATGTTCAGGGTACAAACTCTCAGTTCACCTCGCACTGTCTCGCTTCTCCAGTAGATGCCGCCTCTGCAGCCTCCGCTATCTATACCCTTTTGTGTCGGTATGCCTGTTATGTCATTTGTTGCCAATTTAGGTAATTGTGTCGTCTGTCGTTTAATGCCGTCTTTGTCTGTTTTTAATTTAAATAAAATAAATAGTTCTTTCCAATTTTAAATTCAGTCAAAATGGAGAAATTTGCCGAAGTCGAAATAAAAAAGAAAACGGCCTAGTTTCTCCGCATGTTAATATGGAGTACTGCCTGCCTGCATAAAAATCATGTCATGAAGACTGCGCGAGGTCTTCAAGACTCATGCAGCACCCAGTCATTGTGCCTTTTTGGCTGCACAGAAGGCGCTGCGTTGTAAACACGCCGATGAATAGGGTGAGGGACGGTGCGTCAGCAGCTGGGTCCACGTTGATAACGCCATTACTGGCGTAGAGTGGCTGGAAGCGGTGGTTGGCTGGGAGTCATCAACGCCCCAATCCAGCTGCGGCCCGACGCAGTGTTAGCGCAAACCCCCACTGGCAGAAAAAAAAGAACGTCTAACAAGTCTAATAAGTCTAACAAGAGTTCAGCGTGGCACCAGAGAGGCGAAGCAGACCAGACTGAGGAGACGGTCCCTGGACACGGCATCAAAAAGCCAGAATACAGGGTCGGTCGGGGCAAACTGGCCCTGACTACCCCATCAGAGAGTCAGAGCAGAGACTCAGTCCGAACAGGCTGGCCCTGAATTCTGCATCGCAGAGAAACAGACTGCGGAGACTTGTCCTGAATACGGTATCAGATCAGAAGGAATGCTTCCAACCGAAACGGCACTCTAGGCCTGGCAGTCGATCTCAATGCCATACTTTAGACGACGCCATGGGGCGTGGAGGCGAAGTGGAAATGGGCTCCCAAATCCCGACCACAGCCGTGATAACTGCAAATCGCTGTTAAATGGAAGCTGAGGTAAAGTGAAATAACTGTACTCTGTGAGCGATAATGTTATAAAAAGTTGAGATAGTATGGCGGTTGCAACAGAATGCCTTGAAAACGCTGCGAAGTTGCGCCGGGCAGTGGAATAACGGCATAGAAACAAAAAACCTGCCCGAACTGGATGCATGTCGTGACTTGGATATTCATATTTTTGGCATTTTCATTAGCAAGTCACCGAAACGGTGAAGAAGGTTATGAGCAACGCGGCCGACGAATGCTCAATGCATGGCTTCCTTGCTACATCCGCCTTACACCTCGTGCAGAATGGCAGGTTAACCCGTGGGCTACTGGGACATTTTTGCCTCCGTGCGGTTCTTTAACAATAAACATGATGCGTCATTTGCGGAATTAGCGACGCTGCTGGACGCTGTCCGCGGGTCGCCTCGCAAGAGAGATTTCGTCTCATTTTTGTGTTATTTTCTTTGGGCCTGAGGGGCTTATTGATTCTCAAGCTTTGCCACGAAATAAGGCAAACCTTCAATAACACTATAATAAGTATTTGTCCAAGGCCAAAGAAAAGACATGTCGCTCTTTTTATTGCCTTTATTCTGTCTTAATGCTTTATAATGTCCGCTGGCCAGAAGTGGCTCCTCCGAGCCGTCTTCTGTACGGAATGTCCTCTGTGAGACAAAGCATCCGTTTATGGGATTTGTAGCACTAAAACATTGTTGCAGACAATGCAAGGCATTTGTCAAGCGAATTTTGAAATTATATGCTTAACAGCGGCCCCGCACATTTACGACAAAGTTTCACGCGCATTGAAACCGGTGGAACCTGGAAGTTAGCGGGTTTTTATGTTAGTGGGCAGTTTAATAATTCCCGATTACACCACTGCTACCGAATAGTTTCTTTATTACACCACTGCTATCGTTCACTTTAAACGTTTTGCTCAGCCTCGAGCGCAACTTCGGCAGGTTTTCAGTAAAAGTGTTCTGCATTCATGATCCTGCACGGCAATTTTCAGTATCTGCAATGCTTTTTCTTCAGTACTTTCAATACTTTCAATACTTTTTAAATATGTAAACATGCGTAGCGACGGAACGCAACTTGTCGCGGCGCTAGTTTGGGCCCTGACGGGTGAAACCTCTTTTCTTAAGTACTTTTCCGATATTTACTTCTTACTGATAATTCATGTGACTGTATTATGTAAGCTTGTAAACTTTGTTTACGCCTGTTATTTCCGCAAATGACACACCACCATTTCGAACAGCAAACGCTGGCGGCCTCAAATGTTAAACATTCCTGCCTGAATAACATAACTTATCTTGTGACAAAGATAAGTAATTACATCATTCAGTTAGTAGCCGATTTAATAACTGAAGTCGGACTGTCCACAAACAGGCGGTCACGAATGCTGGATTGATCCAACGCACCTTTGATGCTCTGAAGAAATAGCTGGAGGAAAAGTAAATGCTACAAACGTTGGGGAAGAGAGAGGTAGGGATAAGCCCAAAAAACAGTCAGACAGTCAAAAGTCAGGGCTGATAAGTAAGATTACGGGAGAAAGAAAGACAGAAAAATAAAGAAAGGTACGTCCAGCCTCACTGGTCACTCCTCCATCGACCAGTTCACCCACTTCACAAAAGAACGCGAAGCTAGCAACGCCCACCACGAGGTCACGAGGCCAAGTGACATTAGTCTGAAATTCCCAGTTAGAGGTTAACTCAGGTCGAGGTCGGGTCAACGGCAGACGGCCCCAGATCAAAACCACACTTTCCATTATGAAGGAAACATCGGAAAACCGAATCAGTCTTTAAATTAATCACCCTAACAATTATTTTTTCAATATTACGTCTCGAAAGCTGGGAATGCTACTTTTATTTTATCAGTATGTTCCTCTAAATAGATTGACAAACAAAAAACAAATGTGACGCACCTCCCCAACCTACTACTAAATCACAGCCATTACAGATCTAATTTCCTGGGGTGCCTGATGGTTCTGCCACTTCTTGTCGTCCCTTTTCGACACGGACCATTGGTTTCCAAGGCAGACGGTGCGGGACAACATGTCAACCAGTAATCGGAATGTGGTGGAACACCCTGATCAGTGATGGGTTACCATTGCTGAAGATGATGCAGAAAGAAAGTTTACAACCCGTTGTGCCTTTCGTTGTGCTTTAGATACAAGCTTCACTAAAGTCACCATGTCTCAGTGCCATTAAAATGTCAGTATTTCACGGCTTTTCAGGCTCAAAAGCCTTTACTCTTAGACTGAATCATCTTAGGATCAGTCTTTTGGTAATGCCATGCTCTTATATGGTACTTAGTCAGGTGCCTGTAGTTATGTCAGATCGTTTTATTTAGGGTGATATTTATTACAAGAGCTGGCAAGGTGCTCTTGTAATAAAGGTGCGGTTGTCACATACATGTTTGAAGAGCATGTTGGATAACAATTGTTCATAGGTCGCAACAGAAGAATATACTGGATCAAAAGTGTCAGAGAAAACAAATCTTTCCGCCATATCTTTTCGTCCAGGAAAGAGACTTAAGAGCTCACGAAAGACAAAACTCATTAAATGGCTTATTCTGCCTCGAAAACCCGCAAGACGAGACATGGAGTGATTTCCCGTTTTGCGTTATAATAGACTGTCTTGATATATGAGGAGTTGATTTCAGTGTATAAAACTTGGCAAGAATCGTGCCGCTTGTGGCAACGCGTCGTGGAACCGCGGGAAGTATTATTCATGGTCGACGTACCTCGCGGCCAGCTCGTAAGACCAACTGGACCGGCTCATGTCCGCTGTCCAGACCACCATCGGGCGTCATAGACGAGACGCCGCTTCTCGACTGTTGCGGGACTGCGACCGAAAGAAAGGAAAAACAGACGTCGGTCGGCGCTTGCACCACAAAGGCGCGCCGGCGGACTTCCGGCCTTTGATCACCGATTCAGCGGTCAGAGGCGACTGTCGGCGTCAGAGGGGCCGCCGCCAGCAGCGATGACAGACGCGCCGACCAGGCGCCGACGCCGACCGACCCACGCAGGCAGATGGAGTCTGTCCACTTTCGAAACGCCGAGCGCTCGCCGGGATAACGCCTCCCCCTCCCCCTCCGCCTCCCCGTCCTGTCGCCATTAAAAGGCCATCCATCTGTTATGGAGAATCGGAATGTTTGGAGCGTCAGCGAGCTCGCGCCATTTGCCACAGCCGGACCGGATCGGGCGCTGTGCAGGGCGGTGCGCGATCGTCGGCCGTCATAAATTTGTGAGTTACGAGCCGGATGTTGGGCGGAGCGAGTCTCGCCGGTGCGCCGGCCGCGGCAGACAAGAACATCACCCGAGCCAGCGGCAGCCGCCGACTCCCAGCGGCGCGCAGGGGCCGGATCAGGACCGGCACCAGTCGGCTGAACTGTAATTGCACGATATCGCGCTGGAACCGGACCAGGATTAGCTGGTGTAGTATCAGGACTCTGGTGGCGCGTCGCGACATTATTAACGTCTGTAGTGCACCTTACGACCGTACCGTATTCGCTGCGCTGCGGCATATGTTGACCTTCGCCCAACCGAGGAGAGGGGCGTTTCGAGGCACCCCCCCCCCCACGGACTTTAAGTAATAGTAGCAAAAAAAAGCGGAGCTCCCAGTGCGCTGAAATTGTTAGTGCCTTTTTTGCATCCAAGGATGTTGTTGTTCTGCAAACATTTCAACTTCAAGTCATGTTAGGTCACTGACCTAGATCACGTAAAAGAGGTCAACCTCCGATTTTTTAAAGTTTTCTACAAACCACGCCCTGCGATCGATCGATCTAAAATTCTGAGGAAAAGTAGTTAAGGACATTCCTAAGATTTGTGCTATCTCGAATTAATTGTCAAGGTCAAAGTCAGTAGCCTGGGGTCAGCAAAATGTCCGCTTCATTTCCATGTTTCTAACGTTTTTAACGTTTTCTTCGGCTTGCTGGTGCCTGAAAAGCATTCCTGGTCCAAGGGAGTCACTAAACGCGACAAACTGTGCTGGCGGTTGGGGATGTCGGGTTGTGTTTGATGTGATTTGATGTGAATTGGGCGGGTCAAGAGATTAGGTCAGGTCAAGATTGGGGTAAGTTAGCCAAAAGGAGTCTAAAATCCCATTCTGATGTTTCTTAGGTAAAAATAGACTCCAAAGTCGATTTTGGAGTCCAAAATTGCATCAAGACACTTCCAAGCTGTGAAATGGCCTAAGGTGACCTGAGATCATGGGAGGTCACAGCTGTAGAATCTGACATGCATTCCTTGACCAAGAATGTAACTAAGTACAGCAAATAGTATTGATCCCTATGAAGGGCTTTTAGGTAACTTCAAGTCATATTTGGGGTAAACTACCAAGAAGGAGTTTAAAACCCCGTTTTGATGAACTCTAAGGTCAAAATAGGCACTGAAGTCGACTTTTCAGTCCAAAATCGCATTAAGACGCTTCCATGGTGTGAAATGACCTTAGATAACATGAAGGCATGCGAGGTCAGCGTGGTAGAAGCTGAGTTCATATCCACATGTCCAGCTTTATCTCTCTGGTTTCTTTGATGAGTCAGTTGCAGATCTAGGCATAACAAAATGAAACTAAGCGCGCTTCAGATCAGGTCATGGTCTTACGTCAGGTCAGGTCATAAGATCGATCCTGTATAGCACCCTATTGATCGCAATTGTGCAACCCAAGGAGTTGCAGTCTAAAGGTGTTCCTTACCATTTTGTTTGCGTTGCAATTCATCTTCGTCCTAGACTGCCGCTTATGTTTGTAGAAATCATTTTTAACGCTTTGGAAGCAATAACTATAATAACAATAGTAACCGTTATGGACAATAGCTCGACACCGACGTTCAAAAACCTCACAAAGTTAGCGAAATGAAAAATGGCATTATATCAAGCCACGTGATGCAGTATGCGATTATGTTCATGTTATAAATTATTTGTCACCGTAATGTACATTCTATGGGCTCTCCATTAGCATGCTCAGAATTGCTTTGGCGGTTTTAGGGGCGGGGCTAGAGCTCTCCTTTTGCATTCCTACTTTTTACATATATAGGTCAAAAAATTGCGTCATTTTTCAGAAATTTCCAAAACTTTGCAGTCCTACCCGATGATACAAGTTTCATTTCTTCTCTGACGTCCCGTTCGCGAGATGGAGGGGGAGTCGAAACGATCCCTCCCGTACTCCGGCCGCACACATGAGGGTACCAATTGGGCGCGGGTTAAGCAAGCGCAGTGTGTGCGCGCGGTGGACGCGTGCTACCGCTGCCGGTACCTCTATGTTTGATCTGACGCGGGTTCGCCTAGTGGACGCACAGCGACTTTTCCCTTAAAGAGCCTCTGCCGCCTGGAATCGGCTGCCGCGACACGTGGTGGTGTCTGCCTCACGTCAACAGCTTGTGCACCTCTTCGGTTTGTGTCTTTACGCGAATCCGTGCTAGGCAACAGATGCATAGGATGCGGAGGGGGATCGGTGGCGGTGGGGCCGCTAGTGGGACTGGGTGGTGGGAAGGGGCGATGAAGAGTTGATTGGATTATTGGATCTGTTTTGTAGTGACTGGACCATAAGAGCCATGATGTGAGGTATTTTAATAAACCAGACCAGACCATCGAATCTGCTGGTTTCTCATTGTAAGTCAGAACGCAGGAGCCGAATCAGAACCGGCTAGAAGTCGATTGGCTTCTTGTGCGATCTTGTAATTGCAACGACCTTTCCTTTATTGCGTTGTCTCGAAATTCGTTTTGATTTGGCTTTATACATATGTGAATGTCTTTTTGAATGGTGGAAACTAACGATGCCTGAATAGAGGTTAAAGATTTGTTAATGCTTGTCGCACGGGGATATGTCATGAGAACCCCTTCGTTTTTTTTTTTGTTTTTTTTTGGAAATGGTCAGGAAATGGAAAAACGTCGAGACATGCATCCTTTGCACACATAGTGCCAATTTTTTATTTGAGATCACCTCTGGACACTGCCCTAGAGCAGGTCAAGTAAGACCAGCTTCCAAAAAAGTAAGTGTCATAACTTTTTGCGAAATCTGTTGATTAATCCTATTCCCGGCAGGGGGGGCTGAATCCGTCCCCCTTCGGGTTTTTTACTTACCAATTCCAGGGTTTTGACGCAGCTTCACGAAACTTGGTGACTTTTCCTAACTATTCTTTCCACGTACGTAACAAAATTTCGGAATTCTGTTTTGCTCAGAGGCGGAGCCAGGCAACGTTTTTGAGGGCCACCTCAGGCCGTTTTTGGCCCTGTTGAGAGTAAAAGGAAAATGGCTGTCAAAGCTAGCGATTTTTAAGATAGAACTTAAAACTTTATATGGATGCATGGCTATATAGTCGGGCAACGTGCAAATACAATTTTGTTCATCCGAGATGACTTTACAAGATTCGGTCAAGGTCTAAAGTCAAAATTTTGTTTTACGGTGATAATTTCGGTGCTGTGTTTTGAAATGCCAAACCCAGAACGCATATGACGTAAATGGGTGTCCTCTACTTGTGTATCAAGTTTCAGCTTGATATCAGGTTGGGCCAAGGAGCTATGACCTAAAATGTCAGTGCGCGTACCCTGTACCACAGCAACTGTGAAATGGAATTGTTGAAATAGAGTGAATTCAAATGACTGGAAACGTTTTCAGATAATATTAAATGCACATGAAATCCAAGCGATTTTAAGGTCACTGAAGGTCATTTAAGGTCAAAGGTCAAAAGTTGATCTGAAGAACATGTGACCACGACAGTCTCCCTTTTTCATGTCCCTGGCACCGCCTATGCGAACATTATACAAACATTGCAATACGATTTGCACTTCTTCAGCATAACATGACTAGAAGAAGCCAAAAGTGCTTTTAAGTTGTTTTTTGTTAATTCAGCTTCCAAAAAACTAGTCCTCTTTTTTTCAAACCCTGTGAACGCCTATGAATAATGTCAAAATTTCGAATGTATGGACCAATCGTAAAAGTCCCATCCATAATCTCTCGATTCATGCAAATTTCATCAAAACCGGTCCATAAACAACGGAGTTATAAGAAGTCCAAAAATATCCCCCATTTTGACTTTTTTCCCTCCTTTATCCATACTTTTCAAAATTTGAAAACTTTTTATGAAAATTTAGTTGACGTCATGGCAAATCGATTGCTGTTTGTTGCGATGAAATCGGGCGAGTAGTTCTCAAGATCTGAGGGGGACCGAATCCCCCACCCCCCGCCGGGAATTGGCCATACCGTTAGCCCTTCCGGGAATAGGGTTAGGATGGCACTTGCTACATTGACAGAACACGACAGGCGCAACAATTCTACTCTTTCGAATTTTTCGGAAAGGTAAAAGTCAGTTGCCGTAGGCCTTTTAAACTTTCGCCCTCTTCCCGCTATCATTTGGCATTGTGGGTCTATTTCGGTGGTTTTGAAGCCTGAATTACGCTCTGGTGCTTTTTACGTCATTTTCACGCGTAAATTTACCTTTTGACGAGTGGTCTGAAATTAAGTCACGTTTTATTACGAATTTTCTGATTCACGGAGAAATTAATTCATCGGTTTATCTGCAGTCTTTGAATGTGTATAATTCGACAAATGTTCTTTAGAAGCACTGATATGAGAGCTTACTTTGCAAGACTGACCTAATCCCATGTGGCCCGGGCTGGCCCGGTTTTATATTTTGAAAAATGCTGCCTGTTTTCATCGTGTTCACACTTTGTATGGCCCCATATGGTAAGAATCATACCCATGCGTACTTCCTGTTCAGTGTTTACTGCTCAGATCTCTTATTTTTGGTTGCTAAAATAAAAACCCTGGTCAGTATTGAGCTTGTGCATTGCAGCCTCGCCCGCCGCCTGGTTTCTGGTTTCATCATTTACGTAAAGAAAATGGTTTTGGGCGTAGGTTTCATGGTGTGAAGAGGATGTTGAATGAACCGATGTTGAAGGATGTTATGTCATGCCTTATTTGAGCAATGGGAATGCGGCAGATGATACGACAGAAACCAGAAACTTCCGACTTATATCCCTCAAAAACTCGACCTAGATTGACCTCGTCTGACCTAATATGATACGTTCAGACTTGATATGTATCCTTGACACATTTGCGGCGTGATCAATCCAAAATACGGCCGTTTGGAGCAATAAAAAACGGGACTCCTGCCCTTACAAAAGAGGGGATTTTTCCTTCACTTTCATTGTGGGAAATGGACAAATTTCATCTCTAGTGCTCGTTTACTGCACCAGATAGGTAACTCAGGCCTTCTTATTATATCTAACCTTTTTGGGGCCACGCAAATGACTTGATTATGGCAGATTTCTGAAAAAAGGCAACAGGTGATTTGATCTAAGATTACCTTTGGCCACCTCAATATTGACTGATTTGACTAAGTTAGGTTTATCTTCTAGTTTTGTTAAGGCCTTTCCATCGTTCTTTGTTACTTTTTTTCTGTCCGACTTGTAGTTGTTGAGATTTTGGTGATTCTTAAGCCTCGGCCCGGCGAAAGAGGACACGGAGGCCGGCTCGGCCAGGGTTGGATCAGCTTCTTCCAAAATGCGTGCTCGCTCCGGACAGTGGATCTTAGCAAACCTTACCGAGCTAGGGGTGGCGATGCACACTACTGCGTACGTGAAGGCTGTTCTCTTCCGCTGAACCCATGAACAGAGCATTTGTTTTATTTTTAATGAACTAGCAGAAGACGTAAAGTTGAGGGTATTTGATAAAGCAGACAAATTCAGGGCTCATTGCAGTTGTAAAATGGCGAAACAGATTTTGCGTCCACATTCCCAAAACGCTGTCTTAGCCCGTGGATTTGTGCGCTGAGGTGTTCGTTTTCCGTTCAGACGTTGAATAAATGTCCCCAATGACCAAGGGTATGACCCAAAAATGACCAAGAAAATTGGCCAAGCTGTGCAGTTTGTCCCAATATATTCTGCAATGGTGGCATTCCAAACTGGATCTGGGATACCTCTTCAGCTATCATTATCTAAAAATATTCCTTTGACCAACGATCCAAGGATGATATAGAGGCATATCGACGTCCACATTTCATATTTCAGGCATTCTAGGAGCCATTTCTGGCACACGCTGAATTCATTTTGTCTTTTCTGTAAGCTGCTACCTCTCCAAGGTCGTCTTTTCTGCACTCTCAGTCACACTGTTCGGCGAATCGTTCTTTAGTAGGTAACTTGAATAGTATAGCTGTGGTTGCAGATCGTGAAACATTTTCTTCAAATATGTCTTTTAAGGTTGAACGAAGGTGGCTTTGGCTGGCTGCTCATATGGCTTTGCTTGCATGTCATTCCCGCAAGGTTACTAGCAGATGCGGGTCCTAATATTAAACACAATGCCCACTTGGGTGCCCATGCGTATTGTGTAGGGTGTTGAAAACAACGTGCTGAGTGTCAGTTCTCGGCAGTGCCCAGATCCACGGGATTTTTCTTATCACTTTTCACCACGTCCTGTAACATTCCCTCCTGAGACAAGGTGACGACCATGACCGATTCTGCACCTTTTATTCCGTTCTAAATCGCTGCCTTGAGCCGCACCATCTCCGGGGTGGGTCGGATGTTGGGTCCTGTATCATATAGACAGACGAGATGGCTACTCGGAGATGCCAAGTGATAACAATACAACTATCCTCTTTTTCTGTAATTTAGACAAGGAGATGGTGCCAGTTGGTGAACAGAACAAAAAAAAAATGTTTGCTCGCTCTCTCTCTCTCTCTTTAATCCAGTTTATACATGTACATGCAAGTCCAGTTTATACATGCCATGCACCTGCTATTGATAAGTACGTGTTTCCCACTTGCGGCCGTCGCAGAAATTAGCGACAACAAACAGATGGGTCGATATCGTAGATAGGTGGACATACATGTTGGAGGAATTATATGCATATAAATGTGTGTGTGTGTGCGTGTTTTCGTGAACCGTTCGTTCTTGATTGCCTGGTCTTGAATTCGCATGCTTCGACAATGTCTTTTCATTTAAGCATGTTTTGTTCAAAGCCTCTGTAGTATCTACATTTATTAACCTACCACATTAGTCAAGTCGTCTAGCTGCTCTTTTTAGTGCATTGCTCGGAAGGGAAACTATATTCACAAAACATTAATTTGTTACATATCGAATTATTAACGTTTCGAGCACGAACGTTTCGAGCACGCTGCCGTTCTTCAGAATAAGATTTCCTGCATCAGTTAAGTGCTACAGTGGCTTTCAACAAAACATATTTAAATGAAGACATGCTGGCAGCTGTACATACGTACACATACACACATATATATATATATATATATATATATATATATATATATATATATATATATATTAGGGATGCGTTTTGAATTTAACATGAAAAATGGGAAGCAAATTTTTCTGCATCACAACGCTGCTTACATGAACCGCAGTGGCTTGTATGCGTGTCACAACCTTGACCTGCGGACCTGTCTGTTAAGGGGTCAGGGACAGAAGATGGTCGCTGGCCATTCTGTTGTTGTGTCAATGACAGATGACCTCTGGCCTGCTGATCTGTCTGTCGAGGGGTCAGCAACGGACGCCCACTGACTGTGGGCGTTTCTGCCGCAGGTACTGGGCCGTGACCAACATCAATTACATCCAGTCGAGGAACTCTCGGCGCGTGCTCACCATGATTGTGCTGGTCTGGGTGTTCGCGCTGGCCATCTCAGTCGGCCCACTGTTCGGCTGGAAAGATCCTGACTTCGAGTACAGGTCAGGCACTCCTATGTACAGCGACCTCCAGCGGATGGCGCACCAACGTGGTTCCGCGTGCTTTCCGCTGGTGCTACTTACCGCCATCAGCCTACCAGCATGTTGCCCATGTCTCGCACTTAGGCACGCATGTTATTCAAAGTGAACCAACATTGTTTTGTTGGTTGTAGCGTACCATTTTGTTTCAAGCGCATGTGCGCTTAAAACGAAACAAAACCTTAAGCGTGTGAACGCACGCGCTCCCGGCGTTAACAGTTTTCGCAGCGCCGTAGAACGACCTGTTGCGACGGTTTGTCGCCGTATGCCTCTCAGTGAGAACCGGTGGCTTCGAGAGTCGAATGGCCAACGCGGCAGTCGGGACTCTGATACCTTTCCACTGATTTGTCCAGGATTTCGTCAGCCATGCTCGACAATGGTTTGCCAGCTCAGTGGATAAAGTATCTGATTTGTGACTGTATGTTTGTGGGTTCGAATCTCGACTCCACTAGGTCCCAATATGTGACGCATGTGGCTACGAGCGGTCGCGACAGGTCGTCCTTGTGACCACTGAACGACTCGGCTTCGCACTGAGACGATGGCTGGAGATTTCACTGGCTGAGATGTAGTGTGACAAATAGCACTTGTGGAGAAGGCAGCTATCCAGACATTCGGCCCTTTGGGAGCTTAACTCGTCAAACGTATTCTTTAAGACTGCACTCACTCCTGATCAGTGTTTAGGCATGTTGAGTTTGCCCGAGGGGCGTAGCCAAGGGGGGGCGATGGGGCCATGCCTCCCCCGAAGCAAGCGGTCTTTTCTAGGTACTAGACGATTTCACAGAAATACGGAATAGTGATCGTATATATGCTGCAAAAGCAAACATTGTATGTTCTCCTGTGCGTTAAAAATGGGGTATATTACATAAAAATGGTGTTTTTTTCCTATAAATCCCGTCATATGCCAGTAGCATATGACCGCCTTTCACATTTACCCCCACCCCGAGAAAAATTCTGGCTGTGTGCCTGGTTTGTCCTGTTCGCGATAGACGTTATTACGTTAACATTCTTGACGTGCATTCCACGGACTTGGCTGCGAACTTTGCCAGCTCGTGAGAATTTGCCTTAACAATTTTTCCCTTTATAATAACGCATGTCTTTACCATCGTTTCTTCATGCACATTACCCCAGGGCATGATTCTGTACCAAACGAACGCCTATGACCTTTACAGGAATACACACTGCTGTTGGCGGGACGTGAAACCTGCTGAGCGCCCGAGTGTGTACTGCGAGCTGGTGATTAGATATGTCGGTTGGAGCGCGCTGACCGATAGTCCCTGCGGGTGGTCGGCTTCGCTTCTTTTGTTCGCAGTTCCCTGATGCCAGCCTGTCGTGGATCGTGAACCGTGAGCTGGCACTAACGCCGCCTCGTGCGCCGTGCCGACAGGGTGAACGTGAACCACGAGTGCCTGGTGAGCCAGGACGTCGGCTACCAGGTGTTCGCCACGATGGCCTCGTTCTACGTCCCGCTGGGCGCCATCTTGTCGCTGTACTGGCGCATCTTCCAGGCGGCACGCCGCCGCATCCGGCACAAGGTCGGAGCCAACGGCGCTGGTAAGAGGAGCCGGTACCTGCGCCCGGCGCCGCCGCCCCCGGCCACGGAAGCGGCCACCCTCACCTGCAGTCGCGTCTCCGAATACGAGCTCTCCAGCTGCGCCACACCCACCAACAACGGCAGCGGCGGCGGCGCCGGAGCCGGCGTCAGCAGCGTCGACGTCATACCGAAGGAGGCCGAGCAGCGCAAGAAGAAGACCAGGAAGGAGACGCTGGAGGCCAAGCGGGAGAGGAAGGCGGCCAAGACGCTGGCGATCGTGACAGGTGCCTTCATCGTGTGCTGGCTGCCGTTCTTTGTGACAGCGCTCATGATGCCGCTCTGTAGCCGCTGCAACTTCAGCCGCATCATGACGAGCTTCTTTCTCTGGCTGGGCTGGTTCAATTCCACCCTGAACCCTATCATTTACACAATCTTCAGCCCGGACTTTCGCCAAGCGTTCAAGAAGATCTTGTGCGGCAAGGCGGCGGTGAAAGGCAGAAGGGGACGCTAGAGGCGGGTCGCCGGCGCCGGGAGTTCCACTCTTGTGGGCTCCCGGTCTGCGGGCTTCTTGCATAATGCAGGTATCGTAGAATAGATGAGAGCATTATCAGAGACAAATAGCTATTGTTATTGCCCTATGGAGTTGCGTCATGTCAGCTTAAATGAATGGCTGTTGGCAGTTATGAAGGCAGTATTCCTTGTGTCATATGTGCTTGACGTGAGACATTTTCTAGCACTGTCAGTTCACTGTTTCGTCGACTTTCATGAGACGAATTTTGAACATCTGACTGTCGTCAATATGAGCACGATTTTTGACGTGCTTTTTGAATGTGCGCTCCTCCGATCACAACTCTGAATACGCTCTCCTCAAGCCTCGTGAGCCGCATGTGTCCACGCGCCACGTGCTGGCACGTCTCTGCATCTGCCCGTTGTTCGTGGAGCCTGGACACGAGAAGCGGAGCTCAAGAGGCCTCTGAGGCTGGCCTCACCATAACGTTTCCATAACGAGGACCAGAGAGCACATGCATCTGGACGTGTACGTGAGTCGCCGTGTGACTGTTGACATGCACGAGCTGCTTCATACGAGAAGCGCGTAGAGCCCCGCGCCTCTCATATGCACAGCCTCGCGCATGCGTGAACGGCTGCTACGCTTGGCGTCCCACAGGCCGGATATGCAGTGGCCGCCGGCGGTGTGTACGCTTCTCGTGTACATCTGGTGTACAAATCGATGCCGTTGACCTGTTTCCTGTCTCCAATATGTGCACATGAATATATGCCAGGTAGACGCGAGTGTCTGTGTGGGATATGGTTATCGTATGTGGCTCCATTCTCGCACCCTGCAGCGACGGCCTTACAGTGACGACCTCCCACTCTGGAGCGACGACCTTACAGTGGCGATCTCCCCCCCCCCCGCTGTGCGTCGCTGCGGTGAGCGCCACCCAGCCAGACACATCCGCTGGCCGCCGCTGCCGCCGGGGCGGGAGCCGAGGGCGGTGTACGCCTGACGTGCAACACGCCCGACGGGACGTCCCGGCCTCGCCAGGCGCCCCTAATTAATCCGCGTCGACTTCTTCTCTCGCGCCATTAGATCCAATCAGTTGGCTGGTGATTTTGTCTGGGAGCGGCGTCGGCGCCGTCCGCAGCCGTCGGCCGGGCAGACAATGACCTCGTCCGCTGGGGGCTCCATGGGTGCGAGGCAATTTCGGTCCGGCGCGGCGGCGGCGACTGTTGCCGCCTGATTTGACAGCACGGCGAGGCCACGTGGGCGACAAACAGCAACCCTGACGGCCGCCGCGGACAGACTAAACGCGCTGGTATACGTCTCCAGCAGCGGCTGATTATTCACGCCTTCACACACACTGATGAACATCATGTCTGCCGCGGTGCAGGCAGGACCGTCTTAACTCTCTTTGTGGAACTCCTTTACTCATCAACATCACGTGATGCAGTGGACATGCAACAGGAGGAGCTGAGAGGCTAACGATGACATCATACCATACGCCATACACATCCGCTGGTGATGAATGCTTTTGGTCCCCACAATCTAAAGCTGCCCAATAGTAATACAAATGCGAAGAGCCAGATCACATTTGCTGTCAAAGATGCTCCTTTTTATTTGTCATGTTTACTATAATTTTCTCAAAAGAAGATAATTAATTGGACGAATAAGCAGCGATTTGACGCCCGATGTTCCGTCCAGAAAACCCGTATCCCATTCTCGAAAGTCCTGATCGTCCACGACTCCACTGCAAGTGGATCGTCGACCTAGAATAGAGCACCCGTTCGACTGCTGCGTCACGCTTTGGTTCAGGTTGTTTTGACTTGGCGCTTCTAGTTTCAGTATTTTGATTACATTCACTTGGTTACTATGTATAATTTTCACGAAGGCAAAGGGAAAATGCTGCTTTGCGATTTTGAACAAGATGGTGCCTGTGCCGCAACACGCACAAAACTCAAAAACCGAATGCGCTTCGGCGCATCATGGTGATTTCCATAACAAACAACTAGACGCGCGGTTAGGTTTTCCGTTCCAGAGACACGAAAATCCACTATTGACGAAGTCTTCCCAACGTTTAATCCGGTAAATGGCAACCATGCAAAGGTTTCTTCACACGTGATCGGCTGTTCCGATGGCGGGGGTAAGGGTAACTCATTTTCCTGAACTGTTTACTTCGTGATTATTCCTCGCGTTCACTGGATAAGTCGCAAAGCGTTTTGTTCTTCACGTGCGTTGAATACTCTTGAGAAGTTCTGCGGTAGATATGTGGATTGTACACAAATCGCGCGCCGCTTGAAACAGCTTACGTCGGTTCGGTATCATTTATTCCACGCACAGATACGCAGCCACGGGAGGCGCGCGCTCAAGACTGACCCTCGCCGCTAGGTCGGCCCTCCCCGGAGGCTGACCTGCCCGGCCAGGGGCGGGCCCAGCCGCATGGCTGTAGGGGACATATTCCGTCACCTCCCCTCAGGCGTTGTAAACGTCTCACACTCAGCGAACAGTAAAAACGCGTACGCATCATGCGTATGACGTGGTGCCCCAGTGCACCCGTAAGCGGCGCGGGGGTAGGCGCTGGTGGACACTGAGGCGCAGGGTCGGCGGCGCCGTTTCAGAGTCAGCAGCGGCGGTACGTTGACGCTGCTGCGGCCTGCTGCGGTCCGCCGTCTGCTGCCCCTCCGGCCTCCCCGGCTGCGTCGCCGTCTCAGACCCCATCGGCGCAGACGACCGACTGACGCCTGACGTCAGTCGGTCATCGTCAGACGACTGACGCCTGACGAAACGCACGGCTTGAAACAAGACTGGTCGACTCCCGACTACGACGCTAATGGTCAGTCCTGACTGATGAGTCCAAAAAAGCCAGAGAACAAGCAGACATCATCGGGTGCTGCGAGCTCACGAACTGGCGGCTGCTCCAGCGCAGGCGTCCGCTCGGCATTTTGACGGAGTAAGACCAGCGGACGCTGATCGCCACCAAGACGCCGGTGCGGTCCCACCACCCGGTGGTGATATCCCGGCCGTCGACCTTCGTCCCGATGGAGAGCCGGGACAGTGGATGCGTCGACCGGTCGTGGCGCTGTCGGACTGTCTCCCGCAGCGACTCGGCTCGCGCTTCGCGCTCGCCAGCGGCACGCTGCCACTGCGGCGCGAATGCACGGTGGTGTGACGGCACAGGCGTCCGGACGGGGTGCCCGAAGAGCACCTGCGCCGGAGATCTGGCGTCGGCCCGCGGTGGGTTCCGGATCTCCAGTAGGCATCTATCCAGCTGCTCCTCATCGATTCCCTCTCCGACGCAGCGAACACCAATTTCTTGGCGGCCCTCGCGACCGTCTCGGCGTGCCCGTTCAACTGCGGGCGGCCAGGGTTCGACAGCTGGTGGCTTACATCCCGCCTCTCTAGGAAGCGCCGTAGCGTCGAAGAGGAGAACTGCGGCGCACTATCATTCCGCAGAACCGTGGGTGCCCCATTAGCGAGATGTGCCGCAGCTCGCGGGCCAGGCGGTCGGCTGGCGCAGCGCCGGGCGAAGACCGACACGTAAGGCCACCCTGACAGCTTGTCTGCACACACCAGAACGCTGCGGCCAGAGAGGTGAAAGAAGTCGGCGGAGATCGACTCAGAGACGCGGGTGGGCGACGGGTCCTCCCGCCACATCGGCTCGCGCGACTGGCTAGGCGGCATTGGCGCGGCACAGGCCACATGCTGACATGACGCTGGCGATGTCGTTGTCGATACCGGGCCGCCGGGTCAGATGCACAGACGGGCCGTCTCCGGGTCCGTCTGATGCCTGGATGCGACGTATGCAACTACTGTATTACCTTCCGCCGCAGGTCAGTTGGGATGACGAGCCATGGCCCGCACACCAACGGGCCGTCATCCACCGCCAGCACACTGTGTACGCCCCACTACGGTCGCACCTTCGGTGGTACCCCGAGGCAGTGGTCCGGGAACCCTGCATGACCATGTCACGCAGTTCCTGACACTCAGAGTCCCGTGCGGCGGCAGCTCGGACTGTTTCCAGTGATGAGTCCATCAGCGGTGCCAGTCTCACTCCGTCTTCGTCGGTGCTCTCCACTTGCATATTCCATGCATATTCCATCAACGTTGACCCTCCGTCCAACATGCGCCTCGCTATAGCCTTTCCTTCCGTTCATGGTCTTTTCAGTAACAAGGGTCGGCGGGAAATGCGCGGGTACAGGGCGCTGTGAGACGCACCCACCGCTCCGCCAGACGGGGTCAGCAGGAATGACGTGACCAGCAGTCGGCTCCTCTCTGATAGGCTTACTCCAAAGATAGGCTCTGTCCACTCTCGATGGCAGTTAGGGAAGCGGGGCCACGTCATGCTGGAACATCACGCGGAGCGCATGGGGATGTCCGTATGGGCTGGAGAACAAGGCAAATTGGGTTAAGGCAGAGTAATCTTCTCGACGCGGAACAGAATTCTCGGAATTATTCTTTAGCTACGAAAATATTGTCGAAACTGCTGCAAGAGAAGATCAGGCATGTTTCCTTGGAACGAAGCTGGAATATTACATTGAGGGTAATGCTGTGGCCAAAATGTCATAACTGAATTAACAAAGCAACATGCCTCTTTGCACTTACTTTACCACCAACAAAGCCACCAGTGACGGGCCTCAGTACCCGGCCTTGTTCGGGAGCAGCGCACCAGCTGCCGGTGCCAGGGGTCCGTGGCGCAGGGAGAGAGCTGAGCGCCGCGGACGAGAGCTGGGCCGTGGCCGGTCGCTCACAGGGACCCGAACGGCTACTCTGGGTGATGGCGAACTCGGAGAGTAAGGTACATTCGGTCTTTGGACCTGCAGCGGCAGGTGAGCGCGGACAACATTTGCCAAGGAATCTTCAGAATTCGGTTCTGAACATCGTGCGGGCTTTGTGTGAGATACCTACGTGTCAAGGAAGCACGTTCCCCAGAACCAGCCGGGGAAACACGGATGGTTACTTTTGAACCCTTAGGTTCTGTGCGCAGATGAGATAAATGATGATGGCACTGGGACGGCGGATAAATTCAGACAACTGTAGGAGTGTTTGGAACACTGCAAACTGGTCGCCTTTGATCTGGGCTGGCCAGCAGCCGTGGTCCCGGCTGTCGACATGGTAAAGATGGTTTCCGAGGTTCGCAATAGGTGTCGCCACTGTATCTTAACGACATGGCAGACAAGCAGCAAATTAAAAGCGCATTCTTTAGTGCAAAGAGGCCCGACAATAGTGCTTAGATATACACGGTGCTGGCACGTGGGCGTCTTGTGTAACGAAGGCTAAGGAAAGAACGAGAAAAGATCGGGTTCGGTGATCTGCACAAACCGCGCAGAGTGGGCGGACGCACGCCAACGGCCGGCACCGTGCCGACCGGCCGCTGCCGCCGCCCTGCCGCAGGTCCAGGAGAGCCTGCCGTCCGGCCGGCGCTGAACGCCGACGCTGTCGCTACGGCCGGCAGCCGTGCAAGTAGGGGTCGGTGCCGCAGCAGACCGCCCTGGCCGCCCGCTGCGGTCGGAGATCGACACTGACCAGACTCTGAAAGTCTGCTGTAGTACAACGCGTACCGTACCTACCGTGGTCTGCTCCTCCGCGCTATAGTGACGTCACAACAGTCGGTATCCCGCCCTTTTGCAAAGGAACCGCGCATTTTTCATTTTATTACATGACTCCACTCCTGACGTGTCTTCAAACATCTTGGAACGTATCAGCTGACCAAGGTCTGATGATCGGTGACAGCTGACAGATTTGAGTGCCATCAGTTGACAGATTTCCTGATGCCTAGAAGTTCTGTAATTTCAGCACCAGACCATAAATCAAAACGTGGTACTGCTCTGATTTGATCTGATCAGATCTGCTCTGATTTGACCAGCTATGCCTGTCTGAGACGCAAATTCTTCGCAAAGTCTCCGTAGGTTCCCCCTCCCCTTTTAGACACTGAGCAATGACCGGGGACAAAATCGTTGACGCCGCGACATCCAGTTTTGCACTTCATCGAGCACAATCCTGCCCGATAAAGGGCGCTGTTGATGGGCCATCGCAGTTTGTAACGATGACCAGGGAATGAAACATACTGTTGCTAAGTAAATCTGCGTTTTGAATTACTTCATGATCCCAGCGACGTCAACTAAAAGGTAAAAAACGTCAGTTGAAGTCAACCTTAACTGATGATTTTTGCACAAGGTGGTCTCAGCCTAAATGAGGGACTACGTGAAGATGACACTGACAACATGGATGACACCCATCCATAGGACCGAGAGAAGCTGAACGCCGCAAAATTCTAATCGTTTGCTATAGCATGATGACCGTAGCGGTATCACAATTTCTCTATGGCATCACTCGAGAAAGAACTCATTGCTCAATAGACAGCCAAGGTACTGGTGCTTAGTTTTCAGAAAGTGCTTACAAAATTCTTCAAACTCATCTGTTGATCTATGAAAATTTTGCAGTGACAGTAGCACAACTAGCCAAAACTTCAGTGGTAGGCTTAACGTCGTTTTGGCGAGAGTTAGTATTTGAAGGCCGGCTCAAAGACAATCTAAAAGGCACATGTAGACCTTTATGTAGCCGTTTATATAAACGATTATAGCACAGTCCCTTTTTTATACAGCCGCAGCATTATCACCATTTTGCTTATCTTGATGTCCATTGGAACTGACAAAGGACTTTGCACCGTGTTTCAAAAGTGCGCCATGCATTTATCATGAGCTTTCTGGACGAAGATGTTTTTCTCGCAGTTCCTGCGTCGCGAAATGTCTAGTGAAACTTGAATGACGAGACTGAATGCAGTTCTTGTTTCAAATGAACAAAACATGAGCATACAAACGCGGAAATCTGGTTAATAGTTCTTCACTCCGGGTTTGTCTCAGCGAAGTATACTTCGTTCCTCTTGCCAAAATAGGTCAAGAGTATTGGTTAAATGTATTCAAATCACTGCATAACATTTGTCAGACAGGCTGTCTGTCTGTCTGTTGCTGGGCCACTCGTTATTCAAATGATCTTACAGTCGGTGTCTAACACTCTCGTTGATGCAGAGATCGATTCGGCCCTTTCCTGGTGTTATTTTTGCATTATTATTAAGGCCTCGCCTTTTGCGCCGTCGCGCTGCACTTTTGTGACGTATGTTATGTATTCTTTTCACAAAAATACCAAAATTCGAGCGTCGCGCATGTAACAGAGGTAACTCTAGGTGTTTGTAGAAAGCATGTCAGTTTTTTGCGGTCATTTCAAATGCGTGCTCGCTGTTTTAGATATTGGTGCCGTAAACCGATGACTGCCAATGCTTTGATTTCAATGTGTGCTATTTATGACAACAGACCGTCTAAATACACTGCGAAAAAGTTTTAAGACTTCCAAGAATGAATGAAGGGGACGTCGTAGGGGTAATGCTATCCCATGATTGAGCTGCTGCGTGCTGAAACAAGGCTTGACCCGAGAAGTTTTATCTATATCCTCATACTGCTACGAAGAACAAATTTCTAGAGGGAATATAATGAACGACTAAAGGTGAGACCAGGTACAGAAATCTGGAAGGCTCAGACTTTGATCCGTATGCAACAATACTTTATAAGATCTACCTCCACCCAAGAATGAAGCTCAAGGGAAGAAATAAGAAAATATGAACGATGGTTTAGGTCTATAAATAAAGGATTAACAGTTTTGTAAATCTCACTCACCCCTGTTTTCTTTTCCTGTAACCGCCCTCAGTGTTAAGAACAGACTGTAATAATCGCCTTTCGTAAGGCTATCGAAGTAGACCCAGGCAAAAAGGGAAAAACATGTGAAAAATCCTATGTTTGGGACCCTGAATCCAACACTCCTTCAGAGGTGCTTCCAAACATGCCTTGAGTGTGACAGTGTCTTAATAGTCCTTTACAGTAGTAATTATTTATGCTTAATACCCACAATGAATGTGGTGGCATTTTAATCGTTCGACTTGCATGATAGCTAAGGTCCGTTTCCTCACTACAAGATGTTTGTGCCATCCTTCGATGTTTTGCAGCTTTGTAGGAATTCAGAATAGGAAGATTTCGGCCCGCAAAAAGTGATACATAAGGCAACAACAAGCAACATCAGTGAATCATTGTATTTATCAAACCTCAGTTAACCACACCGACAGGCTCCCGGCGGTGCCGGCATGCGATGACCCGTGGGTGGGTCGCGACCTGTCATCGTGCAAGTGCGGTATTCTCCACTCGTGAACTTACCCCGACACACAGCCCGACAGCACAAAGTCCTCAGCGTGGCACGGACCACCGTTGGCCGTTCTTACCGCAGTTATTGGATCGGAATAAAATACGGTAACGCGCCTCTGTTCAATGCCGTAAAACGATCAAAATTACCCGTTATCGCTATACAGGTACACAGCACATGCAAACAGATAGTACCAGCAATTCATCTGCTCAAAGAAAAATAAACTGCACGAATTATCGCCCATTGGTATGCTGGAAATCGCCTGCGCATGGAGCCCACTGAACTGGTCGTAACCCAGGCGACTTTTGAATACTCCACTCATTCATAGCTAAAGTACCAGTGCAAAGCGTACCCGCACACCACTTCAGATATCATACAACAGTATCTTTGAACAACATGCCGTCAATGTATCCATCCGCTGACAAGGTGCACTGGCAACCCTCACCACCACATCTGTCCACTGAAGAAGTACCTGGACGACAACTCGCACCGCAACTGTCCGCGAGGTACTCGTGAAGTGTGTCGTCACGGAACCTGCTCGCAGACAAAGTACCTCGGCAGGCGACAGTCGACTGCCTGCAGGTGGCCGGCCGTGCTGAAGCGTTTGAGGAGCACGCATCGGGCGCAGGGTTCGCCGCGACCCACGACCTGCGCCTGCAGCGGCCGACCTCCGTCGTCCCAGACGAACTGGGCAGTCCCGCCCTCCACCAGAGACGCTCCCACCCACAGCGAACGGTCTGCCGGGCCGAGCGCGCGGTTACCAGAACGCGGTCTGCCGCGCCACACACACGGACCATCAGAATGGTCTGCCGCGCCACACGCACGGACCATCAGAGTGGTCTGCCGCGCCACACGCACGGACCATCAGAATGGTCTGCCGCGCCACACACACGGACCATCAGAATGGTCTGCCAAGCCACACGCACGGACCATCAGGATGGTCTGCCGCGCCACACACACGGACCATCAGAATGGTCTGCCACGCCACACGCACGGACCATCAGGATGGTCTGCCGCGCCACACGCACGAACCATCAGAATGGTCTGTCGCGCCACACACACGGACCATCAGAACGGTCTGCCGGGTCCACATACACGGACCATCAGAATAGTCTGCCGGGTCCACACACGTTTACTACAGCTGTCAGCCGGACCGCACACACAGTGATCAGGGGAACACAGCACGGCGACAGGGAACTTGCACAGCGTCACGTGCACTTGAACTGGATGTGGGGCATGAAGTGACCGATTTGGTTATGTTGGAAGAAATGCTTCTGTGTATTTGTACCAGCTCACTGTGATTGTAAAGCAGTGTATGCGTGAGCAGGCTGTCTTATGGAACAAAATAAAGCAATGACGTAGGTGGCATGCTGTCACTCTTTGTGCATTTAATTCTCGGTAGTTAAACGCACCTTTCAGCTCCAATTTGCTGCACAAATTTCTAATGCTGTCTTGCTGAGTAACGTTGTCATGCGTGTGTTTTTTTTTTTTTGTTACGCCTGGACTGCGTCCTGGGACAATGTATATCACATAGCCTTTTGCGTCTAATACGGAGACTATATGTACGCTTCATAGAAACATGAAACGCTTCTCACCAACCTCCGCTTCCCAATCTAAGAATGAGCAATCATTTGCAGAAACGAAAGCAACACACATTAAGTTTGAGAGGTGTTGTTGTGGAAGATATTGCAAGAACTGAGCTGTTATGCCGCATTTGGACAGGCTCAAAGCAAACGAAAGCCTCGGAATTGCATATCTTAATCTCAGTTGCATCGTTTTTGTGATATAAAAGGGGCGTTATCTTCTGACGGCCTGTTTGTTGGTCGTTTACAAGCATTAACCCAAATGAAACCACACGTCTGCCAAAAAGTGCCTTCCTCTTCAACGTTCTCAGAACAAGGCTATAGCGCATGGAATGCAATGAACAGGTTCTCGTTTGTGTAAATATCAGCGCCAACAAATGAGCTCACTGGTCGAGTTCTTGAGTCGGGACGCGATTTTACTGGTCGCATTTCAATGGTCACACGCAACGGGTGGAAGCGCAGCCTGCTGGGCCATGACCGTCGGTGCCCATCCGTTGGTGATGACCAGGGCAGGATCGCCAGTGATGACCAAGTCAGGTCCGTCTGTGATGGCCAGGTCGGAACAGCGAATGATGATAGGTCAGGTCCGTCAGTGATGATCATGTCAGGTTCGTCAGCGATGACCAGGTCAGGACCATCGATGATGGTCAGGAGATTGCAGACAGTCAGAAGAGAAACTGAGTAGACCAGTTCTGTTATAAGTAAACGTCAAATTCGCACACAGGCTGGAAAATTAGCTTTTACGGCATATTTGTGTTTTACATATTTGTGTTTTATATTTGTGTTCCACTTCACGTTAACCGCTTATCTCGTACCCAAAACGCTAGGGCGCATTCCCGTGTAAGGGAGGTTATTCGCCTATCTCCCCGAGAGTTCGAGACTAGCCGTCCGATCTGGTAACAAAAAAAAAAAAAAAAAAAGGAAATATATATGCCTCAACATGCCCGGTAAACAGCATAATTGGTAGAATTAAAGCGGAGGAAGGTTACCGAGCAAAAGGCGAATGCCGAAATTATTTGTATCATTCATATTCATGAGAAATATTCTCGCCCATTTTCTAATTCTGAACCGTATTTTCTGGTTCCCACTGTGGGAGAAGCTGCCTTTACTGGGTGGGAATCTGCGGTTGTCTGAGAGGGTTCTCCCCCGTAACATGCTGAAATCGGCCACTAGGACAAAACATTTGCCTAGATCTGATCCAAGCAATGAATTTCTCGTCAGAATCTCTCCGTATTAGTCACAAACCTTATGGGGCGAAGCGGCTCCATGGCCAGCGAAATCGGTCATCAGCAACGAATGAAGAAGCGAAGAATTGAAACATAAAATGAAAATCTGCAACAAAAATGTCGTAAAGCGTTACGGCACAGCTCACTAAGCCAACAACTTGGAAAGAAGAATCATTTCGCAATTGTTCGGCAATCCTAAGCATTTGCATACGTCATAGGCCCCGATAACTTTCGTTTCCATGATTCACGAATGGAAGAGGGGGAACAATACACTACACTGGTCAACGCGCAGGGAAAACCACCCTTTCGCAGTAGCAGTGGAACTTCTGTGGAGATAAAGGGAAGGGCAACGTGTCTCTCACCTCGTTTCTTTCCATGTACCAACATAGGGGTAACGTGAATGTTGCCCAAAGTTGAGGGAGGAAAGCTGCCCCTGTGCCCCTCCCCCCTCCCACCGTTTCAATGTCCTTGCCCGTTCATTAGAGCCATGGTCGCGGAAATTTTTTTATATTGATGGACAGTGTGTGTGTCTAGGGGCAACAAATAAGAATTCCTGCAAGGGGATTATTATGTTCAAAAATGACTTAGATCATGTGCACGAGTTCAAATTAAAATGGAGTTTACTAAAAATAGTTATGGGTAATAGCATCTTCCCCGGCATCCAGTTCATGTTCAACGCCGTTTGGCTGCATTCTCTAACGAGCGATACCAAGGTGAACATTTCGAACTACGCGTATCAAGGAGTGCCCTATGAAGTGTCTGTCGGTTATGAAACTGTCTATCGGTTTTCCATCTCCATTTCTGGAATCTTCCCACGTTTTGTTCATTGGAACCCAGACCCAATTCCAAGGTTGCAGAAGTGGTCGACTGTATCTGAAATGAAGAAGAATCTGGTGACAGCATTTCCGATCTATTCACCTCAATGGAACATAATGATGGAATTAGATTATACCCTGTAATGCGTTATCCCAAGTCAATTATGGGTCATGTAGCTGGAGTTGGAACAATTTTGCCATACCCAGATTGTTTTTTTTTTCATTTTCATCTGGCATGTCTCTCACTAATTTCTGAATTGTCCACCGTTTCTGATCATTGGTGGCATGATTTTGCTTCGGTAGTTAATGGAGGCTACATCGCTGTAAAACACTTTTTCATTGAATCTGATCTGTAAGATCAGCTTGAATCTCATCTTTCATTGAATCTGAAAGCACGTTCTAAAAGCAGTCCGTCATTAAAACGTGGGACACATACTGCTCGCCATCCCACGATACCTCATTAGTTAATGGACGCATCTTAATGGTTCAGACGCATACTGATGGCCTTGTACCGTGTGACCTTACTACAAAGAAGAAGTTAATTCCAACGCAATGATGAAGTCACAGATGAATGAGGAGGAAAACGAGGCAAAAGGGACACAGAATATTACGTTTTTTCAATGACCGCTGGATGAAGGTAAGATCCAGGATACGTCTTTCACACCTCCCCAGGTATAATTGGACACTACAAACGTAGTGCTCAAATGAACATTTCCAATATCTTTTGCTGTTTCGGGTCGTAGACCAAGGTAGGATGAGGTGAATATGCTAAAGCAGATTGTCTCAGGAACTGCTGGACTGACGTGACAACATCGAACGTCAATCAATAGCCTAGCAATTACGCAATCTCAAAAGCTACCACATAACCTTCGTATGACTGTTATAACTCCTGATTATGACGACGGACTCTGGAAGAAACTTGGGTTCGCACAAATATATATATTAACAAGGACTGAACGTTTCAGTCATGGGTCCTCCTCCGCAGTCACTTCTGAAAATGGCCTATGGCTGGATTCTGAGTCCTTGTTAACACGCGCAGTGGAAGGGGGTTTCACATTAACGTGCACTGGAAAGGGGGTCTAAAAGTGCTCCCTCCGATCTCGACAACGGAATAAGCTAGAGACATGATATTTTATGGATACGGTAGGGCTATAACGATTTACATTGTGTGTAACTTTCGTGACCCTAAGTTGATATCTTCAAGGTCAGATGGGGTAAAAAAGTCAACTTTGGACACTTTTTCGGACCGTACAGGCCATTCCATACGACTTTTCGCAAGAAACGGGAAAAGAGTGTTTGTTTGGCCGTTAAAGCGTGGAATACGACAACTTCCATGCATTTGGGGTCTTCACTGAGGATTCTGGGTGGAGGTCATGTCAGGTCATTGACCTATGGCGTCATTTTTTCATCTTTTGCAGATCAGATTTCGACACGGGACAGTTTGAGAAAAAAATGAGGATGTGTATGTATCTTTTGGCGTGTTTTCACTGAAGGTAACCAACATCGGTACATTTGGTCACTTCCATCGTTTATATTTATGCATGTATGTATATGTATGTATGTACATGCATGTGCGTATCAGTGTGCCAAAAGTGTTTTAGTAAGGTTTTTGCACATTTCATACAAATCGACATATTGCAAAGCAAATCTGAACCAGGCCACAAAAAGTTGCCCTTCATCTTTGATGACATTAACTTGATATGACTCTGGTATCTATGCATGCCTACCCATGTGCGCACACGTGTTTTTATTAGGGTCTTTGAATGCATATTTCATACAAATCGACATGTCGCAGAACAAATCCGGACCAGTTCACAAAATATTGGACCTTGACCTTTAATGATACCTTGACCTTCACTGACCTTGGTCTATGTAAGCGTATCAGTGTGCGCACACGTGTTTTTATTAGGGTCTTTGAATACATATTTCATACAAACCGACATGTTGCAACGCAAATCTGGATCAGATCACAAGCTGTTTGACCTTGACTTCTTATGACCTTGACCCTTGCTGACCCTGTCTGTGGTCTTGGCACATCCATCACTGATTGACATCTTAAGATTGAATAACATCGCCTGATTGTGCTCAAACGGTAATCTTAGCTAGAACGTTAGTTCTTTCATAAAGTTCTCATTTGTCAGCGACAACCGTTGTTTTCGTCATGCTTGCCTGATTAATGTTTAATTATTTTTTGTTCTTGTTTACCATGTTTAAGTGCTTGAAATTTCAAAAACGTCCGGCCGATTTCCGATTTCTCTGTGTCATTTGACGAGTTATTCAACTGTCATAAATTTCACAAAGTAGTAGCAACCAGCTCTGATCCGTTCTCCAGATATCCAAGAAAAACAGGTGGGAGGCACAGAAAGACCCCCCTTCCAGTGCACTTGTTAATATATATATATATATATATATATATATATATATATATCTCTCTCTTGAGTGTAAACCTAAATTTCCGCCAGTATAAAGAAGTCTGTCAAGGCATTTTCATTATCATGCCAAAAGCCCGAGAGCCTGTTAAGACCATTTTTGACTTTATTACTCGTAAGTTATAACTCCTGATCTCAAAAAGTCGTAGCTAAGCTTTTCATGACATTCGATATTAAAAAGATGTAAAAGGCCAAAGGCTAGGACATGACCAAAGCTGACTTCGTGGCCTAGGCAGCTAAACATTTGCATAGGCAATAAACATAGACGAAGGCACCTAAACATTGGCAAATCATAAATGCGAGCGTTCTACTCCGTCATTCTACACGTGGCCATGGCCGTCTGGGTTGCATGTTTGCAGTTGCCAGGGGGCTCGTCGGAACTCATCAAACGCAGCGGCGCCACGAACGTTCGAAACTACGGCAGGAGGTAAATGAGGAAAAAAAACTGCAAATCGAGAAGGGCCATGGTGCTCTCACTTGATTTTTTTCAGACCACTCTGAAATATTGTCTTGTGGAATTTACGAAATGAATTCTTCAGTGACGTTGGGAATGCTTTCCAGGTGTTGCAGGTGGTATACCAGACTTGACTTTAGACAAACCACGTATACTATTAGTAGATGGACTGATATTTAACCCTATTCTCGAAGCGGTAGAGAGTAGGGCCGATTTCCGGCGGGAGGGGAGGAGGATTCGGACCTTCCCCTGAGATCTCGAGAACTAAATGTCCGATTCCACCGCCGCAAACCGCAATCGATTTGCCATGATGTAAACTACATTTTTATAAAAAGATGTTTGCGAAATTATGAAAGGGGTGGATACGGGGGAGGGCAAAAAAGTCGAAATGGAGGACATGTTTAGAATTTTTTAACTCTGCTGGTTATGGACCGGTTTTGATGAAACTGGCATGAATAGGGGCTTATGGATGAGACTTTTACCATTGGTTCTTACATTTGGAATTTTGAGCAAATTCACAGAATAGAAGCAGGCGTTCACAGAGTTTCATAAATTGGAGGATTAGTTTCTCAAAAAATGAATTACGAAAACAAGTCCAAAGTACTTTTTAGCCTGTACTAGTCATGTTATGCTGAAGAAGTACAAATGGTATTACATTATTTGTATGTTGGCATAGGCGGTGCCAGGGCATGAAAAAGGGGGAACTGCCATGGTCATATGTTCATTAGGCCAACTTACCCCTTTGACCTCAAATGACCTTCATTGACCTTAGGGTCACTTGGAATGGTCTTGAGTGCATTTTATACCGTTTAAAAACGTTCCAAATCATTTGAATTCACTTTATTTCTAAAATCCCATTTTACGGCTGTTGTGATATAGGGAACACACAGTGCCATTTTAAGTCATAGCTCCGTGACCCGGCCTGGTATCAACCTGAAACTTAGTACACAAGCAGAAGGCACCCTTTTACGTCATATGTATTCCGGATTTGGCATTCGGAAAAATGGCGCCAAAATTAACGTTACAAAACCAAATTTTGACTTCAGACCTTGACCTGATCTTGCAAAATGACCTTAGATTAACAGAAGTATATTTGTACGTTGTCCAACTATTTAAACACGGTATTTTTGGCAGCATTTTTCTTTTACCCCCAGCAGGGCAAAAATGACCTGAGGTGCCTCCCAAAAACGTTGCTTCGTTCCGCCTCTGAGCAAGATAGAATTACGAAATTTTGTCACAGTAGGTAGAAAAAATAGGTAAAAAAAGTGACGAAGTTTCGTGAAGCTGCGTCAGAATTCTGGAATGTGCACGCAAAAGCCCTAGGGGGCGGATTCAGCCCCCATGTCAGGAATAGGGTTAAAGACAAGTATCTTTTTTGTTACAAGACGACGGCGGATCTTTGCGTTGCTGAAGGCTGACGCAGATAAAACCTGACAATTTTCTGTCCGACGACGGCTGCTGAGGCCTCAGTGATCACATGCACGGCTCGCTGGGGGTCGATCGCCTGAGAATCTGAGCTCGTGACGCAGCGGCCTCTGCTGGCAAGCATCTTCGACGATGACGTCGACGGCATGCTCCACTCTCCGATGAAGTTCCAGAACTGTCCGGTATACATGCAGGCAGTGGAGCGAGCCGTGCATGTGGCCACTGAGGCCTCAGTAGCCGTCGTCGAACAGAAAATCGCCATGGCTTCATGGCAAGAAGGATTTTTGTCTGAAGGCCAGTCCATGTGTTGAAAACGTACGCGCTTTGTCCAAAGCCAAAATTTCAGAGTGGTTGTCCCAAAAATTTCAAATTACAGCACCATCACCGTTCTCGATTCCCAGGTTTTCTCCTCATTTACCTAATGCCGTAGTCTCGAAAGTTCACGGCGACGTAGCTTTTGATGGAATCAGGCGAACTCCCCGAAAACTGCACACGTCTAATTCACACTTCCGACTACCCTAGTCACATGCAGAATGACTGAATAAAACGTTCGCAAATATTAACCGCCGTGCACGGCCGCCTCCGCCCGGCCGCTGCGCGCAGCCTGGTGTTAGCTCACCCGGACGCCGCCGTGTGGCGCCTGGAGACTGTAACGCCGGGAGACGCGATTGTTGGGAACGCCTTCCTTGGCCTGGCGGCAGCGGTAAACGCTGTTTTCTCGGGGATTTTTCGACATTTCCCGGACTTTTAGCCACTTGTAGCAGTTTTCGTCTCTCTCGCCAAGATAATTTTTTCTGAAGAAACATCCTATTGTATACCCTGGATATTCAACACCATGTCAGTGTTGATATGAACAAGCGGATTTTGAAATTTTCGAAGTATTGGATAAACTGGCGTGATACTGTGAAGATGTTACGGTATGACTTTAGGCTATAGGGTTCTTGTCAGACTGAATGATATTAGATCAATGGGCTGATTGAGGTAAGTTACTCTGACAACCGTTGGAAGGAACCATGGGTTTGAATCATATCGCGCTATGATTATTTGTGGAGGGGTTGAAGGAGCGAGAGAGAGGAAACCACAAGTTAAGCGACCATCAGACTCGCCAGATGGATACTTGCTGTGATTTGCTTCAAAGTCTCTGAAATGTATTCCGTGGAAAAAAACATGAGATCATAAGGAAGAACGTGATTTTCGTTTCAAAGTTATAAACCGATAATACGAGGAGCAACTTCACGTGGATGATATGGACACCGAGGACCAGTCTAGGTGATGCTATTCATTCGTTTTCCTGGCAACGAGCTGAGGAGGCGCTGAAAAGACGAGTAGGAAATCCGAAATCATTTCGCGATTCGAAGGTCTGCTGACAAACTGATCCACCGCGATGAGCTTTGACACGCATGCATTGAAAGGTTGTCTGTCTTCCGTAAACAATCATAACTACTACCTCTTGAGGAGACGACGGTTCTTACTTTTGGAAATAAAAAAAAAAATGGTTTGAGAGACATACTGTTTAAGTACCCTGTAACATGATTTTGAGGTCCTAGGACAAAAAGTTAGGTACAAAGTTCACCGGAACCATCAGATTTCAACCCTAACAAATAAAACCCTAAACTGCCGATTTCGTACCCAGATATCGTTTACGTTCCAAAGGCCCCAAGCCCCAGACAAATTGCCTGAGACCGATAGCTCAAGCGCTGAACTAGGTGCGGAAGTCCATTGACATTTACGATTTGTTGCGGGTCGACCTAAATGTTAAAAAACACTCCCAAGTCACACTGCGAGGTGCTAACCAAACGTTTTCAGACTGATGATGTAGCACCGAATTCTTTTCTTAAACCGCTGCATGGAGCCCGGTGCTACTGCCCGCACTCCTGATATGTCCGTATGTTGAAAGCCACGAGGCTGAGCGGACGTGTGTTGGTGTTATGCGAATTGTTTACTGTCGTGCACTTGACATGTGATGATCTTCGAGATCAATCAGAACATGGGACCTAGACCATTTTACGGCTATTGTGATACAGTGTGCGCATACTGACCTTTTAGGTTAAAGCTCCATGATCCAACCAGCTGATCATCAAGCTGAAACTTGACACACAAGTAAAGGACACCCTCCTACACCGTTTACCTTCCGGGTTTGGCATTTCAAAAAATAGCGCCGAAATCATTACTATAAAAAAACAAATCTTGACTTTTGGCCTTTACCTGACCTTTTAAAGTGGCCTCAGATAAAGAAAGTTATATTTGCATGTTATCCAACTATTTAGCTACACATCCATATAAGATTTTAAATTCTATCTTACAAACCCTATCTTTGGCAGTCATTTTCTTTTCACCCTTAACAGAGCCAAAAATGGCCTGAGGTTCCTCTTAGAAAGGTTGTCTGGCTCCGCCCCTGAGCAAAAGAGAATTTAGGAATTTTGTCACAGTACGTAGAAAGAATAGCTAGGAAACGTCACCAGGTTTCATACAGCTGTGCCGAAAACCCTGGAATAAGCAAATAAAAAAACCCGAGTGGGCGGATTCAGCCCCCTGCCGGGAATAGCGTTAGGTTTCAGGCCGATACCAAGTCAGGCCAAAGAGCTATGACGTAAAATGTCCGTGCTCGTACCCTATTTCACGACAGTCATACACAGGACATTGAGTAACGTAACCAACTCAGATAATTGGAACTATTTTGGGGCACTATGAATTGAGCCTCAAGCCACTTTAAATCACTCTGAGGGGCACTGAGTCATTGGAGGTCAAAGGTCATAAGATGTCCTGAAAAACACGACCTTGATAGTTTTCCTTTCCGCGCTCCTGGCACCACTCAAGCAGTTATTATAACAAACAGTGTAATACGATCGGCATTTTTTGGGCATGAAACAAATAGTACATTCCAAAAGAACGACATATAGCTTTTATGTCAATTCAGTTTTCAAAACAAAACGAAAAAACAGCTTACATTTCCCAAACCTTGTAAACGCTTATGAATCTGTATATATTCGAAAAGTGTGGGACAACAGGGCAAATTCCATCGATTAGTTCACGATTCATGCCAACTGCATATAAATCACTTCATAAACAAATGAGTTATAGCCAGTCGAAAATGCCCACTTTCTGACTTTTTTCCCCTGTATCTGATACCCTTCAAATATCTTAAAATATATATGTATATATATATATCTGTATATATATATATATATATATATATATATATATATATATATATATATGAAAATGTAGTTTGCACCATGCCAAATCAATTGCCGTTTTTACGATGAAATCGGACGGGTGTTATTGAGAACTCAAGAGTGCCGATTAAGTCACCTCCCTCATACGGGCATGCGTCCACGCGTTACATGTTCGGAAACAGGGTTAACCCACACCCGGCTTGGAGGGTTACTGACAACTCCATTGAAACTTTTTCAAAGTTTCGAGAGAACGAACACACTCAGCAGCAAGAAATTTTCAGTGCGTTTTCCTTGGTCTCTTTTGTACATTGCACACGGTTTTTACCTTAGGTCAGGTCACGCTTGTGACCTAGGCCATGTACAATGATAATTTGTCCGAGGAAAAATTCCACTTGCTTCCACGTTTTAGGAAAAGAGTCTTCAAAGTAAAACTTTGTATACCTAAACATCGTGCCAGATGCCACGAATCTGTTATCGCAGTTGTTTCGGTAATTGCCTGGCCATTGACGTTAGGCCGGATGATTTTTGATACATTGCTTTTTTTGACGGAAGATGAAAGATTCTTATTTCGGATTTTTTGGGTGTGAAAACAGACAAAAACTGCAAACAGACAGCGTTTCATAGTATCGCTAATCCAAGTTCACTGATGTTGTGTCTCATTCATGAAAATCACTTACACCTCAGTACACATGTTAGGAAAATCAGATATCATGAGTGTTTAATGAACAAGGAGATGTTCCCCATCAAACAAGTAAGCTCCGTAAATAATAGGGTAAACATGTCAACATGGCTTCTTGCCGATGTTGTAGTATGTACTAAAGCCGTAGACACGAATGAAGCTGTCATTAGCATATGCTTGCTGGTCCTGATGGCTGTGATGACCTGAGAACACGTCAAAATGAGTTCCCGCTTATTGCATCCGGCTGGCGTTGGCGCCTGCGCTGAGCAGTGGGAATAATCGCATGTTTGATTTGCCAGAGCCGCATAGATGTTGAAAAAGCTGCAAAAACCACATATCGATGTATACTTGTAGACTATTCTTTTTTTGACTAATGCCTTGGTTTTTGTCCCTTGTATCGATGGTTGTTGGGAAACGAAGCGTTAGTCTCTGCCTTGCCGAAAAGCAGACATAAGACATGGAGGGATTTAAATACTCCTCAAAATCAACAAATGAAACCCGTTTCGAACTCTTTTCGCCATGGGCTTTCTAACGGTTTGCTAATTTTTCCGTGCAACCAACCGTTCGTAAGTCAGAGTGGGTTTCAACACCAACCCCCAGCGGAGATGTGCATGGTGCTGACCGCTAGTCGGGCGCGGTTCTGCATGATCTGTGCTGATACTGGGGTCCGTTTTCACTCCGGAACTTTTTACCGCATGAAACAGACTTTTAGAGGTGTCTGATCAGCATACGTTTAAATGTATTTGATGAAAACTGTACTGGGCGCAGTGTAATATGCATAACGTGGAACCGCGGTGATTCCAAATTCTTGAACCTTCAGTGTGTTCGCTGTTCAATATGCTTCATCAGCGCAAACATCGGAATTAGCCTTCGGATCGTCATAATCAAACAACAAAATGCTCTGATGCTCTGACAAAATGCAAATCCAGTTCCGACCATTCTGCCTTACCGATGTCCTAAACAATGTTGAAATCTTTTCGCCTGCACTCGTCTCGTAGAGGGGAATTCGTAATTGCATTTCAGCATTATTTTGGTCACGTAAGTTGCGAAGTTCCGAACTCTTTTATTGAATTTGGGGATTTCATAAATTTACGGACAACGCTTTCTAATAACAAACAACGTTTCGTGGCGAAGTTTGCAATTTCCTATCGAAGAAATTATGAGCAATGTGGTGATCAGTCAGTTCATAACTTACAACGCGTGGCTCCAGAAAGCTCAGAAGAGTTCGCAAAACGATGCGGTAATTATAAGCCGATGGAGTCTAGCAGACCCTCGCCATCCGGGTATTTCAAGCATGACGGCCCACGAGAAAATCACTGAGTGTAACAAAAAACTATGAAATGCAATCTTTTGTTTTGACAAAAGCGAGTGCAAGACGACACGTTATGCCGCTGGGACAGAAAATCCGTCTTTGAACAGGAACCAAAATTTTGCGGAGAAAACCAGTTAAAATAAAAGGTAAAGTAGATATGTCTGACAAGTCTGAATCCACTGCTGATTTTCAACTATCTGGAACTAAAGGGATTTCAATTTTTCTGAGTGATCAACATGATCTATTTTTTTAATCTTTCAAACGTCAAGGTCAACTCTGAAATCCGTTTCCTTCAACCCCGTAAAACCACGAAAACGTTGTACTCGTGTTTGGGAGTATACGTACTACACAGAACGGCTCAGATATTTCAGATGGAAGCTAAAGATTGTTGCATCTTAGCTCTGCGTTCATACGGAGGGTAGATTCAGTCCTCCATAGGTTTTTCAGACAGCAAAGTCAATATGTTTGCGGTATCGCGCTGCAATCTGATAATTTTTCTTACGCCACTTTTCTGCACACTGCGGAAAATTTAAACGTGTTGCATGGAACCAGGAGCGACTCCGAGAGGCCTTTCTGGAAGGCATGTTCAAGCCATTTTGCGGTGCTAAGAGGCACGTGCTTGTTCGTTTAGATGGCAGGGCTGTTAGCCAAGAATTAGCGATGAGATTTCAATACGTGACACTAAAAAAAACTTTGTGTCTCTTAAGATTGAAGTGGCATTAAGAAAACTAAAACGAGCCATCTCTTACCCGTTTCGTAACTCCGTTTTATGTTTATCGACGCTGATAAACGCTAAGTGATGCATCATTCAGAATGCCAGAACAGACATGTAGCGGGAAACGAGCATTGGCTGGGCGTTACGTAATTTCGGGCGGGCATGGCTACTGTTACGAAGAGTTACAGGGGGTGCGGATGGTTGTGTAACTGCAAAATATAAACTTGCCGGTTCTGCGCATGCGTGGCTCGGCTATGCCGGGCGACGCGAGGGCGCGGCGAAGGCAGCACCAGCACCACCGGCCCCGTGATACCCTGGGCTTTGTGGGGGACGCGAGGACGTGGCGAGGGCAAGCGAGGACGACGTGAGGACGCGGCGAGGGAAGCACCAGCAGCACTGATCCGGACATATCCTGGGCTTTATGGGCGACGCGAGGGCGGCGCGAGTTTACACAACATTTAATGTGTTGATATCGAAATGACGTTTCCTTCGGACAAAGAGAGCAGGGCGTGAAAGCCATGATGAACCCGATGTGACTTTGTTTACGATTATCTGTCGGAATGACGTGGCGTACAGCTTGTACTGTTCAAGCTGATTGTGTATTTGTGCCTCATGAATAAACACATGCTGAAGCCATTTACGATGAGATGTGTAGTTTCCGGCTTCTAAACCAGTCATATAATTAAAAGTTGGATTTCTCTGAACCGTCTCTGAACTGAATGTAGAAATCTGAATTGAGTCTGAATTTCTCTGATACTGGTAACTTGTAGTCACTGATTTCGCCGTGCATATTCGACAAGCTTTGGCCCATTTGTTGGAAGTCGTGCGATGATTCAGTCACTGGAAATGTTATGACTTCGCCGAAAGTTGTAGGAAACGTTGGTATTTACATGGAGAAATAAATAATTGGTGCGCCTGTTGACATCAGGCCCACTCAATATGCGGACCCTCTCCACATAGCTCGTCTTCGACTTGTACTTGTTCTTTAAGATCGTTGGCTGAATATGCGGAGTGCTTATGAAGTTGGTCTGGCACCATGGGCGTAGCCCAGGAGGCTGCCAAAACCAGCCAGGCCTGATGCACCCTCGAAACTTGTCGATCTTGGCTATATGGTTAATCCGCCAAGCCTTTGGCGTTTTGGTGCGGCGCCTGCGCAGTAGAGGCCAGTCTGTTTTTGCGAATAGCATTACATGTGGTGGGGGCAAGGATAGAAGAGCATCGAAAATGCGTTACGTAACTGAAGGACAACCTCTTAGTTGCGCGGAACCGGGAGCCACCCAAAGCGTGCCAGAATGCTCAAGAAGACGTGTTTCCATGTAAGATGGGTACGGCCAGGGTGCTGTGTTCAGTTAGGCACAGTACGAGACAGACGCTCAGTCACAGTCTGATTCGCGCTCCGAGAGGATGGCGTCCTGAGCATGCATCCCAGGACGCTGGCTCAACGAGTGTTGATACCGTGTCGTGCAGGCGGCTGTACATATTGCTGGCGAGAGATACGTTACAGTGGACGGCTCCAGTATTAGAATTCCATTTTCGCCATCTGAGGTTCACGAGAACACAATGAAAAAGTGAAGACAAAACCGAAGTGAATTGTACTTTGTGCTTAGCCGGTGAGGCAAGTTTGCAAAGCACAGTTTTAAGAATAATGCTTAACAGTGCAAATTTAGATTTATTTGTACAGTTACTTACTGAAATGAGAGAAATGTCACAGTGCTGTTCAGGAACGGGCAGTCGAATAATAGTCCTGGTGTGCGATAAACAATAAAAATAATGAATAACTATGATTATAATGGGGAAGTTAGATGAGTGTGCAGGGCATGACAATCTTATGGTGTTGTATTTTATTGTATCATATATCGTGGGGATGTCCACAGTGATAAAACACACGTCGTGGCTATTCAGTTCCCGAGTCAAAAACTAGGAAGTTTACTCAGTTAAAACACACACTCAGCCATTCATCACGTCATTGGAGGCGGCAAACACAACGCGAAAACTGGTTATTTGACCGTGGACCTAAGATGGGAGAGGACAGTAGCTTTTAAATGAGAAGCAGGAAGAGAATGCGAGGCGGGATGAAGCAGGTGGAGACCAGCGCAGGCGCGGTAAGAAAACGTCCGTTTATCTTCCTCTGTGCTCGAGCGAAAGAGGCGGAAATGGTCGTCTCGCCGGGTGTCGCGAGCACGGATGAAATATTTCTGATGAAAAGCGAAGCCAAGTTCGTGGGCTCGCCACCGGAGACCACCTGATGGGCCAGTGTCAAAGTTCTTAGCGTCATCATGTCGTCAGCGGAAGTTGTTTGTGTCCAAAAATGACTTTTGCAAGAAAGTTTTCTGTTTTTTGTAGCCTTGGCAGGATTTTCTGAGCCACTGCCATAAACAGCAAGGCAGTACCGAATGTGGGGGGGGGAACCAGGGCTGGGACAACAGTGCGCAGCGCCGGCGCGGACGGTGATTTCGCTGGTGCACAAGGCCCGACAGCAAGCCTGTACAGCGGATAGTGATGGCCGAGACATTTGGATGCCAAGAAAGAGAACGGTCGAAACACAAGCCGGGATTTTTCACAGTGGTAACAGGAGGCAGCAGTGCGTCTCTGAACCTCACAGTAAAGGGAGGGATGTTGCGCAGATTTTGTTGGCTACCAAAGAGCATCAGCTAATTTTTCTCATTATCATTTTTGCTCGCATTTACTTTTAGCCCACGCCCGACTGTCGGTCGTCTCCATGCACGCCCGACTGGACGGGGGGTTGACCACCCCCTCTAAATCACGAGCGGTTGGTCGCACGATAAAAATAAGCACACCGTTGGAAAGCTCGTGACGAGAAGAGCTCGCAACCGACCTCATTTTTCTTTTTGTTTTTGTTTTGGCTAGCATGTAAGCCATTCACGCCCTATATATGTTTTCTCATAGCGGCTGCATGAGACCGAGAAACGGCCTGAATCTCAAGGGCTGTGACTAGCAGTCTAGAAAAAAGCACAAGCAGACATGTAAAATCCGCAAACGCCGATACACGTCTAATTTCTCTGATTTAGTTCATATGTATGCGGAAATGTTGAGTTAAAGACACAGAGATTTTCGCGCCGACTGCCGGAGGGCGCCGTGGACGAACGCGGTATGAGATTAATGGTAACCAATTTTAGCGTTTTTTTAATTTTCGCAAAATATGCCTTTCCAAGTGTTGTTTCCTGTTCCTAGTGCTTTTTGTGATGGTTTCTCGTGCTTAAATGTTGAAAAATTCAGTAGCCATCAGTCTGCATAATTCATGGAGCTTCATTCGCGAAAGCCTGTTCATTCCCAAAACTTGCACGTCTTCGAAACTTTTTGAACTTTTTGGTATTATTCGCAACTGCGCGAGCCAATTCTGCCATTTTCCACCCCATCTGAGTCATTCATCACCGATTTTGATGGCAGTGCATTTTGACTCATAACAGTTATTCGTGACCTGACCTCAGATCAGTGGTCGGAGGTCAATGAAACTTTTCCCATTGACGGTGAATGGATGTCTGGATCTCAGGACACTGAAACTGGTACAAAAAAATCCGTCAGTGCTCGGAATAAACGACGATATTTCGTCGATATATATATATATATATATATATATATATATCGACGAAACGACGATAAACGACGTCATATATATATATATATATATATATATATCTATATACATATATGACGATACATACGTGTTGAAAATGGGTTTGACCTTAAGTCAAGGACCCGGACATTCCGGACATTCGAAGAATCCTAAATCACAGGTTTCTTGCACTTATCACAATCTTTAAACCCTGAAAGTTGTTTTGTGATATGTTTTGTGAAAAGTTACAGGGCGCTTAAGTTTTCTGGACACAGGTCCATTTGACCTGACCTAGGCCAGACACCTTACTTGACCTGATGTCGAAAAATCGGTACAAGGTGTAAAAAATGATAAAGGAAAAGGTGCAGGAAGTTTCGTTACGCTGCATTTGTTCGCCCTCTCGCAACCTTGGAAAAACATCAGGGGGGCGGTCAACCGCCCCCCGTCAGGAGCGAGTTAACCCTATTCCGGGCAGGGTAACTGAATCCGACCCCTCGGGTTTTTTGCTTGTTAATTCAAAAGTTTTTGACGCAGCTTTCTGAAACTTGGTGAGTTTTTCTAGCTGTTCATTTTGCGTACTGCAATAAGGCTTCGGAATTCTAATTTGCTCAAGGGCGGAGCCATATAACGGTTTTGGGAAACACCTCAGGACATTTTTGGCCCTGTTGAGGATAAAAGGAAAATGACTGCCAAAAATAGCGTTTTACAGATGGAACTTAAAACTTTATATAGATGTTTACGTAAATAGTTTGGCAAGGTACAAATACAGTTTTGTTCATCTGAAGTCAGTTTACAAGGTCAGGTGAAGGTCAAAAATCAAAATGTGGTTTCGTAGTAAAAACTTGACGCTGTTTGTTTCAAATGCCCAACCAAGAACAGCAATGACGTAAAAGGAAACTCTCTACTTGTGTATCAAGTTTCAGCTTGATATCAGGTGGGGTCACGGAGCTATGACCTAAAATGGCAGTGTGCGTACCCTATATCACAACAGCCGTAAAACAGAATGTTAGAAATAAAGTGAATCGAAATGACTGCAAACGTTTTCAAATAATATAAAGTGCACATCAGATCATTCCAAGTGACTCTTTGGTCACTACAGGTCATTTAAGGTCAAAGGTCGTAAGTGGACCTGATAAGCATGTGACCATGGCAGTTCTCCCTTGCTCATGTCCCTGGCACCGCCTATGCTAATATTATACAAACATTGTAATACGATTTGTACTTTTTTAGCATAACATGACTAGCAGAAACTAAAAAAGTGTTTCTAACTTTTTCGTTAATTCAGTTTTGAAAAAACTAGTCCTCATATTTTTAAAACCCTGTGAACGTCTAGGAATTTCTTTGAAATTTCAAATGTATGGACCCATGGTAAACATCCCGTTCATAATCTCTCGATTCGTACCAATATCGTCAAAATCGGTTCGTAACAACAGAATAATAAGAAGTCCAAAAATATCCTCCATTTCGAATTTTTTACCCCCTTGTATCCACCCATTTCAAAATCTTTAAAACTTCCTAATATCAAAATGTACTTCGAGTCATGGCAAATCGATTGCCGTTTGTTGGGATGAAACCGGATGTGCAGTTCTTGAGATCTCGGGGGGCTGAATCTGTCCCCCCCCCTCCACCGGGAATGGGCCATACAGTCGCGCCCTCCGGGAGTAGGGTTTAGGAATTCGCGCGAAGCCAGAGATCCAGCGAACAAAGGATCATTTCCGTGAGCAAAATAAGCTCCGGAGGAGAGATTTTTTGTCGTTGACGAGCAACTGAGTGTCGCGCGCGTACTGAATGTTGTCAGCATTTCCGGTGAAAAGGCTGACATCATTCGCAAATATGCTGTACAAAAGAGGGCCCAGAGAGGAACCCTGAAAGACACCCATGCTGTTAGGCAGATGTGCTTCCTTCCAGAAGAGCCAGTGAAGCTGACACTCTGGGTGTGACCGCGTGGTAGGCAAGAAACCAAGAAGTATCAGCGCTGCACTGAGCAAGTTTCAGAAGTGATTTCGAATGATCGATAATATCAAAGCCTTTGCTGAGGTCCAGGAAGAGAAATTTAGCCGCTGTCGGTGGCTGATAAGATGCGATCAGTGACAGCAATGAGGGCAGTTTCAGTAGAGTGGCTGGGCCGAAATTCTTGCTCGGTACTTGAGAAAAGGTGGTTAGCTGAAAAGTACTGGTACAGCTGAATTTGGACGACTTTCTCGACAATTCTGGCGATAGCGGGTATGATTGAGATCGGCCGGAACGAAGATGGATCAGACAGGGGCCCACACTTGAGTATAGGTGTGAAAGTGTTTCCAGACATCGGGGAATTCTGCAGAGGTCAGTGATGAATTAACAGTATGGAGAATGGTGTCACTGATGCATCGAATGGGGCGTTGATCACACCCATGCCGAGTCCGTCATGTCCGGCAGACGAACTCCGCATGCCAAAAATCACCTCCCCGAGCTCGCCGCAGGAGACAGGCGATGCAGTGAAGGTGCAAGCGCCGGCGCGCGGGGGGCGGCATGGTAATTCATGGCAGCCCAGGGCGGCGACGTCGGCGGCCATCCCCGGGCCAACGTCGACAAGATAGCTGTTAAGCGTATCTGCCGAGACGCCTGGGGTACTGCGCGCCGCATTTCTTAATTTATTACTGCCGATTACATTTTGAACAGAGCGCCAAACAGAGCCAGTGGCAGCTCTGTTTGGGCAGGTCTATATCAGCAAAAGCATCGTGGCGAAAGCGGAACGGATATGTTTGTTGTCATGTCTGATATGCCTCATATGTTATGTCCGATATGTCATCGAAATAATACGAAATAATATGTCTTATTCTCTGGCCACGCTGGAAATCGCAACAGCCCGAACTCCACGTCAAGAGTTCGCCCAAGGTCCCCTGTACATGCCATTGCAGCTCACCAAATAAAACTCTTGGGTTGTCTCACCGTCTTGCAAGTGCTGCTTGACGAGGAAAAGCTTGTGCTGAGACTCCAGCTGCAACAGTCTGCCTCGGCGGCCGGCGCAGTTGCGGGCCGCGTCGTGTTTGCCTCGAGGCTGCGCCGAAAGCTGGGACAAACACAGGTCTTCTCCGACCGGAAGGTAGCCCGGCCCGCAGAGGCGAGGCCTGGCGGACACCGGACGGGAGCCTGCAGACAGCACAGCACAGCATGAGAGGGCCATCTCACAGGTGCAGCCCTGGCAGCTGCGAGGTACGACTTTACCGGACGGAAAACTGCAGACAGTAAAGGACAGCGTGAGACGTCCGTCTCACAGGTGCAGTTGTGGCAGCTGCGAGGTAGTGCAACGCAAGACTGGGAAAGGGAAACAAGGGAAACTGCACACAATACAGCGAGAGAGACCAATTTCAAAGCTGCAGTTCTGGCAGCTCCGAGGTGCTGCAATACCAGACGAGAAACTGTAGATAATACACGACAATCGTAACTGAAAATGCGATTTACGCTATGCTACCTCAGCACCTGTCCTTTTTCAGTAAACTTCTGTGATTTAGTTTCCTGCCGGACTCATTAACTGTTCAATATTCCAAGTTGTATTTATGTTTACGGCCACTGCCAAAAGCCAAGTGAGTGTCACTTCAACTTGTACAAAAGGATAAACTCAGCGGCCGGCCTGATCCGGCCCGGCCGTAACACCTTCTGGAGGCTGGTAACAGGGCCACCGCTAACCACCGAGTCATGAAATTTCCATTACAAGGTAGCTGAAATGCACACATTTGTATTTCCAGTGCGCTACCTTGTAAGCCGTTTTTACCCCATGACTATTTCGGAAGCAATGTCATCGCTTTTAAACCAGTTTTTCCACAAGTGTTCGTTATTCGTTCAGCAATGGCAGCGAACGATAACATGAACGTGCGTGGCATTTCGACCTGAAATTATTTGAATGAAAAACACTGAAATACACCGACCAATATCCTTTTGCATTTCGAAATGCATAAATTGAAGGTAATAATGAAAAACAACGAGGTACGTCTCGTCCGTCATATGCCCCACAAGATGTCTTACTGGTTTGTGGTCCTACATGATCACATTCAGTTTACTTTCCCAGTACAGAAAGTTAATGGATCTATTGTACAGTAACCATTACAGATGCAGCCAATGATGCATAATGACGCTGAAGAAGGGAAACGCAAAAACGCATAGAACTGTAAACGAGAACCCATTTTCTCGGATACTGAAATAGGGTGAAATGCAATATGGCATGAAATCTAAGGCAGTCAAGCGCACACCGAGCTTAATCTTAAAAAAGGATTTAAGGATTCATGCTACAACGATCAACGATCCTGTTACATAGAACAGGGATTGAAGTCACGGCGATCTGCGATAGATGTAACGCGGCAAATGAAACTTTCGTGAATTCTGGGGATTACGGGCACGACGTACAGTTGTAGGCAATGGAAATCCTTTCACATGTTGAGCATTTGCATGATGACTGTACGCAGTTAAATTAAGTTTTTGTGTTTTTATTCTTGAACAAAGGGATTACTGCGTTTGAATCCATGTTTCATTTTGGAAAAGCATTGTGAGTTTGAAAAGTGTAACTTGAATCGTTCAAGATAAATTCAAGGAAAGGTATCTCGGGGGTTGGGGGCAAAACGGGGCAAAATGACTAACCCTTAAGGTGTGGTCTAATCAACACACCAATACGATGGAAGCAATGTGGTAATAACTGATCCGAACTGAGAATCGGCTGTCTTGTTCCCAAGCCGACGTTGTAGATATTGTATACATGGCGATGCCGGTAAATTAGCGGTCCGGGTGCAAATTACCAGCAGGTGACGATGGAGAGCGGATTCCCCGGCGACTGCGGTTTGGCTATTGGCTGGCCGGGCGTAATGTGTCGTCTGATATTACGCCGGGACCGCGTGCTCCGGCGTGCTCTCGGGCCGGCAATTGGACAGATGCATTATTCAGGGGATCGCCTCCCGGCGGGCAGTCGCCCGGACTCCTCCCGTGCCAGGGCGGAGACCACCAGACAACCGGGCGCCGTCGGCGCGCGGCGCGATAAACAATGGACCGCACCGTCAGCGCTCGGCCGGCGCCGCCGCCAGCCGACGCAAATGGCCATATTGTCCGGAACGGGCGGCGAATTACAGTCACATCCGGGTGGACGGCGTCGTCCGTCGCGGCCACCGCCGGACCGGCCGAAGCACGGCCGGAGCGCGGCCCGGAGCACGGCCCGGAGGCGCTTCTGGATTTCCAGTTGGCTATCTCGCTAATTTATCTGCTGGTGCTGTTTAGCCGTTGGAAAGCGACAGGCCGCTTCTTTATGCCCGGCCAAGTTGGACTAAAAGTCTGTCAAGCCGCTCACTGCGCCGGAACGCATCAGTTACGTTACAAAATTGCACAACTTTTCCAATTTTTTCTCTTCACTGAGATTTATGAATGCTGCTTGAAATTTTCTTTTCCGTATGGCTGTTGGCGATTTATGCTCTTAATTAAAAGCAATTTTCTTCGTGAGCCTGAGGTGCCAGACGCGCCGAGAACTATGGCACCACTAGTACGAGCGCAGAGCCTGTAAGATTTGTCGAAAGAGAAGAGTAGCACAGAAGAGTCCGAGAAAACACTGACTGATTACCGCACGCTTAAGGACTGCTAATTTTTACTTGCAAAAGACGTTTTGCAGAATTCAATCGTTTTCGGACACAGCGAACGAGCGCAGCGAGGTGAGTGCGGATTTGCAATGAATAAATTTAGATTAATGGCTGCTTCGTCGTCCACTTGTTTCATTGACTTTGTTCGAAGAGATTTCCAGAATTATTTCATTCAATTTTCCTCACGCATGAAAATAAACAATAATAATAATACAAATAGGGAAAAAAATCACACAACATCGTCAAATCGGACTCGTCTCACATATTTACGATTATGTTCGTCTCCCTGCAATCGGCAGAATATAGAAAGGGAAGCATCACGTATGAACAGACAGAGACAATGCATCACTTTGTGTTAAAACAACCGACGAAAATTGAATGTAAAAGCTGTACAATGTTTATGACGTCACTGGACTTTTCCCGGTGATTTGACTTTACGCGACCGCCTTGCATTGTTTGAAATTGGGACTCTTACGTTCCCAAGTTGGCTCAGTGTAAATATACTCAGCCTTCTTTAAATCTGGGGAGCTTTCGGGTGGTGTCACATCCATCTCATTAGCTATTTGAGGTGCCAAGATCATGGCGGGTTTTCAAAAACCTCCCGAAACAATGCAAGGTAAGCCAGTGTGTGCGCAGATGTACCGTAGCAAGCAGTAGCGGGACGTTTACAGAATTGCTGAACATGTACGCGCTGTTTTGGAAACCATTTCTCCCGAACTAGATCGCGAACTGCGCTGGCTGCGCTGCACCAAGCTAATACACCTGTAAAACGATGAATAGCGGATTGTTTGCTTCAAAAAAAAACTTTTAGATCGTCTGAGATTTGTAAGTTAGGGCAGGCCAAAGTCAGCCCACAGTTCTCAGAAATTGTCATTTTTAAGGTAAACCAAACTTCTGCCACAAATAGGGTTTTAACATGCGCACTGCAAGGGGGATCTTTCGGTGTCCCCCCCCACCGGTTTTCCTTGAATATCTCGAGAACGGATCGACGGATCCGAGCTAGTTGCTACTATTTTGTGACGTTTATGGCAATTGAATACCTCGTCGATTGACACGGAAAAGTCGGAAATCGGCCGGTAAAATTTGAAGTTTTAAGCATTTGAAGTCAGGCAAACATAGCGAAAACGATGATTGTCACTGACAAAGGAGAACTTTGTGAAAGGACCAGCGTTCTACCTAAGATTACAGCTTCAACAGAATCACGCGACGTCATTCGGGTATAAGCGATGGATGTACCAAGACCAAAGCCAGGGTAAGTAAGGGTCAAGGTCATCAAATGTCAAGGTCAAACAGCATTTGGCCTGATCCGGATTTGCTTTGCAAGATGTCGGTTTGTATGAAATATGCATTCAGAAACCCCAATAAAAACACGTGTGCGCACACTGACACGCTTACATATACCAGGGTCAGTGAAGGTCAAGGTCGTCAAAGGTCAAGGTCAAATATCTTGTGACCTGGCCCAGATTTACATTGCGATATGTCGATTTGTATGAAATATGTATTCAAAGACCCTAATAAAAACACGTGTGCGCACATAGATACGCTTATATACACCAGGATCATTTCTGGTCAAGTTCACCGAAGATCAAGGGCAACTATTTTGTGATCTGGTCCAGATCCGCTATGTAATATGTCGATTTATATGAAGTATGCATTCAAAGACCCTACTAAAAACACGTTTGGCACATTAATACTCACATATCTATGCATATATACATACACATACATACATAAATATAAACGTTGGAAGTGACCAAATGTACCGGTGTTGGCTACCTTCACTGAAAATACGCCAAAAGATACGTGTAGCGGCCTTATTTACTCTCAAGCGATCCCGAGATGCTCGAAATCTGATCTGCAGAAGATGAAAAAATGACGACATAGGCCAATGATCTGAAATGACCTCGACCCAAGATCCCCAATCAAGACAGCAGGTGAATGAAAGTTGTGGTATTCTACGCTTCAACGACCATACAAACACCGTTTTCCCGTTTCGTTCCAAAAGTCGTACGAAATGGCCTGAATGGTCCGAGAAAGTGTCCAAAGTTTACCTTTTCGACACCACTTGACCTTGACGATATTGAACTATGGTCATGAAAATTGCAAACAATGTAAATCGTTATAGCCTGACCCTGTCCATCAAATTCAATGTCTCTAGCTCCTTCCGTTGCCGAGATCGGAGGGGGCACTTTCGTGGCCCCCCCCCCTTCTAGCGCGCGTTAGCGCGAAACCCCTTTCTACTGCGCGGGTTAAAGACACGCTTTGTATGAGTGCACAGGTAGTTCACTGAAAAAAAAACAAAACAAAAATTGATTAGTTGATCTAAGATAGGGCCATTTGGTCAGACCAAAGTAAAAAGCCAAGAACTATTTCCCAACATACAACTTCCGCCCCAATCATCTCAGCAAAACAAACGGAACGCACGGATAAGACCACTACATCATCTACCTATATACCAATTTTCAAGTCGACATCATATCAGGTCACGGAGAGATGATCAAAAATGTGCTCGGACGTGTCTTTTTCTGTAGATGTCAAGCAATGAAAAGCCTCCAGTTTCTTGCTAAATGCCTAGTTCATGGCTAAAATGGAACAAACCAATGTAAGAGATTACCGAATACATGTTTCTGTCGTTTTGATCCTTCTTAGGCTGTCTGACGCCTCTGCCCTGAGATGAACTTTGTTGACATTGGTACACTCTGTTCCGCAAAACCTTGCTTTCTAGGGCGTTTTTACGACGGTTTCGAATTCAGCACCCAAAATTGCCGAGGTCTAGTAAAACCTGGGATAAACAGGTGCATTGGGGAAATGGGATGGGTTTTGCGTTCGTAATAGCATTCCGCGTAGTGTCCGCGTACAGTTCCGGGGGAGTGGAAGAATGCAACGAAATTTTTAGTTACCATTGCCAAACAATTGATTTTCGTTAAAATTACGCCGGATAGTAACTGGCTCTGTGGAGTAAGGATTCCCAATTTTCACGATTCCAAGGTCAACTAAGGTCTGTGGGCTGGCTTGAATTCAGGTGACCTTGCGCGACTTTTAGATGTGCTGTACTTTTCATTTTTGAATTGTGAGGTTTTCTGGGGTACCGAACTCGAACTCAGCGCCAGAATTTATCGAGGGACCACAAAACAAGAAATATGACACTTCATGCAGTCATAGCTGTATTGGCGTAGCCATATCGGCTTAAGTTGAGGCTAAGCAATAATTTAAGCATAAGTACTGAGCCAGGCGTCCTAAACTGTACACTGTCTGTTGTAGTTTCGCGTGTTCTACAAAAAATGACTCCATCTCGGCGCCCCATCAACGGTTTTCGTGGTACAAACGAACGTCTGGTGGGCTAAGGAGATTTCGACCCCATTTGACCTCATTTGACCTTGAAGGTACACTCCAAAAACATCATATTTCTTCAAACGAGAGTTCCTCTGGGGCTGCGTCTGCCCTGTAAGTTTATCGGGTGTAGCCCCATTAGCTTTTGGCACCTTGTGGGGTTGAAATTTACCCACCATGAGAGTGTTATATTTGACTGGCCAACCGTCCAAGTTTTAATGTCTACTGCCGTTTGCGTCTAATTCCTCGCAGATGCCACCCACCAATAATCGCATATTCCGGTCGCCATACCTTCATTAACTGTTTATGTACAGCTCATTTATCAACGCCATGAAACCTACTTATTGACATTTTCGTCTCGTTAAAAAACATTTTTGCAGTATGTCTTATATGTGCCAAGCCAATGCTAGAGACAGATCCACCCTTTCCGCCACAAATTTACCGTACGACAAAAACCGGTAAAGGATTCTTTTTGCAAAAAAAATCTGCGTCAGGACGTACAGAACTTTACGAAAACGATGGATTCTGACCATGCAACAGCAGAATACGATTATGCTTTAGGTTGATATCAAGCACAAAAAATGGGCATGCGTCGATATGATTTTCTTTGGTGCTTAATAGAACTTATAGAGAAGTTTAAATAGAACGTAAATACTTCCACTTACTTCCTGAAGTCTTAAGTATTTCACTGGTTGCGAATGTTGTTGTCTCCAGGCATGTCGCAAGAGCGCCAGAACTGTACATTATAAATAATGCGGAAACGTCGTGCTAATATTCAGGTACCACGTCATGCTTATAACCTTAACTCAACATCTTACAATGTGAACATTATGCAAACGATGTAAATTTTCTTTTGCTTATGGCTTAGATAATTTATGGCTTAGGTAACTGCAGTCAGAGGCAACGTTTTGTATAAATAATTGAAGGGGGCGGATGGGGAGGAAGAGCAAGAGCCTGACTACCAAACGTTCCCCTGAATGAGCTTGTCAACGGGCTTAGCCGCTTCATTTTGATCGGCATCAATTTTCATTTCTAATATTTGGTTATCATTCCCAATCTTAAAAACTTTAAAAACTTTCTTCCCCTCTTTAAAACTGACGGAAAATATTGGGGGAGGGGACCTGCCTAATACACGGGGGGGGGGAGATCCATCTTGGGAGGCGATGGCTGCTGCTAAAGGGTTTAAATTGCCCCTGGCAACAGAAGGTTTACCTACCTGATTATTAGTATCTTATTGACATATGTGTATCTGCTGTGATGCATGTATATATATATATATATATATATATATATATATATATATATATATATATATATATACATGCATAATCTGTCATTGATTACATTGATCTGTATTATGTTATTATATTACATATCTGTATTATGCATTATGCTATGGCCATATTGTATTAACCTTATCTGTCTGAATCGGATTCGGATTCGGAATCAGACAGTTCTAGCCACACTGGAATTGGATTCGGAATCGATTCAACTTGTAACTGCTTGCTTGGAATTGGATTCGGATTCGGAATCATTTGTCTTGTTTTGAGTCGAAGTCGATTCCAGTCAAGCAGAATCAAACACAAGTCTGCTTTTACGATAATGAAGTGGAATTCATTCCGGGTCCAAAAATGACTGCATGAGCGCAATGGCGCCCAAGCAAGCGGTATGACCAAGTCGCGGCATCCAAATGGCATGGCACCCAAGCCGTGGGCCGAAGTCGTTTGACTCTAGGTGCACACGAAAGGCGGTACATTAAGCCACACGATGATGTTTCTCCAAGTCCCTAAGATCTCTGGATCGCTGACACAGCATCCAGTCATCAAAAACGCTGAGAAATGAGCTTTTTAACACTGTTACCGTTTCCGCGTGGCACGTGCCATGCGCCTTGGAACGTGATACGTGTTTAGCGACTACCGTTCAACTTTGCGTTCTAATCGGACCCGTTTCGAGGTGATCCAACCCTTGGGTGCCGGCCTTACTCGCCGAAACATGGATTTTGCGCCGTTCGATTTCCCCTTTTACACATTATTCCTGTGAGCTGAAAATCCGTCTTGAAGTACACAACACGCGCCCTAGAGCGACAAAAATGTGCGGATACGCGGACAGTGTATGACACTTTTCGAACGGTCTGCGGGACCTGCCGAGTCGTAAACACATTTTGACCCTGCACCGCAGAAAAAAAAATCGAGGACAGACACAAAGACAGAAAAACAAATAGGCACGCTTTTTCCAAACAGTATATAGATGATGTGTAACACAGCGCATTGCCTGTTCCTCCCTACAGCATCTGCCTGTCTTTGTACTGGTTATTTAGTTAATTTCGAGGCTGGGTGTCGTATGTTGGTTTGCTCTTTGATGTATCATGCAGTGAGCTGCTACACAAACGCATGCAGCTCAGTAGCGATGTGTTTTGTGACTAACGTACCAAAACAGACGTGTAGAAAGCCTGTTTTCCCGGCTTCAAAGGAAGCATATTCGGAGTCCTCTCACGGCAGTGGTGCGGTCCACGGTCTGACAGTTCGCGATGGGCGTGGTTTTGTGCGCAACACATGCCTTCGCAGGTAGCGGCGTGCCGGCAGGCAGCTCCATCTGCTGCTGACCAACATCGAGCAGAGGTAGCAGGAACCGGAAGATTAATGGACCACCTACACGCCACAGGATACTCTACAGATACCGACGGCGTCAAGACGGAGGCTGTCCGGCATAACTCTCTCAGGATTGTTGGCTACCTTCTCCTGGCCGGGTGAAACGAGGAGTAAGCCGAGGTGTTTTACCGGCAACGGCAGTGGCCATACCTCAGTGAAGAACATGTTGGATTACTTCTTAGGGAGAGCGTGCATTTTAAGGTTTGGTGAGAGGTGTTCTATGGTCCAAAATCCAGTCTCTGAGTTGTCACGTTATCGAATGTACGATATACTTGGGCTTCAGTTTTGCTTGAGAACACGTGCTAACCTAGGTCATGTCGTACTAAGAGGTCAGTTATATGTTGGTTTTAAGTGAGCATAGGACTTCATAAATGCTACAAAGCTTATGAAACTGCAGCAAAGGCTTCTAGATACTTGCGTCTTCACGAAATGTCTTTAGATGACTGTCAGGTTATGTGTGCGAGGTAATGTCACACAAAATTGGAAAAAGTCACAGTTATCTAAAGTTAACGCGGCACCACCTGGCGTGTTTTTGTATCCACGATTGCCTGGGGGTATGAAAAAGGGCATCCTCTTGTTATCTCGGGATCTTGCTGTCGGATCTGAACCGGCCTGTCAATAATCGACAGCTCTGAGTCTCGCGATTCAGAAAATATTACGTCAGCCCTGGTCAAGTGGCTGATGGCGTCACAGGTCACGCAAAACGCGTAACATGACGTCGGAAAAACCGACACCGGTTCGTACATCCTATCATCAGCAATACTGGTCTTAGAGCCTTCAACTGAGTATCAAACGAAACGTCACCATCGTCCGCATCAGAAGGATGCCAAAATGTTAAGTTTTGCATTACATGCTTTCCATCCAGGCAAGGTCATTCTAGGTCAGGCCAGATAAGGTTGTATTATTCTTCCTAACGAAGAGCAATAATCACCCACTGGGATCCTTAACTACGACAAGTACAGAAATGAAATGGCATCTCGTGACAATGAAATCTCCTCTGTCTGTTATCGGGTCAAGGTCAAGGCAGGTCAGGACAGATAATTATTTTTCATCTTCTGACTAGTAGCAGTAATTGGTTTCTGCTGCTACTGAACGGTCTTCTACAGACAACGTTGTATTTTATTTCATTTTATCTGACAGCTTATCTTAACTTATCAGCTAAGCGTGACAAAATGAAAAGCACCAATTTAGTCCACAAATTTTATTGTCAAAACGAAGACTGCAGGCGACGTAACAGTGGGACTTATATTGGTGCAACAACAATCTTCTTGCGCCGTATCACTATGCATCTTCGGGAAGGGGCACCTGAAATTCACACCGAATCGGCTATCATTTAAGACCGGCGACACGAATTCGTGGATAGCACTTCTATTGTAAAACACTACAGAAACCAAGAGGCTGATGATTTTTGGGGCCATGCTCATTAGAGACCAAAACCCAGATCTAAATCGTCAGCAGAATTCTATGACCGTCTTAAGACTTTTCGCTTAGGTAAATTTCCCGTTCATCCTTCATACCGAAAGTTACAACTCTTGGCTAATCGCATGTGTGTGTGTATGTGTGTGTATGTGTTGTGTGTGTATGTATGTGTGTGTGTGTGTGTATGTGTGTGTATGTATGTATGTATGTATGTGTGTGTGTATGTGTGTGTGTGTGTTACCAAACACCACTGCATGAAAGGCGACTGTCATTGTCTTTGAGTTCGTTCAGCACGTCTTGCCACTTTCCTAGCCTCTTCACCAAGGTGGAATGTAATAGTAGCAAAATCATCCAGGTCTTCAATTAAGGCCGAAGTTCCGTCTCCCCTGTATAACCAAGGTTAAAAATGATAACAGTGATATGAAAACGACTTGATAACATGGAATCACTGGATGAAATGCAACGGAAGTCATGATCTGAACTAGTTGAAATAATCAAAACGTCCTGAAAAACACTCCTCTTGTTGACAAGTATGTCGCAAGACACTTCGTCAAAAATTTCCCTGGTAAACTAAACGGGGAAAATTGGTCACGAGAAAAATTCACAAGGTAAAAAGCGTAAAGTACCACGTCCCGAGCAGAACTCAGCGTCAAAATTCAGCTCTACTTCCAGGGCTTGAGAATTCCGTTGTGCTCAAGTTGATTCTCAATGACTGGTTTCCGTATGTGAATTATATCGTGCAGCTTCCATAGTTTGGAATCTTCGGTTCATTAGTATGCCGAAGGATGGACATGTTATCTGTCATGTCTTTTCTGGTCATCATACATCCGTGCACATTCTTCCAATTTTGTTTGCCCAGAAATTTTTAGCTTCGAAGAGTTTAGCGGCATGCTTCTTAGCATTAGCAATGTTTTTCAAGACCTGCCAATTATTTTAGCTGTGCTACACATCACGTCTTCCAATGCATTTATCCAGTGAATCCAAGGCATTATGTCGTCTTCATATCATTCATCATTTTTAGCCTTGATAATGTCGTAAGTGTGACGAAACATCAGCCTTAATCGAAGATATGAGTGATTATGGTGGTGCTATTTCCCAGCATGATTAAGAGGCTAGGCAAGTGCCAAGAAATACTGAAGGAACTAAAAGAAAATAATAAACGCCTGTTATGTAGTGGTTTTGATAAAACTGGTATTAAATAACAACTTGACCCAACATTTACTAAGATATGTAGATATATACATACATATGTATGTGCATATATGACGTGCCTATACAAACACTGGAAAATGCCTCATGAAAAACAGCGATACATTGGCCTTTGGCACACCGTCATTGTAGTCATAGGACGAGAAAAAATTAACGCATCCGCTTCCAAATATTTTTTCTGATCCCTCTAACAATCAGGATATCCACCTTCAATGCATGGCTTCTGAAATACGACAGCAAAAAACGGCTGAACTTGCATCCTGAAAACACACACTGGAGCCGTCTGCATCGCGAAAGCAAAATTTGGGTTGTCAATCGACAGGCCTTAAGTCTGGAAATGCCATTAGTTTCATGACAGCACTTAAAACTATTCAAAATGACGAACGCAACATCTCGATGGGCATGTTGTCCCAGCCTTGGACAGGACAGATTAAGGCCTTACCATTACTTATATTTTCCTTTGAAGGCGTTATTGTCATTCCATGTTGCAAGGATTCTGTTTTCTTGCGAAGTTCGTCCACGTTTTTCTCCCTGAAAGAAACAATTGGCAATCATCAGACAGTTGATCATTGTAAGTTAGCTTATTTTCAGCGTGTGTAATTTTAATCCACACCGGACAAGAGGGTGCACTGCCGGCGAATGTTCCTTGTCATGAGCCTCCATTTTGCAAAAGCTGACCTTACATCCTTTTGGAATATTTTCCTAAGAGATCATGGCCATGTTAAGCTAACACCTTATGGGGTCATGTTTTATGCAAGAGTGTTTCGGCTTATGTCGGGTAATGTACCGGCCTTTGAGAGGTCAGTGATCTGTCCAAGGTTAAATGAGGTCACTGACTTTATATGGCCTTGGAATTCATTTGAGCCTACTGAAGGATGATGTTTGGCGATGATGTCAGAAATGAGTACTACTTTTGCACGTTTAGATGACCAGAACTCTGTTCTACAATAGAACATAATATTTGTCACTAGCAGCGCTATGAAAGATCATAATTATATTGACCTCTTCGTGGCCTGATCTTGACCTGAAGAAACAAAAACCATCCTTGAATACGAGGGCTGAGCAATTTTGCAACTAAGTTGCTACAAAAGGATAACTTCCAAGCCCTTTTGCTATGAAACTCCTACGACGTCTGCACAGACACAAACATCAGGATTATCTCTTTCACTGTGACCCGAGAGGTCACAGTGAAAGAGATAATCACAGCTGCGCTGAAGGATCACATCAGGTATCGTCCCAATTAAAACGACACGTGCTACTTGCCCGTTTTTCGTGTCATAGCTCCATCTCTATGGGAAGCGAAATGCGCTGTGGGTGTTAACCACCAGCCAACCAATGTCAATCCTCTCCCTTTGTCGAGAGTTGAAAGTCGTTAACCCATTAACGCCCAAACCTAGAAAATACCTCCAAAATGACGCGATGTTCTGGCAGTTGTGTCCATACCGGACTTAGAGCATGACAGCTAAATGTCCCTGAGATAACGCTATCCGGCGTACAAAAGGGAGACCTCCCTGAGATAACGCTATCCGGCGTACAAAAGGGACGCCTCCCTGAGATAACGCTATCCGGCGGACAAAAGGGAGACCTCCCTGAGATAACGCTACCCGGCGTACAAAAGGGAGGCCGTTCCAGATATAAGGGATCAATGAAGTTGTGCCCGTTGTATGACGGCACTGGGACACATCATCGTCAGATCCAGATTCATGCTTTGTGTGCTACTGTTATGCGGTGGACTCGAGTAATTGTCTTCTATCCCCTATTAGCAGCTGACAAAGCATTATCCTGGCAGTGGTACATTCACGGTACGAATGAGGGAGCAAAATTTCAAGGGCGGGTGAAATCATACATCAATTCAGATCACCTTAGAAATAAGAATCTAAATAATCAAATAATTGTCTGTTCATCGTCTTTTTTGTGGGTTCAAGCAAAAAACATATTTCTAGGATACGTTCGTTTTTTAATTTGCATATAGCTCAATATTTTGCATATAATTTGCATGTAAGTCAAAAATTGGTTCACTCAAGCAACACCACAGACACTGTCTTTACGTGAAGGGATATGCAGGTGTCACAGTCTCACTACAAAACAAGTTGAAATCCATTATGAGGGGTACTGGAACAATCGTCGGTCACCCAGAGTCGTTGAAGATGTGTTGGGATTTCTCTACACATGCGAAACTGGTAGTGTAACGCTCCTACGCATTTCGTCTTCACTGTATGCAGCTCCTACCTGACGATATGATCGATCCAGGAAGCGCCGTTTGACTCTGCGCATGGCACTTCAACGTCCCTGCATAGACGCTCAGCGCCACCTGACACTTTTCACAACTGGGTTTGGCCCGAAATACAGCGCCCTGTCAGTAGCTACGCTTTCGGCCTATGGTGATAAATTAGAGCACTTCGCAGATTGGATAACTCCGCATGTCGCGGACTGGATCCGCGGACCGACTTGGACCGCACCAGAAAATTCGAGCAAGAAAGGACCTGACCAGATTTTAGAATTTGCCAGGACACGAGGATCGAATGGATTGTAAATCGATTAAATTTTAAAAGACGTCAACTGAAGGCCGTTTTCGCGGCCAGTTTGAAGATTATATTGAATTTGCTAAAAGGGAAAAATTAAACAACTACAGTATAGTACAGCAAACTTGCAATGCAATACAATACAGCAAGCTTACAATACAGCAGATTGACGTCAGCCTACAAACAGAACCAGCTACCCCCATCATCCAGTTCGGTAGCTGGGAATCAGGCTTGTCAGTGGCGTACCTGTGCGGAATCTGTATGTTCACAACGGACGTATCCATGATTGAAGGGAACACTCGGCCCATAGCTGCCCATATATCGGCAACCAACACATCGACAGCAAATGGCCATGCTGTTGTGTCGCTCACTAGGCATCTGACGGTGTTCTGGCGGCCGTGAACGAGTTTTCGTGTCGAGCTCCTTGATCGGGAAGATGAACAGCTGGTCGTCTCTCAATATGAACCAATGGTTCATCAAAGATATGGCTGCGCAATGCACATCTCGCCGATAAATATTTCTTCTGTGGGGTTTTACTGGTGGATTAGTACGTCTAGGGAACTTTTCATGTCATCATCGCACTGTTTTGGCTCAGCACTTTGGTGAATGCAAAGTGAAATTCGACTCAGCATTTTTTTTAGCAGGGGAACAAAAATACCTGACACGTATAACGTCATTATTGATAAGACTGTCGTATCCAAAAAGCCTAACAGCCTTTCGAACAGTGTTTGGAATCTTTTCATATCGGAGACATCGTTCTTTTCACCACAATGGAACAGTCAAACAATAAAGAAATAGCCGTGCGCGAAATGAGCCGACCAACAGCCCGCAAGAACGTGACCGGCGTCTGGCCGCACCGTGTGGTTTTATGACATTGGATTCGCCCAGCGTCCTATGCATAGGATAGGTAAGTTTGGCGCCTCGTTTTTAGCTAGGACGAAGGGAGACGGCGTAATGAGGTTTATCATTTTTGCCAAGGAACTGTCTCGCTACTAAACCATGTCCATGACAGCAAAATTGCTCCCAGAAGTTAATGCTCTTGAAAAAGAGGGCGTGTCAGACGGACAAAAACTCGCCAAATCCGGCCCAAGTTGTTCCCAACTGAGGAGCATAAATTCCGCAATTTGAGTGTTCAGCTGACAGAAGCCATCTTTTCGTGGTAAAAAAGACCCTGCCTTCATGTTTCCTGAGCCCTCCGTTAGTTACGCATGTCGTCATTACCAGCTGTCCTATCTCCAGGACACTGTTAGTTCACCCTGTTCCCGTACGGGGAGCTTCAAAAGCCCATTACATGAAAATGGGTCCAGAAGCATCGGAGTTATAAAAAGTTCAAAAATGCCCTTTTCGACGTCTTTGTCCTGTGCACCATCACCTTACAAGATTCTCGAAATTTCTTTCTATAAAAATGTGCCTATGATGGCGAATCAATTACCGTTTTTGCGATCAAATCGGACTGATACTTCTCGAGGTCTCCGGTGACGGCGGGGGGGGGGGCTAATAAGCCCATGCGAGCATGCGTTTATGTGTTATGGGTGTGAGAATGGGATTAAAGGGCTAAGTCTGGCGAGGTTAAGTTAAAAGAGTTAAGTCTAGTCATTTTCTTGAAAACTAACTGCATTCAAATATTTGCGTGTTGTCAGGGGGGGGGGCGAACTCTGGTAGTAGCTGTTGATTTTTCCGCCATGTGGCTTAGAACTGGATGTAGGCATTATCGGCCTGCGAAAAAAACGGCTGTACGTTCCGCATCCCAAACAGTTTTAGTTCTATCCTGCATACGCATCAAATGTCAACCGATTACAGCAGTTCTCCCGTCACTCAGTTTTAGTTGTTATAGCGTCATGAATGGTTACCGTAAACCATGGTGAGTCGTTTGCAGAATTAGCTTCTCGGCTAGGTGCCATCTACGGATCGCCCCGACATAGTGATTTCACCTCATTTTTATGTGATTTACTTCTCGTTCCCTGATGGGATTATGAATTCCGTAACTATATCATGCTGTTCAGACCTTTAAAAGCATTACAATGGTTATTTGTCCGACATCAACCGAACTCGCACTTTTCGATTAACTTCACCCTTGCAGGTGCTATTTTACATTGTCCGCGGACCAAAAATGGCACTTCCGAGCCGTGCTCTGTAAGAAATATCCATCTGTCAGACAAACCACCTTGTTTATGAGATTTGTAATGCTAAGGCATTGTTGCAGACATTATGAGGCACTTGTCAACCAAATTTTCACATGCTACACTTAAATGCGGCCCCGTACTTTCACAAAAAAGTTTTACATGACACTGAAGTCGGCGAGATCTGGAAATTGGCGGGCCTTTATGCTAGCGGGCACTTTTAATACTTCTTCATTACAGCACTGCTACTACTAAATTTGGCCTCATTGCCCAATACCAAACATACTTTTGACAGTGCGTTCTATAACTGCGTACTGCGTTCATAATCCTGTACAGAAACTCTCAGCACTGTTATGGCTGCCTGTGTTTAAACGCACACAGCGACGGAACGGATCTTACCGCAGCGCGCTAGTAGCAACCCTGGCAATTTTGTTGCTAAGCTGCATTGACGTCAAATCTCCTTTTCAAAATATGTTTTGATAATTTACTAATTATTAGTGATGTATTTCTGTACGTTCCTATAGTTTCTTTAAACGTGAAAAATAACTGTTCCAAACGATTCCGCCAAGTGCCTCAAGTCTCCGCCGTGCTCTTTACGGGCAAGCCAGTCATGAAAACCGGATCGTCCATTCCCCAAATGACACCATGATATGCAAAGACGAGTGGCCATGCTCTGGTAATGCCTTATGTGGGTTATGTCGCGCCGCACAAGACTTACATTTGCATCAGCCTAGAAATCAATGTGGAAATGTTATTCGTAAACAGGCCAAACGGCGACACCGAAGGCAATCCTGCTTTTTCAGAGTTTGCCTTGTTTTCTCCTGGAGCGGTCTTGTTCTCGGAAACCGTTTTCTCAGCATCCGCCTTGGCGTCTTCCGCAGAGAGCGCCAGTGGCGCCACCCCAAATGGGAGCGCCACTAGCGCCACCAGTGTCGCAAACGGGAACCTCATGAGTGACTAGGCACCACCGGCCGGCCGCGACGACCGTATCTGTCCAACTGACGGACGCCGGACGCTGTCGCGGTATCGGCGGGCCGGGGGCGGTCAGCGGTACGCCGCTGCGCCGGGCCGCCGGGCCGCCGACCCTGCGACAGACGCGCAGACGGCTGTGGCGCCAGCCGCGACAGGTCCGCCCGACCGCCGAAATGTCAACCCTCCACGCGCCGATCAGCTGCCATTCGCGGAACACGCGCGAGCTGGCTCCGCCATTCAGGCAAACAGCCCAGTTCACCCCTCGCGTGGCCTCATTGTGGTAATGTGGATGGAGTTGTTTGAAACGGCAACTTCCTGACGGCAGGGCGGTCATGTCGGTGCACAGATGGCTCGCATAGGTGTGGCCATAGCACGCGATAAGTCGGGTGTGGGGGGTCCTGCTTTCTTTGGAAATTTAGTACGCAATCATCGCGTTTCCTGGAAAATTGCATGTAATTGGCTCTCGCCCCACCAGTTTTTAAATATTTCCACGTGGAGATGCACAAGATTCTGACATCCATTGTTAAAATAATATTGGGAACTTTTTAAGAATTGCGGTTGGATAATTGTCACGTTTAACACTAAGCCACCCTTACAGCGGGTTCTGGGTATGCTGCAGGGACGGTGGAAACTATTTCGAGATGGTGGCAAACCGTTCGAGGACCCAGCCATCCCATTCGGCGTAACCTAAGGTGTCCCTAAATTCTGGCTTCTCCTCGGATCTGGTTCACATTATCTTCGGTTCAGACCAAACATGTCTAGAGCTAAATGTGACGAAATTACGGTGATGATGATCAAAGAATCATTGGACTTCCCAATGTCCTTTAGTGCAGCATTTGTGGTCTGTAATGAGGTCTTATTAATTTATCATATGTTTTACGCATAAATCAGCCGTGCGCAAAGTTCTATCCCTTCATTTGATGGAAGTGGTTTGGTCTGGTGCGCCAAAGGAGCGAAACGTGTCTCCTAAACAATAATGTTAATCGCGTTTTTTTACCCGATGTCATGTCATTTGCGCCAACATTGCATCTGGCTGAATATGCCGGAAGGACTGGGATTGCAGTCTGCGGGTGAACGTTTCAAATGGCTTTATGGGGCTCGCATGCATGTAACACACAGCGCAAAAACTTTGACGCGAAAGTGAAATAAAAAACAAGGCTTTAAAAAGGTGTCTTAGACATCAGGCAAGACGGTTTTTGTCAGTGGCGTAGCCCGGATTTTTCTGGACGGGAGGGGCGGAGACTGAGGGACCCAACACTGATGGGGCCCCTTGAAAACTACGGGCCTCCATGGCTAGAACCAGGAGTACATGGTACTTATTTTTCAGCGTCATTCTTAACGCGCGGCCGACTGGCGGTTGGCGCCGATCACGCCCGATTGAGGTGGGGGCAGTTGGCCGCTCCCCTCTAACTCACGACCGGCTGGTCGTAAGATAAAAATAAGCACACCGTGACAAGTAGACTTCGAAACTGGTCTCATGTTTAGCTTTTGATAATATGTAATCCATTTACGCCTTATATATGTTTGCTCGCAGCCGACTGCATGAAACCGAGAAACGGCCTGGATCTCAAGGGCTGTGATTAATGAAGTCTAAGTAAAGGCACAAATGAACAGGCAACAATCTGCAGATGCCGATACACGCCTAATTTCTCCGATTTGTTTGATATTTGCGCCGAAACATTGAGTTAAAGACAAGGCGATTTCCGCGCCGACTGCCGGCAGACAGCGTAGCCGAACGCGGTATGAAGCTGATGGGTACTAATTTTAGCCTTTATTTTCGTGACATAGGTCTTTCCAGGCGATATTTCTTTATTCTCATGTTTTTTTAGATGGTTTCTCATGCTTAAATTTTGGAAAACTCATTACTTATCAATATACACAATTGGCAGGGTTTTATTTTCGAGATCGCGTTTATTTTCAGAGTATGCAATTTTTGAAATTTTTGAACTTTTCGGTATCAGTCGCAGCTGTGCAAGCCAGCTCTACAGTTTTCATCTCGTTCTGAGTAATTCATAGCCGATTTTGACGGCCGTGTATTTTGGCTTTTTGTCATTTTTTCAAGTTATTCGTGACCTGACCTCAGGTCAATGGCTGGAAGCCAATGATACTTTGTCCATTGACAGCAAATGGATGTCCGCATCACCCCACACCAAAAAAGTTACAAAAATATCTCGTCAAAGTCCGAAAAAACGACGACATCCCTTGAAAATGGAGTTAACTTTAGGCCAATAACCCCGAAAATTCCTCAAAAATTGAGATGGCAGGTTTGTTGCATCTATCAGGATCTCTGATCCCTTAACGTTTTATTGTGATACCATGCTTTCCGAAAAAGTTACAGGGCACTAAACTTTTCTGGGTATAGGTCCACTTGACCTGGCCTAGGTCAGACACCTAACTAGGCCTGAGATCAAAGTTTTGACATAAAGTGTAAAAATGACCAAGCAAAAGATACACAACGTTTCGTGGCGGTGCGTTTGTTCGTTGTCTCGCAATCGTGGAAAAACCTCAAGGGGGAGGTCAGGCTCCCAGTCGGGGGCGGGTTAAGAATGAGTCTACCGACACCGACAGCATTAAAACATGTAGGCTTTCTATGTGTGTGACTTCTAGTCCGCACTGGGCAAGGTTTCGAGCCGTCTGCTACTTTATCCACCAGTTCATTCCGCATCTCGCACTAAAAATTGCATAAGTGAATTATACGCTTAGCGCTATTCAAGTTACATGTGTTTTACAGCGCTGCAACCAAATTTGATTATGTTGTCCAGGGATTTGCCCAGAACCATATGCCCTACCCCTGGGTCTGACCCACAGGTAGGTATGCTTCATTAGTACATAACAACTGCCATCGATTTGTGAATGTGAATAATTCTGTCAATGTAGAAGTTGCGCTTAAATAACGACCAGGGCGAAACTCCTTTCTACTTGGTATACCACATTTCGACGATGCATCGGTGTGATCTAGTTTTTCACAATGTAAAAAAATATGGTGAACGTCTTGGAAACAATACCTTCTCTTTTCATATATATGCCCAGCCGGGACACGCCCAAGCCCAAGCCCGGTTTGTGGTGCGAAGTGTCGGCTTAGCTGCAGACTCCCCGCGCCGCGGTGATAACTAACGGCGGTGCAGGACACAGTGGCGGTGCAGCTTCCTGGCATCACGGTGACATTCATAGCGTAGCTGTATCATCCCACGGCAAGTAGCCGGGGAGTGCGGCAGGCGTACTAATACCCTGTTTAAGTTTCGAGGACTTGTCGTGTGGTTGCGACTGCAGCCAGACACAGGTGCTCTCCTCTCATCGCAAAATTCCCATTGCACGCATCCACATCTACACTTATCTATAGGAACGTCAAAATGCTTTTGAGGTATTTGCGTTATTGGTTGAGAATTTGGCTGGCTGAAGATTGAAAATTTCTGAAGATGGGATGATAAGACCCCTATGGGCCTGGTTTAGGTCACTTCACTGGACTCCCTTTCCAACATGCCAACACCATCCTATGACAGGAGGACCTTTACCGGCTGGCGGCTCCTTTGCAGAGGAGTATCCTTTCCAGTCTTCGCATATGCCTTTTGGTAGAGACATAAATACCAGGGGGCCCACTTACCTTTCCCGGTCAGAGGGCACACTACTGCCTGCCAGAGGGGTCTTTCCTGGGGATTGGGAGCCTATTGCGGAGGAGTAGGTTTGCCTTTCCCGTCCAGGGGAGCCCTTTGGGCAAATGCCAGGGGCCTTCTTGTGCCACAACGAAATTAGGAGGTCCTGGGGGCCCCTAGGACCTCCCTGGCTACACTAGTGCTTCAAGTGCTCATGCACAGGGAAGCATACGAGCACTTACAGTCACGTACGAAACCATCTTGTTCTGATTCTGTGCTAGTCCGGAGCCTGTCGCTGTCTTCTTACTTGATTTTTATCCGTCCATCTGTGTCTAGACACATTTTTTTAATGTTTTTCAAATCCCGAAATGCTCTGGTGCCTCAAACCGAGCACCATCGAACAATTTCATTTTCAGCCATAGACAAAACGAGCTGGTTTGGATTGCGATCGGCGAAAACACGCAAAACGCGATTCATAAACTTGTATATGTCTTCAGCTGCATCGATCTTAAAGAAACACGACGAATTATTTTTACAGACGTGTACGGAATGGATCAAGGAGCTTAGTGGCGCAGTGGTATAAGCGATGAAAGTTTGAAACCGGGTAATGTCATAAACAGTTCATGTTTGAGGACTCGGTTGCCAAAAACCTGTACGTGGTTCGCGACTATTTTTTTTTTGAGGGGGCAAAAAATATGTTTAACCCCATGTCTTTCGATGAGGACAGTTTGTCCCGTTACCCCCCCCTCCCCGCTTCCGCCGCCACTGGTATGTTGGTTTCATGTTAGGTTCAATTTGATTGGAAGAAAACAACGTGCAGTCAGGTTTTGGTTCTAGAGAGCCAAACAACAAATGACTAATGACTTTAAAAAATCCTGTTCCGACATGGTCGGTTTCCTCAGAACGAGGTCAGTTACACTAATTAGCCAGCGAACATAATTCAGTACTGTACAGGGGGTCACCGTCCATGACGCGTCTACGCCAGGATGAGCATAACCGTAGATGGCGCCTTTGTTCTGGCAGAATACTGAATGTGGTCCATTTCCGCCTGTCGGTCTGGTTACAGGCCGCGTGATTTGCGTTTGTCATGGTTAGATAACATGGAACGAGTATATTTCACAGAAGCACTAGAAAGCCAATCTGGAGATTAACTATGTATAGGACCTGTATATGTATGTTGTATTGTAGTTCTGTATCCAGCGAATTGTATTGTGTTGTATTGTATTGTAGCGCGCAGTATTGCGCAGGCTTTCGCATGCAGCTTAGAAGGATAGTGACCTCACATAAACTTGGGGAGGTCATTGACTTTTCAAACCTGGATATGCTGTGAAGCGTTTGTCTGAACACACGGAGGAGGGCAAACTGTACATGAAAACTTTTTGAAATAAGTTTCTGTTGGATTTAGCAGGTTCCATAGAACAACACCAAATGAACATAAACTTCCAGCTCTATTTTCTCTTCAGAAATCACAAAGTTTATAAAGGCTAGATAAAGGGAGAAAATTAAAGATTCAGACAACTGTGATTTTTGCTCAAAACAAAACACGAAATTATTCTACATAAATTCTGCGATTGCCCACATGTGCAGCACTTTTGAGATAGTCGGAACAGATGGCTGAATTCATCAGGGATGGCGGCTAGGTGCTAAGAAATGGGTAGGAAAACGGTTAAAAAAAATTGGGCAGGCAGGCGGTTATTTCTGCGCGTAGCTACAGACCTACCGGCTGGCAAACTTGGCGCAGTATTTTGTATACTTGCGTCATAAATGGCCTAACTCGTTTTTTTTCCTTATGCTTAATTTAGTTTAAACTGCAATGTCAAATTAAAAAGTGTATATTTTAGTCCTATGTGGCAAGACTGCAGGGCAGTTAATGCCAATTTCATATTTAAGTGAATTTTTGCTTCCATCCATAGCAGCTTAATATAAAATATATTTGCCCATTACTAAGCATAATTTGCCTACCTTTCGAGGCCGTTACCACTAAATTATTGTTTTTGTGTAGAGTGTTGGGTAAAAAATTAAAGAGTTTTCTACTGAACTATACCAGGGCAGGCTAGATTCATAAGCAGAAAATTTTAGGGAATTTTCAGGAGTTAAATATTTATGTGTGATAAATTGGTTTCAAGTTTGGACTGCATTAACTATATAAAAAGCCCTGTCAAACAAGAAAAAACATTACTTGACACGAACCCCCAAACTATGTAGGCTTTGCCTACATTGCCTACACTTGAAAACCGCCCTTGAAATTCTGAATAGTTGACTAGCTGACTAGCTTAGTAGTCTAGCAAGTAGTGTCTAAGTCCGGCGGTCTAGTAAGCAAGATTAATAAGAAAGAAATAACTCTGGTATTTCAAGGAGATGCGTTATGCCAGTTAAAAGGCAGCATGATATATATCATACACACTAAAAGGCATCTTTCGATTTCCATTTTATTAAAACTCTTCAAATAAAATTGCCTATGCGGGTACTAAAGTGCAAAAATTAGAGACGAACTAATGTGATTTCATAACAAATATATATCTGTAAACTTTCTTGACGCTAAATTAAACCATCGATGCTTGTTATCCTGCAGTTATCCTGGCAGGCGGGCGTTTATTAAGGAAGGTATAACCCAGGCTAGAAGAAAGGCTCCCGCCCCAGGGAAATGAACCCTGGGACAGTGAGGCCGCCCTACGCCGCTCTCAGTTTTGGGCCGTCCTACCCGTCCCGGGGCTGGTGTGCCCTAATTCAACGTCAACCGTCCCCGGGACGGTCTCCGAAATGTACCATTAACCCACATACAACCGGCACCTTGACGTAGGTGGCCGGAGCCCGGAGGGTGTTTGGAAGTCCCCCGCCCTCTATTTCGCCGACGGAACGCCGGAGAAAAATAAAACCTATATTATCGAAACGCTCGTCATGAGTACGCTCCAGAGCACTAAAAGCTTTGTGAAAATTTTCCAAAAATGTTGCATTTTTGCCGCATATGGATAAAATAGGCAATGTATAGCAAGACCTTTAGCTCCCCTCATAATAAAGCTAAGGCAACTCTATGTATGGGAATGCAAACTCATAAAATGCACATTACGGTGACATAATTTGTAGCATCCATATAATCACATATTGCATCAGGTAACCTGACATAATACCATTTTTCGTTTCGCTTCATTGGTGAGGTTTTTGAAGGTCGCTGGCCAGTTGTCCATGTATGCTTCCAAAACGGTACAAACGATTTGTACGAACATTTTTAAATATCGACAGACTAAAACGCCGATGACCCGGCATGACCTGGCCTGATATTGTGACCTGACCTAACATTCAGTCCAGACACGTATTCAAGGGAGCCATGGGGGCTATGTTCCCCCCCAAGCAGGGCGGCTATGTTCCCCCCCCAAGCCCCCCATAGCCAAGGGGCTATGTTCCCCCCAAGTCTACGCTGGATATTTCACGATTTCGCAGGAATACGGAATAGTGATCATATGTGTGATGCAAAACCAGATGTCATATGTTTTTCCCGTGCGTTAAAAATGGGGTAAGTTGCATAAAACTGCTGCTTTTCCTGTAAATTTTGCAACATGCCAGTGGTGTATGGCAACCCTTTGACATTTGCCCCCCCCCCCAGAAAAATCTTGGTTGTTTGCCTGATTCAGCCGTGTTGTTTGCTTTATTTCGTGTTCTGTCGAAAATCAATAACAATGCAAACAAAAGGGTAAGGAGTACCTTTGGACTGAAACGCCTTGGGTTCCACAGCCCTGATTAGTAGGGTGCTATATAAGGTCGATCATTGGACCTGGCACATTCGTAGAACGTAAGGTAGAACCATGTCCTGATTCAGGCACGTAGCCAGGATTTTCCTCGGGGGGGGGCAGGTACCAAATTTTGTCATATGCTACTGACATATGGCAAAATATATAGGAATAAACAGCCATTTTAAGAAAATGCCCTCATATTTAACCAAAGGAATTTAATATCATGTCTATTTTTGCAAAACATGTCATCACTATTCCGTTTTCGTGCAAAAGCGCTGTATATCTAGTGCAGGCCGCTTGGCTCAGGGGGCCATAGCCCCCATGCCCCCCCCCCCCGGCTACGTCCCTGGCCTGATTTGAGCCACGCTTAGGTTTCATTCTTTTATGCCTAAATCTGCCATTGGCTCATGAAACAAACCAGAAAGATAACGCTGGACACCGGGATATACACTCAGCTTTTACGAAGGTGATCTCCAATGAACTCAGGTGACCTAAGGTCATTTTGCAGCTTGGATGCCTGTTGGTACTGTTTTGGATTGCAAAATTATATAACAGTCTAATAAACTGTACTATTTGTCTCATTATATTAGTTTTTATCACGCATCGGAGAAGCCTATGACCATCATATACCCCATACCCCTTTGGAATTGCGCATGGCAGTCGGGTAGTTATTGGCTGGCAGCTGCGTTGATGACATCCTTTTCTAAGGCCGAGTATGACTGAATGATGTGAAACAATTTTTTTTATTTCTTTATTACACATGTGCATCGTCTTGGAATCCTCCTAAATTAAAGCGTTTCCCGTCGACCGACGCTGTATTATGATTTCTTTCTGGTATGTCCTCGTGAAGGAGGTCATAGGTCGTTGATCTGTTGAGGTATTGACCCCAAACTTATCTACGCAATATTCCAGAACGATCAAGGCAGTGGTTTATTGGGTAATTTACTAAAAAAACATGGGTTTGTGTCAAGGGCCCTGTACTAGCGAGGGTCAAAATTTGTTTGTACTAAACATTTTTCCTTCCAAAGGTCATGCTGCTACAGACTATAAAGTAACCTTTGGTGTCAGGTTACAGCCTAATACTTCGGTGTAAAAGGTGGCCTGAACTCGGGTCACTGGTGACCAAGTAAAATTACTAAGTCAAACAAAACATGAAGCACCAATCCCTCCGATACCTCACAACACCCAAAACACCCATATGGGTGTCTGGTGTCTGGCGGCGGACGCCGCCGCAACGTAAAAACTTGACGTTTTTCTGAGTGGGTGTTTTCACGAATGGAAGTTTTCAAGTCAGCGACAAAAAATAACACCATCAGAGCGGTACATAACTTTAAAAAGGAAGAATAGTTCTAGTCATTTGTGGTCACGGAAAACATCTACATACTGAAAACATTCGGTGTTTATCAAAATGCGAAAAGGAGCCCAACTTTGGCCAAATGAAATTAAAGCACCTTTGGTACACACCTCTCGTACCAAACATGTTTCCTTCCAAGGTTCATGCTACAACAGGCCATAAAGTAGCCTCTAAAATCGGGTTGCGGCTTCACACTTTGGTGTAAAATGCGACATGAACTCAGGTCACTGGTGACTAAGTAAAGGAGTCACATAAGATATGATGCATCAAAGCGGATGTCCAGACTTTAATTCTTTACCCCTACCCATAAAGAATGAATGCATTCCTGTATGGGTGGGCTTAATCGTCCTCCCCTCCCCCCAAAATATCGAGGTTTGCCTGTCCGATTCGGCTTCAAAAAAAAAAAACGATCCGCCATCACGTAGACTACGTTTTTTTGTAACTCCCACAATTTTGTCAAAATTCATAAGCGTTTACATGGCTTGGAAAGTGCGCAGTGTTTTTTAGGGAAAAGCTCAATTAACATCCAAGTTCCTAGTCCTTTGAAAAAGGGGGAAAGTTACCATGGGTAGAACCAGGGGTGTAAAAAGGGGAACTGTCAGTTCGCATTTATGCCAGGTCTACTTTTCACTTTTGGCTTCAAAGTAACTTAGATGACCTTGAAGTCTTGCAATATGACCTCGGGTGCATTTGGTAGCATTTTAAAGGGATTCCAGTTTTAAAATTGACTCTTTTCCTCAATTGCCTGTTTATGACCGTTGTGATTTAGGTTACGCAAGCGAACATTTTCGGTTATAGCTCCGGAGCATGGCCTGATATCGACGTCAGATTTAAAGCACAGGCAGAAAACACAGTGTTAAGTCATATTACTTTCTGTTTTTATATTGCCGTTAAGCCATTTGAACTCACCTTTGAAAACAGCCTCTGGTCAAAAAAAAAAAATATTTTGTATGTTTGCCCTGATACTTGAAAATTTGTAGCGTCATCTTACAAAAACTCATTTATTCACCACATTTTATTTCTACGTTTAACCGCGCCAAAAAAGTCTGAGCTGCTTCCTAAAACCCTGACTTGGTTTCACCCTTGGGCAAAACAAAAGTTGTGAAAATTTTACATTTAATAGGTAGAAGAAATAGATGGAAAAAGTCATTAAATTTCATGAAGTTGTTGGTAGACAAGAAGTCCTGAAAATGGTGAGGAAAAGACCAGCGGGGACTTCAGGAAGCCGTTCTCCCCCTCCCCCTTCGAGAATAAGGGTAAGACCATTGAAATTGCCCAACAATCTCAACAACGAGCCTAAAAAAGGGGCAGAATATCCACCTTACCTAAGACCAAGGCCAATGATCTTTGTATTTCCTAAAAAAAATTTAGGTGGTAACACAGTTGGATCTGTCATATTCCGCCAATGTGACAAGTTCCATATGAGTTGATGCATCTCGCAAGATATGATGCCTCGTCAATTTATTCGAACATAGTCATCTTTGGTCGGTCATGTGCTAGCAACCCGACATGAGATGATCCGGTTCTGAGATTAAAGAAATTAGGTAAGATGTGAAAAACATGTATGGAAAGGCAGCTGCAAGGCCCATGTCTCCGCACTGCTGCCTTGCTGTGGTCAGAAGATATCGGTCTTTGCAATGTTGTATAATATTGGAAAAAAAATTGAAAAAATATGGGCCAATGAGATATTGATGCATGTGATACATTATTTTTAAAAATATATTTTTAAATTTTATCTGGGGGTATTGGGGTTCAGGGTTTACTTGTGAAAGGTTCAACTACATTTAGGTCCGGCGTAAATTTCCTCCACTTGACCTTGGCTGACCTTGTTGGCTTGCAAACGGCCTGCTCTTAATCGGACCATGCTATGCCGCAGAAAGTGACACTTTTAGGTGTTCGGCCTAACCTGTAACGTCATCAACGACCCATAAGTAGAAGAATGCATATGCCACTGGACCATATAGCCTGCGCTATCGATGACGTTTAGTCAGATGAACCGGGTCATTAGTTCTCGACATAGACATGGGGCGGCTAACGCCCCCCACCCCCATTCAAAGAGAGGTGGTAGAAGACCCAAGCCCGGTTAAAAAGTCATGAAACCCGTTGCGGCGAATGCTAATTTTAAGATGGAACTTAAAACTCTATATATAAAACTCTATACCGGTGTATAGGCAAATAGCTGGGCAAACATACAGATGTAATTTTGTTAATCTGAAATCACTTTAAAAAGGTCAGTTCAAGGTCCAGAGTCAAAATTTGGTTTTATAGTAATAGTTTTGATATCATTCTTTCAAATACTAAACCCTGGATGTGTATGGCATACAAGAGTGCCCTCTACTTGAGTACCAAGATTTAGGTTAAGATATAGGTCCAGCCAAGGAGCTATGACTTTAGGTCAGTGCGCATACCTTATATCACGACAGTCGTAAAATGGGAATTTAAGAAAGGGAGTAAATTCAAATGATTGGAAAAGTTTTCGAACAACATGAAATGCACTCAAGATCATTCTATGTGACTTAAAGCTCACTGGAGTTCACTGAAGGTCAAAGGTCGTAAGCCGACCTGATGGGCATATGACCATGACAGTTCCCGTTTTTTATGTCCTTGGCACCGCCTATGCTAACATTATTCAAATAATATAACATGATTTGTTCTTTTTTCACCACCACATGACGAGTAAAAACTAAAATGTACTTTTAGCTTTATTGTTAATTCATTTAAAAAAAACTAATCCCCCCACTTATGAAACCCTGTGAACACCTGTGAATTTTTCTCAGCATTTCAAATATATAGATCAGTGGTAAAAATACCATCCATAATCTCTCAATTAATGCCAATTTCATCCAAAATCGGTCCTTGAACAGCAGAGCCATAACAAAAATCCAAAGATGTCCCCCGTTTTGACTTTCCCCGCCCTACGTATCCATCCCTCTCAAGATTTCGAGAACTTCTTTATATAAAATTTGTAGCTTACGTCATACCAAATGGACTGGCGTTTGTTGCGCATGAAATCTTTTTGACGGTTGAATTGATGAAAGAAAATAGTTTTCGAGATCTCAGGGGGCCGAGTCCCCCGTCCCCTGCCGGGAATCGGCTATACCGTCTAGCCCTCCGGGAATATGGTTAAGGAAAACCAGAACCTTCCCGTCATCTGAAATACGATGTTTATGACCTATCTTGACTTTGATATCCACTTTTTAACTTTCTGTTAGCCTAAGAAAAAAGCCTCCTAATTTCAATGTCCTGAATTAGCCATTATGAAAAATTGTTTCCAAGTATGCCATAGCCTTATCTAAAGGCTGCAAGACGAATATCGGAGTAAAAATATGAACTTGGAACATCGTATGTTCAGTTTCCTTTTTGCTTTCTTAAAGGCGCCATTGACATTGCGCTGCTTTTGCTTAACCCGTCCCCGACTGGGGGGGCAGTTGGCTGCCCCCCCTGAGGTTTTTCTGGGATTGCGACAGAAGAAACAAACACAGAGTCACGAAACCTTGTGTACCTTTTGCTTCGTCATTTTTACACCTTGTGTCAAAGTTTTGACCTCGGGTCAGGTCAGGTGCTTGACCTAGGTCAGATCAAACAAACCTCTGTACAAAAACGTTTAGAGCCCTGTAATTTTTTCGCAAAACAAGATATCTTAATAATACTTTCAGGGATTAGTGACCGTGATAGATGCAGCCAATCTGCTATCTCGGATTTTTCGGAATTTTCCGGGCCATTGACCTAAGGTCAAGCCCATTTTTAGGACATGTCGTCGTGTTTTCGGAAATTGACGGAATATTTCATAACATTTTTAGTGTGGAGTGAAGCAGACATCTAGTTGCCGTCATTGGCGCAAAGTATCAATGACTTCCAGACATTGACCTGAGGTCAGGTCACAAATAACTGTAGTGGGCCAAAATATACCACCGTCAAAACCAGCGATCAATTACTCAGAATGGGTAGAAATTGGCAGAACTGGCTTGCACAGACGTAAGTAATACCAGGAACCTCAAAAAGTTTGAAAAACTAGCATATTTTGGAAATAAACAGGCTCTCGCCAATAAAGCTCTGCCAGTTTTGTAGATTGGTAACTAATGACTTTTTCAAAAATTTCGACATGGAAAACCATCACAAGAACCTCTAAGATCAATAAAAGATACATGGATAGGCTTTTCTCGCGAAAATAAAGGAACGCTAAAATTAGTTTTCGTCAAATTCTTACTGCGTACGGCTGCGCCACACGCCAACAGCCCGCGCGAAAATTGGTGTGTCTTTAACTCAACGTTTCGGTGTATATATTAAACAAATGCGAAAAATTGGATGTGTACAGGCATTTGTGGACCTTTACTTGTGCCCTGGTGCCTTGAACTATGCGTTTTTAGTCACAGCCCTTGAGATTCAGGCCATTTCTCAGTCTCATGCAGTCGGCTGTGAGAAAACATATATAGGACGTAAATTGCTTACATATTATATGAAACTAAAAATGAGACAAGTTTCGAGCTCTACTCGTCACACGCTTCCCAACGGTGTGGTTATTTTTGTCGTGCGACCAACCGTTCGTGAGTTAGAGGAGGGGCGGCCAACTGCGCCCCCCCCCCATCCCAGTCGCGCATGATCGTAACTGACCGATGGTCGTGCGCAGGTTACATAAACAAGGTGCTTCCGGTTATAAGCTTTCATTTGAACCTGGTTCGATAACACGGCGGAGTGGACTGGCAAGACTCAGGGTGTGCCGAGCCGTTTCTGTTCATCTCATGGATTTCATGCAAAATCTACCTTGTAAAAACAGACCCAAAGGCCGCACGTTGATTCAGATGTAATATTCAGTTAAAATCCATTTAAGTTTGTGCAATGTTTCTCATAAAATTACAAGGTGATGATATTTCCTGCAGGCAGATGCCATTCCATCTCTGCAGTGGTGGCATGGTATACAACAGGCGTTTGACGTTCTTTCACTGAGTACTTAGTCTCCATCCTATGGAGGAGTATTACCCATAGTGTCATTGACATCTGAACTTGGAACCTTACTTTACTCAAGATCATGTTCGGACAAAATTATAGCTGGGAGTCACTGACTTTTTAACCTTTTATTGACCTCGGAGAAGGCATGATGCAGCCGGAAGCGCTCATTTGCATCGTAATAGCAATTTTGACTCCTGCTCGTCGTCGGAAATTGTTCTGGGACTATCAAAGGCGTTTCATGTTTCCATGGGACCTAATGGAAACCAAAATTCATTGATCTGATTACCTTTGATGCCGCCTTTGGTCGCGGCGCAAGCGTGGAAAATCATCGTTTTGTTAAAAGGTCAAGCTTCATGGTAGTTTTTTTTTCATTACTGTACATACAAATGTCAGGTTCGGTAACGGCTAGAGGGTCATACCAAACCCCTTGTGTTTTGAAGACAGGCTTAAAGGGGAATGCTGACGATGGTTAAACCGACTTATATGTACATGTAATGTAAAACCGACAACAGACTTCATATTGCACAGAAGGTAACAACGGCAAAGCTTCAGACAGAAGAACTGGACCCCGACGGCTAAAATCTTTCAGCATGCATTGCCACCACATGGCGAGGGTGAACAAATTTCTTCGAAAAAACGACAACGAAATAAAGTAATATTTGCGATATACCAAACTGTCGTCCGCTGCGCATGTGTGGTATTGCATGACACCGTGGCTGATGCAATATTGCATGGCGCAGAGCCGTCACGTACCTGATCTGGCGAGGCTGCGTCATTTTCAGCGGACTACCGGCCGACGCGTGCCGCACAGGTCATCACGTCCACATGACGCACCGCCCTGTCGTGCACCCTGTCGTGCCTATACCCCCCCCCCCCCTCCACCACGGTGGCGCCGGCTGGGCCGGGTCCTGTCCCCCCTCCCCGCTGCCAGCGACGTCAGCGGAGGGGGCGGGTCCTGCGCTGGCAATAGCAGCGCCCGAGCTGCCAGCCCCGGCATCAAACTGTCGTTTGTCATCACGGCTTTAATACGCTGGCGTCATATAGACGCGTCTAAATTGGCAATAAACGGTAGCGCGGAAGCTTTCCTGTGACAGGAAATGGACTGTTAATGTTATCGCACGTGCCACGAAAGACGGTAGCATACTGGCACCTCCCGGGCAAAGCTGATCAAGTCTTGTCGGTCCCGTGAACTGTCGGCACTGTGCCGATGAATTTCGCGTGGCCATGCAACCGTGACCAGGCACCACGGCCGTAATGTTGTACCTCAGGAACTCCACCAATGGCAGTTCAGTACTTGTGTTATTCCTGTCCCGCGTGGCCTTCACATAATACCATCGAGGCGCGCTGGATCCTCGGACCCCTGGTCATCGTCCCTCTGCCGCTGGGAGACGAGGAAACGGCAGCCGGCCGAGCGCCGCGGCGGCCGGGGGTGGGATCCTGCCAGCAGACGGCCGCGTCGTCTGAGCGGGCGCCCACAGGACGGCGGAGCTGAGACGTTCCCCCGGAAACAGCGTTGTTCGTGTGCTCTACAGTGATTTGTACACGGGGAGAGAGGAAAATGGTTCTTTATCGGCCGTTTGTCCTCCATTTGCTAATGCGTCACTGAGCCGTATTGACTGGGCACTGGGACAAATCGTGCGTATTACCTCCCTGGCAAAATTTGGAGATGTCTCAAAATGAACAAATGCATGGATTTCAAACTTTTAATATCTTCCCTCCCATCCATTTCGCACATGTAAGCATCAAACATTTCGCAAGATCATTGAAGTCATGCCAAAATGATGTCACAAACTTAGCATTTTTGTCATTTTTCCATCTAACCTGTATTCATTTGTAATTTGCGGAGCGGAGATACATGAGATACAAAGTTATGTTTTGATGACCTTCTTGCCACTAGGCCAGGAGAAGCTGATGCTTTTTACCTTGATTGACTTTGGGTTGACTGGCTTTATATGTCTTTGATATCTGACCTCCATTATTTGAATCTTTGACATATGTTAGATAGCCAAAGGCCAAATATTTAGTTGTGCATATATGAGATGTAGCTTGAATGTACGTCGGAACATGGTTTAAGACACGAGTTGGAAGAGTTTGTGGCCATTTTCCTAGACTGTGTAATGCAAGACTATCGATTAACGTTTTATTTTATTCCCATTTCACCTTGGCTTGCGACCTAAACCACAATAAAATGTTGGCAGTAATCATGCTCATGATACGCTTGAAGAACCGCAAGTATTTTGTTTATACTTTGTGAACGACATATGGCGGCATCTTACATCATCACCATCTTAGGTCATGAGAAATGGACCTGCTCTTGAACTTTGGCCTCATTATTCTGCTAACGTCAATTTTCTTGTGTCGTGAAATTGCACGATACAAGAGCTAGCAATTTACGTCTGGGTTGTTCATTTCCGTTTCATTCACGTCATGCCACATACCACAGTCAATGGCAGTCAATGGCAGGTTAAGGCCATTTTTTATCCATAATTTTCTATATACGATGTGTGCATCAATATAGTATGTGGCAACAAAGCCAGTTTCCGCCCAGCCGACTAACCGCCGATCGATCGGCTAGCCACAACGGCCGACTAGCCGACCCGACTAGCCGGCCGTGGAGAGGGGGGTAAACTGTTGAAAAATGTGTGCGCAGGAACGAGCGTCGCTGTGCAAGCGCAACTAGTTATTCGTCTTAGGAAGCAGTCAGGATTTCTGATGGTCTTTTTCAAGATTTTCGAATTTTTCAGGGTAACGAGGTGCCCAGACAGCCTTCTGGATAACTGCATTATTTGGCAAGACCTAAAGAAAGCTTTCAAGGTCTGGCAGACCTTGGAAAATTTACCAAGGTTTCGAGAAATGGCCTTTGTTCTTGAGATCCTGGGGAAAATTCCAATGGATCTGATTAAATTAAAGATCAGGGATACGTTTTCAACTCTACATCCAAAAGCAGAACCCATTTTGGAGCAATCCTCCGAATAACTGCACTGTCTGACAAAACCCGGGGAATTTTCCAAGATCTAGCAGACCTTGGAAAATTTTACCAGAATTTTGAGGGATCGGCTATGTTCTGCGTATCTCGACAAATTTCAGTTGATCCGATTAACAGATCGGGGATATATTTCCAACTCCACACGACGAACAGATCGGGGATATATTTTCAACTCCACACCCAAAAGCAAAACCAGTTCCGGGCGCTGCATTAGTCATTAGCCATTTGGTCACAAAATCGGCTAGCCACTAGTGCCGAGCCGCCTAGCCGCTGACCCGAAAGCCGGCTAGCCGCAGCCACCCTCGGTGGCAAGCGTACCACGCTTGGGACGGAAGACATTTTCTAGGACGTCTTTCTTTTATTTGACCTTCGGTATCGCGTCGGAATCAGTAAAAGTGCATGGTTCTTGAAGATCTATTTCCCGGCCCGATACCGCCCTATATTCCTTAAGGCGTGCATACCGTGAAACACGCGGAATGTGATGCATCCGGCTCTATCACAACTCCAACCCCAGTAGCGAAAGTTTTGCGTGTGCTCTGCGACCTCCATCTCAACTGCCAGTAGTTAGCCACTGGGATACGATATGCAGATCATGTTTGCGCCCACGGTGCGTCGACCGACTGCGAAAATAATCGGAATAGAAAATCGGACGTGTCGGTGACACCACACTGACATATCTTTATATCGCGGTACCCAGTGTCCCAGCAGGGTCACTAATTTCGCCCGCAAAGCCATTGCTGGTCTTCGATGCGTTTGTAAATCGCAACCTTCATACACGGCTTCCTTTTTAAGAACGCATTTTTAACAAAACCATTGGCGGCATCAGCGACACCACGGTGAGTTACACCCCACTGTCACAGTCATTTGATTGCGGAGTAGGTACCGCTCATAACCATTACCCCAAAACCACGTCGGCGCTACCGTAAGGTAGCTACGTCGCAGGGGCGTCGATTTCTGTAAATGATTAGTGGGGGGCGGGCCGACCTGGCCCCCCCACACACACGCAGATAGGGGTTTCTCAACGGAGTTTCTTTTTTGTTACTGTTTCTAAAGTAAAAAGCTGCACTTATCCCCATTCATATATACATATAATATATACATATACATATGTATATACATAGACGGACAGGTAGACAGATAAATGAATAATAAACAGATAAATAAATGAATAAATAGATACATCGCTTTATACTTTACTTTTTACTTTCTGCCTAACTCGTACCTACTGCGGCCGTTCTTTTCCTTATTATTACTCATTTCCCTTAAAACCGACAGAAAATATTGAGGGCCAAAACCGACATTGGGGGCCCGAATCAACAATGCGTGGGCCAGAGCCCTCCTAAAAGAATACAAATCGACACCCCTGCTACGTCGCTACGCGGGTATCAGATTCAGTACCTGCAATCATTAAAGCATTTGGCGTTTTGCTAATGGGAATCCCATGGTATGAGAAACCCAAAACCCCTAAATACGTCCAAAAGCCCTGCCTTGCCTTATCGTTTGCTTATGACGCCACCCTTGACTGACGGACGATGGTAGGTATAGATAATTAACTATGACACAGGTCTTATCATTATGAAGTTTTGCACTGATTATTCGCCACCGTTGCCGCCGGCCACCAAAAAAAAGGCATCCAAAGGGCCGCCGTGGTTTGTTACCACTTGTCCGTCAATCCAAGTCATGGCACAGCGTGATGTGCTTGTTGCATGTTGTACATGAGAATACTCTCCCCTCCCCCAAACCTTCACATCCATAGATCACACCCTCCGCTCTGTCAACGCCGGCCGTCGCAAAAATGGTGCCCGCCAACCTCAGCAGCGTCTCGACGTTGGATAGCGACAGTGGTGGCGCCGGGCGTCGCCATAGAGGAGGAAGCGAGATAACAATGGAAATCACGCTAAAACACGAATAACGGTTGAAATGTTTTGGGCGATTCGGAATACCGGATCTGTCAATAATGTGTCAACGTCAAGACACGAAACAATAGGCAACTCTTGGGAAATGAATGAAACACTGTTAAAACCATTTTAATTCCAGTTTCACCAAAAAGTAAAGGGAATCATCCCAATTTCTTTCGACCGATGAGAATGATTCTCAATTCAGTTCATTTCCCCAAAACGGCGGAATCATTCCGGAATGATTAAATTCCGCCGTTTTCAATTCTAACACACTGCTGAACGGGTATGAAAATGCGGTTCGTCTCTGTTTGGGTCATACATAGTTCCTAATACATCTGTATTTATACTAATCTGGCATCTCAAGATTTTCGTAACGTAATTTCTTTCATCATTGAATTTGACCCGCCTCCGACTGGGGGGTGGTTGGCCGCCCCCTCTGAGGTTTTTCTAGGATTGCGAAAGAACGAAAGAACACAGCACCACGAAACTTCGTGTAGCTTTTGCCTAATCATTTTCACACCTTGTGTCACAGTTTTGACCCCAGATCAAGCCAGATGTCTGACCTAGGTCAGGTTAAACGGACCTATCTTCAGAAAAGTTGAGCGCCCTGTAACTTTTTTGGGAAACAAGATATCACTATAATACTTTCAGGGATTAGTGACCTTGACAAATGCAACCAATCCGCTATGTCATAGCCTAAGGCCAAGCCCATTTTTAAGACATGTCTTTTTTTCGGAAATTGGCCGGAACTTTTCATAACATTTTTAGTGTGCAGTGAAGTAAACATCTAGTTGCCGTCATTGGGCAAAGTATCAATGACTTCCAGACATTGACCTGAGGTCAGGTCACGAGTTACTGTTGTGAGCCAAAATGTACCACCGTCAAAATCAGTGGTGAATTACTCAAAATGGATAGAAAATGACAGAACTAGCTTGCACAGACGTAAGTAATACCAAGAACCTCAAAAAGTTAAAAAATGCATACTTTGGAAATAAACAGGCCCTGCGAATAAAGGTCCGCCAATTGTGTAGATTGGTAACTGATGAATTTTTCCAAAATTTAAGCATGAGAAACCATCACAAGAACCACTAAGATCAGTAAAATTTACATGGATAGACTTTTTCGCGAAAATAAAGGAGCGCTAAAATTGGTTCCCATTTATTTCCTACTGTGTACGGCTGCGGCACCCGCCGACAACCGGCGAGAAAATTTCCATGTCTTTATCTCAAGGTTTCGGCATATATATTGAACAAATCCGAGAAATTGGGCGTGTATCGGCATCTGTGGACCTTTCCTTGTGTGTTGGTGCCTCTACCTATGCGTTATTAGCCACAGCCCTTGAGATTCAGGCCGTTTCCCGGTCTCATGTAGTCGGCTATGAGAAAACATCTATAGGACGTAAATTGCTTACATATCACGTAAAACTAAAAATGAGACCAGCTTCGAGCTCCAATCGTCACAAGCTTTCGCCTTCTGTATTTTTTTCTTCTGTGTGTGCTTCTTTTTATCGTGCGACCAACCGTTCGTGTGCTAGAGGGGGGCAGTCAATCCCCCGCCAGTCGAGCGTGATCGCCGCCGACCCACGGTCGTGCGAGGGTTAAAAGGAACGTTATCACGAGGATTATTATGAATGAAAACAGATATTCCGGTATTGCTGTTAGCTTAACCCGTTCCCGGCTGGGGGGGGGCAGTTGACTGCCCCCCTGAAGTTTTTCTGGGATTGCGAGAGAACAAACAAATACAGAACCATGAAACTTCGTGTACCTTTTGCTTCATCAGTTTTACATTTCGTGCCAAAATTTTGACCTCAGGTCAGGTTAGGTGCTTGACAAAGGTCAGGTCAAACAGACCTATGTCAAAAAAAGTTTAGCGCCCTTTAACTTTTTCTCAAAACAAGACATCTCAATAATACTTTCCAGGATTAGTGATACCGATAGATGCAACAAATCTGCTATCTCAGATTTTTCGGAATTTTCCGGGTCATTGACCTAAGGTCAAGCCCATTTTTAACACTTGTCGTTTTTTTTAAATAGACGGAATATTTTATAGTACTTTTAGTGTGGAGTGAAACAGACATCTAGTTACCGTCATTGGGCAAAGTATTAATGACTTCCAACCATTCACCTGAGGTCAGACCACGAATAACTGTAGTGATCCAAAATGTACCACCGTCAAAATCAGCAATGAATTGCTCAGAATGGGCAGAAAATGGCAGAACTGGCTTGCACAGACGCAAGTAACACCAGGAACATCAAAAAGTTTGAAAAAGTAGCATATTTTGGAAATAAACAGGCTCTCGCGAATAAAGTTCCGCCAATTGTGTAGATTGATAACTAATGAATTTTTTCAAAATTTAAGCATGAAAAACCATCACAAGAACCTCTAAGATCAATAAAATTTATATAAATAGGCTTTTTTCGCGAAAATAAAGGAACGCTAAAATTAGTTTCCGTCAATTTGGTACTGCATACGGCAGCGGCGCACGCCTACAGCTGGCGCGAGAATTGCCGTGTCTTTAACTCAACGTTTCGGCGTATATATTGAACAAATTTGGGAAATTAGACATATATCGGTATCCGCGGACCTTTACTTGTGCGCTGGTGCCTTTACCTATGCGTTATCAGTCACAGCCCTTGAGATTCAGGCCATTTCTCGGTCTCATGCAGTCGGCTATGACAAAACATATATAGGGCATAAGTTGCCGTACATATTATCTAAAACTAAAAATGAGACCAGTTTCGAGCTCTATTCGTCACAAGCTTTCCAACGGTATGCTTATTTGTATCGTGCGGCCAACCGTTCGCAAGTTAGAAGGGATGGCCAAAAGCCGCCCCCCCCAGTCGCGCATGTTCGAAACTGACCGACGGTCGTGCGCGGGTTAACATGAATGATATAATTTACCTTTGCAAATAGGATCCAAAAAGGCTATTTTTATTGTGTTAAACGTGGTTTTTGGAGAAAGACAGTATCATGATTCATGCATCCCAAGTACTGAGGTACATCTCTACGACTGTTCTGGTTTCCCAAGCCTCTGACGTTTAAGGGAATAATTTTGAATTTCGTTTTTTCGACACACCGAAGTCAGGTGTGTAAATATCAATGTGAGAACGTATTTGTGGACACACATGGGTTTGCATGTGTGTACGAGGCGTGCATATTTGCGCGCGTGCGTTTGCACGTGCATGTGTGTTTGTGCGTACATATGTGCGTGTACCTGTGCGTGTGCGTGTGCGTGTGCATGTGCACAGCGAAGTGGCCAAGGGGAGGCCATGGGGGCCATGGCCCCATTTAGCCAAGCGGTCTACACTGGACACATAGCGATTTTGCAGTAACACGTAATAGTGATCATGTATGTACTGCGGAAGCAAACATAGGTTTTCTTGTGCGTTAGACATGAGGTAAATTGCATAAAATCGCCGTTTTTGCTATAAATGTTGTCTTATGCCAGTGGCATATGACGAAATTTGGCATTTGCCCCCCCCCCCCGAAGGAAAATCCTGGCTACGCGCCTACATGTGCATACGTGTCGCTGTGGCACAGACATAACACTCTTGACCCAGATTCCTACAACGGACGGCACCGCAGCCTCCTCAGAAAAAGCCGACGCCGCGGCAGCCGGCGCGGCAGTGTGCGCCATCCTCGGGTTATTTCAGACCGTCGGGCATCAGTACACTGGAAGCCTTTTGCACTGTGGCATCCTAGCTACGTTGGCGCAAGCGGTTCGTATTTTGATATTGAAACTGTAATAAAAACACTGTCTTGAGCCAAACGGGATTTTAAGTAGTTAAAAATTCCCTAATTAGAATGAAATAAAAGTATAGATAAAGAAGAGAGGAAACACGGATAAACATAACGGAAAGCATAGTTTATGCATTATAAAACTCTTAAGTCTTACCAACCGTTACTCAGCAGTCCGTCCAGCGCATGACAAGCAGCTATTGCACCACGCTCGCGACGGCCGACGACCGACCGTCCCATCAGCCGGCGCATCGTCAGCCGCCATGGCAGCCGCCCGTCGGCCGCCAGCTTCTCAGACAACGACCCGCCGGACGACGGCCAGCCGCCAGCTCAGCAGCAGCCGGCGCCGCGCCAGCAGCCGTCACAGCAGTACAGGCCCACCCGGATGAAGAGGCTCGGGATCGCAGCACAGGTGCGGGCGCCGCACCACTGGGCGAGGCGCAGCCAGCGGGCTCAGCAGCGGCGACCCGCCGGGCTCCAGGGCGGCCGGCACCCGACCCCGATGACCTCGGGTGCGTCTCTGCGGGGTCAGCCCGTGCCTGAGGCGCCCCAGTCATGACACTGCTCGGCTGTTGAACGGAGTGCACCTTTACAGGCGGGGAGTCCCTAAATTTCTTGGAAGCCGGGATACCGTTTTGGTGAAAGTTGTCTAGACTTTTTTCTCTCGCTTGAGCTGGAACGGCTGATTAAAGCTGGCTTGCTGGGCTTTTCTGAGGAACTCGTTAAGGTGCACCGTTTCTTGAGCTTGATTTCTCCTGCCATTTTCGTTCGGTCCTCGTACAGTTCATTGCGCAGTTTCCTGTTGCTGAACGCGCAGATGACAGCATTGTCTCTGGGCAAAGCGATGGATGGCGGAGAAATCGGTTCTGCTAATGGTCTTGGTCGGGAAACATTTACGTGGCGCTGAGATCGCCATGCTCTCGACATCTTCTCCTCGACGCTGTTTGCCGAATCGTTTACTTGCCATTATGAGATTTGTAGAGCGGCTATGGCGTTCAAGTTCTTTGACTTGAATCTCGTGTGCCTAAGTTGTGTTTTGCAGTCATGCCATTCCTTTTTCAGTCTTTCGATGTGTTGGTCTCGGTCAAAGACCGCGCTTTCCATTTCTTCCAGATTTGGACTCGTAAGACATTAGCGTTTCCTTAATCTTCCCCAAAAGCTTGAGACAGCGTTTCCGGTGAATGAATCTATCATGCCATTGATTTCGTCCCGGATGTCCCTGTCTTTTTCACTTACTTGGGACTATTGTAGTGGTGGCCGTTTCCCTTTGTTCTCTAGCGCTCTTATAATCTCGCCCGCGGAGCGCTGTCTCTTCCGTTCAGTGACGGTTGGCGTACGCATTCTGTGTCACTGAAGGCAGATTCCGAGAATGACTTCCCGTAGTTCCTGTACGCTGCCACAGGAACTCTCTTTCCACGTCGCACCACGGACTCCAGCTAGCCGCACCGCATTGACATTCGATCGCACGGGGCAATGCGGAACGGTGCGCCGAACGTCCGACCCGGCCGAGGTCAAGGTCAAGACTGTTCGTTTGTTTTATGTTTTCTTTTTCGGCGCAGCAGTCAGATTTGGCTATTTGGCTATAGTCCTATATCAAGTCGCGCGTCTTGTCAGGCGTCAGTCAGCCGTCTATAAAGGTCAAGAATGGATGCTACTGGTTGTTGTCGTTCTTTTCTTCTGTTCTGAACAGTTCACAACTTTTATTGGCTATGCATGACGAAAACAGCAAACAGAGAGGACTGAATTGGCAACATGTGCTTGAAAGAAAAAGAAAGGCCAAGGTAGCATTGGAGAAACCATAGATAGGTAGATCAATAGATGGACGGAGGGACGAATATGGAATTCGTTTCGTTTTGTTCAGGTATTCCAAAAGCAAACGCGCCAGACATGTAAATGTGCGCGCGTTTTGCTTGCATGCCTTTGTGCCATAAAGGATTTGTAAATGTTGATCCGACCCAACAGCGCAACAGGACACATTCTGTTCTAGCATAGTCAAGGCAATAAGGAATTCACTCGCGCAGAATGATACTAGATTGGCTCCGCTTAGCGCAGAAGTTAATGAGAAGTCTCTGAAACTCTAGAAAGTACCCAAACAAGCACAAACGCAAGCACTCAAGCATTTAGAAATCCATTTGCAGTCACAGTCGGACTACGTGCAGTCGCTCTCTCACTTCGACCAAATGATCTCCAAATCGACGTTCCACTTTTTTACATTTGATATCGCTGTTTGACCTGTTGCGTGATTTATCCTTGTCATCACGACGTACTATTTCAGGCTCCTCTCGGAAGTCATGCGAACGCGGCCACTCTTCTTACAATGGCAAATTACACCCTTGTCCGGCTGATTTCAGCTCACGTCCCGCGTCCCGGGCCGGAAGACAGTGCAGGCACCGGCCTTCACTCGCGCGTAGGTGTGCCGGCGGGGAAACAGAAATAGCCACGCCAAGAGGCGGTCGACCCACCTCTTGGCCGGTCCAGCACAGTCCGCTTCTGGCCGGCTGCGAGCCGTCATGACCAGACGCAATAACGCGACGCAGTGCGACATGTTAAACAGGGACCAGCCCGTTCTGCCGCGATAATTAAACAGCCTGCCGTCTAATTACAGGCCGGCAGGCCGCCCCCCGAAGGCGCCATGTGACGCACGGTGCTCGGAACGCTTCGAGCCGTGCCAGCTCGGCCTGCTAATCGCCCGCCGTCTGCGATAACTCTTGCCGTGTGGCTGCGTGAGCGGCGCAGTCGGTCGGCGGCCCCCGCCCCGAGCGACGTGTTAACGGTAACAGTTCGTGTGGAATGCATTTCGGCGAGAGTTCAATACCGTTAAATATTTACTAGGTATTTTAAAAGATTAGATCTTGTGTTTTCAAAGAACAACCATTGAATGGTGTGTTATGGTAGTTTTCTGTATAGACATACGATAATATGCCATATATTGACTGACACAAACACACACACACATATATATATATGTGTATATATATATATATATATATATATATATATATATATATATATATATATATATATATATATATATGTGTGTGTGTTTGTGTAGATATCGTTAAACACGAGGGCGTTTTTGGATTGTATCGTTTTTTGTGTCGTTTTTTGTAAACGTTTCCAAGCTGTCTTACGACTTTTCTCTGTTCATTCGATACATTATGATTTAGCCATTTACCGATTACCATACCATTTACCAACCATTTACCATACCAATTAACCAAAGGCATTAATGAAATAAAAAATTAAAAAACACTTATTATCAATGAATTAACAAAAGAAATAATCAAGAACACAAGAAAAGTCGCATCAAAATAATAATAGGTAAAGTAAAAAGTTGTTCGTCACACGATGTCTTATTTCTATGCACATCAACGTTTCGACCTCCATGGGCCATTTTCAGGAATCGAATTATAGCGGGTTCATACGATTACAGAGAGAGGGAGAGAGAAAGGGGGAGGAGAGGGAGAAACAGAAAAACAGTCAGACGGAAAAAATATCAAGACGTCTCACGCAATAATAAATTAGGCACTTTATACCAAACGACATACATACACACACCAAGCCACACAGCTAAACTTTTGTCGTACAGAGCAAGTGTGTATGTGTTTTGTTATGTGCGTTGATAACTGGTGTGTGGTCTCAGATGTATGTGAACTCAGCAATAGCGAAAAGTCGTAAGAAAAATCGAAAATATCTATAAAAAAGATACAACCCTAAAACGGTGTCGTGTTTAACGATATCTGCATGAGAAAACCTGCTCCAGAAATATTCGAATATATAACATATATATGTCTATATAATGTCATACAAAAGATAATGAAATGTTGAAGAAATTGGCAAAAACAGAGAACCTGATATCTATTCTTAATGATGAAGGAAAAAAGCATTTGAGCCCAGAAACGGGCGCAAAAATACATAAATACCAAAAATGTGGTGCTATTTAAAGACATAAATATATGCATATATATATATATATATATATATATATATATATATATATATATATGACACCTGAACTATATATGCCAAATGAAAACGACCTGTAAGAGGAGCAGGCAGGAATCAAAAGATTTTCATTCGCGTAACATACGTGGTCGCATTTATTAAGAAATGTTTAGGCGAAATGCTGCTATACTAGCTTTCGGATATATATATATATATATATATATATATATATATATATATATATATATACCCGAAAGCGATATTATACATATTGTATATAAAAGGTCGATAGGCGATCGGCGAGTAAAAGACGATATATATTTGAAAGGCTTATATATATATATATATATATATATCAATTATATGTATAGATATATAGATATATATATATATATATATCGACCACGTATGTTGCGCTAATGAAATTCTTTTGTTTCCTGTCGGCCCCTCTTACAGCTCAATTCCACTTAGTAGAGAGCTAAAAATGAGGTTTTCAGAGTCGACAACATGATTCCATGATAACGACACATGATGACGACCTCTGTCATCTGTAGTCATTTTCTGTTGGAATCACGGACCAGGATAGCAGTGTGAGATGAAAAATCATGACTTGTGTACATGATCATGTGCGATCATGTCTCATTTGGATTTATGACTACGTATGGTCCCGTGTCGTGGTGACATATGATCATGGATGTATGAACTAATATGACCCTGTCTCGGCATGGATAAGAAATGATCCGGCCTGCAGATGACAGGTGGGCCGCCTGGATGTTGAGGTGGTTGTGTGGTCGGTGCAGAATGCGTTGTCTTCGTGTCTGCAATCGCCAAATGTGCTCATGTATGTGAATTGCGTTGGATGATTTTAACCCTGATTCCTTACATTTCGCCAGAGAGACTGTACTGTCTCGCAAAACGATCAGCAGGCCGTGAGACTGTGGAATACTCGGACGACGCCGAGGTGCCCGAGGAGCTAGAAAGTCAGTCTCCAGTCTCGTAACCACACACCGAATTGGAAGACAGACTACTTGAGACCGTCTTTGTACCCTCAGCTCGTCCCCATGTTTGTCTCTGGCGGCGACAGCTGCCATCGAACGGATTGCCTCCAGGCTGGTGAGGAATCCCATTCCAATAGGCCGCATCAGTATTCGGTCTTTGATCGATAGCTTGACGTCATCACTCTGCTGTTAGCGGGAGATCTACTTGTAGACGTGCTCTGCTTGTCCGAAATGTTCCTGACACCGTGAGCAGCGACGAGAAATCTTTTTTCCCGGATACCGGAGCGACAGTCACGGAGAGGGAGGTCCGTCGTTCGCGGAGGCAGAGTGGTTCTGTCGGCGGAGGAGCTCAGGATACGAAACCTGGACCCGGCGGCGGATATCATTTGGGTAAGACTCGCGAAGGCGGGGTGAAATTCTGCCGCCGCAGGTGGTCCATGCTGCTGGGTGCCATTTATCGGCCGCCGACGCGCCTGTCTCCGGCTTCCTGGAGGGTCTGAGGGAGCACCTGCAGGAGACCCTGTCCACCGGAAACCCGCTGTTTCTGCTTGGAGACACGAATATCGACGCCTCCAGCACGGGTTCAAATGACACCAGGGCGTATCTGGCGCCCTCTCTGAGCCGAACCTGCATCGGCTAATCAGTGAGCCGATTCATTTTCACCCAAGACCGACAACTCTGGACCACGTCATTGCCAACCAGCCCGACCTGGCGTCTTTGGTAATGGTTCTGGCAGAGATTCCTAGTGAGCACCAGCCAGTCTGGTTTATCAGCCAGCCTGCTTTATGTCACTGCCGAAGATCCCATACTAGATCGGTGGTGCGCCTAATCAGGCGGAAGGAATGAGCTGACTGGAGCACCATCGGCCTTGACGTTTCATTCACGGACTGGTTACCGGTATTGGAAACCGAAAATGTCGACGGTAAACTGAGCCAGTTCGTGGCAGTCTGAGACAGAGTAGCCGACAGTCACTGTCCTCTGGCTCAGATGCGCAGGGGCCGCCTCAGATGTCCGTGGCCGCGTGTAGACCCGAGTCTCCAGGAACTGGTGGCACGGAGAGACCAAGCGAGAGAAGACTGGCTCGTCTTCCAAACGACCGAGAAGCGCGACGTCTACCGGATATCGTGAAACCCCCTGAAGTCAAAACTCAGCCGAGGCCGGAGGGATTTCCTCTGCGGATGGCTGTCTGAAGGTGACTTTCATGGTTTCTGGAAGTGATTCAACGGTTTCTCTAGATCATCGTCTGCCGGAAGTAGTCATGTGGCTCTGAAGAGGCCCATCGGCGCTGCCGAGGCTGGAGCGCTAAACAGATACTTTGCGACCGTCGGTGCTGACATCGGCGCAGAGTTACAATCGATGCCTTCGTCCGCAGAGCCAGAGATCAGGCCGCCCGTGGTGTGTTCATGCAGGCTTGAGCCGAAAACCGGCACGCTAGCCGAGCTTTCGCTTGCCGTACGGCGCATGAGCACCTCTCGTGCGATGGGGCTGGATGGAAAGGTTCTGCTGGCGATGAAACGTTGTTTCGACGTGCTTGGACCAGTTCTGTTGAACATTTCAACTGCTCTGTTGTGAATGATGTCTTCCCTACGGCGCGGAGAACTGCCTGTGTCCTTCTCTTGTTTACGTGTGGTGGTCGGAAAATACGAGCAATACTCGACCTGTTTCAATAATGCCAAACTTGTCAAAAACCACAAGACGTGTAATTTGTACACAGCTTACGGAATACTCTATAGTCAACAAAATTCTCAGTCCCTGTCAGTTCACTTACCGACGGGGGCATTCCACAGAGGACGCCGTGTTCGACGCCGTCACTAGGGTGACAAACAATGCCAGTGCGATCTCGCCAATGTCGTGGAATGGCGTATCTGGTCACTGGTCTTCCAGCTATCTGACCGACCGGGGAAAGGTGGTCCGCGAAAGTTCGAAGATTGTGTCTGCCCAGTTCGGTGTGCCGCAGAGCAGCATCGGTGGACCAATCTTTTTCACCCCTCGCCGTCCCCGACATCTGCTTCCTTCCTTACTGTCGGCTGGCCTGCTATGCGAAAGACACGCATAGCCAGCCACTGGATAGCTCTCGACCTGATGCTCACGGCCTCTCGAAACTCAAAATTGGACTCAAGGAAATTTTGACAGCTCTCCAAAAATGGTTCAAAGGCAGCTCACGTAAAAGAAACGTGGCAAAAAAAAAACAGATTTTGATCTGCACCAAGCATTCTCTCAAGAACTCGCCAATTTTTCGTCTGATTCCTCTAGTTGCACATGTCGGCCCTGTCAGACTACGAAAATTCTTGGCGTTACCAAGGACCAGACACTGACGTGTGCAAACAGTTCAGCCGTCTCGCGCCGATGCTGCGGAACCGTCATCTTTCTTTACAAAATGTGGCGGCACTTTTCTCTGAATGCTATCAAAATCATTATTCAGGCCAACGCGATCTGTCACATAATATTTGGCACAAGTAAAACAGGTTGTTCTCGACCGAGTTTGTTTCGACATTTACTGCGCTTTTAACGTTTTAACGGCTCATTCAGCTATCAGGGCTCTGTTCACGCAGCCCTGCGACATATCGCAGCGTGTCTGCCGCACGACCGGCCTCGACCAACGTCACCTGCCCAGAGTCCGGCTCTCCTCCACACAGAGAGCCTTCCAGTACCGGGTCAGTCGCCGCCTGTAGCCGTCTGCCCCCCGGCTGTCACCGGATACGACACCTTGGCTGCTTTTAAAACCTCACTTCATGTAAGAAACATGCGAGTTATCTCGGAGTGCAGTGCTGTGCGCATAAGTATGTGTCATATTCTTCTGCTGTGAGCGTATTTTGTTGTTACACCACGTTTTCCATTGTACGACAGGATGATCTCTACTACTACACCTGTCACAACTGCGGCTCCGATTTCGAGTTGAGCGGTATCCTCTTCGCTGCGGTTGGCAGAGTGCGGTATCAACCATCGTTGTGGGTGAGCTGTCATAGTGCAGCTTCCCCTCCGCTGCGAGTATAGCTGTGGTTTCACCTTGGCTGTAGGTGAGTTAATTCGGTGTCACGTCCCCTGTGGAGAAGCGTGTAGTTTCATCTTCACTGCGGGTGAGATGGTATGGTGTCATCTTGCTGTGGGTGACACAGTGCAGCATCGCATTCGCTGCCGATGAGGGATGCAGTCACCTTCGCTGTAGGCGGGAGAGAGACGGGTTAGTTTGCTGCGGGTGAGAGCGTAGAATGCAAGCATCACCGCAAGTTCGGTGTGAACTTCGCTGTGTCAGATGCCATACGGTATACATACGACAAATGCTCGTAGTTGAACCCAATGACCAGAAAAGATGTGGTAACTTTCTTCATAGTGGACTATAGGCAATTGGTTATCATATTCAAACGTATTGTGAATACTTTTTTGCATTTTGTTTGAAGTTTGCATTTTGAAATCATAAGCGTACCACATTTTGAACTAATAGGAGCATAGGCGTAACCAGGGCACATAAAAGACAGATTTTTGGAAATGTGAAGTTTTGCCATATATTCTGAATCTCGCGAAATTATGTGTTCCAAGAAAATATTTCCAGTTGTGTCATCTGTCATAATGTCTACACACAACAAGTCCTCATAGGCGGATCCAGTCAACAGAAAAAGAGGGGTCAAAAACTTTATGATGATAGCTGTATTTTATTCCGTAAATCGAGTCTTCATTTGTCAGGAATAAGGAGAAATAGAACAGGCCATTTTACATTACTTTGAAGCGGCCTCTGCGTTTTACTTTCACTGAAATATATTGTATTTAATCGTAATATATGTGGAACTCACAAAGCCAATCACACAGATCCAGATGTCAGTTAGGCTACTGAGTATGTTATTCGGCAAAACAGGTAACCTGGGAACCGGTGCCTGGAGACGTTCCTGGTAATATATACCGGTGAATCATGTGCGTAAATCAAGTTAGTAATGTCTACATCGCACTTTGACTTTGTTTCATCCACACAATGAGTCATAAATCCTTAGGAACAAGAAAATATAAACATGCCTTTTACATGCCCCTGGATCCGCCATTAACCAGCATTTACCTGAATGATACTTGGAAATGTGCAGGTTACAAAATTTTGATTATTTGAGTCGTCCGTGATATTAAAAAGGACATCAAAGTAGCACATCACCACGCCGAAGTGCGCGATCTCCAGAAAGCGCGATATTCCTGAAATATGCCTCACAAAAACGCATCCTGGAACCGCCGCTGTGAGTGGTAAATTTTCTAAAATTTCTTCACACGATGTCAAAAATATATTCAGGGAACTTCATTTGGTTTCGTGAGGCAGCCCCCAAACTCTCGGGGACGGCAAGCAAAAAACAGAAGGAGGGGCAGAATCTCTCCCCTCCCCCCAGCACGAAATAGGTTTGACTGTAGGTGGCAAGTTGCTCCCGATGTGTTTAGATCGCGTGTTCTCCTAGAATGAAATCGCTCTGCTGCTGTATCGGTCCGGTGCCGGGTAAGCTGTATGAACCCACCTCAAGGGGCCTGGTCAAGTCCAGGGCGGAGTTTCTCTTCCAGTATCGGAGGAGTCATGTTGTGTTCAGTACGGCCAAGGCAGGCCTGAAACCGTGCAGTGGCTCGCTCGACCTCGGCCACGGGCCTCTCATCCGACCGCGTGCCTCCTCGCTTTTACACTGGCTCGTTTGGCAAATGTGGCCTGCAGATAAGACGGTTATGGCGCCAAGGCATTAGCCCCGATGCCTGCGGGCCCCGACACAGCGGTTCGCAAAGTACCTCGTTCAGCATGACTCGTACCATGGCGCAAGCGTGCAGCCGAACGCTCTGAGGAAGCCATTTGAGGCCATTGAACGAAATTTGGCGGCGGGCGTGCCTGGTCTTGAAAAGGCCACTCTTGGCCCTGAACCAAGCGGCCCCATTTCCCAGACCTCCGCAGATGGCTGCAGGCAACAAAGATCGGGAAGCGTGACCCAGATGCTGGAATTTAACATCAACTGGGGATAGTATTCTTATGTGCGTCCAAGATACCATCTCAGTCAGAACACGGGTCGTGAAGTGAGTTCAGATAACTCTCTTTGGGAGCTATGAACAGTCGGTACCGATTTTGGCCCGCCGATTACTGGGGAATTTTTCTTCCTTTTGTTTATTCTGGATAACTTGCGAGCGGCAAACAGCAGCCGCTCCTTATTTCCGTTATCACCACCTGAACAACACAGCCACGTTTGATCAAAAATGGCTAATCAGATTTTATGACGCCGCAGGATGAATCGTAAGTGCGGTTTTTAGGTCCTGTTAGTACCCGGCATATGTCCAATCTTTTTAGCATGGCTTGCAAGAAGTTCATCAGGAATGCCATTATGACCACGTTTCAGGTTACGCAGATCATAAGTGACAAAGTGGCCGTAGGAGCCGAAGCGCTGTATAAAGCGCACACTATAAGTGACCTACAATAATGTCAACGCCATCCAGTCGCATAGCTTTACACTGGATTTTACCTGTTTGAGATGAATCTAGTGCTGGCCACCAAACTATTCCAGACAACGAAAAAACAAATGCGAATTGTACACTCTTCGTGACATTCTACATCACGTAAGCACAAAACGTCAAAGGTTAGGTCATAACCAGTTTGACCTCATGACCTGTGCTGATCTCGGGTCACTCTGCGCAAAACAGTGTCAGTCGTGCAAAATAGTCTCCTTTGATGCTGCGTCTAGCCAATTAAGACCAGTCTTGTCCTGTTCATGTGCTTATGAAGATGTCGGTAAATGTATGTCACTTTCTGAGACTCGACGGCCTGAGACCTGACTGGTGACCTTGACGTCATCAGGTGGGATATATCTGAGGCATAGGAACGACGCGTTATCGATTACGGCATGGATCGTCGAAATTGGACCATTGCTTTCTTGAGACAGACATGGAGCCCTCCCTCAGTAACTGGTGGTTGGCAAAAGAACCTCGTCGGCGCCGCTTACATCCGACCTAAAAGGAGGTGATGTCAGTGGATTCTGGTTTCCATATGATTATATGAGGCGTAACGTCTTTGAGACGTAACACTTGATGGGCCCGTAACCAAATATGGACTGAAGCTAATAATAATAGGCCGTCCACTGCTTCCGAAGAGCTATCAGTAAAGAATAAAAAGATATCAGTTAGTTCAATGCTTGATTTTAATTTCAGATGACCTATAACCACGTAGGGATCCAAACACACTTCCTCCTGATACCATGGCCGATTCCATTAAGTAACGCTGAGTGGGACTGAACGGTAAAATACTACCGTTTGCTTTATGATAAAGGCCCTCACGGAATCGAAATTTTCTCTTGACATTCCCTCGAGAAAGGGGTGATGGATCAGCGATCTTTCGAGATATTCTTCTCAAATTTCTGGACATTTTTTTCAAATACGTTCAAACGTGTGAAAGTCAGCAACGCAAAATTTCAGCGCAACAGAAACAGTTGTTGGTGCTCAGCTTACAAAAAACCCGAAGTAGCATTAAATCCGAGACAGCATTTAACCCTCCTGTACCTGTGAGGGTGCAAGATGGAAAGAGGCATGAAGAAATCGAAGTCATGTCAATGATTCTGACCTCCTATAAATAGGCAAAGCCGTTCGTAGCCTTTTGTTCAACTACGCATGAACTTACGTGCTTCGTTATGAACAATCGATATTCATTGGTATCTCGTGCGGAGTTAAAAATGTGTTTTCGGAGCTAATACTAGCGACGACACAGGATAGTTCTTGCCACTTTTTATGGTTATTGGAGCCATACGAGTAAGACAAGAAATATATGAATTTCCATTCCATTTAACACGCGGCTCCTTCGGGGGTAAAAACCCTCCCCCGTTGTTTGCCAATTGCGTACGAATCGTACATCGCGAAACGACAAAAGTGTCCGCATCTATCAAATGATCAAGTTGATACATCATGAAATAAGAAAATGTTTTTATAGGCTGAATTTTACCGACGTTAGAAGGAAATTCGTGTCATTACTACGGTTCGCCGCTTACCTCGTCAAGCAAGGTTTCTGTGCCCCTCTGCATTCCATAGTTTGTGCTGATACCAAGTTCAATTCACTCAGATTTCCATACCTAATCGTACGTCCTGGGGAATACAACCAACACATATTCCGTTGTATGTTCCTGCGCGTGGCGGGTGCTACACGCATAATCTATACCGCATGACAACCTCGTTACAGTTTCCTTGTTGACGACAGGCGGCATCGGCATCTTGATCTGATGTAAAAAATAAAATGAAAGTAAGAAAAGTTAGTTTTGGCCTTTAACCTTCTGAACATGACACGTGTTGTGTGATGTTGCACACGCATAACGCTGTATGTTTAAGTGTTCATTTACCTTCGAGGCGATACTACCTATTTCGAAAAGCTCTGACATTGGGTTGTTGATACAGCTCGCTGGAACCAAGACCATTTTTAAAACAAAATGCGGCCATTTTTTACAAATGGGATTCCCAGCACCGGGCCGTGCGTACGTTAGTTGGCTTATTTGACTGTCAGTTTAGACAGTGACTGAGAGCCGGCAAATGATTATTTTTGGCGAATAGTTCGCGGTGGGACGTGCAGGAACTTGCAAAAACATGGATTTTAACCGAGCTACGGTAAAAGACGATCATGTTTTGATGGGTTACACCAGAATGGGCTGCACATGGGTGTAAATTTCATTGCGAAAAGTCAACGCTCTCTGTATGATGTTGAAGTGGAATAGTTACGAGACCCAAGAATAAATGCATGACCCTGTTCCAGGCAGCGTGGCGCCTAAACCGCTAACCGGAGACGTTTGGCTGTCGGTGCAAACGACAGACGGTACACAAAGATACACAGTAGCGTTTTTTTTCCAAGTTCCAGCGTACTCCGTACTGCAAAACGCTCAGAAACGGTTTTTTCACATTGCTGCCGCTTGCGCGTGGCATGTGAGCTCTATAACGTGATGTGCACCACGTCACTGTACAGTTCCGGTTCCAGGTTGGCGCGTATCGAGCTGATGCGACACGCAGTGTCTAAGAAAATTCGCCGGAACCAAGGCGATGTTTGACGCTTCTGGTGATTTTCGTCCAATTTAATATCTTTACGGGCTAAACATCCCCCTTGAAGTGCGCATCACGCGCCAACGACAGGCCGCAGCGCGACTAAAGTTAGCCCAAACACTGGTAGAGCGCGACGCCTTTCGAACGGTGCGCGGCACGTCAACATGTTTGGATCCTGGGCCGGAGCACGTATTTCTCGACAGACAAACAGACACAGTTTGTTCAAATAGGATACAGACTAGGGCTTGCAGCTTATTTCGTTAAGCAAAGTTTACGCACACTGGGCTGCCTTGTTTCCAAAAGTATCGGTTTCGAAGCAGTCTGACCTTTGGGATCTTTGGCTGGTTTTGGGCTTTGGGGCGCGGATTGTCGTAAATGACGGTAACGGACTCCTTGCTGAACGCTCCTGTCCATGACAGACTCGTTTCTAAACACATTTGTTTTTATTTCGCATTTCGTTTCAATAATGTCCTAGTGACTCTTTACGTGTGACGCAAAAGGCGGAGAACACGGAAAATAGCCATTTTGCTCTTTGCCCATGAATATTTTCCTTAGACGCACACAGGAAGTTATGCGATGTGCGGTTCAGTTTTTTTGAGAGGATATCCACTTCGAGTCATTGTCCCTGCGTGGCCTTCTGAAGCCAGATTTTTTTTGACTAATTTGACTAATTTGACTAATTTGACTAATTTGACAACGAAATGTGCCGAATTTTCGACAACGTGGATCCTAGGCTTTGAGCCGCACCTGCCCTATTCCTTTTACTTGGTTGTGAGCTGAGCCGGCGCAGCCGGCATGTTATTCGTTTTCGCGATAAATCCGCGTAAGGACACGCAGAACTTTACCAAACGACCTGTCACCTGTGAAACAGTTCGCTCATACCTCATAGGTGGATGGGCGCGCTCCTCGACCCTCTCCATCATTTTTCGCGGGACGTCCTCATCAATAGATGATAACACTATGTGGACACAACTCTTCAGCTGCGGAGCAGAGGTGGCCACCCAACCGGTGTTATAGATTTTCTACTTGACAGCAGTTCAGAAATTCGCAATGGGACGCAACAGGGGTGCACTGGGTGGATTATCTTTCCTTCCCAGAACAGACACGTTTGCTTCCTCTAGAAGCGTGTCTCGGCTTTAACCCTAATCCCGGAGGGCTAGACGGTATGGTCGATTCCCGGCAGGGGGGGGCGGATTCGGCCCCCTCTCCGAGATCTCGAGAACTACACATCCGATTTCATCGCAACAAACAGCAATCGATTTGTCATGACGTAAACTACATCTTTATTTTTTTTTAAAAATCAAGGTTTTGAAAGGTGTGGATACAGTGGGGCAAAAATGTCAAAATCAGAATTTTTGGACTTCTTATAACTCCGTTGTTTATGAGCCGATTTCGATGAAACTGGCATGAATCGAGAGATTATGGATAGAACTTTTACCATCGGTACACACATCTGAAGTTTTTGGAAAATTCATGGGCGTTCACAGGGTTTCAAAAACAGGAGGATTAGTTTTCCAACAACTGAACAAGAAAGGGAAAAACACTTTTGGCTTCTGCTTGTCATGTTGTGCTAAAGAAGTACAAATCGCATTACAATGTTTGTATAATGTTAGCATAGGCGGTGCCAGGGACATGAGAAAGGGGAGCTGTCATGGTCACACGTCCTTCAGATCAACTTGTGACCTTTGACCTTAAATTACCTCCAGTGACGTTGGAGTCACTTGGAATGATCTCGTCAGCATTCAATATTATCTTTAAACGTTTTTAATCACTTGAACTTACTCTGTTTCAAAAATTTTATTTTATGGCTATTGCGATATAGGGTACACGCACTGACATTTTAGATCATAGCTCCGTGACCCGACCTGATATCAAGCTGAAAATTGATACACAAGTAGAGGGCGCCTTTCTACGTCATGTTACTCCGGGTTTGGCAATTAAAAAAATGGCGCCGAAATAATTACAATAAAACCAAATTTTGAACTTTGACCTTGATTTGGCCTTGGTAAAGTGACCTCAGATGAACAACATTGCATCTGCACATTGCCCAATTGTTTAGCTATACACCCATATAACGTTTTAAGTTATATCTTAAAAACGCTGTTTTTGGCAGACATTTTCCTTTTACCCTCAACATGACCAAAAATGGCCTGAGGTGCCTCCTCAAAACGTTGCCTGGCTCTGCCCCTGAGCAAAATAGAATTTTGAAATTTTGCCACGGCACGTAGAAAAAAAGACTAGGAAAAGTTTCCAAGTTTCATGAAGCTGCGTTAAAAAGGCTGGAACTGGCAAGCAAAAAACCTGAGAGGAGCGAATTCAGCCCCCCCCCCCCCTGCCGGCAATAGGGTTAATGAGCGGCAGCCAAGTACGAACAGAAGATATCACCACCACTGGGATAGTGATGGACTATGAAAGGTAGTAATTCATGTCAGTCATACCCAGTGCGATAGGTGGCACGGTCCACATTGGCCCGACGAGAGTATACGATGGGTCGCGTCATTTCTACAGAAAGTAAATGGTGTAACCGGATGTAAAAATGAAATAAGAGCATATCATATGATTCATTTCCATACACCGGTAGGTGCATTTTCTTTGTAACTTTGTGTCCCCCCTTCAAACAAAACGAAGAATGGAAATAGGGCCATAGTGTCATAGTCATGGTTATGATCGAATCCGCTGACCACGATATCGCCACTTTGACTCTCGTCCTGTGCTCTGTCCTGTGCTCGTTTTGCGATCCTCTAGTTTGTCAATTGTTCGACAGATTTCGCAGATTCTTATGTGTATTATATTAGCCGACTCGTTAGGGCCTGGCGGCAGTCGCCTCGCCTCCTGCGAAGCATACAGATACCAGGATGTTTTAACACGAATCTTTATGGTGTTAACGCCACTTGAACACCCCGACAGTATAACAACAAAATAACAATCGTTGCCCGGGACAACTTCGAGTTGCACGTGTCGTATGAGCGTGCTGACCTCGTATGTGCAACTGACACGCAACACCACTAATCTGTGTGTGTTTTGGATTCTGGCGCGTCGACCACTCCGTCCGGTCGTGAATTCGTTGTGTCATTGTGCATTTGTAATATCTTCGTTCTAGTCTCGTTAATGTCGTGATCATCTTATTTCTTGTCAATGCTCCAGGCAAAGCTTCTGGCATTTTCTGGCTCTGCATTAACTGTGCTGGGGCGTGCGTGGACGTAGAGCGAACGCTCCGTTGTCAAGTTTACGTACTTCGCACTCACATTGCACACTGCACACCGTTGGTAATAAACGTTTTCAGTTATAACAAGGACATCTTTAGGCGTGCTGCGCTGTTTTTTTCTATTTTGATCACTTGGAGCCGCGTTATCCCGAGCGACATGTATTCCATCATATGTACATATCTCCTGTGCGTCTGATTCAAGGGCGGATCCGGAATTTCGCGGGGGGGGCGAGTGGCCAGCGCGGGGCCCCCTCCGCCCCCCTTCCTCTTGAGATAAGAAAAAGAAAATTGATCTGCTCGGGTCCAGGGAGAAATGTTTGGTGAAATTTATCTTTTCCTTTCATCCATGTATCTTTCTGCCGTGACAGATGCGCTTCTGGCAGTGTTTTAGGTCCTTTGACTGTTTCAGTTGTCTGGACGTCTCTAGGTTTACTAGTTTTAGGGGCCCCTCTGGTCGTCCTGTTGCTAAAGACTGCTGGTTAGCAGTTTCAAAGGCCCCTCTTCAGCAGTTTCAGTGAACTCCTATTGCCCTAGATGCCCCTCTTGTTGTTTCATTTTTGCGTTTTAGGGGTCTTCTGACGGTTACAGAAGGCCTTTTGACGATTTCAGGGCCTCTGTTTAGTGTCACGGGCCCTCTGAACGCCTCCGGTGATCTCCATGGTTTATCAGGGGTCTTCCTCCGTTGCATAAGGTACATCTGGCAGTCTTAGGAGCCCCTCTAGCCGTATCAGGGACCTTTGTTGGCGCAAAATCTGAGACATGCTGGTGTTAGGCACCGGTCGATCTGTCATGAGCGTCTTCTAGGGCTTCCAGGGCCCTTTGTATGCTCTATGCGTCTTACAGGTCATCTGACGCGGAGGCCCCCAGGCTGCATCAAGAACCCGTCACGTTCTCACAGAGACCCCGTGAAGTTCACAGGAGGCCCCTTCGGAGCCCCTCTCGTGGGACCCCTTCTCAGGCCTAGGGGGCGACCGCCCCATCGCAACTCCCCACCCCCACGATCCGCGCCTGGTTTGATTCACCACGTGCGGGATTCGTTTACATCTCAAGGCCCGTCCTTGCTGAATCCGTATCATTAGCAATGACTGAACTTGTTCGCTGCTCAGTCTGCTGGTAACCGACCGATCAAGAGCTGGTCTGTCTCAGTCACCAGCCCACCCGTCTGACATTAACTAGCACCATCTACACGCAGCATCGCCTACTTCAGGTGCGAAGATCAGGCACGTGTTTTGTACGACTACAACTAGACGGACTCAATGGTATGCAGAGAGTACACGGCGATGTAGTGTCAGGACGGGTCGCAAACCCCATCGATCGATATGCGCTCGTGACTTCGCGCACAAGAGTCAAAATCTACCTCGGGGCCGCCCATGAAATGCGTAAAGCATTTCTGCGTCGTTTTTTCATCCTCCACTGGTTTGTAACGCTTCGTAACGGCCGCAGGGACGGCGGATTGCATTTTCGGCTGGCGGGGCAAGCTCTGTTGGACCAACGGCCGGCCTAATTTGGGTTACTTCCCCTCAAAAAATAATTGGATTTCGTTCTTCTTTGCTATCGCCAAGGCTATCGTTAAACAAACTTTTTTCCAGGCTTCGACGCTGATGTACATTTGTGTTCTCTAAAATGCACATTTTTTTATTCAGGTCTGTACCCAACAACATTTTTCAGGTCTTTGCCCATGGGCATCCATCTACATAATGGCGAATGATGCAAACTTCTTTTTCTTGTGTTGTTTGCGTTTACAACACGAATGCGACATAATTATAATTTATATTTGTAAACGGTTGAAAGACAGTTTCATGGCACAACATTAAGCTAAAACCAGAAGATCAGTTAAAAAAAGCTTTTCAGACTATCGCACGAGAACGCAATCATTATCTCAGGCGCTTGTCAAAGCAGCTTTGGCTGTCCCTCCACAGATAATGTAATGATACCAGCACTAAATCTCTGACGAAATGGACGAAACCATCTTGCCAGAGTGCCCACGGGATAAATACCATGCCGATAAGTACCATGCCCAGCACAACTAAGCATGGTATACAAAAAAAGAAACTCAACATACATCAAGCTGAGTTACGTTAAAAACACATAACACTAATATATAATAAACATAGTATAATTCCCCGATAGGGCTCCCGTTTAATTTCCAAAAAGTGGGTACCATGGCTCCGCCCTCTCCCATTCCCCTTGTTCCTACGCCTATGCATTAATTTTCACAAAAACCGTTATGTTTCTCTCCATTGACGCCACGTTTGGTACGAAAGGGTGCCGCGTACACTCGTGCTGATCACTCCTGAAATCACAACCAGAATCGTTGCGTCTTGTAATGAGCGCCGAGTGCCATCAAATTTAATGACTACCATATCTGAAAAACCTTCGGATTTGTATTTAATTTGGCGGAAGCAGTTATTGTCTGTCGCTGATACTCTCACAATGACATTTTTAAGTGTAAGGCTAATTTTTTTACTATTACGTTTAGTGCAGTGACCGAAATTTCCGGGGGGAACAAAAGCATAGTTTTGCCTCCCAGCCTGATAGCTAGGGGGGCAACCATCCCTCCTTCCCCCTTTTCCGCCGTCGCTGAACGGCCAACAAAAGTCACATCCCCAAAGTGACGTAACGTGCAGCTAATATTTCCTCGCCCCTCCATTGCCTGATTTGTCCCGATATTCAGAATGGTACATCAGTTATTTTAGTTTAGCAGCCTCGATAAACAGAAACTAGAGTTACAAGACTTGCTAGAGACGGCTCCAGGGACCTAGTCAAGGAGGGGGGAGGGGAGGGGACACGATAGCCGTGGCCCCTTGAGCCAAGGGGTCTGCATTAGATACAACCTGCGGGTTAAATTTGAGGTCAGCTGCATAAAACTGCTGCTTTCTTCTGCAAATTTCGTCATATGCCAGTGTCATGTGACAAAATTTGGTATTAGCCACCACTCCTCCCCCCCCCCCGGAAAATTCTAGCAACGTGCGTAGGTGACCCTTTTAGTCTTTTTAAACCATTGGTGTATGTTCTTCTCCGATTTGATCGCGACGTACGCATCGCTCTGTTTAACCTCCTGTAGCGTTCCGCTCGTTCCGCTCGTTCCGCTCTCCGTCCGGTCCGCTGTCGTCGTTCGAATCGTGATGGTCGTCTTGTTTGCTGCCTGCGGGACGCTCGACATTCGGATTCGCAGGTGGACGTTGTATTGGCGTCGGCAGAGCGGCGGACAGCACAGAACAGCGGAGAACAGCAGAGAACAACAGAGAACAGCGAAGAACGGCGCGTAGTATAACGTAGTCTAGTGGCAGGACCTCTTCGCGTTGTGACATTGGAAGATAACCGAAGCGGAAACTCACGGTCGTGAGGGAGCAGAGCAGAGTGCAGTCGGCGATGGCCGGCCGGTCGGTCGGTCCAGGAATGAGTGCATCCCGAATGACTGCGGGGGCCTCGCGGTTACGGCTTTTATGCCTGGCCGGGTGTGACGTGAGAAGTGTGATGTAATGGTGAAAAGGTAAGTGACGTTTTGTGCCGTGGTGGCTTGTGATTGGCTAAGTCCTATGGAAGGTTTTAGAAGCTTTGGGGAGGAGGTCAGGGTGTGGGCCGTCTAGCACGCAGTTCTGGATGACTGGCCTGGGTGCTAAGTAAGCAGCGTTTCGTCTAGAAGTGTTCACAAACAGCGGCTTTTTTCACAAATGGCGGCCAAGTCGCGGACGTTTCACAAAGCGCGGTCATTTCCTGAATCACGGCCAAAACGCGTGGCGACGCAAGTCGCGCAGCGGCTACGGCGGCACATAGCTAATGGCAGTACAAAGCTATCGGCCGGTGGGCCGTTGCTACACTCCATTCTCCCCGTTGTAAGCCCTCGTCACGTATTGTCCAACTCCCAAGCGTTACATGATTTACGAAAGATCCCTGGTACCTAGAAGCGAATCACAACGCTGCCTCTCACACTCACCACGACTAAGATGCCACCCTCCACCTGAAAAATGGTCCGATCTCGGGCTGACCGTCTTGACGACGTCAACGACAGCAGCCGTCAGAACGGTTGCACGTCTCTATGACTCGGCAAAACGTGGTAAAGCAAAGCAATGGACGACAACACGCTCGTATATTGTGTGGAGAAACGGAACCGGACGTTGCGGCGGCGGCGTGGCCATTATCCACCGCGACACTCTAACTGCGAAGACGATTCATGTTCCCCGCGTCGGCTCGTCGCCGGAAAGCCTGCGGATTCTGCCGTCAGGCCGTCGCCGATCATCGTGGCCGCTGTGTATCGCCCCCCTGGGGGCTCTGCAGCGCAACCTACCGTCGACTTCCGCCACCAGCTCGTGCACGTGCTGGCGAGAAACAGGGGTACATCGACTCATCAAGATCGGCCAGGAGTGGCGCTGCAGTCTATACCCAGCTTCATGGCGACCTCTGCTCAGCCAGCTGGTAACATCTGCCACATGTCCCAACCCTAACCTCATCCTGATCGACCACCTGATTAACAGCAGGCATGAGTCTTGCATCAAATGCACAAACGATCAAGAGCAGCATCCGCGACCTCGATCTCATCACGGTACGGCAGAGTGATGTTAAAGCGCGATACGGTACCGTAGAGTGACGGTAGAGACCAACGATCGACGACAACGGTAGAGTCCCTGGAAGAGTCAACATTATTCGACCATTCACCATCGACACCATAACATACCATAACGTATGTATTTTCGGAAATCAAAGAATACAGAACATATACTCATGGTGAAATTGGGAGCCAAATAATTAATTTTTTGGATTAAAGCATCTTCCTAAATTTACTGTTTGTAATACAGTATCATTGAACACGAAAAACACATCAAATCGAATCCATCGGCTCGCCGCCACCTACATCGCGCCACGTCCAGCAATCAATCAATAGTTGACATGGCTGCCTCCAGGCGGCGCCATTGCCCGTCTCTGCCCACACCAAGGCAAACACGGTTCGCTCCAGGAGGCACCTGAGCCAAGACGCGTTGTGGCTACACCTCCTGCTGGCTGACGGCTCCAGTGTATCAGGCGACCACCACTACAGGCGAGTGGGAGGCGCGGAACCCGACGTGGAGCCCGATCATTGGTCACAGACCAGCACTTACCTCTCCGCCAGATAAAGTAGTATCCATCTAAACCGTGGCTGCAAGAGCCCATTGTGTCGACGGTGACAGAAAAACGAAAATCAGCCACATGCGGACAAGGACCGGATTCCACGTGATCACATATGTACTGGGCCCGTTGGAACGCCATGAGACATGTTCATCGCTGAGCGTTCTCATATTCCTTCCTGGCGTCCCAGAGAAACCCGAACTTAGAATATGGAAGTGCAATGGCTGCCTGCTCGTCTCAGCTAACGACCTGAACCAGGGTCAGAAAACAGTGCAAGCCTCCAACCGATTGGTGCGACTGTCTCAAAGGCTTCTTCGCAGCTGTCGGCTCTGCTGTAGCTGACGGCCTGGCCGCTTCGCACGCTGGGCGCCTGCCGCAAACAGTGCTGCGGCGCATTCACCCCTCGTCTGGCCACTCTCGAACTCCCTGCTGCACTTCAGCGGATAGGGAGTCCACAACCAAGTGGTACCAATGGCATCACCACTGGCATGGTCCAGAAAACTCAGCATTTGGACCCACGTCTACTTAAGGCGATGAACAGCGACGTTGTCGGCAACGAGCTGCCTACGTGGTGGTGGATTGCCGTAAAGGTCCCTGCTGATAACACTGGCGGCAAGAGCAACCGCACGAATATAGCCCCACTTCGGTCTTACCACTTGTTGCCGAACTGTTCGCACTTGTGGTCTCCCACTAGCTTGTTGACTTCTTCACAAATCACCATTTCCTATGTCCTGAGCGGTGCGACTTTGGTCCTGGTCGTTCCATAGAGTCGACATTGCTCGACGGCGTCAGTTATGCTGCCAGCAACATCGACAGCGGAGAGATAACGACATTTGTCGTAGCTGATTAGTGACAACCATGGTCAAACGTATGAACAAATGGCCGCCTCTTGGATCCGTTTGGCTGACATGGCGCTGATGACCGACGGCTTTGCGCCTGGCTGGGGATCGGACCCAGCTGATCGCGTGGCATTTTCACTCCCAGTGCACCATCTTACCTCAATGTCTGCCGTGTGTGTTTTTCACCTTCATACAAATCATGTGCACTTCAGACGTTTCTGAAATTATCACTACCTACCTATTGGTGGAAGAAGATCAAAACAATATTAAACCGAGCCATGTGGCCGCAGTATCAGAGCGCCTCATCAGTGAACGCAGCACCTGTCGTGTGCCTTTCCTGCTGAGCGAATGTTTTGACTGACCAGGCAGGCTTAAACTATCATCACTCGGAGCGGATTCTGCAGTCAGAACCACATTACCATGATAGTTCCGGTTTACGCAATACGGGACAAACATCATTAGGCCTAAGGACTGTCGGATGCATGCAGTTTCCTAGTGAGTGGTGTGTTTATGGTGACTTGGTGGCTGATAAGTGCTAAACTAATTTCACGAATGTGCATTAGCTTGTCCTGCCGCCTATTGTCAGCAACAGGCAGATTCATCTGCATATGCCTCCCACTGAGGGCCGATGCATCTGGAATCAGGTAACAACTGAGTGTCGGTACAGCCCAACAGATAACACCAGTAAGACAGCTTGTGGAGCGTCTGACGAGCGAGACCAACATTGTTGTTGCTTCCATCATCATGTTTGTTTTTCCTTTATGCAAATTACCATTCAAAAGGATATTTATCGAGTTAACTGAGTACTTTGCGCCTGAAAATTGTAATCTTAGACGTCACGCGCGCCCATAATGTCGCTCGTTGCCATTACAGAACGGTTCAAAAACAGTTAAACGAAAACATTTTTCTCGGAATAGTTTTGTGGAATAAACAACTCGCAAGCTAACACACTGTAAATGCAGACATACCAAATTCAAAGCTTTGAGCTATCTCCAGTGAAAATGTCAAGGTTTAGTACCCTGTTGTAAAGTTATTAACGTCCAGAAAGCGTTGGTCGGGAGGGACCGGGCCGCTAAACTTGTTTTTTTTTTCCTGCTAGTTGAAGTAAGACTTAATGGGTCTTTGGGCTTGCCGGTAATAAATGGGATGACAAGGGCACAAAGATAGCAATGTTGATTTCTTTTGCGTCTGACAACGTGTCCCATTATATGGACGGAACAACCCTGTGCTTGGCACGCAGTTTTCCTGGAAAACTCTCGTGACCGTCGGCGAAAGTACCCTTTTGCCGATTTTTTTTTATTACTCGGTGAGATTCGTTTCTTTGGGAGAGGATAGCCGAATATCACTTTTGACGGCGAAAACAGGCTTTGAACCCACCTGTATGTGCGGCACACATGCAGGCGCGCTCAGGCCACAAATGATCTCAGAGTGGTTTTCTGGCCGTGATCGCCACATGCTAGAAAGCGCCCCTGCAGCACAGACGACTGTTCCCACGGGACGGCAAATGGCGGCTCCAGCTGTTCGTCCTGCCGCAGGCGCTTCAGGCACGCTGGACGACACTGCCGCCGAAGTGTCGTCCAGTGCTATAGTCCGTCCGTCATTATATATATATATATATATATTACTATTATATATATATATACACGTGGTAAAAGAATGTGCTGACAAAAAAAAATATCCATTGACTAGTCCTGTCGGACAAACAGATGAGTTTATAGAGTGTAATCGGCGGGAGAAAGAGATGAGAGAGACGAACATGAAGGAAGGGGCAGGGCAGAGAAGAGTAAGTAAAAAGAAAGAAACACGAAACATAACGTAGGGCTTACGCGTCGAAAACCGGAGAGCAAGGAGGCCAGTGTTCTACTAACTGTTACGCTGACTGCTGTAGATGAGCGGCCGACGATCGAAAGACGCGGACAAAGACCATGTTTTTTAACCTCAAATCATAATAAATACAGAAAGAAAACAATCTGCGATACGCCAGCATTGACTATGTACGGCCTACAATTTGTTTTGGTTCAAAGTTTAAACAGCTTTCTTCTGGAACTTACAGATTAATAACCTTCTTACGCCTATGGGAGAGAAGAGGAGATATGTTTGCAGTGCAATGAGACAAACGGAGTGAATAAAAGTAGGTAATGGAGGCTGCTGCTAAGAAACAGGGATGAAATTAGTCAGGCAGAAACCACGCTGCCCGCACCGCAGTACATATTTTGTTTTGCGATACCGACTGCGTATGAAAAGAGGAAGGAGCTCACGTCCACATATTATATATATATATATACACATATGACACAACCAAGACTAACAAAGGACTTATGAAATCTGAATGCAGCATATGCCGAAATTTTGGAACGGAAGTGCATGGTCATCACAAAACATCGACCACCAGACAAGCTATCTAGAGCAGTCGACATTCCCACGGCCTTCAGAGCCAGACCAGCCTGATTATTGGACCGTGTTCCCATCACTGCCGGTTGCATGCGTCGCCGTCGTGATCAGCTGTTTTCCCAGAGGGTCCCCGGAAGAGGGCAGTCAGCGATCGGCAGCGCGTTACGTCACCGGGCCGTCTGTCGCGCGGTCCGCGTGGTGCAAGGTTTCGTGCAGCGCTGAGGTGATGGGCGACTTTCTCGACGTGAGCCGGCGACACACACCGCAAGACGGGCTCTGAAGGGATCGCCATTTGCCGCGGTCATTGAAAGTGATAGCTGTTCCAGTGCTGCAGCTGGCTTATTTTGCAGGGCGTGGTTGCAGTCACCCGGTAAAGACGGGCGTGGCAACCGTCCCGACTGAAGGTAACGAGACCCGGCGCAGCAAACATCCTCCTCGGCGGTATCCGCGCTGACAACGTCTGGGTGACGAGCATCGAAACATTGGTTGGAGTTGACTTTCCTGGTGAAACCTGATCAGCTTGACTGTGTTTTGCGCAGTTTCTGGGGCATTAATTGTGATTCGCAGATTGGTTTCAGTGACTTGCACCGCCTTCATAAACGTATAGCAGATGTGAAAGCTCATCGAGAAAAAATACTGAAAACAATCATCCCATGCACTCATGATTCAAGGCAGTCTTTCAGACTATTGTTTTCCTGCTTCGTATGCCGTTCCGCACTGTGGCCAGTATTTGTTCCTGTCCATTGGTTGCAGCAGCAATTTGACACGCAAACATTTGCTTACAATGACATATGTGGCAACACCCGCAAAGCCTGCAGCACGGCTTCCAGGAAGAAATAAACGTTTAACGTTCCCTGAATAAGCATGGAAACTACCAAGGCCACGCATTCGTTTACCGCAGGCCCACGTCATTTCCCTTCTGACTGGCGGGCTTCGTGGTCACTGGATGATCGGCGAGTCTTGAGACTAAATTCTGATTCGGATTAACAGGATTTAGCAATAGCACACATTTAGCCTGCGCAAACGAAATGTGTGGGCAAAATGTTAGGAGCTTTTTAAAAAGCTTCGGGCCTTTAAAAACCCTGCCAAGTTCCGCTTATCTGAAGAATAAATGCCTTGAGAGGTATGTGACCGAGAGATCGAGCCAAACCTGCTGGGAAGTATGGAAAATGTTGATTGGATTGGATCCGAGATACTACATTGTTTTAGCACATGCAAGACCTCGGATGCAGCATACCGAAAGTGGTCGACAAATATCCGTTCGTCAGCCATATGCAACCATGATAGAAAATGGGACCTCGGGAATAGTTTGTTGTAAACATATACATACGAGCTAACGTTTCGTGGATGCAGATGAAAAATTCCTACAGATTTGAGTTCCTTTGCTGATGTGGTATTTCGAAATCCGTCCTAATTTAACTGCAAACAAGTAGAAAAAAATACTGTGACTACTCGTCTCAGACCGAACAAATATGTCATTCTCTGGTATCACGCTGGCTCCGTCCCCTGTCGCGCTGGACCAGCGCCTGTGACCACAATAGGCCTCCAAATCGAGTTGCCACTGGCTGCTCTCTCCCTTTCCCCAGCTAAGAACTGTGACGCCGCCCCTGGCCGTCTTCTCATCTTAGGGTTCGAAATGCAATGCATCGCTATTTTAGACCACACCTATAGACCATCCACTGACCTCGCCTCTCATTTCGGGTGATGGACAGCCGTGGCTCGGCGAGGATTGGCCTGACCTGGGGAGTTGTTGAGCCCACCGGTCTGTGCTGCTCCTTCCTGCAGAGATCCGGTCACCGGTTTACGGCTGCAGAAAAGAGCACGGAGATAAACAGGGATGGCATTTAAATATAGTGCTGGTCTTAAAGTAGCCCGCAGTTGTCAGCTGAACCTCGTAACAAAGAACATAGGAATGAAAACGCGGCAGTGTCAAATTTTAAAAGATTAAAGTTGTGCACCCTTGCACCTTTTACTATTTGGCACCAAACACACGAGTTTCCGTTCCGCCTCGAATTCACAAACCATTAGTGTTGCTCACTCATCATCGGAGGTTCCGGGTCACACTGAAAGAGCGGAAAATTGATGGAGTTGCTGCATTCAGAGAGCATCACTGCAACAGACGCCACACTTATTTTGCCACTCATTGAATGAAGAAGTTTTTTGTACTCACTATGTATAATTGCATCTTCAGTGAAAAAGTAAGAAATTCTCGCCGCATGGCGTTCACGTCAGTTCAGTTTTCTCCTGTAAAACGTCGGCGATTTCGTCGTCGGTGAAAATAAAAACAACACAAGACAAGACAAAACAAAACAAAGCAAACAACGAACGTCGGTCTGGAAGACCGCCGTTCACCGTTTGACGTTTCGTTGGCAGATTTCTTACCCGGCGAAACCACGCAGGGCCAAAAGTGGTGGCAGCTTTTCCGGCGCGCCGCGTGCTGTTCAAGCCAGCGGCACCCATGCGACCTCTCCCTGAACCCCGCGCCGGAAATGTCTACTTCCGACACCGATATCGTCCTGCGTACGAACTGCGAACGAGCGCGGAGCCCAGCTGAACTGCGCGGTGCTCCTGAACCCTCTGGATCATGTATTGTGCCGGGGAGGAACGTGAACCGTACAGGCCTGCAGCTGGATAACGATAGGTGGCAGTGGAGAGGCGGTTTCGTGTGCACTCTGCCCAAGGAGCTTTGACGTTGTGACAGAGTCGTGCCGTGACGATCTGCCTGTCTCCGAGATGAAGCCGTCTTCGGGGCTGGCGTAATTTGTAACTGGTTTCGGTGCCGGGGCTACCGGCTTGTATTTTAGAGCCGCATCGAGTTCTCTGGTCTCATAGCGACCAGTGTTACGTGAACGCAGCAAAATCCGCGCGGTAACTCCGTCCGGAACCGAGTTTTTTCGCCTTGATGTTCCGCTCTTTGGCCCCCGCGTTCCCATCTGCTTTTGCCTGTCGCTGTGGCTCCTTTTGCGCAGTTTTCATCCAGATCGTCCTGCGGTTTCCTCGTCCTTGCTCTATTCTGCGACCCGACTGGGACATTTAAGGCAGACCCCGGATCCTCCGAAGCCTCCAAATGACCCGACACATCCGAAACGTGTAGCAGCAGTGATGGTAAAAGTAGCAGCATACGCTATATTTCGCTACCATTTGGACAATGGCGGCTACCGGGGTTGCATTTCAGTCCAAGCCGTGCATGCGACGTGATTCGGAGGGAAATAATCGTAAAAACGACGGAAAAAAACTCACAGAGCGAACACCAACGTATCGCCGTCTCGGACTATCAGATCAAAAGGACTTCAGAATATCCGTTTGGCCGCCGGCCGTGTTTGTTGCATGGTACGGCCGCCCCCTCTCCCTTCACCCCACACACACGACGGCGGCTCCGACCAGCTGATTGGTATGCGGCGGCAGCGGCGGCGGCGGCGGGCGTCGGCCGGCCGTCCCACGCACCGCCACGGTGGTGGCCGGCCGCCCTGGTGGTGGCCGTCGGCCGGCGTCCTGGCCCCCGGCGGCCAGCGAGAATCGCCGCCAGGGGCGGATGCAGGACCGGGACGGGGGAGGCGAGTAGCGCCGGACTTTAATGATCGTCACGCGTTTCAACTCGAAGAAAATGGTTTTGCGGCTTGAAGGACAAAGTGGATCGGCCGTGTTGTCAGTGGCCCTGGTGATGTGAAATGGACGTCACCAAGATAACAAGCAAAGGTAGCGCATCAGTGGCGGCTTTCAAGGGCTTTTTCACTTCGTGTAAACTTTGTTTACCCACTGGAAGATCATGAATTTTGTTGAGCCTTCACATTCTAGAAAAAAAGTTAATGGATACAATGATACAAAGTCTCGAAGCAAATTCCTCGAGGAAAGGGATTTCCTTCAAAATCCTTCAAGTTCTGTGTTATGCACTAGTTTTTCGGCTTGGTAGTCATATAATAGAGCAAGGCGTTGTTGTACCTTGTTTACCTTGGCAACCAGAAAACCAAATAGGCTACTAGTTCGACCCATGCCAGATGTTAAGATGAATGACACTGTTAAGTTTGGAATAAGTTGCATACTTACGTTTTTGCATTATTTGCGTTATTAATTACTATGATTAATTGTCGATATAAGCCTTTAGACTGGAAGCAACCCTATGTAGAGAATCTTTGGCTTAGGTCATGACGCATTCGTCATTTAATGTCATTACGTCCTTCGCTTCTAGTATTTGAACAGGTGCACTGGAAGATGGCACTTTTGTGATCCCTACTTATTTTTTCCCGCAAATCTCAAGAACATATCGGAGCTGACCGATGCTGCTTTGTGACATTTATGGCAATTCAATAGTTTATCGACTGACGCAAAGCAGTCGAAAACCAGCCGGAAATTTTTGAAGCTGGAAGCATCTGAAGTCAAACAAACATAACGAAAATAATGACTGTCGGAGACAGATGGGAACCGCGAAAGGACAAGCGTTCTGCGTAAGATTACCGTTTGATCATTATTATCGGACATCATTCGGAGATAACTGAAGATGATGAAATAGGAGCAAGGCCAGGATAAGCGAAGGAGACAGTAGTCAAAGGTCAAAGTAAACCATCTTGTGACCTGATCCAGATTTACCTTGCAACACGCCGATTTATATGGCATATGTATTCAAAGAACCTCATGAAAACACGTTGACGCAAATTGGGACGCATATATATATATATATATATAATGTAGCTTATATATGTATATACTATGTAACTGTACAAGAAAAGTAAGTAATTAAATTATGCACTTGAACTCATTATAACGAAATAACTATAGTGCAAACAGCTGACACAAAATTTACTTTGGGTCAAAAACTTTATCCCAGGTCAATGAACTCGCCTCTCTTCATTTGATTTTGCAAAAGTCAGAGCACGCTGAAAGTGACCAAATGTAACGTTGTTAGCTAACTTCACTGAAAGTACGCTAAATGGTGCGTTTAACGCCCTTATTTACGTTCATGCTACACCAGTATACCGCGTTGCTCGAAATCTGATCTGCAAAGATAAGAAAAATTACGTCATAGGTCAATGACTTAACACGGCCTCGACCCGAAATCTTTATTCAAAACGTAAAATGAGTAAGCATTGTCATATGGTTCTACGTTTCAAGCTTTAACGCTCGCACTTTCCTAGTTTCGTCCGAAAAGTCGTGCGGAAAGGCCTGTACGGGCCGACTGTCCAAATCTGACTTTTTCGACCTTATTTAACCTTGTAAATATCGATCTAGGGTGATAAAGTTTTCATGCAATTCGCTTTAGCCCCATCCTGCCTTGAAAATTTCTTGTCCATAGTTCATCTGTGTCCGAGATCGGGGGGGAGCACAAAAGCGCCCCCTTCCATTACGCGTTGGCACGAAACCTTCTTCTACTACGCTTGTTGAAGACAACCAAACGGATATAGGTAGGACTAACAGACCGAGGCGAATCGGGCAAAACAACAAATCTTGAATAAGATGGTGCATATCAACAAAGTCCTGTCGCTGCAGTTCTCATTAGTTATATATTGGTAAATTAACAGATTGCATTATTTCGTTACTTCTTGCTGACAGTACAAACCTGAGGCAAAGTGAGTAGAAGAGCAAGAAAGTCCTGCAACAGGATAAGCCCAAAGGTAAGCCAGTCACATGGTTCAGTCTAATTCTACACGGTCTAGGCAAAGCTCTTTTCGTGATTGCATTTCTGCGTGTAAATTGGCAAGCGGGTTACAGTTTATCACAGCCTTTTCGTCTACATTTCTATGAGACAATAAGTCACGTTTGGTAGGTTGCGGATATGCTGAGTATAAGGAAATTTATCAAGCTGATATCATTGAGTTGACAGGAAGTCGTGAAACGGTGGTGGGAACAATGGTACAAATGAAAGACTTAAAATACCGACAGAAGCAACTTTATAGAGGGCATTGAAACACTAAGGTAAAAAGTACGACACCATTTAAGGGATGGGCGAAAATTCCGAATATATATATATATATTATATGTACATATCAATGGTTTCTCCATTGTCAATGGCCCGGCACCGCCCCTAGGTAGCAATGAGGGTTTCAAGCGTTCCCCTCCACGAAATGCCTATTAACATGATGCCACATTTCTCACAGGTTAGGCTCGCCCTGGTCACCGTCTGACGCTGCCTGGCCGGGTGTAGCGCGGCGGCGGGCGGCTCGGCGGCGGTGAGTGGTGTGCCGCTCCGGCCGGCTCTGCTGCCGGGCTCGACACCGGGCCGCGCCGCCGCCGAGCGGGGAAACAGCCTGAGAGCGGGCCGGCCTTCGGCTCCCGAATTATGTTGATCACATGCGTGGCCGGCCGGAGTCGTGACTAGCCCTAGTGACGCCGCCGGCAGCTCGGAAGCTGCCAGCGAGCCGGCAGCTGCGCCGGCTCGGCGCCGTGCTGCTGTGGGCTGCTGTGAGCTGCTCTGGCGGGAGGAGGTGCGGAGTTCTCCTCCCCGCAGCCCTGGTCCGAGAGAGGACTTCCCGGGATAGGTCTAGGATTCATCTGAGCTGGCCTGTTGCATTCACTTTAAAGGCGATGAATCGTGATTCGTCCATGACCGGGGCCTTGAGACAATGTTCCGAATTGCATGAGCCTCGGGCCTTGCACAACGTTACATTTTAGTCTGAAGCGAAACGTCCAGTGAAGTGATTTTAATATCACCCGTATCGGGCGGTGACAAGCTTGCGGGCGATCCAGAGGTCGACAGTGGGCTGGCTCTCAGGGAGAAGCTCGGTCAGCCGGCGGACGACACCAAGCTGTAAAGTCTGCGGTGCCGTCCATCACGAGGCCATGCAGTCCATGCAGAGCAGGCCAAAGCTTTCCACTGTAGCCACCCACGTCTCGTATGGCACCAGTAAGCCACCTCGGCGTGTCGTCCGGAGCGAAGCTGATGGGACCCCACTGCATGGTGCGCCGACAGACTCAGTGTGGGGTCCACTTGGCGGCACTCGGGGGTCACGTGACCGGGACGAACGCAAGGGTCTGGTGCACCAGACCAGTCTCCTTTGAGTATTCGAAGGTGCCGGCTGTCTGGGAGGGCCGCCTAGGGCTCGCCGCTTATTTCGTAAAGAGAATGCGTAATGCGCCTCTCTGTAATCCGTAGTTTGCAGTGATACCAGTTTTGCGTCACTAAGATTTCCGGACCTAATCGTAAGTTGTGAGAAACAAAAGCGACATGTATTCCAGTATACTCTTCTGCGCGAGGCGGGTACAATACGCAATACACGACCTTTACCGTAAGGCAACGCCACCATGGTTTCCTTGTTGACGACATGAGAAATCGGCCTCTAGGCCTGATGTTAAAAATAATGAAAAAGAAAACATCGCAAATGTCCCTTTTAGTCCATAATATTATTCTTTCATGTAATCCTATGTCCTGGACGTCCAACGTGATATGTGCTGTCTACTGTTGCACGCGCATGGTGCTTCACAGTTGGGCATTCGGTTCCCTTTGAGACAAAATCCATTTCGAAGCGCTTTGACCTTGGGCTGTCGAAACCGTTTGCTGGAACCATGGCCGTTTTGAAAACGAAAAATGACTTTTTACGCAGAGAATCCCTCGCATTGAACTTTGCGTCCGCCATTGAGTCTATTTGACTGTGAATTTAGCCAGAGACTACCATCGGCAAGTGATTTTTTTTTGGCGTACATTCCGCGTGAGGACGTGCAGGCACTTCACGAAAGGATGGACTGTAACCAAACCGCGGTAAGATATGATGGTGCTTTGGTGGATATATGGGGCAAAAGGACAGGCACAGGTAGGTTTAATTTTAGTTGCAAAAAGTCGACGGCCTCAGTGAAATACTGAGGTAAAATCGACAAGATGTTGGAGAATGAGTTCGTAGTCCTTTTCCAGGCGGTGAGGCACCCAAACCGTAGGCCGAAGTCAAATGGCTACGTTGATAAATAAAGACGGTACACGGAGCTACACGGGAATGCTTGTGCCAAGCCGCTGTGATCTCTGAATCGCCAGCACCACACTCAATCCGAAATAACGTTCAGAAACGGCTCTTTCCACATTGCCACCGGATGCACGTGGCGCGCGCCGCAAGCACTGAAACGTGATGTTTGCCACGCGATTGCCCGCTGAATTGTAGTTTCACATTGGCGCGTTTCTAGCCAATCCGACTCGTGGTTAACGAGAAAACTAGCTGAAACCGAGACGATCTTTGGCGCCGTAACTCACGATCTGTGAACCAGTTACGTCATCGCCCCATAAAGAATGGCTCGGGCTCTGGCACATAGGAGATGCGTTGGTGACATGCCCCTGGTCCAAACCCAAGTTCAAACCTACAAATGTTTCACCTCCACTGAATGAACCAAGCACGTAGCCAGGATTTTCCACGGGGGAGGGGCAAATGCCAAATCTTGTGTTATGTCATATACCACTGGCATATGGCAGAATTCATATGAAAAATTAGCGATTTTATGTAATTGGCCTGGTATTTAACGCACACAAAAAACGTATAGTGCTTCCTTTTGCATTAAATATATATATATATATATATATATATATATATATATGTGTGTGTGTGTGTGTGTGTGTGTGTGTGTGTGTGTGTGTGTGTGTGTTCACCATTCCGTATTCCTGCAACATCACTAAATATCTGGTGTGGACCGCTTAGCTCGGGGGACTATGGCCCCCATGCCTCTCCCCCCTGGCTACGTGCCTGGAATGAACAGACGCAGCAGTCCAACTCGTACACGCCTGATAACAGGTAGCAGAGAAAACTGTTGTGTTAAGTCCCGTTATTTTATTATCAACAGAAGCGTTAAAAATTATCTATTTTCAAGCATGCAGTGCTATTGCGGATGTCCTCCGACTCCAATGAAATGAAATAAATTGGCAAAAATGTTCCAGATACATTACTGATATTTTCCTCTTGCTTCCAAACAATCTGGGAACATGCACTGATTCGGCGGAACAGGGACAATTGGTTCATCTGTTTATTTCCAGGGGTCTTAAAACTGCTCTACGCACACAGAACTCTTGCCATTTCAAAATGGTGAAGGATGCATCACATTTCACTGGCAATGGAAAAGTTAAATTACTCCCACGAAAATCAGACCCTGTTAAATGGAGACCAAATGTTATAAATTAGCGTAACTGAAAGTGACGGAAGAAGAAATCCTGTCATCAGCACCGACCGCCTTCGGTCCTTCGCCAGTTGCCAGGCGGCACCGTCTGACGCTGTCCTGCCGCTGGTCAGACGCTAGCCCTGCTCAGTCCCCAGGACCGCAGCACCGGCGGCTCGCGGACCGTCCTCCCCTGCCGCCGCCGCCGCCGCCGGAGCTCGAATCGTCGCCGCGGGCGCCGAGCTCGCCGCAGACGGCAGGGGAGAGCGGCGGCCGCAGCCGAGGGCCTGCCGCCGACGTCAGTCGCCTGCCGCCGGCCGGCCGCTCCCAGACACACGGGGAGCTGGATCTCGGGCGGAACACGAACGGCCTCCGCTCAGGGAGTCGCAGCAAGGACAAGATAAGCCGCAAGTGAGTCTGTTTGTCTCGTGATGCACGCTTTCACAGGAATAATGTGCCGTGCTTCTGGACGTCATAGATGCGATCGGGTCTTATTTCGAAACCATGTCAGCAAATGGAAATCGTTGTACGGATAGTTCAGAGCGTTTTTGATATAAACGTGGACGGCCTAACAGAATCCGTGTGATCGACCTGATAGTAGCCCCCCGTCAAAACCGCAGCAGTGCAGAGGCTGTTCACCTGGTCCGGCGCAGTCCGACGTGCGTCAGTCTCCTCACCCAGAGCTCGTGAGGGAAGCCACAGTCTTCGCTGCGCCTGCGGGCGGGCAGGGGCTCACGAACGACTCTGGGCACACGTCCGCCTGATATGTGCGTCTGAAGCCTACGGCCGAGGCCTGACCGTCTGTCGCCGTCAGCTGGCCTTGACCGGTGTTTCGCCGGAGGACGAAATCACGATGAGGAGATCTGGCTTCGTCCATTCGTGGAACAACCTGCAGCATCTTTAGTAAATGCGCAGACCTGAGCGTGCGATCTTTACAGTTTCCGCTGAATTCCCGACTGTTGAAGTTGAAGTCATACGATGCTGTAATCCTGCATCTCACAGTGACATTCATCGGCAAGGTCAACATTTCCAGCAAACACGCCACAGCAGATTTCAGGAGTGCACAGGAGTAGAATACATTTTTCACAAACGCCTCGGCTGGCAGTTTTCCACCATCACTGTCTCCTGTGGCTCCTGTCCGCCCGAGGAGTAGTGATCCTTCTTCAGATCCTGCTCCCAGATATGCAGAACATCTCGCTGGGTTGACACGAAGCGGCCGGGGCGCCGGCGGGCGGTGTTTACCCACCGGTCACGGAAGTGTTATTGTCGCGTCCACGGCCGCCCCGACACGAGCGGGCGGGACAATGGTACCGCCTGGGACGGCGCCTGCCTGACCCGTCGTGCCGGACGCTGCGTCCTCTCGGGAGGTCAACCTGCGCTGGTCAACAGCGTCCTGCCGCTCCGGCCAGTCTTAACGCAGTCTGCCGTGAAGGAGCTTTACAACGTGCAGTGGGCTAACGACAGGAAGTGCTTACCTGCGAGGGGTGCAGACAGACATTGCGTTCTGCCTTCTCTTTGGGGACGTAAACTTCTGCTGCCACTGCCCGGCTCTAAGGACCACGTTTCTTTAGAACTGGACCGCTGACGCATGTCGTGCTCCTGCGGTGCTGAAAAACGCGCGACCTCCAGCAGACAATAGGAAGAGTAGCAGGTCTTCCTGCGCCCTGTGAGTCAGCGGCTGACGGTCATCTTAAACCTGTTATTCAACGGGCGAGGCCGTGAGATAGTTCAAATCATGCACGGACTGCAAACCGCCTGCAATGCAGCAGTGGGACAGTCCAACAAAGAAGGTGAAGGATAGCCTGCTATACATGGCCTCATGAACATCTGAACACGATAATATAATACAATACAATACGGAAGGGTGCCAGACGGTTATTTGTTTTTCCCCGTTCAGAACCAAATGTTGTGGGCCAATCTTGCTCTATAACACAGGAATTAACGCTTGTAATCCAAACAGGGCTGAATTTTGCCAACATTTGTGGGGTGCAAATGACACTTTTTAAGTTCATTCCTTTCCACGCATCGCTATAAGCATGGTGCTGATTTCTTCTTTAAGGCAGGGATGCGCGTATATGCACTTCCTATATTACAGCTCCTCAAAAATCCAACTGTTTTCTTGACCATGCATGCCTGTTCAAAGATGTTCACATTTGGTAACGAAAGCCAGACGCAACAAAGGAATAAGAATACATTCAGCCATTGAGTAGCGCCGTTTCCTCACACTGGGTGATCGGTGGATCAGCTGTCAGTCTGCCTCACCGCTCCTACACGGCGGGTCGAGTCGCTTCGGAACTCGACATCGACCCAACTGCAGACTCGTCATTGATCAGGAGATGACCATAAAGAATACCACAGGACCGTGTTGTTCTTGATGACGCGTTTAACTCTCAGCCCGCGGTCAGTTCGTCTCATGTCAGCTCCGTGGAACTAAGTATGTTATCCTGTATGGGGCTTAGAGTGGGCGAAAACAAAGCTCTGTTTATTTTGGACGAGGAAGCAAAACATCGCTTTATCAGTAAATTGGATTCAGATGTAGAAAAGTCAATTAAATTTAGCTGAAATGTGCTCTGCGTTTTGACTTCTTCCCAAAAGTGCCCCCAAAGAATAAGCTCGTTTTGCGATGGCATAAGCCCATTTGGCTCGTTAACAAGAGTATGATCCATATTAACAGTGAGATCTATGCCAAAAAGATGCAATAGTTGTGGATAAAAGTGATAGCAAGTGTATTACGTTCACATCATACATGTACAAGCAGACGCCTGTTGTCTTAAACGCCAGCGAATGCAACATGGATGTGTTTCGCATTGGTATTGGCACCACTGCTGCCACTGGTGTTCCCACGCAGGGAAGTAGTCGGGATTTTGCCAAGCAGGGGTCGGGACAAACACAATCCCTCCCCCTCAAAGCTGAAAACTCCTCGGGTTTTGGCCACTTTGTTTCGGAGTTCTGGAAATGTCTATGCATTTCCGTTTTTGGTGCGTAAGACGTGAAATTCTCAGTTCCAAGAGGGAGCCATGGTCCTCTTGACAGCCCCCTTGGCCTCGCCCCTGCCTTCATGTCACGCCTTGCGGCGGCGTCCAGTGATGCATTCATTCAAAAAATTATCTTTCTCCGACTCTTCTCTCTCTCTCTCTCTCTCTCTTCCTCTACTCATCTCTCTAACCTCTCTTGTCTCTCCACTCATCCACTTCCCTTCCCTCCCTCTATCTATGGGAGTGCGAGCTCTCACACTTTCTTCGTCGTCCTTTTCCTACTTCCTTCTTCCTTCATTATCCATGCCCCTCCCTTGCCCTTTCCTCTTCCGCGGGCATGTTCAGGGCTGACCGGACGCAGGTGAAAGAGAGCGCTGCCGCCTGGACCCGGTCTGACGTCACATGACTCATGGCCGGCGGCGGCGGCGGAGCCGAGCGGCCGCCGGCCCGGCAGTGCAGGGGACGGCGCCGCCTGCCGGGCGACGCCGGGGGCGCCTCCCAGGCGTCATCAGGGGCCCTCAAACTGCTGACAGCCGCAATGCCGGCGCTGTGGTCAGCTGAGTCGAGAGTCTGAAATCTTGCCGAGGCAGCCAATGGAGGGATGGCGGTGCTGGCGCACTGAAGCGGATTAGGAGCGGCGACAAATGTGTCTAGCGTGCCGAAGTTCAACCCAAATTCGTAGTTTTGCGGCACTGCCATGAAACTGGATCATTGCTATTTAGTCACCGAACTGATAATTCGTTTCTCAACGCATGATCAACGTAAAGGTCGGCACTTCACCCATCCTAGTACTTCGTCATACGCTCCAGCGAAAATGCCCCGACGTGGCCAATACACCTGTGAAAGCTAAAGCGCGGCCAATAGAGAGAACTGAGAAGCTCCATCTGCCCCGCAGAATTTAAATTGATTCATAATGCCCCGCCTGCCAATGATCATGAACACACAGAGAACATGAGGGAATAGTGGAGAAAGAGGGAGCCTTAAATGTAAAAAGGAAAAGAAGAATAGAAAGGTGGAGACGGAACAGAAAGACAGCTAGGAATGATAGGGGAGAGAGAGGGGGAGAGAGAAGGAGAAAGAAGAGGGATCAGTGACAGATGTGCGAAGGCAGAGGCCGACGCAACGAACAAGGGGAAACAAAGCGCATATTGTGCCCTAGAAATGGCAAATTTATGGAAACGAACCCATGTTCACTGGGTTGTCAAGCCACTGGGTTGACGAGCCTGTTCAGATTCGCTACATTCGGTTGATTGACTGATTATCAGAGCTTAAAGGCACACCGATTGCACAGTTTTCACATTCGAAAGGCCAATCGAAAGGTTCGAATGTGACCCAGCATCTCGAGGTGACAAAACGACTGGAAAGTGGAACGAGAACGCAGCCGGGAAAGCCCATGGCTGTGTGTCCCATACACTTTAACATCGTCACCAAGCTGGTCGTGAATCAATCACTCACGAGGCTCGGGCCGCCCGTCTCATCCCAGACGACTTGGCCGCGCGCCGGTGCCATGGAGGCCAGCGTGGGCGCCGACAAGTGTACCGGCCCGCCTCCGAACGAGCCCAGTTTGAAAGCCGCCCGCCCGCGTCCACCTGCGACGATGGCCGTCAGGTGCGCGGCCCGGCGCCGGCCAATCAGCGCGGCCGTCTCAGCGTGGCGGCCACTCGGCGCGCCCGTAACAGCGTCTCCTGGCCCATTCGGAGAAAGGCGCTAGGGCGGCGAGCGCTTACCGCCGTCAGTTGTTCGACCCGAGGCGCCCGTGAGCCTGCGCCGCGGTCCGTTCTGCAGCGAGCGCGTCCCGCCGGCGCCTTCAGGTGATCATGAGGGCTGGACGGGATGCTGGGCGTAGCTGCGCTGAAGGCTAGCGAGCTGTCGGGCGCCCTGCAGCGCTCCAGTCGGGCCCGGCCCTCGTCGACCAGCGCCAGCAGCCGGACAGGTGAGCACCGCCGACCCCCCCCCCCCCCACGTCCTGCACCCCTGTCGCCCCCGTTGCGGGCCCGTGCCAGCCAGCCGGGCGCTGGGGGACCGCTGGGAGCCCTCACGGGCCGCTGGGCCGGCGCGGCCGGCCGCCGGCCGGCTCGGCTGGCGAGAATGGGGTCGCCGGCCGAGCGGCCGCCGCGGGCGACCTGAACATTCCGATCTGGCGAGCGGGTTCGGATCGTCGGGCCAGGCCGGCTGCTCGGCCAGCTGCTCTCGGGAAGGCCGGCCCAGAAAGCCGTCAGCCCGTCTTGCAGCAGAATGCACGGCCGAGTGCGATCACAAGAGACTAGCACCGAAGGCTGTTTCGTTCGTAAAGGAGCTCGTGGGTAGTCGTTATGTTCGATTTCACGCACGTTTGATCGCCACGCGGATGGGCGTTGATCCAATTGGGACATTGACAAACGCCTGACAGCGACAGGGACAAACGACTGTCGCGTTTGCCGTCTGTTATTGCGGCAGGCATAGCATGGGGCCCGGCGGGTTCTGTTCGTTTCGCATCTGCGTGCCGGGCATGATTTCCTTCGGATGTGCATGATTCCGTTCCTGCCGGTAGGTCACGAACACGTTCGTTGTTGGTCAGTGGCCAGACATTGTGATCGCGGTGTCGTGGCAGATCTTGAAATTGTCTGACTTATAGTGATTTAAGATATACACAAGAATGGTCTCATAGCTTAGACGCATTACTTAACTAGGTCGTACAGGCAAGCGTGCAATGATATGCTCACGGTGTCCCAGGAGGGAGCCTGAGCAGCCCAAGGGCATGTATTCGGACTTCTGTTCGCTGACGGTTGTGTGTGTTTGCTATCGATCTCCTTTTTGCCTGGTGCAGTAATGAAAAGGCTGAGGTGCCGACGCTGCGTCATGTTTTAATGTTAATGCAAGTCATGACCAGATACACTCACTCAGTGACGTGGGAGCGTTCTTACTGGGAGGTCGTAGGGGGCCCACTCAGCATTCAACGTCACCAGGTGGTGCAGGTGTTTAGAGATGGGGTCGTTGAACGGCATTGTTGACAATGACGTCCGCCACTCGAGAGCAGGGTTCCACTCAGAGTTCAATGTTTGTTTCGCCGAGTGTCTTCACGGTGAACGTAAATACATGGAACTAAACGGAAGACTTGGTTGCGTAAACCTTTCATCAAACTTTGCCGGTAAAAATCGATATCACCAATGCAGGGCTCTTCCACATATCGATGATTCTTTCCTCATTCCTAACAACCATGTATTGCTCTTTCGATTGCGTTCCAATCAGACGCTACATTCATCGGTTACTGAGCGGCTTATGTGCAAAAAAACATTTACGCATGAAACGAAACAAGAAAATAAATCCACGAGCAAATTTTCGACTGTGTTTGGTATGTAAATGCCTGGGAGAACGTCAAACATAATACAGCTATATTTGTAACTGAATGGGCATTTTCCCTGTTAGGTCGATGCTTAGTGGCTAATGCATAAAGAAGCGGGCTATGGGCAGGTTATTGCCGTTGACCTGGTAGTTGGAGAAAGTGGCCACGCCGGTATTTTGACCTTTTTCTTCTTGAAAGCGCACGTCTGTATTTCTCTTCCGAGTTCTGAAATGGCTTGTTATTCCAAATGGAAGGGACACTTGCATGAAGATTCGTACGGTATAGGTAATGCCTTATTAGCATTAGCTTATTAACTAACATTCTTAGTGACATGGTAGCCCCTAAAACGTGTTTGGATATAATTTCAAGTTTATGTTATGAGTTTGATTTCAAGGAAACTGTAGCGACTGTATTCTTATGAACAGCACTGAATGTTGTAATGGGAATTAGGCATATTTAGGCTTGATCTTGCGAGCTAATGAGCACCTTGCGAGCGAGCTAACTTGATCTTGCGAGGGATCTTGATCTTTCACGCCCGTAAAATATGATATATTTGTTTCGTGTTTGATGGGATGCTGTACTTTTGTTTACTTGCCGTTGATCCATTTGCGGTACATTTTCGCTGTCGGACCAGTGGGGAGGCATCGCTGTCATGTTCTCCCCTGTTTTCGTTGGAATCCCTGGGGCGCATTTATGTCTTGGTCCGTGTTTCGCGCAAAAATTTCGGACATATTTTCCGAAGCAACATTTTTGGCTCACACAGACTAAATTACGAAAATGGCCAAACAAAGTGTTCGAAATCCGAGGAAAAGTCAGCATTGGAAGATAGGTTAGGTGACACAGGTGGAGATCCCCCTGTAGCACATCGCCTAGATCCGCTAGCGCAATATTTTATTGGCAAATTGTTGTTATGGTCATTTATGAACGAAACCTAAGCAAAGAAGCAGGACAAAATTTATCTTCTGATTTACTCGTTGAAAATTACAAGCACCGCCGCAGCTTTAGGTCCGTCCCGTCGCGCGTTGCTCTTAGGCTTCCTGTGCTGTCAATAACAGTCCGATACTCCCATGCTTTGGTTAATTCGCTTCGTTCTGGTTCGGTTTGTTTGTGCTTTCGCCTATTTTTTTTACTCTGATGTTGTCAGTCCCGGTTTGTTCAGCGCCTTTAAATACATCACCACATGTATAAACGTACCCATCTGGAGCATTTCCAGTATGCGTGAACTGAAGAGCGAGAGCGATGCGAGAGCAAGCCTTTGTTTATTTGCGGTTTCCCTGTACGCCTCGCACAATTCCGGTGCGTGATGCCTGACAGTTTCGGCGTCCTTGGGCTCGCCTTTGCACCACCACCGGGACTGCCGCTGAGCGCGACAACTCAGCGGACAAACAGAGGGACACCTCGCGAGAACTGGGCCACTCGTGCTGTTTTCCTCGACCGCACGCAGCTGCACCGCCAGGTAGATGGCGGCCCCGTTCCGCCGTCCCATCTCGTGGGTCACGTGATCGCAAGGTCCCGCCGCCCGGTCTCATAAGTCACGTGATCGAACCATCCTGCTCTCTCTCTCTCTCTCTCTCTCTCTCTCTCTCTCTCTCTCATCGTGCGTCACGTGATCACACCGTCCTGCCGCCTCGTCTCGTTGGTGACGTAATCGGACCGTCCCGCGGCCGGCGGAGGCGTTCGCTCGTGAAACGGGGCGGTGCGCAGCTCTTCCGGGTCGGGTCGGGGTCAGCGGGACGACCTCAGGCGCTTCGGCTGGCCAGCCTTGAGCGGCCGACCGTTTCTCACCAAGCGGCGGTGGCGGCGGCGGCGGCGGCGGCGGCTGCGGCGCGGCCGACGATGGCGGCGAGCGTGGCGCGCTGCCGCGTCAGCCTTGGCGGCTGGAGGCGGCTTCAGGCACGTAACCAGGATTTTCCTCGGGAGGAGGAATGTCAAATTTTGTCATATGCCACTGGCATATAACAAAATTTATAAGAAAAACTGCAATTTTTGTAAATGACGTCTTATTTAACCCACAGGAATACATACAATCTTTGCTTTTGCAACATATTTATGATTATTATTCCGTATTCGTGCCAAGTTGCTGCATATCTAGTGAAGACCGTTTTGTTCAGGGGACCATGGCCCCGTGCCCCCCCCCCCGGCTAGTCCCCGGGTGGCTCCGGCCGGCCGCGGAGTGGGGGTGGAGGGAGGCAGACGCATGGGTGCGCTAACTCAGAGGGTCGCCTTGGAACCGCCGGGCGACACATCGCCGGCGCTCTTCAGGCCCGCCCGAGCAGGGAAGAGGCGGCCGCCCGGCGATCCTGGCGCCCGGCGCGACCGCAGGGAGGGTCACAGCCTCACAGCCGCGCCGCAGAGGAGAGGTGACGCTCAGCCGCAGCCCGCTCCACGCCTGGCGGGAGGAGAGCCCACCGTCGGCGCCACTTAAGGATGCGTCTGTGGCCTTGCCTGGAACTTGTTGTCCTGGAAGTTTATCAGTTTCTTCTCCGTCTTCTGCCCTGTGGCGACGTCAGTGCTTGGGTCCCCCTCTTACATAGTATAAAACCGTATTGACCATCCTTCCCAGTTGTTTGGTGCTCTCTACCCAGGGGATGGGCTTGGCTCCCATAATAAGTACAGTACAGCGCCTGCCGGTGGTGGATCCCTTGCTCTGGCTGTTCGGAGTGGGTACCTGGTAGTCTGGAGAGAGCGTGAGACCTGCACCCGTTGTCCAGCCGTCGTGGTCTGGACCGTTGTTTCTGTGGTGTTCCTGGAAAGCAAGTCTTCTGTTGGCATGGCCGGCTGCACTTGCTGTTTCGTCGTCATTGCCTCGTCTCTGTTTCCTTCGTTACCACTGGTCAGCCGCCGCCAGAGGAAAAATGACGTCGCCTCTTCGATACCGGAGAATGCCAAATCCAATAATTGCCAATATCTGCCATCGAATTCCTGCGCTTACCCATTGTTCCTCCACGGTAGGCCCCCTCGTCGCTTGGCAGCCACGGTGCTGAAATGCCGCGACAAATCGCGGCTCTGCTGCGCCACAAGCGGATAAAAACTAGGATTTGTACAAAACATAGGCTCCAGTCACTAACATCGCCATAATAAACCATTCCCATCAAATCGTACATGACTTTGCGCTGTAAATGTCGTTTGGACATTGTGCGTACTTGCCGGATCAGATTCGTGCAACCTGGAGCAAAGTATTTAATTTTAGCCCGTCATTGACCCCTGAAAAGCATTTGCCACAGGAACTGTAACAAGAACGCGGATGATCCCGAGGAATCGTGGATAATCCCGAAGGAAATACATGATGATGGTGATAATGATAATGATGATGATCAAAAGAAAAAATCCATTGATGATGAAATGGTTCTCCGTTTGATACAACTAATACAACGTCTGAAATTTATTTGAGCAGCCGCGACCCTTTAGCTATGTAAGCGAGTCTTGGACGCCTTCCCACGCCCAGCCGGACTGCGTTCCCACACGGCCGTAACCGCTGTCTGTAGAAGGGGCCGCAGCATTCCACTCCGACATTGGCGGATCCAGAGGGGGGCATGCCCTTTCCATTTTGTTTGAAACCCTGGAGCTAGCATGTCGTTTGCTTCGCCTTTCGGATGGAAATTGTAGATGTTTTGTTTTCGAAACCACACTTTGCTTGTATGCGTGTGTATTTTTGGAAATGGCGGAACAAAGCGCCCAAAATCCGGAGAAAAATTAACATTTGGGAGTAGGGTGGGTTACATGGATGGGGGCTACCTTCCGCCTCTCCAGCATGTGGTCTGGATCCGCTCATGCTGTCCGTTGTAAAGTTTCCAGTGTCTTTTCAGCCAGAATATTTCGCCGGATAGTGGTCCAGCCGATGCCAGTTTTTACCTGTCACCAGACGGAATAACGCTCTCGCTGGTGAACGAGGGGCCGGCCAAGCGACGACGCAGCGCCAATGCCAGCCGGGAAACGAGGCAGCTGATTAGCGATCATTACAAACCGCCAGCTGCGCCCGTACAAATTCAGGCCGATGCTCGAAAACTGGCGCCGGCGCCGAAAGTGGCCGAATGCGACGCGCGGCGGCATATGGCGCCTTTTCTCGTCGGTTTCCCTCGGCTCTGGCGGCGACGGTCGTGGCGCGGGAGATCCAGCGCGGCATATCATTAGACGTGATCGGTTAGCCATGTGTGAGACAGCGGGGTCACCGGAGGCGGAAACAGGCGACGGCCCGTTCTACAAGGTTTCTCCTCGTTGTAAAAGCCGTCTTTCCCCGATGAAATTATTCGATTGGCCGGTTGAAAGACCCCCGCGCATGACGGGTCAGTGCTGCTGTTAACGTTGTCGTCTACAGACGGTGTGATGTGCATCACGGTCATTCTCCGGACGTCGAGTAGTGCGCTTTCCTCGTTGATCATGCCAACCTTTTTCGACATGAGCCTTGATGTGCCATATCTTCGCGAGGAATTACCTCTTTGTGGTGCTTGGTATTGGCGGCCAGCGAAACCATTACGTAAATTGATGGTATCAAGGCGAATAAGTATGTTTCCAGTAATAACTTAAGATTAGAGCTCCTAATTGTTCATCACGTTAATTCGTTCATGTAAATTGGTTTTGTTTATATTTGTCTTGTATGCTTAAGTTCAAAAATATGCATCATCTTATAGCGGCAAATGTTGTGATTAAATAGATAGATGCGTTCACCCGCCACCCATGTGCGACCATTAATTTGAGAAGTTTTCCTTTTTATAGCCAGAGATATGCTAAAATATGGAAGGATCGAACCGCATCAATGCTTAATCATTTCCTTATTGGTGCAGGCTAACTTTATGCCAGTGTCATGGCTAGGATGTATGTTATCGCCATCAGTTTTACGCTATCACGATAACGGGGTGATTCTATGCCAAATTGAGGCGGCCTTCGTTACTCGGAGTCACGACGTCGACTCGGTTTCTCGGAGCCGTACGGCAGCCGCCTGAGCCGCCGCAGTCGTGAGGACGACGGGCCGCGCTCCGTCCGCAGTCCGCGCTGTGGGCCCATGCGAAGGCCGCGCCGGATCCCCGTTTTGCGCGGAGCCGTTTTCCGGGCCGGGCCGGGCCGGGCTCGGCAGCGCTCGGCCGAGCGGGCCTTGGTCGGGCGCTGCAGCCGCCGACGTGCGCGCGCCGCCGTCCGGCCAGGGCCGGAAGTGGAGCTGCCCTCGGACCGTGACCCGGCGGGGCGGAGCCGCCAGCTGTTTTACGGCTCGTCTCGTCGTAAGCTCCGTGTTAACCCCGTTTCGGCGGCTTTTTCTGTCCTGGACGTACTTAAAACAGACAGGTATTGTCTCCCGTCCTGAACGCCGCCACAGGTTGTTGGGCGCTGTAACGAGGTGAATCTGAGATGAGCATGCTCACGCGAAAACAGCAACGCGAGGACTTCTCTAGCATTGTATTGCGTAGTCTTGATAGCAGAGATGTTAAATTCCAAAGTGTCTCACTGTATTTGCGATATTCTTAACGGTAAAAAGGTATTGTCACACCTTCCATATTCTTAACGGTAAAAAGGCATTGTCACACCTTCCAGTTCAAACATAAATATGCTGGAATGCTCTCACTCACATCACAATGCTACAGTCTGATGAAATTAACAGTTACTGATCACAGCTGTACTGTTTTATTATACCGTTTGTATCGTGGCCCTTCTTGTTTTGCACTGTGCCTTGAGCATTCTTTAGATCCTGTTCACAGTTTTCCGATCAAACAAGCCAGAGGGTGATCATAATGAGATACCACATAAAGCTTGTGTCACAAACCTCCTAGGCGGGCCTTTCGCGGATTTTTCTACGAAACCAGTTGCCTGATCTGATGTCATCGTTGACCAAATGACAAAGTATTTCGCGCATTTGGCCTTCCGAAGACCTTGAGTTGAAGCAGAGCGCCGCCACCAGGAAGGTAGCCTGACAGACTGTTCACTTGGAGCTCTTTTGAGGCCTGGAGGTGGGTGGACCCAGTGTCGACCCCTCCGCGGATTCTGGAACAGGTAATGCATGTTTTGGGACAGTATGTGGGCTGATGCCAAACCTTTCCTGTCACGCTGCTGGTCAAGAGTCAAAGTGACCTTTCCAATAACTGAATCGGGGAACGTGCCGCCGTTTTGTGTCGCAGTGGTAAAAAAGTTGGACCGTCAGCTCTGATAAAGAAGTCACGAACTCCCTAAGCCCCAGGTCTCCCTGGCGGCACGAGCGCTGGTACAGCCAACTCCTCTTCCCTCCCCCCCCAGACCACATTGCCGAACTCGTCGAGCATTGAACAGAATGTCATTGTTGTCTTCAAGGCGATCAGGCTCGGCGGTGGACCGGCACCGCTGCCGCCCGCCAGCTGGCTTTCGAAAAGGTCGCCTGGAAACGTGATTTACCGAACCCGGTCGGACGGAGAACGAGCCGGCCGGTACGTGCCGCGCATCGGGTCCAGTGTGTGCCGCCCACCGGAAGGTATGCGCCGCTGTTAGGCGCGGAGGAATTCGCCGATGAAGCTGTGAGAGGATCCAATCAGTGCAAAAAATTTATGTGCGTGGAAACAGTGCAGTCAAGGATAGTGGCACACGTTTTCAGACGTGACTCCCGGACGATGCGTTGGAGGATCGTTAAGCATTTGCAATGATCTTTATTGCGTGGGGAACATTCGTAGGTCATCTCTTTCGAATGTTAGCATTGCAGTATCGCCAGCCCCATCGCCCTTCGATCTAGATGAAAAGGCTAGGACGCAAGGTAGTCGTTTCGGTTTTCGCTACAGTCGGTGTTCCCAGCTGTCACGACAGACGCAACCGTGACAGAGGCACGACAATCTGTCCACGGTTGAGAGTGCACGAGAACATTGAGTGCACGTAGAGATACTGCGTCGCCGTGGCACATGGAAAACCTAAAACATTTGCTTCTTCCAAAATTCCTAACGAACCGTGACATTTTTGCGAATGGTCAAGAATAATTATCTTCGTCTTTGATTGGCTCACATTTTTAGCTGTGCTTTCAAATGATAGTGTCGATCTAAAACCTCGCCTTTCTCGACTAGAATGCCGAGCCATTTATATCCAACATACCCACCATTCCAAAACACACAACACTGACATTGTACCGCCATAACACCCACTGGATGCTGCCATCACGTCACCGTCACCCTGTTGCCAATGTCCCCACGACGCAATTTGCCGGCAGAACGCTTTGTGCTGAGGGCGAAAGTCCGCATTGTCCCTGCAGCCCGGCCGGCGTGTTGTGACCGAGATTTGGAACGTGCTGCAGCAAACGCGCTGGAAACGCCAACGTGCGTCGCTGCGCAGTACAGGCCGCGACCGGCCGTGCCACCGCACGTCCTGCTGCGTGTCAGCGCAGTGTCAGTGTCGGCCCGGGGCCGGGCGGACAGCCGCGCCGCTCAGCCCGCCCAGACTAGAGTCAGCCCCCCCCCCCCCCGCTATCCCTCAGAAACCGCGCCGCTCCACCGGGGCCGGGCGGACAGCCGCGCCGCTCAGCCCGCCCAGACTAGAGTCAGCCCCCCCCCCCCCCGCTATCCCTCAGAAACCGCGCCGCTCCACCGGGGCCGGGCGGACAGCCGCGCCGCTCAGCCCTCCCAGACTAGAGTCAGCCCCCCCCCCCGCTAGCCCTCAGAAACCGCGCCGCTCCAGCCACTCATGACATACTGGGCCGCTCCGACGCCCCGAGTCGCTCCCGACACTCCGGACCGCTCCCGACACCCCGGACCGCTCCCGACACCCCGGACCGCTCCCGACACTCCGGACCGTCCCGACACCCCGGACCGCTCCCGACACTCCGGACCGCTCCCGACACCCCGGACCGCTCCCGACACCCCGGACCGTCCCGAACATCCCGACATCCCGCGCCTCTCTCGACTTCCGGGGCCGCTTGGTATACCCTGTGCCCTCTGGACACCACGGGCCGCTCCCAACAACACAGCCGCTTGTTATAACCCAAGCCGAGGCCGAAAGAGGTTGCCGACGGACATCAGCTCTAGCAAAGCCGCCTTTCTAACGCCCGGCAAGGTGAGGACCTGGTCGGCGCCGGCGGCTCTTTCCATCCTGCCGCCGGAGGGTCGCCGGGCTGCCATCGGGCTGCGGGATCAGCTTGCAGCCGACGGTCGATGTAAACGGCTGGCGGCGTGGCGTCGCAGAGTGCCGGCTGGTCTGCGCACCTCGCGCGACACGGAGCCGGAGCCGCGCCGCGCGGGACGCCGCCGCGCACGCACAAAAACACGGCGAATTAGCATACGGCCAGGGGCTGATGTAGCGGTAATGCCGACCGTGATCAATCGTGCCAGCCTTGAACGCCGGCGAACTGCGCGCGGCCGCCGCGTCGGCTGTCTGCCGCAGACAGGCGAGTTTCCCTGCTGGCGGGCCGGTGCGTCGCCGAGGGTGTCAGAATCTGCCTTCGCCATCAGCTACCGTATCGCCTCGCCAGTGTCCGCTCCGCTCCGCGGTGCGCCGAGCCTGCGACGACCTCGACCGGCGTCCGTCGGTCACGCTGGGGGACGTCTCCGCGCCTGCCGCCGGCCGCCCTGGTGGCCGGCAGACACGCAGCGCCGCGCCGGCCCCGTGACCCGGCGGTGCCGACTGATCGCGCGGCCCGCCTGGTGCCGGCCGGCCCCGGGGCGGCCGGCGCCGCGGCGGCGGTGGCCGGCGCCGGAGGCACTCGGGGAGGAGGCGACCGCGTGACCCGGTGGTGGACTGCACACGTGCCGGACTGTAACGTTTAGCAACAGCTGGTTGGATAGTGTGTTGCGCATTGCGAGCGTTTCTTGGCCGGGCTTGTAGAAAATGCCGACTTTGGCATGGTCTTCTGTGGCAAAAATGGCTCATCTGGCATCCGGCTGGCGCTGTTTTAGCATGGCGTTGGTGAAAAATGTGCGTTTGGCTGATTCTAGCACTAGCATCGCCGCAGACTGGAGTAGGTCACACTGCCGCCGAAACGTGTGCAGTATTCAGCCTGCGATATCCGAGTTTCCAGCCTGAGGCCTTCCAGTGAGGCCTGAATCCAGCGACTGGATGCATCCTTGTCGGGCCGGGGCCGGGGCCGGTCCTGGCCCGGGACAGGTGGCCCCCGCATGCCACCAGGTCGGACGGCCACGTCGCGGACGCGCCGGCCGACGCCTCGGCGGCCTATCTCTCGCGCGCGGCACAGCTCGAGGTAACGGTCGCCGACTAGGCTGGCACCGTTTGGCCCGGGCCTCGGGCCGGGCGACGCTGCTGCCCTCCGACGGCCGGCGGGAGAAACACTCCGGCGCCGGTCGCTGCCCGAGCGCTTCTGGTGTCCGCGTCCGTTTCTCAGCCCGCGGCGGAGTCCTGTCTGGACACGGGGCCGCCGCGGACGAGGGACGGACTGCGCACTGTCGTGGCGGTCGGAGTCATCTCGCGGACAGCCAGCGGAGACGGCACCGGAGGGACCGTCGGAGGGACCTCAGTCCCCAAGTCCGGGGCGCAGCGGCCGTCCCGACGCATCTGGAGATCGGCACTGCACGACAGCGGCCGGAGATGCGGCAGCGGCACCAATTTATGTTAATACGCCTGCATCTGGATACGGAAAAAGGAGTGGGCCACGACCTTGTGCACGTGCGACAGAAGAGGAGTGGAACGGTGCTGACTGCTGATGTCCAAGACGATTGTATACATGCTCTCATTGTTGCAGTGAATGATGCTGATGAGGTGGTATATATGGATGGCAGGGAAATGTCATGGATGCTTTTCGAAAGTGTCTGCATTTTGCTGGAGCAACGCACATTGCGCGATGATGGTAGACAAAAAGAAATGGATCACGAAGGTTGAAAGGGAGATTGACTGTATCAAGGAAGCGTGAAGAAAACGTTGCGAGGGAAAAGAGTAAGTGATACGGATGCGATAAATGGAGGGAGAACGTTAGATAGAGAAACCAGGACATGCTGTGGGAGTGGAGAGAGAGAGAGAGAGGGGGGGATTAGAGTGATGGTGAGATGGGGACGTCCCTTCTCCTCTCCGGTGAAGAGGGAGGAGCCGAATAAGCTGACACGTTGATGTAAGTAAATGAGCAGATTCATAAGATAACACTTCACTAATGGAGGGGTGTCTGAGACGCCTGAATTGATAGCCGAGGTGGTCAGTCCACCACTGCTACGAATGCTGGAAGAGCGTGCCTTTTCTCCTTGGTAGCCGTCACGACGATCCTTGGCAAGAGAATTTGTATGCAGAGGGATGCCAGTGCGTGGGGAACTCGACCCTCGGGGGCGGCTGCAGGTTCGCATTGAAAACAATGGCCGCCAGATTATTCTCAGTCGATCACCCTGGCACGGAAGACCTTGCATCGTACGAACCTCGCTGAGATCATTCGGTCGTAACATAACTCGATCCGGAGGTCGTCGGCTCCTCGGGCTGAGCCGTTTGTTTTTACGTTCTTCGGTTTCCAAACTCATGAAGGGAATTTGGTATGTGAGATGGATCGGAAGATATGGATCTGTTGTTTTATGTAAGGCAGTGTTTGAGATGTTTCGATCTCCTAGACAGCCCTTGGCTTGTAACTAGGCAGCCGACTTGCGCGAAGCACGCTCTGCTGGAATCTAGGGATAATTGCCATGCGCGCTGCTTGACCGACAACTGCCAGCAGCGTCCCAGCACGCAAGCAATGCACTGCGAGAGGAAAACTGGGCCGCGGGAAGCTGTTGGAGGGAGCGGGCGCGATCCAGGCGCGGCCCGGCACTGCCGGCGAACAGGGGCGGCCGACGGTCCAGCGCACGGCCGGCTGCATGGGCCGAGCGTGGGCCGCCCGGCTGGGGTAACCGACCGGCCGCTGGTCACAGCTGGCAAGGGATGGGCCTTCTGACGGCCTGGAGGCCAGCCGGCGCCGCCCGGACGGATCGGGCGGAACCTCCGATCAGCGACGAACAGGCTGACAGACCTTGCGGAGTTCTGACGGACTCTGCCTGGCAAAGGCCATGCTAATCCCTCTGCGACATGTGGCAATGTGAATCCACTCGTCAGACGATATGCCGATTCTCGCCGCCTCACAGTGATTGCGTACCGGTCCGGGGCGCCGGCACGGACCGTCCCGCTGCCTTCAGGACTGGGTTTGAAGACGGTTCGCCGGAGCCACGCAGCGCTCTGCTAGAGTTCCACTCCGAGCGCCGACCGGCTGTACATGACGTCACGACCTCTGCTGTCAGTAGCAGCGGCTGCGGCACCCGCCCTCGGGCCGCCGTGAGAGCAGCAGCGGCTGCCGGTCCTTCTGGACGTCTGCGAGTCAGGCGCCGCCGCTGCCGCCGCCGCCGCCGCCGCCGCCGGCCGCCGGGCCGAAATAAAAACGACCGCCGGCCTCGCCACCGGCCGCGGACGGCGACTCTCGGCCGCTCGGTGGCCCATTAGCTGGGTGGGAGCGGACGGAGGGGGCGCCGTCTGGGCCTCACGCGGACGGGTGAGAACGGCGGCGGCCGCCCGTGACCGAGAGTGAGAACGACGCCGAATGCCCGTGACGGCCGGCGCAGGACTGTGACGACCACGGCGACCGACGGCGTGACGAATCCCGAGCAGACGTCAGGCCGCTGAGCTCTCTTTTAAAGCGGACTGAGCTCCGGAACAAGGTGGGTAAAGTACAACGAAGAAAATGGATGATGTTCGGAGACGACAGATGATTGTCTGAGCTGAGGTGGACCCATTCCCACGGGCTGAGATCCCCGACAAGAGGCGTATTAAGGACGGTGGGATTTCGCGTGTGGTGAACGTTGGGAAGCAGGTATGACGACATTAGTACCCGTGAGGAAGACAGCAATACTGCGAAGACATGCAGACCGTAACCTTGATTGATGTGGGGCGGCGGTTTCCCGTAGTCCTAGGAGGTTTTGCTCTGTGTGTGGAGGATGTCACTGCCCCGTGTCTGCGTCGGCCAGCACAGAGCAGGTGTCACCCCTCCTGTGTGTGGCGGCACTGACCCGTCTGACGTCGGCGCCCCGCCCTACCCCGCGCGATGCTCCGGCCGCCGTGCCCAGCTGTCGGCCGGGCCATCCTCCGTGACCCGGCCGCCGTTCGTGGCCGTGCGGTCAGCGCGGCCGTGGGAGCCGCCGCCGCCGCCGCCGCCGGGTTCAGGAGGGCGGTGCCGCCGGGCCGGCCAGCGGCGCACCACCGGCGTGGCTGCAGGCGGGGACGCCGTTTGCGCCGATCTGCGCGCTGCCGTTGCACACCGGCGCGCTCTGCTGGAAACGAGCCGAATCAGAGCGTCAGCAGCGTGGAGCGTGTGGCCAGGAGAACATCGCATTCGAAATGGTCAGTCAGAAACGAGTTCTCAGTGGCGTGCCAAGTGGGAAGTGAGGGGGAGAAAACGAGAGAATTGGAGCTTGTCAGGCATGGTCTCTGTTTGCAGCAAGAGCCAACACGAGTTTGACGGCAGAGTCGGACGCGAAGCACCCCCCCCCCCCTGCGGTTCTGGTGCGGCCGCAGGACAATCAGCGGCCGGTCCACTCGACTCCATCTGGCACATCCTGGCCAGCTGTGCGGTGCGTAGCCCGGCTCCTGACCCTGCCCTCGTATGGCCGGCCGGGCGGCCGTCTCTTCCAACGTTGTGCTGCGCTGCAGTCTCCCTGGCAGCTGGGTGAACCGTCGACGGCGCGACGACAGGCATTCCGTCTGGGGGAGGTGGGGGGGGGGGAATCCACGGGTGAAGAGCGTGAGTGTCTGTCTGCATGGGTCTGGACCTGCTTTGGGTGGGTCTGTTGACGACAGGCATCCAACAGTAGACAAAGCGCCAGGAAACCGAGATGTGGCACAGATGCTTTGGGGCTAGTTCATGACGATTCCCGGTAGCACACAAGAGTTGTGATGAATAAACACGACTGCATGTAACTGAATGACATGCACCATAAGCTCTAAATTTCCACTGTACATACGGTAAAGGCAATGACTTCTGACATGACAGTGTCATGCGACGCCAAGACTCGCAGTGGTTTGGTACAGACTGCTGAGACGGAAGCAGCTTCTTGAACCTAAGCTGACAGCAACAGTCGGAATAAAAGAATCTAGCCTTGAAAGGTCGAGAGAGTTCATGGTCGCCGACGCAGCTGCTCTAAATCTATCGGTGAGCCGCAGTAAACCTGCGCACTTGTTGCCTTTAACTGCTGTAAAAAACACTCTTCTTCCCATGTCTCTCGCCAGCGAAGAAAATGGTTCGACGAACACGGTGGCCCCGGCCGTTTTGACGTCATTAGCGTTTTCATGGCTGGGCTAACAGCCTGCCTCTGCCGCGGGGCACTTATGTTCCATTGTCGACGTCTGGACCCAGAACGGCCGAGGCCCATTATGCAGCCATTGTGTTGGTCGGGACGTCCTCGTTGCCACCGCTGCGGACCCTTTGTTGGTTATCGTCGCCCTCGCGGCTGTACCTTTACAAACATTTGAAAGCGTTTCCGTCCGCTTTACGTCGACGTCCTCCCTTTATGGCAGACTCCCGTGTGGTGCAAACTGCGCATTGTGCAATGCTTGATGCATGGGAGTTGGACGTGCAACGGAGTTTGCAGGGAGTGCGTGTCATATTCGATTATAATGACATGAAAATTATACAGTATCTCGTTTTCTGACTCACTCTGCAGTCGCTAGCAAGGTCAAAAGAATTTCTGGCACCTGGCATCTGAAACCTTACCGAAAGCTATAAAGAGGGAACTGTAGAAACTTCGTACTTCTTGAAACTTGATTTGTCAGAGTATGCGATGAGGGAGGAAGTTTAATCCACCTGTTTTCCCTCATGCAGCAGCCCATCTAGGCCCGGCGACAACCGCCCGGCGATTGCGCCACGCGCCGCGGGTGGCTACGATCGGGTGCAGGGGCTGTCTGAGCTGACTGAACTCAGCTGAGCGCGGCGCTCTGTCTGCTCGCCCCGCGGATCACGCGGTCCGCCGCGTCCGGCGCCCGGTGGCTGAAGCAGGACCCCAGGCCGGACCGTGGCCGTCCTGGACGTGCAGCGGGTCCTGTCCGCGACCGGACCGGAATGGCCCCGTCCCGTCAGGACAGGCCCGGTTCGGTCCGGTCCGATTTGGTTCAGTCCAGTCCGGTCTAGCCCGGCCCGGTCCAGTCTGGTCCGATGTAGTCCGGTCCGGTCCAGTCCGGTCCGATGTAGTCCGGTCCGGTCCGGTTTAGTCTGGCCCGATGTAGTTCGGTCCGGTCCAGTCCGGTCCGATGTAGTCCGGTCCGGTCCGGTTTAGTCCAGTCTAGTCCGGTTCCGGTCCAGTCCGGTCCGATGAAGTTCGGTCCGGCCCGGTTTAGTCCGGCCCAGCCCGGTCCGGTCTGGTTTACTCCGCTCTGATCGGCCCTGTCCGGACTGCTCCGGTGTCCTGGATCCTGCGGTGGTTTGCTTTCTGTGGCGGGTATCCGGGGTCCGTTGATCTCTGTCCGTTGATCGCTGACGAGTGTCCGGCGGTTTGGGTCCAATGTCCCGCGCCCGGTATCCTGCATTCGATGCATTGCATGTGTTGTCTGGTCGTGCTTTGCCTGGTGTTTGGTTTCCTGTGTGCTATGTCCTGTGTCCGACGTACATTGTCTGATGTCCATTGTCCAGTGTTTTGTGCCCCTTGTCCAGCGTACAGGGTCCAGTGCCCGGTGTCCGGCGTGCAGGGTCCAGTGGTCATTCCTTCACCGTTGACGGTGCACTGACACCAGCCAGTTATCTGGACTGGCTGCGGGTAGCTGAAAACAACGGCGATGTCAGGAAAGTTTGCTGTGGGTGACCAACTGAAACGGTTTGCCAGTGTGGGAAGAAGAAACGAAAGAAAACACCGTTCATGGGAAACATTTTCTCTCAGCTGTCATGACAGCATTCACAAAAATGTTTTCTTGTATTCCTTCAAATATAAACTTATTGTCATTTGTTTTCGTTATCACCCTTCTCTTTCAGCGCGACAGGATGCAGAACTGCACAAAGCCTGTGAAACCAGCCCGTATTTTCTTCTCTCTTTCTCCTTGGCAGTTTGCCCACGCTTTTGGCACTGTTCGCTCTCAACTCTGTCTCCATTCTGATGTCTGATGACTAGCGTTCCGAGCGGCGGCTCGGCTCCAGTGTGACCGAGTGCCGCCCGCCGCCAGGTCTCGGGCCGCCGCCGCCGTCGGCTCGGAGTCGGCCGCGGCCACAGCCGGCCTGATAAGGCGTCCGGCCGGCTTCCTGGCGCGGCGTCCGCCAGACAGCCAGCGGCCGGCACCGGGACCGCCCGCCGCCGCCGCCGCCGCCGCCGCCGCCGCCGCCGCCGCCGCCGCCGCCGCCGGACCGAGGCCGGGCCTGACCTGACCTCGGGTCGCAGGCGCCCGGACGCTCCGCGCCGCGTGACGTCGGCGTCCCGGCCGCAGTGTCGACAGTGAGGCGGCGGAACGCGACGGCCGGCATCGCGAGCGACAGGACTGCACCGCCGCCGACGAGCAGCGCCAGCATGTCGAGCAGCGCGCTGGTGTCGCGGCTGGCCCGACTCTGGAAGAAGCGGACCGTGACCATCACTGAGGAGGACCCCACCTTCAAGGTCGTCTACCTGGGCAACACCGTCACCCAGTGGGCCAAAGGTGAGCGGGCGGAGGGCCATGAGAAGAAGGAAGTGGGACGGGAAACACCGCCCATCAAGGACGACGCAGACTGGGAAACAGACATGCCTGTCGACTTTCTTTTTTTTCTTCTTTTCTTGTGTCTTGGTGGTTTGGCATGTATATTATTACGGTTTTTTTCGTTTTGACTTCCATTGATAGGAACTTTTTGCTCTATATCCTTCTATCTCCAATCTCCAATTATCTCCAATGAGTTTTTGGTTTTAGTTTCAGTTTTTCCGTGAGCATGATACTGAGATACTTTGGGCGTGCCCTAATTGGCTGCATACTGACGTTTGTCAGCTGCTCATGTCATGCTGCAAACGTAGGCCTGTTTCATACCTCAGCTTCTTGTGCATGATTGCCGAGTGCTTAAGCCCCTCTGTCGAGGTGCAGTCAGTCAAACGCCACCCAAAGTTACGCTGCAGCGTCTTGACCGGGTCCCTGCAGCCTGCCGGCGACTGGTCGGCTCAGCGCGGCTGCGGCGCGGCCACGTGCACCGTCCTGTGATCCGGACAGAGCCGTAGACCAGTCCGCTGGTCCGGTTTTCAGGGAGCGGTTGTTTGACAGTGCCGGGCCCGGCCGGACACGGCCTGCCCTGCCGGCCGAGCGGTGATGGAGGCTCAGAGCACCGGTAGCCGGCTGTCCTGGTGACCGGGACGGGTCTCACACGGAGCCGTCCGTGGGGACCGTCCCTCGTTCTCTAAAGCGCAGCCAAAGCTGGAAATCTGCCGGTCGCTGATGTCCGAAGGCACCAAAAAATAAATGCATTGTCCAGGTAAAGGAACCTGGAAAGAAACAAGAATCATCAAAGTTCATCGAGGCGTCTGTAACGATTTCACGCTTGGAATATTCGTTGTGCGTTTTTACAGCGAAATCAGTCTTTTCCTTTTTACGGCTTGCAAAATCGCTGTTTCCACGTCAAAAACAAAAAGGCGTACCCGTTCCTGGCCAACTTTGACGCGTCGGACGACGATCAGTGGGCTCGCATTGCCCGCACTGTTGTCAGATAGATAATCGCTTTCACTCGGCGCCAAACCTTTACCAGTGGCGTCACAGTCCTCTTGGGTCGTTCCAGGAAGGCGATTAGATTGCGGGACTGCGAGCTCCGTACTCGAGATTTGTCGGAAAGGGGGCGCTCTGGAGGTCTTGTGATAGTCTCTGTCTCGTCTGCAGATCTAGCAGCTAGCTTAAGCAGAGTGATTTGAGGTGTCATAAGCAGCTGATAGCACGTCAGATTTTGAACCTTGTATCTTGCATGTGGACTATCATTGGCGAACATCTAGGAAACTCTCCAGATGATAGCAACACGGTTGAGTCAACACAGGTGATGTCGCGAGATGATTACACTATCTCAGACATCTCGCGGCGAAAATTTCGTTTTGTCGCGTTGCATTCAACGTTGCAAGGAAGAAGGTTGATTGCGGGCGGTTTTCAATAACTCGTGCCAACTGAAACTTGCCCAAATCATTAGCTCCGGATCTTCAACAAGATAGCTTCATCTAGAACCTGCCCGTCTTTGAGCCGGCACCGGTTAGTCAAGAAATCCCACGTACAGGTGTCAGGTCGGTGGGATGCCCGATTTTGCTAGGCTGCTGTAATCGCACGTTTACAGAATCAGAACGAATCGCACGTCGTTCAGCTGGTTTATCCTGGTCATCCGTCGATAATTATTAGCGTATTAGCCAGTGTCCGGGCTAACAGTTGGCCAACCCTGTGGCAGGACAGTGACATTTCCAAGACCGCACTGAGCCAACCCCTGGCGACGCGCATCTTCTCACGGTCCTCATGAGGAGCGGGAGGGAACGTTACGGAGGAGACGAACACCAGGAAGCGTCGGTTTTGGCCCTGAAGCGTGCCGCAGCCGGTCAGACGCGGATCAGCGCGAGAAAGCCGACACGCAGCGTCCGTCTTCACAGCTTCCTGAGCTCGCATGGGCCGTCTGAAGAAGCCCGCTCTTCACGCGTTTGCGCAGTGACTTGACGGATTTCCGCTCTCGCATTAGAAACTGTCGTCACGGCTCAGCTGTTTGAGCTCCAGTACTCGCTGCGTGTGCCGCGCAGCTCATTGCTTAATGCTTTAAGACCACTAGTAGGTATGGGTTACCGTTGCATGTTGATGAATGGCAGTGTTGGCGCCAGTGGCAAATTCTTCTAGCTCAGCATTGTTTTGCTCTTTGTGAAGTATATGGAGGAGTTGGTTGTCCAAACTACACCCCCGAGTACTTACTGAACACGCTTAACTTGTTTGTAGGTTCAGACTATAGCTTACTTGTAAAACCAGTTTGAAAGACCATTGCCGAGAGGGAAAGACATCGAGTGGTGATGTTACAACTAGCTCATGGCCTTGGCTAGTAAAACACTGGAGACCCCTGAACTGGCCAGTCATCGCCGGCCCAGCTGGCTTTCAGCGTTTCCGGGCCGGGCCTCGGCCGTGTGTACTGTTTGTGAGGGCACCTGGCCGGCCGGTGGCCGTTCCTCCCCTGTTGTTCTCTCGGCCCGTCATTAACCGTGCTGCGGCCCCCTCACCGACCTCGGTTGTCATGGTGACCGCGACACGGCCGCGAGGGGCGGCATATGTGGTGCGAGCGGGTAGGCCTCACGCCAGTTACGTAGTATTGGGGCTGGTCATCCCTGTAGACCCATAACGGGAAGGTTTCATGTGCTTTCCGATATTGAGTTACTGGGTTGAGTTACTGGAGTCAGCGCACTGGGAGACGGTTCAGTCTGAAACGATGGAGCACTATGATTTCGTTACCGGAAATGAACGGAATAAAACAATTTAGCGCTTAGTCCCGTCCAGAATTGGTGCCGCATTTACTAAGAGTGCCTTACACTAGATGTATTTGGATTCATTGTGAAACACACTCCAAATGCCATTTAGTGCTTAACCACCTTTAAAATTTATCATTAGAAGCATTTCCGTTCTCTGGAAAATCAGCATTCCATTTGGAAGAAAAACAACCGATAGTTTTTCGTAAAATGTTCCATTTGGAAGGCCAGAATTTGGTCATGAACACTGAATCCCACGTATGCAACAACCCTTGGGCAGGCAGGGTAGCAGCCGTACGAACTTCATGGCGACCCTACTAAACTTGGATAGTTTCAACACCAGCTTTACGTTGAAGCGCTGTCTGAAATCGATTGGTACGGATGAGCGCCATCTTTAGCCTGTTTTTCCTTTTATTCGTTATATGAATGTTTCCTTGTAAAGGCATCAAATAAGGCGACAAAGAGCGGATGCAGCGTGCCGTGCCTGCATGCTGGTGTCTGTATCTCGGGTCGCCTTATTGCCACGCCGACTCTCATAAGTGAGCAGGAGCCACTTTATTGGGACGACAGGCGGACAGCGTCCATCGGCGGCTCGCCCGGACGTAATGTCGCACCTGATGCCAAATACCGTATCGCACGATCGTCAGAAGACATTGCTTCGAGACTTCTGCTGACTAGGTCACCTTGAGCAAGGTTATTGGATTACTCGCTCGCTAACGGTTCTTGTATTGAGCAAAGGAGACCTAGAGAATTTCAAATTATTTATCCGTACAACTACGTGAATTGGGTGGTGTCACCCAGAGCTGGTTCAGGACTAGGCCCTTTCGATAACAGCATTTGAAGCTTATTCTGCCATTGTTTGTTGAACCTTTGCAAGCCCCAACGGTACCTTCGTTTTTTCCCGTAACTGTTCGGCTGTTGCAATGGCCTCGACTATGCACTGGTGTCTCTTGAACGCGGACGCTTAGACATGGGAATGTGAATGACATCTTCGCCAGTCGGGCACGGCTTGGACTTGTCATTGCTTCGTCACCCCATGAAATCGTAAACGCTGTTCGGTTACTGTCTGGACCCTGATCAGCTTTTGAGCCCTCCGCGGTAGTCATCATTACTTGAACCTTCCACGGTTGTCGTCACCATTAGGCCCGTAGTCAGCCGTTGGGCCACGCCCACTGTTAGCCGTGGGGTCACGGTCTGAGCCCCTCCATGGTCGGCTCAGCGCTGTTTGAACCCTTCGCAGCTACTCCGTTGCGTTTTCGTCATGTGCCGTGACGGCGCGGCGCGGGCGAGGTCGTGCGCGACGGCCGCCGCGTCACGTGACGGTTTACCTGGACCGCGCGCCGGCCGCGGTCCAGGTAAACGTGCTGGGTCAGCCCGTCAGACTCGGCGACGCCTGTGGCAACAACTGTTGCACACAGCCGGTCACGGTCGCTTTCAAAACAAGTACCGCTCACGCACGAGGCGCGACAGGTCTGGACGAGGCACGGCCTCTCCGCGTGCTGGGCGTCCGCGACGACCGGAGCAACCGGCGCCACGAGCGTGCCGATGGCGCTGGGCTGATGGGAGGGACCGTGGAGCGGGAGGCGCTGAGAGTGCGGTCTGCGATCAAGGGGAACGCAGCTGTCCGTTGCTGTTAGCCGATTTCTCGATTTGGTTAAATGCTGATCCTGCTGCGGAGTCCGAGGTTTTTATCGTTTCTTTTTAGCGAAAACAGCGGTGAACACTTCGTCGCGGCAGTGTTCCGGAAGCACCACTGAGGCACGGTCAGCGGCTGTCTCGTACTCACTGAGACCCAGATGTCTGTCCTCCGGGCCTCGGGCCGCTGAGGAGACTGTTTTTCGTCAGTCGTGTCAGCGTTGCACAAAGCTCGGGCAGCCCAGCTCAGCGCTGGCGCAGCCGGCCGCGTGGCTCTTTTGCACCAACACCGCGCCCCGACAACGCCCGCTTCCGGCACCACTCGGGTTACCAGCCGGCGTCCGCGGTCAGCTTCCGGTCACGTGCTGCGAACGTGAGGCGACGGATCCCCGTGTCGGGCGCCGGTCCCGGCGACCGGCGGCGGCCGATTCGGCGGGCAGAAACCTGCTGACCGACGGGCGGTGGGGCACCGCTTTTCATGTGGCTGTTATCCGGAGCCACCGGCAGCGGCAGGTCCGACTGTTCAACTGGTTTCAACTCGGGCTTATGGGAAGACCATTTAAACTTCGCTAAGTCGTCCTGCGCCCAGTCATCCCAATTCAGTTTGTTTGGATTTAAAGTGCATTGCGGCCCAGAGGGACCGTTTCATGCCCGAGTTAAATGAAGCGTGGAATATGTCCGTGGAAACGGGTATTTGGTTGTGCCTCCCTAACCAAGTGACTTAAGTAAGCCAGACAAGTAACTTTGCGAATCTGTGTATGGAAAGGGAATCATGTCTCCCTGCCGTTAAAACTCCACTGCCGACGCCGGCGCCGTAACCCTCTGCGGTCGCGGCCGTGCAAGCCGTCAATCTCGGCAGGTAGCTGCTGCGGGGCGAGGAACGTCACGCAGCGCGCGCAGCGTGGACTTGTGGCCTTCAAATGGAGTCATGTGGTTCCCCGCCTAACTGTACCTGGCCACAGGTTTCCATCACTTCGATAAAGTGTCCACAAATGTCTGGGAACGCGCCGGTTGGCAGTCGCTCTGGCGTTTGGCAGTGACTGTAGATTCTGGGGAGTTTGGACAGCCTAACCTCCCCCTCCCCGCTTTCCCGAGGTTTTATCATTAAGCCTGTGGCAGTGACTGCAAAGAAACACTCCGAAATCCTGTTCAGACTTTCCCTCTCCCCAGTAGCTTTGGAAAATCTCCAGCTGTGCGTCTGATGGCTTTCCACGTTGTATCTCGTCGTGGATGCATGCGTGAGGCATGCAGATCGACATGAGATCGCCAGGCCGTGTAGGATGTGTGCAGCGTGCGGCCCTTAGCGCTGCGGTCCCTCAGTTCCGGGGCGGCAGGCGTCGCTGACGTATCCAGTCCTCTTTGTGAGACGTTTTCTAGCCCACACGGGCTGGCGATGCTATCATATCGGAAGTACTGGCGGCTGAGTCTCCCTTATTTGCCTGTCACATACGAAGAAGAAACTTCGCTTAATGCTTAAAGAAACTGCAGAGAATCGCATCTCATGGACATTAGGCCAATTCTCCCACCCTCGTTACGATAGCACCTACAGTGGCCTGTACATGTTGTCACCTAGCTTCCTTTGGCATGGACTCTTGCGGGACTCAGTGCCACACGTTGTACAACTCATCTCGCACCGGAACGGGCACAGCTCCGAACAGTGGCGGTCACGAGCGGCGGCCGCCGGTGCGGCACCTACTGGGACGTCACCAGTGGCGTCGGCCGAGTGCGGCGAGGCGCGGCACGGCGGCGGCCTTCTGACCCGCCAGAAGATGTCCGCGGCTGGGCTGAGGAGCCGGAGTCGGATGCGTATGCGCGGTGGGCGATATTGACAGCTGGCGATTCAGGACAGCTGCGGATATGTATGGTTATTACGATTCACTGCTGAGGAGAGTGAACGGATTTTCCTGTATATTTAAAACTTCTGAAACATGGATGTAGCTGGCCATCGGGAAGGTGGATGTCGACTCTGCTACATTTGCGTAATCGTATCACGCGCTCTACGGTGTTGCACGGAAAACCTCCATTACCTCAGGCCCTCCACAACGTGGCCGGTCAGAGTGGCCACCAGGTGACGAAAGTGATGCAAGTGATGGTCTTCAGTACGGGCTGAGTTTCCTCGGCTGTCCTGGCCTTTGATGACCCCCAGTCGCTCGTGATGCGGCCTTCCCTGCTCGTCCGGTGGGCGACGATGTTCTCCAAACCCTGATGCGTCTGCTGTGCTTGCTACCTAGTTCCCATGCGTATCTAGTTCCCATGTATGACCGTCCGGCCTGTAGACTTAATGGTTAAGACATAATTGTCGTCTGCTAAAATATTCGTTTCTCCTACGCACATGTTAATTACCCTCGCGGTCGAAACGTATGTTAGCCACGGTAAGCGTCATCAGCCTTACCTTCGCTGAGTTGTTCTTCGCCACTTGGTCACTTCGATTCTCGTATCAATCACTGTGCGGTCGCCCTGCATTACAGCACCGCAGGCATGTCACAACCTCGCCTTGCACGTCACAACCCGAGTCGTGACGGCGTGGCGCGTGACGTGACGTCTCTCCTCGGTTACCCGCAGGAGCCGGCAGCGTGGACAAGCCGCTGGCCACGCTCTGGCGCAACTACTGCCAGTCGACCAAGCCGGACATCGAGATGCGCGTCACGGTGGCCGTCTCGGGCCTGAAGGCGACCACGCGAGAACACGGCCTCACCGAGTACTGGAGTCACCGCGTCACATACGCCTTCGCCCACCCCAGCTACCCGAAGGTGAGCGATCGCCGGGCGGCCCGTGGCTCTCCGGTCCTGTGTCCGGCCGTGACGCTCCGGTCCTGTGTTTGGCCGTGACGCTCCGGTCCTGTGTGTGGCCGTGACGCTCCGGTCCTGTGTTCGGCCGTGACGCTCCGGTCTTGTGTTCGGCCGTGACGCTCCGGTCCTGTGTGTGGCCGTGACGCTCCGGTCCTGTGTGTGGCCGTGACGCTCCGGTCCTGTGTTCGGCCGTGACGCTCCGGTCCTGTGTTCGGCCGTGACGCTCCGGTCTTGTGTTCGGCCGTGACGCTCCGGTCCTGTGTGTGGCCTTGACGCTCCGGTTCTGTGTACGGCCGTGGCGGGAAACGTTGCGGCATTCTTGTCCCATGTGACGCACGGTTCGTGACGGCGCTCTCGCTGGCCCCAGAAGACGAGCTGTGGAAAATGCCGCTTGGTCGTCGCTGGCGCTTCTCTCTGATACGCGTCTTATTGTACGCCTTGAAGTTGGCGTACTCCGTCCAGAAGTGCACTGGTTAGTGAGCTTATCAAATTGAGCAGGTGTGTCTGGTTTTGCATCGCTCGAGCTGTCTGGGATTGCATAAAGCCGCTGTAGCCGCAGACGCTTGATATTTGGGACTGGTTTTGTTCGCCTCCGGTTGATATGGCGGGCGTCGTCCCGCGTTCTGCTACGTCGATAGACTGAGTACAGGACCACGGGCTGTCGTCTGAGATATATCTGTTCAGCGGCTAGTTAAGCTATGAAAATGTTCCGACTGTCCACGCTTTTCCGTGCATATTTGGGCTCATGAGAGGTCTACAATGTCTCATCGCAGCACGATTACTTATAACTCCGAAGAGCAGTTTCCTCCCTACAATGCCATTAATTGTCCGTAAAACCCTCCCGTAGGCTCCGATGCACTAGCTGGAACCGACTCAGCATTGCTTCACTCTGGCATTACCCGTCCCCCGTTTTCCCGCCGGCGACAAACCGCCCAGTCCCGCTGGACGGACGAGCTGGGCAAACACCTTTCGGCCGGGTGAGGGGGAGGGGGCTCTATCGCCGTCCGCCGGGGGCGCCGACCGGCAGCTATGTCGTCAGTCGGCGGTCGTGCACGCCCGTCCCGAACCCGTCAGGTGTTGTCAGGGTGTTGAACCGTCGGCGTCCGGCCGGGGCGGGCCGGGCCGCCGTAGTTTCTCTGGAGCTGCAACAGACGCGGCCGTCTGACGCACGAGACGGAATGTTACGCATGGGCGTGCCGGAGACACGGCTTAGTTCTCGTGCTGCATTTTGCACTGAAGACACGACAGTATCTTCAGCTTGTTTGCTGCCACTGGAATTTCTAGTTCTTGGGCTGGCCTTGGTCACGATACTCCACGCGAGTATCGAACCCGCGTCGTCATCTGTGCTGTTTGCCGTCGGATCACGCTGGCTGAGATGGCGGCTGTGGCGTTGTTATCCCGAAGTAGCCCCGCATGACGCGATTTCTCTGGAAAGCTGTCTGACAACAAACAAAAAGTGGCCCCAAACCGCTTTCAAAAATCCAGGAAACGCGACTTTGGTGGTCACTGATAGAACCGGATGGCGTCCCTGAGCGTTGCTGTTGGCCGTGAAGGACCGGCGGCGCGGGCGGCGCTGCCGCCTCCTGGCGGGGGACGAGCGCGGCCTTCACTGGCTCGTTAGCGGGCCCTGCCCCTGACTGATGCGGCGCCTGGTCCCCGGTCCACACCGGTCCGACCGGTGGTCGGCCGCGGCTGGCGGCGTGAGGTCGCGCAGGACTCGTCCTGGAGGTGAGCCTCCACGAACGCCGGCGGCCCGCCAGTCGCCAGCTGCCAGCTGCCAGCTGCCCTGGTACCATGGCCACCGAACCACCCCAGCGTCCTGGCTGTTGACAAAGTTCGGGATGGATTCAAAGGGAGTTTTAATGTAACTGCACTAAAGGCCATGGACGCAAGCTGTATTTGGTTTTGGACTTAGCTCTGGAAAGGATGAGCGGTACAGACTTCCGCGGAAGATAATCAGTCCCGCAGAGACGTCGCCAGTGTTAGTAGCAGTCCGAGTCTCGACTTGCTCGTGCTATTGGCACAGCATCACTGGACTAGCCAATGAATGCCCGCAATGTCTGCGGGACGTTCCAGCACCTTGCCGCTGCGTACGCCGCTGTGTTGGAACTGCTGGGATCGGACTCGGTCCCAGCGTTCAGACTCCTTGCGCGGGTGCCGGCCGGTCGTTCCGTTCATTTTACGGCGCAGAGGCGCTCATCTGGGAGACGCAGAGCAGAAACGGTGATCTGTCATGTCCCCAGTTCCGGGAAATGACAGCCATTCGATGCCGTGACATTACTGGACCGAGCAGCGGCTCTGAGAGATGATCGGGTGCTTTACGGGAACCAATAAAACGTCCCGTGACCAGGGGACTTCCCAGTCAGCACCCGTTTGCCCTGCCTTATGAGAGGACAAGAGGAACGAGACGCCATAGGAGTTTTGTTGATCCGCTAAATGACTCGCAAGGGAGTACCCGAACGGTTGGCCTACGAATGTTTCAAAAGCTGCTACGAGCCGGCTGGATTCGCAAAATATGTCGCGTGTGCCTTCTGTCAGTCGTGATATATGGGTATGTTACGAGTTAACAATGATGTATGGGACCAGAACTGTCTTCGATTTCTTACTGCCTTGTCTGAGTCTTGGATTCGTGATTGGAAGTAATCAGCGGGCTCCAGTGTGCTGGAGTGCTGGAAGTCAATACTTCCTTTGCCGCAACTGTAAGTAGCAGTCTTACGTAAATCTGGATATCCTGCTACACATCTTTAATCGCTTGGTGGCCAAACAACGGCAGCCATGCTTCAAAGCGGTTTTGAGGTTTGCAATTGGAACAAACACTGCGACTTGCGGAAGAGTTAGTCATGACCTTCTGTTGGTGTAATTGGTAGAAGACATGTAACATGATGACTGGGATTTTACATCTGACTCACAATACTTCATGTGGCTGGGGGCTGTTTGCGCCCGGATGCCACTTGTCCGCAACCGGATTTTATGAGTTACGATAGCCCCTCGTCATGTGTCATCGTGAATCAACAATTAAGCGCCGATTTAGACCCTCACAACATGGTCTCGTGCCTGGTAGGACCACCTCTGTCCTCTGACCTCACCTTAGTAGCGTCTCATCCATACCGCATACCTCAAAAGTAACTCAACAATAGCTTAAGAGTTCATTACGCCGGACAGTGTTATGAACGTAATAAACCCAAAACGAAGATGACAAAATTGAGAGCCAACAAGTCTCAATAGGCTGATCTATGTGGTGATTACTTTTCCGTTTGTCATGTACGCTCTGACAGGCGGAGAACCTCGTGTCTCGGAATGATATCTGGACACGGAGGCGTGGAGTACGGCGTGCGTCTGGATGATAGGTGGATCGCCATCCGTCTTTCGACTGCTCGCGGCCGGCCGCGGCACGCTCCAGATGCCGCTCCAAACTGCACCCGCTGCAGAACACCAGAACAGCAGAACACCGAGAGCTCGGACCGGCGGAGCTCGAAGCCCTGAGTGCTCGGACCGGCGGAGCTCGGAGCCCTTCTTGCGGGTCGCGGTGCGACTGTTCCAGTGGCGTTCGTTGCTCTCTGTCCTCGTCGCGGCTGGTACCGTATCGCTGCCCTCCGACCCGACTTCCTGTCTAGATTAGGGGCGCATCCAGAGACGGAGATGAGATGGGTACAAGGCCGAGGAAATGAGTCGTTTATTGATGCTCCGCAGCCGTCTGCGCCGTTAACGCAGGATTACTAGAGGACAGCCCCTCCGACTTTTCTCAGTCGAGTCGCAGAGCAAAATAGATGCAGCTCCTTCCTGCGTTCACGTTGTCAGGCAGTCGTTTCCGATGTTGGAGCGTCTCGTCATCCCGGCCACCATTGTCCTCTGTGACGGGTATGGATGCGAGCGGAGGTTGCCCACGGACGGAGACAAAGGACAGGCAGAATGCACGTACGTAGCCTCCCCCTCCCCTGAGCCAACTTCAGCTGACGTGTCTGGAGCCGGCGCTCGCGGAACTGGACAGGAAGTGCAGTGTGCAGTCCTGCCTCATGCTGGACAGCTGGGAACGCCTCTCAGCGCCGGAAATCCACTGGCCTCGCGTTCGTCCGCCCTCACCGCTGGACCTCAGGCGACGCAGTGGCGGAGTCAGGCGCGCAACGGCGGCGGCTCCGAGGCCGTACGCATTGGTGGTCTTTCGTGGTGCTGTGTGGGGGCTGTCGGAACGGGGCTGGTGACATTGGTTGAAAGCAGGCACGCCACTGTTTCTTGGTCCTTACACCATCCACTATCATTTTTCGTTTCTTCTTCAGGCTGACCACGTGGCCATTGCCTGGAGGGGAAGTTACGTTAAATTCGTTGTCGTTCTATTAAAGTTACTTTAGACCAGTTCATGGATGTCTGGTTTGCAAAGGAAAAAAGGGAACGATTTTCGTCTGGCGATGAAAAATAGCGATTGAAATGATGGATGAGTAGTTCGATGATAACGAACAAGGAAAGCAGTGAAGACGTGGGTGTTGAAAGAGGAAATCGCACTGCTTTTTTCGCTGTTTTTCGTAAAGTTGTGGTGTACTTTTGCACGTGCACGTTCGTCCTTTAAAACTGTCCAAGTCCACCAACTGTCATCGCTGCGACTGAGGCCACCGTCCCGTCCCATTGCTGATGCGACACTCACCGTAGATGAGTGTCGCTTTTATAGATACACGCTTTTCCGTTCCCGATGATGTAGCCACCACACCGAGGAAAGTGGTCATGCTCAGGTGCTAAACGAACACAAAACTCTCGTCATGGGACCAAAAATGGCCCATCCGCCTCCCGCAGTTGTGTTCGCGTCAAATGCACGGGCACCGTGGGACCGGCGGGGAGAAACTTCTTCCACTCTTCCGCCAGCCAGCCAAAGACAACAGCACGCTCGTGGGCCCGTGGCGGCTGCGACCTAACTCTGCCTGGCCGAGTCGATCAGAGCAGGCCGGAGCCTGCGCGGTCAGCACGCGGCGGCCCGCCCGAACCGGTTCTGTTTTTACGGCGCTCCGCCGGCCGGCGACCGGAGTGAGCCGAACGCGGCGCGTCGCCGCCGCCGCCAGCGGACGGAGGGGCGTGTCCGCCGCCGCTGCGCCGGCCGCCGGCGGAACGGAGCGCCAGACGGTGTCTCTCTCGGCCGCGCTCGCCGCTGCCGTGCGGTGGTCTCCCGGCGTCATGTGTGAGGGGCGCGGTCGTGTTTCGCCAGGGGAGTTGTTGCGGCTCGTGGTTGGCTGCGACTGTGACCTCGGCGAGGACGCGGACGAGCAGAGGACAAACGATGTCTGTTGATGTATGAAATGGATCTTAATGCGCAGGAGGCTGGAAAGAAAACGGCACGGATGGTGTCCGTTGCATGGGACCGCCATTGTCTCCCAAAAACCTGGTCTCTCGACGCTGGTCGAATCCTGAAGTTGGTCCGTTTTACCGGAGAGCGGCTCCCCCGTCGACAGTCCAGACATTATGGCGTTGCCGTCGGGTCTTGAACCATCGCCCCCCACCCCCCTCCACTGTGGCTTTCAGGGTCGGACCGATTATCTTCCAGAATGGCAAAGCGCGGCCGGCATTGGACTGGTGCGCAGTGATCGTCTCCCGCCGGCTCAGTCGAAGCCTGGGAGCAAGGACGTCTCGTTTACTGAAGGTCGCTTTTCGTGTGAACAGAGCGCTTCGAAAGGCAGCGATTTTCATTGGTGGACTTTACAGTCTAACTTAAGCACTTGTCGCATATTGTAGATATAATTCTGCGGGCAAACGGCTTCGGATTCGGCTAGCACAGCTTCTGTCGGCGGGACCGTCAGCTTTACAGCTTCTCCGAAACAATGTAATATTCTTCAGGCGTCGCGCCCGGTGCCCAACTTTCCCCAGTAGCCAACATCCCAAATGTCGTTCTGTCCCTGGTGGCCGCTCCCTGCAATCCCTTCCAGTCAGCGTTCACGGCAGCGTCCTTAACGCCGCCCACTCTTTAATTAAAAGCCAAAACGCCGCGGTCTCCGGCTTGTGCCGAACGTGGCGCGGTACGCCTGACTGCGTCAGTCCCGGCGCAGCCCGCCGGCGGCTGGTTTTCCCCAATTAGGCCGGGCGCGGGCGGCCGGCGCGGCCCACGCGTGTTCCTCTGTCACGACGACGGCCCCAGCCAAGGTCGGCTGACGGGCGTTGTTAGCCGCCGCGGGCTCCGTGGAGGGCCGGGACCCTAATGACGCTGCGGAAGCTTTTTTGTAACAAATCTGCGTAGAGAGGCGGCTGTTATAGGTTGATTGGCATTTCGCTGCGTGCCGGTGAGATGAGAAAACTTTGGTCTGATTTGCTAACGTGAATGGAAGTTATCCAGGTTTTGCTCGTGACTAATCCTTGCGTAAATTGATCGAATTGATTTTTAGTAGATCGAGTGGATTTTTAAATGATACGGGGTGAACAAAAAGAAACGAAAAAGCATCCTAATCAGGGAAATTTTCGCACCGCTTCCCAGTGTCTGACACGACGTCTTTTCTGTGTTGTGTTGCGTGTCTGTCTGTCCTGATAAGGCATGTTCCCAGTGAGGCGTCCGCCGCTCTTCAACGGCGTTCAGCGGTGCAGGTCCAGTACGTTGCAAACGTGAACGGATGTTCGGTTTCTTTGTCCGCACAGGATCCTCAGTCCTGTGTCAAGCTTTTCCCAGTCTGCATCGCCAGATTGACATTAGACGCTGAGAAGTCATCGTGCTGGTTACTGCTTTCCCCAGCCTGTGTCGATCTGACGATTTGATCGATGGAGTACGTTGCTGGCTCCGACTAACGCCGCCTCCTGCCGCCAGGTGTTCTGCTGGGTGTACCGGCACGAGGGCCGCAAGATGAAGCCGGAGCTGCGCTGCCACGCCGTGCTCTGCTCCTCCGAGGCCAAGGCGCGCCTGATGCAGCGCCAGTTGACCGAGCGGCTCCACCAGGCGCTGGTCGAGTTCCGCAAGGAGAAGCAGCTGCGGCAGAACGCGCGCCTCTCGGTGGTCAGCGTGCTGTACCCGGGCGCGCCGCGCCGGAAGGTGGTGCTCACCAACGGCGGCGCCAACTACCGGCCGCCGCTGGAGCGCAGCAAGAGCGCGCCCAAGCTGAGCAGCATTGAGGAAGACCGGCTGGGCGAGGAGGAGGCGGCTCGTGAGCCGGCGCCGCGCCGCCGGCCGCCGCCGCTCTCGGCCGTCCCCGAGGAGGAGGAGCCGGCGGGGGCGGCGCCGCGGCGGCCGCGCGCGCTCAGCGAGCCGGCGCAGCCGCCGCCGGCCGTCAGCCGACACCCGCTTCCGACCGCCGACGGCCCGGAGCCGGAGCCGGAGCCGGAGCCGGACGCGCACAGCGACTCGGACGTGGCCAGCGAGCACAGCGCCGAGAGCGTGCCGAGCGATCCGACCGGCGGCGACAGCGACTGCGAGACGCTGCTGCTGGGCGCCAGCCCCGGCCAGTGCCGGGCGTACCAGGTGGACGCGCGCCACCTGGCCGCCCTGGCCGCCGACGGCCGGCCGGAGGCGTGTCCGCTCGACGACCTGGTCGGCTTCGGCCACACCTGGGCCAAGGCGCGCGAGGAGGACACGGCCAGCGACGAGAGCGGCTACTCGGAGGACCCGCTCAAGGCCGAGTGAGGCGGCCGGTGTCGCTCGCCGCGCCGTTCTAGTCAGAGGGCGCCGGCGGGCCTCGCGCGCCGCGTTCGTCGGGCGCCGGCTCGTCGTCGCCTGTGGCGGGTCGTCGGGTCAGACGCCTCCTCGGAGGGGTCGGCTGGGGAGCCGCTCGTCCCCAGTAGGGCGGCGGGGGCGGGTCGCGTCGCATATACTCACGCGTTTTTCGTATTTATTGTTGGCGTTTTGATGTGCGTACTGTTCGAAGAGACGATTCCCGCGCGGTCGCTTCTCGGCTCGGCTGTCACCCAGGGTGTGCCAAACCTGCAGATGAGGTATTGCTCGTCCGTTGTGCGTCGTGGCCTGGATTTGAATTGTGTTATCTCGCTGATTTAAAGCCCGAATGAACCCGGACCTGAGCATTGCAGGCGTGCCGGGCTGCATTACATCATATCGCCACCATGCGCAGATATTAACTCGGTGCAAATGCGTAAGGCAAGAATGTGATATGCAGCGGTTATGTGTAGTACAAGTCCGTAACACATGTATTATATTTCATGAATAGTGAATAAAATTTCAAGTGAAGTCATAAATCGCGGCGTTGATCTTTCAATGGCCGATGCCTGACGTAATACCGAAGACAGTTGATCTAAGCCCGAGGGGGGTTCTCGACGCTTGGCGCCGTCTGGCCGGCATGCGCAATTGGAATGAGACTGACCGTGCTATGTTCCATTTTCTGTTGTCTTCATTGTTCGCATCAATGCCACAGTGTCTAAACGCCGGTGCTATAAACAGATGCCAAATAGAACTAAAGGTAATATAAACAGTAAAAAGCAAAATGCAGGAAAATGGCTGCCATCTCCTGTCACAATAACCGCTGCGGGAGCTGAGGCCTTTACGACGATGCAGAACAAACGTACACTTCGTCTGGACGCCTCCTAACGGAGTCCGGCATTATCAGAACCCGACTCAGTGTCAGGGACTCTACAGTGGTTATGCTGTGCATCAGGGGGTCGCGTCGGTTTGCTTTGCTAATGTCAACAACGAGCTTCGGCGTGGTGGAGGACTCCAGGCTGTACATCTTTGTTTGCAAACAGCGAACAGCTGGTGTCGGTCGAAAAATGAACCGGCCGATTGCCGCAGCTCACCCCTCACACGCACGGCTCGTAACTGGATCCTAGCTGGCGTGGGGAAGGCTCGGCGCTTCCGCGTCCTCCCAGGCGCTCGCCATTAGGGGTTTATTGATGACGGCGCCATCATTCTCCCGGTTGACCTGAACCGAACTTCCGTTAGAGCTGTGAAACCTAGACAACGGAAGTTCTGAGTGCCAGCGTTGTCGACGGGATGCCCTTGGCAGATTGGCGGTGATAAATGCCATGCCTCTTAGATCAGTTAAGGCTTTTCGGCATAACCGCGATCGACTTCAGTAGCAGATGCGCTTTTAGTTTCACGGTGTCTAACCGACAGGTTTTGTCTCGGTCTGAGTTCATCTGTGCCATGAAAAAGGGCACACCGCCGCCAAGAAGGCGCAGCAAGAGGCGTCAGGGTCCCCAGTGAGCCGTAAGACATTTCTGTAATGGACCTTTGGGATCGCAGTTCTCCATAAACTAAGGCGCTCCGCTGCCGGATGTTTTCATCTCCACTCCGCTGGTGACAGAATGGAAGTCTGCCCTTCCGGCGGTGTGACCCGGCGGTGCTGTCGTCGGGTCAAGGCCAGCGCCCTGCGATCATCCGGAGCGCCCTGCGGCGGGCGCGCCGGTCACGTCAGTGGTGTCGGCCCGCCCCAGAAGCCCAACCTCCCAGACCTCGACCCTCGACCGGCGGTCCCGGCTCGGAGGCATGATGTTCTAGCTACTGAGACCGCAGAGACGCCGCTCTGGCTACTGAGACCGGAGGGACGCCGCTCTGGCTACTGAGACCGGAGGGACGCCGCTCTGGTTACTGAGACTGCAGGGACGCCGCTCTGGCTACTGAGGCCGGAGGGGCGCCGCTCTGGTTACTGAGACTGCAGGGACGCCGCTCTGGCTACTGAGACTGGAGGGACGCCGCTCTGGTTACTGAGACTGCAGGGACGCTGTTTTGGCTACTGAGACTGGAGGGGCGCCGCTCTGGCTACTGAGACCGGAGAGACGCCGCTCTGGTTACTGAGACTGCAGGGACGCTGCTTTGGCTACTGAGACTGGAGGGGCGCCGCTCTGGCTTCTGAGACTGCAGAGGAACCACCCTGGTTACCTTGCCGACGGGGACAACGCGACTGTGAGCCGGGCTCAGAGAAAGGGCTCCGTCATCGGTCACAACTTGGGGCGACATCGAACGTTTTGAAGGAGATTCGTTCGGCCTTTATGGGCGCAATGTTGAATTTCGCCAAAGTTGAGAGGGACGCGACCCCTCCGTCCCTGGTTCCGTCAAACGGAGCCTTTGTGTCTGAGATATACAGTTACAGACACGTGCCGCATCGCGGTTTTTCATTGGTGGCATAGACTGGAGGACCCATGCCTAACCTTCCGGCCTGACACCTGTGGTGGCGAACGTGTCATCGCATAACGTTCTCTATCAGCTACAACACAAAGGGAAATACCTGAAACAACTAAGAGGCGATTTCGATCAACGAATGTTACGTATATCTAACTGGGCACTTTTGGGACGGAGACTCCACTGTAGGTGCAGAAGAACTTGCGACCCTTGCAATAATTCAGTTTTTTGCAAGAGCTGGACCGCTGAGCGCTTGCTTTGTTATTATCCATTTAAGTCGCAATGCGTCATATGTCTTATGGTTTATTGTTCGTCTTCCTTCTTCTTTCCCTTTGTGTGATACAGATGCCGAGAACGCAGGTTGTGGGTGGACTGAAGGAAAATACATACATAGGATCATGTGTTATAATACTTTCATCGTGCATACCTGTCAGATCCCTGGGCAAAAAACAGGTCAGGTAAAACGGGACCTTTGTCATTAAAAAACTTCTCCCCTGTCAGATTTTAGAACATATCACTTTTCACTTTGCATTTTGATAAATTTTGTTCAGCTAGTTGCTGCATTGATGTCGGGGATCGGAGCCCATGTTAAGCTTGTTGATGTCCATAACTCATACTCACATTTCGCCGTCCCTCGCGACAACCGGCGTGACAGGTTGCGACGCGCAATGACCATGGCAGTCGAGAGCGCCGTTAAACAATCCAATAACCCATAGCTCATAGTTCAAGTCTATGCAACTTAGCTTGTTGCGTGGACTCCGACCTTCACACCCAATCGAGTAGTTTCAGGTCGCAGATGACTTTGCCCGAAAGTTTTATCTGCCGCCAATAGTGCGATACGACTCTGTTGTTAGTCGCCTTAACCCAGGGGCGTAACCAGAAGGTGAAGGAAGGGGGGCATGGCCTGTCATTAGGGCTGCACATGTAACATTTTTTGACGCCCTGAAAATGAAAATAAGCAAAAATTCCCGAGACTCGAAAATAAAGTGGCAGAAACCTGAAAAGTTTTCAGTTTTCAGAAGCGTTAGATTTTCCCCGGCTCTCCGTAGCAAAATCCTGGCTACGTCCCGCCTCGACCCTATGTTGACCAGGCGCCAGCTGACCTGCGGGCCAAAAACGAGCACCGAGGCGACTCGAGCCCGTCTCGCGAGGACGGGGAGACCAGCACTCTGCCAACTGAGCTACCGATCACGGTACTGCAAATGCTACCACTGAAAGTGTTCCTTACACTTATGTTGTCCATTGTGTACCAAGCATGTCATGCCACAGAGATCGTCATCGTTTGCTTTGGCCGTATGCTGAGAATGGCTTTCAAGTTTCAATAAGACTGCCGTTTCGGTGGAACCAGGGCCTATTTTAACATGTTAACTGGGGGGGGGGGCAAATGCCCCCCCAGTCGGACACTTTGCCCCCCAGTCAAGATCCTTTGCCCATGCAAAGAAAAAAAAACAGCCAGGTGTACTAGCGTACCCAGGAAGGTATTCCATAAACCGCTGCGCTCGCAAAGCAGCATCTTATCAACGAAGGATGTGTTGAATCACTGAGTAATGTGGGAGCACACTTAGAAGCATCACTTTATAATACGTATTGCAGGCACACCTAGTGACCGCTGGCGAGCGTGTTTCGTAATTAGTACGCCGGCACTCGATGCCGCGATTGTCTGGTGGGCGGCCAAGGCGTTTCATTGCATGGTAAGCACGTTAAAAATGATGATAACCATCTTTGATGTGTTCAAGCGCAAGGAAACTGAAGGGTGAGCTGGTGCGCAGGGCGGTTTCGCTATGGTGAGATAAGGTTTATATGAATGCGGTAACAGTCCAGCAGTGTTGTAGTCATCACCAATCATCCTGATCCGAAAACCCTGCTAAAATCCCAGTTCTACCTGATTGGTAGAACTTCATTGAACTAGGCGGTTAAACCCGAGTTTTACGCGAGGAAAACGGAAAATTAATCAGTCATATATTAAAACCGTCAATCTTGCTGCTCCTAGTGCATGGGTTTGAGCATTCCATGAGCATGCTTCATCTGCTTAACGAACGTGGCATGGCCCAGACTGCAGATAATGACGAATGTTGATGATATCTCACTGAGGCGGGACTAAGGCGAATATTTCAATCTGAGGTGACTTTTATTTTGGGGCCGATAACCTGGAAATGGAGAAGTTTATTCTGCCTGTGTTGGGACAGCTTTTACACTTCTGCGCAGTGTTGAAAAACATATGGCCAAAATTCGGTGAGAAAATGTATTTTGGGGATAGATTAGATCAACAGAAACTATCCCGGAGAGGCAACGTACTGTCTCATTTAGGGAAGAATCGAAGCTGCCGCAACATCTCGCCAATATTCTGGCCATCGTTTGCAGACTGTGACTTATATATTTGAAGTACCACGCCTTGCCATGCCACGGTAAGCCACGGTGCCGGTCTGGCAATTTCCCGCGCGTTCTTAGACGTCAGGATATTAAAGGACCACCTGCGTCAATGCAGAAAGTACTTTTTATAACGGAAGTCTGTGCCACTATGGCTGCACCACGAGAAAAAGCCGAATTTTGGTTGACCGGTGCTCAGAACTGCCTTCGCGGGGAGAAGTGCTGCAGCAATATTTTCAGTCCCACCGTGTGGATAGGCTTACCCAGAGGTAGGTCAAAACACAGATCGTCCGCGAAATGATGAAGGTGTGGAACAAACCCCGTATTCTCACTGCACCGGAGTGGAACGTGATTAAGCTCAACAGGAAGCTTGACCAGTACCAAAGGCAAATTCTGGAGGTTCACGCCGGAAATTGACAAGAAGAATGGATTTAGGGACAACCTTAACAATCTTTTTGACCTTGCCTTTGCCGGCACCATTAAGATCATCAAAACCAAGAGGATAAAGACATTCTCTAGACCCAAAGGGAGCCAGGTCGCCGAGGCGTCATGGTGGTATTCGATAAGTTCCCTTCTGAGAAGGAGGAACGAGCTCTTCAACGACAACAGTAGGCCGAAGCTTTAAAGGGCCCGCCGTAAGATTACACAGCAGACCGAGCATGAGGCAACTGCCCAGCTGGGATACTCGCCTACCGACAACACACAACTGACAGATCAGGATGACCCGCAGCCCTTGGCCATGCCTTCGAAGCGGCCCTGCAGGAGAGCCAAGAACATCGCCACTCCTGGTCAGGCAGCAGCCCTCGATCGGACCAAGCTCAATGATTGCTCTGGAGTTCACTTCCTATCGGCGACGGCTTCGGTCCTCGGCCACGACTCCTCTGAACTGGCGATCACAGAAGCTCGGGCAGGCGCGCACGTAGATCGCAGAGGAAAGTAGATCTCCATTACGGACGAGATCTAGCATTCTTTCTTCGCGTCACCCAACCTGGTGGTCCACTGGGACGGCAAACTGTTACTGACGATGGAAACGAAAAGGTGGATCGACTCTGTCATTGTAACCGGTCCAAGAAGTGCCGCCAAGCTCTTCGGTGTTTGGAAGTTGCAAGTAGAGCCGGAGCAACGCCAGCCGACGTTGTCGCGCTTTGTCTGGAAGACTGGGAGGTTTCGGACAACGTCGTCGGCATGAGCTTCGACAACACCTCCAGCAATACTGGACAAGTTGTGGGAGCAAACACGCTTCTTCAGCAGAAGCTTCAGTGACGGGCTATTCACTTTGCTTGTCGTCATCATATTGTCGAACTGGTGGCAGAGGCGGCTTTCTCCACACGCTTCGGTCCGTCTTCGGGACCGGGATCTCCTTGTTCAAGAGCTTCAAGAAGAGATGGAGGCTCATTGATTGGAACAAGTTTGAACCTATGGTGTATGAAGACCTGGAGCCAGCAGTGGCCGAGACGTTTTTCTCTTCCAATGATCGTTTCGTTGCCTTCTGCCGTGAGAAGCTCGCCGAAATCCAGCCTAGCGATGATTATCGTTGGTTCTTTGAGGTCTCGATTATCCCCTTTGCTCAAGAGCCTCCACGGGGAATCAAGTTCCCCAGCCAGGTGCTCTCCAACGTGCCAGATAAATGGTTCCATCGCGCCAGATGGATGGGGCGCATAATCTGCGGGATCAAGATCTTCTTGCTTTGCCATCAGTTCTGCGTGACTCTCAGTGGATTGGGAGCACTCAAGCGCTTCGTCTCTTTCATGGTTGTTTTGTACGTCAGTGCATGGTTCTGCTCTTCATCGGCGGTCAGCGCTTCCGTGCACGACCTGGCCGTTCTGCAAAGCCTGATGTGAATGCTGAAATTTCGAAGGGGATCTCCAAGGAGTTTGCCGATCACCTATTATCTATTATGACATTATAGTCGACATATGATTTATTATAACAATCACCTATTATGGTGCCCCAGCGAAGAACTGGCTGGTGTGTCGTTCTTCGACGAGGGCGTGCCGTGTGAGATGAAGACGAGGATGATCGCGGCACTCCAGGAACAGGGATCGGAGAGTCCTCCCAGCGAGCGCAAGTGGATCTCGCAGAAAAGGAGGTTCTCGTCCCAGGCAGATCATCGTCGACTTCATTACCGCAAAGTCGGTGGGCAACCTGAAAGCCTACGGCAGCAACATGGACTTCCTTGCCGCCGATACCGCTGATTGGGAGACAGCACCTGGTTTCACGAACGCTAAGGAAGTCCTGTGCGGGATCGCGGTAGTTAGCGACTTCGCCGAACGAGCTGTGGCTCTTATCCAAGTATACAACAAGGCACTGACGAAGGATGAAGGGAAAAAGCAGTACCTGCTGCAAGTCGTCGAATAGCATCGTCGCCAGAACTCCGAGACCACTAAGAGGACTGAAGTATCATTTCCACCTAAGCCACACTGCTGCCGACAGGGTCAGTGACCTATGACCTGAGACAAAATGCGAAGTGTCTTTCGATCCAGTGTGTCAAAAGGAGTACTATGATGTGCATTTTATGCATATCGTGCGCATGGTTTAAAAAACTGAAGCACAAAACACGTTTGGGGGCATTTCAGACACATCTCTCCCTGAGCGAATCTCCCAGGGATCACAAGTCCATGGAGAATTAGTTCTTGCTGGGGATAAATGAAATGGTGTTCTTTGAATTTAATGGGCTCGGAATGCACAAAAGCCGGCGCGAATTTCATCGAAATAAAATAAAATCCAGCACAAACGACATACAGTCTTCGTGTGAAAGTGCTTAACCCTATTCCCGGCAGGGGGGGGCGGAATCCGCCCCCCCTCGGGTTTTTTGCTTGCCAATTCCAGGCTTTTTGACGCAGCTTCATGAAACTTGGTGACTTTTCCTAGCTATTCCTTCTACGCGCCGTGACAAAATTTCGAAATTCTATTTTGCTCAGGGGCGGAGCCAGGCAACGTTTTTGGGAGGCACCTCAGGTCATTTTTGGCCATGTTGAGGGTAAAAGGAAAATGTCTGCCAAAAACAGAGTTTTTAAGATAAAACTTAAAACTTTATATGAATATATAGCTAAATAGTTGGGCAATGTGCATATGTAATTTTGTTTATCTGAGGTCACTTTACAAGGTCAGGTCAAGGTCAAAAGTCAAAATTTGTTTTTTTGCAATAATTTCGGCGCCGTTTTTTCAAATGCCAAACCCGCAATATATATGACGTAGAAGGGTGCCCTCTACTTGTGTACCAAGTTTCAGCTTGATATCAAGTCAGGTCACGGAGCTATGACCTAAAATGTCAGTGCACGTACCCTATATCGCAAAAGCCAAAAAATGGATTTTTTGGAATAGAGTGAATTTAATCGATTAAAAACGTTTACAGAAAATATTGAATGCACACGACATCATTCCAGGTGACCCCAAGGTCACTGGAGGTCATGTAAGGTCAAAGGTCACAAGTTGATCTGAGAAACGTGTGACCATGACAGTTCCCCCTTTTTTATGTCCCTGGCACCGCCTATGCTAACATTATACAAACATTGTGATGCGATTTGTACTTCTTTAGCATAACATGACTAGCAGAAGCTAAAAAAGTGTTTTGGCCTCTTTTGTTCATTCCGTTATTGGAAAACTAATCCCCCTATTTTTGAAACCCTGTGAACGCCTATGAATTTTCTCAAAATTTCAAATTTGCATACCCATGGTAAAAGCCCTATCCATAATCTCTCGATTGATGCCAGTTTCATCGAAATCGGTCCATAAACAAGGGAGTTATAAGAAGTCAAAAAGTACCCCCCATTTTGACATTTTTGCCCCCCTGTATCCACAAATTTCAAAATTTTGAAAATTTCTTTTTATCAAAATGTAGTTCACGTCACGGCAAATCGATTGCCGTTTGTTGCGATGAAATCGGATAAGTAGTTCTCGAGATCTCAGGGGGGGGGCCGAATCCGCCCCCCCTGCCGGGAATCGGCCATACCGTCTAGCCCTCCGGGAATAGGGTTAAGAGTGCTGGACCAAGGTCATATTTTGCACACATGATTTCCTGCAAAAGACATATCAGTTAATGACAGAGCGCTGTGGAAGTGTTCATCGTAATTCGCCCTTATATATGTTTTTATATATATATATATATATATATATATATATATATATATATATATACATATATATATATGTCCTTTCCGTAGGAATATATATATATATATATATATATATATATATGAGTGGACAAAATTCAGTAAGGAGAACACAAATGCGGGGGGTGGTCTCAGCCAAGCTCTCTTCGAATTCCCCCCTTTTTTTTTAAGCCCTGGGTGGAACTGTCAGCTTAAACTACTTGTGTTCTTCTGTACATGCCTTGTGCAAAATGAAGACAACTAGGCATCATGTAACGTTAAATGTGTCTGGTACCTTGCTACAGTTCGCCTGATCGCAAGAGGACTCACGGTGTATGTTCATTTCCCAGGTTTTCTCGGGAGGAGGGCATAGTGAGAAACCGTCGGCGAACACGGCTAGGGGTGTCCGTGTCGTTGTGCCGTCCTGCCGTTGGCGGGTTCCACTCCTGGCCGTCACGTCGGCTAGGTCTCACCGGAGACAGCCACGTGCAGTGGCGCAGCCAAGGTCTTCTTAACGGAGGGGCCGGGAGCTCAGTGTGACCTGAAATCATACAAAAACCGCCGCTGGGAAGACTATGTGCAATGGTTTTCGCAAAAAAATGAGGGCCTAAGGGGGCCCACGCCCCCCGGGCTCCCTTCTTTGGCTGCGCCGGTGGCCACGTGCCTTCACCGGCCAGCCTGGCTGACACCCCAGTCAGCTAACCACAGCCCTCGCAAATCACATTTAAACGGACCAGAGGCGCAGTCAGAATTTTCTTAGGGGGGGGAGCTCAATGTGAACTGAAATCATACGGAAACCGCCTGCTGGAAAGACCATGTGCAATGGTTTTCACAAAAAGCGGGCCTAAGTGGGGTGCCCTGGCCCCCCGGGCCCTCCCCTCCCCCTTTCGCGGTGCCGTTGAAACGGATTGAAATTTGCAAGTCAAGGACTCCTAGGTTGCCCTTGGCATGGCATTTCCATTCCCATTAGTTCTAGAAGCTCTAAATCCTGGTCAAGAGGCACTTTAGAAAGAGTGCTTTGCCCGCTGCGGCCTGGGCACAGGCGAAACTTCCCCTAAGTTCATCAGAATGCAAATGTCATTTTGAAACTTACTTTATACAGGGTTCCACCAGGGGGAGAGGGGGTCGGTGGATGCTTCTTATTCAGACATCTGACTGGAGGGATTTTACCACCCCATGATTGCCGAATGTAGACTCCAATATTCATATCCGAAAACCTAAATTGCAGCTGCTGGATATTGCAAAACCACCGGCGCAGTCAAACGGAGGGCCCGGGGGCCCGGTCCCCCCTTAAGCGCGCATTTTTTGTGAAAACCATTGCGTATCGTCTTCCTAGCAGCGTTTTTCGTCTGATTTCGAGTCACAATGAGCTCCAGGCCCTCTCCTTAAGAAAATTCTGGCTGCACCCCTGTGTAAAACCATGACTTGGCGTTTTTCCTCCCTGCTGTTGAATCTGGCAATAAATGGCAATTATACTGATATTCAAAACTGACGCAATATGAGACAGGATCATGCATAGCTACCTATATGCATGCTAGCGCTTGTGCGACGGTTGCAAGATCAAGATGGATATAAGAGGTGTCTTCAGTAAGCACGCGTACGTATTTTGTACGTTATCGAATACTAACAAACTAAAATGTTATAAAACATGGGAACTTGTGTTCTAATGTGTGCATCATTGACTTAAGATCGAACAGAAAGGCACAAAGGAAAGGCACTGACCGAGCCACGGGACAGGTCTGGGAGCATGGGCGCAGTCAAGGGGGAGTCCGGGGGGCCGCCCCCCCCCCCTTAGACCCACAGTTTTCGCGAAAACCATTGCACATCGTCTTCCCGGCAGGCGGTTTTCGTATGATTTCAGTTCCCACTGAGCTCCCCCTTAAGACAATCCTGGCTGCGCCCCTGTTTCGGGGTAATCTACAAGTTGGCATCCTTTCGCCATTCAAAATCATTACCCGTGACATTGGCACCACAAGCGATGGTGCAACTATCTTGCACAGACCTACAGTAAACGCATCTTGGCGGTCAAACTTTTGTCGTTTTCCAAAACGAAAGCTTAACTGTCAGAAAATTTAAGCGAAAGGACAGTAGTATATGTAGTACCAGATGTCGGACAGGTTAGGGTGGTCTGGTAAGGTTTTATTAGGTTTGGATATACATTAAAAAAACTGCCAACAGACAAGTTGTTCGTAATCTGGCTAAGCGGCGTAGCCAAGGGGGGCCAAAATGGCCATGATCCAGGCGCGGGTCGGGAAGGGGGGGGCGATGGGGCGATCTATCCCCCTCTATCCCGCTGGCTCAGTGACGTGGTCAAAGGGGGGCCAAAGTGGCCATGGTTCAGGCGCGGATTTAAGCAGGATGGGGAGGGTGATGGGGGCGATGGCCCTCCCAGGCCTGAGAGGATCTTTGCAAAAACGTGACTGGTTCTTGATGCAGCCAAGGGGACCTATGGGAGGGTTAGATGACCCCTGAGACGCACAGAAGGGCCTCTGAGACTCCCATGGGGGTTTCAGAGACCACAATAGGATTCCAACACGACAGATTGCTCCTGAGACCGCCAGAATGGTCGCAGGGCACCTGAGACGGCCAAAATGAAAGCTGGAACCAAGATGAATCCGTAGGACGGCAAAGGAGCCCATAAAAAGCCATAGGGGCCCCGAATAGGTCCAACGGGCCTGTGTGAAAAGCTGAATGTTCCTGATGTAGTCAGACAGCCTCCGGGAGGATGAATGAGACACTAAGACGAAAACATTGCCCCTCAGATGGATAGAAGGGCGCCTGAAGATCTCCAACGGTCCGTGGGATTGCAAGAGGGGCCTCAGCACGGCAGAGGGTCCATGAGACCGCCCTAAAGTACCAGAGAGGCCCCTGATACGGCAAGAACTTAACAGGGTGCCTAGCACGGCACAAGGAGACCCTGGCCAGCCAGAGGGGCCCCCTGGACAGGGATTGGTTAGTGACCCTCTCATCGTCTCGAGAGGGGCCTCAGATGGGCTATACTGGTCTTTTTGAAATCCTGAGAAGTTTCTGATGTAGTCAGGGGGCCCGGAAGGTCAGGTGCATCATGAGACGGTAAGATGGGCCTCTACATGGCAGATGGTCCCTGAGACCGTCAAAAAGGTCAGAGGGCCCGCTGCGAGCGTAAGACGATAAGGGGACCTCAGAAACGGTATGGGAGCCCTGGACGGCCAGAGGGCCCCCGACTGTGTTTGGCAGGCTCCTAGCACGGAAACAGTCCCTCTGAGACTGCCAGTGAGGCCCCTGAAGCGTCAACAAAGACCCCCTGATGCTGTCGTGGACACTGCACAGGGGTCCTGGAATCCACAAAAGGTCTTTTGTAACTGTCAGAAGACCCCTCAGACGGCAAAAATGTTCCCCAGAGACGACAAGAGGGGCACCTAGAACAACAGGGCGTTCACTGACAATGCCCGAAAATTTAGCAACGAAAACGAAAACTGAGCTCCGCCCCCCCCCCCCTTAAGAAAATCCTGGCAAAACATAGATAGAAAACCTAAAAATCTAGGTGGTTCATTTCCCGAAACTGGCCTCAAGGTCAAAGGTCAAGGTCATCACGAGTGCTGAGAACTTACGTACCCATTCATACCATATACGAGGTCTGTCCGAAAAGTAACGAGACTGGCTTTATAAGAACTTTATTAGAAAAAATTGAAAAGTACCAAAGTCACATTCCTTCAAAGTAATCCCCTTCCAGTCTAACACACTTGTGCATTCGCCTTTTCCAGGATTTAATACACTCCTGGAAGGCATCTTCTGGGATCTTTCTGAACTCCGTCGTCGCGGCCGTTTTGATGGAATCAGTATCAAGAAAATGGGTTCCCTTCAGAACAGATTTGATCTTGGGGAAGAGGAAAAAGTCACAGGGGGTCACGTTGAGGGAATATGGAGGTTGCTCCGAAATTGCAATGTTCCTTTCTGCCAGAAACTGGCGAATACTCGTACCGGAAACGAAGAGACAGAGTCGTGAATGGAAAAGCCCTGGATCCCCAAGGCCAAAGAAAGCAAGGAAGTCGAAGTCGAAAGTGAAAGTGATACTCATTGTGTTTTTCGATATTCAAGGCATCGTTCACTTCGAATTCTTACCCCAAGGCCAAACAGTGAACCAAACCGTCTACAAGGAGATTCTTTGGCGCCTCGTGAGATCAGTGCGGGACAAGAGGCGGAGCATTTGGGAAACCAACGCATGAGTGCTCCATCACGACAACGCTCCAGCTCACACAGCCCTGAGTATTCGCCAGTTTCTGGCAGAAAGGAACATTGCAACTTTGGAACAACCTCCATATTCCCCCAGCCTGGTCCCCTGTGACTTTTTCCTCTTCCCCAAGATCAAATCTGTTCTGAAGGGAACCCATTTTCCTGATAGTGATTCCATCAAAACGGCCGCGACGACGGAGCTCAGAAAGATCCCAGAAGATGCCTTCCAGGAGTGTATTGAATTCCGGAAAAGGCGAAAGCACAAGTGTGTCAGACTGGAAGGGGATTACTTTGAAGGATTTTGACTTTGGTACTTTTCAATTTTTTCTAATAAAGTTCTTATAAAGCCAGTCTCGTTACTTTTCGGACAGACCTTGTATACCTACATATGCCAGATTCGCCAGTGGGTGGTGCCACCTACCACCACATAATGAAAACCAATAGATAGAGCCCACAAAAATTTAGGTGGGTCATCTGCCGAAATTGACCTCAAAGTAAAAGGTCAAGGCGAAACGAGTTGCCTTTGGCCTTGATCTTGAGGTAAATTTCCGCGGATCACCCTCATATCCTATCACTTCGCGGATCATCTCGCAGATCACCTCGTGTGCTCTATCTATTGACGCCCATCAGTCAGTGGTGGGCAAAGCCACCTATTCCTGGCAAGGCACGCAAATTTTCAACGTTCCTTCTTACTTTAACCGTTTACCTTGAGGTCAATTCTGGCGGATGACCCACCTATATTTTTACGAGTTGTATCTATTTGTGTTCATCACGTAGCGATACTGGACGTCAGCTACTCGACTTTCATGTGCTCTGTTTATTGGTGCGCATAACCTTGTGACAGGCGACGCCATCTCCTCATAAAAACTTACGTCAGTTTTCAACACTCTTTTTCACCTTGACGTTTGACCTTAAGGTCAATTTCGGTGGACGACCCGCCTAGATTTTTATGTGTTTTATCTGTTTGTGTCCATCACGTGGTGGTAGATGGAACCACCTAATGGTAAAAAGGTACGTAAATTTTCAACACTCTCTTTGACCTTGACATTTGACTTTCAGAATAACGTCGGAGAATGAACTATCTAGATTTTCATCTTTTCTGTCTTAAGTGCCCATGACTTAGCGGTAGGTGGCACCACCTATTCTTGCCTCATTTGACCTTGATCTTTGACCTTTTGAACTTAAGTGAAAATGGACCCAAGATTCGTAATCCCTTGATGCCAAATGGCCTAGGAACGTGTTTTCGTCAAAATATGTTATCGCTGTTGATTTCGTTTTCATTTTTGTTGCTAACTTCACGGATATTCACTGAGACTGCTAGAGAGGGGCCTTTTCAGACCGCTAATGAGCAGCCTCTAGCAAAACGGGCCCCTGGGACGACCAAAGGCGCTCTGAAACTACTAAACTTTTAGACGTCCAGACAACTCCTGAAATGGCCATAGGACCTAGCGCACTGCCAGAGGCGCCTCTCACGGCAGGGGCTTATAGAGGTTCCTTGTTACTGCCTGAGCGGCTCCTTAGACGGCAAAAAATTCCCTAGGGGCGACAAGAGGAAATCCGAGATCTTTAAGTGTCCCTGAAACTGCCAGATGAGGCCAGATTGAATTTTCCGAGGCGCCCTTGAAACTGCCATATGAGCGCCTGAACGTCCCAAGGGACACGTGAAACTGTATGAGGAACCTGAGACCAAGGTTGTCGATTTCTGTAAACGATTGGGGGGAGGGGCGAGCCGAGGGCCCGACAACCTAACGTCCCCTAAGTGTGGGTTTCTCAACGCATTTAGCCCGCTTTATTTTGACAAACGTAAATTTTTAATTTTTTCCTACTTTCCGTCAAACAAAAATTTGATTTATCTTCATACATACACACACACACACATATATATATGTATATATATATATATATGTATATATATACACATATATATATATATCTACGTACATACATGCATGTGTAAATAGAAGATAGGGAGACAGAGAGATACATTGCCTTAAACCTTCCCTTTACTTTCTGCCCATTTCTGACCTACTGCGGCCGTTCTTTTCGTTATTATTACTCATTTCCCTTGAACCCTATTCCCGGAGGACTAAACGGTATGGTCGATTCCCATCAGGGGGGGCGGATTCGTCCCCCCCCGAGATCTTGAGAACTACACGTCCGATTTGATCGCAACAAACGGCAATCGGTTCGCCATGACGTAAATAAAAAGAAGTCCTGTCACTTTGAAAAAAGAAGTTCTCATAATTTGGAAGGGGTGGATACAGGGATCAAGAACATAAAATCGGGGGTACTTTTGAACTTCTTATAATTCAGATATTTATCGAACGATTTCGATGAAATTGACGTAAATCGAGAGATTATGGATGGGACTTTTACCATTGATACACACATTTGAAATTTTGAGAAAATTCATAGGCGTTTACAGGGTTCAAAAAATAGGAGGATTAGTTTTTCAACAAATGAATGGACAAAAAAATAAAATAAAGCCACTTTTTGGCTTCTGCTAGTCATGTTATGCTAAAGAAGTGCAAATCGTATTGCAATGTTCGTATAATGTCAGCATAGGCGATGCCAGGGATTTGAAAAAGGGGAAAATGTCATCGTCACATGTTCTTCATATCAACTTATGGCATCTCACCTTAAATGACCTCCAGTGACTTTGGAGTCACTTGGAATGATCTGGTGTGCATTTAATATTGTCTGAAAACGTTTTCAATCATTTGAGTTCATTCTGTTTCAAAAATTTCATTTTCCGGCTATTGTGATGAAGGACACGCGCACTGACATTTTCGGTCATAGCTCCGTGACCCGAAACTGATATCGAGCTGAACCTTGGTATACATGTACAGGACACCCTTCTGCGTCATAAACATTTCGGGTTTGGCATTTAAAAAATAGCGCCGAAATTACTATTATAAAAAGAATTTGACTTTGACCTTGACCTTACCTTGTGAAGTGACCTCAGATAAAAAAATAGTATTCGTATGTTGCCCAACTACTTAGCTATAGATCCATCTAAAGTTTCAAGTGCTATCTTAAAAAAAATATTTTTGGCAGTCATTTTCCTTTTACCCTCAACACGGCCAAAAAGGTTGCCTGGCTCCGCCCCTGACCAAAAAAGAGTTACGAAATTTTGTCACTGTACGTAAAGAGAATAGCTAGGAAAAGTGACCAAGTTTCCTAAAGCTACGTCAAAACCCTGGAACTGGCAAGAAAAAACCCGAGGGTGGCGGATTTAGCCTCCTGCCTGGAATAGGGTTAAGGCGAAGAGAGAATATTGGGGGGGGGGGGCAAACCAATACACGTGGGGCACAAGTGAACATTGGGTGGGCCAGGGCTCCTTCAAAATAATATATATCGACACCCCTGCCTGAGGCCGCTAGAGGGCCCTGACACGGTCCGAGACCACCGGCCCCTGTAAGAGCAAGAGCGAACCTGTCCTAAGCTGGCAAAAAGTCTCCAGCAACTACAAGGGGGCAGAGAGGCTTCCGAACCAGATACAGACATGACATTTTAAATAGGGAGAGAAACGCAGCCGCCAAAAATCCCGCTGTTGTTGCCATTTTCTCGGATACTTTGTAGGAAAACAAAACGCAAAATTTTGTCAAATAAGGTGACGCGCTTAAATTTTTTCGGTTACTTTATATGGTAAGAAAACCGAAGAATTACATCAAACATCCCTCTTCGATCCGAGAACATCAACGTTTTTTTACATCTGAAGAGGAAAAAATGGGAGATAGCCGGGAGGGGGCCCTGCATTGACCATTCGTCCCCTGGCGAGATCATGGATCCGTTTCTGCCCTGGCCCCCTGGAGGTCAAGCCGGCTCCCCTGGGGCCGGCTTGGGGGCCGGGGCAAGGGGCCCCTTTGGGCCGAATGCCCCAGTACTTTTGGTGGTGTGAGGCACCCGTAAGGTGCCTTACACTGTTCGACACAGACAAAGCAAAATAAGACTGACTTAAGCAACAAAGTAGGCTTAAGGACCTGACGCAAAACGTACTCTGGAAATACAAGTGGCTTTTGTGTGCTGTGAAAAGAAGCCCGTGACCTGAATGAGCGTTAAGGGGCCGCTACCATGGGTATGGTTCTTGAAAAATGATTTTGGGTTCCCAAAACGCCTGTGGGGACATCCATACATTGCGTACGGGGGCAGGGGGAAGGAGGGAAGTCGTGACAGGCGCTTATGCCTAAAGTTCAGAGAAATTAATTTGAAAAGGTATTAAAGAACGCAAATCATGGATGGTTTATCGTGGCAACATCCTTAACCCTATGCCCGGCAAGGGAAGCTGAATCCGGCCCTACCCCTCGGTTTTTTTGTTTGCCAATTGCAGGGTTTTTCACACAGCTTCACGGAACTTGGTCACTTTTCCTAGCTATTCTTTCTACGTACTGCAACAAAATGTCGTAATTCTATTTTGCTCAGGGTAAGGGCCAGGCAACGTTTTTGGGAAGCACCTCAGGCCATTTTTGGTCCTGTTGAGGGTAAAAGGAAAATGACTGTCAAAAGAAGCGCTTTTAAGATAGAACTTAAAACTTTACATGGATGTATAGCTCAATAGTTGGGCAATACACAAATATAATTTTGTTCTTCTGGAGTCATTTCACAAGGTCAGGTCAAGGTCAAAATTCAAAATTTGGTTTTATAGCAGAAATTTTGTCGCAATTTTTATGTAAAATCCGGAATATATGTGACGTGGAAGGGTGCCCTCTACTTACGTACCAAATTTCAGCTCGATATTAGGTCGGGCCACGGAGTTATGACCTAAAATGCCAGTGCGCTTACCCTATACCAGAACAGCCGTAAAATGGAATTTCAGAATTAGAGTGAATTCAAATGATTGGAAACGTTTTCAGATAATATGAAATGCACACGAGATCATTCCAAGCGACTCTAAGGTCACTGGAGATCATTTAAGGTCAAAGTTCTTTAGCTGATATGAAAACATACGACCATGACAGTCCTCCATTTTTCATATGCCTGGCACCGCCTATGCTAACATTTAACGAACATCGCGATACGATTTGTACTTCTTCGGCATAGCACGACTAGCAGAAGCCAAAAACTGCTTCGGGGTTTTTCGTTATTATATGAGTTTTTAAGAACCTAATCTTCCTATTTCCGAAACCCTGTGAACGCGTATGAATTTTCTCAAAATTTCAAATGTATGAACCAAGGGCAAATGTCTCACCCATAATCCCTCGATTCATGCCAGTTTCATCAAAATCGGGCCATAAACAGCGAAGTTATAAGAAGTCCAAAAATATCCCCATTTTGACTTTTTTGCTCTTGTATCCACTCCTTTCAAAATTTTGAGAATTTCCTTTACAAAAATGTAGTTTACGTCATGGCAAATCAATTGCCGTTTGTTGCGATGAAATCGGATGAGTAAACCTCGAGATCTCAGGGGTGGCCAAATCCGCCCCCCCCCCCCCTGCCGGGAATCGGCTATACCGGGAATAGGGTTGAAGGGAATAAATCTGTTTTTTTCCGGTATCCCATAGTTACTGCATTTATCGACACCGCTATCGGTAGGCGAAATACAATAAAACAATGCCAAACAAAGGAGCCAATCAGCGAGCGGGGAATACGTAGGTAAACCCTGGACACACCCGATGCTTACCCAACACTCTACCTTGCTGTACTAGACGCAGCTATAAACGGCAGCAACGATTGTTTTGACAAACAACACTAACGTATTTCGATCTATCCACGTAATGCTTATCTGCGGGGGTAATTTGTGGAACTGCAGCGGTATTTGCCTGAGTCCATGATGGCTGCGTTCATAATTTCGGTGTTCGTCAGCTGCTGTCAGCTTCGACATCGCCAAAGCTAACGATACGCTTACACGTTTTATCGACAATTCTAGTGTTGGAAACAAAATGGGGTAAATGGATTAAACTTGGGCTGGCAGCCAGCGTACATACCCCAATAATATATGCGCAAACGAGAGCGAGTTAGCAAGAACAAATGATACCTTTGCTTTGATTCATAAAAATATGCTCTTCAATCGTACATGTGCGATTAAAAATCACGATTTGAGTAGATGCACTCCCTTTAATAGAGGACCTTGCTCCAGAATCCGACTTGACACAATTTTAATTGGAGGGTAGCGGGGAAAAGCAATTGGTGGGTGACAACGGAACAAATAAGTTTCGATTATTGCTGATAAAGCTGATTTTAGGTGACTAAAGTCATGGGCCTGAGAACATGACTATGTTTAAGGGTTTAAACATGCTTAAGTTGTGGGTGCCCAAGTCGTATTGTGGGTGCCTATTTCCACTTCGTGGATGCCGGAGCACCCACAAAGAGATATAAAACCACACCCCTGGCCCCTACCAGCTTGCAGGGTGCTTTACTGCTTCTTTGTAGAGGGTTTCCTTCCGGTCCATAAAGGGCCCCTGACGGCCTCTGGAGGGACCTCCTTTTTTTCTGTAAGAAGGCCCCTGCCGGCCAATAGAGACTCCCCGTCGGCTTGTAAAGGGGCCCGCTAGAGTGTAAAGGGCTCCTGTTTGCATGTAAAGATTGACCTGCAGATCTATAAGGGCGCACCAGTCAGGTCGACAGGAACGTGTTAAAACTACATCAGGGCCCAGCAGGCAGTATCTCCGTTGTCCAACAGGGTCCTTTTTACAGGCCGGCAGGAACCTCCTCCAGAGGCCGAAATTTCCCTTTATGAGCCGGTATGAGGCCTGCCTTAGACAGGCATTACCCCTCCCCCCACAGGCTAGCAGGGTCCCTTTACATCCAACCAGGGGCCCCTGCTTACCTGTAGATCCCCCCACCGACCTGTAAGGGACACCCATCATGTCGGCAGGAACGTTTTTTTTTCAGGCAAGCAGGCCCTGTTAACACTACACAGGGGACCCTTTACAAGCTGACAGTAGTTTTAACCACCTGAGTGCCCATTGGTTTCGAGAGTCTCCATTCGTTTCCATGGCCCCTGATCCGATTTCCCCTTCCCGTCGAAATCCTTGCTGCGCCCCTGATTTGCATACCGAGTGGTGGCTTGCTCAGCAGTAGTTGGCAACGCCACCGTCAGGTGACGTTTTCCTTCTGTAAGGTGAAGTCAGCTCGTATACTACTGGCTCCGGTGGTCTTGTCTCCCGGGGCGCAGCCAGGATTTTCTTAAGCAGGGGAGCTCAGTGTGAACTGAAATCATACAAGAAACGCCTACCGGGAAGACGATGTGTAATGGTTTTCACAAAAAATGCGGGCCTTATCGGGGGGAGGGGGCGGGCGCTGGCTGTGCCTGTGCTTGTCTCTCCCCCCCCCCCTTGACTTCAGTTATGTCAGGTTTGAGTGAGACCTCGTTGGGACAATGGTGGAAAGGGTCAGCGGTTTGGAGCGGATGTTCACTGGGGACAGTTCTCGACATTTTTGTGATGAAATACATTAGCAAACTCGTTAAATCCGTTATTTCCGAAATCGAATAGTGGAATGCATAATGTGTCAGTGTAACATCCGAATCCAATTATCTTCTGTTATCGGGTCGGGTCAAGTGCCGGTTAGCCAGATGGTGAGGAGCCGGACAACAATCTGGCGCGTGGCAGGAACTGGGCTCGAGACACAGAACGTGCACAGGCATATTTATTTGGCCCGAGACTGAAAGGGGCAGCCAGGCATGGCGTGTGCGGACAAAACTTCGCATCGCATTTCTCCATACGCAAAACTTCTTAAGCAGCTCTTCGTATCGCATTTCGTTGTATGCAAACCTTCGTGCGCAAACCTTCGTACGCAGATCTTCGTACCGCAAATCTTCGTACGCATATCTTTGTACGCCAATATTCGTACGTTCAGAACTTCGTATATGCAAAACAGCATGCGAATGTCTTCATATCCGCAAAACTTCATGTGCACATTCTTTCGTATACGTCTTGTTTTTCCGTACCGCATTTCTCCGCGTACGCAAATCCTCGTATCGCATTTGTTCGTATACGTGGAACTTTGTATCTCGTATTTCCTGCAGGGAGGGGTACTCAAAATTTGCCGTCGTGTTGATGACCATACGAAAGGTTTCATGTTGAATTCTTATCGCACCGCGGCTTCAAATATGAGATGACTGTTTTGATGACGCAACAGGGCCTATTTTAGCACGTTAACTGGGTGGAAAATCCCCACCAGTCGCCGCCAAATCCTCCCCGGTACACAGCGAAATCCCCCCCCCCCCCAGTGGAAACGCTGTTTTGCCAGCAGCGCTGTCCGACTAGGTCTTTGATACGCTTCAGGCAGAGACTGTGCCTAACGCATGTTGAAGCAGCCATATTTTTATTCGCGAATAAAAATATGGAAAAGGAAAATGAGCACATAGGCGTTTTTTCCTTTTTAGAAAAACGCCGGGCAGGTTTCAAATTCCGTCACTTGAATGTGATTGCCGTAAAAAAGTGCGGAGATTAGGGAAAGACAATATATAGCATATAATACAGAGGATAACCAAGAAAGGCTCTTCATGCGTGTTTAGCGCTTGTGTAGAGCACAGATAAGTGGAAAGATTAGGGAAGGATATTGTATAGGATATAATATATACGATAACCAAGAAGAGCTCTTCATGCCTGTGACGATTTTGCTGGATTCCGTCCCGACTGGTTGAATTTCCTGAACTGCTGCGATCGCAAGCAAGGTAAAACAGACCGCGCAAAAATACAGCAAATCCGGTTCGTGGGCCCCTCAGATATAGAAGCGGCAGTCGACGACCTTTGTCCGGCTTGACCCCCCACATGAAACCTCCAAGACGCGACTCCTCTTGGTCCCGATGCACGCCACAAGGCGCACAAGTCTTTCTCGAACGCACCGGCTGCTCTTTTGGCCATTTGCTACGCAGCTCATCTACAGCCCTTTGCGCGTCCGAATTTTTCATTCGAATCAACTTTCGGGCGAAAAGCTGATCAAACTGACCCCGGGACTGCCCCAGGACTGCATTGCGCACTTCATTGCCAACAAACGGGTTCTGTTTGTTGCACCAAATGTCGGCAGTCTGGTCTTCGCAAAATTTTCTCGCCAACACTCCAGCACCGATGGACAATCGCCCTGTGCGCTTCAGTGTGGTTACTGTTGAACGGTTCATCCAGCTGCTCAGTGTCGTTTTACAATCGTGCTGCGAGCCCCCATGGAAACAGGCTAACTTAGGCCGTTTGGTCTTCCCGTATGTCCGCTCACTTCACGCTCGGACGCACGTTCGTTTCGAGCACACTGCGTCACGCTGTCTTTTCCGAATGTCATGTAAAAAAGCATAGTGCGCTTCAGTCACAATCTTTTCTGACAGATATTATCAATTAATTTCCCTTCATGCAGCGCGGTGGGTAAGCAGCCACTGCCACATCCCTGCTCTCTGCTTTCCCGGGTTGGACAGGTGCGAAAAATTTCTTTTTTATTCCATCTTAGTCAATTTTCAACGCCCGTTTCCGTAAAGATCGTTCGTATTCTGTCTGTTTCCCACGATACCAGCAAGTCTTCCTCGGTGCCCCTGGATCTTCATCCGTTTCAATCGATATCCTTCGATCCAGCTAGATCTCCATTAGTCTCTGTTCGTCTCCTTTGGTCTCCATCAGCCATCAGTCTTTCGGTCTCTCTAAATCTTGCCTGACGTCCATCGGTCTCCGTCGGGCTCAGCCGATCTCCGTCGATTCCTTTTGGTCTTTACCGGTCTCCACCGCTCTCCACCGGTTTCCGTCGATCTCCGTTGGTCTGTCGATCTCTGTCATTCTCTGGCGGTCTCCTTGGTGTCCCTCAGTCTCCACCACCGCGCATTTCCCTGGGAAATGCAAAAACCGGCGACTCCATGGCATGAGCGATGAGCACCTGCTGTACGAAGTATCATCATCGCCGTTCAAATTTCCACCTCGTCATTTCGATGACACTGTCTCTTACATACTAGCGAGACTGTGCAGTCGGGAGGTCTTCCTAAGCCGGAAGCCGAGCCCTCGAACAACGTTCTGCTCCACTGCTCGAGCTCTGGGCTTTTCACTTTGGCCAAAACTGTTCTGCAGCCTTGTTTAGAGGCCTTGTTAACGGTGGATAAGATCACAGGGTCCCTGCCATTTTCCTCCAATCCCGCACCCGTGCTTGGCGCTTTCCAGTTTGCATATCGGCTCATCTTTGAGGATTTGACGCATGTTGCCCTGACTACGGATTCTGGGCACCTGTCAGCCTTTCCAATATGAAAATGTAGGGACTCCTGCGCATTCATAGCGACCCACCACTAGCGTGACGCGTTCCCTTGTTTAAGCGGAAGATCAGCGATGCTGCGGCGCTGCAAATAAAAATACCGAATGTTTTTATACTAAATGATGCAACAATGAAAAAGAAACTTCCTTAAAATAATATGCTTTTGCAAGAAAATTCATTAAGTAGCGTAAATTAACTACGGAAATTACAATATTCTTCACAAGGGACCCTGAGATCACGTCGACAAAAACACCGCCGCGGTGCGGTGGTCGTGCGTAGAAATACGCAAATATTGGAATTTCCCCGGGTGTCCCGCCAACAAATCGTCCTGCAACTATAATTTGGGATAATCCCGAGTCATGAATAGTATACCTAACCAAAATGGCATCAGCCTGGAGCAGCAGGTAAGGTTTTCTAGTGCGCATGTTTTGTCTTTGTTTCTAAGTAGAGGGCTTATGAGTATTCATTGTAGTTCCTTACTTCTCGTCAGTTGGTGTGCATTGATCTCTGTTTCATTTCAGTTTGCCAGCTTGGACATCCGTGGAGGATTTCCGCCACCTCAAGCAGCCACGAGATATGTCCCGCCTCCACATCGCATGGACGGGTTTGACCGGACTGGAAACCAGGCCTTTAACAATTTTAGGGGTATGTTTTCAGCATTATTACTGGCCAGAATGGTACAATGATTGCAGCTACCCTCTGATATTTTGTATTGTTCTTACAGTGAATTGTACATATCACACGGTGCTCTTGGATTTGCTCAGTGGCCTACATTCGTGCATCTTTGCTGTTGCGCGCTGTTTTATGCTGTAATGCTCTTTTATGTTGTGTATAGTGAATGTTGAAGGACTGTTTAACTTGCTGTCTCTAGTGAAATCAAAAAACTGGTTTATTGTTGTATGTACTGTGCTCAAAACCATGTACTTCATGTATGCCTGCACCATACTGCTGCCAGAGTGTGATCCATTCTTTACTGGACTGTGAACCTAAAATCCATATTTTTATGCACTTGGGCACATCTTGTTATCTTAGGAATACCACTGCTCATGGCATTTCAATTTGTTCAAAAATTATACTTTGGGGTTCAGCTAAGGAATTTGTTGGCTGCCAGCCGATCCACTGCAAATTATCAGGTTATGCCCATACCTTGTGAAAAATTTTGATTTTTGACATTGTTTTTAGTTTAGTGGTCTCAGAAGTAATTTTTGTGAAAACAAATACATGAATGTGTTAATGTCAAGCAATTAATCTGAAGAGGTAAGAATATGCTGTCACTAGGGTTTTTAATTTGCTGGCTCGCTTAAGATGTGAGTATCTGTACTATTTCAAAGAAATGTTCTATGTCAAGAAAGGATCACAGGGTCATGTGAAACATTTTGCTGAGTGCACCTAAAAATGTTTGCTGTGCACTTTAAACCATTTTGAAGATAGGAGTTATCTGTGTTTTGATGTCTTTTTTGGTGGCTTTAAAAGAACTGAAAGTTGACCAGAACTTTAGTTTTCCACCTCTTTGTTGTTAACATTGTGGCAGAGCATTGTAATGGTGTATCCCTAATAATATTGTTAAACGTAAGTTGTTTGAACTATAAACATGAGGCCTTTCTCATTTCAGCAGGCCTTTCTCATTTCAGCATTAATGTCAGAAATGTTAATTTTAGAGTATATTGTGACAGTGTGATTTTGCTTAAGTTACCCTGTTGTTGAGAGAAGTACTTTGTTCCTGACTATGTCTTGTTCTTTTCATGACAAGGCAGTTCTGTTCCATCCATGTATGTCTCAGAATAGGACCAGACTTCTCAAAATATTCATTATGTAACCTATGTACTCTGCCATTCATTCAGAGGTGTAAAATTGTTGTTTCATTATTTTCTACCAACAGCCTGTGTGAGGCAGCTGCCAGTCCTGGTGTGTACTGTGCTGGGCTGAGCTGCGTCCTCCCGACAGGTGGCGGGTTCACGCGCGGCGCGGCGCCTGGCCGGCCCGGCTTCGGCGGCGGGTTCGACCCGCGCGGCCCGCCGCCGCCCATGCCGCCCGCTTTCGACCGGGGCTTCAACCGCGGCGGGTATGGCGACCGGGACCGCGACCGCGACCGCTGGACCGGCTACGGCTTCTCCGACCGACCTTCCAACGGGTCTGCGCCCGGCGCGGGGCATCAATTTCGCGGGAGGACGCTGCCGGCGCCCGGCCCGTGGCGGCGGCCGCGCCCTCCCCGCGCGTGCTGTGATGGTCTGGATGCCGGTATCCTTTGTCACGAAGGCTCCGCTCCTCCGTCCGCCGGCGAAATTCATGCTCCGGTCTGCAGCGCGGCTCGGCGCATGGTTGTGCTTAGCTAGGTGGCACTTTGCCCATAGCACGGCATCCCTGTCTGTGTCTGCTCGGCGTGCCCTTCCGTGATCTGCCACTCTGTGGCCATTCTCTAGCGCCGAGGTGTCGGCAGTCTTGGGTCTTTGGAAGTCGCGAGCCGTTTTGCCTGCTAGGCTGGAAGGCATATTCCTGTTTAAATGAACTGTTAGTTTTTATCATGCTTTCTGCTTTCAAAATTTTGGTCATGCCTGCAAAAAACGTGGAATGGGATAAGCTGACAGAGTGGGAGCCTTTGAAGCATTCAAATTTATTGTCGATAAATGCTGTCATAACTGCTAGACATTCGGGACAATAAATATTTTTGTAATGTAGAAGCATTGAGCAAAAACTGATGAACATGTTCATGGACATGTTCTTTCAAAACCTAGCACGCTGTTTGTGCTGTTTCGGAGCATCATTGTCTCCATTCCTGCTCCTTGTTTGCTGCCTGTTGCCTGTCCTGGTATTAGGCTGGTTGTTTGGTCTGACTGTTCAGTTCATTGTGCATGATTCAGCCGACTTGGCACAAATTCACATTATGATTTTTTGTACTGTTAGGTGTTTGTACTGTGTTAAATTATTCCTTCCAGTGTTGCTGTGATTTTTGCCATGTTTTTCTCAAAGCTGTGCAGGATGTGTGTTGGGATATCCACTAGCACGGAAAGTGCTTTCTTTTCTCTGATGCCAGTTGGCATGCTTGATTCCAGTCATGTGATGCATTGCTCCTGTTGTCTTAGCATTACTACTGTTGTGCCTGGGCATGTGTTACGTCTCTTGACTGAAGTCTTACAGTCATGCATTGTCCTCGGCAGTCTTGTCTTCATCTTTATCTCATCCCATCTACAGGTTCATCCAACAACCCTTGCAGTTTTGCGACCTTGCTCCGTACATGCGTCAACCACGTTCTTATTCATTGCCATTTATCTTTGTTGTTGTCGACTTGAGCGTTGTATGACGTTCCGTTATCATGGTAACTGACGCAGCGGGAGAACAGATGACTTGGCATCACTGCGCGGCAGCGCTGCGCCGATCGATGACCTGTCAGCCGGCTATGAACACCTGCCAGCGGTGCCCCTCCCCGGGTGGTGGACTGCCCTCCCCGCTCCCTGCTCCCTGACGGCGGCCGGGACGCGGGCAGGTTCGGCGGGCGAGGCGGACGGTTCGACCGCGGCGGCGACTTCGGCTTCGGCGACCGGCGCGGCGGCTCCAACAACTGGAACAGCTACGGCCGCAACAACAACAGCCGCTCCGGGTCAGTGGAGACGGCCGGGGCCGCTGCCAGGCCGTGTGCCTCCTCACTGCTCACTCTCTCGGTGCTCACTCCCTCACTACGCACACTCTCACGACCAACTCCCTCACTGCTAGCTCCCTTGCCACTCACCCCCGTACTGCTCACTCCCTCACCCCCACTGCCACCTAGCCTCACCCCTCACTCTCTGACCACTCACTTCGTGCTGTTTATTGGCCTGCCGATTGCTGCAGACAAAACGGTTAGCTTTCAAAGTAAGCTCTGCCCCAAAGCCCTTAAGGTTCAAATACCCAGTCCCCGGCGGTTGGTCTGGCGGCGTTATGCTGTGACGCTGAGCGTCCGTCGACCGGCGCCGCTCCAGCCCGCCGGGCCCCGGGCGCCGGCGTGCCCGATCGACTGTCCCGCACGTCCGTCTCCCGACCTCAGTTTGATCCGGTCATGGATCGCGGGCGCCAGTCTGCCGCGGCTGCTGGTCTCCCGACTTCAGTCGGACGCGGTCGGGCGCTCCGGGCGCCAGTCTGCCCCAGCGCCGGCCCGGGACGTCAGTCGGGTCGGAGTCGAGCCCTTCTGTGGGTGGGCCAGTGTTTATCTCTGCCGCTCTCTGGACGGTCGCGCCCCGTGCCCCCGCGTCACGCGCCTCTCCCGCCGCAGCGCCAGCGGTGTGGTGCGCTGGGGCGAGCGCGAGGAGGATCTGCGCATGAACGACCGCTGGAAGGAGCCGAACGAGGCCGACTGGACGGTGCCGCTGCGCCGCGACGCCCGCGTCGAGGAGGAGCTCTTTAAGAACGTCAGTGGCCTGTTCGTGGAGAAGCCACGTTGGGGATCGCTGTGCGATCGCGCGGAAATACTGAATATCGACACATTTGTTTGCTATACTCTTCATGATGTTCATTTGCGAAAGGTCGGTTTTACATTTCTTGATGCGCAATTATACCACACGTCGTTCAGTTGTGTTAGCTGTCGTGTGAATATTACCGTAACTGTGGATATGCCAGTGGCCGTATTGACAGCGGACAAAGCCTTGGAGATGGTGCGTTCTCACGGGGATGTCGATCCACAGACCAGCACCGGCATCAACTTCGACAAATACGACGACATCCCGGTAGACGCCACCGGCAACGACGTGCCCGAGTGCATCACCTCGTTCAGCGAGCTCGATCTGACGCCCATCATCATCGAGAACATCGAGCTGGCCAAGTACACCACGCCGACGCCTGTCCAGAAGTACGCTTTTCCGATCATCCTGAAGTCGCGCGACCTGATGGCCTGCGCCCAGACCGGCTCCGGCAAGACGGCCGCCTTCCTGGTGCCGCTGCTGAACCAGATCTTCATGAACGGGCCGCAGGGCAACGCGCCGCCCGAGTCCAAGGTGAGTGGCCGCCGGTGCGGGCGAAGGCCGCCTGGCCGAGGCCCTACGCTGTTGACAATGGAGAGCTCAGTCGTAATGGCAGCCAGCCCGATGGGCGTGAGCATGTGGCCATGGGTCATAGGAACCGAGATACTTGTGATGGACGGATATGTTTGAGTGTTCTAATGTCCATCAGGACAGCTGTTAAGTAATGTGCCAGTCCATCAGGACAGCTGTTCAATAATTTGCTGGCAGTTGATTGTTGTGTTTGGAAGCAAAATACCTTGAACGTCTTTTAGCATTTTCTCTGATATTCAAGAGCCTCGCAGGAAACTCATTGATTGCCACTTAGAGATCCAAGCTTCTGCCAAAGGTTGGTTGGTTGTCAAAACCTTGCAGTTGGTTGCAACATTTCGACGTGCAACCGATCAGTTCTGATCGACTCCTGGCAGCCACCACTCCACTCCGTGTCCCCCCCCCCCGCCCCGGCTCTGCCGTTGACCGCGCCGCCGCCGCCGCCAGCGTCCGATGGGCGGCCGCAAGAAGCAGTTCCCGCTGGCGCTGGTGCTGGCTCCGACTCGCGAGCTGGCCACCCAGATTTACAACGAGGCGCGCAAGTTCTCGTACCGGTCGCACGTGCGTCCTTGCGTGGTGTACGGAGGCGCCGACGTGGGCGGCCAGATGCGCGACCTGGAGCGCGGCTGCCACCTGCTGGTGGCCACGCCCGGCCGCCTGGTGGACATGCTGGAGCGCGGCAAGGTCGGCCTCGAGAATTGCCGCTACCTGGTGCTGGACGAGGCCGACAGGTGAGTTAGTGGCCGGCTGGCCTGGTCCTGGACAGATGGGCTGTGGATGGCGAGCATGATTGTGACGGGCCAGGCTCGTAAGGATTGGTGCGATTGATTGTTTGGTTATTGAGGCTTAAGCGCGCACTGAATACGTGGTAAAACTTGATCCATGTTCATTGAATACATCGGGTTGTGCTTTGAGCACGGGCCTAAGTGTAAGTTGTTCTTTGCAGTGGGGCTTAAACCGCTTCGGACGGAAAGCGTCCGCCTAAAATCACTTAACTCTTCGACCTGAACAAAATTTGCCGAACCCGACCAAGACTTGGATGCTTGTGAATTTCCGGAACATCTGTCTGTATAAAAATACACGGGGTTCGCTTGTCGGGTGGTGACGTGCCGGCGCCGTTACGGCACGGACCCGGCCGGCTGCCGGCCCACCCGGCACCGCTGACCGCCGGCCGGCGCACCGGCAGGATGCTGGACATGGGCTTCGAGCCGCAGATCCGCCGCATCGTGGAGCAGGACACCATGCCGCCCACCAAGGACCGGCACACCATGATGTTCTCGGCCACCTTCCCGAAGGAGATCCAGGTGAGGAGGGCGGCCCACGCCGCACCAGCTGCGGCTGGTCGTGGAGCTGACCATCAGGCGTCGTCGGCACTTCCGCGCTGCCCGGTCTCGGACGTGTGTGACCATTGCTGGTTTGTTGACTTACTGCTGTCATGTTTAGTAATTGCCAGATTTGGGTTATATAAACAAGACATGCAACACCCCAGGCGTCATACTGATGTGTTGCGTCATCTGCTCGTACCATTGAGGATCGAGAAACAATTATGTAATTCTTCTTTGTCACGGTTCGTACGCGTCGGCTACCGTGAACTGGGTTGTGCTGGATTTCTCGGTAGCTCGCGCAGCAGTGAGCAGCAGTTGTTACGTTCCTATTTGTCCTCTGTTCGGTAGCGCCTGGCCCAGGACTTTCTGAACGATTACATCTTCCTGGCTGTGGGCCGCGTGGGCTCCACGTCCGAGAACATCACGCAGGAGATTGTCTGGGTGGAGGATGACCAGAAGAAGTCTTTCCTGCTGGACCTGCTCTCGGCCACTCAGAACAAGGAAAGCACCGGAGAGAACGGTAGGAACTCCGTCGTCGGCTGGGATGCTGGTGTGAATTCGTGGGATGTTAACACGTACCCCTCACTAAGACCTGACCGTGATAATTTGCATCTGTGCCAGGTCCCACCTGGCCACTACGTGACTGGAATGTCGCTTCGGCCGATATGAAAACCCATCGTTATGACGACCAGGCTTCGCGGGATCGGCTGTATGTTGCCTGTCCATGGCGGCTACAACCATCGGTGTCCCGCGTCCATCGACCCGACTATTGTTCTCCGGACGGGTAGCTGGCGGCCCTGTGCCGTGACGGCCGGGCGTGCGCTGACGTGTGACGCGGGCCGCCCCGCCGACAGCCGCCGAGTCGCTGACGCTTATCTTCGTGGAGACGAAGCGTGGCGCCGACAACCTGGAAGAGTACCTGTACCGGTACGCCGGCTACCCGGTCACCTCGATCCACGGCGACCGGTCTCAGGCCGAGCGCGAGCTGGCGCTCAAGAACTTCCGCAACGGCCGCTGCCCGATCCTGGTGGCCACCGCCGTGAGTGTCGCGGGCCGCGGACCGCTAGTAGCCGTCAGTAGCCGTCCCCTGGATCAGCCAGGACCGTCCACTGGATCAGCAGGGGCCGCCCCTGGATCAGCTGGAGCCGTCCCTCGGGTCGGCCGGGGCCGTCCCCTGGATCAGCAGGGGCCGTCCCCTGGGTCAACAGGGGCCGTCCCCTGAGTCAGCAGGGACCGTCTCCTGGGTCGGCCGGAGCGGACCTCAGGGTTGTGGGCGAACCAGAAGTGCTGTGCGTCAGCAGCCGATGCCTGGGTCAGATGTTAACTGTGTTTGGCCTCGTCATGGGTTAGACTGAAACTGTCATGGATCAGGCTGTGGACTACGGGGAACTGTGCTGAGTCACTCGGGAGGCGATGCAAGTTTTTATGGGACAGGGTAGGAATGGGCCGGAGCTGTCTCGACCTGAGTGGAAGGTCATAATTTTGGATATTTTTAGTTTTCAGGGCATGAGACGTTTTGTTCCCAAAATGTTTGGTCGGAGTAAAATCGATTCTTTTGTTCTCATTTACACGAAAAATTCCTGCGTTGAACATTCATTCAGCTATTCCAGTGTAATGACAAAAATGAATGATTTTTATCATGACTGAATCAGTCAGTCACCCACGAGGATGATCAGTCTGTTGGCCGTCCCAATGCTTTCCTCGGTTTAGGTGGCACTTGCACAAATAAATATGCATCGTTCTCATCACTGGCCAGTGTACACTCGCCACGTTGGCCACGCACAAAAGTACACTTTACTTAGTTCTGTTCTCAGTGTTTTCATTTTGTGCTCATCAACCTCAAGACGCGGAAGTAAAATTCGAACCTTGCCTGATTCAGGCCCAGTGATTGGCGAAAACTCGTAGGTTAGAGTGGTTGGCTGGAACAACTACTTGCGATCTCTTGTTAGTTGACTGAACCGTTCTGTTGCAAGTTTGTGCCCCTGTGTGGACGGCTGTGTACGTTTTGCCCTAAGAGGATTACCAGGATCCCTTGTCGAACATTGTGCACTGCAGCTGTTGCCAGCTGTCCTAGAAACAAACACTAGCATGTGTTGATGTTTGTACGGAGCTCGCTGTGAGCACCGTTCGGTCGGAACACCTGCCGACGAGACATGCAGGATAAAAACAACCGCAAGGCCAGGCGATCAGTGTCAAAACACGTGCGCTCAGGATCGGTAATTGAACGGTGGTCTAACCACGGAACGGATGCCCTGTGTGCGTTTAGCGTGACTGGCAACAACATGGGTTGTCCGCCACGTTGCATTTTTTGCCGAATACTGTGGCCGTGACCTGACCTGACCCGCCGGTGACCCGTGACTTGATCAGGTGGCGGCCCGCGGACTGGACATCCCGCACGTCAAGCACGTCATCAACTTCGACATGCCGTCCGACATTGAGGAATACGTGCACCGTATCGGCCGCACGGGCCGCATGGGCAACGTGGGCCTGGCAACCAGCTTCTTCAACGAGAACAACCGCAACCTGGTGCGCGATCTGATGGAGCTGCTGACCGAGACAAAGCAGGCGGTGCCGGACTGGCTGGAGAACTACTCGCTGGAGGTTCACAAGTCGTCGGGCCACGGCCGCCGCGGCGGCAAAAGGTCAGTGGTTATGCCGCTCGACTGGTCCTCTCCGTGCGGCCTGGCGTGGGATTGGGACGCTAGGCGTTGCGGGCGTCTGTGGCTCATGATGTGCTGATTTTGACGTTTGGCAGGAGGAAAGCAGTCGCCCGGGGCGCGATGCGTGCGGCCTGAACAAAAGAAGTGGCCCATTTTTCGCCTCAGGCGGTTTTTGTGACACGGCTGGTTATGTAGATCGTTCTGCTTGGCTGTGATGAATTCTCCAGTGATCGTTTCGTTTTCGAGCTTGCACCGTATCGTCGACCCACCTGTTCCGGCAGATTCGGCGGCGGTTTCGGCGGGCGCGACTACCGCCAACAGAATCGCAGCGGCGGTTACAACAAGGGCAACCAGGGCTACAACCAGAGCAAAATGGGCGGAGGTGGCGGCGCCTTCCCCGCCTATGGCATGGCCCCGATGGGAGGCATGTACGGCTACCCGATGCAGATGGGCGGCTACGGCGGCGCGTACGCCGCGGCACCGCCGCACGCGGCTGGTGGCACCGAAAACACCTGGTGGGGCAACTAGGCGCCGCCCGGCCCCGCGCGCGCACCCCCTTTTCTGTCCGCCTCTGTCGTAGTCTCTGTCGGCAGCAGCCGCGCCCGTCCCCAGGAACAGGATTTGAGTACAGCGCGCTGCGTCCCCCTCCCCCGTCCCGTTTTTCCCCTGCCGGCGTCCGTATTGCCCGGGAGTGTGGCCGGATGCGGTACTTCTAATGTGATTGTCGCTCGATAGATGGCACTACTGCTCACGGCTCGGGTTGGCCGACGGCCTGCTCGCCACTAATGTCCCCGTCACAAACGGACGGGTGCACACCAAAGACGCTGCGCTCGTGACGTCGGCGTTCGGCGCGAGCCGGCCACGGAGGGTGACGTCATGTGTGCGCGCGCACGCAGTTTTGGGGTGTTCGCTGCTGCCTCTTCGCTCTCATTTGGTGTGTGCGTGTTTACGGCGTTTTTAGAGTTATCATTCCGCATCGTAGTGGGACACTGTGGTGTGCTGTTTGATTTTCGTGCTTTTGCGGTGTAGAAGTACTTGATTACTCAAGCGTTATTATTTCCCTTCCTAATCCAGGAGATAGCTCTAACTATTGCGCCCCGCGGCGCTTAGGTGTTAATATTTCCACGTTCGGCGCTCCGGCCGGCGGTTGGCGCCGGTCGCGACGCCGTAGGAGTTATTGGTAAAACTGTTGTATTCTTTCCTGGCCGGGCGAAGACCGCCGACCGCCCGGGCAGCAGGCGCGACGCGACGCCGCGTGGGCCTCGGCCGGCCGCCAGGACAGCGGGGCCGCCCCGCGCGGCCGGCGGCGGCGGGCCACGCGCGCGGCGACGCGGCGCGCGAGTAGGGGATCCGGCGGACCGGGTCCGCAGTCAGCTAGGCGAGTGCGTCGGTTTTCTGTTCTGTTCGCCTTGTTTCGCCCGGGAGCGCGCCCGACCTGCGCGCGGCGCGCGGCCGCTCTCTCGGCTCCACCGTTTGGGTTTGGCGCGCGGCGGCCGGCGGACCGCGTCGGACCGGTGTTGATCTCAGGGCGTCCGCCGCCGGGGCCGGCCGGATTTGTTGTTTCTGGGACTCGGCGCCGCGAGCGCGCGGCCCGGCCCGGCCTGGCGAGCGCGCCCGGCGGCCGGCCGGGCGGCGGCGCGGGCGGCGCGCCCGTCCTCGGCGCCGGAGACACTGCCGAGTCTCACCAGGAACAAGTACAAACTGCGCAGGCGCGACCGACCGGCCGCGCCAGCCGGCCGGCGTCGGCGCTTCACCTGGGGCCGCTCTGCCGGCGGTCGTCCGGTCTGCTTCGTTCGTGTTTTGTAGCCTCGGCCAGGGGCGCCGCCGTACCGTGTACGGCGGCCGCCGCACGGACGCTCTCCGGGCACGCACGGCCCACGCCGGGCAGGCGGCGCCGCGGCGCGCGCAGCCGCAGCCGCCCGCCGGCGTCCGCACGGAGGGCAGACCGACTGGGCGTCCCGACACTCTAGGAGGCCGCGACCTGGGCGGCCGACTTATCATTTTTGTACGTGATCTTGCAAACCGCTGTACTGTGGGGCGACGGCGGCAGCGGCCGTCGGACGTGATCAAACAGCTGTATATCTTCTGATCGTAGCGGAGACTGCGGGCCTGCCGAAGGTTCGGCGTGCTGCTGAAATACAAGGAAAGAATATGATACCAAAACTCGGGTTTTCGCGCTTGGTAAGCGTGGTGTGTACCAGGATAACAGGAATGCGACCACATCACGGTGATCACAAACCTGTCACCGGGTTTCTAAGCATGCATGGCAAAAAAGACCGGCCAGACATTAACATGGCAGCACATTGAGGAATAAGACCGATGATAACAGCGGGATTACCCAGGGGAAAAGGCAAATTGACATCCCACAGTGTGCGCTCGGCCCCCTTTTTTCTGTCCCGAACTCCCGAACACTTGTTTTGCTCGGCGTGTTAAGCATTGTCTTGGTCAGCACACTTGCAGTCAACGTTTTCCCAGAATGACGTCACGGATCCGTGAAGGAAGACTTACGAGCGGTGGTCACGCCAGCTATCATGCCGGACCGTACCCTGTTGTTCCCGACGTGTCCGGCGGCCACGTCTCCGGTCGTCACCAGTTCGCTGAACAGCCGTCGTCCATCGTGCGGTTCTGGCGTTATGTCGGCCGCATTGGGACCAAGTACGGAGACCAAGACCAGGCCCTGCGGCGAACTGCGCCTCATGCTGGGACCAGGTCAGCACCACTCTGCCACTCTCGGAGTCTCATCGCTTAGTGTCATTAGTAAGTGGGTGAGGGCCAATCCGCATATACCATTCGGGGGAAATAACATGCTGCGAATACTCTGTTAGGCGAGGACTTTTTAACCACTTCTGACGCCTGTCGTGCGACCGAGAGTGACGATCAGTGTTGGAAACCGGGTTTTTCTTCCTGGTGTTGGAGTACAAATTGTATTTTGGAGTATAAAATGTTATGCGATTATGCGAGAAACATGGACTAACTAGGTGCTTTGCAAGCATATGTGGCCGGTAGGGACGGATCCAGTGGCTCCGTTTGGCGGGGGCAAACCAGTTTCCAGAGTCTACATGGTAGGTCAACGGAGTCGTTGACCGGTGGGAGGAGGAGGGAGGGAAGGCGGCTGGCCGTGGGTTCGGAGCGTACTTCAGCGGCCGCCGAGTACGATGAATGGTAAATCATCACCCGGGAGCAGACAGGAAGCTGGGAAACTTCAAACCCTGGTTGAGTAGGAATACCCACGTCTTTTGGGGGAGGAGGTAAATGACCATTATGGAGTACGATATTTGTCTTGGAGTACAAGTTTTTTGGTGCTCCTTGACACCAGAAAACGACAGTTTTTCCAACACTGGTGAAGATAGCTCATGTTCGCTCGCAATGACCTAGGAAGTGTTTCTTACGTGCTTTCAAATCAGTCTTTGGCCAGATTTGCAAAGCCCACGGTTAGCTGGCTGCTGGCCGCCCGATTACGCCTAGTTCGCACGCTTTAATAAATAACATCGACTGTTGTCAAAGGTTAGCAATGGGAAACCACTGTCACGATCGATTTCAGCGTGAATACATACCGGCGATTTTTAATATCCGAAACAATGTCTGCCATTTTTGGCGAAAGGCCGCCGGTTGGATATCGCCCTCGCCCCCCCCCCCAGCCGGCCATCGCTCCAGTTCAAAACGTCTGGCGCCAGGAACACCACAGCGGGCCGGCAGCTCTCTGTGTATTATCACGGAAATACAAAACACCGGCGCCCACCTGTCGGCCACGGTGCGGCGCCGCTCAAGGCACGTGACACGGACGGTCCGATTCAGATCCGCACACGCGGACCACGGCAACCGCCGCAAGGCGGTCCGGGCCACGCAGCCCGCGGGCGACGCGGCCACTCACCCCTCTCGGATATAACAGCTTGGTCATGCGCGAGGCGGGCGCCGCGCCGCCCCCGCCATCTACCGCCGCAGCGGGGAACCAGCGCGGCGCCCGGACTCTCCGTAACGCGCGTCAACAAGTCACGCAGGCAACAAACGCGTATGGCACAGCGGTAGGCGGCGCAGCGAGAGCGCGGCGGCCGCGGCGCGCGGCAGCCGCGGCCCGGCTGGCGCGCGCCGGCGGTATCACAGATGAGCGGCGGGGGGAGGGCCAGCGGCGTCACACGTCCAGCGGGTCCAGGGTGCGCGACAGGCGGGCCGTCTCGGCGCGCTTGCGCTGGCTGCGGCGGACAGCGTCGGCGCGCCGGTACGGCTCGTTCTTGAGGCCGAGCAGGATGTCCTCGAGCGCGCCGTGGTACACCTCCTCCTGGCCGAGCAGCTTCTTCTCGCGCAGGCCTCCGCGCGCGCGCGACTCCAGCTCGTGGATCACCTCGGCCTGGCGGCGGCAGAGGGGAGCCGGTCAGACGGCGGCAGCGCACGGCACGTGGACAGGGAACACAGGGTTTGCGGGAGGCAGTGGAGTGGGGTTAACGCTTTCACCCCGAGAGAATCAGACGCTACTGGGTCGGAAGAGGGACGAATACAACCACAGCCTCGAACAGACGGCTTTGTGGGCCCCCAGTGTGGCTGCTAGTGACGCGGAACAATATATGGAGACCCCCAGTGTGGCTGCTAGTGACGTGGAACATCATATGGAGACCCCCAATGTGGAGGCAGGCTGCTAGTGACGCGGAACAACATATGGAGACCCCCCAGTGTGGAGGCAGGCTGCTAGTGATGCGGAAAAAAAACACATGGAAGCTGGCGAATGACAGATGGGATATGCTGTCTCAGGCGGGAGAGAACCCACTAGCGCCTTGCTGGGCGCCACAAAACAAAACAAGTGAAACAAGACGACGGCGGCCGTCGAGTCGAACATGTGCCTCGTCGCGTCGAAGATGCCTCACACGTCGCGTGATGCCTCATTTTCACGCTGGCCCGAGAGACGACAGTGATGTGTGGCAGGCAAAGGCAAGCACGAGCAAAAACATGCATTCACCGATGAGGACGAGCGTTGACACCACCTCGCCTCCGTATGTGTTATGAGCCAGCGAGCAGTTTCCAGACCCGTGTTTAGTGCTCTGGTCCTGCGTTCACGTGTGACACGACCAGAAGTGGCCGAGGACCTGTGGTTCGATTTCCCTTAACGCAAGCATTTAGCTGAACTTTCACTTAGTACGGTGTGCGCGAAAAGCCAGGAATGCAGACTGGGGAAGGCTGTTGGGGGTGGTGTGCGATGCGAGGCCTCCGTAAAGCCATGTCAGTCGGGTTGAGACCCGCACCGTAGCCAGACTAGTACAGGGTTGCGCCAAGCCGTAGCCGACATCGCCGAACACCACCGTTAGCGGTCTCGTCGCGCACCCGTTTGGCTACGGCTTGGGCCTAACCCAACTCACGCGACATTTTCACCGGACGACGGCGACAGGCGCAAGTGCAGCTTCAAACACCTGCCGACAGGTGGCCAGAACGACGCGGCGTGACCGTAAGCAACTGAGGCGTGCGAGATACAGTGACAGAGGTGCTGGATGTGTCTTGCCTGAGCCCCCTGTGCACGGTGAATCGCGGGCCCGACTCGACTCGTGATGCTACGAGGCGCCAAAGGCAAGCCACCGGCGCCGTCTGACCGTGGTAACCACAGCGATAAGCAACGTCAACACACACTATTTCCGCATTTCTCCTGGACAGTGAAAGCATCACAAAGGCAGGTACACCAAACGACTGAAAATGTTCACACTGAGGAGAGCAGCAGCAGCCGAGTGGCGGAGTCCCCAAGCGTTCCTGAATCCGCACCGACCTGCTGCTTTTTCGTGTTGATCTTGTTGCGTTTGACGACGTTGGCCACATTGTTGTTGTCGCTCCTCGCCGCCGCCGCCTCCAGTTTTCGTCGCTGCTCGTTCTCTTTCTCCACCGTCTGTCGGCCGTTAGTCGTCAGCTGAGAGCCGAGCCACGCAGAGGCCATAGCGCAACAGACACGGAGCAATTCGTTGTCCAGCGCTGCTGCTGTATACGTCTTTATTTGACAGGTCTTCCGGTGAACGCGACGTCAAGCGTCCGACGCCCGCAAAGCTCGGAGCGGTTATATTACATAACAGCACCGCTTTCGCGACAAATGTTGCTCATATAAGACGAAGACTCCGCGTACCGCCGGTTGTTATTGGACGACTGACTGTGACGTCAGCAGGCATTCATCAGCTGATCTGTTGTGTCATTGTCGGTAACTAGATATAGAGGTGGTGTATTACAGATGGAAAGTGAATGTTGTTTGTTATGAAAATACTGTTTTCCGCGATAATGGTATGTCCAATACGGGACAAACGTTGAAAACAGGGGGTTTTGGGTGGGGTTAATTTTCTATATCGCAACAGGGGGGTTTAGGGAGTTTTTTCGTACCCGACCAGTGACTGCTAACGGTGTTATCGGTGGCTAGGCGGTGGCGGTGCTATGTGTGAATGTTGTGTTCGACGATATTGGTATGTCCAATACGGGATAAACGCTGGGAACGGGGGGTTTGGGTGGGGTTAATTTTGTATATTGGGACAAGGGCTTTTCCGGACCGGCGATTGGTACCGGTGTTATCAGTAGCCGGGCGGTGGCCGTGCAATATGTGAATGCTGTGGTCGGCGATATTGGTATGTCCAATACGGGATAAACGCTGGGAACAGGGGATTTGGGTGGGGTTAATTTTCTATATCGGAACAGGAGCTCTTCCGGACCGGTGATTACTACCGATGTTATCGGTGGCCGGGCGGCGGCCATGCTATATGTGAATGCAGTATTCTGCGATAATGGTATGCACAACAGGAGATAAACTCTGGGAACAGGGGGGTTTGGGTGGGGCTTATTTTCTACATCGGAACAGGGAGCTTCAGGGGGCTTTTCTATAGCGGGCCGGTAATTGCTACCGGTGCTATCGGTGGCCTGGCGGTGGCCGTAAAACTATAGGAATTGTAGACTGGTTTTCCACATTAAACCAGCGGGATGGGTGAACTAGGATATTCCGCCACCTTCCATTAACTGGGATTAACACTGTTTATGGGGCGTAAGGCTATCTTATACCGCGGCCGAAGCGCGGTATAAGATACTAGAGGCCACAGGCCGATGAAGGGTGCGATTGGTCTTGGCTCTTTCCAACACTTAAGGTAGATTAGGTTAGGTTGGTAAGGTTAGGTTAGGTTAGGTTAGGTTAGGTAAGGTTAGGTTAGGTTGGGTTAGGTTAGGCTAGGTTAGGCCAGGTTAGGTTAAGTTGGTAAGATTAGATTAGGTTAGGTTAGGTTTTGTTAGGTTAGGTTGGTAAGGTTAGGTTAGGTTAGGTTAGGTTAGGTTTTGTTAAGTTAGGTTGGTATGATTAGGTTGGTAAGGTTAGGTTAGGTTAGGTTAGGTTAGGTTAGGTTAGTTTAGGTTGGTAAGGTTAGGTTAGGTTAGGTTAGGTTGGGTTTTGTTAGGTTAGTTTGGTAAGGTTAGGTTAGGTTAGGTTAGGTTAGGATAGGGTAGGTTAGGTTAGGTTAGGTTAAATTAGGTTAGGTCTGTAAGGTTAGGTTAGGTTAAGTGATGTTAGGTTGGGGTAGAGTGCGGGAAAATATAGCTTCCTGTATTTGATATCTTTGAGATATTTTTTATTTCTTTTTCTGTTTAGTAATTAAGCATGTTTTTATTTTTCATTTTTATTAATTAAACATCTTTTCACTTTTCCATATCATTTTTTATTAAAATTGCATGTCTTAATATTTTACTTATATTTCCGGTTCATTCTATATCTATACTTTTGGATCATTTCACTGCTACATTGGATTGCCATTTCAGCCTTTTCCTTTATTAAATTCCCACTAACATAATGTATCTATTGCATTCTGTTCCCCTATCTTGTTAATTATCTATTCAGTTTCATTAGGAAACATGTAAGTTAATGGTCTTATATATCGATACCACCCAGTGAACAGGACTGAGGATTACAACCCATCTCTACTTTTGATGGGACAGCAACATAAATGGCGTCTCAGACGGCAGGAAGGAGTGAGCGGTGCATTATTGAAATGCTGTTTCCATGGAAATTACAATCTTTACATGTCGGGAATGACTTTTTCACGTAACAAGACTACATATTCTGCGTTGTAAGTATAGTTTTTCCTCAATATCGTAATCGTCACGCAGCCGGTGCGAAATGGACCGGTGACCCTCGGAGCGCTTTAGCTTTCAGCATGGCGCATGGCACTTTGACGCCATGTGAAGTCACCAAATCAGTGCCGAAAACCATGACACGGAGCTCCCATCTGCAACGTGCAATCAGTCAAAAGCGAGACGACCGCATGTCCAGGTTTCAGCCCCGAGTCGCCAGTCTCGGCCACGGACGAGCCCAGCAGCGGCGGGCCCTCACCTGGAACGCCTTGACGAAGCGGCTGATCGCGGCGAAGAACGTGGTGGTGTTGGTGGTGCGCGTGCTCTCGCCGAAGTGCTCCACGGCGCGGCTGAACGCCTCCTGAGCCGAGGTGCACTCCGCGCGGACTCGGCTGAACGTCCGACGCCGGGTCAAAGCAGGGCAGGTCAAGCCAGGTCAACTCAGGTCAGATCAGGTCAGGTCAGGTCGTTCCAGGCCAGGCCAGGCCAGACTAGGTCTGGTCAGGTTCAGTCAGGTCAGGTTGTTCCAGGCCAGGCCAGGCCAGGCCAGGCCAGGCCAGGTCAGGTCAGGTCCGAGTCTTGATAAGATCAGGGTCGGGCTACGGTCATATAGTCAAGCGAGGGCAACAGTAACTGCTGAAATGACCGGCGAAACCGATACTGGTGGTGACAAGCAATAGGATATCATGCTGTTTCCTGTGATTTATATTCGTATATCCCCCCTCCAAACGAACTTTATCCTGCATGCAATAGGCGGACGACGCCCGTATGTCCTGGCTCACTGTAGGCATCGACCACGCTGAAAATGTCTCATTTGCCCCCGCGATCGAAAACAGCCCAATATCACCCAGTGTCCTCATAACGAGCCGGAGCTAGCAGTCCTTTACCCTGTCTGGCGAGTTGACGACAACGACTCGGACACCAAGCCGCACCCGTCCCCCAGCGCAGTCGGCGGCCGGGCCTCACCGCAACTTGTCCTCGGCGTTAGCCAGGAAGTCCCGCAGCACCACCTTCATGGCCTCGTCCTTGACGTTCTGGCGGACGAAACCCTCGCGCCGTGCCGCCTCCATGCCCTTCTCCAGCTCCTGCACGTCCGCCACGATGTTCTCCAGCGAAACTGCACCAACCGCAGGCGCGGCGTCACTCTTACGTCACGTCCCCGGCCATACCGCGCTGCTAGCGGAGCCTCGTCGGCGGTCGGAACGTTTCCTTCACGCCCAACTGCCAGGCTACGAACAGCAGAGTCCAGACAATGCGCAACCCAACGAACAAACGAAACCACGGTACGACTCGACCACGTCATGAGACGGGATACGCATACAATGACAGTGGAAGGACGCCCATTTTGAAAGCGGAAATAAATTTTAAGCCAGCAACTTGAAAAAACTTGTCACGTTTCATGGGCACAATCTTGTGTAACGTATCCATTCACGAAACAAGCATAGGCCTTGCCAGCGTCCGGCCCTGCTACGGCAGAGCCAGCCGAGGTCACGGTCCCGTTGGCCGGTCAGCTCACCCTGCGCCGCCCTCTCCACGTAAGTCAGCTCCGAGTCGAAGCCGACCGCCTCCGGCACGCGCTCGTGGATCGTCTGCGCGATATAGTGCAGCAGGCAGCGTCGCTTGTCCGACGACTTGGTGTCTGTCAGGTTGTCCAGCGACTGCAGCTTGAACCCGTACGCCGGGCCGCGCTTGGCGCTGTTCATGTAGTTCCCGAACGCCAGGATCACCTCGAGCACGCGCCGGAACCGCTTCGAGCTGCACATCGAGTTAGAGGCGGCCACCACCGCGTGGATTTGCTGCAACGCAGATGACAGCACCGTTAGAGATTCGAAAAAACGAACCAGCTTCGGCGGTTTATCGGTGAGCTACGTGTCTCAATGTGACGGCAACAGCAGGATTGCCGTGTGCCGGGGAAATTTCTCTAAGACCCATTTGACGAGGCAACGGGCAGATAATACATGTTTTACAATTTATCACTGTCCGACATTTTAAGTCAGATGATATTCCTTGCGCACAGCAGAATGGATTCTCTTAACCCAGTTGCGTTGACCACTGACCGGCTGTATGAGGTGTATATTGTCGAAGAAGTTGCCCATGTAGGCCATGACGGAGAGCTTGTTGGCGAGTCGTTCCACCTTGGACAGGTGGATCAGGTACTGATCCTCGTCAGTCAGCGCCGACACGTCCTTCTTGTCGGCCTCGTACTGGCGGTACGCCTTCGTCTGACGGCCGCCGGGGGACGCTGTCATCGGGGAGCCAGGAGGAACAGCCACGGGGCGACGGCGGGGAGGAAGGAGACACAGTCACTGGGGACGGCGGGGAGGAAGGAGACACAGTCACGGGGGACGGCGGGGAGGCAGGAGACACAGTCACGGGGGATGGCGGGGAGGCAGGAGACAGTCACGGGGGACGGCGGGGAGGCAAGAGACACAGCCACGGGGGAAGGCGGGGAGGCAGGAGACACAGTCACGGGGCGACGGCGGGGAGGCAGGAGACACAGTCACGGGGGACGGCGGGGAGGCAGGAGACACAGCCACGGGGGACGGCGGAAAGGTAGGGGCCACGGCCGGGGGATGGCACAGTCGATCCAGGGGGACACACCGCCAAGAGACCGAAGGATACATATTTGCGGCGACACATGGCCGAAACACCGGCAGATGACAAGCAGAACAAAACAGGTCTACCAACGAATTTACACAACTGGCTGTTCTCATTTCATGACAATGACAATGAGCTACTCTTCAAGATCTCTCTGACGGCCCTAACCTCTTCTTCCGTGGGTACCATCCTCTGCAGCAGCTCCACCATCTCCAGTGGTAGCTCCTTCAAGCTCAGCAGGTTGATAGCCCTGACGACTTCTTCCACGGGCCGGTCTAGCTTCCTCCGAGATATTGCTGTGGTGGAAAACAATACGCATAAACACCCTGGTAGAACCCGCACAATTTCAGACACATAATAATCGCCGCAATGACCGGTTCGTCATGTTGAGCTATTACAACCCGAACCTGCTTCTTTGATGGCCGATGCTGACTGAGCCTACGGCTTTCCAGAGTCTTCAGCCATGTCCACGATCTTCTCACAGACCCAGCCTCCTGTCCTCCGTCTGGTGTCGACCGTACCCAGACCTTCCCCTGTCGTCAGCCGGACAATCAACGTCCTGAGACTGATCCATGTTCCTCAGTCACGCGTGCGCCCTCCTCCGACAGACTTACGCTCCTCAGCCGGGCATCGATCGTCTCCAGACTAACCTGTGCTCCTCTGCTGAGCTTCAATCGCCCTCACACTAATCAGTATTCATCAGCTGGGCCTTAGTCGTCCTCAAATTAACCCATGTTCTTCTGCTGGGCATCAATCGTCTCCAGACTAACCGATGTTCCTCTGCTGGGTATCCGTCATTCTCAAACTAACCAATACATAACAACTGGACATCAGTCGTCCTCAAACTGACCTATGTTTCACTGCTGGGTATCAGTCGTCCTCAAATTAACCTATGTTCCCCTCCTGGGTATCAGTCGTCCTCAAATTAACCTATGTTCGTCCGCTGGGTATCGGTCGTCCTCAAACTAAGCTATGTTCCTCTGGTGGGTATCAGTCGTCCTCAAATTAACCTATGTTCCCCTTCTGGGTATCAGTCGTCCTCAAATTAACCTATGTTCGTCCGCTGATATCGTCGTCCAAAAATTTCAAGTTCCTCTGTTCTGGGTATCAGTCGTCCTCAAATTAACCTATGTTCGTCCGCTGGGTATCGGTCGTCCTCAAACTAAGCTATGTTCCTCTGCTGGGTATCAGTCGTCCTCAAATTAACCTATGTTTCCCTGCTGGGTATCAGTCGTCCTCAAATTAACCTATGTTCGTCCGCAGGGTATCGGCCGTCCTCAAACTAAGCTATGTTCCTCTGCTGGGTATCAGTCGTCCTGAAACTAACCCATATTCATCAGCAGGACATTAATCGTCCTCCCACTAACCTATCTTCCCCAGCTATGCATTTATCGTCCTCCCACTAATCTATCTACTTCAGCTGGACATCACCGGTCTTCCGACTGACCTATGTTCCTCAGCCGGGTGTGCTCCAGCAAGGAGGTCTTCTCGGGCCGCTTCATCCGCTTGCTGCCGAGCGTCGTCAGGCCGTCCACGGAGTCGGCTGCGCCGTTCGCCAACAGGCTCGTGCCAATCTTGAAGTTCTCCTCGAAGTCGCCGAAGTCGATGACGTTGAGTAGCTTGTCGTCGTCCAGCTCGTTGAAGACGGTGCCACGGACCTGTAGCGTACGGGAGACTCACAATAACCCATAGGTAAGACAACACTTCACAGAACAATGGCGAGTACATGACATGACATGCCTCAGGGGCGCCAAAACATGCGTTTGCAAAGAAAACGCAAGTGCAAGACTTCAAGCATTCCCTTGAAGTCTTGGCGAGAACTCAACCAAACAGCCGATGCAGGGAAGACATCGGGTGCCTTCCCCAGCCGTTCACGCCCGTCCGAACGGTGGCAACGGTGGCTCGGGAGTTCCGACCCCGCGGCGGCCCCTCTCCAGCGCCCCAACCGGCCCCGTACCCACCTGGTTGGGCTTAAGCGCGATCCAGTTGAGCGTGGGCAGTTTGTACTTGGTCTGCAGGCGGCGTTTGATGGTCAGCGAGCTGTCGGCCGGCAGCTGCAGCTGGCCGGGCGGCGGCGGCGGAGGAGGCGGACCACCTCGACCCGGCAGCGACGGGCGGCGGCGGAGGTGGCGGAGGGGGCGGCGGAGGGGGCGGAGGCGGCGGAGGAGGCGGGGGCGCTGCGGCCGCCGCCGGCTGCGCTGAGGCCGCCGCCGCCGTCGCCGACCCGCCACCCTCAGCCGTCGGCCGCGGCAGCGTCTTGGACAGCGTCTCCAGCTCCTGGATCTTGGTCTCCAGCATGGACTGGCGTCGCTGCGACTCCTCCTCCTTCTCGGTGACGGCGCGTCGCAGCGTGGTCACCTCCTCCGTGAACTGGCGATAGGGGACGCCACCGGCGTCACACGGACAGCGATGGTCACCGAACTCCAGCCTCAATGGCTGGCACTGCGGCGTGCGTCACGCGCCGTCAGATCGTCACGTCACGGCGTCACGTCACGCACGTCAGATCGTCGCCACACCGGCTCAGAACTACGGCAGGAGCAGCCGCCGCAGGGCAGTACAGGAAGCCTACACGACGAAATGAGCGACAAACAACGCCCAGGACGTTGATGTGTACATAATATACCCAGCATAGGCGAAGCGACCTGAACACAATGTTAAACAATTGCACTTGCAACCAGCTGTCCCTTCTCCAGCAGCAGGATGTTTTTATCGTGTTTTTGCTCCAGTAGCTGGTCTTACCCAAAGTGCCGTCGCCGGCAGCTGCCGAGCCTGCTCCAGCAACAGATGGTCTCCGCTGCTGAGTTTGCTCTAGCAGCTAGTCTCACCTGCTAAGCCTGCTCCAGCAGTTGGTCTCACCTGCTGAGCCTGCTCCAGCAGCTGGTCTCACCTGCTGAACCTGCTCCAGCAGCTGGTCTCACCTGCTGAGTCTGCTCCAGCAGCTGGTCTCACCTGCTGAGCTTGCTCCAGCAGCTGGTCTCACCTGCTGAGCCTGCTCCAGCAGCTGGTCTCACCTGCTGAGTCTGCTCCAGCAGCTGGTCTCGTTCCCGCCGGACCTCGGCGGCGGCCATCTCGGCGTCGGCCAGCTTCTGCAGCGCCTGCGCCTCGGCCTCCTGCAGCTCCTCCTGCGTCTGCGCGAGCTCCGACTCCAGCTCCTCCACCCGCTCGATGTAGACGGCCTTGGTCATCGAGTCCTCCATCAGGGCGGCCACGTCGAACACGTTGTCCAGGTAGGCCGAGATCTGCACCTGTCGGCGGCCGGGCGGGGCCGGTCAGGCGTCGGACAGGCCGCAGCTGAGAGGGGCGGGGCCGGGGGCACCTCAGGGGACCGGCAGCGTCGTCAGTCCTGCCCGCGGAGCGCCGGACCAACAGCGCGCGGACGACGGTCTTGATGGTCATGAGCAATCGTCCGGGCAATACGTGAAAATTTGTCGTCGACTCATCACCACACCTAAAGGCGAGAGAAACGTCGACGCACGCAAGCGCCCGGTAGACTCTGACGAGTGAGCCTGCGAGAGCAGCCCGCGACGTCCCGCCTTAACGACAGCGTCCGTCAGCGCTGAGGCGGTCCGGCAGGTCAGCGTCCCGCTGACAAGACATCGCCACTAGGTTCCCTCACCCCAGGTCGGCGCGACGGTCCCAGCCTCGCTCACCTGGAGCTCCTCGCTCTCCGTGTTACGCAGCTTCTCTAGATACTCGTCCAGCCCCAGCATGGAGAACTCGTACTGCAGGTGCACCCGGAAGTTCATGTCCTCCACAGAGTGAACCACAATGTTGATGAACTGCATGCAGGCCACCTGTGGAGGAAGCAACAATTTTTCCGGGTGTCCACCGTAGACAGCACTTAGGCAACGACCCGTGACATCAACAACCAAGACACCCGAGACCGCCCGCAACCACACTTTTTCTTACTTCGGCAAACGGTCAGCAGCACACCGCCTACAGCGCGCTTCGTCTCATGAATCAGACGTTATCGAACTAAGGCTGGCGCTGTGTTCAGCACATCCCATGTTCCGAGGCCAATCCCCAAAATTCAGCCACAACAGGCCGGTAAAATTCCAACGTGACGCTGGTTCTCAACACCGAAAAAGCATCCAGCGACCGCAGAGGACACTTACCATGAACTCGATCTGAAACACCTCGTACTGGACAAAGTACTTCATCAGGGTCTGGAAGCGCCGGTCCTCGGCGCACACCTCCTTGAAGTTGGTGAAGGCGCCCAGGATGATCTGGTGGCCGCCCTTCACTAGACAGATGGCCGCCAGCAGCTCCAGCACCAGAGCCTTCGTCCTGCGCACCAGCAACGACGGCGGTCAGCGCCGCCGGACAGGCGGACGTCCGTGAGAGGCGGTCAGGGGACAGCAGGGCAGTCCGGCGATCTGCTGCTGTTTCAGAACAGGCTGACCAGAAACACTGCGAAAACGTCCGCGTACACCACTGTTGCAGTTTGTGTTCGTGGTGATGGCTATACAGTGTCGAAAGGAACATGTTCATGCAAGGAGATGCATCCTATGCCGAGAAGAAAAAGCCATGAACACCACTGCTTACGTTTGCATCACTTCCCAGTTGCCACCAAGTCGCTGAAGAACACGGAACACGTACAGATATGGAAATTATCACCAACAAAATGTCAAATGATTACTGGAAAACAAACCGACAACAGCGATCAAAACCGATGGGCTACGACACCCGCGAGTCGCAACCCAACTAGCTACATGGATTCGACTAAGGACACGGGTGCAGAAATTTGGTGGGACATGCTTTGCTGCGCCTTGCTGCATGTCAGGAACGACTCCGTTACGTATTTTACGCTTCAAAACCGGACGGGAAACAGTCTGTCACATTCGATCTATGCAACTGCGGCTAATGTAAGGGCAATTTGAAAACAAAGACATAAAATCATCTGTACACAAGCAGCAGGGTACAGCAATGTCTGCTCACTGTTCGTTACACAGATGTTCAGTGCCGACGTCTGCAGCTTGGTGAACGGGGAATACAGAGGCAGTTATTCGGTCACGCTCCATCAGCTTCAGCTAAAACTTGAACTCAACCAAACACGTCAGTCCGTCCATTGCCGCGCAGCCGACTTTCTCAGGATTTTCCAGACTTCGTGCCGCCGCGCGCGACCCACTCCCACCCGGCCCCTCGGCATACGGGCAGTCGGACGAGTGGGGCATCGAGTGGTTTCCTGCGACCCGACCCGTCAATAGGCGATAAACATCGACGGTCCGACGTCGGAGCGCGTCCAAGGGCCGGGGCCAGCGAGGTACGACACGCCGCGGGCTCACAGGTCAGACGTCCAACGGAGCCAACCGGCGACAAGCCGGGCGGAGCGCATCCGGTCTGAGGTACTGCCCGGTCCCCGGCTCCGGCACGTACCAAGGCGCCGGCCAGACAACAATGAGCATCGAGGAGCAGCCCGAGCCAGAGCCGACCGGGCCGACAGTAAAACACCAGGCAGAGGCCCGACCTCCGCCCGGGACAACTCATCGGCCTTTAGAACGGCCTGAGCCTCTCCGCCAGCTCTGCAGTGATCAAGAGTTAAACGCTTTGTCTTCTGCGGAATTGTTTCATTTTGCCACTTCCCGAAATCGTCGCCCTCTCGTGCACTTTTGGTATCACGTGCCACCGTGAGTGTCACGCTGCAGTCACGGTGGCACGTTGACATGACGCGCGAGGACGGGCCGTTAACATGACGCATCCAGAAACCTCGCCATGATTTCACAACCGGAAAAAACGGCACATCCGTACCGCGCCGAGGCGGACAATCGTGTCGCTGCAGTCATCAGACCGCTGCAAAAACGTCGGCGACCTATCAGGCGACATCCTCCAAGCGCATCCGGCGTGGAACGCCTCCAACTGACGGTCCCGGCACAATATCAGAGGGCACAGTACCGGTACAGTACCATCGCAGGCCCGAAAACTACCCCGTTTGAGATCACATGGGGTTTCCCATCCGGCACGAGGTCACGGGAGAATACCATCCAGAGCCAAATCAGAGGGGTTACCACCCCGCATGAGATCACAGGGAAACACCACCCAGTAAGAAATCAGAGAGGCGCCACCCCACACGAGACCAGAGGGGAACGACCAGCCAGCACGAGATCAGAGGGAGGGTTCCGCCGGACTCCAGGCCACTGCCGTCGCCACACCCGCCGCCCCCGGGCGCCAGCCGGCCCGACAGGTGTCCGCCAGCTCCCGCGGGCCGGGCGGCCGGAGCCGCGTGACCGCCGCCGGCAGCAGACGGCGCCCGTCCATTCGGACCGCGGTCACCGGGGGTCGGCCGATAGTGTCGCGCTGCTTCAGCGGCGCAGAACGCCCACCGTGCTCCAAACGTCAACACGTGTGGCCTCGTGGCTCCGTCTGTCCGCGGTTCACGCAGTGCTACGGTTGCTATGGGACCCCAGACGGATCCCAGTAACACGTCCAGGCCATAAGTCCCTATGCGGTAAAAACAAACAAACAAACAATAGGAATGCGGCAGACTGGTAGTGGTCGTGGGGAACGTGACAGGGAGAAACACAACACCGCGGACTAGAGGTGTGACACGTGATCGAGGGCAGAACAATACCACGGACCTCACTACGGCCACATGAACGGGCGCAGTACAATACCACAGTACAGACTATAAGGGCCAGGTGGCCGGGCGCAGTACAACACCACAGTCCACACTAAGGCCACGTGGCCGGGCGCAGTACCATACCGCAGACCAGTTGTGCGGCACGTGACCAACTCCACCACAACACGTCATCCTGGTAGGCCGTCACGTGGCCATCACCGGCAAGATGTTCCCGCGTGGCCCCAGCATGATATCAAATATCATGCAAAAAACGCTCCAGCAGAGGTATGGTATCAGCAATGAAAAAATCAGAATGGCCAGGGCGAATCTCCTCTCATCTTTAATGCAGCGACTGTGATTCCACTACTTCAGGGTGTTAAAGAGTGCCGAAAGGTCATTCGTTTCCACATCCGCCCGCAGTAGATGCCACCCAGACACGAACGTTTTCCCACCAGGCGCTCCTGCCGTGACATCACTCCGACACGCCCCGCAAAAGCCTGGAGCCCTCTGGCACGTGAAGACATAACGTCTCCGCCTCCGTGGCAGCTAATCGCTCTGTCCCGAGCTCGGCTGTAGGAGTCCGGGTCCCGGTTGCCGGCTGACGGCTCTTCAGGCCCCCCAGGCCACTCGCGGCCACTCCCAGCCGTGCCCTGCTGCCGGACAGCGGCTCCAGACCGGCGGCCGTCACGCTGACTCCGTGACGCCGCCGGCGGGGCCCGGCGCTGCCGTGACGCGACCCTGGGCCAGCCAGGAGGCGGCGGCAGCGGGCGCCAGTGGCCTCCACTCACCGCAAGCTCTTGTGGTTGAGGCTGAGCGCGATGTTGTTGATGGCCTCCTGGTGCTCGATGATCATGTTGAAACCGTACTGAAATCGACCAGGAGGGATACATCAACAGACAGCAGGTTTCGACCCATCGAGGACAAATCCTGACTACGAGGCAGGCTTGAGGAGAAAATTACCTGCTCGCCATGGCGAGTCATAGCGAGAGCCTACTTGTGGTATTCACATAAACCAATGCTGCGAGCAAGAGTTCCAGCGGAATACTAAAACACCAGGATAATTAATCGGTGTGGGCAGGCGAACTAGAAATTAACTCATTTCGCAGTAGCCAGTACCCATCACACAGCGTACATTTTGCTCTAATAGATCGGTATGGGGTTTCCTCTTGCCTGGGTAATCAGTACATTTCGTATATTTCGACCATAAGACGATGCCAGAGGCGCCGCCTTCTCGTTGGAACATAGACCGGCCGCCTGCAGGTAAAACGGCGCGCCTTTCGACCTCTAGCACCACCCTACATCATTACACTGGACCGGACTGGACCACCGGACCGGACCGGACCGTCCAGTGATCCAGTGATCCGATCGGACCGGAACGGACTAGACCGGGGCAGCCTGGAATGGACTGGACCTGACTGGACTGGATTAGACCAGATCGGACCGAGCCACAGCCGGAACAGACCATCAGAGGCCGGCGGCGGGCTGGGCCGGGTCGGTGCTGGCCTGGCTGGGTCGGTCGGTTCAGAGCCGGCCCCCTCCCCTGAGTCACGCCGGGCGAGCGGGCCGGGCGTCCGCCGGCCGCGGCCGAGCGGCGCCGGACGGCGGCCATTTGTTTCCATCGCCGGCCGGCGGCGATCCGTCTTCGTTGTCGGCGCCGCCGCGGGACGTCCGGCCGCGGCGACAACAGCGGCGCGGCGGCGGCGACCGCGGCGCATTCCGGCGCCCCAGTCCGCCGGCGACCCCCGGAACACACGCCCCTCCCTGCCGGTGTCGGCGTCCGGCGGCCGCGGGACATGGACGGCCTGCCCCGCCGACGGATCCTCCTGCCTCCGGCGGCAGGCGGTCTACCCCACGGCGGTGGGTGCAGCAGTGGGTGACGTCAGATGCTGGTCCTTTAAGCCTTGATAGAACTGCAGTCTGTGCATCGCAATAAGCCCGTCTTGGTACGTGGCAAAGCTTCGGCTCGGAAGACCCCCCCCCCCCCGCATAGTTGGTAGCCCCACAGGGGTCGCAGGGAAAGGGATAAGAAGAAACACCTAACGCCTGACACGCCGCCATCACGCCTACTTGGACCGGCAGACGACTTCCGGCGGCTGCCCGGGGAACCTCTCGTGCCGCACCAGCAGCAGGCCTTGCGGCGCCGTCCCCTGGTCATAGAGCCTCGGTTCTGGTCCCGGTCTGCTGGCCCGGTCCTGGTCCTGGTCCTGATCCCTGTCAGCAGGCCCGGCCCCAGTCCCGGTCTGCCTGCCGGATTCTGGTCCTGACCGAGGTCTGCCGAGCCGGTCCTGGTCCTGGTCCTGATCTCTGTCAGCAGACCCGGTCCTGGTCCTGGTCAGCAGACCCGATCCTGGCCCCGGTCCTGATCCCTGTCAGCAGGCCCGGCCCCAGTCCCAGTCTGCCTGCCGGATTCTGGTCCTGACCGAGGTCTGCCGAGCCGGTCCTGGTCCCTGTGAGCAGGCCCAGTCCTGGTCCCGGTCCTGGTCCCGGTCTGACCAGGCCTCACCGGTCCCGGCCATCCCCGTCTCCGTTCGTCAGGCGGCCGTGAGTCAGCTCGGCGTACAGTCGTCATCCCACGGCCGTCACGTCCCCGGCCGGAGACCCGGCCGATACGCCGAGACCGCAGGCCCGGTCAACACGTCCGAGACCGCAGGCCCGGCCAACACGTCAGAGACCGCAGGCCCGGCCAACACGTCCGCGAGCGGAGCTCCGGCCGCCGCGACACGGCCGCCGCGGACGGAAGCGCGCGACCAGGCGACCACACGCGGGCAAACCCAGCGGCCAGCGCAGCGCCCAAGGCCGGCGGTCCGGCCTAAGTTCCGGCGCGCCGAACCGGTGTCACTGGCCAAACGAGGCCCAACTACGCGCCAGTTGCGTGTTGGTGATTAAGCCGTCATGTCCCCGGCTGTAGCGGGCGCCAGCACGGGCAAATCAAGTCCACTGCGACAAACGGGCCGGCGCGGCCCCTTCCCGACACCGCGCTCCAACCGAACGGCCGGCAGACGCTGACGCAGCGCTGGGCTGCCATCTGCGGTCAAATCAATTATCTCCCACTCAGTCCCCTCGTCAGTTCCACGCAGCCGGCCCGGACGAGATGAGCTGACGCGAGATCAGATTCCGCCGCGCACAGCCGTCGCAGTCCTCGGCCTGACGCGGCGGCCCACCTTGTTGTTCATGATGGCGCGCAGGCACATGATGCAGACATGGATGTCGTCCTTGGTGTCGCCCATGTTGAGCTTGCTCATGTGACGGGAAGCCCGCTTGAGCCGGAGCGTGTCCAGCTGGTCGCTGTAGCTCTGGCGGGCCCAGGTGGCGCGCTCGAAGCGCGGCAGGCTCTCGCCGTCCTCCTGCTGCTCCTCCTCCTGCAGCTGTTGCGTCACGCGCTGCTCGTGTCTGCCGGCAGCGGCCGTGTCAGACGGCGGCGCCGACGCGGCGCTAACGCCACACCCACGCTGCCGCAGTGAATCAGGCACACATCGAGTCACAGTGGACCCTCGAAATACGAATCTCCTTTTCGCAGGCTCTGCTTTTGCAGTCATGCACAGTAACAGAGACAAAACCAGGCCGATACTGGTCCCGAGTTCTAATCTCAATTTCATTAGTGTTCCTTTATAAGAACGCATTGGCAATAACAAAGACAACGCTAATTCGGCAGTGCCGCATCCCAACCACATCCGGGCCTTGAAGTCCAAAATTCCGAGTCGCACCCTCTTCCTGTCGAGGACGGAGCGGCGCAACTTTGCGGGCCGCCCGCCGCACCGTGGCAGTCCAAACAATGGCGCCATTTCCATAAAACGCCGGCCGCCACCCCTGACCCGTGCGCCCCCCCCCCCCTCCCCTGTCGGGACAGCCGGTGCAGGACCCCGCTCACCTCATCAACATCAGTCGGAAAGAGAGGTAGTCGACCAGCACTTCCAGGCCGGCGTTCTGCTTGCTCAGGAACTCCTGCACCCACCTGCCGGACGAAGAGGCGGTCAGTCGGAACAGCGCCGCTGCGCCGGCTTCACGACCCAGAACGACAGGCAACGACACCCTACATCTGAGCTGTATTCCCGACGGCGATGCACAAACTGCGCGAACACCTACATTCCAGTCACACATGCCGCAGCGTATGCTAAAAACAATGCGCGAAGATCGTCTGTCACCGTTATCACAGGTCATGTGACAAATGCACGTATTCCACGTTGCCAATGTTCCGCACGCTTCAACGACCATCGCCCATTTCGCATGCCGTGTCATGGGCGCGTCAGGACCGACGACGTCTTCCCCACGCGCTTCTCTTCTCTTGACTTGCTTCTCTCGCGCCTCAGCATGTCTATCGAAGTGGCCGGGGCCAGACCGGACCGCTGTGCTGCCGGTCTTCACTTGCTTCTCTCGCGCCTCAGCACGTCTATCGAAGTGGCCGAGGCCAGACCGGACCGCTGTGCTGCCGGTCTTCACTTGCTTCTCTCGCGCCTCAGCACGTCTATCGAAGTGGCCGGGGCCAGACCGGACCGGCCTGGCAGCTGTGCTGCCGGGACGCGGTCCAAACCAGCCGCAAACGAACCACCGAGGAACAATGAACTGATTAACCGACGGACGGCCCTGATGAACCGCTGCCACCCAAACCAGCCGCAAACGAACCACCGAGGAACGGTGAACTGATTAACCGACGGACGGCCCTGATGAACCGCTGCCACCCAAACCAGCCGCAAACGAACCACCGAGGCACGGTGAACTGATTAACCGACGGACTGCCCTGATGAACCGCTGCCACTAACAACGCTACGGTTTTCCCTCGTCACCAACACTTCGGACGATTTGCACGGCCATCGTTACCCGGTCGCTGGGTGGACATAAGATGACAAAGGACGTTACCCTGGACGAGATCAGTGGGATTGTGCAGAGATTGCACCACGAAGATGCGAAAAACGTAGATTAGAATCCCGAGCCTTGTCGGTGCAAAGCTGACAGGCTCCAACGTCACTCGTAAGAACACCAAGAGACATTCTCTGAGACTGCGATGATGACTGCCGGGGGAGGCGCACAATGCCTCTCAGTATCACGTCCTGGTTTCCGCACTGCGCAAACCCGGGCTGACACACTGCTCCGGACGTCGAGGCGGGACCGAGCCGCCACCGCCGGCCACCCCAGCTATCGAACCCGCGCCCCTCCCGGCGGGACGCCCAGCCAGCTGCGCTCCCCTGTGTCAGCCGGCGACGAGGCACGTGGCTGCGCCTCCGCACGTGTCCGTCTGCAGCCGCCGGCCGCGCCCTCCCCGCCGGCGTCCATGTGTCGGAGCCGGGCACGTGCGCCCCGCCCCGCCCGCCCGCACACCTGCCGCGCCCCGGGTGTCCACGTGGGGCACGTGCGCGGCGGCCGGCACGCAAGACAAGGCTGTGTTGGAGCAGCTGGCGGTCACGGTCAGGGCTGGACCATGGGTAGTCAGCATGGCGCCCCGAAGGCAGCCAGAGTGGACACCCAGCAGTCAGGATAGAACATCACGTTGTTCCCGCATCCCAGCAATGCGGTCAGCGAGCAAAAACAGCAACGCTGGGGTCAAGGAAACGGTTGGATCCAGATCAGTGGCCAGCCAAAAAACTACAGGATCGCCTGACGAAAATCCAAAGGAAGAGGGGATTTATGGGGCCCCTAGGCTGCTCAGACGTGTGGTAAGATATAATAAAAATATACCAAATGTAGGAAGACAAGAATAAATGAAACAGAAAGCAATGGGCCCCCGAATCCTCTTCAACCTATGCTTCCCTCGGGAGATTTCCAGATCCACTACCTGTGGGTCATGAGCTACAAATGAATGAGTTCAAGTGATATAGCATGTGGTTCTTAACACCTTCCTTCACTCCAAAAAAATTAACTTTTCCATTAACTTTTCAGTCCACCATTATCCACTCTTTATCTCCAACAAAACGTCCCTCGCTGCACCGTCTTTCCATGAGCAATTGCACTGTCACTGACAAAGACGCAGACCAGGGAATCAGAAGCCTCTAACCTCTGACGAATGCATGCTCGTAATTACTACTCTTAACCACCACCGGGACTTAAATCCGGGTGTTTACTTGTTCAGAGTTCAGGTCCTTTAAAAGATCGTGCAATGGTACAGCCAAATTTCAGCTATTTGCTTCCTCTAAGTTCCCATTTTCCTCACATGTTTACTTGACTGGAAAGTTCATCGTGACCTTTCCGACCAAAAACAGCTTGAACTCCGTTTCTTCAGTTTAGAAACGGTCTCAAGCCAGGTCGCGAGTTTGCTATTTTGCGCCCCAGGGACACGACTTCGCCCTGCGTCTACATACCCGATCACGAGCGTCATCAGCTGACCGCCAGCGGGAATGCTTTCCGCCCATTTCCGTCGCGACCCCCGATAGGCGGGACGCCTGACTGTCAAGTGCGCGACCCGAGAAATTCTCCAGACTGGCAGGCAAAAAACACCACGTGTACCTATAATGTCGTCAAAATGACATCCGTATGAGGAAGTCTGAAACATTTTTGGTGGATTTAAGAAATCTGCGACAGTTTTTCGGACGTTTTGTTATCGAGAGCACCTTCTTATGTAGGTCATGTATATTCTCCTCCATTTCGCAGTGCCACAGCATGCGACCCCAGCGACGCTCTGCACCTTACTCAGCAGCTGAGCCGAGAGACTTACCGTGACAGTCGCCGACTGAGATCGCCACCAGCGGCACTAATCCCTCTCAGAGAACAGGGCAACGAGAGATAGATCTAGACTGGACGGGAAGCCAACATCGCGTGACGAACAACCACACTCCGAAATGCCTTCCCACGATCTCGGAGACAGGTGGTTAGCACAAAACCGCAAACAATCACCACCACACGCCCCGCTGTTAAAAGACCGGCATTGTTCAGCACGGACATCACAGCCAGCTTCGTACACGCCGAGGCAATTCATCCCAGACAAACTGAAATGAAATGCCCTTGTCACTGCAGAAGTCTCAAGTTCACCAGTCAGTGGAGAAAATCTGCAACGAACGCTAGCTTTGCAATTGGCCGCAGAAGCCTGCTCCATCTTCCCCCGCCCTCCTTTCTCGGGACCTTTGCTATTTTGGTCGGACAGCTCAATGTCACACAGCAGCCGACCTGGTCACCAGTCGGCGCTCGGCTCGCTCTGAAGACCCTCCTCGCGGCGTCACGCAGCCCTCGATCAGCGCGCTGATTCGCCCCGGCATCAGGCAGTGACGTCAGGCTCGGGACACCAGACGGGCTGAGAGTGGCAGCCGACAGCCGCCGGTCGCGGCGCAGCGGGCGGCGGACCAGATCAACACCACGCGCAGCAGACCGCCCCCCGTCCCCGTCCCCGTCCCGCCACTCGCTGCGCGGCCGGCGGCGGCAGCGCGGACAGACGCGGCGGTCGCCGGCGCTCTCCCCACCCCGGGGAGACGGCAAGGGAGCGACTGGCCGCCGCGCCCCGGCGGACCGCACATGTCCAAACCAGACGTCACCGGCGACGGCGGTAACAGATGGAGCGCGGACTGGAACCAGTGGACCGCGCGCCCGGAGAGCGATCCAGCAGACCGCAGCCAGACGAGCCACACGAATGGGACCAGCGACAATCGTGTGGAGCCGTGTCGACCAGCTTAAGACAACAAATAGCTCAGACTGCCATTCAGAGGGGCCATGAACGAGACACTCAGAGCCGGCGCCGATGAACAGGCCCGACAACTGGAGTGCCGGACAACAAACCATCCATCCGCGCAGGCTTGTTTCAACTCCTACGCGCGTCGTGATTCAAATATGCACGCCTCATCTCCCGTTCAGCATCACTCCTCTGTCTGGCCGGTCTCTCGCCGTGCACGCGCCGCCTGACCGACCGCAGCCTTGTGCTCCAATCATAACCTGCCAACAGCGCGTGCATCGCAATGAGGGGCCTGCAACGGGCCGGCGCCGGCCCAGCCGCCGTGATGAATGCCCGGCTCGGCTGCGGACCACCGACATATCCGCGATCCGTCGGCCGGCGCTGGACAGCCGTCAGGGGAGTGACTCGGACTCCTGTCAGCGGCCGGTCTACGGAACAGGACCTGTCCGTGCCGGCGCCCGGACCAGTCGGCCCGGCCAGGCCTAAGACCGACCAGGCGGCTGGTCCCCGTCTCAGCCGGACAGGTCGGCTCGTTCCAGTCTCCGACGCACGAGCCGGTTCGTCCAGTCTCCGCCGGAGGACGAGCCATCGGTTCTGAGCGGCGGCGCGCCCACTCAGCCGGACAGCCCACTCAGCCGGACAACCCACACAGCCGGACAGCCTACACGGCCGGACAACCCACACAGCCGGACAGCCCACACAGCCGGACAGACCACTCAGCCGGACAGCCCACACAGCCGGACAACCCACACAGCCGGACAGTCCACTCAGCCGGACAGCCCACTCAGCCGGACAGTCCGCACAGCCCGACAGCCCACACAGCCGGACAGCCTACACGGCCGGACAACCCACACAGCCGGACAGCCCACACAGCCGGACAGACCACTCAGCCGGACAGCCCACACAGCCGGACAACCCACACAGCCGGACAGCTCTCAGCCGGACGGCCCACACGGCCAGTCGGGCCACACGGCCGGACAGCCCACACGGCCGGACAGCCCAGACCGGCGGTGGGCCCGCTATCGGCCGGCCGGACGCCGCCGGCTCCGATAACACGGGGGAGGCAGCGCCGGCCGTCGGAGCAGAGAGGTTGCCGACGTCCGCCCACCGTCTGTGGGCCGTGAAACCCGGCACCATGCCGCCGCCGGCCGGCACGGCCCAACACGCCGCGACGACCCACCGCCCCTGGACCGGCCCGTCCCGGTCTGACCGACGCGCCGCGTTCCTACACCCACACGCGCGCACACACACACCGAAAGTACAGAGTCCCGACGGCGGCGCATGGTCACAGCTGGCTCGGCGGAACGCAGCTGTCCCCACTCAAGACTGGCTGTCACCAGCCGCGCTCAGACGGGGCGGCCGCCCCGTATCTCGAGATGTCTCCAGACAGCCCGGGCACCTCCCAGTCACAGTCGTGTGATCCGGAACATCTCGAGATCAGCAGCGCAGGTGCAAACTGCTGTAATAGACCCGAAACTGATTCATCACGGAAAAAGGACGGCTCAGAATCCGGCCGGCGTCGCCAAACTGACAACGATCGTCTCCGGCTGACAACGGCGGAGCAGGCCGGCTCCACCCTTACTCTTAAGGCGGCGGGCTGCGGAATTTCAAGGTCCGCACCCCGGGCAAGACCATTCCAGCTGGCAAGGTTCTGACTCACACGATCAGCTAATCAGACATCCAGTAGTGTCTTCTACCGGCCACTGCGAAATGCTGCCGGAAACGTCACAAACGACAAGCCTGTGCTGAAGCCTTGAGAAACACAGGTAATATGGTACATGGCCGAGCAGCGTTTCCTAGTCGCAACCACAGCGCCCCGGAAGCGCCAAGGTCAGTAGACCCACGTGAGGCCAACTCGTTCATGAAACCACGGCCGGTGCCATAACCGCGGCAAGCGTGTATCGTCCTCGCGTGCTCTGGGCCCTGGTCCCTGGTGCGGGCTGTCGAGTCCCTCGGTCGGAGAAGAACGGACGCTTCATTGAGGAGCTGGCGTTTTTGCCTTCAGCGAAGGCGGGCGGGGCTGCACCGGACAAAAACGCCCTCCACACCTGCCGTCACGGCCGCGGCGCAGCGCCTGTTCGCGCAGGCGCGCCGGCACGACATACTCGGAGCATGCCGCAGCGCGGGACGGCGCACTCCGCACGGTGCTGCAAAAAACCGTGGATCTCGTATTCAGCTTTCCAAGTCGAGATTCTGTGTCGCGCCATCAAAACTGGCGGGCCCACCGGCCACAGCGTTTCGGAAACGAGCCGCCTGGTACGACTGCCTTGCACTTTAAAGGTAACTCTTAAACTGGAAGACAAATGGAACGGGTGACCTGTACTGTTATGCCTGTTCGCATAAAACAACATAATAAGCGACGGCATCGCTGCGCCAAAAACGTGCCTCCTGGCAGCACCACACACCGAGGCCAGGCTGCCGGCCGCGCCGTTCGAGGCCTCCCTGCCCTGGCGCGGTACCAGCACTATCAGTCTTCCGCCAGTGACATGTCATAACCAGTTTTCTAACACCGGCCTGACGTTAATCTATTTTGTTTTATTTCACATGATCGCCAACAATCGCCAAAATAACGTCGTCCGGACACCGTTATCGGCGCTGCAGCGCTCCAGCCACGGCCGGTCTGGATTAATCCCAATCCAGATCCGAATCCAACGTAAGTGACCGGTACCACCGACCCGAACCCAGCGATGCGACAGACTGACAGCACGGACGTCACCACTGCACTCTCCCGGGGTTCGCGCCGCTGCCAGCTCCGGCAGCGGCACCAGCACGCCCACACGGCCGCAGCCCGGCCCGGCCCGGCCCGGCCCGGCGCGCCGAAACGGGCTGCCACGAACGTCCGGCAATTAGCGTCAGGAAATGACGAATAAATCGCAAAACCGCGTAATGGACTCGCCGCGGAGTCACGCGGCAGCGCTGCCACAAAAAAAGCTCAAGGGCAGCGTCGCCGGTAAACCGAAGCTCTTACCGGCTTCCAGCTCCGGGCACCGACCAACACGCAAATCGGACGGAGACTTACAAACGGCGGCCACTATCACTGTGCACACTGTGGTCTGGCCCACAGCCCTGCGGAGCAGATCGGCCTGCGCTCGCCGTATCGAGATGAGATAAGGCTGGAACCGAGCGGGCATCCAGAGAGCACTGATTCACCTGGCCGCCTCCCGTCAACGCGGCTTTCACGGTACCGGCAACGTCGAGGCAATACACCGAGCAAACACAGTGTGCACACAAGTGCCGTGGTCGTGTTTACTTTTCCTCCGTATCGGCCAAGTGCGCTGTGACATCAGAAGCACGGAGAAACTGGAGGGACACAAGCAGAAGGCGGGGAGATGATCTGGACGAATTCTGCATAGTCTTTCTGGTCCGATAAGCAGGAAAAATTACTCAAATGTCGTAAGGGCATAAGGTACCACAAGGTCAATTACATGTTGGTTTCAGGTATGCTTATATTGTGCATTAACCTCCAAAAAACACGGTCAAACTTGATCACATGCCTTTAAATGTTCGCGCTTGCTCTGGCATATTTTCCAATAGGCACCGCAATTGGCTTGTGGCGTGAACCAGCAAAATCTTAACTGTATAATTTGACCTATGACGACCTTGTGAAGTGCCATGGGTGGTCTACACTGACCTATCTTTACGCAGAAAACACATGCTGCATACCACTGGCCATCCTGCACAGTAAGTTTATCAATAACGACCAAGCGAAGTCCAAAAATTGTAAAAGTGAAAATCGTAAAAGATCACCGTTTTGTAACGCCACATTAACATGATCTTGGTTGAACTCAACGAAAAAATACAATGAAATCTGCACAATTCACGTAACGAGAGTTACGGGAAAGATGTTGACGTTACGGCGTTTCTTTACGAAGTCATGCGGCCGAGAAAACGTGGCAGCCCATAACATTCCCGCCTCTGGCATCTCCATCAATCATTCGTCTTTTACCATCACCGAGTGAAGAACATACGTGCAATGCCCCAGCCCACGCCAAGCGTCTCACCAGCCAACAACCGCTCCTGGCGCCGTATCTAATATCGTAACTCGACAGTCTCCATACGAAACGTCAGCAATCCTCCCGGCCAAACACAGCGTCCGTCCCGGATCAATCGTAATATCGTAAAATCGTAAACGTCAGCAATCCTCCACGGGACAAACAGACCGTCCGCCCCACGTCAATCGTAATATCGTAAAATCGTAAACGTCAGCAATCCTCCAGGCCAAACAGAGCGTCCGCCCCGCGTCAGCGGCGGGGAATCGTACCGCCGCCGGCCCCGCTCCCCTCCCCGCCCCGGTCCCAGCCGCGGCACGCCCCCGGCCGTGCCGCGGTCCGCCGGCGGCCGGGAGGCGGCGGCGGCCCAGGCCGGCTCCGCGTCCGTCCGGCAGCGCGGGACGTCCGGCTCCGGCCGCCAGCAGACCGGCCGCCCGCCGCCCGGCGCCCGGTCAGCCGGCCGTCTCCAGATGGTACACCGATTCTACGGCTGACACGTCCGCAGACTGTCCGGCCGGCGGCCGCCGCGTGAGTGGCGGCTCACGGGGCCGGTCGGACGACCTCCCACCCCGGGCCCGGGCCGCCACGCCGCCGGCCGGCCGACAGAACCACACGGAGGCGACCGGCCCGGCTCCAGACCAGACCAGATCAGACCAGACCGGCCGTTGCCGCCGCCGCTGAGGGTAAGACCCGAGCGCCGAGACGCGGCAACTGACGGCGGGGTCACTCTGACGGCGGCGTCCCGTCCGTTCGGCACGATCCCTCGCTCATTCCGGCTGGCGTCCGTTCTCAGCCGGCGGCCGGCGGTACACGCGCGCGGCGGGACACCTTCCACCCGGCCATTGTTTGGCCCGGTCCGCCGGGTGGGCAGCGCCCCGTGTGGCCGCGCTCCTCTCCATCCCAACCGGTCCTTGAGTCAAGGATACCGTCACCCGTGACAACGAGCGGAGACTGCGCCTCTGTCGCCCCGGCGCGGCTCGCAGTGACCGGCCGCCGCCGGCAGCTGCGAGGGTTTACACAGTTGCGGCGGCGCGGCACGAACTGCGGCAGCCGGACCGCCATCTCCGCCTGGCGGCGGCGGCTGCGCAGTCCTGGGAGCAGCGGCAGGCGCGGCCGCCGGCGCCCACTCATCCTCCGGCCGGGCCTCCGCACCACCCAGACAGCCGGCAGGAAGCTGATAGTGGAGCGGATGTCTCTACGATTGGCACAAACCGCGAGAGGCCAGTTAGACCCGAGCAAGCGCTGCTGAACCGCAGAGGCCAGTCAGGCCCGAACAAGCGCTGCTGAACCGCAGAGGCCAGTCAGGCCCGAGCAAGCGCTGCTGAACCGCGAGAGGCCAGTCAGGCTCGAGCAAGCGCTGCTGAACCGCAGAGGCCGGCAAACCAGAGACCGCCCCAGTTGTCTCGCGAAACAGGACTGTCCCGCCGGCCTGTCCCCGGACCTCCCGTCGGGCGGACAGTTCGTGGAGGAGGCTGACCAGCCGCGCTGAGCACTCACTCGATATGGTTGGTGCGGAGAGAGATCTCCAGGTCGCGCAGCACCTGGGTCGAGGTGGAGTCGCCCATCAGCCGCCGCTTCTGTAACAGACGACAACGTTCGGTTCAGCCGGGTGAGGCGGCGTGTGTGCGCGGCGATCCACGCGGCTACACGCAGGACAGACGGGGTACATCGCTACCGGCCGCAGTTCCGCGCCACTGACCTCCCTCATGGAGGTCAGAGCATGATACGAACCGATTTCGCAGGAATGACACGGGCATTGTTCGGGGCACAATGTGCAACAACAGAAAGTCTGATAATCAGACCATTGACTGGTATGCTGCCGCAGTTCGCAGCGAAGTCAAAGAATTCGGAAACGCAATGAACCGGGATTTTAGAATCGGGAGAGCAAACGAGGCACGAAATCCTGAATGCACAGACTGTTGGAGTACTGCGCAGTGCCATACTTGTGCACCTAGTACAGGACATTGCTGGGACCCAATAAAGCATGGCATCCCAACCGCGAGGAAGAGATAGATGGAACAAGTAACATTTACGACCAACAGACGAGACGTCGAGCAGCGTTGTCATTGTTTCCCTTCAGACCAATGACAACGAACGCGGAACGAGCTCCCGTCCCGTAAAATAACAGCGTGACGCAGCAAACAGCGGTAAGCCACGCTCATCATCAGGCAGACTGAGTAGCTGCGCCTGTCCAGCGCAGACTGAAAGATCCGGCTCTGACCCCCCCCCCCCCTCCCCCGGCCCCACAAACAAGCCGGCCCGCTCCATTTCTGGGCGCGACCCTGCCTGCAGACGACGCCGTCCGCCCTGCAGCGGCCGTCCCCGTCCCGGCCGACACATCAGAGGCCGGACCGGCTCCGCCGGACAGCCGGCCCTCCGTCGAGCCGTCCCGGCCGGCGCACCTCGCCGCGGCGGCTCCGCCCCTCCGTCCAGCGGCACGCCCCACCTCTCTCATGAGTCACGGGCCGCTGGCGGAGCCGCCGCCCGCCGCTGGACCGCTCGGCCGCGGTGACGCCGTTCCGCCCGGCTCGGCCGACCGCCGGGCGAGCCCGGACCACGTCCCGGTCAGGGGTGGTCGCGACGCGCGCGCCGCCCTTTCTCATGCTAATGCCCCGGGAGCGGGCCGTGCAGGCGATGAGTGAGAGATAGGCCGCAGCGCGCGGCCGTCCCCGCCTGCGTCGGTTCCGGCCAGGCCGCCCGGCTGTCGTTTCTCACCGCCGGCTGGCAGCGCCGACGGCCACGGTCGCGACAGCCGCCGGCCGACCTCCGACGGCCGGCCGCCGCAGCGCCGGTCTGCGGCCAGTGAGCAGCCGTCCGCAGGCCGAGCCCGGGAGCCGAGTCAGGACCGAACGGCAGCCGACGCCCACCGACCGGCGTCCTAACTGAGCGGCTGACGGCCAGCCGGCCCGCGCCAGGCACCAGCCCCGGGAGGGCACCTGCACCGGCGCTTCCGACGGGGAGTCACTCGGCCGCGGGACTTTCCCAGGAGTCGACCGTTACGATCAGACTCACCACGACGCTATCGGCCCGCGAACGGAGAGACCGGCGCACCCAACTATATCGGTCGACCCCGCCTCCGTCAGAGACGGCTGACTCAAGCAGGGGCCGAGCACCAGACGCTGGCGCTCAAGACAGCACCGACACGCGGCGGCGGCGTATTGAAGCCCTGCTGTCACGTGGTCGAGGGCTATCCAGAGCTATAGACCGTCACCGGCTAACAGCGGCTGAGCACGGGGCAGAAATATATCCCAAGTACAGACGAGGAAACAGGCATGGCAGGAGTGTAGGAGCATCTAGGAAAGTGAATCAATCACATTTTTCCCATAGGGCTCATACGAATGAGGTCACAGCATGGCACGAGGGGTATCTGGTTGAGGTCCAGACCAGAGTCCGAAAGGCCCTATGTATAGCAGTAATTAAATTTGTGTCGTAATTGCTCCGGCGCTGAGCGCAATATTCTTGTTCCGCTCGAAGTGAATCATGGTAAAAGGATGTTATTCTTCATACCGAGTTTATACGGGATCGTTTACGTACAAAACAATGGTGACGAGCCGGGACCGAATAACTCGATGGAATGGTAACCCAAGTGGCCCGCGTAACTGAAGCTGTCCATGAAAAGAAAAACCGGCGCAGTTCTTCCGATGGAATGCCAGTTATGACGAGGCCTGTATGCCTACTGCGCAGTGCCTGGTAACAATGGTTTCCCAGTCGACCCGAAAACTAAGAAATGGATGGTTTGTTCCCAACAGTAGTACGGAACGACATTCCGGCATTTTCGATTATAAACCCAAAATAACGGGTCGTTACACAACAACCATGTACATCCTCTCCTCGTATTCCAGCACGTGTTCACATCATCATCCCGATGAAACAATAAGCTGCACGAAAAAAACAACTTAAAAAGACTCTCGCAATGGGTAATTTGTGAAGCAAGGCCTCCATGTAGCTCAAGGATTATGGCCAATCAAGCGTCATGTTCTGCACGAGGTCCCGACCACAAAAGAAATTGGTCCCTCTTATGTTCGAAAAGCTCCCACTGTTGTCAAAATGAGCTTCATCACGTCACACGCAAGACATCGGGGTTCATGAATTATAGGTAGCATTGATCCTCACAACTGCGGGCTAAACGTCAGGAACAAAGACGTTTGGTTAATGTTCCGATGCCCCAGGTGTTATCGATTTTGCGACATCCTTGCTTCGTCTCGCGCATTCAGCCTGATGAAGCTTCATTTCCCACCCTACCCCCACTCCCAAATTATCCAGAACCATTTAAATGGCGATCTATGCCACCAATCTGTCAGCGATGCCTGAGGTCCAGCTTTACCGCCGCTGGCTTCGTTTGACCCGACGACCCGACCCGATGTGCCGCGTCGCAGCCGTGCGGCGGCCCTTTTTCACCCGACCGAGCGAGGCCGCGTCCGCGGCCCGCCCCGGCGTCGTGACGCTGCAGGCGGCCGGCGCCGGCCGTCCGCTCCGGTCTGCCGCGCTCCGGTGTCGGTCGGCCCGACGGCCCTGGCTCGGTACCGGCCGCGTCACGGAGACGTCTGCCGGCACGCGGCCGCCGCCGGCGCGCCGCACCGCGCCGACGCAGTGTCACGGCCGCGGGCAAGGCCGCGCGCCGGCGGCGAGGCTGCCCACCGAGCCGGGAAGGTTGCGGTGGAGTCGAGCACGCGAGCAAGAAGCAGCAACAAGCACGCGCCCAGAGCGGCCGACCAGCGTTCAGTTAACGCCGGAGGGGGACGACCGTCACATCAGTGCCGGCGGCGAGCTTCATATCCGCGCCGGGGGCGCAAGGGAGCAACGTCAAATCAGTGCGGGCAGGGGGAGACGATCGTCAGGGCATGTGGGGGGAAGGGGCAAACGTCAAATTAGCGCCGCGGAGGTTAAATCAGAGGGCCTCCACGGAGAGTCCGGCTCCGACGTCAGCTGTGCGTCATCCGCTGCACGCCGCACCTGTGAGCGCTGATAACGGAGCAGACGGGCCCGATACGAGGCTTCCCCGACATGTGGCAACAAAAGTCGGAAAGTTCAGGGTTTCAACACGGAAAGTTCGCCCGTGGCGGACGCGTGAGACGGCCGTCCGCGGTACATACCCGGTGACTGCGGGATGCCTTCGGGTCCAGGTAGGTGCGCAGCTTGTTCAGGTAATAGGAGGGCGCCTGTTTGGCCGACACCCGCTCCTGAAACACGGCACCAAAACAGACTCGGTAACGCCGGACTGAGGCCCTGTTGCAGACACAACACCGCACTGGTCTGCAACGTGCGCAAACGCCTGGACTTCGTACCATCAGCAACGCCGGTAACAGCACGTTCATGACGAGCACACTTAAAACAGATGACTAATCGCAAAAACAGTTACGTTTCGATGCCAATAATGAGCCCGACTGACATTCACATTTGGTAGTCATCTACATAACAAACCAATCGGTCGCGTACGAAAGGCATCACCCCGCCCGAAAAATCATCCTTTCCCGTTTCATCCATTTCCTCCTAGCTGAGTCAGCGCCACCTCCACCTCCCACTCAACTCAAGCCGACCCTCCCGGACCCCCGGCAAGGGTCACGCACCGCCCACCCGACAGGTCATGCTCCGGGGCTCCGGTGTCCGGCCGGCAGTTGGCGTGGCGATCGGCCGGCCAGCGCGGCCGCTCGATTACCCGTCAAAACAAACACCGCGCGTCGGAAACCGATCGTTCCGGCCCGCCCGACACGACGTCGCCGCGTTTTTACGTTCTGCGAACGGCGACGGCACGCGGTGCCAACTGTGCGCCGCGGGAAAAAAGACCGGCCGCTGGCACACGGCCGCAGTTGGAGCTCGGTCCGCGCGTGCCCACGCGGCCCAGCTCGCTGGCTCTTCGTCGGTCTCAGACAGGACGCAGCTGCCACGGTGGACCACTTGCGCATTGCCCCGTCAGGTCCGCTTGCTATCAGAACTGCTGACGTCGGCAGTGCACTCCGCAGACAGTACCAGAGACAGGGAAAATTCAGGGAAAAATCCGACGATGTGCAGGCTGAAAAGAAGACCGTCTCCCCTACTCAAACCTTCTCCGAATTGCTGGGTGGACACAACTTGGGCTGCTGGGGACCACTAACTCACAAACCATACTTCCCAGGATCCAAACGTTCTGAGAAACCATACGGTGGAGGCAAAGAAGACAGCTGAGGAACGCAAACATTCTTGCCATCGAACCTTCTGGGAAACCCTGGGCAGACGCCTGAAGAACAGAAGACAATCGCTGGAGAAACACTTCAGCGAGCCCCTGGAACCATGGGTAGGGCAGGGGAACAGGGAACTGCTGAGGAAGGAATGCTAATCTCTTGACTTTTCACCTTTGGATGAGCTCACCCCATGAATACCCGGCACGCCAAAGGCCCATTGTGGAGCCACAGGACGGGATGTGAGGACAATGGAGATTCAATCCACGGCCGAGACCTCTTTAAGCCCGCGGCCAGGCGGTTAATCGGATCAAACCACATGTGCAAACACGACATCAAAAACGACGTGCAGCGTGACACAGATCTTCGTAACACGACACCGTCCGTGAAAAAGCATCACCACAAGATGCACTGGCGTCCTCCCACACCTTTGTCCCACCCTCTCCTCACACACGTAATCCTCAGTACGCAGATGAAGCCACCGCGGCCAGGGGTGGCGAAAACATGGTACCGCCGCACCGGGCGTTGGGTGCGGGAGGTGAGCGGTGGACCACCGCCTGCCCAGGTGGGGGTGCCGCCACTGCCAAAGCCACCGCAGCCGGCACGCCGCCGGGTCCCGCCCACCAACGGCTGTGACCCGCGCACTGATGGCCGGCGGCGACGCGGCCGCGCCGCTGTCCGGGGATGCGGCCTGGTCCGCCGGACCGCCTCGGTCAAACCGCACAGCGGTCAGCTCCGGCACCGACCCGAGCGTCTCGCAGGCCGTCACAGGAAGACAGGCTCACCATCCCCACTGACACGACATCCTGACAGGCTGACGGAATAACTGGCTGACTAGGCCAGACAACGGCGATGAAACAGTGCGTAATGTAATACGCTTTCCTCGTAAAACAATCCTAGGTCAGGAGGCGGTGAAGCAACCCCGAGATACGAAAGTCGACTGCTTCAGAGTAGGCGTGCATGGACGAAACATCGTCTAGCCCTCGGGCTAGACGATGTAAATAGTGGCTGAGAAAACCAAGCTACCCAAGGTCTGCATGACAAGGCCAAATAGCCAAATAATGGCAGCGACCCAACGGTGGGCAAATCACAGACCGACATTTCTAGACCAATTCAAGAGGTCAAGGAGAGGCCAATTATGCAGGTTCTTCAGTGCGAGAATCCGACATGTGCTGACCACGCAGCTGAGAGAAGGTTCACAAAACGTAGACCCCCTAGTCAACAGCACAGCTCAGCTCAGTTCATAGTGCACACCGCGCAAAGGCGAGGCACGGTGAAGGAAGGCTGTCGCTACGCAGGAGTAGCAACGCGGTTATGCGAAATTTCAGTTCACCCTAAGTTCTCGAGGACAGACCTCCCACCGTCGTGGTGAGGATCCACAAGGTCCCGGTCCTTCGGACCTCCTGTCGTGGTCAGGGTCCGACAGAGACCACCAGGTCCGTCAGACCTCCTGTCGTGGTCAGGGTCCGACAGGGACCACCAGGTCCCGGTCCGTCAGACGTCCTGCCCCGATCGGGGCCTGTCGGGTGGCGGTCGTTCAGACCGCTGGGTCCGCTCGGTCCCGGTGGACGGGCGGCGCGCCAGCGGCCTGATCCGCCGCGGCCCTGGGCAGGCACGGCGCGGGTCGGCCAACAATGGAGCGGCCACGGGACGCGTGGCTGGGCATCGGGAGCGCGCCCGCTCCTCCCCGCCCCTGCCCCCGCCCGGGCCCGGCCAGGTCGAGCCGGCACGGGCCGAGCAGGAGGTACCTCTGTCAGAGGTATCATGCGGCTGAGCACGGCAGCATCCGGGCAGTACCGTCCCCTCAGAAGAGGCGTTGGCTCCGGGGTGCGGTCTGAGTTCCCACTTGCGACTAACCCTTAGCACAGAAATAAACCGAGGCCAATGCCGAGTCCACGGTACCTATGAGGCTGTTAAGTCGCACGTGCCGATCACGTGTCGACCGCCCAACGTACCACCTGTGCTCCATGCACCACGTCCGACATTTGCCCAGAGCGGCTGGCTGAACCTGTCTGCCGAGGTCTGGCTCGGCGCGTGCCTGACCATAGTAGGGCGCCGTCCGGGCCGGTCGAGCCGAGGAGCCACGCCGGGCGGGACGCCGGTCCCACGGCACGCCCGTCGCGCGGCCGTGCAAAACCGTGCAGCGCCGCGGTGTCCACGGCAGGGCGGCGCCCGCCGGCCGGTCACTCCGCCGCGCCGCGCCGCGTCGCCCTGGCAACGGCGTTTTTGCCGGCGCGGCCGGCGGCGGCGGCGGCGGCCGCGCTGGTAAACACGCAGGTGCCCGAGTCACCGCCGCCGGGGGGTTAGATTTTCACACCCGATACGGCGGCGGCGGCCGCCGCCGCGGCCAGGCTGGGCCGCGCGGGGCCCTTTCTGCCTGCGCCGTCCGGTCAGCCCTTTCTCGCGCCCACCGGACGCGACCACCAGCGGCAGTTCGTCCGTCACTAAACATTCGCTCCAGACGTCGCCAGACCAGTCGTGACGAAATTCCGCGCTGTTGCACGCATCCGATACGAGATAGGGGCTAGTGATGAGTACGACGCTCCGTTGGACATGCCGCAAAAAATGTCGTTTTCTGGAGAACCCATCTAGCTGCATCCTACACAGCTGCGAAACACCACGAACTGCCTGTTAAGACCAACGATAGAAAATATCCACCAGGCCTTCACGTCGCCAGCCGTTTCTTTGCAGCGGGCGTGAAAGCGACTAGTTTGGATACACAGCTACGCGGTGCTCGGCCGTCTACTGAAATGGCTCACAGCGCCAATGTCCTTGCACACATGCTCTCCGTCCGCGCAGCACTGACAGAGGCCAAACTGCACACGGCGGCACAGGGAAAACGCTGCAGGTAACGCCTGTCGCGCCGAAATCGTCCCGTACCTGGTCACAAATCATCTCCCACTTGCGACTGTTGTCGTACTGCCGCAGCACCTTGGCCTTGTCCGCGGGCAGGTCCATCGACGCCTGCAATAGATCGAACGGGGTCAGGTCGGACAGTAGCGCATGGCACGCTCAGTGCAGGGTTCCACGTCCTGAGACTCAAATGGAATGCATGACTTCGTTAGGCGGGCAACCGTCCATTACATGAAAAATTGGCGCCACACTACCTGACCAGACCGCATTCTACATTCATTGCCCTCGGCAAGGGCCTGGGAACATCGAGCACGTTTGTCCGCTGTACAGCCAGCTCGCACCACGTGAAAACAAGTAACTAATCTGCCCTTTATAATGGCTTTCGTGAGGCACAATCCTTCCGAATCACAACGGAAAACAACCGCACAGTTTCAATCAACGCTTTCCATAATTCAGTCATGAGGGGAAAACATATGATGTTTATCAGCACACTTCAAAACGTCATGCTACTTGAATGTCCGAGTTCCGACTTCCGGTCCACCTGCAAACACTGTCCGCACAAGAGACCAATCGATCGCTGTTTTCCATTACAAAGCACCAGTCATCATCAGAAGAATCAGAGAAAACTGAGAAAAAACGGCCGGACGTAGGCAGGACCAGACTTCTTGAGGCATATTTCTTTCCCGATGTTTTATCGTTTTTACAATCAACGCCCTAATCAGCAAAAAGCTCGCGGACCCTAACAACATCACAAACAGTAAGTCTTCAGAGCATAAGAAATGCCACTGGTGTTTGTCAGTGAACGTGGCGCCCGGAGATTCTGAGCGCCAAGGAAGCAGCACGGGCCGCCGTAAACTGTGAGCCACTAGCGCATAAGATATGTTACTTACATATATCACGTGAAAACCTTGTGGATGTCGAAAGTGACTATTACTTGATGATGAGGCTGGGCTTTTCAATGACGGCATTCCAACGACGCGGTCAGTAAGGTACATGATATGTTTCTCGCGCGTTCCGGCCACGTCACCGGTGAGCGATGTCCCACACGATACGCAGAATCCATCACCTCCTGTCCATGATCATACGATGACGCTCGTCCACGCAGGCCTGTGCCTTCATCTGGCCATCGGGAGGTAACACCCGCTCACGATCACCAGAGACGGGCATGAAAACGGCACGGCGGTCGCCGTGTGGTCCCGAACACGCCACCATGACGTCACCCGCAGTTCCGCTGCTCGCTCATTATCGCACCAATGCGGCCGCGTCGAGCCACAGAGGCACAGAAAACAGGGCACACGGGACCAACAAGGCCCTCATTCGGGATACACAGAGCCACAGAGGCCCAGATCCAGGGTCACAGAGACCGCAAGTACCTCTAGCTCATGTCGTCCAACCATCATAAACCGCGCTAGGCTCTATCAAAACTTCGGTGAGGATGCGATCATATTCCCAGATCTCGTTTAAGCACGGTGTCAAGGCCGAAATAATGTTTCACGCTGTGCACGATCTTCCCACACCATTTCCGTGACACCGGCCCGCTGTCAGACGTCGTCACCTGCACGGCGCGACGTCGAGTGCTGACACCGGCCATCACGGTCCCGTCCGGCGCCGCCGGCCGGTGGACCCTGACCCGACGACCAACCGCCTGACCCCGATAGGCTCCCAGCACACTGGGTGAGTCACACGCCCAATCATCTCCGACCCGCCGGCTGGCTGGTGATGCCCCGTGGATGTGCCACCGCGTTGAAAAAAAGCTCTGGCTTCTTGGGAAAGCCCCCTCTCCCCCCCCCTGCGTCCCCGCAGCCGATTATGACGTGACATCATCTCGGCCGTGAGCAATGTCCGGGAAAAAACGTACAGGAACGGCTCCCTTCTTACGCGTACGAACGGCGGACAAGGGCAGGGCAAATACCGGCAGACGCGTCATCCGCAGTAACAGAAAGATCTGAGCCCCAATGACGCCCCATCAACAGGTCAGATTCGGAAATATTACGCGGTGCGAGTGATGCTACTGTCATCAAATGGCATCCAAAGAAACAACTCTGCCGGCCAGATACAAACGCTCTTACATCCGCACAACTAGGAACTGCGTGACTTCGCGGACCCAACAGCAAGAAACGTTTAACATGAGAAACGCCGTTCCAATGCCAATCGAAATGCAACACATCACAACCAACTCATGACTAAAGCAACGCAAAATATGACAAACGCGCACCTCACCCTGCACACACCACTGGGAAACGATACTGACCCGCCACGCAAACCGCGAAACAGGCGGGGGCGGTGCAGCCGGCCCCCTCCCCTCCCGTCCCCCCCCCTCCGCCGTCCGCCCGGACGCGGTGACGTGGCTTTCCCAGCAATCTGGGCCACGTCTCGTGCATTGTACCGGCGCAGACGGGTCACGGCCACTCCCGCTCTGGCACCGCCCGACCGCCGGCGCCCGACACGCGGCAACGTCGCGGCACGGCGGGGCCCGGCCAACGGCCGCACGCAGCGCCGTAACGGTGGACCGCCCGACCAGGACGTAGCGGAAACGATTGGCGCCGAGCGGGCCACGAGGCGAACGGGCGCAGGTCGCGCCAGGCCGGGGCGGCCGGCCGAACGGCGATCCAGGCTTCCCGTCGAAAACTGGTCCAAACGGAAGGTCGCCAACACGGCAAACACGCGGAAAACGACATCAACTAACAAAACCGAACCGGAATGTTGAACATGTGATGGAAACGGCTCGTTCGCAGTCTGTTGTTGAAGCAGGGATGTTCCTAGTGCGCGGCCATACGGCGTCTCGGTCGAAACTGTCAGGGTTGAAGCAGGGATGTTCCGAATGCGCGGCCACAGGGCGTCTCGGTCGAAACTGTCAGGGTTGAAGCAGGGATGTTCCGAGTGCGCGGCCACACGGCGTCTCGGTCGAAACTGTCACGCGATTTGTCCGCGACTGGCAACCCTGACAGGTCGGACGGCAAACATCAAACGCGGCTGCTAGTCGCCCACCATGTTAAATGACCACAATACGTGACAGTCGTCAGTCAGCAGATCGTTCAAGCGCCGATACGTTGGCAAATTTCCCTGGCGCGCAGGCACCCAGGAAACGCAACAAACAGAGCAGCTGGGCCATTTTCCGCTCGACCGCTGCACTGTGCACAGCGGGACGTCACGAACCCGTCACGCGCCGCAGTGCGCCGGCCCGACGGAAAGGGGCACCAACATCACGTGACGCCCGCCGAATACGCACCCAGTGAGCATCCCGAACGCGTCACAGCCAGTCGACAGTCCACGACCGAAGTCGGTGCGACCGACGACCGTCGGTAACCCGGGCGACGCACGGCTCCACCGGCTATCACAGCACGGAGCGGCCGACACGATCGGCGCCGCGGTCATCATTCAGGACGGCGCGCGGTCACGGAGACGTGACCCGGTCAGCCGGCGCCGGCGGCCCGCGCCGCCCATCGGGGTCGGCGCCGGACTGCTGCCACCCGGTCACGTGACACCGGCGGCCACGCTCGCCCGACGTCGCCGCCGCCGCCGTTACGCAATCCGCTCAGACCGGATACCGCCGGAAGCTGGTCTTTCCGGCCGTCGCGGTGACGTCGAGCCCGCTTACGCAAAAACAGACAAACTGCATCGAGCGACGTTCGGCCGAGGGCAGACGCCCGCGCAGTCTTTCGAATGGCCGGGAACCGGCCCCAAAAGCCAAGCAGTAGCCGGCCCAACAGACAGTGGCCGAGCAGTCCCCGCCAAAGGCGTGACTTATTGTAACAATAATGTGGATTAAATGCATCTGTGTGCTTTCAGTGAACTGGTGCGACTTGTTTTCAGTTGTACGCTAATGCCAGCATCCCACAAATTTTCTGAAAATGAGTAGTGCTGTGGAAAGTACCTATATTTAAGACACATTTCCTCAATGATCTTGCATCACTACTTTTGTTGATCAACCATAAATGTATATATATGGATGGCAACAACACAGTGTTTTATACAGTTTGCTATACCCCAACAAAGCAAAAACAATTGCACATCAAAATGTAATAAAAGCCATAGCAACTGCAGACATTCTAGTTTGACAATTCTGCAAGAATATGTGGGAATGGTCCTGCTTTGGGGGTTCAGTGCAAGCAAAAAAAGGGGGACAACATCCACAGTTCAATGAAACTGAAAATCCTCTGAAGATCAATTACAGACAGAACACTTTTGGCTTTCCAGACAACATGGGTATAAGGGAACTCACTGATTGGAAAAACCAGATTCTACAATCAATCCCATCCCAGCCCTGTGGCAGGCATCCTAATATAATGTTCAATCAGCATGCAATAATAGCCATCCACTAATAAACCCACAGTAACTAATATGCACCTTCAACCATATCCATCTTAGCCATCCAGCTTCTGGCTTAAAAACAGGATTAGCATAACTTTTTCTGTTATTATCTAAAACACATCATGGAAACAAGGATGTGCACTGAGAACTGAGACATGATTTGGTTCATTGCTATCACAGACAGGAGACAAATTTATTCCCCACACTGCAAAGACAGCCCTTAGCTTGACTGGACCATTGTGCAGATGTGGCTACAAAATCCATGTCTTTTGAACTGCATGGATAATTTATAATCATTTCAAACAGCTTATCCAAATTCATAGCATGGATGCAGCAATACTGCTGAATTTTGCATGCTCCCTTTCACCTTCCTGAGATGCACACAGCAGTGATCACCTCTCTAACATCACCCCTTTTCACATGTCAATATCAAAGGAAAGTGAAGAATGAAGGGTCCAACCATATTCTTGGAATGAGGAGTCCAATAAGTCACAAAATGGATTGTTGACCTGCTAGGTTTTGAACTAGAAAAAAAAACACACACACATGGATACACAAACACACACAAAGATGCAAAATAAGGGACCACTCACCAGGACTTTGTTGAACTTATCTTCCAGAACATCTTTATCAGGCATGGGAAGTTTTAATGAAGTAGATGTTGTGACTGTTCCAGCCACAATGCTTGAGGAGCAGTTGCTTGAATGTTTATCCATAACAGGACTGCCCTTTTTCTTTCACCGCAGCACTTGAAGAGTTCCCCATTTTGCGGAAAACACGGTTGTAACACAACGTACACAAGTATCAGCAGAGCCTCTGCTGGACAACCCGTCTCTCCCAGTGAACACGAAGAACCTTAACTATCTAAAACACAATGACCACGAGCAGTACAGTTAATCCAGGCGGAGTCGGGAGGGCATGCTCTTAAATTTCAGACATAAGGCATTGCTCCACATTTCCGCTAAAGCCAGTAAGCGCAGAGTACACCCTGTCACACCCGCAAGCGTGATCCTCCTGCCAGCCTTCTGACGACTCGACTGGACGTTTACCGGCAGCTCCACCCTGAGACCATAGTCACCGAGTCGCCTCGCGGTACCGTCAGCTGACTAATACTAAATGGGCAGTGTAAGTCTCTGATTCTTTTCACGTTTGATGTTTTCAGATTTGGTTTGCTGTTTATTGTCATTGGGACCAATAAATTATTTTTCACATCTCACAGTTAATAAATATTTTCACCTCTCTGCTCACTGATTAAAATTCCAGGCCTGCTACCCGCTGATATTCACGAAGAATCTGTCGATTCAGTTGTACGAATTTCGTTTGCGGAATGATGCTTTCGAATGGGGAAGATGATCGCAGCGGGAACCAGGAGGTTGTTCGCAGTGTTCAACTACCTTGTTTACAAACAACCGTTAATGTTGGTTGGGTCGGGCAGGGGTGGCGAGGTGTTGCTTTTTAGCGGATATTTAGTAAATGAACAATGAAACCAGGTAATTTGAACTGTAATGCCAACCCTCAATGGTTACCCAAAATTGTATAAATCGCACCAAAATTCTAAATATACCAAACGCACCAAAGTTGCCACCACAAGGCCCATATGAACTACATTAATGTTCTTAGCTGTTATCTAGATTTCTAAGGCTTAACACGCAAAACGTGTGGATTCCTGGTGCACTGAAATGGCAATTTATTCCATGTTCGTTTCAGTGATTGCTATGTTCTTGCATCAGATCCCGCATCATAATCTCCAGCTCCGTTAAAAAAACATGAGAACATGGGGGACTAAACTTGGACTTCGCAAGTCTAAACTGAGAAACATTGAATGTGTCCAGTGACGTAAAACCGTTGAAAGTTTTACAGACGCCACATTAACCCGCGCACGACCGTTGGTCAGTTACGATCATGTCCAACTAGGGGGGGGGGGCAGTTGGCCGCCCCCCCCTAGTTAAAGACAGCAATTTTCGCGCCGGCTGTCGGCGTGCGGCGCAGCCGTGCGCATTAAGAAACTGACAGGAACAAATTTTAGTGTTCCTTTATTTTCGCGAGAAAAACCTATCCATGTGAATTTTATTGATCTTAGTGGTTCTTGTGATCGTTTTTCATGCTTAAATTTTGGAAAAATTCATTAGTTACCAATCTACAAAATCGGCGGAGCTTTATTCCCGAGAGCCTGTTTATTTTCAAAATGTGCAATTTAAAAAAAAATGAGGTTCCTGCTATTACCTACGTCTGTGCAAGCCAGTTCTGCCAATTTCTACCCATTCTGAGTATTTCATCGCTTATTTTGACAGTGATACATTTTGGCTTACTACAGTTATTCGTGACCTGACCTCAGGTCAATGTCTAGAAGTCATTGATACTTTGTCCAATGACGGTAACTAGACGTCTGCTTCACTCCACAATAAAAATGTTATGAAGTATTCCGTCAATTTCCGAAAAAAACGACGAAATGTCTTAAAAATGGGCTTGACCTTAGGTCCATGACCCGGAAAATTTTGGAAAATCTGAGATGGCAGATTTGTTGCGCCTATCAAGATGACTAATCCCTGAAAGTATCATTGTGATACTTTGTTTTGGAAAAAAGTGACAGGGCGCTAAACTTTTTTGTTCATATGTCTGTTTGACCTGACCTAGGTCAAACACCTGACTTGACCTGGGGTCAAAACTTTGACACAATGTGTAAAAATGATGAAGCGAAAGGTACACACAGTTTCGTGGCTCTGTGTTTGTTTGTTCTCTCGCAATCCCAGAAAAGCCTCGGGGGGGGGGGGCGGTCAACTGCCCCCCAGTCGGGGGCGAATTAAGTATCTTATTCCTGTCTTGTCCACCACCGCGTCCTGTTTTGTGGAGGCCATCTCCAAATCAGTTAACCCAGTTCTGTCCAAGATGCCTATAATTGCCAACCTCGCCAGTCGGTTGTTCGCTTACCACGTACGTGGCCGCGCGCCATCTATAGACTTCCTCGTATCTATAGCCCGTATCTATAGATGGCGCGCGGCAGTGTATGGTTCGTCTTTGGAATGGGATAATGAGTGGGTCACAAACAGCTGCCTATAAAACGCTAAAACACGTTACGTTCATCAACCAAGCACTAGCGATACTCTGTTACAACGCCCAGCTTACCATAGATGTATGGGTTGGTAACTTCTTCTGGGTTGGCATCTTCCTCGTCGACTGTGCCGTCACGTTTCACCTCTCAATAAAAACTAATGATGAATGCCTGATTTTGAGCACAAAATTGCATACCATGATTGTGTGCTTAATATCAGTAGGAACACCGATGATTAATTTAGTTGCTGGCTAAAGTGGGCCTTCAGTCTGTGATGCCTCTCATTTATGATGGTGAACTATGGGCGCACGTTTGTCTTGAAAATCGTGGTGGACAGAAGATGTAGTACCCATATTGAGCCTGGTCAGAAATATATTTTGGGACAAATGCCATTTTGCAGTCCTGTGGGAAGGCTGCGGACATGTCGATGATTGCATGAACCAGTTTATTTAATTTGCCAGCTTATGTACGAAAAGGCTAAAACTAAAAGTAAGATGCAGTTGTAGCCAACGGAATCTTGTAGCGAGTAATGATGTTAAACGGCTGTCCAACTTTTTCTTTTCCTTTTCTTCAAGGCTTATGAAGACGAACTGCTCCTAGAGCGAACACTTGTGTTTCGTCCGAAATGGAAAGGACCACTCGGTCACGGGGTGGCCGTGGGTCAAATGGTATCACGTTACCTTTGGCAAGTTCAACCCCTGGGTACCATATAGTCATGCGACGAAGTGCCGCGAGAAGAATCCGCGACTCACGCAGGGGCGGCGGATGGGAGGGGCAGGGGCAGCTGCCCCTCTTTCCGGTCGAAATTTAACATTAACCCTAGGGCGTTGCATAGAAAGAAACGAGTTTAAAAATTGCCTCGCCCCCCCCCCCCCCCTCCCATCTCTGGAGAGGCTCCGCTGCTTTCATTCACGAGCATCGGTGAGCTAAGTCCTGACGCACCGTCCCTCGGAGCTGGCAGTGCCTGCGAGTTCGGGACGTGGCGAGCGTCGCCCTCGGCCTCCTCCATCTTCACACTGCGGTCGAGCCGAGAGGCAGTAGCAGCCGGCGGCCCGCCCGCTCCACTAGGACCAGCTCCCGGTTCCCATCACGTCCCAGCCATCCGACCATCTGGCAGTTCAGCCACCACTCCGGCGTATCCGCACGAGCCCCTCCTAGGAGGCAGCCGAACGGAACAACAGAAAATTGCCCCACCCCCTTCCAGCATTACAACGGAGCCTCCCGCCGCCACGCGAGACTACGGCTGTCCGAGCTGAGGCCGCCTACGAGGTGCTTTGGCGCAGTACGAATGCGTGAAGAAGTCACAAAAAACTCAATGTGAGTGTAGAAGTGGCCGTAAAAACTCGCAATATACTCCGCGGGCCAAACCCACGCCATACTAAAGATTTACTCCTTGACTACCTGCATGGCGCTTCGAGCTTGAACTACACAACGAGGGCCTACGCGAACTTAGTCGGCACGAATTCATTCTATCTATGCACCAAAGCCGCAGGTCACAAAAAAACTCCATCGTAATCTACTGTCTATTGACGACCACTCACAGACAATGGCAGCAACAAACAAACATGGCACTGAAAACGGGCTCGCTGGACGCTGGAAATATACTCTTGGATTGTGACAGATTAGAAGTGTGAGTACTAATAAAGCAACAGCCATTCGGTAAATATAATCGACAACAGCGGTGCGTTATTGCCTGTCTGCGCGGACCCGAGCTATAGACTGTAACCACAATGCAACGACGCAAGCTACCTATACCGCAACAAAACTCTGTTCTAACGACACACTGATGCCCATTTGGCGCCAGTCAACCTTCGCAGGTGACGCAATAAAGGGCAAGATATGATCACCTCGCGAGTCGGCTGGTGCCTCGGTCCAGCTCACGGTCGAGATGAGGGGTGCGCCAGACGACACGCGCGCCGACGAACAGCACGACAGAGGGACTAGCCACGAACGTTTTGACACAGACATCATGATCCAGACACGCGAGACAGCAGGACAACATCGACCACGTTCAGCACGAGACGACAGACGACTGGCGACACGGACCCGGCCGGAGAGCGAGTCCGCTCAGAAACACGCAGGCGGCCGACCGCGCCCGCGGGCAGCCAAACGAAAACGGCAGGACACCGACGCGTCCCATCGCGCTATGAGATCGACACGGCAGGGCACCCGTTTCTCATCCGACATCGCTGACAGTCGCAGCGAGTCAGACGCACTCCCACCGGAGGACAATATCTCGCGCGAACAAGCAGGTGACCGGCCGGTAGCGGCAACGGCACGCCGTTCTAAAGCGACGGAGACGGTCGGCGCGGCAACGGCCGGCTCGCGACCTCCGCCCTCCGCCAGGCGACCAGGGTGGCGACGCCTGGCGTCCCGCGTGTTCTGCAGAGTACCCGCCCACGCTAAAGGCTGGCGCGTCGCAGCGCGCTTCGGAACCGCACGGAAACGCGGCACGCCGGAACCAACCACAGAACCACGGCGTTGCGGCACGACTCTCGGTCGTCTCTCGAGAGCGCCGCAGGGCGGGCAGCCATGTTCGTTGTATTTCACTTCGTCTCACTGTTCGGCTGCATAATAAGAATGGGGTGTTCGGTGAGAGGGCAGCGGAAGTCGGCTCGGCCCCGGGGCGGCCGCTCGGACCCCGCCGCCAGCGGACCGCCAGAGGAGGCGGGCGGCTGGCTCCGAGGTCGAGCAGCAGACACACAACAGCAGTTGAACAGCAGCAGCAGAACTGAGACCGCCGCGAGCCAGACGGCAGCGGAGGGACAAACAGGCGACAAAGACGACAGCAGGAGGGAGGCGGGCGGCACGGCGGCCCAGGCTGGGACAGGCACAGTCGACACGGAGGCCGCCCGAGAGGCGTAAGTCGGCAGTCCACACCAGTAGTAAAAATCCGACTACTTGGCTACTTCCTCTATCTTAATACTCCGTTATTGCTGCGGACGATAGTCAATACTTCTGAATAACATCTCAGTTACGTTCAACGGACTGCAGAGTCCACAAGCAGGCGTTCGGCAGTCTCAGACACGACCACGCATCGATGCTAACCACGCTAAGAAATCTTGGCTTGCATATTATACACCCTATGCCAACGTTATACCTACGTTACATCGCAAATACCAACGTCATGAAGGGCCCAGGATCAAGCACAAGACACGATAATGTAGCAGCAACAGCAAGAACCGCAATAAAATTATGTAAGACATGAATCAAAAGGAAATTAATAGCTGAAATGCGTCGTACCTGCGGGAGGAACCAAGCGGGTCAAGGATGGCTACTGACGGCAAGACAAATGTGCAACAGAAAGCGTTCTCCATGCCCGTTGCTCCCAACGGAGTCTCACTGTTTGCAAAACTGCCAGATGACTAAGCGTCATCCGAGCATTCACGATTCCTTGTCTGAAAACAAGATTCTGCAGAGCACAAATGTTGACAGAAGGTCAAGAATTACGTTCGCCGATTACGTCAAGCTATCCTAGGCCACGGCAGTAACAATTTACGTTTTATCGCCGTACAGGAATCGCAGCTCAACACAGGACTCACGGAGCACAGCTGTAATTCATGCAACGCGGGCCTTCCTCAGCAGCTGAACGGCGGTGGATTTGCCGTCAGCCCCGCGCGCGGCACGCCTCACGCGCGCACTGCAGCCGTTCTCAGGCGGGCGCGAAGCCGAACGCCTCCATGCAGGCGACGTCGAACGAGCCGGACTCGGTGAGCGGCGGGTTTCCGAACGTCTCGCAGGCGTCCGTCTTGCCGCGGCTCAGGTTCTCGTCCAGCCAGATGGCCTGGCCGCCGCCGCCGCCGATCGTCAGCATCGTGTTGTCGGCCGCCATGAACAGCTGCTGCGAGTGGCTGACGCCGTTCAGCTCCGGGTCCAGCTCCTGCTGCGCCTTGCCCACCCACGGGTACACCTTCAGCTGCGGCCGCAGCGTGAACAGGAACGTCTCGCCTGCCAGGAGCGGACACGGTCAGCCGCCAAACGAACAAACCGCGCCTGGCCGGCCTTTCACTGACAGGCGCTTTTGGATATTCACCCCCAAACTCGAAACTATCAACAGAATGCAATTAAGGCAAACGACTTGTGATTGTTAACATGTTTAACAGCCCGAAGGTGGGCAAGAAAAAAAATGTTACAGCTGCTGGCCCCAGTACTGACACACAACTCGATCAAGCTGCAGCCTTCGACGACACACGATGATTTGCATCCCATCCTTCGATCCCACACCATGTTTTGCACCCCATCAAGCTAATGACCAGAAAGAGTTCAGATCTCTCCCCGTATTTCGAACAAGCGACAAGAGCCCCAGCAGCTGCTCTCTACAGTCTCCGCATAGTCCGCCGTCGCTGGCAACGCCGCGCCCTCGAGCTGCGAGGAACGGCGTCGGCCAGCCCGCGTCCTCACCGGTGCCGAAGTAGGTGTAGCGCGAGCCGTCCTCCTGCACCTGGTTGCGGGTATTCCAGCTGGATGAGCAGTAGGCGCCGAACACAGCGCCCTCTGTGGTGCGCAGCAGCAGCACGGTCGGCTCGAACGTGGCCACCTTTTGGTAGAACGTCTTCAGGGAGAAGCCGTGCTCGTCCGACGTGTACAGCAGCAGAGGCGTGTAGAGCGCGAACCGCTGCGGCAGGTTCTCCCAGAGGCGCAGCAGCTGCAGCGCGGCACGGACGTCAGGGGTGTCACCTCCCGAAGGGGGACACAATGACTACAGCGGGGACAGCACGGGCACACACACGCACAGCGCAGCACAGAGGGCAGCGTGGTAAAGCAGGACCGCGGCGGACAGACGGACAACACTGTTACCAGGTGCGGACCATAGGGAACAACACGGTGACCAGGTGAAACAAGACAACGGCGAGCTGCAGGACGTCGTCAGAGGCACCACGCCGTTACCGAAATCCTTAATACGACATCTATCGCCACTTGTTGGGAGCTTGGAGTTTAGTGCGAGGAATGAGCGCATCACAGCAGACCGCAAAATAGCCGGCCCGCAAAAAGGAAACAGAAAGCGGGCTCCTTCACTACACGGGAAAGGACAGTACAGAATGCGTTTACAGAACGTTCTGGCCACGAATTTGAGACCGCACAACGCTGAACACACAGGGCACAGAACAGCCGGTCACAATGCACACCGCACAACCACACTATATTATTGTGCACACTACGTGCAAGCGAGCCGTGTACAGCCAAAGGCAGCAGATGCCCGGCAGCAGTTCAACAGGCGTCGAGCACAGCTGGTTCGTGCCTCGCCCAGTACTCGCTTACTTAAGGCAGCACAACGCGGCCATAATGAACAAGCTGCAAAGCTTTTCTACGCCTTTTACACGCTAAGTGCTAACCAACTTTCTGGCAAAGCATGACTATTGTCAAGCCTGCTGCGTTGATGTTAGAGAGCGCGCCAACGACTCTGCATCTCTGACTTCTTTAGCTAGGCCACATACAAACAAAACAATGCTAAGCCACAACGATGGCAAATGGGGGAGAGAAGAAGACCGGGAACCACGCAGGGCAGCAGATATATTCCGCCAAAGGATAGGACCACGTCATGATAGGTCGGGTCATTGTGAAGACACAGGGCAAAGCATGCACAGGGGTGGATTCAGCCCAACCTCCCAGGAGGGGCGAAACCGCTCACTGCGCGTGCGATGGGACACGAATGGTCATCCACGGGATTTCACCAGAATCCCGCGACGTTTGCACCCCGACGGGTGGCCTCACCTCCTTCCCGCTGTTTCGGGCTCCTAGGGGAGCGGAATTAGGAAAGGTCTCGAGACTACCGGCCGGCGCGGGTCAGGAAATATCTCCAGACTAAAGGCCGGCAGGGGGACGGGGGGGACGCACGTCCTGAGACGGCCCGGGCGCTTAACGCCCGCTGCCTCCGGGTGGGGCACACGGCTACGAGGCGCTGCACATCAACTAGCCACGGCCACTGCCTCTGGCAGGCATGCACCGCACTCACGTCCTCGAAACTCATCAGCGTCAGCTGGGGGTCCTTCAGCTGGGGAAACTTAGCGGAACGCTTGCAAACAGACAGGCGCGTTAGAGCGCAGCAGACGCGGCGCGGCGCCGCCGGCAGTCGTGACGAACGTGACGCGGCGCCGCCGACAGGGGCGAGCGAAGACGGACGGTAACAAGACAGAGCACGATGGTAAGACACGCTCGACGATCACGTGAAACAGTGGTTCGCTGTAAACAGGCTGGATGACAGAGTGCTACGAGACAGAACGCAACATCCGGGAATCCGGAAACGTGACAAGCTGCACAGACCCGAAATGATAGTGATTTGCCCATGCATATGAAGTTCAAAATACTCAGAACAGTGAGTGACGAAGGTGAACAACAGCACACTATTCGAATATCTAGCAAGTTAAATTCTTCAGGAGTATCATACAGTGCATTATGAGATCTGGTATTATGCTCTTTATATAAAGGAAGACAGGAAATAATGAAGGAAAATGGGTGTTAAATCAACCTCAAAACCCACTTTAATCGTTACCAAAGATAAGCATTACATACAAAGGAATGAGTTCCTTAAAAGACCGCGATGCAAAACATGAAATGGAACTACAGGATGCGCACCTGTATGACTAAAGGATTTGTAAAAGGACGTATAAAAGGAATAAATCACAGGATCGAGAAGCAGAAGCATGCCTGTGAGCCTCATAGCCATATGAAACCAGTTTTATTCACCCGTTGGCCAATCTTTGCATATTTTTGCTCGCTTGTTTCTTTCAGTGTGCGTTTTTGACGGATATGAGCCTGAGCTCAACATCACATTCAGTTTCTTCGGCGTTTTAAACTGACGTCAAACGGGGGCAGTGTCCTATATGAGATCAGAGGTCAATGCGGCGGGCATTTTCAGCCCCGAGCCGACAACGGACCGTCAGTCTGAGACCTGCAGCCGGCGCGAGGCTGCCGGCGGCTCCGTGCCCCGGCCAGGGCAGACCCGACCCGCTGCCACCAGGACGGCCCGCTCCCCTGGCCGCAGCCGCCAGCAGCCCCTCCCAGACGCCAGCCGACCGGCGCCACCTCGGGTCCGGACGTCGGCGCCGGCCGGGCCCAAGGCCGCTGGTGTCACGCGGCCGCCGGCGCTCACCTCCTTCACGCCGATGGTGCTGGAGGAGCGCGCCAGCTCGTCCTGCGACAGCACGCTGGGCATGCCCAGGCCCGGCTGAGACTGCTCCTTGCTGACCGCCTTGACGCTCCTGAAGGGGGGGGGGGGGCTGTTAGGACCGGTCCAGGCCGAATTACACACTGATAACCAGTCAGGGTTAATTCAGATCAATAACGTCAGAGTGTGACGAAACCGTCTGACTGATTAGATCAAGTCTTCAACTGACGTCGTTCGACGAGGTGACATTCCGGTACAGTTCCACGCAACTCAACACGACACGCAACTAACGCAGAACTCAAGACTGACAGAGCTACAGACCGTCAGACCGTCCCGGGTCTCAGCACACCACTGAACAGTGGCGTCACAGCATGCCGAGCAGAGACCCATCAGATATGTGTCAACACATTGTGAACATATGTGTAAACATGTAAAATGAAGTATAAACAATGTTCCCATCTGATCCGGCCCGGCCCAACAACGCCCCCCATCTGATCTGGCACGGCACAACAACGCCCCCATCTGATCTGGCACGGCACAACAATGTCCCCATCTGATCTGGCATGGCACAACAACGTCCCACCTGATCCGGCCCGGCCCAACAACGCCCTTATCTGATCTGGCACGGCACAACAACGTCCCATCTGATCCGGCCCGGCCCAACAACGCCCTTATCTGATCTGGCACGGCACAACAACGCCCCAATGTGAGCCGGCCGGCCGGCGGAAACAGAATCTGTCGCCGGAGGGCCGGCCGCCCGCTGACCTTCGCTCGGGGAAGTTGAGCCGCCCGCCGCCCGACTTGATCTGGGCCTTGACCCGGGCGTGGGAGGCGGCCAGCGAGTCTCGACTGAAGCCGCGGATGTTGAACAGCGTCCTCAGCAGCTTGTCGGGCGTCACCTGCACGGAGAGAGACGGCCAGTCAGAACTGCAGGTGCCGCGTCCTCCACTGCAGGTGCCGCCATGGCATCGCCACGAGGTATTCTGACAAAATCTGGCTTCACGAAGAGATCGATCGATAATTCAAGTGCAGCGGGTGACATTTATGCTGCAAACGTGAAATAACGTTTGGAGCTAAAAATAAATAAATAAATAAATGACGTTCCAGTGTTTTACCCGCACGTCACAGCACACAACAATTAAAGTTTTGAGGTTCAGGACGTTTCGCGGGAAACATGTCCCGAAACAACTGGCACAAGATGGAAACATACTGAATATAACTAAACGCCAGTGAAAATATCTACATGGAACACGCAATCACGGGTACAGTTAGTTTACGGTCCAAGCCACGACTTTGAAGAAAAAGATTCCATAGCTCCCTAACAGCCACACACGTTGTGCTCAGGGTACCGAAAAGAGGCTTGAAGGCAGAGTACTTAAAGGTGCAACACAGTGCAGACGAAATCGCAACTATTTACAGCAATGACATTTTCGACGATTAGTACATAATCACATGTTATAAGGCATGTAATAGCGGGAAACACAAAAACGTTCTGGCAACAACAAAGAAGAAGGGAGAATGGCATACAAATTACATATCATTTATCACAGTTCTCATGTGGAAAACATGAGTTCTCATGGTGCATGTCAACGTGCTAGTCTCACTTTTGCATTTTTACGATATGTTCTGAGGACGACACCGCTGACGCAGGACTCAGCACAATATCCGAGCCCAGAACGGCACACCAAAACAGAAGCACAGGACCCTCACTGGTATTTTCCTGCAGAAGGTCTCCATCACGTCCTGGACAGAGTTCTCCTGGAGCAGAGCGGCCCAGTCGCCCAGCTGGCGGCTCGCCATCTTGTGCAGCAGTAGCACCAACGCCATGGCGGCTCGATACAGCACCTGGCGACGGTGGAGGACGGACGTCGTACAGGCAGCCGCAGCCCGCGAAGACTACACAAAGAGGGCAGGCTCACACTGGCGTAGCAACCGTCCGGGCGACAAGCAGACGCTGCACAAATCAGCATCCGCTGCAGGAAACGAAACGCGACTGCAACACCCGCGGAAATCAAGGTAATAAACTAGCAACACTGAGAGGCAGGCAGACCAATCTATGCCAAGACAATAAATTTTTATGCAAATGGAGCGGCTTCGGTGACCGCGCACGTTGGCGTGACTAGCTTTTTCTATCAACAGGATTTTTCATAAGAAATTATCATTTTGAAAACGCCAGGGCGAAGTCTTTTGCTGCGTCATATTTGAAAGCTTTCCTCACAAAACCCACGCCAGTACTGGGACATCTGTATTTTCGAAGTCAATCGTCCTGCGGCGTGCACATAGCTCCAAAGCAGCGCCGTTCCGCTGCACGCACATCTCGGCGCGGCGGCGGGGGCTCCGGACGGCGCGACTGCCTTCGTTCCGGTCCATCTCCGCGGCGCACTCGTACACAGTCCGGCTCAGCTGCACCGTCGCAGTCGGGAGGCTCGCCGAACTTCTGCCTGGGTCACAGACCAAAACCAGAAGTCCAGTGGTGATAGGCCTGGACTGCGAGCTGGCCAAGGAAAGTCCATCAGCCGGCTGATGACGCGGTCGCCGAACCTGATACTCAGCCAGGCAATGGGTACCGAGCGTCGCGTGCACAGTTCCTCCATCTTGCTGGAACCAAAACTGCCACGCTGTAGTTCGTGCCCTCACTTTTGGCCACAGCAACTGCTCTTGAAGCAGCTGCAGATAGGTTTCGTCGGTGACGGACTGATTTGGGCTAAACCAGAATGTCAGAACTTGACCCTCCACAATGGCAGCCCAGCACAAGTTCGGCGTTCCACTTCAACAATTATGAAAAAACATTTCAACGTTTTGTGGTGCCCAATATCTTTCAATGTCCTTGTTCGGGTCTTGCATTAAGCAGGGCCACTTCTCATCAATCCAAATCCCAGACTCCTCCTCAAACCCCTCAGGCTGTTCAAGGAACCACGAACAGCAGCTGACTCAACCATGTCCTTGGCAGTCAGGGGCACTAGAGTGTGGAGGCGACAGGGATACTACCCCAACTTTCTGCGCAGCAACAGGTGACGGAGATGTTAAGGGATTTTGCTACTGTCGTCAGTGAGGTGTGCTTCCTGCTCTTCGAGTAACGCTCAACAAACTCACGCACATGCGCGACCAGCTCGTCACTGAGAGGAGGCAACCCACCACTTCTGACCTGAGGTCGCGTTTGGCCCTCCGTCAACAAGAATCGGTCTTTCAGTTGCTTTAAGGCCAATCGCCCCGGTACATTTTTCGGCGATAACCGACAGCGATTTCGGAAGCTTCCGACGCATTGCAGTGATGTTCCGCAGTACATCAAATTCCAGAATTCTCCATGTCCCCTGTTCGGTCGAAAACGGCGAATTCTTACTTTGGCCGCGGGAAGAATACCTAGGCACTGGGTGATGTTTTTTTAACCATTTGGCACACGCCGAATGGTTTTTTTCGTGACCTTTTTACCTAACAACGAAAATGTCCTACTTTTCCAAGACGTGCACAAATTTTCACGTGATCTGCACGAAATCCTGCCTTTGGCGAGTAATTCCAAAATAATCAATTCTGCTGAAAACCCCTGTAAGTCTATCTACCTCTACGTCTATCAAATGCGAGGTGCCATTCCGCGCTGGCAAACGCGTTCATAAACCACTCCCCCCCCCCCAGTAAACCACCAGTCTCATCCTCCCACAGCACATCCGGTCCCTCCTTTCGACAGGCATCGTCCACCGGCGAGCCGGACACAAGCCGGGCCTCTCCCCGCAGTCCGCCGGGAGTCGGCCGCTCGGCAGCCCACCTTCTCGCCCTCCATCAGGTAGCAGTCCATCAGACGGACGACGTGAGGAAACGGCAGGAAGCAGAACAGCCAGGCCAGCCAGTCGGCCAGCACGTGCTCCACGTTCTCCCCCTGGCGCGCTTGCTGGTGCAGGTAGTGCATGCTGCTCTTCTGCCGAAGTCAGACAGCGTGCGCGCACTTCACAAACCGACACGCGGATGTGCACAACCTAGATGCCGCCACAGATATGACTGCTCGTAATGGGTTTACCGATTTTTAAGCAAACGTGTCTGAAAACACCGGTCGCGCCACGGGCCCGGATTATCGGGCAGAACGCCTGAGGTGACGTGTGACGGTGACGTGGACAGGGACGCTATCAATGAGTGCGCAGAGTCCTCATAATCAGAATCCAATGACCGCTCTGATCCCAGTGGCTCCGAGCATGTGGAAATGTCAGGAGCTCCCGGATGTCTAGGTCTTTGTGACGTCACCCTCATGTGCCCAATGACATGAAAATAAACGACATTCGAGTTCTACATTGTTCTACCATACAATACGATACCATAAGATCTACAAGTTTGCATATCCAAAGGTTCGCGTTGGGAAAGACGGAGCTGCACATCAGCGACATGAAGAGACGGGCTTTAGCTCATGTCGGGCGAGAAGGCTGACAGTATCGCCGGGTCATAATACACCGTGGAGACATTCCAGGACTATTACGACTGTACCGAATATCAGTTAGGCTAGTCTCATGCTGGTGATGGGAAATCCGTGAAAACGTAGCCGATGGACCGGATATTTATCCAGCGGTATCATTAACTGCATGAAAGAGACCCGGCAACAAGCGCAAGAACACACCGTGTGCTTCCGACAGAGCTTGATGAGTATCTTCCAGGATATTTCGAAATCACGCCTGGTTTGCACCAGGTACCCTTGCTTCTTATTCCGCAGCATCATGCTGAGTGAGTTGTACACGTCAGCCTCTGAAGAAGACAAAAGAGTCAGCCTTCCACGAAGCCATTAACAACCGTTGCGCGACCATCAGCTCTAACCACTCATGACTCACAGATGAATGGAACACAGGTTACGAAGCTGGTACCCTCCTGAACAGAATCACAAGCACTTGCGACCGTCAGCCTCAACATAGCGAAAAGCCTACATCCTCATCACAGCAACCCGGCCGGCAGAAAACCACCAGCTCCGCCGCGGCCCGGGGGTGCGAGGCCCGCACCGTCCATGTAGTGCAGCAGCAGACAGCAGACGGGGAACAGCGGCGGACTGTAGGTGATGGTCGGGTTATTGTAGTAGAGCACGGCCAGCACCCGGTTGGCTGTCCAGACGCCCTCGTCGGTCAGATGGTAGCGGTTCGTGTAGAAGGTGTGCACGAACGGTGGCAGCTGGTGCTGGCAGGAGCGGGCCGGCCCTGGAACGGAACGGAACCGATAGTTACAGCACCGGCCGCCAGTCGCACGGCCGACAAGACCACCGGCGGCCTGCCCACCCAGGCCGACACACGTGCTGCGTGCCAGTGTGCGTTCAGCGCTTACGGGCACGGCAACATCTCAGGACATCTCCCCTGGGTCCGTCCACGGGCAAGCAGAGCGGACTTGGGCTGTTTCACGGCAACTTCAACTGCAGACGCACTTTGTACAGTCAGTCGTGGTTACCAGCAAGATTTCGCAGTCGGCCACCAGTCGTGGTCACGAGCAAGGTTTCGCAGTTGGCCAGACTCGACCGACTTTTTGACCCGGAATAAACACGCTGCCCATTAAAAATCACCCAGCAGGACACGGCAAATCATTATAGCAACAGGGCCAGACGCGAGAAATAATCATCAAGCACCAGCATAGCCAGGCTCACTCCGGTCATTCACCACGTGGGCGCAAAGACCCAATAGCCACCCAACGTAGGAAACAAGGCTTCGACTAAGTCGCGACTAAGTACTAATTCCACGAAGTTGTTTATGAATGGCACATGGAGACGAACCCAAGCCGCCCGACAATAGAACTCGAGTTCACCGAAGTCGTCCAAAAGGGGACAAGGACCTGCACAAGCCTTACGCAGTGTCCTCACCAGCCACTCCGACCTACGGAGCAGGACGCAGCATTTACCATTGTCGCCCTCCAGCTGGCGCACCGTGCTCTCGTACTCCTCCGCCTGGCCGATGGTGGCACCGTGGTGTTCGCAGATGTTCTGCCAGAGCTGCTGCCGGGACGGGTGGTCCAGGGGCCAGTAGCCCGTCCGCAGGTCCTCCTTCATCTGTCGCAGGGGCAGCCGGTCAGTGGTCGGCCGACCCGTGAACTCGGACTCAGCCTCCCGGGTCCCACTCCGCGTCCCAGTGTACGGCCACGTCCTGGCGCCAGGCCGCAGCGTTTCTGTACACACCTTGTAACCGAACAGACCACACCAGGCAAAGAAGGCGGCCTCCGTGAAACCAGCCACGGAGCGCTGGCTTCTCGGAGGAGAGGCTTCTGGCAGTCCCCTCCATCTGCTGAATCGCGACGTCCAAAACACGCTTTAACTCGGCGGCCTCTTTCTTTTAGCAGCGAGCGCTGTGTGAAGCTGCCAAGCATCGGTGGCGGCGCCACGCATTCAAGCCAGTGGGGGCAAATGACATTTTTGAATCCTTTGGTTACATGCATCGATATCTGGGAAGCGCTAAATTTTCCGGAGCTTCGCCTCACCCATAGCTGCCTCGCAGCCCAACTCCCCCTCCCCCATGGCGCCGCCACTGCCTAGCACGCCGAGTTAAATTTTGTAAGGCGTACCGCATGGTGTACGTTTAGTTTAGTTTACTTTAGTTTATTTATTTAGTGTCCATCCTTGCGAGCACAGTTCTTTCAGGACATCCAAGTCATACATGAAAGTACAATACATCAAATGCCGCCATAACGCGTAAGATATATAGCGGCATTTGATAAAAAGATGCGGATTAAAACCGAGAAGAAAGTACACAAATGGAATCTTTGAGTAATGTCAGCGTTACCAATCTCCAACATATCACAGCGCAGCGACCCATTCCGCGCATTCCCAACAACCCTGCCGGCGTGGCGGGAACCAAGACAACGTCTTACAAACTCCGAGCGATGTCCGCACACAGATCGCGCGTTTGTACAACGGCAGTAAAGGTTTTCAGAGAAACGGCGCGGGAACTGCACGCATGCACCATCTGGGCTAGGTCCTTCGTCAGCTCCTAATCCGAGTCTAGGTCACCGTGCAGCCAGGGGCTGACCGGTCAAACGGCAGCACCGTGCGAAAACGAACAAGACGGCACAATCAAACAGTCTCCCGTCTACTGGATGGCCCCACAGTGATATTCAGAACACATCCCACAGTTCACGCCTAATATCGTTGACATTCTGAGCCAAGAGCCCGTGTGAGCGCTTTCAAAACAGCAGGCGTCTGAGCGAGAGCGCACATCCTATCCGCATGGGAAGTGCGGATCACCCACAGTCGGTCGGTACCTGAGCCCGCCCGTCACGGGGCCCGGCGGCCCCCGCGTCACTCCTGCGCCACGGTCGGTCGGTAACTGAGCCCGCCCGTCACGGGGCCCGGCGGCCCCCGCGTCACTGCTACGCCACGGTCGGTCGGCGCCCTCACCTGAGAGTCCTTTTTCTCTTTGAGCTGGGTGTCGCTGCCGTGTCCATGGGCCTTGGCCGGCGCCGTGTAGGAGCTGCTGTCGGCCAGGAAGGCGGCGGATCGCACCAGCGGCCGCACCGGCGCTCCGGCCGCCTCCAAGCATGGTGGCATCCACCCCGCTGGCGCCGACAACGCCTCCCTGGCCACACACGGGCGTCACCTGCGTCACGAACGTCACCAGCAACACGGGCGTCACGGGCGCCACGAGCAATCGACGTCCTCTGTCTGACTCGACTCACTGTCCTATTAACATGGGCGGAATGCGAATTCGGTCTTAACCCTTTTCCGTGCTCCTGCTCGCTAAGTACGATTTCGTGCTGGGGGCAGATTTCGCCCCCTCCCCTTGCAATTTAGTCAACTAATGGTCCGATTTCCTGGCAGAAAATGGCATTCGAATCCCTGTGGCGAGATCTGCATTTCTAAAAATTAGAAATGTTGGAAATTTCCAAAAGGAGAAATAAGGACGGGGGCCAAAATGAAGTATAAAGGTCTATTTATACGAGCTTCCTAGCCACACTTTACAACCGGTTTTGTTCTACTTCATGTCATTCTATTAAAAATTGATGGATCCATCATACACATCCAGATCAGGGTCAGTTTTCAGAACCATACATTGTACAGGCGTATGAAGGGCAAATAACAAGGGGTACACGTTTCCAGGATACGATACTTAATTCCACAACATATGGTGAGTCTGGGGAGCTTATCTGTGTTCGGAGAGCTCACATGCCATTCTGTATGCATATGACAAATACCCATAGGCGGATATAGTTACCAAAAAAGTTGCAAACCAGAAAAAGGGACAACTTTCTACATGCTACATGGTTCCTCAGGAAAAGGAGGAAACAGGAACCGCTTTTACACTGTCCTGGAGCCGCCCCTGATCGTTATATTCACAGAAATGTATGGCATTTCATCGTGCACAGATCCCAGTCTGTTAAGCCCACCAATGTGTGTCCTGAAACCAATGCTTTTCCTTCATTCTTTATACTTCCTAAAAATACTTGAAAGGTATTTGTAATTGTTAATTGTTATTGTTGTTATTATTGTTGTTAGTACGTAATTGTTACTGACATTACCAAGGACATCAAAATTGCGCATGACCGCGTCGAAGTGCACGATATTCCAGAAAGGCGTCCTAGGACCGCCTCTGAAGAGGCGAATTTTTGAAATTTTGTCAAACGTAAAAAAAAGCAGGAAAAGCCATCACGTTTCGTGAAGTAGCTCCCAAAACCCCGAGAGCAGCGAACGAAAAACCAGGGACGGGCAGAATTTGCCTCCCCCTCCCAGCATAGAATACGGTTCATAAATTTCACGGAGCAATGTGAGGGCCGAGCCTTGTGAGCCTCAAGGGGTATCTCGAGCGGATCTACCTCCAGCGGATATCTCGACAAGATCTACAAAGAGACTGTAGAAAACTGTTGAACGGCCCTGACCTGGCTTTCTAACCAGACCTGTTCCCTACGTCCGTGTCGGGCCCCTGTTAACTAAGCATTTCACGGACCGCTAGAGAGCCAATGCGAGTGGTCAAGACCAGTCCAACGGATATTTAGTGTCCACAAAGTCAAACGCTGCACATGTACCCAAATTTGCACATTGGTCTTTGCAGAGACATGCAACTCTGGTGCATGAAGTATAAAATGAAAGCTGTGTTGCGCTCGAGTGTGCCGGGTCACGCCGAGACCCTGATTATGTGAGTGAGGCCAGTGTTTGAATGAGTTTATGGATCATGCGATAAAGAGACAAAAAAAACTTCTACCAGAACGCTCGGGACGGATGAGCCAGATTCAGCTCAAAGCCAGATTCAGTCATAAGCTTTGGCTGTAATCGCGCTATCCGACTGTTTTTGAAAATAAATACGTTTCGGTCCGAAAACGCGTAAACTGACATCAGCAGCCGGGTCAGCAGATTACCGACTACTTTCTGAAACAGCACCTGTACTGGGCTAGCCGAACCCACGCATTCGATATGTCATAAACAATAAAAAAAATGGTCCCAACACGGATTACAGCACAGGTTTGTTCGTAACAGCCAAGACAAAATTTGGAAAGCTTCATAAAGGTCCATACGCATGGGCTTATTGGCTACTTGGAAAGTTATCAGAAAACTCCAAGGGCTGCTATAAAAGTTTCAGGGGCCCAAACAACAGCCACCCTCACAAAGTCCAGGGCCCAATAAAGGCTACAAGAGGACCATTGTTGCATTGCGGTCTTCCATCAACAACGTAGGTGCCATACGAGAAACAGGCTTCGCCCACTTCCCTCCTCCATCCGAAAATTCTAGCGACGCTCCTGCTGAGCATCAGAGGTGATCATGAATAATGGGTTACCATAATGATGACCATTAGGTAATCATCGCAGGTAATCATCGTATACCTAAGGTTGTATCCTAGGGCGTTCGACGTTCTATGCGTGTCTCTGCGACAGCACCGTATAGCCACGGACGTAGTGAGTGATAGCGATCAAATAAAAAGCAGGGTAAGGAACGTGAGTAGCTACCATGTAAATGCGGATATATCAGAGGCATACTGCTTCGCGTCCAGCACAATGTGCTTTCATGGAACCTGGCCCCCTGCTTGTCTGGTCCTGCAGCACTTCTCTTATCGTTCTATGCGTGCCTCCGCTACAACACCGTATAACCGCGCAGGTAGTGACTGATAGCGATCAAATAAAAAGCATCATATGGAAAGTGGGTAGTTATTACGTAAATGCGGATATATCAGAGGAATAAAGCTTCCATGGGATACATCCAGCTCAATGTGCTGCAATGGACCCTGGCCCCCTACCCATCTGCTTCTGGAGCACTTCTCTGACTGATGTGTTAGCTGAGGGAGTCTCCGGCTACCGTGTCCCTACGGAATATGTGCCCCTGGCCGTGTTTTCTAAATGTGTATCCTGTTGACGTTTTCTCCTATGGTCGTCTACTGCTGCAGTGTTCAGAGGGAATATGTCTCAAGGACCATGTACGAGGTAATCACTCCGCACATGCGACTCCTGACAACATGCTCCGCATATGTTCCCAGACGGCGTATCCTACTCGTGGCGATTCCAGGGGTTGCGCCCCACTGCTGCAGCATTCCGCCGATCGCGCCGGGAAGGGATGAGTTCTAGAAGAGACCTGCTCTCATGGCCGGCGTCCAGTTGCTGACCGCTGCCAGGGCGGAGCTGCTCACCTCTGTAGCCGGCAGGTGGTGGTCTGTGACCGCTGCCAGGGCGGAGCTGCTCACCTCTGTAGCCGGCAGGTGGTGGTCTGTGACCGCTGCCAGGGCAGGCCTGCTCACCTCTGCAGCCGGCAGGTGGTGGTCTGTGACCGCTGCCATGGCGGAGCTGCTCACCTCTGTAGCCGGCAGGTGGTGGTCTGTGACCGCTGCCAGGGCGGGACTGCTCACCTCTGCAGCCGGCAGGTGGTGGTCTCGGGCCCGCCTGGCAGAGGCGCCTGTGAAGGAGCGCTCACGCCGCAGCGACGCGAGGCTGCTGCGCCACGAGCCTGCGCGCCGGAACGAGAAGGCCCTGACCAGCGGCGGCGGCTGCGGCTGCGGGCTGGCGTCCGCCGCCTGGAACTGCGGCGGCGGCTCGTCGTCGGCGGCGGCGGCGACGGCGGCGGCGGCGGCCGCGCGCCACCGGCCCGACTGGCGGCCCGGCTGGCGGCTCGGCTGTCCGTCGGACGACGGCTGGCGGCCCGGCTGGCCGTCGGACGACGGCTGGCGGCGCAGACGCTTGCTGAGGCCGCGACGGAAGCCGCGGATGGCGCGCACCGTGCTGCTGACCGTGCCCCAGGAGGCCGCCGCCGGGCCGTCGCCCAGGTCGGCTGCCGGACGACGGGTAGGCCGTCAGCCGGCGGCGGTCACGGCCATGTCAAACACGCCCAGCGCGGTCACACAAAAGGCGGTCAAGACCGGGTCAGAAACATCCACAGCAGTCACGAGCCAACATACGCAACACGGTTACACTGGGAACGGTCACATACAGGACGGTCACAAACAGCACGATCACGCAGAGACCGGTCACGGTTCGGACAGATAAACAGAGGTCAGGTCACATATAGGACATCAAACGGCCCTACAGGAGAACGGCATGGAGGAGAACGCACCATTCGACGCAGCGCCCAGCAATCCCTGCATGCACATGCCGTCAATACAACACAACAAACAGTCATACAACAGAGGCAAATTGCTTCCCGTATGCCAGCGTCCTGAACACAATTAAATCCACCCGTCCCGTTCGCTATCCCGCAAAAACACGTGCTGACAACACGGCGAGCTACAGCTTGTCCACGGTATAAATGTGCGAAGTACAAGGGCAAAATATGCTCTCAAAACGAACCGTCGAACAGTCGAACAGACGATGTCGAGCCCCACAGCATGCTTCCGTGAAGAGCCTCGACAAACATTACTGTGATTACAATGACTTATTTCTTAGAGACTGCAGTCGCTCTGGTTTCGGCTGTCTCAGTGACAACGTGCATATCAAACATTTCTCCAATTAGCAAGGTGTCCCCCGTTTGCCTCAGGGCCATGCCGGGTCAAATCGGTCAAGATTTGACCCGACCCCTACCGATTTTGATGAAATTCCATAAGCTGATCGTACCTATCGAAAAATGGCCTGCCATAAACGTCTAACCCTGGGTGACCTCTGAGGTCAGAGGTACAGGTAATGAAAGATCGCCGATTTTCCACAAAATGCATGATCACAAAGCCCATAACTCGGTGACAGACTTTTACAGAGAGGTGCAATTAGCGCCATTCGAAAGCGAAATGTTCTAGGTTTAAGTTAAGTTTCTTTTCGGTGACCCCGGTGTCCTTTGATTTGACTATGCCACATGGACCTTTTTCGGTTTTCACCATGTTCGTCAAAAGTGGTCTTCACGAAAATATGACACAGTGTCCCAAGCATCTACAAAAAAAACGTGGGAAAAACACATTGCTGACTATATTGAAACTTATAAGCTGACGATATCATACAGATGAATAGGACACAGAGGAAATTCGCGGAAAAACGTTTCAAAACTCCACAGATACCGAGTTGTTGGAAATAATGTATCAAATAAATCATTGTTTTTAAGCCACAAACCTCAACAAAATTACCCCAAAGCACGTGTCAAACGTGGAGCGTTCCATTTACGAACTGGTCGCTGGAAACAATAGTGAGGAGTTCCGCAAAAAGACAGCAAACTACACACCATCACCGTGCCCGCAACCAAGGTACGGATTTCTATGTTGGCATAATTCATCACGTCCGGCTGCACGGAAGAAAGCCTTGGGTGCTCTGGCTTTATGCCGGTGGTCACAAGAGAGGCCAGGGACAGAATGAGGTTGAGTGTCGGCTGCTCTCGGGGCAACAGGTCGAGTCCGAGAGTCAATAAATCACGGACATCCCACTAATCCAAGGCCATGCGGAAGGATTAGGGAGGCTTAACACATGCCACGTGTCGACGTAAATCACAATAAGCAGTCACATTAGAGAAGCCGCTGGAATCACTTTGTCACCGGTCACAATGTTGACACTGCGGACACTTTCCTGTATTGTTCCGCCGCTCGTAAGGACACACCAGAACAGGCTTAGCTACACAAACCGCGACGGAAGCCTCTGCCATGACCACTAAAATTATACTCACATAGCTGCGGCAAAGGTGTGAACTCCACTGGATGGGACGAAGAATGGAGAGAAAGGAGCACACCTTTATTACAACGGACTTTGTCATGATACCTATGACTGCACGGAAAGGAGCGCAAAAAAATATCAAGGACAGCAACAGCCGCAAGGACCGCAACGATGGCGAAACCCTCCAGGAAAGACTTAAAACGCAAAAACGTCAACCCCGCTATTCCCAACGTGGCATGAAGCGTCCGCGGTGAACGAAATATCTGCCTCATCTCTGGCTTGTCCACTTGGATTACCACGGTAAACGACCAATCAGCGCCTTATCTGCGCCCACGGCCGAAAAAAGTCGGCAATCCCGGAGACGTCGACGCCGCACCCACTCGCGTGGGAGTGACGGGACGGTCGGCCGGTGAGCGAGCTCACGCCGAGGTATGCCGCCACCAATGACAAAGCGTGACGCTGAAGCGGGGTGGAAGGGGAGGGAGACCACACGACTGGCCCAGCGCGGCCAGAATGCCATCAAGCATCCAGCTGACAGCAGCACCGGTCGGCGCAAAACACCACGTGTACGTTTCCGATGATCAGCTGCACCAGCTGGCCAGTTACTGAATCCAAATCCTAAAAACATCCTATTTGTTGCCTTACGGACTCGCTGGAAATCCGTGGCCATTTCCAGACATATCTTAAGACCAATCTGGTCATATAACCGCGTGGTTCTCGTAATAGCGCTCACGGGTATAAGTACCTGCACGCGACCTCGCGCCACAAACGCAGTGAAACTAAAGAATTCTATGTAGAGCACGCACACAATGACCGCATCTATCTCCTAAATTGGCCAATGGCCATCAGCTATGACCAAGCGCTATCGACCACGCCGCCCGATAAACAGCACACGCGGCCGTGTGCTGTGTAGAGCGAACCAGGTGCAGCGCCGGGCGCCCGCCGCGCCCGCCGTCCACCGCCGGCGGGCCCTACCTGTGCTGTCGCCAGGCAAATGCTCCTCGGAGCCCACCACCCAGATGGTGCGCGTGGCCGTCATGCCGTCGGCCGCGTCGGCGGCGGCGCCGTCCTCCGAGAGGAATGACCTCAGCTCCGGACGACGCCCGTTGCCGAGGCCGCTCCCGCCGGCCGGCGGCGACGGAGAGCCGGTCTCAGGCCGAGTAGCACCCTCCTCGATCGGCGACGGTGCCGACTCGCCGTTCAGAGTCTCGTGAAGCCCGCCCGCCGCCGGCGGCGTCTCCACGCTATCTGGTGGACCGCTGCTCGCCGCTGTTGACTCGAGTGGCGGCTGAAGGGCCTCGGCCCGGACGGCCGTCGGCGGCGGCTCGGCCGCGGCCGGCGCCGAGCCGGCGGCTCTCCACAGGCTGGCCTGGTCGGCCACGGCGCCGGAGGCCGCCGCCGGGCTGTGCACCGCCGGCACCACGGCCGTGGCGAAGGCGCGGTCGCCGGTCGGTGTGACGAACTCGCTGGCCTGCTCGCCCTGCGATACGGAGCGCTGGCAGACGAACGCGTGTCGCAGCAGCATGGCCTGTCCAGCGGGCCCCGACCCCAGCACTGCCGCCTCCGCCTCCGACTCCTCGGCCGTCTCCCGGTCCTGTCCCGCCCCGGGCACGACACCGGGCGTGTCCACCTGGACACTGCCCGCGTCCGTCTCGGCACGTCCAACTTTCACCCCGGACTGGACTTTTCCGTCGCACTTTTCGGTAGCTGCAGCTTCTCGGTCGGCATCTGTCTCCTCCGTACGGGCATCGTTGGCCTCTGCTCTGGCATTCTCTGCTTCAGTATGGGCACTTTCTAGCTCTGCCTTGCCACATTCAGCCTCTGTCTGGGACTTGCCCGTCTTTGCCAGGACGCTCCCTTTCTCTTGGCGGCCATTTTCCGCCTCTGTTTGGCTAATGCCCGCCTCTGCTTGCGCACTCCTGCCTGTCTCTGCTTGGACGTCCTTGGCCTCTACAAGCACACTCCCTACCTCCACCTGGGCCTTACCGACCTCCGTACACGCCCTGTCATCACCCTCTACCTCGTTCTGGGCACTCCCCGTCACCTGCACATTGCCAGGTCCTTTCTGGGCAACTTCGTCCTCCATCCGCGCACTTCGCGCCTCCACTTGGGCTCCACCAGCCTTCGCGTGGGCACTCCCGCCCCTTCCTGCCCCTGTCTGGCCGTCTCCGGCCTCTGTGCGGGTCCCCTCGGACGACCCGCGGCCCGCCGGCCGGTCCGACGCCGGCGCCGCGCCTCCCTGGGCTCGGTCGGCGACAGCGCTGGACCCACCAGCGGCGGCGGCCGGCGGGGAGGACGCCGGGTCGGCAGGTCGAGCCGCCGGCTCGAGCGACCCGGCCGGCCGGCGACCCTGGGCCGACATCGCGACCCGCTCCGGTCGACCGGCGACGGAAAACAGCGCCGCCGCCAAGGCCGCGCTGTTTTGGATGCGACGGCGGGCGGCCCGGCGCCGACTCCGCGCTCCTCCGACCCGGCCGGCCGACCAGCTCCGGCCAGACGTCCCGCCGGACGCGCACGCACAGCGCCCACGGACGGCGGCACGCGAGCCGCGCCACGGGCCGAGCGAGCACCGCCGCTGCCGGCCCTTACACAGACACTGCGGCCGCCGGTGAAGGAGCGTCGCCGCCGCCTCCTCCTCGCGTCCCAGCAAACAGCAGGGCTCTGGGCTGGCTCTGCGTGGACCGAGCGAGACGTGCAAGGCACCGGGCGCGTCGAGTGCTACCAGACGGTCACGAGACGGTGAGTTGGCAGCGCTGTCGGCGACTGGGCGGCGCGGCCGCCACCAATGGCGCGCGTCACGTGGTTCCAGCGGCGGCCGTACCGGTCCGGCGCGGCCCTTCGTGCAGGTCCTCCGGTGACGTCACGCGCGCGGCCGGTCCATCCGGCCGGATTATCCGGTGCGATTCGTCTCCACGCGCGGCCGGACGCCGGACGGACGACCGCGGCGCGACCGCTGGCCAGGTGGCGTCAGCGCCGGCTGTACTGCCGCGTCGTCCGAACCCTTCGACAATGTCCGAACCGCGCTCGAACTTTCCGCCAGAATGCTGGGTTCCGCGATACGTTCGACTGTCGTCGTCCGTCGGGAGCACGAGCCAGACGTCGCCGCCGACACGTCGGGTTGGAGAACACGGAACCGGAGATCGCCGAACTCAATCTCACAGCAACACATCTGTCCATACGACAGTCCCAATTCGAAAGCGCACTACGTTTGGATAGGTACTGATAAGAGTAAAAAAGCAATGACGGAACGCTGCTTCTTTTCTGACGCGCTCGATATCGTAACGTGTTTAACAGCTGTGGCGCACAGAAAAAGCACGCCAGTTCAATTATGCCAGACTCATGTGGCAAGTGAAAAGCTTACATGAGTCAGAGATCCCACACACCTCAAAATTATCTTCAAAACTGCATTTCCAGCGTGGAACTCACTCACAACATATTTCCTTCGGAACTGACAAACGCACTGCCCTGACACAAGGCTGCGTTTACTCATAAGATCCATGGCCCGCACTTCTTTGCTGTTAGTTCGGTGATGTACATTCGTTCGCTGATAGGATTAGTGTCCCACTTCTTGCTTGTGTCTTGCTGATATCTCAAAATCTTCCCAACTTCATCATGCACGCTGTGTATTTCCCAACCATAAATGGCCATGCCGCGTTCACCATTGGGTTACGCATACCCACAACAAAACCAGACGACGAAATTAACGCAACGGAAACGCAAAAACCCACGTGACCCATCCACATGGACCGACCGATGGAATACCCGTGGCCTCCACGCGATACGGAAGAGATGCGCCCGGTCTCCGCGCGGTATGGAAGAGCTGCCTGCGGTCTCTGCGCGGTATGGAAAAACTGTGCCCGGTCTCTGCGCGGTATGGAAGAGCTACGACCGGTCTCTGCGCGGTATGGAGGAGCTGCGACCGGTCTCGGCGCAGCATGGAAGAGCTGCGACCGGTCTCGGCGCAGCATGGAAAAGCTGCGACCGGTCTCGGCGTAGCATGGAAGAGCTGCGACCGGTCTCTACGCGGTATGGAAGAGCTGCGACCGGTCTCGGCGCAGCATGGAAGAGCTGTGACCGGTCTCGGCGCGGTACGAAATATCTGCCTGCGATCACCTCGGACCGTTGTTCGCGCCGCCTGTTCGGCCGCGATGCGCGGGCGATAAGGCGACCCGATCACGGCCCTCGGCCGTCCCGGCTCGCTGCCCGGACGGCCGAGAGCCAGCGACAGAGGCGGCGCGCGCCACACTCCCGGGCCGGCGCCGGCGAGACAGTCCGGCGGACAACGGCGGCAAGCCTGCCCGCGGCCCGATTAGGACGGACCACAGGGGAACGGACAAATTACTACTTACGTCTGCAGGGAACTGGACCATGCTTTTTGCGGCACAAAGGCCGACTAAACACTACCGCGATGATGTCAACTCCGTGTCAGTTCCTTGGGGGTGTCAAGCCCGCATTCCATATATATATATATATATATATGTATATATATATATATATATATATATGGATATATATATATCCATATAAGTTTCCGGAATAATTGCAACAGTTATGGCTTGACCCTGGCGAAACTCTGCCAAAGGCTATTTCGGCAAGCGTCAATTTCTGGAACAGGCTCAGTTAAAATCGGACAACAAATAAGGTAACTTTCCAAAAATCATTCTGTCTTAACAAAAATAATGGCGACTGAACACTCCCGATTGAGGCTACGGGGACATGACGCCGTCCACCCAGCTCTACGCCCACTACCGGGAACGTGCTGAACGGACGCCAGGTCATTCCTGTTGACGCTGTCGAACGTGCAGGGTGGCGCTTCACAGCATGCTCAGGGCACTACGTTACAGAGAAGATGAACAAAGAGGCAGAGAATAACCATGCTGATTTTGAAAATATCACAGATGTGCCAGGTCGTGGTTAATCAGCACGACCGGAAGGAAAAACGGGCTTTCTCGTACCGATGACTGGGAACTGGAACGCTGCTTGTCTGCGTTACTAGTCGCAGCGTAGGACACACGACGCAAGGTGCAAGTCCTGACAAGGCATTGATGCAGGATAAGCGGGACGCGGAAATCCTTCGGGAACGGAAACCAACACAAGCAACTGAAATTCCCCGACCCGCGCCTGCTGACAGTGTGATACGATATCCTTTTTCATAGATTTGGTTAAGTCGTTTGATAAGGTAATGTCAGGGACTGGAGTCCATGCCATACGGAGTTTGTTGCAGAGACCCCAATCCCTTCACCCGATCGTACAATTCCAACTAACGGCTGATTTTGTGGCGAAAGTTTCATGTACCGCCATGGGTGCGACACGGCCGTGTGGTAGTCAGTTCCACCTTATGTTGGCCAGTTGCCCGCTGACCTGTGGGCCGACTATCGAGCACGCCGGGACGACTCGAACCCGTCTTCCCAGGACGGGAGACCAGTGCTCTACCAACTGAGCTACCGATCACGGTGCTTCAAATGACTTTCCCTCCCACTGCTCGTTACTCAAACATAACGACGCAACTGGCCTGAAAGTATCCTAGCCAGCGAATTCACATGCACTTCTACCTGCCGGCTACCCGTACTGTCTGCCGACTCCAGTTGGTCATCTCGTGTCTGCCGGGCTCCCAGCGTCATATGTCTATCATATGCCTATCATATGCCTAGGAACGAGGGTTCGGGCGGGGGCATGGCACCACGTTTTTGAGACCTGGCATTTTCTTACGAGAGAAAAAACGTCTCTGTCCATCACCTTTTTCGGATGCTCCTACGTTACTACATTGTATGACGCGAACGGACGTCTCAAAGCATCCATCAGAGCATGTCTGGTCTTTCCTCAGAACCAGACATGACCTAGATCCTAGATGCAGATGTTTTTCACAGTGGAACTTTGAAACAGCGTGCCTAATTTGCTATCGAATGCCAGGGACCTAAGGTGCGACACGACCGTGTGGTAGTCAATTTGACCCTATGTTGGCTCTATGTAGATCCCATCACACCTTAGTTGCCATTTAGATCTTTCAGGTCATCGTACAGGTTTATTAATGGGTTATACCGTTACCGCCTAAATTACCACTTTAACGCGGGGGATTTCACTCAATACCCATGAGTGGGGCCAATTCGCCATCGACCTCTGATGAACTACTGTATCGATTTCGATGAAACAGGGCTTCGACGAGAACATGTGATCTGAACAAACCTTTAATTCATGAGAAATTGTAGAAAAGCGTCAGTAGCGCCTTCACTAGAGCAAAGGAGCTGGTAAACGAATCATTTTCCTCCTCTGGTACACGACTTTCTATGCACTTAATGTGACTCTGATATCCGACGTTTCCGGCCTTTAATTACTCGCAATGCACTTTTGGGTCATTTCTGAAGCTGCAGCAGATCCAGGGTCTGAAGCATCGGGGCAAGTTTACACAAACATTTGGGCTATTTTTCATTCAAATAGGCCTGATGCACTGAGCCAATCTTGATAGCGTTACGTAGGACGATGGTTATAATCTTCTAAAAACATAAATGGCGTACCCAGAAGATAAAAAAAAGAACGGGGGATGAATGCAGTCCACTAGAAACTCCAAAAGTGTATTCAGAAAGTCGACTTTTGCTCTCCGTTATAGTTTTCTTCTTCAGATTTCCAGGATCCACTCTTACCAATGCATGTAAAAGTACCTGTTGTAGGTGCATTTCTCATACATTCCACGATTAAGTTGGAACCAATGGCGTAAAACAATGGTGCACGTAGGTCAAGGTCTGAACCTCCCAAAACTGTGCAACCTAGCTCCGCCCCTGGCACTTATTTACGCTCCCTGTACAAAATGGGTCCTTCGTATCAATGTTACGACATCCCAAAACGTGTATCTATCGAATTGCAGCTTTCAGCACGCAGAACCAACTTGATAGGATGTTGCAGTGCCACCTACGATGTCCCCTGATTCCGTCCTCAGCAGTCTCTGGACACACCTTAGACTACGCGAATGGTCAATTCTCATAACTATGGTGCATCCAAATCACAGCAATCACAGCACTGCCATACTGGACGACATATTAACCGACATGACCGACAAGTTAAACTGCAATGACTGTGATATCCGACGCAATGCTTTTCACTGAGGAGAGGGGAGGGCAAAATATTGTGCTCCCCTACAGACTATTTCTTGAACTGCAAAAAGACAGACAAATAAAATATCCAGACATCGGTCAATAGCCCTGCATCACGTAACCTCACGACATTAAATTCAGTTGGCAGCAATGAGAACAAAGGTCATGACCAAAAATGTTGTTTTTATGGCGGGCGCCGGTAAGATATCGTCACATGTCCCTCACACACTTTCTGTCGAAAACAATCCAGGTACTTCAGGCACGTTAGGCACATTAACAACGCCAGGCACAGGCAATGGCACTACATAAGCGCATTAACAAGGAGTATTAACAATTAATTTTATTCGTTTTTTATTTCACCTTCAATCATTCGTTCGTTCGTTCGTTCGTTCGTTCCTTCGTTCGTCCGTCCGTCCGTCCGTCCGTCCGTCCGTCCGTCCGTCCGTCCGTCCGTCCGTCCGTCCGTCCGTCCGTTCCTTCCTTCCTTCATTCCTTCATTCATTCATTCATGTCATCGTTTTCTTTTCTGTCGAGCCACATATCAAGGTGAAATTAGGCCAATACCTTTCAGATTATCTCAGGATCTATTGGACCGATGGCAAAGGTATACAATGACCTCGCATGACAGAGCGAATGACGTCGCACCATACCTACAGCCGCATCGCCTTCCATCTTTAAGGTGAAAGTGAAGAATAAATAGATTCAAGTGAGATGAAAAAAAGTTAACACGATCATGTTTGTCACGTCATTTTAACATCATCTTAAACGATACTGCCAAACTGTTTACACCATATGTCTATAATTAAAGGTACTATATAAATTATATAAATATTACACATAATTACATAGAGGTACTGAGGGTTGTCCGTCGTCAGTTCGTTTATGAGATTCTGGGAAATTCGCCGGAGGGAAATATCTGCCTTCACAGTCAGTGGCAAGTCACAGAGTAAGTGAGAGTACACGTTTGAAACGACAGCAAAATGGATGAAACGCCTAACAGGATCGTCTCCTAGAGCCGACATGGTCCAAACACGACGTCCAAATTTTGTTGCCGTATGTAAAAATGATACATAACAAACGCCACAAAAAATCGACACAACACTGCAAACGTTTCGGCTTTGGCGCCCGAAAAACCAGGGGGGGGGGACTATTTATCGGCCACTCCATGAAAACAGGGGTAAGTCCCCAATGCTTTCCAGAATAAAATACAACAAGTTGCTGGATCGCTGATCCTGTTATAGGGTCTTGGATCACGCTGGACCTTTTGATACCCTGGATGATAAGTATCTTGGGGAGCCTGCTATCTAAGGTCTCGAGTCCGAACTTTGAAATAGTGTTATTTCTTCCAATCGAGGCACAGGTTACCTTCGTAGCATGGCTTTTTGAAGCTTTGGTTTCTATGGAAACTGCTCTTTGCTCTGTCCCATTTTGGCAGAATCTTTTGCTCTGTCCCATTTTGGCAGAGTCTTTTCCAGAAATTGGCATTTATGTTGAAATGACAGCCAACAAACTTTAACCCATATGAAGCCATAACTGATAATACCCGGGAAAAAGTGGGGAACGCAGGATTCCAGCACGGCTGTAGGTAAAGATTATGACAGAAAAACAAGTGTACAGGCGCAAATCTATGGACGCAGATGTACGCAAGCGCAAATGTAAGCATAGGCAGTGTACGCATACGTAAATGCACATAAGCGCAGATATACGAATGGCTGTGTCAATGCAAGCAATCGCAAACGTACACATGACAAATATGCTTATTCGACGTGCACGTGAATGTACGCATGGATATACGACGTGCACGTAAATGCGCGCATGGAATATGTACAAAAGCATAAATGCATGAGTAAAAATGTGCGTCTTTGGATGTAAATGTGCGTAAGCAAGGTTCCCACAGATGGAGTTATCATTTTGCGATCGTGAACTTTTCGTGGTTGCCACAAACCCTTTTTTGTCTTGCAAACTGGGGGAAAGACGATTCCAGGTGTATTCCAGGGAAAAACAGCAACTGACTTCACGCTATCCCAAACTTCGCCCGTTAACATGGCATGGATATGAGGTAGGGTTAGCGGTGGGCCTGTTAAGGGTTACTGTCGACGTCAAAGCCTCAGCGTCTTGATTTTTTAAGTCATTTCAACAATTATCGCATCAGCCTGATGAAAATTTGCTTCTCGCCGGTCATCCTTGCCGGTGCTGTCGAACGTGGAGGGTTGCGCATTATACTGTGCCCACAACACCACGGTACAGAAGCAGCTGAAATAAAAACAGACAACACAAACGCTGTTTAGAGACTGCCATCATTGTGCAAATGTGATTAGGGATGAAGGATCGGAGACAATCACAATGATTTCGAAAGAAAAGCCGGATTTCCCATACGGATGGACGGAGTCCGGAACGCCGCCAGTTCGTCTCAACAATTCCACGTTTTGCCTCAGGCCAACAAAGCCAGCCCTCAGCAGGCGCGGATTCTGAACATTCGGGAACAAGTAGCGATATTCGGTTTCGGTTATTGATATTCAGAGCGCGGCTCGAAACACAAAAACACAACTGCAGCACAAAGATTCCTCCCCCTTCTCCAAATCCGTAACAGATAAGCCACGCCTGTTGGAGGACCCGTTCTGCTGAGCTTCTCCGATCACAGGCGCACCCGTGTGCATAATGTTAGACGCTTAAAACAATTGTAATGCAAACAATACGGCTTTTCCATTTTCCTTCATAGCTTTTGTTGAGACGTGCGTTTCTGGAATTCAGATCCATGGCCTACGGGAAGGGCTCGAGTACGATGTCTTTCCTTTTTTGGGTGCGCCTATGCCTCCGGCAATCAACCAGACCGGTCCTCCCTGGTCAGTCCGGCCGCCAGTGTGACGTACTGCGTGACGTGACGTGATCGGAGGCCTCAAAGTTTCTACCCGGGCAAAGCACCTGCAGTTCTCGTTCGATTTCGGCTTAACCTTCTCCAGAAATCGGCGCTTAAGCTGAAATGGTGACATGCTAAGTTGTATCAGCGTGGCGTCATAACTGAAATTATCGATAAAAATGTAAAGACGCAGCGTTTGACGCCGACAGAAGATGATTAACTTAGCTGCATCATTCCTCATTTTCCTGATACCCCAAATACTGATATTCATGGCTTGTGTAATCGCGTTTGGTCATATAACAATGCAACATTGCACATCTTAGATGAAGTTTTCTTTGGTGTTTATGGGTGTCCGGGCACCAACAAAGCCGAAGCTGCCAGCTGCAAATGTAGTTAGATTGCCCCTAACCCACCAAAAAAAAAACTTCCATCTCAGCTGCACCAGAATTTAACAAAGTTTAGGACAGAGGGACATGTTAAGGGCTCTTTAGGAGCTGTATTACGTTTTCTCTCCCAGAGAACATGGCGCCGCAGTCCCTCTCGACAGCCATGATAAGGATGTCCAAAGCTCAGTACCTGTGCAATGCACGTATGATGAGTAATAGGTAACAGATAAGCCTAATCGTTGAACGGTTCTACTCCGCAGTACGAAACAGTGTATCATGTGGGACCCATAGTGGTCCATTACGGTGTAAGCTCTGGTGATCGGCTACCTGGTGTTTTCCGCGGTAGACATAGGTCGGTAAGTCAGCGAGCCCCAGATCGGGCAGAGCGAACTACAGAAGGCTAGACGAAAAACAATGGTGAAAGAAGATCGGAAACTTTCGCTAATGGTGATTTTGACGATGCAATGCAGTGGGACTGTATTCGCAGTACTTCACGGAAAAACCATTTGTAAGCTTTCAAAGAAATATTACTGCAAGCCCAACCAGTCACCTATACGTCAACAGTTTACATAAATGTTAAGTTTGTGCTGCCATACTTACTTTTTCATGCCTGCTTGTATGCGTATTTTTCGTTTTCGCACTTTTCACCGTACGTAATTTCGCGCCTGCGTACTTCTTACACCTACGTTTACGCACGTATGTATTTCTGAAGCGCACAACTGCGTTCACGCACACTTTCATACGTACATCTGCGTATACGTTCATTTTTCCTTCTACGCAAATGCATTTACAAACATTAGGTATTTTAATATCTCCCATACATCTTGGCGGTGGTGTGCCTTTGTGTATACATTCCTGTTCCAAAAGTACAATAGCCATGCGTGCGTTTGAGCATATGAACGTCTGAAACACGTACATTTACCATAAATACATTTATGTTCGAATGGATTGTCCTGCACGTGCAATTGTTTTGCGAACACCTATTTGATTACCGAAAGGCAGGGTTCGACATGAACAGTATATTACCACTTCTACGTTTCGCAGTTTTCATCAAAATTTTCAATTTCACCTAACTTAACTTTCACTTAACCAGCGAGTTACTTGGGGGCATTTTGCCTTCCCCGTGGTTGATCAGACATAAAATCCAAGCGACATATGCCAGCAGGCCCAAATTGTCAGCATATCTGCCTGAACAACACAGCCACATCTTGAAAAAAGCTGTGACCAGATCACTACAGCTCACATCGCATGGCGTAATAATATCAATGCTACTCGCGGTTTTCAAATAAAGTTAAGACACCCGTATGTCGTTTCCTTTTCACATAGCTTGCAAGAAACTCATCAGGAATGACGATGAACAACTGTCAGGTAACGTAAGTCTTTAGACACCAAGAGAGTCTAAAGAGGTCAATGTTGTTCAGTCCCTAACTTTGCACATGGTCGATCTGGCCTCCTCCCTCAGACAAATCCAGCTCAATCGCCCGAACTATTGTAGATGCAGACAAACAGAAAACGTGACTTTTAAACGTCCCCGTAAAATCCTATAACAAAATCACATAAAATGTTAAAATTAGGCCATGATCCAGGTTGGCCATTTCTTGAAGAAAAGATTCTTCGTCGCGCAAAACGAGTTGTTCAATATTACACAAAACCAGTTTGAGTAATTCTTACCCTGCTGATGTGCTTCTAAGTCCGTCGGCAAACAAAACTCAACTGTAGGGCTTTGACCTGACATGTAATTCCAGGTCAACACGTGGGCAATGTCTGGAGTCATAGGGGGACGGGCAATAGATTGTCGTTTGAATCCTCTAAATCGGACTATTCGATCTCGAGATCGAAACGGTGTGGAGAAGGGGAAAAATGCGCCCGCAAGTGTTGTTTGGAAAAATCCTGCAGTCAGTACGTCGCATATCACTCCAGTCAGTACCGCATTTAGCTCATCCGCGTCAACGGCACCTCAGCTTCCCCGACGCTCGTCCTGTGCGCGCATCGCGATGGGCAACGGAAGAACCTGTCGCGATGGCCCACGCCCTCCGGCCGATGGGTGCCGCTCCCGCCGCGCGAGAGCAGGCTCATTCTCAGCACCACCCCCCGCGTCAGGCTTTTTCCGGCTCCGGACGCCGACGGCCCAGCACCGCCGTCCCGGAGGCTCCTCAAAACGGCCCAGCGCGGACAAAATGGCCGGGCTGACCACGCCGCAGGTGTTCCGTACACGGGGCACGTGAAGTCCTGCGATTCGCGACCGGCGCCGGGTATCCGCGGCTCGGTTACCGGCCGGTTAAGCCGCCGATCCGAGCGGTTCGCGCCATCACCGCGCAACAAGATTCACTCCTCCGAAAAGTGGGCAGTTCGCAATGTACATGACGGGGTCAGGACCGTAGCACACAGCAGGGATGAAGTAAGCAGCACTGCTGCCAGGTGCCGACTAAAACACAGTCGGCTGATACAAAGCCCTGACATGAGACAAAACCTGTTTTCTGGTATGGTGACAAAGCATTGCTGGTTTAATCCAACACTTTCTAGGATGCGTCACCATTTTCCCTTTGCTAGAGTGAGGTGGTCAGACGTCCACACTCAAAAATCCGCTACCAATGCACCGATCTGGCTGGCTCGAACAGTAATCCATTGCCCTCAATGACAGGTCTCCAGCCACGTCACATTTTAAGGGCCTCAGTTTTATATCATAGGCCACATGTCATGTCACAGGACAATGCCTGACAATGTTGGAGGGTTTCGTTTTTACAAAAAGTATACACCTCATAGTTTCATCTTTGGATTTTGGACTATATGTGTTACATAAAAAGCCCAGTCATCTTCATCTGGACAAGCAGTGAGATATTCCAAAACAGCCTAAAAAGAATGGTAGGACAGGTAGAGATACAAAAATTGTAAAACATTCAAGCTCAGGTACAAATCTATTCATCCATGCATTGTTAATGAGCAAAACACATATTTCATACCCTCAGCTTCCTCGATGTATTCAAAGATGTGATACTTCAGCCAATGTTTAAACATGACAATCCCAAGCTCCTTAACAATTATCTACCTATCAGGATTCTCCTACTTTTCTCCATTTTGGAAAAGCTCACCAGTTAATGACAATCTCATTTCAGCCCATGCAATGCTATCCATTCCAACTAAAATGGTTTAAAAAAGAAAGAAAATGCAAGAGGAAAGGTCCAAAAGTGGGCGAAGTACTAAATTCTCCAGAGACTGGTTGTTACTAGCAAATTTGGTACAATAAGACATAACATATAAAATAATTTCTGCAAAACTGAGGGGCACAGAGCCATGAACACGAACTGATGTAGGCAGGCCATGGGTTGGATTCAGGCTGTGACATATGTACCTATAACACAGACCATACATATGGCTTGCAAGGAAATCAAGACAAATGCCAGCCTACTTGAAACATGCCAAAAGGAAAAGTGGCACAAATATCTGGACTTTGAAATGTCCAAGACTTACCTTTATTTCATGATGTGTCCAGGCTGTGCCAAGCTTTGGGGATTAATGTGGTGTCACACAGCTTAAATTTACTATGCTTATGGCTGCAGTGCATGTAGTATGGTCTGGCATTGCTTGGACAGTCAAGTCCTGGAGGAACAAAGGACAAGAGTAAGCATGCTGCTACCTGGCCCCATGGTGTCCCCACAGCAAATGTGTCAAAAACCATTGCACTGCATGAATTCCTCACATCATGTAGGCAAATGCAAAGGCAATGCTACATGTATTGCAAATACAAGTAATGTCATCACACACTTTCCAAGAACATCAAACAAAGTGTCATTCAAGTGTAGCACTGAGGATACCTGTCTTCCCAGGAATTAACCTTATTATCTGGATTCTGTTGGAAATAGTTTAGATCATGGCATGTGATTTTGTAAGGCTCACATGAAAATTGGCTGTGCTTAGATAAAAAGGGAACTGCAAGAAAACTGCAATGGCAATCAAGTGATAAGATACCAACTTTGAGATTATTCAGAACACTAAAAGTCACTATTTTGACTTCAGTCTTGTCTGATGTTTCCTGCTTTTCCAGTGTTTATCCAGAAACATGCTGGACATGATGATTTACTTAACGGTGTTGCATGAAAAAAGGTACCCAAGATGTCACCTGTACTGGCTGCTCCTGGTCTGTATGGTGCCACCACTACTTCAAATATATCTATACCACTACACCTCAAGCCAATATCCATTCAGTCTGCTTCAAATGCAATAGTGTTCAGCTGCTAGCTGATGAGTGCTATGCAATACCTGTTTCATGCATCAGGGATGATCAAGGGATACTGCATCACCAAATGCATGCAGCAGGGGTGTTGCAGGTTACAGCCAGTCTTTTTATGTCTGGTTTTGCTAGTATACATTACATTACATATCTTCATTCATAACAAAATGCATTAAAGTACTAATCTGACACATCTTTGCACAACTCAATGCAATTTCTTCCCATACATTATTTGGCAGTTTTGGACAGAATGTCACAGAGACTTCTGCAAAACAAGATCTGAAAATCATGGGAAAAACTCATGTAGGAAGGACAAACATCTGCATGGATAATCATCTGGATCTGTGACAGTTTCCACTGCAAGATTTAAGTTTTCTGATTTGCTTCAAGTACAAAATGTTCCCCACCTTTTTCTACACCACAACTGAATGAAATGAACATATAACATCATATGATACATGGGCAATCAACCAAAATAACTTTTTTACTTTCCAATCTCCTGGGAGGTCATTAAAAACATCAAACTGTATTCCTTCTAGCCATACAGAATAAAACCTAAGGGTTCTTCCCATAAGTAACACATAAGTAAAACTGCAGAAAAAACCTGAGTTCACATCAAGTGTTTGAACCTGAGCCACATCAAGTGGCAATGAACAATCAGTCACATTCAGTGGATCATGTAGTCTAATTGTGTCATTACATGCCAGGAGCCATTCACTGCCAGTGACATTCACATCTACTCCAATATCTTATGCTGAAGATGACCATAACAAATGCTCCTAGCTAAAATGGAGAATGACCATGATTACCCAACCTAAAATTGTGAAGGACCATACAGAGCACTAGCATAATACGACACCACACCATGACCATCACTCCATCATTCCACCCAGGCATGTAGCTAGGATTTCTCTCAGGGGAGGGGAAAATGCCAAATTTTGTCATATGCCACTGACATATGACAAAATTTGTAGGAAAAGTAGCAATTTTATGCAATTTGTCTCATTTAATGCACAGGAAAATATATAATGCTTGTTTCTGCAACATGTTCATCATCACTATTCCATATTCATGCAAAATCGCCATATATCTAGTGAGGATCGCTTGGCTCAGGGGGGCCATGGCCCCATGCCCCCCCCCCCCCCCCCTTAGCTACGTCCCTGATTTCATCACTCAAGAAAGTCACGTAGTCTGTGGAGATCCAGACAAGGTATGTCCCTATCTTTTTTCCATACTTTCGTATGCGGCCCGTGTGACCACCCAGCACAATGGAAGAAATAAAAAGTCCATGGGTGTTGTACGTACGTTGTGCGCGAGAATCCCGTTGCCGTAATCACTGATCCAAAACAAACCATTGGCCCGCCCACCCATTAGCCTTATGTGAAATCAATTCCCCACCACTTTCGCCTGCCCTGCGCCTAGTTGAGTACAGTGAACTATTGGGGCAGATTTAAAAGCGCCACCATACACGAATAGAAGTGCACAAGAATTGCCAAAACCTCCACTAATGACAAAGTTGACGTAAGCCCAAAGAACATCGCGACGTGATGTCGACGGAACGCAAAAATGCTGTCCCCGGTAGAAGCCACGAACGCGTTTTCGACTACATCACGGCCAGGGGGACGGCGAGCATAGAATCGCAACCAGGGTTTGTTTGTTTTCTGGCTCTTTTTTTCGACGCATCAGTCAAACTTGGCCCTTAGTGTCGTAGTCAGAAGCCGATTAGTCTTGCGTCAAGTCGTGTGTCTCGTCAGCAGTCACGCGGTCGTATGAAGCGCAACCAGGGTGTTTTAACCCGCACACTGCTGGAGATGGAGGTTGACCACACCTGTGGTTTTTTATAGATTTGTAGAAAAGGAAGCAAGTCTGGCAAAATTTTCACAGGACCCTTCTCCAAACAACTGTGCGTAGAAATGTAAAAAATCATCGCAATCGGACTATAATTGCAAAGCCAACCTCGGTCTGCGTCGGTCGGCCGGTCGGCCGAAAAGCTGAGCCGCACACCCGGCCGAGGGATTCGGGGAGCCAGCCGCGTGATCTGGCCATGCGTTGGCAGTCGCAGATCCACTGGTAGAAATGGGGGAGGCGCCTGGACTTTTCCCTTTTCGACTTTCCTGTCCATTTTTCCTCTCCACTTTTCCGTTAACCACGTACGACAGTGTGCGTGCGTAATCGCCTGCTGAACATGACTGTATTGACCAGGGCCTATTTTAAGGAAAAATGACTGCGGGGGCAATTCTGCGAACGAGACGCATTGGCCGAGACCACCCCCCCAGGCATTTGCATTCTCCTTATTGAATTTTGTCCACTTCATATATATACATATATATATATATATATATATATATATATATATATATATATATATATATATATATATATATATATATATATGTATATATATATTCCTAAGGAAAGGATATATGTGTAAATACTTTCCTAAGGAAGGGATATATATATATATATATGATATATATATATATATATATATATATATATATATAAGGGCGAATTACGATGAACACTTTTCCAGAGTGCTCTCTCATTAACTGATATGTCTTTTGGAGGAAATCATGTGTGCAAAATATGGCCTTGGTCCAACACTCTTAACCACTTTCACACGAAGACTGAAGTCGTTTGTGCTGGATTTTATTTTATTTCGATGAAATTCGCGCAAGCTTTTGTGCATTCCGAGCCCATTAAAGCCAAAGAACACCATTCCATTTATCTCCAGCAAGAACTCATTTTCCATGGACTTGTGATCCCTGGGAGATTCGTTCAGGGGAGGTGTGTCTGAAATACCCCCAAACGTGTTCTGTGCTTCAGTTTTTTAAACCAAGCGCACGATATGCATAAAGTGCACATCATAGTACTCCTTTTGACACACTGGATCGAAGGACACTTTACATTCAGTCTGATGTCATAGGTCACTGGTCCTGTCGGCAGCAGTGTGGCTTAGGTGGGAATGATACTTCAATCCGCTTTGTGGTCTCGGGTTTCTGGCGACGATGCTATTCGACGACTTGCAGCAGGTACTGCTTTTGTTTTTATCCTTCGTCAGTACCTTATTGTGCACTTGGATAAGAGCCACAGCTCGTTGGGCGAAGTCGCTAACTACCGCGATCCGGCACAGGACTTCCTTAGCGTCCTTGGAGTCAGTTGCTGTCTCCCAATCAGCAGGATCGGCGGCAAGAAGTCCATGTTGATGCCGTAGGCTTTCAGGTTGCCCACCGACGTTGCGGTAATTAAGTCGACGATGGTCGTCCTGAGACGAGAACCTCCTTTGCTGCGAGATCCACCTGCTCTCGCTGGAAGGACTCTCCGATCCCTGTTCCTGGAGTGCCGCGATCCTCCTACTCTTCATCCCACATGGCACGCCCTCGTCGAAGAACGACACACCAGCCAGTTCTTCGCTGGGGTACCATAATAGGTGATTGTTATAATAAATTATATGTCGTATATAACGTCATAATAGATAATAGGTGATTGGCAAACTCCTTGGACATCCCCTTCGAGATTTCAGCATTCAAATCAGGCTTGCAGAACGGCCAGGTCGTGCACGGGAGCGTTGACCGACGATGAAGAGCAGAACCATGCACTGACGTACAAAACAACCATGAAAGAGACGAAGCGCTTGAGTGCTCCCAATTCACTGAGAGTCACAGAGAACTGATGGCAAAGCAAGAAGATCTTGATCCCGCAGATTATGCGCCCCATCCATCTGGCACGATGGAACCATCCATCTGGCACGTTGGAGAGCACCTGGTTGGGGAACTTGATTCCCTGTGAAGGCTCTTGACCAAAGGGGATGATCGAGACCTCAAAGAACTCACGATAATCATCGCTAGGCTGGATTTCGGCGAGATTCTCACGGCAGAAGACGGCGACACGATCCTTGGAGAAGAAAAACGTCTCGGCCACTGCTGGCTTCAAGTCTTCATACATCATGAGTTCAAACTTGTTCCAATCAATGAGCCTAGATCTTTTCTTGAAGCGCTTGAACAAAGAGATCTCGGCCCCGAGGACGGATCGAAGCGCGTGGAGAAAGCCGCCTCTGCCGCCAGTTCGAAGATATGATGACGACAAGCAAAGTGAATAGGCTGCCACTCAAGCTTCTGTTGAAGAAGCGTGGTTGCTCCCACAACCTGTCCAGTGTTGCTGGAGGTGGTGTCGAAGCTCATGCCGACGACCTTGTCCGAAACCTCCCAGTCTTACAGACAATGCGCGACAACGTCGGCTGGCGTTGCTCCGGCTCTACTTGCAAACTTCGGAACACCGAAGAGCTTGGCGGCACTTCTTGGACCGGTTACAAAGACAGGGAGCCGATCCACCTTTTCCTTTCCATTGTCAGTTAACAGTTTGCCGTCCCAGTGGACCACCAGGTTGGGTGGCGTGGAAAAAAGAATGCTAGATTTCGTCTGATTAGATTTCGTCTGCAATGGCTTTCCTCTGCGATCTTCGTGCCCGCCTGGCCGAACTTCTGTGATCGCCAGTTCAGAGGAATCGTGGCCGAGGGCCAAAGACGTCGCCGATAGGAAGTGGACTGCAGAGCGATCATTGAGCTTGGTCCGATCGAGGGCTGCTGCCTGACCAGGAGTGGCGATGTTCTTGGCTCTCCTGCAGGACCGCTTCGAAGGCGTGGCCAAGGGCTGCGGGTCATCCTGATCTGTCAGTTGTGTGTTGTCGGTAGACGAGTATTCCAACTGGGCAGTTGCCTTCTGCTCGGTCTGCTGTTTAGTCTAATGGCGGGCCCTTTAAAGCTTCGGCCTACTGTTGTCGTTGAAGAGCTCGCTCCTCCTCAAAAGGGAACTTACCGAATACCACCATGACGCCTCGGCGACCTGGCTCCCTTTGGGCCTGGAGAATGTCTTTATCCTCTTGGTTTTGATGATCTTAATGGTGCCGACAAGGGCAAGGTCAAAAAGGTTTTTGAGGTTGTTCCTAAATCCATTCTTCTTGTCAATTTCCGAAGTGGATCTCCAGCATTTGCCTTTGATTACAGTTTGGTACTGGTCAAGCTTCCTGTTGAGCTTCTTTATCACGTTTCGCTCCGATGCAGTGAGAATACGGGCTTTGTTCCACACCTTCATCATTTCGCGGACGATCTGTGTTTTGACGTACCTCAGAGTAAGCCTATCCACACGGTGGGACTGAAAATATTGCTGCAGCACTTCTCCCCGCGAAGGCAGTTCTGAGCACCGGTCAGCCAAAGTTCGGCTTTTTTTCTCGTGTTGCAGCCATAGTGGCACAGACTTCCATTATAAAAGGTACTTTCTGCATTGACGCAGGTGGTCCTTAAATATCCTGACGTCTAAGAACGTGCGGGAAATTGCCAGACCGGCACCATGGGTTACCGTGGCATGGCAAGGTGTGGTACTTCAAATATATAAGTCACAGTCTGCAAACGATGGCCAGAATATTGACTAGATGTTGCGGTAGCTTCGATTCTTCCCTAAATGAGGCCGTAGGTTGCCTGTCCGAGATAGTTTCTATCCCCAAAATACAGTTTCTCACCGAATTTTGGCCATATATTTTTCAACACTGCGCAAAAGTGCAAAAGCTGTCCCAGCACAGGCAGAATAAACCGCTCTTTTTCCAGATTATCGGCCCCAAAATAAAAAAGTCACGTCAGATTGAAATATTTGCCTTATCCTCTCCTCAGTGAGATATCATCAACACCCGTCATTATCTGCAGTCTTGGCTATGCCATGTTCGTGAAGCAGATGAAGCATGCCCATGGGGTGCACAAACCCATGCACAAGGAACAGCAAGAGTGACGGTTTTAATATATGACTGATTAATTTTTTGTTTTCCTCGCGTAAAACTCGGGTTTAACCGACTAGTTCAATAAAGTCCTACCAGTTAAGTACTTTTTTGGGATTTTGGGATTTTAGCAGGGTTTTCGGATCAGGATGATTGATGATGATCACAGCACTGCTGGATTGTTACCGCATTCATGTAAACATTATCTCACTACAGCGAAACCGCCCTGCCCACCGGCTCACCCTTCAGTTTTCTTGCGCTTGAACATATCAAAGATGGTCATCATTTTTTAAGTGCTCATGATCCAATGAAACGCCTTGGCCGCCCACCAGACAATCGCGGCATCGGGTGCCGGCGTACATACTACGAAACACGCTCGCCAGCGGTCACTAGGTGTGCCTGCAATACGTATTATAAAGTGATGCTTCTAAGTGTGCTCCCACATTACTCAATGATTCAACACATCCTTCGTTGATAAGATGCTGCTTCGCGAGACTCGTGCTCAGCGCTTTATGGAATACTCTCCTGGTTACGCTGAGAACTGAGAACTCCTGGTTGTTTTTTTTCTTTGCATGGACAAAGGCTCTTGACTGGGGGGGGGGCAAAGTATCCGACTGAGGGGCATTTGCCCCCCCCCCCCCAGTTAACATGTTAAAACAGGTCCTGGTATTGACCATGCACTATGCCCCATTTTTAAAATCCTGAGTCCGCCTCTGGTGGGTGAAGATAAGGGTTGCTGACCACGTGATTTATCGCACAGAAAAGGGGAAAGTGTAACTGGGTATTTTCTATCCTAGAATGTGGTAGAAAAATCAGACAGCAGGAACTAGCAACTCGCTAGCAATGTGCCATTGACCTATGCTGACGTATGCATTGACCTCATTAGGTCACCCACATTGTTTTTTTATAGACTGCTACTGTAGCAATACATCAAGGATGCTGCCTACAAAATTCCAAGCAAACATCTTGGTAAATAGTTGAGAAACGGGTGGCCAGCGTCATTGACCTATGTCGACCTTAGCATTGACCCCAACCGCTCACACATTTTGGATACGTTATCGCTATCGTTATGCTGCAAGCTTTCTTTGCACGAAATTTCACACGAAAATGTCAAAAAAGACTGAGATACGGTCGCGGCTACCCCCTCCTCCCCCCTTGCGTGGGTTAACGGGCTGGAGCTCCTCTCTTATCACGGAAAAGGCTTTTGTAGTCCCTCCGCGCTACGCGTGGTGGGGTTGCCTAACTGCTCTGCACTGGAGCCCCTCGGGCAATAGACATTATTAATACGGGCCCTTTATAGCTAGGGAATGCTTGCTAGCTAAGGCTACTTTACTACTTGCCAGCAAGTGAAAGAGACGCCTTCCGGCTTGCAAGGACGGCCCCTGTCGGCCTGTGAAGGGTCCATTTACGCATCTCTAGATAGGGCCCCTGCTAACCTGTTAATGGTTGTCCGCAACGTAAATGGATTCTGTGTGGTCCGGCAGACGGCTTCATGCGGGCTTGTGAAGGGGCCGTGTACAAAAACCTGTCGGCTTTTGATTTTGATTTTGAAACATGTCGGCTTGTAAAGGGTTCCCTGTTAGCCCACAGAGGGCCCCCCCTCGCCTGTAAAAAGCCTGCTTACTGACTTGTGATGGGCCCCTGCTAGCCAGTATGGGGCCCCTGCACACCTGTAAAAAGTGGCCTGTTGGCCTATAAAGGGCTCGTGCTAGCTTCTAAAGGGTCCGCCTACGGGCCTTTATATTGCCCCTTCTTGGCCTCTGCCCCCATGCTGCCAACTCTACAGGCCAATGGGATGTTCTGTTGGCCTGGGGAAGGGTAAGCTGTCGGCTTGCTGTTGGCCTATAAAGAGACCCTCTGGCGGTCTGTAGAGGGGCCGTTGAGTGCCTATACAGGTGGCCTTGTAACGACTCCCTAGCTGCCTTTAGACGTGTAGAGCAGAGGGACCCCTGCCCTATGCGTCTGTGAAAGAACTCTCGCAGCTGCCGGCCTGTAAAGAGGTCCATGGTGTTCTGAAAATGGCGTCCAGCTGGCAGTACAGAGGCTCCTGTTGTGCTTAAGTCTGGTCTTCATCTGGTCTGGTCTGGTCGGCCGGTCTGTAAACAGCGCGAGATTTTGTTTCATGTCATCATGCTCTCTCTGAAGAAAAGGAGCCCTTGCTGACTTGCAAACAGTGGCACAGCCAGGGGGTTCTGGATTTTAGGACTCTCCCCGAAAAGTCTGAAGGGGGCCCACCGATGTTAGAAAGCTACGCTTGTAAACAAAAAGAAACAGAGCTATCGCCAAAATATTTTAGGAAAGGCAAACACGAGGAGGCAAAATGTGAAATATATAGGCCCAAGTCCATAGAGAGGCCCCTATCAACCTATGCAGGGCTCCCTGTCGGCCAGTAAGGTCCCTCTGCCAGCCTGTAGGCGCCCCTTACTGGACTACAGAGTTTCTACCAGCCTGTAGGTTCCCTGTCAGCCTGTAGGAGCCCCCTGCTGGCCTACAGAGGGTCCACTGCCGGCCTGGAAGAGCTCCCTTTCGACCTGAACGGGGGCTCTCTGCCGGCTTTCTGGGCCCCCTACCAGCCTGCAGGGACTACCTGCCGTTGTGTAGGATTCATGTCTGCCTGTGGGCCCTTGCCATCCTTAAGAGGGCCCCTGTTAGCCCGTGGAGACCATGGAGGGACCCCTTGCTGCTCTATGGGGCCCTGCCGGCCTGTAGGGGCCCCTTGCCAGAAAGGGCCTTCTACTTGCCTGTAGCTGAACATTGCTTATCGAAGCCTTGCTTTTGGCAAAATTGTCGCATTTATTCATCGTTCTTCCAAACCCATCCGAAAATTTTGTTAAGCATCTGAACAGTGAGTTATGGCAAGAGACATCAGCAAGAGACGCATAAGTTTATTCCAGCGTAAAGATGAAACTGGAATGGTAGGCATAAAGACTTTCATGGTGGCTATGAAAATTACATGTTCAAAACGAGAAATCACATGGAAAGCTGAATGGACCAAACTATTCTCGCAAACAGTAAATTTGAAATGGAAATTCGTTGTCGTTTAAGCTTGCGAAAGGAACTGAGATGTTTTGGAAGGACGTTACTAACGCGTTGGCTACATACAGGGGACGATAGCGATCTAATATCATATTACGTATGATACATTGAATGGACAGACTTTAATCTGAATAGTGAAATCTTGGTGCGAAAAGGGTTTAACCTTCGCCCGTATCGTATGGGGGGATTGATGCAACCCCCTGAAGTTTTCCGAGGGCAGCTTCCGAACGGTTTGTTTTACCTATCTGAAACTTTGTCTACCTTGTGGGGAATGTTTTCCGTATATTATCGCGAAAAAATTTCGTCTACGTTACCATGGTAATGAGCTATGACGTCATAACGGGAACCATGTCAACCGTTTTTGCGCGCCGACGCGGCCGGTTTACAACGGTCTCCGTTTTGTCTCACTGTAAGACGGTTGGAGCGCACAAATACGATAAAAACAAATCAGTCGACTGCAAACTGTACGTTTTATAAGACTTTACATAAACTAAATACGCTTATCATCACTACCGAGATAACCGAAGATGTGAACTGAGGTCATGAGCTACGGCGGGAAACACGTTACTTTTCATCTTTGGGAATGAGATAAGAAATAGGTACCGCAAAACAATTTATATATTCGGGTTGCCTGAGGTGTAAGGAATCGAACGATATAAATTTGATGCATTTTTTCTTTTATTTCATCAAAAGAGGGCGCAATGCATCGAACGCCAGACTTATGCTCCGACGGGTGGAGCGGAGTCGGCCGCGGAGTGACGAGTCTACAATGCCACGGCATGCCTAAAATTAGATTTTGTGTTGGATATCAACTCGAAAAACGCTTTTAAGCCATCTAAGCCCCAATTCTTAGCTAATTCGAGGTAATTCTAGGTCATTGACTTTAGATAACTTTGGATGACATAAGATGACCTTTATATGTTATTCGTCAATAGTGTTCGTTAACTGAGATGCTACATTTTATCTCAGCATGTTTTATTATCTACAAAAATGCTTCTGCAGCTCCGAGAACGCATTTAAGCCGACGACCCCGTTGAACAAGGACTGACCTAGCATGACCTAGATCGGACTCCACGGGTAAAATACAATCATGTGGTGTACAGGCAGACTCGTAATTGATTGAGGAACACTACGATATCCTTTTCGTTTCATCGCCATTTATTCTTTTGGCGTTCATTTGCGCTTAAACTCGAAGAAGTATTACTCTCTACTAACTTTTGGCATTTGACCCGACCTGAAAGGCCATCCGTTGACCTGAGACTTTGAAAAAAGTTCATAATCGCGAGATCTCGTCACGGACAACACGCTGTTATTGCGACGCTCTAGGAGGCACGGTGTGGAAATGTCCGGGGTCGCACCACCAACCCCCGCACCATACGCTCGCGTTATGCAGAAGGTCCTATACGGACGAGGGTTAAGAAATTTAAGACATCGTTGCTGTGGATGGAAGCATTCTCAGTTTTGAAGACGTGAAGTAAATGTACTGGATGGAAGGTTCACGACCCGGTGATGACGATTTAATCTGCAGCTTATCAAGGCAATGAATGCAAGCATGGATGTATTTTCCGGTTTGTCCCCGCTAATTTTTAAGGTATCAAGCAGGTATTTCCCATTGGAGACACAGTTTTTTGGACTTTCAAATCTAACGAACGAGATTCCAGCTGTAGTTTGCCATGCAACACCAGATAAAAGTGATTTTTACCTCCCCCCGCCTTACCTATTCTTGGCGGATTGCAGTCAGCTTGACCCCCCAATCCCGCTACACTCATGGAGGCAAGGCGCAGATCAAAAGTTAGCTGACCCACTAATACATCCATCTCTTGCACTTATTCTGTCAAAGGACAAATGGGCAAACATCTATCAGATACTGTTATAATAATATCACAAGGAGCATACCAGTACGGGAACACGGACAGAAGACAAGCTTGGCTACAGCTGTTGGTCTGATGCGTATATCAGCGTATTCAGATGACGAAATCCACTATTTGTGCATAGAAGTTTGCGCTACAAAATATTTACTCAAACCATGGTAACAAATGTTTTGCTTCACGGAGTTAGAACTACAGATACGTCGATATGTTCTAGGTGGAACAATTTTTCAGTCGTTTTACTATGAATTTTGGTCTTGTCCACGTGTAAGAGGGTCTTGGGTACACGTACGTCAGTGGGTGATTATGAACAGTGCATTCAGGGAGACACGAAATTCTTGACGACAAAGTTGTGCTCTATGGAAGCAGCAGAGGCCATTTGATCAATCATGGAACTGTAGCAGCAGAACAAGTTACAAATGGGTGCAAACATTCGTGTCAATACGGTTATCGGAAAGCAAAAGACAGTCGAATGGACGGCAGCCCGAATGTGTGGTGATAAAACTATCCTCGAACCGGGGGTGAATTTCGTCTTTAGAACATGCTGTGCTGCTTTTTCTGTTGGCAAATATGCCGTTCCACTTCTTTATGTCTGTCAGACGAGCAGATCCTGTTGTTAGTGATGTTGCAGATCGCAGTGAGATGCGTTTGGGTGTGTGTGATAATAAAGTAGTCCTTGGGTGACGGGAACAGTAGGAAAGTTTAAAATCGGCCATATTTGTTTTCGGACACTGACCTATCGATGCTGAGCCGACCATCTGGCAGGCCCGCCGACGATTCGCCGTATGACATATTAACGCGAGAAGTGAAATGGGAAAGGAAGCAATATATGAACCCTCAAGTTTTTCATGACATCTTTGATGAAAAGAGGGGAAACGTGCAAAAGCTTGGTTTTCGGCAGGCCTTCAAATGAATGTCTAACGCGTAGTTTAAACCCACACAAATGAAACGTAGGCAGGCAAGTATGGGCAATGAGCCTGTGAAGTCAAATGTACAGCGCTAATACCAACCGATCGGCCGCTCAGCGCATGTTTGGAGCAGTCAAGAAATTGGCTCAGATACGATGAGAAGTGAATTTGGCGTCAGGTTAGGCCCGTCTAGCATATGTAGGCATAGCCGCTACAAGAGCAAAAAGGTTTTGCGGTACTGTCAGCTCAGGGTTCTTTCCATGTTAGCGTTCCATCCACAGTCCCAGATGTCTGGGCCGAAATGAAATATCTCACCTTTGGCTTCGCTCGAAAAATGGCCGACATGTCGAGGGGAGAGAGAGGATGCCATCCACGGGCATAACACTGAGCGGACGATTCAGTTCAGACGCATATTACGATCATCATTTGCCTCCTTTATCGATGCTTGCAACCAAGTGCGCGGGACGTGGGGGGAGGGGGGAGCAGTTGCCCCAACTTCTCCGAAATTTAACATTGATCCTGTGAACTTTGGCTGGAAAGAACTGACCCAAAATGTTTTTTTGCCCCAAACTGTGGAGAAATTCCCGCACCCCTGCTTGCAACTACTGAAACCGATTGTGCCGCAAACGTGTCACTCGGGTTGGTCGCAGTTTCACGCTGTACTACAAGAATCAAATCCGAAGTCTTTCAGCTATGAGTTTATAGGACATCCAGTCCCTCACCCACTGACTCGTCCATTACCTTCAACTACAGAGTGCAAGATATTTCGTCTCAGATGAAGGCCCGTAAAAGGCTTGGGCAAAATGTGCGAAATGTGCTCTTTTAGCTCGGCAATCGCTATAAAAAAGGCACATCTTGTAGTCTCTGTTATAAAGTTAAAATACGATTACCATTTTTAGCGTACTGCTTTCCACTCTGGAGTAAATAGGTGGCTTGTTCGTAGTCTTTCTGTGCCTTTGATAATGTGATAATGATCCCATTTATCCTTATTGAATCATTCACCGACCAAAGTCCACAATTTTCACAATTCACTGCATCAGATATCCTTCTTTGATGCTTTTTGCTCACCAGGCCTGGTCTCTGTACTTCAGATGACTCGAGACGGTGTTATGATTGTATTATATGAACGCCATGCCAGCAAGGAAACTGTGAATATTATTGCAGTTGTGGAGCATAGATGGGGGGAGGGCATGTGCCTTCGCTTTGAATTATCATTAATACCATTTTGAGGGAAACTCAGTCGGCTTACACATTCCTTAAAGTTACTGCCATCTTCCGGGAACTCTCGTAATAAATGGCACTGTCAAACGAAGTAAACTACATAGATCTACTCGTGTCCCATTTACAAGCAAGGAGTGCTGTATATCAATGTATTTTACAACTGAAATAATGATCGTCTATTGCAGCAAGGTCACCCAATTTTATAGTAAAGCACGGCCAGAAGCAGTGGATCCCATGACCCCCCAGGTTTGCTCGATTTTCAATCTTGGGAGGGTCCTGACCCCCTAACCCTCGGGATCTCAAGCATGACTGAGTACTAATCTCGAACTTTATGTGCTTTTGTTTCAGACGTGATGGCGGAAGCTACGAACCTTTAGTATGGCTAATGCTTTGCCAGCCTTTGGCGGGCTGCCGCAGCGATGACTCATTAACGTCGCTGTGACCGGTGAAATGGGCACATGGCACCACGACGCAGACAGAAAGAGCACTCCAGGTATTGTCGATCGGCTTCGTGCCCGCTGGGTGGCGGTCCGAGAGTGCAGTTGTGAAGAGCAATCAGCTATGGTCATTTCCGTGCATATAATGTACGAGACACCTCCGCTGAGGTTTATCATTATCATTAAGCAGTCGTTGTTGGTCGCTAGAGGTTCGTGTGTCACCGCCGGCAAAGTGACGTCTCGGCACAACAATGGTGTCGACGTCTTTGTGTTCCGTTTGCGTAGATCATTCGGTTTGCTTGCTTTTTCGTGTGGCTGGCGAAACTTTTTCGAATCGAAAATCGAAACTTTTTCAGATATCTTGACTTTAAAGCTGCGAAGTGGCGATTAAGAAGTATGCCTTCAGATTGTCTGAAGAACGTTGATTGATTTCAGGCTATCAGTTGCTCTGTTGTTCCACAGTTTGGTGCGTAGTGTCCTGTGTGTTTGCTACTCATTTGTCAAGTTTTAAATTTCCTGACACGAAAGGTCAAAGGTCATGACAACCCACTAGTAACCGAACCCTGACATCCAAATCTGAGATACCCGCTCTTCACATATGCACGGAATTTAATGTATCAGGTGTTCGTGTGCTTTTCAGCCAACTGAGACAATCTTAACCCTAGATATATATATGAGACAATATTAACCCTGATCTCAAGCATGGCCTCCGTCCTCTGTTCCTGCGGCCATGGCCCAGATAGGTGTCATATGTGATTCATGTAGGACCCAGTAAGTTGTGCTGACTGGGTCAAAAAGTACCCAATATTTCAACCCAAGCCATTGACTAAATAAGCCAGTGAGCCAACAAGATAAGAATGAAGCCGTGTTCCGCAGGCAAGGAGCACGTAATCACAGGACCAGTTGGCTAGAGACCAGTACCCCAGGGTCCGCGTACCAGAGGCCCATGAGCCAGAGTCCCATAAGCAAGGCGGCATGTTGGCTAGGGGCACGGTCAGAGGCCGTTGCCCATGGACTCGTATGCAAGGGGAGTCATTATCGCAGGCTCTATGGTGTTCTGTAAAGCCAACGATAAATAAACATAACATGCAGAAAATGAATATCATAAAAAGGCACCTTGTACAACAAGCCAGAGTCCGAAGGCCTGAGGGGCTGGTCAAGGGCCCGTGGCTAGGGACTCGTAAGCCAGAGGTCCGTAAGTCAAGCAGTGGCCCGCGAGCCAGAGGCACGCTTGTCACGGGGGTTTGCTGACTAGGGATCCGAGAGCAAAGGGGTCCGTAGATTGGGGCCTGTGGCTATGGGCCCGCATGCGTGAGGGCCTCGCAGGCCCCAACGAACCTCTGCAGGTCAGAGGTCTGCAAGCGAGGGACCAATAGGGACCTAGGGGCCTATATACCGGAGGGACCCGTGGGCCAGGGGTCCATAAACAAGCAGCTTTTGGTTATCTTTTTCTAATATTTATCTGTTTATTTACTATTATCTTCTGTTTTATTATATATTTATCTATTTAATGCAATTAATAAATAAATTTACGGGCCGTATTCCAGAGTCAGGGACCATTGGTTAAAGCCCAGCTAGAAGTACATGGGCCGGGGCCCACAAGTTAAGCAGGGGCCTGTCAGCCCGGGGTCTGTATGACAGACGGGTTCGCAGGTCAAGGGCCTTTAAGCCAGGGGCTCGTTGGGTGGGCCCCTGGTTAGGGGCCAATAAGCCAGGATCCTTCAGCTAGAGGGCCATTACGTCAGGGGTTTACAGATCAGAGTGGCCGTTGGTTGGGAGCCTGTCGTGGACTAGGGGCTACTAGGTCATGGCCCACGGCCAGAGTGCTAGTTAGGTAGACGTGCCTGAAGGCATCCGTCCCTGACCTCTCTCCTTATTTTCCTGAATGGTTTTCAAGCTTTTCAGACATTTCCTGGTGCTAGAAAACCACCATCAAATAAGGTTTTATTTTCGTTTTTTGGAGATCTGTGAAACGATAGTGCCTGAAATCCGACGACTTCAGACAAAGGAGGAAGACGGAGCCTGCTGCAGGGTACCTACATACAACTAACCCTGCCCCCCCGCACAAGGCTTATGAGAGGGCTGTATTGTTTGTTCTCACCAGTGGCCATTTCAACTGGGTTCTCGTTTATCATGTACGAATGCAGAGCCCAGGAACCACATTCAAATGATTGGTGTTACTAGGGAACAATTTTTACTTTCATTCTTTCCACGCATTGCCGTAGGCCTGTCAATTTCAAAATTACTGGTGTTGCATTTGCAACACCAAAAGTAAAGGTTGTTCTTCCCTGTACGAAAGGCACCATGGACCTTTTTTAGTGCGCGGACTGTTATACGGACCGCATATGGAAGCATGGATGCGATACGGGGATGCCATACTGGAAATGTTTCCATAGAGGTAACAACGGGAAAAACAACGGATTTGCGAGACGTGGATCTGTGTTGCCCACCCACGGCGCACAATCCTACCAATCACGTCTTCTCGAAGCGGGCAAAAGTTCCAGACGAGCGGTGCCGACATCACTGGTTCACACCGGGGCAAGACGCGACACGCTCAGGGACAGAGTCTGGTCAGCCGAGAGGAGTGCATCAGGCCAGTACCGGTCCCGCGGACAAGACCACTACGGTGTGCGGGAACGGGGCGGCTGAGTTCTGTCCCGGACGGACCGGCCCCGACCTGCCGTCCGCGCTCCAGAGCCGGAGCCGCGGACACCGGACGACGGCCGGGATGTGGGCGTTCCGGCTCGGTGACCCCATCCAGAGGGTTCAGGATTGGCCAAGAGGTGGAACGTTCGGGTACGTAACGTCCTGAGCCTGTCCTGGACGGACTGGACACCCAACCAAGCCACTCACACTTCAGCGTACCCCGGAACGACAGAAGTCCGCCACCACAGGCTGGTAGTGCGTCTAAACAACAAAGCAACCCATCAGCACATAAATGAATGGTCAGACCATCAAAGCTCCGACGCCAGTGACGCCATCGCGCGAATGATATACGCGTTTGAAGACACGGTTTGCATTGCCATGTTTACTATTTCCTTCGAGGGGGGGGGGGAGTAGCTTAGAAGAACCCCGAGATATCAAAGTGAAGCAATTCATGAAGTCATATAAAACCACCGCTCATTTATTAAAAAAGGCAGAACACAGCAAGATTAAATCACATCAAACTACTTCTCCTTTCTTAAAAAAGGAAAACAGGCGAAGAATGTACACGAAGCCGGCACGCCCGCCCTAATTGCGGCCCGACGAGCCGAAACCGCCGTCACCCCTGTCGGTCTGGTCAAGCTGCTCCACCTCCTCGATCTCCGGATAGAAAATACGCTCCAGGATCAGCTGCGCCACGCGGTCGCCGCGGCGCACCTGCAGCTCCTTCTGGCCATGGTTGAAGAGCACAACTCCAACGTTGCCGCGATAGTCGCGGTCGATGACGCCCGCGCCAACGTCCACGTGCTGTTTCCAGGCGAGCCCGGAGCGGGGCGCCACACGGCCGTAGCAGCCCTCGGGCAGCTGTACCTGCAAGTCGGTCTTCACCAGCGCCTTGCCCTGGGCCGGCACATCGCAGTCGTACGCACTATATAGGTCGTAGCCGGCCGCGTCCTTGGACCCGCGAGTGGGCAGGATGGCGTTGGCCGTGAGACGGACGCACCGGAGCACGGGCCTGGTGGCACCCATTTTGCGCGGGGACGGAGGTAGAGTGTTGGTGTCGGTTTTGGTAGCCGCGATCTGGTCCACTTCATCAACAGGAGGCATCTCTGTAAAGTGGTACATGTGAAGCAACAAGGTTAGCTTTTCATTTCACATTCTAAGTGCCACCACATTGTGACAAGGCACTTCCCTAAACTTTGGTCCCTTGGTCAAGCCCATCCAGTCTTAAATCCAGGGTAACATGAGATATTTCAAGGTGACCAAATGGCAATGGCAATTCAGGCCTGTTACCAGCATGGTGCCATGACAAAATCTGCTGAGAGTAAACTTACTCACACATGCAGCATATATGTATCTCTAGCCTCCTATCCTTTACCACGTTGGAAGGAAAACCGTTCCATGCCTGTGCGATCCAGTTAAATTATAAACCAACTGTCATATTCAAGGCACGCAATCAGCACATGAATCAGCATTATTGGGAAAAAGACAACATGCTGTGACATCTGGTCTCAGACACCTTCAAAATCACCTTCATGTGGACTGAGGACTGCTACCATGCACAAGAACACCTGTGCACTTAACCATCAAAGATAGCCATTATGCCAAACAACATAATCAAATCTGTTTGCCATATTCAGCTTAAGTTGACAGCTGCAAGGCGTTCGACTAGCCAACCACGGGTTTCCAAATGCAGTGCCCTTCAGTCTCCCAAAATTGCAGTTTCACCCAATGTACACATGGCAGTGAACAATGTGAACATTGAACAACTCATAAGAAAAGTGGCATTATATTGGCACCAAACTACATTACCTAGACAGGTTCATTTAAAACAGAAAACACATAATTTGTGCAAACAAAACATTTGATGCCAGGTTTATAGGTAAAAAATTAGTAAACATCACTGGGTCAGGGAATCTGTTTTTGGATATCCTTTCCCCCAAACCAAAGCCTTGTAACAGGGCATGCTGTATCACAAATATCTCAAATATATCCTATGCTGACCACCCCAATAAATCATACTATTGCTCTGAGATCCTATCTGGTGTCTGTTTCACAAGCCTCTCTGTCCACTGCTTTATCTACACAACTCATGTGATGACATCATATAACAGGCAAAATGGTCACCCAAGGCAGATCCTGCTGAACTTCCTTAGGAGCAGCTACCTTACTTGGGAAAACAAAGGGTGGGATGGACAAAATTATCCCAAATAATGCAAAAGAAAGTCAATTACTATATGTTTTACAAAGCATGATAAATATCCTTCATGGGTGTACACATGACAAAATACATAATGAACTGAAAAATGGCAAACCACAGGCCACATTGACATCAGGGATTTGCCCTTCATGTACACCATCATTATTTATATTTACTTCAGCATTGCCAATCATTCAGACCATTGTTGTCATAACTACAAGTACTGTGCTGTGAAGTGGGTGATTGCACCCTTCCTCACTGGTTCTAAGTCAGAACTTCCAATGACCCTAGTGGCTGAAGTCTGTCAAAAGCCACATGGGAACACAAACATCCAATGCCAGCATCCCTAGCAATCACTCATATGTGAAAACAAACAAACACCCAGTGCCTACTTCAGCAATAACACAATCAAGTATCACATACTTAGTTTCATTCTTACTAGTACAAGAACTCACAAGTGCTTACAATTAGACACTTACAATTAGACACTAACCTTGCAGCCAGCTCCAATATCTTAGAGCACATCATTGAGGAGCTGCAGCAGAAAAGACCAGGAAATAAAATTGCACAGCTATGGCAAAAGACTAGCAAGCACACAGTGCTCTGGAAAAACCAAGAATGTGATGAAGACATAACTAATGAGAACAAATCAAAAGGGCTTTGGTCCTATGCACCACTGGTCCTGAGAATGTCCATGAGTTACCTTTAATTGGGACAAAATGGTCACTGGTGAAAAGTCAATAAGATCAAAGCAGTTGCATAGCTTTTCTACAACATACAGCATGCAAATTAACAGTTGCAACCATGCTTCTGTGACCAACAAATGTGCAGGCATGTGCCTTCCACAACTTGTCACACTTTCCACACTGAATACCCTGTTGATTTGTATCCTTTGAGGGGGCCTGGCCCACCCATGGTTGATTTGGGCCCCTCCAATGCTGGTTTGGGTCCTCCCAATATTTTTTTACTGGTCTGAAGGGAAAATTATAATAATGCAGAGAACAGCAGAAACAACAGAAAACAATAATGCATGGATCAGCCACAATAAATCAGAGACTGGCAGTGAGTGAGGAATAAGGCCAAAATGCACATAAATTCTGCTTTCTGGCTTCTATTTATATACACCTATATACATAGGGATAAATGATTTTTTTACTTGATACACTGTAACAAAAAACTGAAAATTTCTGTTGGCCAAAATAAAGTAAACTAAATGTCAAGAATGCCACATTTGGAGGGATCTTAGGTTCTTGGGCCATCAGCCCACCCCAATTATTTACAGAAATGGGCATCCTTGCAGGGAAGCACTGTTAGTACAATGAACATCACTTCACCTTGTGAAAGAATAAATTTTTACCAATCACTTGTTTGCTTTCTGAAACAAAATGGATCCAACACACATGGAGCAAAATGGACTCAACATGTGAATGTCACATTCCACAGAGATCAGGCACCACAGCAGGAAAGTCATCTTAGAAAGATCCAGGTACATGGCTAGGATTTTCCTTGGCAGCCAAAGGTCAAATTCCATCACATGCCACTGACATGTGATAAAATTTATAGGAAAAAGCAACAAATTTACTAATTTTCCTTCTATTTAATGCACAAGAAAACATATATTTGGCAACAAATATATGATCACTATTCCATGAAATGGCCATATACCCAGTGCAGACAGCTTGGCTGAGGGGGGGCATGGCCCCCATGGTCCCCCTGGCTACGACCCTAGAAAGATCACATAACTATTTAATAATGGTTCCAGCACACCAGAACTAAATACCTCGGCCCTGCAAATTGTGCATTTTTTACTCTTCTAGACTTCTACACCACCAAACGCAAGCAACATTTCACGCCACCAAAGGCCGTCACGAATCTCAATGCAATAAGGGCGCTACCGGTGGCGTTTGGTTAACGACGGAATCCGATGTAGACTCGCGGCCTACCGGAGCTATCCAGCACATGGAACGCATGCCATCGCGAACAGTCTTTCACAAGAGAAATACGGTGACCTGAGACAAGAAATCCACTACCAGAAATTCGTATGGTCGCCACCCTGCCCTGGACAGATGAACTGTCCCATCCGAGTCGCCGTCTAATCCAATTCGACATGGCAGTTGAACCTACGCCGACATCAGATTTCGATACACACAATTGTATCGCATTCATTCGTTGGAGCAATAATTTGGTACCAGTGTGATGAAACATCGGGCTTAAAAAGAAACCGAACAGAGACCAGGCATGTTTGTGGTGGCCGGCATCGCGGGCTGGCAGCCCTCGTGTAGTTAGTTTACAACAGGCTAGCGAGCAAACCATTTGGTAGTTCAGTAAGCCGCCACCATCAGCGCCACCATCAGATAGCGTTATTTGACGCAGACGTGACGCCGGCCTATACATAGGTCCTTCCGCCAGCCCATGCAAACAGCAACATGTCCCAAAATTTGCACAGCACAAAATCTGAGCACAAAATCTTTGCAAAACCACAGGGCATGTATTAAGGGTCTGTGTTAGCCACACCGGAATACGGATTTCGGTCATCAGACCAAAGGGAACCTGCTGTGGATAATGTTATTAACTCATCCAACCACTGTCCATGGAAAAGCCCCATAAAGAATATGCAAGACACCAAATACGGCCCAACAATATGGCCTAATAGTTTCACAGGCCTTATTTTGAGGATTACTTCATGACTAGATAAAAATGTGCGCGCCTTTTCGTTTTCAAACAAGTTCTCAGCATCCCGCCCCAAACACCGTAGAAAGTTTGGAACAGGGCCATCAACACCACTCATTAACCGTTCAAAGAAACGTGTTTTCAGTCCTCACCTGAACGATGCTGTTGTGCTACCCAGGAACTGCAAATAACAGGGTGAATCTTTTCTCGGCGGTCCTAGCCAGTGCACTCACGTTTGTCCCGCTGCTAGCGCACGAGGCTAGTGTCCGACGGGAAGCCCAGAAATGAAATTTCCCGCGCATTTCCCACAAAGGCCGCGTTCTTCACGAAAGCGACGCACTGGGCCTCACCTCCCTTCACCGACAAACCGTTACCTTCACAATGTTCAAGGTTCAGAAGCGTCACACCTCTTGGTCTCATGCAGGTGGGTCCGGGAAGCGACGATCAGGGTCATCAATGTCCGTTCTATGAAGGAAAGCCTGGGACCGCATTGTTTTTCGAACCGCGTTGTTCTATGGATTTTAAGGTAACTGCACTTTTGAGTACAAAATGTATTTGTCTACAAAAATCCTTAAAACAAAGTGTTAGCGAAATCCGAGTAAACAACACTTTTTGCGTGGATTAGCAGATAGAAAAATACGTCTCTATAAATACGTTATCAATACGTCGTTTTAAGGCCAGATGAATTTATTTTTGCCATACCAAAATTTGCGGCAGTTCTACACCCATGACCGAAGACATACAAAGTTACACCAATATAAATATATGTATATATATATATATATAATAGATATAATCTAATATCTATATATAATATATATACAATATATAGATATAAAATATATAATCTATAATATAATATCTAATGGATATAATAAGGATATGTCCGCAAGACGTCCACGCTGTGTCGTATCCCCACCCCGGCTGCTCCGGAAGCGTACGGCGCAAGGCCGATAGAGGCAACCAGCCCATCTGTCTCAGCGAACGCTAGAATCCAATGTAACACACCACTCCTGGTAAGTGTTCGCGCAACTGTATGTCGTTAACAGAGCCCCTGTGAGACAGGCGAAGTTACTGTCTCTGGCCGCCGCGGTGGTTACGTCACAATCTGGCTCACCAACGAAGCATGCTCGACTGCTTAACCTGGCATCAGTGGCGGGAACAGGATTGTGTTTGTAGGGTAACTGTTGATTGAAAGGTGATGTTTTTACATTTCGTATTAGTTGAAAATGTTAGACACGGGTATATGTTTTGGAACTGTGCATAAATGATTCAACAATAACAGCATGCCCCTAGCAGTGACGATCATTTGTCCGCCCTTGAAACGGCAGAGAACTCTCCATCTGTAGCACTGGACGCGAGCTTATTCTGATTGTTTTGGTTGCGCGGATTCAAGTGGATATCCAGTTTGCCCTAGCGTTCTGGCAGATAACAAACTAAACACTGAAAGTGATGCGTCTTTTCGTTTCTTTAACGTACGTCGATGTGAAAAAGGTCAGACATAATTCATGGTTTAACCCACGCCCGACTGGCAGTCGGCGCCGATCACGCTCGACTGGTGGGGTTGACCGGCCCCCTCTAATTCACGAGTGGCTGGTCGCACGATGCAAATAAGCACACCGTTGGCAATGCGTGACAAGTAGAGCTCGAAACTGGTCTCATTTTTAGTTTTGGATGATATGCAAGCCATTTACGCCCTACACATGTTCTCTCACAGCCGACTGCATGAAATCGAGAAGCGGCCTGGACCTCAAGGGCTGTGGTTAATGAAGTCTAGGTAAAAGCACTCATGAACAGGTTGAAGTCCGCAGATGCTAATACACGCCCAATTTCTCTGATTTATTTAACATATGCGCCGAAACGCTGATTTGAAGACACGGCGATTTTCGCGTCGACTGTCGGGCGCCGTAGCCGAACCCGGTGTGAAATTAACGGGAACTAATTTTAGCGTCTTCTATTTTCGTGATATAGGCCTGTCCATTTGATATTTCTTTATCCTAGTCGTTCCTGTGAAGGTTTCTCATATTGCAATGTTGCAAAAATTTAGTAGTTGCCAATCTCCACAACTGTCAGAACATTACTCGCAAGTTTGTTTACTTTCAAAATATGCAGTTTTTGGGAACTTGTTTTAGCTTCCTGGTACTATTGTTCTGTCTTATGCGAGTCAGTCATTTTTAACCCATTCTGAGTAATTCATCGCCGATTTTGACGACCGCGCATTTTGGCTCATAACAGTTATTCGTAACCAGGCCTCAGGTCGGTGCCGGCGAATCGTATTTGATCACGGGGGGAAACAAAATTTCGAGGCCCCTTGATCTTGAGAGGCCTCCTTTTCCCACGAAGGGTTCTCATGTTTCACTTAATGGGAGTCGAAGAAATTAGGAAATTTCACTTAATTTCACTTAAGATGGAAAGCCTTGTATGAGACAGTTTGTTGCTACATTTGCGCTGTGCCGCAGGTATTTGTGAGACCATGCATCTGTCACGATTGGTTCGGATCTGCAAGCTGCGCACGCGACTGCGTGCTATGTATATGCATGGGTGGAACCAAGGCTATTTCATAGGCGAAACCAAGGCTATGGTGGAACTACAGTGGAACATGGGGATATACGTGACTTTCCACATTACGAGGACACAACTCCTGCTACAAAAAAGAGGAAAGGAAGAAAAAATGGGAAGCAGGTTGTTTGGACTTGGAAAATTAAGGGGCACTGTAGTTTCTGCGTTGGTATTTTTCGAACAAACAGCCAAGTAGAACAAATGGAAGGTACCACTGTGGTTAAAAAATGTAGGTACTACCGAGTGGCAGAACGACCCGTGCACCCTTGCCTTTCGCGAAAATCACCTGACCACCATTATCGCACTTTTTAATGGCAGAAAATACTTCCGAGATTTTCTCCGCATTGGTCTGGTTGTGGTTGCTCCTGTTCGAAAAAGGCTAAGTCATGATGCCGAATTCGACAACGAATCCAGAGCGCCGTTTTATTCAAGAAAACCAAGGACAACGATTCCGCCAAAAAAAATCATCATACTCTATTTGATCACATCTTTTGCACCGTTTTGATACCTAGGATATCGAAGCACCTGGTCATAACCAGAGCAGTGGCTTCGCACAGAAGCATGCGCGACATGTTGATCTTGAGGATCTCGCCTGTCTTGCGGTCCTTCTCCATGCAGTAGCAGTTGTCGTAGAACTCGGTGAAGGTGGTGGACACCTCGTAGAGGTAGTCACACAGGCTGTGAATGAACAGATCCTCGGTCACGCGAACCACCACTTCGGGGAAGCGCAGCACCGCCTTGGCGAGCTTCCACTCCTTCTCGTGCAGCAGCTCGATGTCCGTGCTCTCTGCGGCCTTCGCCAGCTCCTCCGAGGTGAGGTTAGCCTTCCTGCTGATGGATCGGATCCGCGTCAGCGCGTAAAGCAGGTAGGCGGCCGTGTTTCCTCGGTCGTCGAGCATTTTGTCGAACGAGAAGACGTACTCGTGGTTCCGGTTGTGCGACAGGTCGGCGTACTTGATACAGCCGTAGGCGACGTTCTCCTGCGCCTCCCGCAGCTCCTCGGGCGTGAGCTCCTTGTCGCGGCCCTTCTCGCGCAGCTTCTCCAGAGAGCGTTTCAACCCCTCGTCCAGCAGGTCAACCAGGCGTACCGTCTCGCCCGAGCGTGTCTTGAACTTCTTCTTGTCCTCGCCGAGCACGACGCCGAAGCCGACGTGGTCCACGCGCACGCCGCCGTCTAACCAGCCGGCGCGGCGCGCGCACGCGAACACCGACTGCAGGTGTGCGCTCTGGCCGGCGTCCACCACGTAGATGAGCCAGTCGGCGCGCTCCTCTTCCACGCGCTGCCGCAGTGCCGCCATGTCGGACGTGTCGTAGGTGAAGCCGCCGTCCGACTTGACCACCGTCAGCGGAAGGTCGCAGCCGGGCGCGAACATGATCTTGCGCCCGTCATCCTCCTCCAAGAATCCGCCCTTGGCGAGCTCCTCCACCACGCCCTGCATGCGGCTCTGGTAGAACGACTCGCCGCGCCCCACCAAATTTTTCACGCCAAGCCGCTCGTAGATTTTCTCAAACTCGCGCTCGGAGACCGCGCATATGAGCTTCCACGCGCGGATGATGTCCTCCTCGTACGACTGCAGGCGCACTACGCACTCGTAAGCCCGCTTCTTGAACGCTTCGTCCTCGTCGAAGCGCTTTTTGGACTCCTTGTAGAAGCCCTGCAGGTCCGTGATGGGCGGCGTCTCAGTCTTGTAGTTGGGGAACTTGTCAGCGAGATGGGCGATCAGCATACCGAACTGGGTGCCCCAGTCACCGAGGTGGTTGATGCGCAGTACATCGTGGCCGAGGAACTCCAGCAGCCGGCTGATGCTGTCGCCGATGATGGTGGACCGCAGGTGGCCGACGTGCATCTCCTTGGCGATGTTCGGCGACGAGTAATCGATGACGACGCGACGTTTCAGCACGGCCGGCGGCGGCACACCCTTCAGGATCATCTGCCGAAGCTGCTCGGCACCGAACTCCTTGCGTATGAAGATGTTGATGAAGCCAGCCCCGGCTACCTCCATCCGCTCGATAGCCGGGCTCTCGCCCACGCAGGCGATGAGCTTCTGCGCCACGTCGCGCGGGCTCATCTTGACGCCCTGGTCCTTGAGCAGCTTGACGATCGGCAACGCCGCGTTACATTGGTAGTCGCCGAAACGGGAGCTGGAATTCAGCGCAGTGGGCGCCTCCGGCAGGTCCGGGAAAGCGGACCGGATCGCCGCCGTGAACTGCGCCGTCAGCGTCGCATGCAGGCACTGCATGCCGGCAGGGGCCGACATATGCTGTGCTTCTTCTTCAGCGGCACGCTGCAGGATACCTACCCGATACCGGAGCTTCTGGTTTTCAGCACGCAGGCGGGCCACCTCCTCGTCCACAGAACTGGAAGATTCGCCACCGCCTGCCAGCAGCTGCTGAAGTGAGTTGTGCAGCCGGTCGATCTCCTCCTCTGCCTGCTGCGCTCGATCGTTGTACTGCTGTATCTCCTCAGCACTCATTCTTCCTTAGGCTGCCTTTCTGCAAACGTCAACCATCAGAGTCTGAACAACAATCAAATTTTATTTACATAATGAATGACTTAGCAACATAGTTTTCTGTAGCATTACTTTGCTGATAAAGTTCCATTCCTTGATCTCATTTCCACATTTTGATATCACTTATGATTCTAATATTCCTCTGATTTACCAGACCCAAGGAATCAGGATACCACTTGGGCATACAATAACCACCAGGGGATCCTGACAGCAAGCATGTAGTCAGGACTGTTCCACATGGATGCCAAAAAGATGAAACCACTGCCATGTATATAGTGTGTGTGTGTGAGACTAACTGTGTGATTATACGCAGCTAACAAGAAAAGCCACAATGGGGCACCAAAAATATTCCTAAAATACAGATAACAAAAAAGGGGCCAGTGGGCTGCATGGCCATCTGTTATGAAAGTACAGGGCTAGTCTACTTGTCCTGAAAAGACTGCCTTGAGTTACCCAAGTGCTCAAAATCTGACACAAACTGGCTAGCTAATGCATGGTTAAGCTTACTAGCACATTGTTGTGCCCACCTTTTACAGCACATTAAACATTAGCTACAAAACCAGTGGGCGCAGCATGACCCTACAGTCGGTGCGCCCCTAAACCCCAATAACCAACCAACCAACCAAGCTACAAAATCAGCCATCACCTGGAGTTGTGCACTGAGCAGATCAGTTTCTGTCTATGCAACAAGCTCTGTTTAGAAAGGGTCCCAGCCCTCATGAATGTAATCTTTGCATGCAGCTGCAGGAGACATGTCCCCTGCAGTTTTCTGGAAGTAGTGGTTTGTTCCACCTCCTAAAAATCCATTGGTCATGCAATTTTTTTAACTATGAAGTCTACTCAAAGGGATTTTACCTGTAATTGTCATGTGATATTGGCAAAAAGTGATTTCTACTGCCTGCCCTGCCCACTCGTGGTGGATTGCACTCAGATTGTTCCCCCCTAATTTCTGAATGGTGGCCAGACCCGTGTCCAAGCATCATCCTATCAAACTATTTAGATTAAGTTTATAGCACGGAACAAAAAAGAGCAATTCAATTCTACGTTTTCAAAGTTCCTGGTCAAAAATCTGTCTACCGCCTCCGGCCTTCTCCGCCCATCCGCACTCGAAACGATGAAGATGCATCACCTACGTTCCGAAAGCAAGACAAAACAAAAACCTACCTGGCAAACACGTGGATACTGAAACTAATGCAGGAACAAACAGACCAGAGGCCTGCCGATGGTTCGGCGTTGATGAGTGTCTGAGCGTGATTTGGGCTACTACATCTTTTCGTCACCTTTATCTTGGATGACGTCAAGGCCCTAAAACAGGATGACGCCAAAAATGTCGTGCTGGCGTTCAACAAAGGAATTTCTCTACCTTCTGGCCAAAATACCTTAAAAGATTTCGAGAGCTGCTTTTTTAGTTACTGCAAAAATTTCCTCATCATGGTTTGCGTAAATGTCTGGCATAGACATAGTTTATCCCATGAACAATCTAAGACGGGTCTACAGAGAAACAGTATACATACCTAATATACTAAATATATGTACCTCAGGGCACAGAGCCTTGATAAGAGCGTAGGATTTTATGCATACTTGGAACGTCATATTCGACATCATTAATGCTACCTAACAACCATTATTGCATAGACATTTATGAACGATAAAAGACGTAGCCACATTTCAACAGGAGGGAGCCGTAGGGAACGAGCGGCGGGACGTAGCATATGTTGTGTTGAGCGCCGTCCGTTCAGTGATATTTCACAGTAGTTTTTCAGCATGTCATCGGAAGATCTCAAGCAGAAAATCTGGGAATTGGAAAAGGAGCTGGAACAGCTGAAAAATGATGCAGGCAAGGAACCGCAAGGACGTAAAAAAATCGATCAGATGTCGAGTGAAGTTGTGGATGCCAATCCTTACAGGTGCGTATGTTGGGCATCTGTAATGTGGGTAGAACTCTGGGATTTTTTAGAGGACTGGGCCCCCAATAATTTGGGACTATTTACATAGGTGTGTGGTGGTGCATGGCAAGATCAGCCCGAATATATGGTTTGAAATCTTATACATATCATCACAAACAGTTTTGGGGAATTTTGTGCAGTAGTCATACAGTTTGTAATACTACCCACAAAGCATTGTCTAGTTTTGGACACACAGTGCGTGGTCCACTGTGATGCCAAATCAAACTTCATGGTGACTGCAGAAATCAGGATCACATCAGATCACAAATCTGGAACAGAGCTTTGTAAAAATGATTGGGGGTCATGTGCAAACTTTGATTAGTTTCAATATTTTGGGAAATATGTCACAATGACAGTACAGACTGATTCCATTCACACTGATTTCTGATCACCATTTCCAAGAGTAAATCACATGCTGCTGCTTTACAAGCTCAAAACATCCTTTAATGTTAGAGGACGTGCATACTCATGGATTGAGTCTTTCTTGACCAACCCAGGCAATGATTTGTCCTTGACAGCAAATTTTCTGACTGGATCCCAGTCAGATCCAGGGTTCCTGAAGGAATGTATGTGGCCTGCTCTTTTTCATCAACTACCTCTGACTTACCTGCCCTCATACAGACCAACTGCATTATGTCTGCTGATGACATCAAGTTATACCTCAGCATCTTGTCTCTGGCTGATGTCTTTCAGTTTAAGGTTGTTCTTGTCTTTCATTGTGGTTGTGTACATGACACCTAAAATTAAATCCTACAAAGTGCCACATAATATCCTTCTCACTATGCAAATCCCCAGTCCTGGCCACATATATGCTGCACAAGGCTGCTCTTGAGCATTGCCTGGGTGTCCTACTTGACACAAAGCTCACTTTTGCTCACTGCATCTACTCAACCATAGCCAAAGGAATGGCATGTTTGACCTTGTCATCTGCATTATGCAGCTATCCACACATCACATCAGAGCCCATCTTGATTATAAGGCTTGATATATGGCTGTGTTGTTTTGGCTGGGGCTTCTGTCACCCACCTGAAATGACTGGAGGGTATACAGCACACACTCCTGATATGGCTGGCTTTTAATTTGGATAAACCTCCCCACAGCATGAACTATGCCATTCTTCTGGCCCACTTTAACCTGCACAGTATGAAGTCTTGCTTTGTGCAATATGATCTCATGTTTCTGTACAATGTTCACCATGCCAGCCTCAACAGCCCCGAACTGTTGCCAGCATTCTGCTTAGCTGTGCTTAGTGGCATCCATGGCCTACCTTCTCTATCACGTACCGTTATGGAGCATTCCTTTTGCTCCGTGAATGCCATCCAGCATAGCTTGTTCATTCATATACTCACTCTGTGCAGTGCCTTCTTGAACTGTTTTAGGAATGTGGACTTTTTTGTGACTTTTTTACCACTACACACTTTTACAAATCAAACGTGTACAGCTTGTCGAACTCGTTAGGGTCTTATCTGCAATCTTCCCCTATGCCATGTCTTAAGGTTTATTTAATGTTCCTGTGACTGAATCATATTTTGACTCCTGCTTTTAATATTTGACTGAGCCAGTAAATGGGCAACTGTGCCTGTTGGTGTCTATAATAATGAAACAGTAATACATTGACACCTTTTTACAGAGCACTTGTGCTGTATATGAGGTGCAGAAGGATACATAAATTTCCTTACAAAAGAAATGATGGGACTACTGGTGTGGTTTTCAAAGTTAATGGACTTGTACCAGGACTGGTGGCACCATCTTGTTTACATTGCCTTTGCTCCAGAGATGCCCTCTTTACTGCATAATGTTTGATGACGTCAATAGTAAATGGTGCTAGAGGCTGCAGGGCAGGGCAACAGGGCAATCGATTTCAGGGGGGGGGGAGTTGCCCTGCTGGATTCCCGGTTGCGACGTCACTGTATACATCGCCACCAGTAAGCATTGCCACCATATGTGCGGTCGTGATTCATATTTGGAAGACTTTGACTTTGACCCAGGGTTCCTGGGACCATTGTTAGCAATTCGGGGCTCGTTCTCGGGATGCTTGCCCTTTATGGCAGACTTGCCGCCCTTGCCCCCCCCCCCGCGCGCATCGTTGTATATGTGACTTGACTCGTTCCAGTCTTTGTGGTTGTAACCCTCAGTCGATTGATGGCTCTGAAGCGGATGGGTATTGTGGACAACTACGAAGAGATCCGGCAATTTTCTGTGGCCGTGGTCGGAGTAGGAGGCGTCGGCTCCGTGGCCGCTGAGATGCTGACTCGCTGCGGCATCGGCAAGGTGAGGCTGGCAGTGGGACGCAGCACCAAGCAGAAGGCGAGACACGTTGCGGTTTGACGCCGGGGAAGTCCCGTGATTCGCTGTGTCGTCGCTGCCCAGACGCAGTTATACCGCGAGTGGATGTTTTTTTTCTGCGCTTTTTGTTTTCTTCAGAGCGGGCCGACGTCGGGTTGCCGCGTTCCCGCCAAGAAAGGCGGCCATCGGTGTGGCGTGAAATGTTTGAGGGTTTGAGGTAGACCGTAAAAGTTCGCTATAATGTTGAAAAGCGAGGCAGCTTTCAGCGTCAGATCTGAGTCATCTCGGTTTTGTGTGTGGATTCGTGAAGTGAGAGCCAAAGTAGTTTGACGCTCTTACGTGACGCGCACTGGACGCTTTTCTCCAATATCATGTAGTCCTCATATGCTTAGAGAGTTTCATTATCATCATTATCATCATCTGTCATTGCATTTGTTTTCACTTATGAATCTGAATGGTGTGTGGCCCCTTGTTGCATGGTGGTACTTCACTTGCTCAGTGAAACCTTTGGTGTTCATTCTGCAGATTGTAGGCTTTGAACGTTTGACTTTTGGTGTTAATTCCCAGATTGCCAGTTGAGCTCTGAAAAGCACATCTTTTCACAGCACCTTGCCAATGGACCTGCTGCCCCATGTGGATAGTATATTGGTTCTTTTAATGCAGTTTCCCTGTCAGCATGTACCGGATATGTGTGGTGTGGTGATTTCGAGCTAGAACGAAATTTCGGGAAGACAATCAGCATGTACCGGACATGTGTGGTGTGCTAATTTCGAGTTAGATCGAAATTTCGCGAAGATGTAATGATGGGCGTTATTTCAGCTGCTGCTGTTCGACTACGACAAGGTGGAGTTGGCCAACATGAACCGGCTGTTCTACCAGCCGCACCAGGCCGGCCTCAGCAAGGTGGAGGCGGCCGCGCGCACCCTGACCAACATCAACCCTGACGTGGCCATCGAGTGTCACAACTACAACATCACCACCGTCGACAACTTCGACCACTTCATGAGCAGAATCAAGTCAGTCGCTGAGCAGGCGCCTTGGGAAATCGGGCGGCGGTTACCAGCGAGAACGTTGCATTTTTCTGCGAAACACGACATACAGACGACTGTGGAACATACTGGATTGAAGTCTGCGTGATGTGCACTGCCCAGAAGCTATCGACTCGTAAATGAGGCACTGCACCCGATCCGAACACTCCATTGCAGGTGGCGGTCTTCAAACTGCCTCTGGCCCAGGCGCAGCAGTCTGACCGGAAACGCCTGCCAACAGGGGTGGCAGTCTGACGGGCGGGCCGGTGGACCTGGTCCTGAGCTGCGTCGACAACTTCGAGGCCCGCATGGCCATCAACACGGCGTGTAACGAGCTCGGCCAGACGTGGTTCGAGTCGGGAGTGGCCGAAAACGCTGTCTCCGGTGAGCTGAGGACGTCATCTGGTTCCCGTAAGGTGTCGTAACATTTGGCGTACATTTCAGGTTCCTGCGTGTGTGTGTGCGCACATGTCGGGGTTTTAATGAGTGTTAACTAAAAGATAAAAATCTCCGTTTTTCATGGCGTTCATCGCGCAAGTTGGCTGACGCTGTGATATCAGTGACATAAATGGCAGTCTGTGGATATCGGTATCCAGATTCGCCATCAGGTGTTTTAGTACCCGATTGGAATTGCTTGTTTCTGGAATGCTTAGTTACAATACTTTTGCCCAGGCCGTTTTAGTTGGCTCCAATCGTCGTCGTCAACGCCCATAGCCAAGCGTTTCCGAGAACGGCCGTCGCTGTCTCAGGTCATATCCAGCTGGTGATCCCTGGTGAGCTGGCTTGCTTCGCATGCGCGCCGCCGCTGATCGTCGCCTCGGGCATCGACGAGAAGACGCTGAAACGGGACGGCGTGTGCGCCGCCTCGCTGCCCACCACCATGGGCGTGGTGGCCGGACTGCTGGTGCAGAACACGCTCAAGTGAGGCTGGCGGCGAGCCCGGCACGCCGTGGAAGGCGCTTCGGGTTGTGGGCTCATCGAGATGAATTGGGAGTTTGATGGTTGGCAGTTGGGGTATCACTCCTCTTGCTGGTCCCATGTTGGACCCGCGTGGCCCTGTGTGACGAATTCTTGAACAATCGGCGTCAAAAGCCAGGATAAATATCTGTTATCACACATTTCATAATGCCGTATCCCGGTCGAAAACTGAACTACCTTTTGAAGATGCTAGCTTCCCCTTCCAAACGTCTTTAGACAATACGCGTCTGTACGTGTCCCGGCTCTGATTACGTGGTGTTCAGTCGCCGTATCACGACCTGGGGTAAGCGATCGGTCTCCAGTGTGGTATCGTCAGGCCTGTTCTGTGACACAGTATCGGGGAGTTGCCTCGCCATCTGGTCACGTCCGTGTCGTCACAGTAACGCCACAGCCGCTCTGTCGCTGATGCCGGCTAACGTACTCGGCCGCCCTACACGGCATCGCTCCGACCTTCACCGGTATTCTGTGTAGCGTCGGGACGTCCAGCGGTGACGGCTGGTCGTCGCTGTGCGCTCCGATACGCTGATGGCCGACACGCCCTTTGCGCCGCAGGTACCTGCTGAAGTTCGGCACGGTGACGCACTACCTGGGATATTCGGCGCTACAGGACTTTTTCCCGACCATGAGCATGAAACCGAACCCCTCCTGTGACGACTACCACTGCAGGTGGGCAACACCGCCGGGCGGCCGGACGTCCAAACTTGGCAGAGCTTGGGGAACCATAATCACACTCTGTAGTGGCGTAAATCTGAAGATGTGTGGTATCGACCCATATAGCGTTTTGTACGCATCGCTGAGATGTCAGTCAAGCCCTTCCCCCCACCCTATCCAACACTCGTATGCCGGGTACGAATGCGAGCCGAGCTTGCTGTCGCATAGCCACGGGCACGGGGACGGCATAAAACTTCGGAACGTTTTGAAAACGCTAGTAACGTATACTTTTACAACACTGCCGACTTTCAGAGAGCGCCGGAAAGAATTCCTTGAGCGTGAAGCTGCCAAACCGAAACAGGAGCCCGTGGAAGAAACCAAACCCGAGGAGTTGCACGAAGATAACGAATGGGGTGAGAATTTTGTACGGTGGTCTTGCTTGCTGCCCCGTCAGATATCCGTTCATATATGACGACCAGAAAACCCGGCAAATGATGATTGCCGAGTGACTTTGAGCTGACCCGTGCCGAAGTGTCCTTGCGCTGTGCGTTTCAGCTCGCGAATCACTCTGATGCCTGTTCTCCACAGAAAATCGGTGGCCAGTGCTTGTGATTTTGTACTATGGTTTCCGTTCTGTTCCAGGCACCCATTACAAGCGGTCCTTATGCCGTCACGGGTGCGTCAGACACCGGCCCAGTTGCCGGTGTTTATCCATATGACGTCATGGGGTCGCCAGGTACCGACTGGCCCAGCTGCCGGTTCGTTGGTTCTCTGTCCGTATGCCGTCACCGACGCCAGGCACTGGTCGAGCTGATGTTCCGGTGGCGGTGCGTCCGGCAGGGATCAGTCTGGTGGACGAGGCGGCGCCCGAGGAGGCCGAGCCGGAGGTGGTGCAGGGCGTGCGGCTGGCCTACAGCCGGCCCGACCTACAGCCAACGGCGCCGGCCGCCGAGTCGGAGCCGCAACCGCAACCGCAGCCGGAGCCGGCCGACCCGACCAGTCTGGACGACCTCCGCGCCCAGATGATGGCTCTCTGAGGCGGGATGGCAGTCCCCTGGAGCAGACCCTCTTCCTCTGGGACCTGACCGGGACCTGGAGACGGTGGTCACCAGACGCAGGGTGCCGATCGCCGTGAGCCAGGGGACACTCCGTGTTGTCCGGCACGGGACTGGACGGGCTGGCTGCCGTAGCACGGAACCGGGTGCCGCGGTGCCCGTACGAGGGGGCCGGGTAATTCGTACGGTAACCGGTAGCGGATATCCTTGTGCGTCAGGCGTGTGCTAAGATGCCGCCGATGAAATGAGAAATGGTTTGAGTTGGGGGTTAAACTGCGCCGGCAGGTGAAGTCACGTGCGGTCATGGCAGGCGGTTATTCGGTCTGTGATTTTCAAAGGTCGCATGGTGTCATATTAGTTGCTTGCTGCGATTCATTTCGTTTTTTTTTAGCGGTTACTTTCATGGGCGGTCCATGTTACATTTGTTGAAATTTGAAAGTTTATTTCCACTGCCGCGTTTGTCTGTTGCAAGATGAGGTGATTAGCCCTGATGTCTGAGCTAGGTTTGAAACGTGACACATGGTTTTCAAAGTGGATTGTCATGAACCGCAGCATGCCGTCAGTTATAGATCACACTCGGCTCTCAATCCTTGAGTCGTTCTTGCTACTTTGCAAAGGTGTCAGTTGTGACAAGCCTATTTATTTTGATAGCGGATGCCGCTCTATTTTTGTACGATTGGTGGTTGGCAGAATATAGCGACGGCGGTGTCGGTCACTGAGCGTTCCTGGTGTTGTAAGCGTTCCTAACGCACAGGTGCCCGGAACACTAAGGGGGAACGTTTGAGAGCCCGTGCTGATCTGATTCGCTGCGGTGAACTGCGAATGCGAAGTGTTCGGCTGCGCTGGACTCACTTTTCGCGATGCTCAGCCAGTTGGACTTCGGACAGTCATGCCGTTGGTTTCTGACGATCTATTCCACGACATTCATAGAGCACAAACTTGGTCCATCGTCACCATGAATGAAAACAACCAAAAGATAACAACAGAGTTTCCGTGTCGTAAAATGATCAGGGCCACATGCGAGTCCTGTGCAACTAACAATGCACCATACTACGACTAAATGTAGCTCAAAGAACCATTGCGTATCCGGCCAGAAGGTTTTTTATTTGTTCTAGGAGCTGTAAATCGGGTCCGCCAGTTCCTCTCAGAAAGGTGGATTCTCGCTGCCCAAAGGCATTCTCGCTGCCAAACACCTGGACCACGGCCCTGGCTGTGCCGGCCGTGTCGCCAGAGCCGAGCACGCGCACCGGACACGGTCGGCAAGGCGGGGACGGCCCGCGGGGAAAAGCACGGGCGGCTAGGCCGCTACCGCCGGCAGGCTGTCATTTGGCAACTCGCGATAGAGCGCTGCACGTCTCGTTCAAGCGTCGCCGACACAGTGAATTGCAGTTCAGAGTTGTCCCGGCCGGCACTATCCACACTGCGGCTTTAATGGTTCGGTATGCATACACTTCGCAGTGAAAACCAGCGATTGCTCACCAGTCTCGAGAAGAAAGGGTGGGGGGCTCAACACATATCACATGAATTATCTCAAGTTTTGTCATCAAGCTATCTTTCACAACCCAAGAGCTAGGATGCCCCTGACTCACGATATGGTATAAATCCTCTTTATACAGACCACAAACCAAACTGGAAGACTGTGTACACTGCCTGTACTCTGTGTACTAAAAGACTCTTTATCTCTATATTATTCTCAGATGGTCCAAAGATGTGCACTATACGCATACCCAGATATATGATGACAAATTTTCGACGACCATTCGGCCATTAGCCGCATCGTATCACAACTTTGGTCGTAATGCCCCTATGTCTGGGGAGATCACAAAACCTTTCACACGAATTACATTTCCCACCGCTTTGACCGTTGTGGAATAAATCCCTTTCGCGAGCGATTGCTGATTGCCGTGCCAATATAGGAATACAATTTAAGCCACAAAGAAGCCCGACCGCCCCCCCCCCTTCGATGGCTGCTGGTAGTCACGGATAAATTCCGCACATCCGAACTGCACCTGCAAATCTGCACGAACGTCCCCGAGAGAACACAACACAAACGTCCTTACCGCCTCTCACGAGCGCTTTGGTTTACATTGCGGCTTTCTACTCCGCAGTCCCTTATTGTCTGGGACTGAGGACCAAATGACCCAGCCATCGGTGCCCTGAAACCCACATAACCAACTACTGTGCGCGGTTCTGACTTTCTATGCCTCAGGATATCCCATAACTCCAGAACGTGCAAACGACACAATAGCGCTTCACGCTTGGAAGACAGAAGATGGGATGTGAATGCACAGAACTATCTCCAGCTGCCGACTCCGACAGACGGTAGAATCTTCCGTGATGATAGGACCCCTGCGATACCTAGATAGTCGGCATTCCCGGCAGGATAACGTGAGAGAATACCGACTAATGACCGGCTCGGTTGGAAAGTTCGCCGATAGTGCGCTGATTGTCACTGCAGGCCTATAAAACGAATCCAAAACCACGAAAGACTTCGACGTCCTAGCCTCCCGCTTTGGCCACATTCTGTGAAACAATCACGAGGTCAAAGGGTAAGACGGCGGCTCCTTGGACGACTTGAAAAATGCTGACACCGCTATTTGATATCAGCCCTGAACAACGACGCCCCGGCCAGGAATGCAAACATGACAGGCGGAGAGAACACGACCCCTGTAGAAATCCATGGCAAAAGAATGGCAGCACAACTTGGCGAAAAAAGAAGTCAACGCATAAATGGGGTGACTGGAACATGGATGCCATCTTTGGACAGATCCTCAGAGGTGGCCACGTACTAGAATATATCAAATGTGCCCGGCTCACGTACTTCACTCAAACAAGTTTGTACCATCCCAGTGATAAGCCCCACATTACCCAATGCAGCAACTCGCTTTCCAAGCGCGGTCGAAAAGTCAGCCACCAGTTTCTTAAGTCGTCGCTGACACTCTCATTTTCCGAAGACCCTATAACACGCTGGATTTAGCGAAGTCGTAGCGCTGCCTTCTGGTACGTTTGTAGATTGATGGCAGCAGCATCACGAAGGCCAGGAGAAGTAGCTTCAGCACCGTCGTCTTCGTAAAGAGGTCGTCCAACGATGACAATGTGCCGAGCACGTTTCCCGCCTCTACGCAGACGAAGTTGTACGGCATCAGTCCTGCGGAGAGAGCACCACATCACTTTTTCTCATGATTAATAGTGGGGTATTACAACGGCACGCCGTGCTTCAAAGACTTGCCAGTCTCACGCAGTTCAGTATGATGCAGCGAATTGCCAGGGTCCGTCGCCATCAGCGTGACTAAAACATTTACATTTCAACAGTCGAGGCTTTCCACCATTCGGCGCATTCCGATGGGGATTCATACAATAGGACCATACAGTCTTCGACTCACCCACAAACACTGAGAAGCAAAACATATGCAGCGGGACGCCCACAATAGGTGATGCCATGTTGACAAACCAGTTTGGCGTCATCGGAAATATACGAATGAAGAGCAGGAAATACAGTAATTGGTGGCGATTTCGGTGCACCTGAAATGACAATGAATAAGAACTTGGCGATGTCTCAACGCTCTAAACGCACAGAGAATAATGAATGGTAGAAGAACAGGACAAGTGGACGTCTGAAAGTCAACACATATCCAAAATTCAACCCTTCGTTTCGTCCATAAGACAAGAGCACTGGCAAGCTTTCTTACAATCAACAAAGGGAAATTTCATAAGGAATTTTACAAGCAATACCAACATCATATAACTCTTTCATCGACAAGCAAAGGAACTTGCCATGTCCGTGAGATCAACGATCCTTTTCTTGAAGTACTTCAGCAGCAGGTCGCGGCAGCAGTACTTGGACAGCAGGTAGCAGTTCGTGGCGCCCAAAGCGGTGAGCGCACAGCACAACATCCACCCGTCCAGTGCGCCGTACAGCGCGCCCGACAGCACGTTCAAGAACATGCTGCCCGGGATAGAGAAGGACTGTTTGTAGATGTAGGCGCTGCAGAAGAGCACCAACGTGAAGAGCCAGTGCTCCTCCTGGTAGCGGCGCAGCAGAACGGCCAGCGCCTTCAGCTCCGCAAAGTTGCTGGGAAACTTCAGGTGAATCGTTTCTGTCTGCGAAACGGCCAGATACGAAATGACGTGGCAAGCTTAATACTGCCACAAATTACGGATCACATCGTGCCATGTTTTAGATCCTTCCCAAAACACACACAGATTTGGCTTTTCCGTCTTAAAATCAGAAGGACAAACGTAGTGAGCACACACTGCCCCTGTTCCCGCTTCAGCACACCGTGAAACATTTGTTTGTTGTTTGTTTGTTTCGGCACACGTGGAAATATTGAACAAGAAGGGCCAGATGGGGTTCGATTCTAGAACTGATTTAACAGGCCTGGAAAATCCTCCGTAATGGAGTTGGACAACTAACTGATTTGTGATGGCCCGACTCCCCGACTAATTGGAAAATTACGGCAACTAGCCACGCGGCGAGGTCGGTCAGGTATGTTTTGCGGCCGCTTGCGGATAGCGAATACTGAACCTCTGCAATCCATATGACAATATATCTTACTTCTGCGAGGAATATATATATATATATATATATATATATATATATATATATATATATATATATATTATAACTTACTATGAAAAGTGGCAGAAGGCGGTGAGGTAGGCCTGTGTGGGCACGCGGTTTAGTTGACTTCTGCGTGGAATATATATATATATATATATATATATATATATATATATATATATATATATGTATATAATATACGCAGAAGTCAACCAAATCGCGTGCCCACACAAGGCCTACCTCCCGCCTTCCGCCACTTTTCATCGTAAGGTGCGAAAGTGACGATCTTCGGGTACGACACTTCGTACAATATGTGCTGCCGTGCTGTTCTTCCCTTGGGACAAGGCTTTCAGAGAACATCAAGTCACAATGCTTAACGTGAGGCGATGCAACGCATAAATAATCCATGTAAGGACACGAGCTGCTATTGGTTAGCTTTCTTCAGTGCTAATTACGAGCAAGGCCACAGATCGAGTGAATCAGGTGGCAGTATAAAATTGGGAGGCCAGCCCGGCCCGGCTATATCGCTTTCTGGAAGCTGGTACCTTCACAACCACCGGGCACCCGATCACGACGTTTTCACCAGACGTAAGGTCAATTCTTAGATGGGCGAACGCGACGTTTAAGCCTGCCGTTCATCTGCACAAAAATACCAAAAGAGATATAGTCACAAAAATACCGAAAACAAAACAGTCTGTAAAATGTACACATATACCTTTCCGCGCATAAAACAGATCCATGCTGTGGTAAACACCTGGGGAAAAATCCACGTACCAAACAGTACCCCATCGAATCAGAGAAACCCAGTAAACCATGCGCCCAAAAAGGCGCCTCACTGATTCAGCTCCACTGATGAAACATATGTGCTGCTATCGACTACCGTACAAAACGTTTCGGCTTCAACAAAAGAAGTGGCTTTTTAGGTGATCGTGGCATTACGCACCGGAACCACTGGAAAAGCCAAAAGCCCTGCCGTGACTCGACTCGAACGACCTCGAGTTACCCATGGCGAGGATGTGGGTCTGAAAGGTACGACCTGCGTTCGAGAACCTCTCACAGCCTAAACGAGCCGCGACTATTCGTGTACATTGGCGCCCGCTCGCTCCTGGCCCGCCCACGCTCACCTCACATTCGAGTGCCCAGCGTAACGAGACAAACTGCCGTGGTCAAGTCGCACATTTTAACATCATATTTCGCCAGCTCCAGCTGCTATAGTATTGCTGTTACAATGTTTACAGTGCCTTTTAGGAATCTGACCACCTGGTCTGTGACTTTCCTAACCTTGGTGCCAAAAGCTAAACAATTCTGGGCTCGTTATTGAATGTAACGACAAACAGAAACAGGTTTGAATGCGTTACTGGTTCTCGTCAATACAATGCGTTCCTGGCTTTCGAGATTAGGCGTCTCACTGGTTTAACTCCTCTGATGAAATATGTGCACTTCAATCACCTGCTGCGCAAAACACCTCACCTACAATGAAAGAATTGGCGCTTTAGCTTACCGTAAAATTATGTACCATAGAGACATATTATGATATGAATATTATGTCATATTGTCATATGTCATATGTCATAATATGTCATATATGATATGACATATTATGTTTATGAAATTACAAAATATATTCATTCTGGGCCAGGTCACCAGAAAGTTAGATGGGACAGGAAATCATGTTTCCCATTAACACAAAAAGGTGACATATTCATGGGGGACAAAGGAGACACCTAAAAATATGTCCTACCAGAATTGCAGCCAACAAGATGCCATCAGCCTTCTCCTTCATCCCAAGGTGGCTAAACCTCATGCAGGTGTTACAAATGTCTGAAGTATCTAGCTAGTAAAAATTCAACTTGCGTCTGTGACGGAGGGGAATAACTTCTAATCAGAGACAACCAACCAGAGGATTTATGGCATTCGACCACAACAATGCATGCTCAGTGTCCTTCACAGCACCATTAAGCAGCAGAAAATGAGACTTACCTCTCCATGGGTAGTGCTGGTGAGGGCTGGAGCCCTGCTCACCAACAGGTACAGCCAAAACGTGGCCAGGGACACCACAGCTGGCAGCACCCAGATACGACCCACTTGCCCAGGCATCGAAGGTGTCACTTCAGAGCATCATACCACAATCTGGAAAACAATGAAGTCAGTCCATCAAGTAAATACATGACTGTTTTCAAGGTCACTGTAACCCACATTGCACATCCAGCCATTCACTTCAAGAGTAGAATGGACAAAATCACAGGTGCAATATGCAGCTGAACAGTACTGTGGTGGCTGGAGCCATGATCATTTAACTGAACAAACAATCCTCTCCAGAACTTTGTCAACAAGTGATGAAACAAGATACGAAAAGGACGACTTCCCATCCACCTTAAACTACTATGGCCATTCTGTTCTGCCGATGGAACCAGCATTAAGGCACATGCATTTGACTAAGGACTATCACAAAGTCATCACGTGTTTCAAGACACATTACATTTTTGCTCCAAAACAGCACATTTCCTGGAAATGCTTCACCAAGCATTGAGTCTAACCAAGAAATTCTGGCATGCATGAACCATGTTTATTCACTGCAATATTAGCATTCCATTCTTTGTATATTCCAACCACATACAGTAAAACAGGTGATGCTTGCCCCTGTGTCCATGCTAAACCAGGCTGTTACTCTTAACTCTTAACTCCTACCTCTAAACAAGTTACCCAGTTGTTGCCAAGGCTGCAGTAATTTTGCAACAAGAACTGAGCCATCTGGAGGATTATGATCGTGCTAGATCATGGCCATCCTGATTTATGCCACAACCACTTTTGACTGGCTGACCGTTTTGGTTTTATGCCCCTAGGTTATGATGAGATCACAAAACAAAGCAGCCACGAAAGCCTTTTCGCAACATCTTTCGTGGTTTAAAATTCTAAAGGGGAAATTCCTTATGTGTCTTAACTTAACTTAACAATGACTGGGGTATTTCGCCACCTTCCATTGGCTGAGGGGGGCCTTTAACGCCCCACCCCCACCCCTGTCGATCTCGAGAATCAATTGTCCAATTCGGATGATTCCAATGGCAATCAACAGCGCCGAACCGTATAGTCCTGTGACATAAACATCTTTTTTATTTTTTTGGGGTCACTGGTGACATGACAAGTTAGGTCAAACAAGAAAACATAACCACTTCCTCCAGAGTCGCCTGATCACAATGAAAGCAGACCAAAACTGAAGCTGGCGCGGCAATATGCTCCTGACAGATTAGTCTTATATTCTAAGTGCCAAACCTGACCCAGTGCCATAGAAATGAAGGTCATGAGTTGGATCAAATTTGACATCCAATATAACGTGATATGCGATGCATGTTTCCTGGCCCACATGACAGAAAGATTCTAAAAAAAAAACACTTCAAAAGAGCCTCAAGCACAAAAAAAACTCAAAATGGCCCAATTATCCTGTACATACAATACAGCATTTTGTGGTTGCCAACTCTGAGTACCAAGAGCACACTAGTGAACTCCATCCGACATCTCTAAATGACCATACAAGTCAGCTTGTCTCACAATGCACATTTCCACAGGATGTTGCAAAACAATGCAAGACCCAATATATCCACACTGGTCAACTAGAACGTCAAACAGATGCCACCAGTTTACTTGCTATGCTGAAATCTGCATAAAAACCACCAAAGGTTCAACTACAAAAGGATAATGCACTGTGGCAAGAAACTGGTGCAAGTTGTATGTCCAGTCTGTTGCAAAAAAACATATCTGTCTGGCTGTATCCAAAAATCAGTTTATTCGTTTCCTTTTATATGATGTATTCTTACTGGAGATAGAAATGGAAAACATACATATGACCTAAGATGACTTAGAATGAGGTCAAAGGTGTTCCATACTGGACTCTCGGAGTCATGGTGATACGCTATACACGCAACAGTCACCACACACTGCAAAAATGCCGACAATATGGGGGCGAAGCAAAACTGAACACCGAATCGCAAAGCATGGTTGTCTTTACAGTGTCATTAAGGCATACCCTAAGATGATCTCGTCTCCAGATTTTTGTTGGTACATGCATAACTGATGTAAGACAAGGCAGAGAGTTTCAGGCTGCTGCATTTATTCACTTGGGAGATATCTAAGGAATGCGCCAAGGGGCATTAAACGTCCCCCAGTCAATAGCAGGTCAATTTGTTACTATTCTCAGAAAATTTTCCCATGTAAAATAACACTCATCGTTTGGATGTGAACATGAACAGTATTCCAAAAATAACAACAGCTGCTAGTGGCATTATATGTCCACATGCAAACATTCTGTTGTGACTAACCAAAAAAAAAAAACAATTTTGAGCAAATCCTGGGTCAAAGAACAATTTTGTCTACTGTAATGTATTTTAACATTCAATGTACTTTACCACAATCACTGCTTACCAAGGATTCAAAAAGCATGGTACACCATACATGACTTGACATTAGCCAAGTCACACCCTCATCCACAAAACGTGTCATATGGGTCAATAGGATATCTGGGGCAGCCTAGGCTCTATCCAAAATGGGGCGACGAATTTTTCCAGTTGCAGCATAGTGTTTGAATCTTGCCTACCCTTAAAATGCGTTTTCTCCAAGATCTTGGCCACTTTAATTTCAAACCTGGAAAAATTTGAGTATAATTTTTATGAGCATTTTTTGTCATAAAACAGGACATCTATGAAACAACTGGGTCAACTGTCCGTTTTGCACCACACCCGTAAATATTACGATATTGCACGAAAAAGATAAATGTTATACAGAATATGGGCGCCACGAACGAAAAAGTATCATTTCAGACAACCAGGGAATGTGATCTGCACCGCCAATATTCCAATAATACGTTGCTTAGTCCTACTGCCATGCTCTGAGATGTCCTGGCTAATCGCGGCTTCGCCATTCACGGGTTCGCCTATTCGCGTTTTTTTTGGGGGGGGGGGGGGGGGCGGTAAACTAATTTCCAAAATCACAAGGTATCTCCCTGCATTTTTTGCAGTAGAAACTCTTCCTACCGGTTTATGGCGCATTTATTGTGTTTCTGGTGAAAATTACTATTCTGCCCTGTCATGCTCGCGATGAGGACGTACACTGTAGGGAAAAACGGTGACAGTTGGAGCGAGGAAGACTTGAAATGCTGCTCATACCACAATAACAGGCCAGCCATTCAAAATTCTGAGTCTAGGTACGTGATAATCACTTCCGGTCGCCCCAATGCAGTGTAAAAACCAGGGATGTAGCCGGGGGGCATGAGGGCCACGCCCCCCCCCCGAGCCAAGTGGTCTACACTAAATGTATGGCAATTTCGCAGGAATACGTAATAGTGATCATACACATGTTGCAAAAGTAAACATTACGTGTTCTCCTGTGCATTAAGTATGAAGTAAACAATATAAAATTTCTACTTTTTTCTTACAAACTTCGTCATATGCTTGCGACGTATGACAAAATTTGACATTTGTCCCCACCACCCAGGAAAATCCTGACTACGTGCCTGGTGAAAACTCAGTGCCGCCGGCCGGCTGTGGGGATGAGGACGTCATCATTGTTTTTGCGCGCATCATTCTTTCTTTTTCCGCGTATGAAAAGATCGGCCATATCTGACGGAAGGAGCCCATGACACTGTACTGTTGGCTGATGATTAGTAATGCATTGATGTTGCTTATAAGTAATAACCGGAACTGGAAATCCGAAAGCTGTGTCTCAGCTCGCCACGTTTGTCGGAAAGCAGCCTAGGAGGAGAGCTGGAACAAATCACTGGGGAAGGAGGGAATGCGTTCCATCTTTCCCCCACATATCTTGACTAGAGAATTTCGTGCAGTGCCACATCCAAGTGGACAGAAGGGACGCTGTACCTTTGCCATTACGAGGCAAGATCCGATGTGCAGTAGCTGGAAGGATATAGGTGCAGACCATTTTGGAAATGTTTATATGGCAAGGGACAAGTGAGAAATATTTGCCAGCCTGGCGACATCACGATCTAGGTTTTGATGGTGTCTCATACAGCACTCATTTCAGGAGCACCTCGTGTATCAGTACCACTTGTGCCATTCAGATTTACCAACAGATGCCTTTACCAAGGCCAAAACAAGATTTTCAGGTTCGTTTGGAAACTTGGATCTGCCCTAAGTCTAACCTGCTGAACTTAGCTGCGTGCAGACTGGGCATGCGAGAGTGGAGACAAGATCGCAGCAGTGTTTCCTGAGCTGCTGAAAACATCCCGTGAAGCAGACCGCACGAAGGTGGTAAAAAGATCCATGGTTTGATTGTTGTCTAATGGTTGCAACATCCCAGTCACTTGTGGTTTCTCATACAGACTTGGATTTCTGCTCAGTACAACCTGTTTAGCTTAGCTAGCATGAGGGAAGTCTGCCACATCCCAATGCATTTAACAGTGTTCAAGTCATTTATGTATGTGTGTAATGGTCTGCATATTGGCAATTTTCTTTGGTGGCAAGGTACAATTGTATAATGGTTATAAATCATTTACAACTATTGAAGACATTTAAGAACAAAAGAATCTGTTGTTTCATTCATAAATGACTCACCTGTACAAGATGAAACAAAATAAATGCATGCATGCATAGCAACAGCATCGCTTTTGCGTGGCATATGGATGCAACTGGAGATCAGGATTTGCTAGGAAAAAGTAGCCATCAAAGTTATTATTTGGGCTTTCCTGATCTCAGTTTAAATCAACCACCCACCCCACCTTCTAAAGGACAGGGGCTAACACTGGTGGAGGCCTCCACCAGACACTGCTCCTTTCTGGTGAACTGGTCAGATTCTTTGCCAATGTCTTGTCTCCTAGGGGGGAGGGAGCACTCTAATGGTCAAAGGGGGTCTTTTCTCTCATCAGACATGGTCTCATGGTGGAGGGGAAGGGTATGGTTGAATGGGGTGCCACTGCCTTAAGTGATGTGTTTCATACCTCCCTTCAGCATATTCCATGTCTCCCTAAACTGTTCCATATCTGCCACAATGATGGGGTGGGATGGAACAGTGTTTCTTTTTTTTGTCCTAGCATTCAAGTGCTTAGTGGTCAACATATCAGAAATGCTGCCCTTTTAACTCAACATATTGGTCTTTCAAATCATGCCACTTTCAACTGTCTAGCTGGAAATTATGAGTTCTGTTTTTACTTTACTTTGTGATAAACATAAAATTTAGTATTCTACTTACCCATGCTCTTCCCTCCCTGGTAAGACTCATGTAATTCTGTAATGATGCATCCATGTAATTTTTTCCATAAAGTATCATAGCATACCACAACTGTGCCTTAAAATGCATTTTCTGGTCTCACAAAGGGTGTGTGGGTACTGGAAATAACTTCAACAGCAATAGCAATTGTTTTGAAGGGTAGCTTTGCTCTATGCATGGGTTTACCTTATTTCTGAGGGATTCAGTACACAGCTCCCAAAAATAGGCAGGTCCACTGCACTGCGACTGTCCTGTTGAATGTAGATATGGGTTGCCATCTACTAGCTGGTCACTGACTGGTAGCAATGAAGAAAAGGGAGATATTTTTTGAGGAAACCTATTAAAACAAAATTACATAAGGAAATGAAAGAAAATGAATATATTACAGCAGTAAATGGGGGAAATAATTCTAAAAATATTAACACAAAATCAACATCTATAAAACAGTAATAACACAGGAATTACCAATGTAACTACATAGAAAGAAAAGAAAATTGTAAAAAATGGTACTACAATATTCCAGAAACCTGGAAAATAGAAATAATATGAAAAACAATAGGAAAAACTAATAAGAAAGGTAAAGGTAATAGCAAAATATTAGAAAATGTAGGCTAAAAAGTTTATAAGAGGACCTACCAATGGAAAGCAAGAAATCCATACTAAAAAAGCATAAAACAACAAGACAATCTTGGAAGAGATATCAATCACAATATTAATCCGTACTACAAATGCACAACACAATACAAATCCATATACAAATGAACATTTAACTACCAACAATGTCACCTCTGATCAACCAATCAACATTTGCTGACATCAAAAGACTCATGAAGGAACCAGTCCAAAATGGAATATAATTCACATTTACAATGTGATGCAATGCAATGCCACTGCTGTGAGTCACAATGTTTGTTTAAGAATGTCATTATGGTAATGCAAGCCCCAATCTGACCTGCCCTCCCCCCCAACATTGAATATGCTGCCCAACTCTGATGTATCTGCCATAAAATTTATGAAAGGAGCCCCAAACCTGGCTACTTGCCTAAACTCTACCCCAAGAAGAATTTTTCAAAATATGTCATGTTTTGCACATTGGAATACACCTGAAGTCTTACTTCACATGGTACTCCAGGGCCTTAAGTTAAACTTTGCTGCTTCAGGCTCACTGGTATCGCTATGAAACAAGTTGTGCCTGTGGCCAATGAATAAAACATACAGTACATACTTAAAAGATGGGAAAAAGGGATCTCTTGATGCAACTTATGACCAGGCTCTCTCACACTGAAATTTACCGAACTTCAGCAGTGCGGTTCTGGCTTCCTCAGTGTTCAGAAGAGACTAGACCTGTCACCACTCAAAATCTAGCGGCGTCGAATCTTGGACTAACAATCTTCCGGTTGCAAGTCCCATTCTCCATCCAACAAGCTAACCATGACAACTGCATCCTTGCCTCTTCTGGAAAATGTTGCGATGATCGAAACAGATGCGTCAAATACGGTTGTGAGGGTTTGTAGAAATAGGTGAGCAAATTAAAGACAAATGCTGTGGTCCGTTCGTAGAACAGTTTCTGTGATTAAACCTCGTTGGGTGTGGAGAGTTTTCATCGCGATCAACTTTCCGATTTAACCTTTAACTAAATGCTCGAAAAATATAAGGAAATGTTTGTGAGGGAAAATAGAAAAAACTATTAAAACTTTTAAGAAGCAGACAAGGCACGGTAACTCTTCAATGGGGACGGGGGGAAACATTTTGGGTCAATTCTTTCTAGTCAACGCTCATAGAGTCAATATTTAATTTCAAAAAAGTTGGGGGCTGAAGTCCCCTGGCCCCATGTTTCTTGCGCTTATGGTGGCAGATTTTGAACACGTTCCTTCCGCATATGGCCAGAGAACAGACCGAGGATAAAGATGAACGGTGGTACAGTGCAATGTGGACATTGAGAAGTGTCAAGTGTTATTTAGATGTTTTTGATCCTCCATATAGCATATAGACAGAGCCAGATGAACATGGTCCAAATTCTCAAAATGTTTAACACCAGTGAGCATGGAGGTTCAAGGGCGCCTTTAAAATTAACAAGGTCCTCCAAGGACCTCCAGCTGCGTCTATACATTTGGCTTTGACTTGCCACCAGGCCTGTCGATTTGTATTCTTTTGAGAGGGTCCTGGCCCACCCTGTGTTGATTTGGGCCCACCCATGTTAATATGCCCCCCTCCCCATATTTTCCGCCGGTTTGAAAGGGAAATGAGTAATAATAACGAAACAATGGCCGCAATAGACAAGAGACAGGCAGGAAGTAAGGAATGAAGTCTAAAGCGATGATCTATAAGAGACAGGCAGAAAGTAAAGAATGAAGTCTGAAGCGATGATATAAATCAGCGTGCTAGAACTAAAATGTGCTAAACTAAAGCGTGCTAGTGCTAAAACCAGAACATAAACGCATAACGGGCACAAATATGGGTCTGATGGTAAATCATGCGCTTGTGATGATGAAATATATGGTAAGCAAAAGGTGGAGCTTAAATAAGGATGTATTCATTGATAAATTAAGGCTGGTCGTAGGATGGGACACGTCTAGCCTTTTATGAATACTAAGCACAAATTCCACATGAAGTGGGAAAATATTAATCCGGCACAGTAAATACGGCAAAAACGATGGGAGAAGGAGTTTCTTCTGTTTTGATCGAATGTGACTCATTTGGTAGTGATGTCTGGCAGATGGCAGATGATAGATGGTGTTAAGCGAATGTGTGGTGTGGCAGATTTGGTAGAGTCTAGCTCATGCTTCGATGTGCGGACGCCGATAGTAACTTAGCCCTTCAGTGGGAACAACTGAAAAAACTTTGAACAAAGAGAGTTGGATTAACGCGGTGAAATGAAGCGTTTGCCCGTCATATGAGCAATTCAGCGATATCCATTTTCGGTTTCAGGTCAACAGGCGACCTCCGAGGTCACGGTAATGATCTCAATGTGGTCATGTCAGAATATGTCGAGGTTTCCTTAACAATATGATTTCCAAACTTATGAAAATAAATTGATTTCGTAAACACAGACGTGTTGGTCAGTGTCTCAGCTATCATAAAACGTATGGGATTTTGGGTCTAGATCAATGGGTGACCTCCCAGGTCACGAAAATGTTATCATAGCTGAACTTTGCAATGGGAGGAAATGATAGTCTCATCACACTTTTGTCCGGTCGCAAGTCAAACGAGTGAAGACAAGCGCACCAGATTTGGTACACCGATTCTCCTCGGGCTGGGAGGCGGTCTCCTATTCGGGGGTCGTGATCATCTCAGTTTCCAAGGTCACCGCCAGGAGTACTCATGTCATTTTACGGAAATCGCTCCTTATCGAAAACCACTCGAACTAGAGCCACCAACTTTGGCGTGCAGGTAGATGAGCAACCGGTCTATCGTAGCATATCATTAAGGTGACCGCGGTAGTTTCTCAAGGTCACCTCTAGGGACGCAATCGGATTTTAAATTTTCGAATTTTCGAACTTCTCCAAGGTCAAGCCAGGGTCACCTTGACCAATAAACTGGCTTTTCATTACGTGAAGTAATGTTCGTCGAAATAATGTTGACGTAGATGAATTGTGATAATGCATTGCTTGTAAGCGAATGTATCACTTATCCCCTATACCAAACAACAATGATGTTTGGCGTCAATGTTTTTGATATTCTTGTTTGACCTAGCTTGACCTCTGATGGTCTGACTCTTCCAATACACTAAAATCGGCTATTTATGCATTTACACAAGTTACATTTATAAAAGGAACACGTAACACAACATTGCAAAACCCAATGTCTGGCAAATGAAATGTCTTCCTCGATTTGATTACAAACACGACTGCCACTGTTTTGACAAACAGGTCACAGGTCACGACGTATCGGATGTTTAAATGTTGAAAACTCAGCTACAGCAAAAATCAACGCTCTATGGCTCTTCACTACCAAGTCATTCAAGAAAAACCGCAGGGAGGGTCCTAAAACGACCGTACCGCAGGACGAGGGTTCAACGAAGGTCTTGATCCAGCAGGTGCTCTACTCAGCGGCGCACCAAAGATTTTCCTTAGGGCATTCGGCCGAGGGGCCTACGGCTCCAGGGCGACTTCTCGTTCAGCAGCATGCATTACGTTTGCGTTGCAACCCAAAAATGCGCGCGCACACACACACACACACACACACACACACACACACACGCACACGCAATCACGCATGCACGCACGCACGCGCACGCACACACACACATGCATATATATATATATATATATATATGTGTGTGTGTGTGTGTGTGTGTGTGTGTGTGTGTGTTTGTGTGTATAAACGCGGCGACGGCGAAAAAATCCGTCCCACGGAAGTGAGAAATAAAATCAAAACTGTTCGCTACCGACTGCATTTACGAACATCAGTTTTAGTTTGTTACAGCATGTCACACAGCATGAAATATTATCGGATATGGTGCCTTCTAAAGCGGGTTCATACTGTTTACAGGCCAGTGGAGCCCTTCATCACAGCTCAGCACGGATCCTTTGTAGGCCAGCAGGTGCTATGATTTGTTAAAGAGGCTTGTGCTGTTTATAGGCCAGCGGATGCCATTAGCAGAACAGGGTCCTCTGTACTGCCGGGTGGATGCCTTTTTATAGGACACCTGTTATGAAAAAAAACGAGTGCTATATGTATGTGCTTACGTTTGAGGGACGATTCGTGGCTATTAATAATATATGTATATATATATAATAAATATAATAAATATATAATGAAAATAATAAATATAATAATAATAAGAGTGGCTATTAAGCCCCTTCTCAAAGGGTACATAGGGAAGAAGCACATGCATACATAGAAAAAACAGTCCTTATCAGTAACACGTGGGTCGCACATGTCATGTTGGTCTACAGGTTGCGGGCGAGAAACGCTGATGTACCAGAGACATTAGTTCGGTCGGTAACCGGTTGCACGCACGCAATCCAGGCGTTCTCGAGCAATTGCACCTCTTACCAGCCTCGGTTCTGGACCGTGGGGCTTACTGCTTGGGGGCGACTGGACCGTGGGGCGACTCATCGTATAACCCGCGCCCGACTGTGGGTCGGCGCCATGCACGCCCGACTGGGGGGTTGACCGCTCCCTCGAACTCACGAACAGTTGGTCGTACGATAAAAATAAGCACATCGTGGAAAGCTCGTGACAAGTACAGCTCGCAACTGACCTCATTTTTAGTTTTGGATAACATGGAAACAATTTACGTCCCATACATGTTTTCTCATAGCCGCCTGCATGCGACCGAGAAACGGCCTGGATGTCAAGGGCCGTGACTAATAAAGTCTGGATAAAGACATCAGGGGACAGGTCCGCAGTCCGCAGATGCTGATACAATCTAATCTCTCTGATTTGTTTAATGTATACGCGGAAACGTTGAGTTCAAGACACGGCGATTTTCGCAACGCTGTACGGCGGGCGCCGTAGACGAATGTGGTATGAAATTTACGGGAACCAATTTTAGCGTTCTTTTATTTTCGGGAAACATGCCTTTTCCAAGTGTTGTTTCTTGATGTTAATGGTTCTTGTGATGCTGGCCACGAATATAGGACTCTCTAATTTCTCGTGCTTAAATGGTGAGAAAATTTAGCAGTTTTCAGTCTACATAGCTGATGGAGCTTTATTCGCGAGAGCCTGCTTATTTTCAAAATTTGCAATTTTTCTGAAGCTTTTTGATCTTCTTGGTATTATTCGCAACTGTGCGAGCCAGTTCAGCCATTTTGTACCCGATATGAATCATTCATCACCGATTTTGATGACAGTGCATTTTGACTCTTAACGATTATTCGTGACCTGATCTCAGGTCAGCGGTTGGAGGTCACTAAAACTTTGCCCATTGGCAACGAATAGATGTCTGGATTTCCCAGCGCCCAAACTATTATAAGAAAAATTCCGCCAGTTTTCGAAAAAACGGCATGTGTTGAAAACGAACTTGATCTTAGGTCAATGACCCGAACATTTCCGAAAAATGTGTTGTCCAATTCATGGAGAAGAATATAGCCAAGACGGTCTACCGGGTTTTTCAACTCCAGTGAAAACCATTATTTTGGAAACATTTGGCAGTATTGAGACAATGCAGACCAGCGCATATGTATAGAATAATTCGAAGCGTTGTCACCAACCGTGTTGTGTTTTTGTGACGATGTTTTACCTACATTTCAGGAAATACGTTCCACATTGTCAAGGAGCCTAACACCTACCATTACTTTTCTGGAGAACCGTATACCCACAAAGCTATGTCTTGAGAGATGCCTAGCTGTTTCGGGGCCTTGTTGGGCTTTTGGAACAGAAACATCCTGAAAGGCACTGGACTGGAGTGCTCTATGATGACTTTGTTCCATACTCTGTATGTTTCTGCCATGTAATTTATTTTCAGTTTGGGCTCAATCATTTTGCGAAAAGAATAACATTTGGGGTGCGGATGACTCCATGGCCACACTCAGTTTTGGAAACAGGTACTGTTGAAAGTTGGTCTGGCAAGCCTCGCCACCTGCTGAAGCTGGTGTGGCGGAGGCCCTCCCCCTTACCACATTTTCCACCCCTGTGACTGATCCGCCCCCGGGGCGCAGCTCGACGACCGGCGCCGAGCAGCCACGGCGGCTCACAATACCAGCTCAGTTATTTTCAGCACACAGGCTTCCGTAAGTATCGGTCGTAACGATGGCCCGTAGCCCGTCCTCATGGCTTGGAACACGCAGCTTGATCAGTCCGGGTCTCCATGCATAAAACAGGTGGGAGCGTTCAGCGCTTGGTGCGTGGACGTCGCCATGGCTCGATTGGTTTTGGGGTGCGTTCCGGCGCAGCGTGCGCTGGAGCCAGCGTGTGCGAGTCCGCAGCTGTGTGTTGAAAGCTGAACAACGTCCCCAAAGCAAGGCAAGGATGAAGGCACTTGGACTGCCACAAAGGGCAGACAGATGCGCCAAGGTAGGTGAACATAGGCAAGTAAGATTTTAACGAATCTTTACGGGTAATTTTGTATTTTCTTTTTACTTCCAACGTGTACTGCAAATAAAGACAATTCTGTTGCACACAAAGAATGCCGTGTTGGTACTTTCCCTCGGTTTCTGATGGAAGTAAGCATGGCTGGTGAGCACTGGGGATCGGGGGTCCAGATCCCCCAATGTCCATGGATTTTCACATAAGTGATATGGCAGTGACCGAAAACACGGTTTCAAATCCTATGTGAATCCCCCGGTAATTTTCGGAAATCCTCAAGCAATTAAACTAAGCATACTTTAAAAACAGACGCATCGCTCATACTCCGTGTTATCGAAAGCTTGATGCCAAGAAACCATTTTTGCGGAAAGGCTGTGACATTCTGGCCACGCCGGGGCAGGCACGTAGTCAGGATTTTCCTGCGCGGGGGGGGGGGGCGAGCATCAAGATTTGTCATATACCACTGTCATATGGTAAGAATGAAAGGAAAAGTAGCAGTTTTATGTAACTGGCCTCCTATTGAAAGCACAGGAAAACTATATAATGTCTGCTTTTGCATCATACGTATGATCACTGTTCCGTATTCCTGCGAGATCGCTTAATATCTTGCGTAGTCCGCTTGGCTGGGGGAGGCATGACCCCCATGCCCCCCTGGCTACGTGTCTGCGCCGGGGCCAGAAATGCCTTGTGGCTCGGGCCTCTCCCTCCCTTTTATCTGTCTCAGGTCGGTGCAAAGCTGGTGCTGGTTCTGGTGCTGAGCCTGTCCGGCCTGTACTGGACGCTGACGCCTCCGCCAGACGGACTGGGCTGCGAGCTGGCCGATGCCGCTGTACCGGCGGCCCTGGTCCGTGGCACGCCTGAGCAGGAGGCCGCCTACGCCGGCGCTCTGGGCGCCATCGCGGCCTACCGCCAGAAGACGGACGACTACGGCTGCCCGGACGGCGCGATGGTCACGGCTGGCTTCGGCGGCCGGCTCGGCAGCGCCATGGCCGAGTACGCCACGCTGTGGGCGTACGCGCGCCGCTTCCGGCTGCGAGCCTGGCTGTTGCCGGCCGCCTACGACCAGCTGTCGGTCCGCCTGGACGTCAGCTTGCCGCCGCTGCCGATCCACTGTGAGGCGCGCTTCCTGCAGTGCACGATGCGGCGCGACAACTGCCTCCGCCTGCGCGAGAAGGCGCGGCGCAACGTCTGGATCGAGCGCTTCGCCAACGAGGTGACGCTTTTCGACGCGTACCGGCTCGAAGTGCGCCGAGAGCTGCAGCTGCCGGCGGCGGCTCGAGCAGCCGCGGCGCTGAGGCTCGACTGCCTACGGCGCCGCCTCGGTCGCCCCAACGCCACCATGGTCGGCGTGCACGTGCGCCGGACTGACTACGCCGGCTGGCTGGAGCGCCACGTCGGCGGCCGCCTGGTCGGGCCCGACTACTTCCGCCGCGCCATGGAACACTTCCGGCGCCGCCACCCCGGCAGCGTGTTCGCGGTCGTCAGCGACGACATGCCGTGGTGCTCCGAGCACCTGGGCGCGGCGGACGCGGCTCTGGTCGGTGATGGGGACACCGACTACCCACTCCCGGACATGGCGCTGCTGGCGGCCTGCGACCACTCGGTGCTCTCATATGGCACGTTCGGCTTCTTTGCGGCCTACCTGGCCGGAGGAGAGTTGGTGGTGCCGGTGAACTTTACTCAGGTGGAGCTGCCCTTGACCGAGCAGCTGCGTCGGGTCTCGGGGTTGTCGGTCACGTTCATTGACATGATGCAAATGGTGCCGTGAAGAATGCGTGGTTCAAGTCCGCTGAGACGGCTCGGCCCGGGTCTTGTTTCCACATCTTCTGCTCGACGTGCGTGCCCGCTTAGCGTGCGTGACGCTTAAGCCAATGCTCGTTCGTAGTTCTGAAGGTCCAAGTGGAATCCGTTTGAGAAACAGTGAGGTGCATTCGTATCGACGACGCGTTCCGCGAAGAAAACGAGACGAACATTAAGCATGTTTGAGGCCAGCTATATGTCATGTGGCGAAATCTTTTACAAATCGTACCTCCTCCCCTGTTATTTGCTTTATTTACTTTGCTAAGTCCTACGTTTAAACCCGTGCTTGGCTGGCAGTCGGCGACGATCACGCTCGACGGGGCGGGGGGCTGAGCTCCCCGTTAACTCAAAAGCTGGAAAGCTGGAAAGCTCGTGACAAGTAGAGCTCAAGGCTGGTCCCATTTTTGTTTTAGCTAATATGTAAGCCACATTCGCCCTATCTATGTTTTCTCGCAGCCGACTGCATGAAACCGCGAGCGACCTGGATCTCAAAGGCTGTCATTGATTAAGTTTAGGTAAAGGTACCAATGAACCAATGCCAGGTAAAAGTCCGTAGATTCCGGTACCTGGATTTATGTAATATATACGTCCAGAGACATAGCCGGGATTCCCCCCAGGGGGAAGCAAGTCGGATCAAGGGAGCACTCGTGACCAATGGGGGCCCTCGTTAGGGACGGATCCAGGATGTCGCAAAGCCGGGGGGAGAGGCAAATGGTCAGCGCGGAGCCCGCCTCCCGGCCGGTCCCCCATTTCTTGCTTTTCAGATGTGAAAAAACGTTGATCCGTGCGAGTTCAAGAGGAAATATTTGATGTAGCTTCGTGTTTTCTACCATATAAAGTAATCGAAAAACTGAAGCGGTTCACCCTATTTGACAAAAATTTTGCATTTTGTTTCCGTACAAAGTGGACGAAATATGGGATGACGGCGACATTTTAGGCAGCTCCGTCCCTCGCTCCATTTGAAATGTCATATCTGCATCCGGCCCAGGAGCCCCCGAAGTTTCTGGACTTTTTTGCCAGTTTAGGTTAGGTTCCCTCTTGGAGTTACAGGGACACTTTTGGTGGACTCGGACTGTCTGCGTGCCAGGCCCCTCTAGTGGTTTCAGGTTCCTTTTACAGTTTCATGTGTCCCTCGGAACGTCTCAGACGCTCCTCTGCCAGTTTCAGGGGCACCTCGAACATTTTCAGGCACCGATCTGGCGGCTTTAGGGACGCTTAAGCCATCTCGTGTTCCTTCCTGTCGTCCTTGAGACATTTTTTGCTGTCTAAGGGGACCGTCAGGCAGTAACCAATGCCCTCTATAAGTCTCTCTTTCTCCCTCCCGTGACAGAGACGTCTCTGGCAAAGCTCTAAGTTCTTTGGCCTTTCTCAGGAGCTTCTGGATATCTCAAGGCTTAATAGTGTCAGGGGGCCCCCTGTTGTCCTACGTGCCCCTCTTGTCTCTGGGGAACATTGTTGAACATTGAACATCCCAGGGGCCCTCTGGCAGCTACAAAAAAACTTTCGGCAATTTTAGGCCTCTAGTGCAGTGTCATGGGCTCTCTGAACGTCTCCGGTGGTCCACATGGATGTATCGGGGATCTTCCTCTGTTGCATCGGGTCTATCTGACAATCTTAGAGCCCCTCTAACTGTAACAGGGGTCTTTGTTGGCGCTTCAGGGGCCTCACTGGCAGTCTCAGGAGGGCCTTTCCCGTGCCAGAAGCCTGCCTAACACACTTGGGGACCTTCTGGTCGCCCAAGGTCCCCATACCATCTAAGAGACCCTCTTATCGTCTTTGCCTCGCAGGGGCCCTCCTGCCTTTTTGGCAGTCTCAAGGGTCATTTGCCTTGTAGGAGCCATCTTATCGTTTCAGTATCCACCGGAATTCGAGGGGCCCCCTTACTGCATGAAGAACTCCTCAGGTTTTCAAAAAGACCAGTGTAGCCCATTTGGGGCCCCTCTCGAGGTTGAGGCCACCGATGAATCCCCGTTCAGGTGGTCCCTCTGGCTGGCTACGGTCTCTTCATGCCGTGCTAGGCACCCTCTTAAGGCCTTGCCGTCTCAGGGGCCTCTCTGGCACTTTTAGCGGTCTCATAAACCGTTTGGCGTGTTGGGGCCCCTCTTTCAGTCCCAGGGACCCTTAGAGAGTTTCATGAGCCCTTCTAACCATCGAAGGGCCGTCTTACCGTCTCAGGGTCTCTTAGCCCTCCCGGAAGTCCCCTGGCTGCATCAGGAAGGAATGAGGTCAAAGTTATAGTTCATAAAACATCACCGATTTTTGCAGACTTGCATGATTGACATGCCCATAACTCGGTGGAATTGTGACAGAAAGGTGCAATTGCCACCATTCGAAAGAGAACTGTTTCAGCTTTCATGAATGCTGCTTTTTTCTTTGACATCGGGATGGTTTTTTAAAGCAATTTTTGATAACTGATGGTTGTTTGGTGATGATTTCATCCGACTAGGCCGCATGGAACATTTTCAGTTTTAACGATGTCTGTCCACCGATCTTTGCGAAAAAAATTGTAGCACCGTGTCTCCCTAAGTACCAGCAATAAACGTCGCAAAACGTATTTCTGGGAAAATCGAAACGTTCTGAGATATCTTGAATTTAGTGCTGCCAAGTGGAATTAGGGTCGTGCTTTTAGTTTGTCCGATTCGTCTACAATTTGATGTGCACATTGTCCATTGTGCCTGCTATACATGACCGTAGTTTTAAATTGCGTAACCAGAAAGTTCAAATGTCATGACACCCCACCACCACATGACCCCCTGCCATTCAGTTCTGACATGCCCGTTCTTCACCTTTCCACGGAAGTGAGTCTGTCGGGTGTTCTTAGTCCTTTAAGCCAACTGAGACAATCTTAGTCATGTATCGGTCAACGGAGGCCATTGAGCGTGACTGACCGTGGATGACCTAGCCTCGGACCATTCATAGCGTTTTTAAGGCACTGACTCCAAATTTCACGTATACTGTTAGCGAATGGAGATTCGCACGGATCGAATATTCCATGTCAGCTAGAGGGCGATGACTTTTTGTCATCGCGTCGTCTCTGAATGTTGGAATAGCTGTAAATGAAATGGCATTTTCCTATAGAAGCGGATGGAAGTAATAATTGAGATACGTGCCAAATAAAGAAATCAACTGTTATCTCGAGCACATGAAATGAACATAAATAACTCGATGCGTGCAAAATGGATTTGAAATTCGACATCAGCGCCCAAAAATGTGCAAATAATCCGAGATCAAAATTTGCAATCCAAGGCCAACCGATCTCACTGACCTCGGCTCCAGAGCCACCGACGCACAATTAGGATTATCTCAGTTGGTTTTGGGTGTTAGAACACCCGATAGACTCAATTTCGTGGAAATGCGAAGGACGGGTATGTCAGATAAGGATGATGGTAGGGGTCGATTGGTGGTGGGAAGTCATGACCTTTGACCTCTCTGGGCAAGCATTTAAAACTAAAGTGATGTGTAGCATGCTCGCAGGACATTGTGCACACGAAATTGTAAAACAATGGCAGACGAAGGCCACGCAATCAGTACTCGTGAAATAGCTTCAAGGCGTATTTCTCAAGCGACACTTGGCAACACTAAATTCAAACTATCTGAGAACGTGTAAGTTTACCCATTTTTTTGCCACGCCTGTTGTAGATACTCGGGGACATATTGTGCTACATTTTTTGCGAGGGTCACGGTGGGTAAACAGAGAACCGCAAACGTTCCATGTGACCTAGTGGGTTTGGAGGTCAACCAGAGGTCACCGAAAAAGTAACTTATTTATGGAAGCTGAAACGTTTCTCTTTTGAATGGCCCTATCACACCTGTCTGTGAGAAACCATCATCGAGTTATGGGCTCGTAAAAAATCGGTGACCTTTCATGGCCTGTTACTTTGAACTCAGAGGTCACCCAGGACTAGAATTTATGACTGGGCATTTTTCGAAAGATTCTATGAACTTACCAAATTTCATCCAAATCGAAAACGGTCGGGTCACTTTTTCGGGTCACTCACAGTGCGATTTGGCGTGGAATGGCCCATATCTTTTCCCCAGTAATCGAAGGTCATAGGCAGGCACAAACTAAACGTGGGCACGCAAGATAAATGCTCTTAAATCGTAACGGACTTTAAGAAACGCAGTACAAGCTCACAATGGCGACCGCCGTCACTTGCATTGCGTGTTTGCGCCACAGTCCAGAGACCATTCAGCCTGCTTGTCCTGGGAGCGCAGCTCCAACAACGTAGGCAGCGACTGCAGGACAACATCACACAAGATATTTGGTAAGCACGATGCCCTAGCACGTGAGTCCCGATAACCGACCCGAAGATTTACTCATCTACGCTTGCCGCATAGAAATGTACTTTAAAAACGCACAAGCAACACGACCGAAAAAAAACCAAGTATCCCCTGCTCAGGCGCCACGACTACCGTCTAGTTGCCGCTAAAAAAAACTGGCCATCGTCCAGGTCTTGCGTGCGGATGATGTGTCTGCGACCACCGGCTACCAACGCCATCTCATGATCTAACGCTACTATCACGGACAGTGTCACGGTTGTTTATACTGCATATACTGAACTGCACGTTATGAAACACGCTGCTGTTCTCACAGCAATGCCTGTTACTCGATCCCAGTTGAACTGCTGTAACTCATCTAGTCCTTCCCTGCCGACTCCACGCTGTCACTGTCTTCAAGGACCGGAGCGGATCCAGCTGTTTGAGTGAGTCATTTTGAAGCGGGACGGGATCGAGCAGAGCGGCGACCGCAGGTCCAGACCGAGCTCCAGTGCAATGCTCGTCTCCCGTCAGTCGGTAACGAACAGGTCTGCCGCAGCGTGGTCACGGCCGACAGCGATACCCTGGAGCCGGCTGCTGGGGTGACAGACAACATGAATTTGATAACAAATATGTCATGTTAGCCTCTCGAACCACGCCTGTGTCTGGGCAATTTTTTAAAAGAGTAGTAAATACTTGTCAGTGGAGGGTCAGACATCTGCCATTAGTACACAGCTGTACTGTAGATGATATATAGAAGTGACCGCAGAGACACCGGGAACATCCTGTGACAAAATGTCAATAGCTCGATATCAGATCAAGCATACCCGTTTGCCTTCACGTTGCGGTCTAGTACGCTAGGTAATATACTGAGAGTGCGATTGTAATGCAAGTGGTAGTCCCCATCACCTTAGAGTGGATTGCAGTCGATCAGCATGGTTTCCTCAGGAGTACGAAACAGCTGTTAGGGTCTGCGTATATCGAGACACTACCTGATATATGACCAAAAAAGCATTTGAAAGTGCCAAAGGGGCACTAAAAGCACCAGAGACTTCCTGTCCCTAGACTTCAAAGTACTTTGTTTCCGCGAAAAACCCAAAGACGTGAAAAATAGTGACCGAAGCTCCAAGCAGCTTTATGTTTATAGGAGGAGGTGTATATAGGACGTCACCCCCCCCCCACCAATCAGCTGCACAAACCAACAAATATCTTTGAAGTATAGCATACAATAAGAAATAAAAAGACTGTCCTATGGCATATATTTCGTTGAAATTAGTGTTTGTTGCTTCAGGTGATGCTGTTGTTAAATTCTTCATGTTTTTCTACGCGACCTCTTAAGGTCAAACGGTCACAGCTATTCCAAAATGGACTTCAGATTCAGGAATAAGTCGGTCAGGTTATCCTATGGCATAGGTTTCACTGAAATCGGTGCTCGCTGCTGGAGCCGCCTGCTGTGGCTGTTGTTAACTTAACGTTTTGTGCTGTGACCTCTAGAGGTCAAACGGTCAGAGCTATCCCAAAACGGACGTCAGATTCATGAACAACTCGGTCAGGTTTTCTTATGACATAGCTTTCATTGAAATCGGTGCTCGTTGCTGGAGCCACTGCTGTGACTGTTGCTAACTTCACGTTTTTTGTGTGACCTCTAGAGGTCAAACTGTAGGAGCTTTACCAAAACGGACTTAAGATTCGTAAATAACTCGATCAGGTTATTCTAAGGCATAACTTCTATCGAAATCTGTACTCGTTGCTGGAGTCGTTGCTGTTGCTGTTGCTGTTGTCAACTTCACGGACGTTCCTATAGCGCTATTTTTATGCCGCATTGTTCCTAAACGGCGTTCCCATAGAATTTATTTATTTTAGGACGAATATTGGTCATGTTTAGGACGTATTCGTCCTAAACTCCGTTTCTTCCCTTGGGATTGAAACGCCCTAAACTTTTATGAGGATGTGTTGATCTTGGTTTTAAGAGCATTGGCAACAGCCTTTATCGAGGGCGAGTTGAGGCGAACCTGGTGCAGGGAATTCCGCTGTAAACGACCAAAGCCGTGTAACGAAGGCCCCTTTGCAGCAATTCATGCGGCTTTTACACAGTGCGTCTTACGAAATAGTGCAAAATTACATTCCATAACTGCCTGACTGCGTTAGATCTTGAAGTCCGACAGTCAGAATCAAACGCAGGTAGACCCAGGTGCTAACTAAAAACTACTTGATGGGTAGAAGATTGGCTATTTAGCCTTGGAATCTGGAGCACGCCTACATTTCACAGTTTTGTGTGATATCTAGAAATCCCGTCGTTGCGTTATGATGTTTAATTTTTGGGCATTATTCCTCCATTTTTCCACCATTCTGACCAAAAAATGGGTTGTTTGGCCATAAATAGTGCAGCAGACATGACATCTCAGTATGTAATCTTAATGTGCAGGTCTGTGTTCTGGAAATATTCAATATGTTTCAGGATTTCATAAATAATGTGCTTTCATGCAAGTGAGCACAATTTTGCTTCTATACATGGGTGTAACTGTCAGGTGGCAGGGGAGGGGGATGCCACTCCTTTCAGTTGTGGTAAAATTGGTCTTTGTCCCACCTCCCAGTCTTGGTTGGAAAGCAAATGTTTCATGCAGTTTACTGCTAAAAATATTAGTTTAGGTCAGATTGATCCCTCAGGTTTTGATTCACCCCTCCCCCCAATTTCTGGGATGTGGCCATATCCATGTTTCTGTAAGCACATAGATATTGCTGATATGCATTATTGGTTTGTTGGCTGTGACATTATGTAATGTCTGTTGGCTTTTACTGGTGATTTCATGTAGTGATGTCTTATGCTGTGGTGTTATTTTGTGTAGTAATAGGTGATGTGGGTACATTAACATGTATGTTCAGGTGGGGCAATACATGCATATAGAAAAAACTAGCGTAATGCACATAAACCAAATAAAAAAAGTATCCTTACAGTTTTGTGGGGATACATAAATGCATATGTAAATACTATGCAATACCTTCATGGTGTATTGTGCTTAAAATATGCAGCATTTATAGACTGATAACATCCACATGCTTCCTTGTATCTGTTGGGCAGTCTGCGCAACGAGAAAGGTTTTGAAGAGATCTTGTTGGAGCAGAGCTGGGCAGGGGTTTGAGTTTAGGTGGATTTTCCCTTTATGGTGACAAAGTTTTAAATTTGTTGCAACTGCGGAAACTTTGGGGCATACCAACGAAACGGGGAAAAAGATCCCATTGTGACAAACAACTTATGGAGTTAGTAAAATCAACCAAATGATGACAATAATGGATAGAAAAAGTAGTGTGTCACATCTGTCCCAATGTTTTCATTATAAATTCAGCTTCCATCATTTTTTTTATATAAATTGAGTACTTACTCTTTTGAAAAGCTTTCCACTATGCATGTTTGTTGAGTTTGCACTCATTTTTCATCTGCTTAAAATTGAACTAAAATGAATTTTTTGCAAGCTAGGCATGTTCAATGTGAGGTTTTCTGACTGTGTTTTACATGCACTTAAACAGTACAGCCTCATAATGGGTTGTTTCCTGGGTGCTGCAGAAAACTGGTTCTGCAGGAAAATGTTGAAGACCAACCCCCTTGCCTGTCCCTCCAGTTACTAGATCCACCCCTGCCCCAACAGATGCACTGATTGCCCATTAGAGGTGGGATTAGAGCTTCCCCAGACATTTCATCAGCAGGCCTGCCACATTTTGTAGACTGGCCTATTTGCCATGCTGTTTTTTCTAGTTTGAGCCAGTTGTTGCCAAGCATTGCTGAACATAAAAGTTTCATCACAAAATGTTTTTGCATGTGTATTTCTGTGCCTCCAAAAACCAATTTAGGGACATCAGATTTTAATGAATGCTATCTTTTTGTGCAAATGAATGTTCTCATCCTGGAGTCTCTTTACCATGTTGGTGTGCAGTAGATTGTAATGGGGTGAAATGAGTATACATTTGCCCCATAGCAAACTGGTGGGGTAAGGTGGGTAAAATGGGTTAAAATCCTCTCAGACCCTTGGGCCAAGTTCCTCTCAAGCATGGTGCACATGCTGCTGCACCCACCTGCAGGGTTCAAACTTTGTTTTGTTGTGTCAAAATGTAATTTTTGGTCTGGGAATGCAAAATTTTGCAGGGAACACCAGCTGTTCTTAGTTGTCATTCTTGGTGTATGTCATATATGACATCATACCTGTGTCTTACTAAATGGAGCAGAGACATTTGCTTGTAGAGTTAGAAGTTTGTCAACATGGTCAGCATGTAGCTTTTTGAAGAAGGCACAAGATCAAATCTTGGTAATATGAAGTGCTTCTTGAGCACATATTTTTTGGCATTCTTAACATCAGAAAACAACACTTTTCCCAACCCAGTGCCCTTGTTGTGAGTGAAAAGGAATAAGTACTGCTTAAAAGAAAAGGCTCAGTTGTGTTTTTAGTCAAACTTTTGTTGGCAACAAACATTGCATTCCTTCATTGTCCCATTTTATGCATCTTGGCTGAATAAAAAGCATCCAAGATTCTTGCACACAGACTTTGAAGATCAAATGTACTATGCCCATTTTTGACAGGAAAATGAGTTGTGGGTAGTTTTGACAAAAGTAAGCAGTGAAGCTGATGTACTCATTTTGCCCCTTAGTGGGAGAAAATGAATACTGAGATTCTTCTTTAGGTAGGGTATGCATGATCCTAACTCCAAAATATGCCACCAAAAACATACTTGATCTGGCCAAAGGTACTGCCATTTGCACTATGGGCAGCATCTACCCACTCTTCAGTCATGAGTGGGGAAATATGTACTTCAGATCAAAATTATCCTCATATTACCCCTACCTACCCTACCAGCAGGATGAAAACTGGCTTAAAAGTTCTCACTTAATATAAATGTTTCACCATTTAGTTCTTTTGTGATCTTTTTCACACATTTTTTGTATTTATGTAGTACTTGCTTTTTTCTGTTGACTGATAAAGGTTGTTGATCTGTTGACTGCTTTGTTGATATCTGACTGATATCTGTTGACTGATATAAATTAATATAGGTATATTAAGTTACTTAAGCTTAAGTTTTTTGTTTTCAGTCTGTTCAGTTTACTTGTAGTTTTTTCTGTTTCTTTTTATTGTGACATTATTTATTTGATTCTGAGAAGAAAACAACTTTCTTTATGTCAGGAAAAGCTTGGTTTCAGGCATGAAAGATAAGTATCAATATTTGACTCAGTACCCCAGCTTTGAACAGTGTCAGGAGAAATCCTGTCATCTTCAGGCTTTTTTAAGAGTCCTGAAGATGGTTTAGAGTCAAAGCATTGAATTAAATTTTGTTATGAGTATGCAGCTTTTACATGTGAAACCCAGCTACTCCTGACACAATATGCTGTTTTTCTCTCCATTGTTATGCCAAAATCCGAGGGTGCCATAAATGCCACTTTTAACTGCTTTTTTTTATTTAACTGAGTTGTGTTAAAAAACTGCCATTTTTTCTGGTACATTCATAGCATTGCCATTCAGGAGCATGCTGGCAGTGACAAATTATGCATTAATAAAATACTTTTGCATGAGTATTACAATTGTTTACATGTAAAATTACATTCATTTTTGAAAATGTGTCAAAATCATGAATACCCTGTAGTTATCTTTTTGTGCAGCACTGCAGTTATGATCCAGCATGTGTTATACTATACAACAGTTGAGAGCTTCTTCCCAGTATGTATAAAAGTAAACTCCTTTTGTCAAATTAGTTTTTTTATGTGATGCATGTATCCATCAGGCTCCAGCTCACCAGCTGGTCATCTTGAAGGCCATTGCTGTTGGGGAGAAAGTGTACCCCTGTAGCTGGAAAACATGCTTACTATTGGCCAGTTTCAGTTACTGGGAGGGGCTTCCCTCTCACCCATTTTCTTTCCAATTTATATAAAACCCATTGCAATTTTCCAGTGTATATGTGGGTTTTGTCTCTGCCATCTGAGAGATATATGTTGTCTTTACATTTATATTTATGCTGTTGTGCTAAAAATTTAGGTCACACATATATTTATGCTGTTGTGCTACAAATTTTGGTATTGTTTGTTGTATGGAGCCCACCCTTTATTAACTTCTAGTGATCGTGCATGAAATATGTTGTGCTTATTACATCATGCCTTGGTACTGGCACTGATGAATGAAACACTAAAAGGCATGCATCATTTCATTAGTGTGATTGTGTAAGTAATGTATGTGCAGTGTACATATGTACTTGCAGTTGGTAAATAAGGCAGACAAGGAACCAAATGTTTTGTTTGACTTATGAGGCATGATTAGATATTGCATTTGATTTCAAAAATGTGAATTCCTTATCTCAATTAAAACCTTCCACGCCTGCTGCCAGTATCATTAAGTCCATTGCCTTTTGAAATAGAAGATTTTGATTCTAGAAGAAAGTTACACTATTCAGGCATTCTTGTCAACCTGGGCAGTGGAAGCTTGGATGTAGGTTCTTTTGTTTGTTATGTATTTTAATGCCTGTATCCTTCCTTAGTTATGATCGATCACGATCGATAATGATCATGATCGTGATCGATCATTCCAACTGTTGTGAATTTAGCATGAAACACTATGAAGGGGTCACTTTCGTCATGTCTTGCTCCTCGTTCCTTGAGTCCCCGGAATAATGCATGTATGGCCGCACACATTCCATGCAAGAAATTGATGCCCCCAGCTAGCAGTATGTTTACAACTACACAAGTAGCTACACTTTATTATGTGTTATATGATATATATGACCATACAGGTACTGTTTGCTGTTTGGCTTCACATGAAGCACAGATATTTGTTTTTCCCCACTGAAGACTTCAAGAGCAAAATTTCCTGATCACCATTGGTCCAGTGGATGTCTTGTTTCAGACTGTGGTTACGGACTCAGCTGATTGTCTTGTGTGCGGTGGTTGTATCCATACAGGTGCTGTCAGCTGTCTGGTGGGTCGAACGCCTGTGTTCGAGGTTTGCCGCCGCCGCCGCTACTGCTGACGTGTACTGCTGAGCCTGCCGGCCTGGTCCCCCTCTGCCAGCCGCCGCCGCAATGGAGGGCTACGAGAGTACGTTGCTGGTGAAGCAGGAAGTGTTTGTGTACCAGATTCCACCACGATCCTCGGCCAGAGGCTACAGGTCAGTTCCAGTTGACGTCACGTCTGTGGCTCTTGAATACAGTTCTGGTGTTCCGAACTAGGACATCCTGTTAACAGTGTGATTATCTGGGATCACTGTGGGACCAATTTTTCCCTAACTCGTAAAAATGGATGGCTGCAGAAATCACATGGCTCTTTATTTCGTGAGTTTTTGCAGTTCAGCACTTTGCATTATTCAGCAGTTTCCAGCATGCTTTGAAACAGCATCATACCTTGTCATAAAATCGACCGTCCCATAAACCGTGCTGCCTTGTGGGATCATCCTTGGAAGGTGATGGCATGTTGGTTAGCAGTAGAACTGAGAGTTCGGATTCGGATGATTGGGATAATTGGCCGAATATTCAGGTTCGGCACATGTCCCAATTTTGGTTTTATGAATCCAATATTCAGCGAATATGTGGTTAATCATTTTTCCATCCGGATTTTCGCCGAATATTCGGATTTAACCGAGCATTGTATGTATGCATGTATGTAGGCATGTATGTCGTGTATGTTGTCCAGAAATCAGTTCTTAACAGACGTCTAGGAAGGAAAACGAATATGGGTACGAAACAACATTCTAAGAGACATAGTTCACCGCAAAATGTCAGTACGCCATCACAACGCCATGTACGCAGGTATCTGCGCAGAAACAACCAGAAAGTCGGCAGGTTACCTGCGTGTGCAGAATACTTGGGGCCAAAACGGTAGCTTATATTTAATAACTCCTTTGGTATGACGTCCTTAATCTGCTCGGCTAGGCCGTTCCAAACCGCTGTTGCCTTGTGCTGCAGGGAGCGCCTAGCCAGTTCTCTCTTGACCGACGGCAGGTCTACAGCATTACGCTTAGCTCTGGTCCGCTTCTGGTTCACCTCTGTTGTCTGTTTAAATAATGATCGTAGTCACGTGGGAGCGTACGGCGAACACTTGACGTGGCGCATTAGCACGGCGTCCTTATGTCGAACAGTGCCCTCCACTGATCTCCAGCCAGGTTGGTTTAGTACGCTATGCAATTGTGAATCAGTGCGATTTTTGAATATTTTTCCGAGCATCCCTTTTGGGATGAAATGAGCCCAACGTTTAAATATAGGAACACTCGATTCAGGTATTACAATGTATCCATCCGCATATTTGCGTCCAAAAACCTGTCGGAATTCTCAACTCTGCTAAGTACTCGCGTGCGTGGCTCACCGTGCCGCGGCGGCGCGCGTCCGGCAGAGCTGCTGACTGGAACCTGGGTACTCCCGACTGGACCGGTCGGCTGAAGCTGATGGCGCGCGACAAGTCATGCAACATCCGGCTAGAGGACCGCAACACGGGCGAGCTATTCGCCAACTGTCCGGTGGACGCGTACCCAGGCGTGGCCATCGAGCCGGTCACCGACTCGTCGCGCTATTTCGTGCTGCGCATCATGGACGACGGAGGTGGGCGCGCTGGGCCGGCCGGTCGGCCCAGCTCCGGACGGCCAGGTCAGCAGGCTCCGATACGGAGACCGTTGATCGGAGCGAGGCTGCCCTGTCTCCGCCCGTGACGGTGTTCACTGATGGCGGCAAATCCAGTATTTTGGTTCGTTATTGGTCTTTGAAAGAATATTTGTACGTACACGGTTGGTTGTTCGTTCTGTCCAAATCTGCTGCATTCGTGTGCACACGTCCAAGCGATTTGGTTTGTGTGTTTGTTTTCTACGTTGTGTGGCCGTCTTTATTTCCATGATCGGTCATTTGAGGGCAGTTTGGGTACGGCTGCTGGTGTCATGAAAAGAACCTCAGTACTTTGCGTGACTCGCGACTAGCATTGTATTTCACTGGTATTACTGGAAAGGGTAGAAACGAAGGCATGTTTTTATATTGTCCGGCTGAAACATGCAACCATTTTCTGATTGATCTCTTCTAAACACATTTAGGAGTAATGGCAGTGTTGATGTGTCTACTAGATTTACGATTGTTGCAACGTGCGTGCGAGGTGTTTTGCTCGCTTCTGGCATCATTTTGACATTTCGGTAGACCTTCGCTCTGATTGTTTTGATCAGGTGCCATTTGTCACTGTCTGTGTGTGTGGATGATTCGTTGCTACATTTCGCCGTGTTTTATGCCCCTGTCATCCTGGAGTCAACCTCCTCTTGGCCGGCCCTGGGACGCTGGACGTGTCTTGGTACCGTCTGAAAGTGTGCCCTCCTTTGACTCGAGTATGCGCCTCAGGTCGGACCGCCTTTATCGGCGTGGGCTTCGCCGACCGCTCGGACAGCTTCGACATGAACGTGGCCCTGCAGGACCACTTCAAGTGGGTCAAGAAGGAACACCAGATCGAGAAGGAGAAGACCGAACCCACCCGAAAACTAGACCTTGGCTTCAAAGAAGGGCAGACAATCAAAATCAACATGAAGATAACCGTTAGTGAATGGAATATTAGACATGAACTTTTTGGGATAAGCGTGATGTGCTGTCGTTTGTCTTTTGCACCAGATGGCCTGGCTGCAGAAAGTTAGGCCTTACTTAATTTATTTGGTCATATTTGCATATTGTGGACAGCTTTGTCTTGCAAGTGTAAACAAGATTGTCTTGGAGAAATATTTCTAACACATTTATTCTAAGCTTTCGTAGCCCTGTGGAATTCATCACGATACATTTTGTCCTGCTGATTTCTTTTCGACAGCTGGTTGGCCGTGCCCCTGTTGGTTGTTGTGTTCAGCTGGCGCCCACTCTGACTCGCCTGTTTCCAGCGCAAGAACCAGGAGGGCGCCGATGACGATGACCCGTCGCCGACGCACCGGGCCAAACCGCGGGCGGCGGCCGGTGCCGGCGGCGGCCTGGGTTTGCTGCCGCCGCCGCCGGGCGGCTCGATCGCCGCTCCGCCCAGGCCTGCCCCCGCCCCCGCCCCCGCCCCGGCGCCGGCACCGGCGCCAGCCGCCAACGAATGGGGAGACTTCGCCTCGGCCAACAGGTGCTTTGTGGCGGGGTCGTAAGGACCTGAATGGGGCAGGTAGAGTTCTTGTCGGGGCATGTAGTCTGATTAGGAGCCACTAGTAGACGCTGTTTTCCCGAACGTTGAGGGCTGTAATGGGATGTGGGTAGCTTTCGACATACCAAGTCCTGGCGTTGTCGAACATTGTTGGTTTGCGAGTGATGTGATGCTTGAATGGCATGCCTGGTTAATGACCTTCTTAACAGTGTTCAGGCAGCTAAGCAGATTGTTTGTAATCCTCGGCGCCAGTGTTTCCAGGCGTTGTTTACAGATGCTCGGCTTGTTTGCGGCTGACCTCCCTGTCTCTCGCCCTCTCTGTGTCGCGTACCCCGTCGTTGACCCTCCCCCCTCCCCCGGCTGACCCTGTCGGTGTTTGGCAGTTCTTCATTGGGCTCTGGGCCGGCGCCGGCCGCCTCCACCAGCAGCTGGGTCCAGTTCTGAGCGGCCGCCTCGTCCGCCTGCTCTGGGAGAGCGGGGGCCGGCGGCGCGGCGGACGGCGGCCGCGTCCGCCCGCCGACAGACGACCTGGACGGGCGCGCCCCGCCGCCTATTGCCCCCGCTGTGCGGCCCGGGCGCCGGCGTGACGCTGAGGGCAGAGGGTCACTGCCCGCTGGGCGACTCCCTGGTTAGGGCGTCCAGGCGGGTGGTATGGTGGTGTGGCGGGCATGTTGCGGTCAGGCGGCCGCTCCGGTGGTGGGCTGCCGTTGTTAGATCGACCGTGTCTGAGCGCTTGTTTCCGAATGTAGAGAGAGGTAAAGTTAGATGGTTCTGGTGTAAACAATGGTTACCGAACGGTTGCGTTGTGTCTGCGTTTGGTTATAGCGATATTTTCCCCGACTGTTTGTGTGACTGTGGGACGTTTGCTAGGTCTTGTGGAGCACTGGTATGTGGAAACTACGTAGTTAGATGCTCGTTTTGACGGAGTGGAAATGTTTTCTTGTGAATGTGGTGATGTACTTACTCATTGGCGCTGGTGGTGTAATACCGGCCGGTTGTGAGCTCGCGGTGATTCCCGGCCTCGCCACTCTGTCTCGCCTGGTCCAGTGTTGCTGCAGCCGTTGGTCAACTGCCTTTTGTCGGCCCATCCGGTGGAATTATGCGGTGGGTGGTCTCCCTTTGCAGGCGCCTGTTGGCGATCTCTGAAGAGCTGCTTACCAATCCAGACGCCACTTCATATAGACCTTGTGTGTGGGGACTCTTGGACGTTGTGCCGGTGATGTGGAGATAAGGCAAACAGATGCTTAGCCTCGCCGTTACCCGATATTTACTTGTTATGCGAGCGTTATTTAGCGCCATTTAAAGCCACTCGCGAAAACGGATTTGAATGGCCGTGCGTTTAGCAAAGACATGCATGCATGCTGGTTTGTGCTATATGTATAACAACGTTCACTTTTCAAAGTTCACCTGATTCCACTCTACAGATAACTACGCTGCTTTTGTTTCCGTCTTCTGACGGTCAGCCGACTGGAGCCCAGTGTCACAAAGTTTCCAGCGTTATGTACCGCTTTGCTTAAAAGTCGCAACGTCGTCTTAAACTTAAACGTCAACGTCAACTTAAAAGTCGCATTCCTAAGCCCAAAAAAAGAATCTTGGGTTATCAACAGATTAGGGACGCAGATTAATTTGGTTGAAGCACGCAGGGTGTCCACAGTTGGCTTACATTCCGGACTTATGCGATCTGACGGCTTCCTTTCTGATGATTGTTTTCTTCTGTGGTTTTAGCAGAGCTCTTGTTTTTCGTAATAAAAGAGCGCTGATAGTCTGTTGTCATGTTGCTGTCATATCCGTCGGGGTCAGGGAGCTAATAACACGCGGTGTCGGGCGATGGCTATTTTGGAGGAATATGGACATCTTGCTGCATCGCTTCTATGACATGTTTTTTCTGTACAACAAAATGCCGTGTTCGGTCATTCGGCTCGGAGAACGCTGGACGGAGTGAAAGGCTGTACCGTGATTGGAAAACGTAGAATTATAGTTTGACCTTCGCTAGTATTCACCATTTGCCAGGGATGCCTAATCATTTGGCAGTTCTTTGCGCATGCGGCATTTGGCAGTCGAGTTACTACGGGGAACGTTTTTTGCCCTCCTCCGGCTTTAAAACGAGTGTTGATTACGCCCACACCCGGAATCGTATTTAGGACCGATCGTATTTAGGCAGTGTGACTGAAGCAAATTTTATCCAAAATGAACCGTTTAAAAGTGGTTCCAAAGTTTTTGAGAATGCAGTCCGTTTTTCCAAACAACCAAGCGGAAACATAGTTTTGTTAAGGAAGCACTAACTGTAGTCAGCATAGCCAGGATTTTCGTAAGGGTTTTTAACGTAGCCGGGATTCTGCACGATAAACAAAAAGGCGTAACGCCACATTTGCCCTGTTTTGCAAATACTTCTGGCTGTGGCTAGAGCACCTTGTAGATTTTGGTTTTGACAAGTAGATACTAGCTGAACGAATGTATTTGTAGCTTCGAGTTGCGCCTAGCGAAAACAAGTTTTCTCTTCATCCGGCTTTTGATTGGTACACAGTGTGATGCAAACACATCTATGTTTCAAACAGCAAACTTTACCTACGAATTACTAGGAGCATTTTTTTCGGCATGACTTCTGAAGGACAAATGCCAGCGACCGCGAGCTGTCAGTACCTCTACCTGAACCTCACAGCCACGTTCTGTCAAAAGAGTTGCCCACATAGCCAGGAATGACGTCATATGACGTCATACGCTCAATCTTAATCGCGGTTTTTAGGTTCTGCGAGAACTTTGACATCTGTCTTTTCCTTTCGACGCGGCTCACATGAAGCTCATGAGGAATGACAAAATACCAAGCATCAGGCCACACAAGTCGTAAGAGAGCTGAGATGATATCAAGCCGGTCAGTGACTGGCTTTGTGCAGAACCGATTTAGCCTGTTCTCTGAAACAAACCTGGGTCTAGTGACCAAAGTATAGCAGATACGGAGACACAAATGGCTCTTTTGAGCATCTGAAATCTTACATCATAAACACAGAATGTTGTAAGTCAGGCCATTGCTTAATTTGACTTTGTGACCTAGGTTCGCTTGTTGTAAAAGTATTGTTCATCATTTAAATTGAATGTGTTTGATACTACATATAGCTAAGGTCAGAGGCTGTCAGCATCACTTGTCCATTCTTTCCGCACGTCGACGTCGGCTTAATGCCAAATTTCGGAATTATTAGCGTTGCCGTGGCAACACCAATCATGGGTGTTTTTTTACGATTGTGGGTGCCCACAAGGCATATGGGGACATCCATACATTGCGTATCAGAGGGAAGGTTGTAACAGGAGTTTTTACGTTAAGTTCAGAGGAGTAAATTCCAAGATGTGTTACTGGAGGTCAGTAACAAAAGGATGAGTTACGTAATTCATAGATCGCTTTATGGCGGCGACACTTCGAGAGGGAACATATCTGTCTTTTCGGTATCCCAAAAGCACATTCCGGTGAATATTTAAGATTGGTTATGGATTTTCATGTGAATAAAGGTGCATTTGGGTCATCTTAGACCAACGTTTCACGCATTTTACCTATCGCTTGTATCGGAAGTGCTGTCGGTATGCGAAATACAATAACACAGTACTGAAGAAAGGAACCAATCAGCGAACAGAAAACAGACCGTAAAACAAAAAATACAGTTAAACTCGGACGCAACTGATGCTTGCCCAACATTATGTCTTGCTGTACCAGACACGGTTATGAACGGCAGCGACGATTGTTTTGACAGACAACACCGGCGTATTTCCATCTATTCACGTAATGCATACTCGCAGGGTAAATTCGTGGAACTGCAGCGGTACTTGCCTAAATCCATGATGGTCGCCTCATAGCTAACCAGGCATGTAGCCAAGGAGGGGGCATGGGACAGTACCACTCCCCTTTGAGCCAAGCGGTCTACCCTAGATATCTGGCAATTCTGCGGGAAAACGGAACAGTGATCATACATATATTACAAGAGCAAACATGTTTTTCCTGTGCGTTAAATATGAGGCTAATTGCATAAAATTATTGCTTTTTCCAACACACTTTGTCGTATGCCAGTGACATATGACAATATGTTACATTTGCACCCCTTCCGCGAGGAAAATCCTGGCTACGTGCCTAACACGCTAACACGTTTCATTGGTGATTTAAGTATTGACGACAGAGTGGGATAAACGGATTAAACTTGGGTTGGCAGCCAACGTACTTATCCTAGTAAAATATGTGCCAACGAGAGGGATTTAGCAAGAATGAATGGCACCTACACTTCGACTGATAAAAATGACCTCTTCATTTCTACGTGTACAGTTAAAATCACGATTTGCGTTGATAGGTCCTCCCTTTCACGGAGGACCTTGCTCCAAAACCCAGCTTGACACCGTTTTGTTTGGAGGGTGGTGGGGAAAAGCAACTGATGGGTGGCAATGAAGTGAATAAACTGAAATAAAATTGAAATAAATAAAATCGGCTTTGTATTGACAAAGCTAATTTTAGGTGGTTAACGTCATGGATCCGAGAATATAACTATATTTCAACACCGGGATGTCGATTTGTATTCTTTCGAGATGGCCCTGGCCCATCCAATGCTGATTTGCCCCCTCCCCCCTGTTGTTTTGGACTCCCCAGTATTTTCTGACGGTTTTAAAGGGAAATGATTAATAATAACGCAAAGAGCGGCCGCAATAAGAAGGTATAAAGTAAAGAATAAAGTCCAAAGAGACATATCCGTCTTTTTATCTTCTGCCTACATATATACCTATATGCACGGCGATAAATGCAATTTTTATTTGACAAGTAGTCAAGGAACTTATATAATTATATAATTATATAATTATATATATATATGTATATATATATATATTATATATATATTATATATATATAAATATATATAAATATATAATTATATAAACTTACATAAGACAAAAGAACTTATAATTTCCCTTTTGTCGAAATAAAGTGGGCTAAATCCGTTAAGAAACCCACATTTGGGGGAGGTGACAATGTCGGGCCTTCGGGTCGCCCCCCAGTCATTCACAGAAATCGACGCCTCTGTCTGACTATCTTCTATCTTCTGTCCATATATCTATATATGATATATATAAATATATACATGGGAATAAATGCAATTATAGATAAATAAATATGCATATAATTGGGGATAAATGCAATTTTTATTTAACCCGCGCACGACCGTCGGTCGGCGACGATCACGCCCGACTGGGGGGGGGCGGTTCACCGCCCCCCTCTAACTCACAAACGCTTCGTCGCACGATAAAAATAAGCACACCGTTGGAAAGCTTGTGACGAGTAGAGCTATAAACTATTCTCATTTTTTAGTTTTTGGTAATGTGTAAGCAATTTACGTCCTATATATGTTTCCTCATAGCCGGCTGCATGAGACCGAGAAACGGGCTGAATCTGAAGGGCTGTGACTAATAACGCATAAAGGCACCAGCGCACAAGAAAAGGCGCGCAGATGCCGATACGCGTCCAGTTTCTCAGATTTGTTCAATATATACACCGAAACGTTGAGTTAAAGACTCGGCAATTTTCACGCCGGCTGTCGGCAGGCGCCGCAGCCGTACTCAGTAAGAAATTACCGGGAACTAGTTTTAGCATTTCTTTATTTTCGCGACATAAGCCTATCCATGTATACTTTATTTATCTTAGTGGTTCTTGTGATGGTTTCTCATGCTTAAATTTTGGAAAAATCCATTAGGGACCAATCTCCACAATTGCTGAGGTTTTATTTGAGAAAGTCTGTTTATTTCCAAAACACGCAATTTTTAAAACTTTTTGAGGTTTATGATATTACTTACGTCTGTGCAAGCCAGTTCTGCCATTTTCTACCCATTCTGAGTAATCCATCGCTGATTTTGACGGTGGTACATTGTGGCTCAAAACAGTTATTCGTGACCTGACCTCAGGTCAATGGCTGGAAGTCATTGATACTTTGCCCAATGACGGTAGCTAGATGTCTGCTTCACTCCACGCTAAAAATGTTTTGAAAAATTCCGCCAATTTCCGAAAAAAAACGACAGGTCTTAAAAATAGGCTTGACCTTAGGTCAGTGACCCGTAAAACTCCGAAAAGTCTGAGATAGCAGATTTGTTGCATGTATCAAGATCACTAATCTCTGGAAGTATTATTGTGAAATCTTGTTTTGCGAAAAAGTTAGAGGGCGCTAAACTTTTTTGGACATAGGTCCGTTTGACCTGAATTAGGTCGGACATCTGACTTGACCTGAGGTCAAAACTTTGACACAAGGTGTAAAAACGATCAAACAAAAAGTATACTAAGTTTCGTGGCCCCGTCTTTGTTCGTTCTCCCGCAATGCCAGAAAAACCTCAGGGGGGCCGTCAACTGCCCCCCAGTCGGGGCGGATTAATAAATAGTAACAGAAACCTGTTGATTTCTGCTGGTCAAAATAAAGTAGGCTAAGTTCGCTGAAAAACCCACATGTGGGGGAAGTTAGGTTGTCGGGCCCTCGGCTCGGCCTCCCAATCATTTACGGAAATAAACAACCCTGTTTGAACATTTAAATATACTATAAATTGTGGATGCCCATTTCCACTTTGCGGGTGCCAGGATAACCACAAAGAGACAGGAAACCACTCCTCTGACACCAACAGTAAATGGGATTTTACCCGCGCACACAGCCAATTTCGAGCCTTCTCGACCCGTTAGGATGCTCCCGAAGCTGTTGGCAAGTACCCGGTAATTTTATAACTGCCCCGACATGTGGCGATATCCGTGACTTCGATGTCAGTAAATGAGAGACATCCCTGGAGCCAGAGACATGCCTGGTGATGGTGGGCTATCGATTGCCATCTGAATTGTTTCTCGAGATAGACCTGAGGGTAAAAATGCCTCTCCCAAAGTAACTGGCGGTCGGCGAAACACCCCTTCAGTGTCAGGGTAACTCGGCATAAGCATGTCGAATTAGTGTGTTTATTTGGGAATTTTATGGTGCGATTATTTCATCTTTTCACGTGTTAAGCATACATCGATTCCGATAGCATACCTGTTAGCTGCTATTATTCCATTTCTATATAGTAAAGCATATGTTTAAAGTGTTTAAATGTCACAGTGTGGTGTGTGTCATGCCACGCATATGTCACAGTGCTTAAAAGTGAAATGGACAAATATCACCCTTCGACTAGCGCACAAATTGTATACAAGCATAGGAGAAATCAGATCACAAATCGAGTAATTCATCCACATACCGTGTGATGAATCAGTAATTTGAATAAAACAACATAGCTGCCATCCTCTGCGTGTAGCGTTTCAGCTCTCGCTCCTCCAAAGTCTCTCAAAGATCACATCCAGTTTTTTTCTGATTTAGCTTAAAAGTGTATTAGATCGCCGCCATTTTAAACGAAACGGTAACCACATCAGATGAAAAGTGGTAGCAGTGCATTGTGTTGGAGCGGTTCGTTAATCTTTGCTGATTTTTCGCTTCCAGGCTTCCTGCACACCGAAGAGATCCGCAGGAAAGCACACCACACACAGGGTACTACTTTAAATTCCCTTTTGGTTCTTACTGGCGATCTGCCCTCTTAGGTACGTTGTAAAACGTTTAAAAACACCCCCAGGGTTAGCAGCGAGAGTGCTGATTGTGCACCCCAGGTTTTACACGAATGGAAACTGGGTGCTAATGTAAAAGTACCATTAAGGGTGTCTGCAGGAAACCACGTCCCACAACGTACTAAACGAAGATGAGGCTTTTCGTAGTACTAAAAAAGTACCCAGATACTATCGTACAAGGTTGGTGTACACAAGATGTTTTTCGTAGTATCGACGAAGTAGTCAATTACCCACGTAGAGAGCTGGCCTACACCATAATAGCCCCCACCTGCATGACAAACTGGGCACCAGTTGCATCCGCTGGGTGGGAAATAAAGGAAATAAGTTGGCCAATGCAACGAAGCATGTATTTGTTTTAAACTTCGCACCATGCATATCACACAGATACACAGGAATCCGTGCTCTTTCCCCCCGCATGTGGGAGCCGAACGTTCATCAGCCGAACGTTCGTCTGCTTTAGTAGAAACATACGAAACTAAACGTCTGCCGCTGCCGGTCTGCCAATTCCATCCACTGGATATCATCTTCGGACAGAATGTGCACTTGAACCCTTTAAGTCTGTGGAGATGCTACACGAATATATTTTATCCCCCTGGAATGGAAAGGACATGGGTGGTAAACCCGCAGCAAAAATTATAAGCAATTAAACGAGACACCATTAACCGTTTCAACACCAGCATGCATGTTAGTCCGGCACTGACTGGGGAACTTCGCCACCTTCCATTGATGGGAGGGGGCGTTCAACGCCCTCTCTCCTCTGCCTATCTCGGGAACCAATCGTCCGATCTGGCTATTTCAAAGGCGAATCGATAGCCCCGAACCTTGCCGTCCTGTGACATACACATAATGCTTACTTCCGGCCCACTGGTGCCGTTAAAGGTCTGGTCAAACACGGAAAAGCGACCATTTTCTCCCGAGTCCCCTAATCACAATGAAATGCAGACCGAGACTGAAGTTTGCGTGGCAATATGCTCCTGGCAGCTTAATCTGGGATTCTAAGTGGCACCTGACCCAAGTTCATAAAAGGCCAGGGCTACTGGTTGGGTCAAATTCAACCTACATGCCCATTTGACACCGAAATTCTAAGCCTTGAGCACAAAAACTTGCAATGACACCAAACACCGCGCACATGCAACATGGTAACATTTTGTAGTTTCAATTTCGGGGTAGCACGAACACTCCAAAGACCTTCATCTGACATCTCTGGACGACCTTGCAAGTTTGTCCCATGTTGCACATTTTCACTGAATGCTGCACAACATTTCAAAGACCAACGTCTCTATACTGGCCATCCAGAACGTCCAACAAGCGCCACCAGTTTACCCGCCGAGCTGAAATCTGCATAAAACCACCAAGGTCAAAATACGAAAAGATATTGCAATATTGAAAGAAATTGCTGTGTAAGCTGCATGTACAGTTTGTTGGAAGAAAATTCGATTACTGATCTGGCCGTATCCAAAAATAGGTTGATTCCGTTCCCTTTTAAACTGTTGTCTCGCTGGACCAAAAATGAAAGAAACATATCTGGCCTAGGATGACCTAACATAAGGTCAGAGGAGCTCCATGTTGAACTCTCAGGTCACGCTGATATGCAATGAAAGACACAGTCACCATACATTGTAAAAACACTGACAATACGGCGGTGAGATAAAGTTAAACGTCAAATCGCAAAATATGGTCTCCTTTATGACGTCATTAGAACGTGACCTACGATAACCGCGTTTCCAAATTTTTGTCAGCATGTGTAACATTGACGCAAGAAAGGAAGTGAAGCTTTCAGGACGCTGCGTTTATTCATTACGGATATGTCTAAGAAATTCGCCAGTGTGGGGGGTTAGACGCCCCAGTCAATGACAGGTAAAGTAGACATTGTAAATCAGGTGGTCTCAGGCCGCCATTGAATGTTTCTGATGACAGAACAAGTGGCAGATTCCAGTTTCGAGTGGGTGTGCAAAATCCACGAGTAGTGCCAACCGGTAAAAAAGAAACAGGTAACTCTCGCTGAACGGGTGGGGGGGGGGATAAAATTCGGCTGAATGCTAATTATGACAATGACAGGCGCCTGTTCGCCGAAATTTCGGCGAATGATTCAATAAAGCCGATAGATGGACTGCAGCGTTTTTATTTCAGTGTGCCGGTACACTACAGCCACGATGAAAAAATTTCAGCTCGTATTGCTCGTAAATGTCTCCCACGCAGCGCAGCATGATTCACACCATCATGTCACAGATTTCGCTGGAAATTGGTGCTAGGGGTTAACGGTGCGCGCAATCCGCCCCTAACAAAATATCCGCTCTCTCTGACCTGCTGGTCACGAGATATGCCCAGACGAGATTTTTGAATTCGGCGTAACATTGGTGTGTTCTGAGCGTCGCAGCACCAAAAGAAAAGAAAATATTGTCAACTTATGTATTTTCGCGATCAGAAAGGTCCGTGCAACAAAAACACAAAGAGAAAATTCTCCTAGGCTTATATGGAAAACGGTAGCCTCGTGATCTAGGTCACCGTGTCGCCTTTACATCATTTTTGTTCCCAAATTGTTATTCCGCAGATCATACGTTTGATATGCTTTCCTTCCACAACACAAATAATATCGGAGGGTACGAGCCCCAATGGCCTGCCCATGGCTCAGAATGTCGCCGTTTTTACTCAGTTTAACATTCGGACGCCACCGAAGGGCAATTCCAGGACAGATCACCAAATCAAGTTAACCATACCGTCTCAGATTTCGCTCAAAATTTGTGCATGGGGTTGTTTTGGTCCTTGCTTCTGATCCTTGGGTTGATAAGGCCGTGAGGTCGAAAGGTCATGAAAACGTGAGGTCAAGATGGACGACCTATGCCAATATATCTTCAACATCCAAAAAGTTATGAAAGTAAAACTATATATCATTGGAAAGGGAAAGAACCAAAAAATGCGCTTTCTCACAGTCTAACCTCCTCATGTCAAATCTGTAAATTAAACCTCGCGGACTATTTCTTAACATCAAGATTAACACATTTTGTCTGTTGTTTTTTATTCACACGAAAATAGGTTACATTGTTAGTACCATACCGAGGAAACTTCATTCTTTATTGGGAATTCGCTAGAGGGGGGGGGGCCTCAGGAGTCATGTATCGTTACCTGGTTCGACTCGTATGTTTATTTACCTCGGTTTATTCCATGGTACAAACAATATAGGTACCATCTGAATGCATTCGTCACGTGGAATACATGCATAACATCAATATCCGTCTTTCAATATATTCAATTTTCATATGCTTTACTTTTCTCCAGTGTAAGACATTTCGATACCTTCGATGCTGCATGGTAGGGTGCAAGAACCCCCTTGGCGATTGGCCCCTAATTGAGCAAGACCTGCGAAAGAAAAAACAGCCGTGTTGCTCGGCATGAGAAAGAGCCAAATTATCCATTTTTAGGACTTACGGTTAACCGGTTGCCTCCTAGGTGAGGCCAATGAGACCAGAATTGGTGAAAATCGCGACACTTTTGTTTGGAGGGCCGCAGACTAAAACAATGTGTAGTCAGAAAACGGAAAAGAAGTATGGGGCTCACTGAAACCTTGCAAAGCTCGTGACACCCTTCATGATTACTTTCGTTTATTGACACGGGGCAAGACATGTCAAATCCTGTGACCGCCTGGAATGACATAGAATTTAAATCTCTCTGATGGCAATTTGTCATGTAGAGAGAGCTATTCTGGACGTAGTCTCAGATATTGCACTACTCGGTTCATAGAATGTTCCGTATCAGCATTTGCATGAATTGATAACTTATTCCTCACAGCAGGTATGAAATGTCATCATGTATGCACACGTTTAAGAGGTACTAAAAAACGTAAACGTAAGATAATACCACGAATGCATTTTAAATTACAAATGCTTTCAAATAATAACAATGTTGCTTATATTTTAGAATCATGATTCATAACCTCACTGGGCCCAATAAATTCCCATTACAAAATGAATTTTGGAGTACAACAATGTCACGTATGTTGGGTGTGAATGTAAATGGAATCAAAATAGGCAAATTGTGTTTAATCCTTGACCTCATGAATGGATCGTGAAGGTCAACTGACAAATTTGACCTGAATAGGTCGAATTTTACGGAAACACATTCCTTGGTTTTTACTGTTTTTAATGTTATATGGTTTTGTTCTCATCACTTTTTGATCATGGAGACAGAGGAGCAAAAAACGTCAAAGTTGTCGCCTACAAAAGCTAAAAACCCCAAATACCTCACATTTCCAGTTCGGCCAAATGTTATCCTACCTGTCGAAATAAAACATCAATCGCCTCTTTCCAGAGTCAGTGCATGGAGCCGCCATAATTTTTACAGCGGCGTTTTTTTGCATGTCTGACGTTGATTTTCTCATCAGACAGTGATTTTTGTCACAGGTCTGCTGTAATTCTAACCATTATCTGTTACCTACGCTGGTAGGCAAGTTGGCAGATTTGTACACCTTAGCATGGAGAAATAGTGGCATACGTAGCTGGTCATCGGCCTTGACCTCACACTTTCAATGACCGGAATCTCGTGGCATCTTGACCTCAATACTTTGTAAATCCCAAAATCCAAATCAGGGTTTAAAAAAGCCCGATATCGCAAGTCTGAACTAAATCTGCGGTGGTGTGAACTTCTCCCCCTTGATGATTTGTCATGAAATTACCGCCTAAATGAGACGTTTGTTCATCAGTTACAATACGACGCTAATACATTGATCTTCGCTAAAAATTTTTTTACTTCTTGGTACTAGAGGTTTTCTGATATGTGAAATCCAACTTACACATGGTTAGCTCAGTCTGACCCGCAGGTCACGAGCCATGGCCCCAATGTTTTTAGGGCTTGACGTAACATTTCATTAACTTCCGAATGCAAAAATGAGTGAAAAGGGCGGCATTCTAGGCCATGGGAAGGCCATTTGAACGCTGGTACACTTGGATATTATTATTTTTAGGGGGAAGACACGACACGTAGTAAGCGTGTTATCTGCCGAACAAAAATTCAACAACAGAAATAATGCAAAGGTGACACGGTGACCTAGGTCACGAGGTCACCTTTTCAAACTAATATAGATTAATTTTGCTTTTGTCTGTGTACTGCAGCAGTCTTTTCAATCTCTCACATATATCATATATACAAATCCACAGGCGCAGTCAAGAGAGGGGGCGGCGGCTCGTCCTCCTCCCCAAGCACGCATTTTTGTGAAAACCATTCCATATCGTCTTCCCGGCCGCGGTTTCCATATGATTTCAGGTCACACTGAGCCCCCCCCCCCGTTAAGAAAATCTTGGCTGCGCTACAAACTGGTCGAATTTTGTGCATTTTCCTTGGAGCTACGGTTTCTTGCGTTTCTAATGGCGCTACGGCGCTCATACGACATGGGTACCATTTTGACTTGTAGGATAAAATTCGGCCTTATCGGAAATGTGACAGATATGGGGTTTTTAGCTTTTGTAGGTGACAGTTTTGACGTTTTGTGCACCCCTGGGGTAGGAGACCACACCGAACATCTAGAAAGTCAAGTCATTCTGATATTACCGCTAATAGGCCCCACTGCTGGCCTTTTGGCATGAATGTTTTTTAGACGACTTTACATTTGAGCGTTCTACGTCGTTTTCAGCGGGGACGGGGAGAGCATGACGGGAGAGTGTGGGTTGATTGAGTGTCCAGAGGGTTGATTGAGTGTCAAGACTTCGGGCAGATGGGGGTGGTTCCAGGGCACTTTTACGTCCCAAATATCTGGTGTATGTCGTAGACTTAATGTGAAATTTGGGGAGTTTTGATGGGTCTGGAACACAGATGCAAGTTTTCAACTCGGTTAATCCGCACAGTTGACCTTGGCTCGACTCGGTAGACTCTACTGGGCTGCCAACCAAATATGGGTTTCTGTGGGCTTCATTGTTTTAACCCAGTGTGCTTAAATGTAAATATTTTGCTAAATCAGGAGGGTAATATGTCGGGCTTTTGCTCACTGATTCGATATTTGGTCGGAATGGGTGGGCCATGGGCCCGATTATTACTATGTCATTCAGTGGAAGGTATGGACTATTTGCTTTTATCCATGGAGCTAATGACATGTCACAAAATAATACTGGCAGCTGCGTTCACACAGGAAGAATGCTCAGTAGATATGCCAATTCACAGGCCATGTATGTCCCTTGACTTCAATGAGCATGGTACTGCGGGTGCAAGGCTCAGTAGAGCATGGATACTAAAAGTACCATATCCCTCCGATAGATGGCCTGCAGTCGAGCCTTCTCGGGACGGGTTGTTTGCAAGGAGCGCCGTGAGGAAGGAACTGTTGTTCATCAAGTCCCGTTACCCGCCGGACACGGCAAATGCTGAAGTAGTCATTCACCTGTCTACGCTCTCCCTTCCCTTGCCTGTCTCATTAAACGCGGCCATATCCAAGACGGGTTCAAGGTCAGCCCGAATTCCTGGCTTTGTGGCCATATCACAGTACACCTGGACTTGAACGCGAAGAAAACAAAGGGAGCTCACGTCTAGTAAATGCGCAACACCCTCAGCACATGTATCTTCCATCCTCATGGCTCATGATGCCAAACAAAAAACCAGTCACTCCGTAAAATATTGCAGCCTTCATGCAATAGTGCAGGCAGCGCACTCAACAACCTGTTGTGCACTCTGACAATACATGATACCCTGTTATTGCTACAGTCCAGGCGGCTTTCGGGTTAAGTGTTTATTTCATGCATTGCTTACATTAAGTCCACTCAGTACTGCTCTTCCCATGTAAATAGCACTGCACGCACGGTTAAAGCACTAAGTGCGTAGTGCAACGCACGCATTAAAAGTGGAAGCCAGACATTAAAATGCGTCATAACAAGGCGGTGCAAAAAAAATAAAAAATACACACTTACTGCGCGAAAGAAAGGAATAGTCAAAGTAAGGAACTCATCAGTGGCCTATATTTACAGGCGAAGCCATCGCAACTCGCAGGCATATGCCAGGCATTCAATTTCAAAGCTCAAGAACCGTGCGGTCGAATGCTGTCATCGAAAAGCCTCATCCTATCTCGTCACAGTGATCGTGAAATTGCCTCACGTTGTCAAAAATATGAAAGTCTGTACCAGAGCTGAAGCAGTGCCGCTTCCTTGCAGCAACTGTAGATCATGCATTTTAAACATTTTTTTCATTACTCGTTGCGTTTCTCATCTACGTGCAAACCGGATATATTCGGTACATTGAGGCTCATTTATCTCATAATTTCCTAAAATCACGGCCAAAACTGCACTCTCCAAGGCCTGAACTATCCACGATACATGCGCTACAACTCCCATGTTTTCGGTTACCAGCTGCAGCACGTGGAATGCATTCCTTCCTGTCTGTCCGATTTCTATTTTCCTGACCTTTCCAAACAACGTCAGGAACATAACAAAACAAGAAGAAGAAAAACAATCAATAAAGAAGAATAAAACGAAACAATAAAGAAAGAAGCACAACACAGTCATAATGGTAGATTTGTTGAGGTATATTTCCGATAACATTTTTAAGACATCATCGTGAATGCCTTGATTTGCACGGCCTGTCTCCAGTCACTTGGGACAAACGGACGTCGGGTCGGTACCTCTGTCACGACTCACGACCAACTCACCTTGAAAAAAACCGACATACGTGCTCTCTATATCTGTTGTCATGGACAGCGGCGAAGCTGGGGATACATTCCGACATCTTCGATGACGAATGTTCTAGACGTTTCATTTTATTCTCTATGTGCATTCCCATTTAGATAACAGAAGACCACAAACTATGGTTTCTGTTCGCTCACCCCCAGTTATGAGTCTGATTTTATGGGATCTGTTCAGTGTCCAAAGCAACCGCCACTAATCCTGGTGATCCAGCTCATTTCAAGTCGAAATCGTCTGCCAGTTTTACGTTTGTAATGCACGTCCAACAACCACACCTGGGGTGGCCAAGATGTCATTATTCGGAAAACCATCATTTTCCTAGCTTGTTGTTACCGATAGATGACAACTGAACAACCCAGGGTGCTACTATTAAAATGTCTATTTGTCTGGAGGGTATTTTATGATGTCCGAATATCTACACCCGGTTTATAACACAGATATTAAGAACGACTGCACAGTAATAAAGTTGAAGGTTGTTTTATTTCACACTCTGTGATATGGGACTACCGTGCGCCATCGACAGGCAATGACGCTGATTGAGATGAAGTCCAGCTTCAGGAACTGGCTGTAAATCCGACTCAGACGCAATATACAGTAGTGGTTCACATATCCCATATCAGTATTCGTTGTTTGGCCACCCTCCCCAGCACAGAGGGAGGGGATTGGTACGACCCCCGCCAGCCATTTCCAAACCTGACTCGACGGAGCGATGAAACAAAAATGAGCGCGTGGCTTGGTCTTTCCGATTCACGATGATTTCCAGTTTGGCCCTTTTCGGTCGCACGGTAACTTTACAGGCGACATCACAGGCCATCATGTCGGTGGATTCGGGACTTTATTGGATCTTGTGAGACGTGACCTTTAGAGCGCTTTCAGCTCTAATGCCCGAGGGGTAGACGGTATGGCCGATTCCCGGCAGGGGGCGGATTCGGTCCCCCCTGAGATCTCGAGAACTACTCGTCCGATTTAATCGCAACAAACGGCAATCGATTTGCCATGACGTAAACTATATTTCTAAAGAAGAAATGTTCAGAATTTTGAAAGGAGTGGATACAGGGGGAAAATATTAAAATGGGGATACTTTTGGAATTCTTATAGCTCAGTTGTTTATGGACCAATTTCGATGAAATTGGCATCAATCGAGAGATTATTGATGGAGTTTTTATTATGGGTACGCACATTTGAAATTTTGAGGACATTCATAGGCGTTCACAGGGCTTCAAAAATAGAAGGATTGGTTTTTCAAAAACTGAATGGACAAAAAAGGTAAAAGCACTTTTTGGGCTTCTACTAGTCATGTTATGCCGAAGCAGTACAAATCGTATTACAATGTTTGTATAATGTTAACAAAGGCGGTGCCAGGGACATGAAAAAGGGAGAACTGTCATGGTCACATGCTCTTCAGATCAACTTGTGACCTTTGACCTAAAATGGCCTCCAGTGACCTTGGAGCCACTTGGAATGATCTCGTGTGCATGTAATATGATCTGTAAACGTTTCCAATCATTTGAATTCACTCTATTTCGAAAATTCCATTTTACGGCTATTGTGATATGTGGTACGCGAACTGACATGTTAAGTCATAGCTCCGTGACCCGACCTGATATCAAGCTGAAACGTGATACACAATGAGGGGGCACCCTTCTACGTCACGTATATTCCGGGTTTGGCATTTCAAGAAAAACAGTGTCGAAATTATTACTATAAAACCCAATTTTGAATCTTGACCTTGACCTCACCTTGTAAAGTGACCAGAAGAACAGAATTGCATTCGCACGTTGCTCAACTATTTACCTATACGTCAATATGAAGTTCTAAGTTCTATCTTAAAACGCTATTTTTATGAGTCATTTTCCTTTTACCCTCAACAGGGCAAAAAACGGCCTGAGGTACCTCTCAGGAACATTGCCTGGCTCCGCCCCTGAGCAAAACAGGGTTTCGAAATTTTGTCATGGTACGTAGAAACAATAGCTCGGAAAGTCACCAAGTTTCGTGAAGCTGCGTTAAAAACCCTGGAATTGGCAAGCAAAAAACCCGAGGGGTGCGTACTCAGTCCCCTCCTGCGGGGAATAGGGTTCAGGGGTCCAAACTGACTTCTGACGATGAATAAAGACCCAGACTACTGTATAATTGTACTACTATACAATTAAGCGTTGTCGATTACATCATGATCCCTTCAGGGTCCATCAAAGGTCAAAAGGTCAATGATCTCAATGCCTTTTTGACCCAAGACGAACTTGACCCAAGTGCGAAATGCAGTGCGGAGGTCGTTGACGCCATGAGTGACACCCATCTTTAAAACTAAGTAGGACTGAGTACCGTAAAATACTAAAACTTTTGTCGTCCCATGAGGACCGCGGCTGTAATGTTATTTCGCCATAACACACCCTCGAGAAAGATGTCAAAGATCATTGGCTTTTGCAGATTTTTGCTTTTGCAGGCAACTGCTACCCTAGCAACTCTGAACAACTTCGGCGGTTTTGGAAGCACACGCCGCCTTCCTAGGCGATATTACTAAGTATCGCTCCAAGAACGTACCAAGCATCGCTGCATGGAGGGAGCAGTGACGCTCTCAAAAGCACCTATGTGGTAACAACTGGATCTAATCTCGGGACGCAAAACATGCTCGCTTAAAATTGGCGGGAAAATCAGCCTTTTCTGGATGCTTATATCATAATCTGGGCTCAACAGTCAGCACATTTCAGCATCGGTGTCGCGTGGGGGCGTTTGTATCGTGCTGAATCGGTGCTGAACAACTAGCACCAACAGGTGGCACGTGCGCGTCCGACGTTATTTAAATTTTTGATGGACTATTGACAGGGCGTGGTCGCAAAGTGGAGGCAGCCTCATGATACGTTTCACGCCCATTTCACAAAATCGAGCTAGCAACATGTTTGTGAGTAAAACAAGGCTTGCCATGCGACATTTTGATGTACCTATTTGGCCTCGTGGCTTGACTTCTGGCTGGGTAGCAGTAACGTTTAGTTCAACGGCGGTTCTCCTGTTCCCGACACCAAAAAATGAGGAAGCAGTTGGTTGAAAACAGGTGAGTGGATGTCAGAGGGCATCAGAAAACTTTAATCAGCAACCCCCTCCCTCTCTTCAAACCTATTGTAACCTCGATGCGAAAATTACCGTGGATTCAATACTTCCATAACGGTCGGACAGGCATCTCGCATGGCGATTAGAGAGCGCGTAGGAAGACTCTACGCCGGTAGATCACTACATTTCATGACGTCTAGTAAGAACTCAATGGGAAATTTTAACGCAGTCTAAGTTACGTCTAGTTTTCAGCCAGAGTCCACGACGATGACTTGACCCAGAGGGAAAATGGAAGGGGGAGGAAAGCGAAGGCATTTTTTATATGCCATATGTTCGGTCTTAATTAATCGATTATGATGCAGCTCGCATGAATCGAGAGCTAAACGATGGAGCTTTTTCCTTCGGTCCATACGTTTGGAATTTTGAGGAAGCTCATAGGCGTTCACGGAGTTTGGAAAGTGAGAGGAATACTTTTTAGAGAACTGAATGAACACAAAAGCCCCAAATAATTAATTATCCTTTACCTGTCATTCTATACGTCAGAAACTGTTGGCATAGGCGGCGTCAGTGGCATGAAAAACGGGGAAATGTCGCGGTCGCACGCTCCTCAAGCCAGCCTACGACCTTTCACCTCAGATGATCTCAGATGACGTCAGAGTCACATGGAATGACTTTGAGTTCATTTCAGTGTTTGAAAACGTTTCCAGTCATTTAAATCGATTATATTTCTAAACGTCATGCTTATGACCATCGTGACAGAATGTACGCGCGCGGACATTTTGCGTCATATCTCGTTGACCCGACCTGATATCGACCTGAAATTTAAAACGAAGTAGACAGCACTGTGCTGAGCTACACGATTTAGAGATGTTTCGTTTAGAAAATAAATTGACGTCAAAAATACTACATAACACCAAATCTTGACTTTTGACCTTAACCAAACTTTTTCAAGTCACTTCAGATCAGCAAAAATATTCGTGTATGCTTGCCCAGTTATTTAGCTGTACACTCAAAAAATGTTTTAGAATTCCCTCTTAAACACTATTTTTGGCAGCCATTTTCCTTTTATCTTCAGCAGTGCCAAAAATGGTCTGAGGTGCCTCCCAAAAATGTGGCCACAAAAGCCGTCCTCAAAAGTACTCACCCGCAAGTGGGTCCCGTGTTGTCATTAAACCTTGAGTCAACAGCACCCGTCGTTTGACCTGTACCCCTGACAAGTTGAATTCTACAGAGATCCAGCTCGTGCCACGTCGCACGTGCCACACGTCACGAATCATTTCGAAACCTATACCAACATCTGTCCTCCGAGTCGGCACACCCAGTGGTGCCACTTGTGTCGTGATTGGCTGGCGCGTTGGGATGCTAGAGGCTTCGAAGCTTGGACAAACTGACACACAACCACCTCGACCTGAACTTTTTTTGAGCGACTGCCATGTATGAAATCTCACGACCCCCACCGCTGAGAGATGGCAGCCGATGACGTCACAACGGTGGCTAAAAGAGGGTCGGGGTTCGCATTTCGAAGTGGTAAAGTGGTTAGCGTCAGAGTGTGATGAGCGGATAAGCTGAGAGTTCTTGTCGACGCAGGGTTTTCGTTCAACTGCCGTTTTCTCAGTGGTGTAAGTGTATCTTTTTCATAAACTACCAAAGAGATTCGACTTGCGTATTTTCATCTCTTAAGTTATTTGACATTAAAAGGTGTACACAACATGAATTCACGTGTCCGGTGCAAATTTTCACCAGCAACTCGAAAATAGATTTTGTTTGTTTGCATCTCAAAACCTAACTTGCCAGGCGCGTATAGCCCTGAGAAAAGAAGTGTTTTTAGCGGCGGGCGCTATGTATCGGAATCAATGGTGTAGCTAGCATTCGGTCACCAACTATCCTACTGCCACAAAGCTCATGATTCAAAGAACCCCTCTCTCAAGATCCGCCATGGAACTAACAGAACGAAACCGATGCAGTGGAGATTTTTGGCTGCCAGGAATAAATGTGGCGATTTAGCTACGTGTCAAATGTTTACATAACCCGGCCCTGCCAGAAGTGTTTCGCCTCCACCTCAATGAATGGGGAGGGGCGTGTCTAACACATCCCGTTCTATCTCGAAAATCAGTCGCCAGATTCCGCTGGTTCAAACGCCAGTCGATAGCCACGAGCCGTACAGTGCTGCGACATGTACATCTTTCAATCTTTGAGTCAGTGATGACGTCACAAGTCAGTTCAGACACCCAAAAGTGGCCCCCTCAGAGTTGCTGAATCGAAATGAAAAGCAGGCCGAGACCGAAGTTTGCTTGGCAGTTGGTAGGCAGTGCCATGCGATGTTCTGGCGGCTTGATGTCATATTCTGAGTGCGATCCTGGCATCAGGTGCGTGGCCAGGATTTCGCTCAGGAAAGGAGAATCGGATCAGGGGGCCCTCGTAACCATTGGAGGTCCTCGTAGCCAGTGGGACCCCATGTGGCTAAAATCACCGCCGTCTTGCTAAGGGGCCCCGTTGGGGTGTAAAGGGGCCCTGCTTGCCTGTTAAGACGTTCCCATAGACCTGACGGGTGCAACTCATAGGTCAGGAGAGGTATCTTTACAGGCAAGCAGACGCCCTGAATGAACGTTTAGGGACCCTGATAGCTTGTCGTGGGGGGAAGGGCAGGCCTGTCTTTAGAGGGCCCCCTACCAGTCTGGAAAGGGCCCCTGTTAGCCTTTGGAGGGGCCTCTTGCCGGTTTGTAAAACGGCCCCTGCTGGGCAGTGGACGCTTACTCTCTGCCGGCTTGTAAAAAGGCCCCGCAGTAGTGTAAATATGTTGCAGCCAACCTAACAGGTGTGTCTTATATAGGTCTATATATAAAGATCGGCAGGAGCATCGTTACAGGCAAGCAGGGGTCTTTTACACTTCATTGGGGCCTCTTTACAAGCTGGCGTGGAGTATCTTTTCTGGCAAACAGGGGCCTTCTCACAGACCGAAAAGAGGTCCTCCAAAGGCCGACAGGGGCCCTTTATGGGCCGCCGGCGGGCCCTCTCGGGACAATGAACTCCCCTACAAGCTAGCAGGGACCGCTAAACTCCCATTCATAGCAGGGGCATCTCTTCAAGTGGCACACAAAGCCCTCTTCTATATTCCGAGTACCTTGTTTCTTAGGTTCGCAAGGCTTCTTTCACACTTAAAATATTCTTATTTTACTTCAGTTGCCCGTTTCGGACGGTGTAAGACACCCTGGGGGCCCCTCACACTATCCAAAGCACTGGGGCCTTCGATCCCGTAGGGGTGGCGCTTAGTCGCCGAGGGGGGGGGGTGTCCGCTTGACCTTCGGGCTGGGATGGTATCGCCCCTTAAGCCTCCTTCCCGGCTATGCCACTGCCTGGCATTGTACACCGCTGGGAAGTCAGAATTATTTTTTTCAGGATTGCAGCATATGGGAGTCCGGGAACAATGCAAAATATGATGAAGCAGCGACTGTCCAGCGCATCTCGTGACGTCATGTAACATACGGCGTGGTTAAGTCCGAATATCTACGTATGAAGCTAGCAGTGTTCTAGTAGTAACGGCATTACTTGCTGGTCGAAATACCTGCGCTTCATTTTTTGGGTCTTGTTTGTGACTCGCACCAAATCCTTGCGCTAATTCCCCCAATACGAAAAAAATATACGCAGTGTGCGAACAGAGCCACGTTTTGTTTTTGCCCAGATGCGGAAAATTTGATTGGAGGAGACTTGTCATATCGCTGATCACTAACTAGGTACACTGGTTGAATATATACTTTTGTCAACTGATGACAATATGTACATCTTTCCACAGCCCCTCTGAGCCTCCTCAAAATCAGACCAGCATTTATTCACGTCTGGCACATATGATGAGGCAATAAAGACGGGTTGAGCGTAGCCCTAAGGAAACTCTTCAGTCAGTCAACTAGGAAAACATGGACGTTGTGTACAAACGAAAGCTGTTCGTGCATTGAGCCCAACCATATGCATACCTTAACACCAAGAGAATGATGTAGCCCTGGACCAACGTGGCAAACTGTCGTAAAAAAGCGCAGTGTTGTCGTCTCAACACGGCCCGTCCGAACAACAGAACCAAGGCCCAGCCGGGGAGGCGGGTGGGTTTTTCAGACGAGCGGCAGGAGCCCAGTGAGGGCCGCGTCCCTCATCCCGCCGCTGAGCTATGGGCGCCACCGCGTGGATTGGCCACACGCAGCCAATCAAGTGCAGGTCGCCGGTCGGAAATCCTGACTCAGGTCAAGTGATCGGATCAGATCACGTTACGTCGCCTCAGGTCACGCTGCCTGCCAGGGACCCGTTCATCATGGTGCGAAAAATGGTTAGTTTAGCCGTACTTTGATATAAAATGGATATATCAAGCATGAATGAGAAGTATTTGTATATATGTATTTTGAGTCTGATTTTCCCCAGTATTTCCTGTGCAAATCCACTACTTCTATGGCAACAGTGTAACACGCACAGTGGAAGGGGGTTTCGCGCTAACGGGCACTGGAAGAGGGGGCGGGGCACAGAAGTGCCCCCTCCGATCTCGGAAACGAAAACAGCCAGAGAAATGAAATGTTATGGGTAGAGTAGGGTCATAACGATTTACGTTGAGTGCAATTCAAGCGAGTCACCTCATCCCTGAAAAGTTGACGTTTTTCCCCCTACAAAGCTACAAAGCTAAGCTACAGAGCTATTTCGGCAGGAATGTCGCCATGCAATGCATGCATCGCAGATCGACAACCAGCGGTGATGATCTCGCACAATCTTGCGATTAGGAGTCCGACGCTAGTAAGAAATAACACTGATGACGGGGGCAACGGTCCGAAAAAAACATCAACGTCGTTCTTGTCAACCCTAAAAAGCCCACAGAAAACCAATAAATGGGATTTCGCGCTCAGCAGATGTCGACATGGGAGATGACAGGTCGCTTGACAGGCAAAGTCCTCACGACCTCATCGTGCAGTAAGACTTCCATAAGCTATGGTCTTACCTATGATGCGTGCAAATGACCAACCATTTGACAATGCCTGCAAGATGCCCCGGTTTTTGGTGTGACGTTTCAGTCGGGGCTGCAGAACATTCCAGTGCGGAGCGTGTGATAAGCAGGTCTCCCGCTCCGCCAGTTTGGAGCGGCTGACAGCAGGCGTTTACCCGTCCCTTACGGCATTGCAGCCGTGCCGGACCTGGGCTTAGATCGGACTTAGATTCTGGAAAGCAGGCCGCCGAGCGGGCAGGACTGGTCCGAAAGCGGCGCATAAAGCGCTCAGGAACTGCGTTTGCCCGTGACGAGCTTCCTGACCCAGTTACCATCAGTCCGCTAGAAATTTGCAAAGCAGGGCTAAATTTGGTGAATCTCAAAGCGTCCTATTATCACTGATTCAGAGCTACGTTTGTACGTTACTACATCATGTTTTCCTCGAAGGCGCCTATCATCAGTATTATTCAGTTATCCAATTTGCCCGTGTTGTGGAAAATTGTGCATTGTGGGAAAGAAAAAATCCCCGTCAAGTGAAAATCTCCAATGTAGGACGGGTGGCGATTGAGTGTGTATGTTTGCCTTGTCCTGCTTATGTCGATAAAGCTTTCCGCTTTTCGTGTTTTTGTGAAGGTTGCCACAAATACTGAATACCACAAATGCCACAAATACCACAAAATGTGACTGTTGCCACAACGGGACATTGTTAAGCCCCTTCCAGAACGTTCGCTATATTGCCAAAAAATGCTGGCTTTTCATGTCTATCAAATGCAAAAATGCATGTCTGCAAAACGCAAGAAAATACAAATTGCGTTATAACCATGATGGAGTGATAGACGTTAGGCGACGTCATGCCTCTCCGAATGAAATATAGTCACCAAAGAAGATGGTATAACAGAAAACGACAGTCGATAAAAATTAAAGATGCTTATCACCACCCGTCATGTGGATGAATGTTTGGGACGCGTTCTGGATTCATATTGATAAGACATGTTTGGAAAAACGAAGAAGAGGAAAATGGAACTCATATTCACTCATAACATCAGCAGTTCAGTAGCCAGAGGGTTGCTTGGATCGTATCTACAAACCTATAAAATAAGGAATTGCACATGGACAACGCAGATCAAGTTCAACTGTCCTTTCCGCGTCAGGATTTTCGAGTTTTCACAAGTCCTCGTATTTTACGTGATGTATCATTAATTTCTTGTTATATCCCCCCGTTTCCTTAAAAATTGCCTCTAAATGTGAAATCTTTCCCTTATGTCGTGAGAATGCAATGAGTAGCGCATCATGGCTACCGCGCGTCTAACGGAGTACCCAAGAGACCTGTTAGACCTGATCTGCTGATTGCCTTCCGCGCTGAATTAACATGCCATGGTCGTGAAATTGGAAACACGCAACCCGACTAAAAACATTTTTTCTTCTTTTTTTTTATCCTTGAACGTTGCTTGCAGTGTGCCAGCGATGCTAATCGTTTGCAGATTAGAAAGAAGCATTGCAAAGTATTCAAAAGCATTGCACGGAACAAATTACGCAAATTCATGTGAACCCAAAACAGTTTTGCGCCAAACCTCTCCTCACTTTGCCTACAAATAATATATATATATTATTATATGATGGAAATAATGAATCAGGACGGTTGTGGTTGCAAGAGTAGCAAGCCGTCATCAAGACGTGCGTGGGTGATGACCATGGAATTTCATATCGGGTCATGCATGGTGTCGATGGCCAGAACCAGCGATGGCAAAAGACATGCTGTTTTGGAACACATCCCAGTCATATGGAATTTTCCATTCGACATGAGGAGGAAATGTCTGCGAAATGGGTAGTGACGGTGAAGGCCTTTTTTCGTGACAATAGAAGACAAAGTTAAGAACATAGAAACTTTAGATATAGCTACAACAGCAGTTGTTGAAGAAATGAGGATCATGACTGACGTAATATCAATTGAAGGAACTGGTTATGTCATGTGTCCTACATATTTGATCGTTGGAATTTATCACATTGAGACTTACAATACAAGAAGAGCTGGCTGCCGTTCTGCAAAGTCTGCAGAATGGAGTACACATGCCCCCTGTACGATCGGTAGCGGCGCCTATGGGACGAGGGTGCACTGACGCTGAGAGACCGATTGTACATGTATCCAAGGCAGAGGCATCGATGACACCAACCGGACACATATGCGTGTTGCCTGCTGGTTGTTGGAGAATGACAGCTTTGCATGCCCGTAGGATGCATCAGGCCACAAACACGAGTATCGACGACGAAGGCGGAAATTCATCGATGCAGTACCGAAAGGTGTACAAACCATGAAGACGGCATCGTAATTTGGGAAGACATAGTGGCATACCAGCTGCAGAACAGAGAGTAACGACGAGACCTCGGCAGCCGTTCGGCATACTCGTAGTGGCCTGAAACTAAGGTAGTAATTGTAGGACAGAACTGTTGCCTCATTATTCCCGTTTGTTATATCCTTTTTTCTGACCTGCTATCAGAATTTCTGGCAGTGGCTTAAGTGCGTAACCTAGGCTGCAACAGGAGCGCAACAAGCCTACACAAGCCCCGCGCCGATAGAACTGTGCTGCAAACGTGGTAAATAGCCGGTGGTGCGTTTATGAGGATGAAGGATGGATGCAGCCCCACGCCTACTAGCAGTAAATCCGGCACCAGTGCGGGGAGTGACAGAGCCGTACAGCGCTATCACGGTACGGCCCAGGCACTGGGGGCAGGCTGCACCCTCCACAGACGTCCCCTACACGGCACCGAGAGCTACTTTCTTCGGCCACCGGCGAGGCGGTGCTCGTGCGGGGCCGAGCGGTGCAACTGTTCGGCGGGCCCCGCGGCTCGCCCGGTCCCCTGATAGCGCCAGCGGCCCGACCCCGGCGGCCGCGACGGCGGCCCTCCGGCGCCCCGACTACTTCCAGCGCCGACCGCCAGGCGGCAGCAGCGGCGGAACCGGTTGTCCGCTGCCGGGTGGGACGCGTCCGCGGCGATTGTATCATTCAGTCTATCCTTTTAAATGCGGCAATAGCGCCCAGGCCGGCGTCGCGAACGTGAGCATGTGCTGACCGCGCCGGGCGGCGGATCGACGCGGTGACTGCGGGCCACGGCACGGCGTAGGGAGGCACAGTAGGGCGTCGGAGCGAGCTGAGCGGCGCGCTGCAGGTGAGCGGGACGGCGCGGCAGGCCCGGCGCCGGCTCGGCGCCGCCTGTCCGCTCCTGTTGGCTGACAGGTCGAACGGTCGGCGGCGGCGGCGGCCGGCGGTGTCCCGGGCTCCGCGCTGATGTCGGAGACAGACGGAGGACCCTGGTCGTTCTGTGAGCTTCCTAGGATGTCTGGTCTCCGCGGGGCTAGCTTACCCCTCAAAGCGGTTTTTTTTTACAAGGCGAGGGCGACCTGTGGAGGAGATCCGTCCAACGATCTGGTGTTCTCCAGCCGGCACGTTTGTCAGTCGCGTATAAAATCCGTCAAATAGCATCGTTGGAAAATGCTTATGCTGCCTGGCTTCAGGTCAGGTCACCCAAAATAATGGGCAACAACGTAATTATCCTGGATGTGGGATTCGGGCGTTACCTGGATGGTACTGACGTGAATGCTACAAGCCCCGGGGGGAATCCGTATGTATTGACATTGGGAAACTGACTTAAATGGATGAAGAGAAATGTTGCGGTCATGGGTCTGGCCTGGCTGCAGACGCAGGATTTACTGCATGACGAGCAATAACGATATTAGAAGCAAGGCACCAACGGGACCAAGAAATCTGCGGCTGCAGGGAGGTGGGCACGGCCTATAGCGAGCAGCGAACAAAAAGATGCTATAGTGGTTCCTATATAGGAGCAACTACGCGGATCCCATGCCACAACTCCTCTCAGCTCAGCCTCTGGCAGTCCTCCCATCTGGCCCTCACCGAGCTGCCCCCCCCCCCCCCCCCCGCCGCCTGAGGCCGATAAGCCCGGACCTGCCGCGCAGGATGCTAATGCCCGCCGACGCCTGCCGACACTGCTGGTCAGCCGGCGGCTCTGTCGACCCCCGCCATCTGACATTGATGGACGCTGATAAACGGCCGCTGATGGGACTCCAAAGACTGCGCCGAATCCGTGCTCGTGCAGCCAACGACGGGTTTCGGCCGGAGTCCGCGACAGCCGCAATGACTGGAGCAATTCCACCTGGAGAATAGTCTTCAGTGAAGACCGGAATGGCGTCGTTAAAGATCTTTGTGATGATTGGGGGGCCAGGGCGATGGTTGGGAATGACTTCATTGCGGCGGTCAGTTTCGGCTGGTCTCTGCAGCCTCGGCAGAGCGGTTGGAAATGCTGAAACACGTCCGGAGATGAATCTCATCCGCACTCAATGTGCAGTCCAACGAAAGCTGTTCTCTCTGATCTGGTCCAACCGCATGCTATCACATCTGTCATCCATAGACGCGTTAGTCCATACTGTCCTGTAAACCAGTACGTATCTAATACTACTAAGACATCAGTTGATGATTTGAGTCAAATGTATCGCAGTGATACATTGCGCCAACGCTAGAAAGCAAGAATGCCTCAATAGACCTGTTAGAGTGGCAACATAACCTTTTTGATCTGTCCACTTTGAACACTGCTAGTTTTTTCTCGATGCTCAAAGAGCATCAGACACGCGGGAAGCGGGAGCAAGTTAGGTTCCTCCATTTTTCTTTTTAATTTGGACACTGACTATGGGCATTGACTGGAAAGAAATGAACCAGAATACCTGAGTATGATAATATGCTGAAGTAAGCAAAGGCTTACGCAATTTACACAATGTAATTAATAATGATTCGTGAAAATAAAGTTACAGCTTTATTTGTTCACACAAATATGTCGCCTGATTCGGTCGTACAGATATCGAGATGGTCTTTCAATATATTTTTTTGGGGGGGACCTTGAATGGAGGCATGGTAGGGTGATTATACACCGAGGTGAGGATGAACTTGGGGATCTCTTGTACAGACATGTTTGTGAAGATAATCTCCACATCCAGAGACACCAGAAATCCAGAAGGCTGGTGGTTTTTCATGGCGTTTAGGAACTCATCAATGGACTTAAGGCAGTGTTTGGAGCACCCTTCCGTGGGGCCAACGGCATGTTGTATCGGCAAGTCGATGGCATAGCCATGAGGTCACCGCTGGGTGACTGACAACATGTTCATGAGTCACCTAGAAAACCGCATGCTACTCGACGACGGCATCAAACCATCTCTTGCCGCTACGCGGACGACATGTTTGTCGAAGTTCGGGATGAAGAACATCTGCAAGCCCTTCCAGCAGCCATGGAACAGGAGTCGCGCCTGCGCTTCACCACCGAGCTCGACATCGACAATCGCATTCACCTCCTGGACTTGGACATTCCACAAGAAAACTGAGAACTGAAAACCAAGGTGTACCGTAAGCTCACATCCCGGCCGATGTATCAGTGGTGCACGTGGCTGCCCTAAACAATACAGGACCAGTGTGATCCTTTCGTTCATCCGTATGACACTGAAGTACTGCTCCGACTGGGCCTCCATGCACCAAGGTCTGCAACACTGCAAGCAAATTCTCGTCAACAATGGCCACACCAACGCCGATGTAGTCTTAGAAGTCGAAAACCAGACCTGTCAACATCAAGACCTCCACCGAAGACAAGAGCAAAACCAGATCGTAGCTTTCTACTACAAATATCAAATGTCACCATTCTACAGAATCGACGAGAGAGCACTGCGCCAAATCACCACCACCAATGTCAAATGCACGGCGTCCAACACCAAGCTCAGGCTGACCATCTTTTACCAAAATGCCATGCTGGACAGTCTCATCATGAGAAACAACATCTCTCGGCACTCGAGCCCGCTGAAGCGTGCCAACGCAGTCGACCAGTCCCAATGCCCATACGAAGACTGCCGGCTTGGTCGCACTGGAGACTATATTGGCATGACAACTACGACCGTCACGCCGCCTCAGGATGCATCTTCACAAGAGAGCATCCAACCCACACATGCTCCGGGCACGCCACCGAAAATTGACCCGCAAGGATCTGACGGAGAACACCAAGATACTCAGACGAGTCAATGACAGAAGAAGACTTCCGAGCATCGAAGCACGAGAAGCAGCCCGCTCCAAACAAGCAACTTCGTTTGCGCATCACTCTGGAAGTGTTCCAGGTGACGGTGACATAATCAGAAGCAACTGTGACATGAGCAGAATATGAACCGATAGATCAGCTGTGTCGTAAAAATGTGTCCGCTTAATAGCGTATCTATTCAGATGCCTACTGAACGACTGTGTTTTTATCGTGATTACATGTGGTATTTCATGCTCATTTTTTAATTCAGACAGAGATGTGATGAAATTGGTTGTTTTGAAAATGGATTACGTAGATCCGGGAGGTTAAACAAATAAGTGTAATTCTATGAAAACTGAAGAATTAATATTCTCTTTACCAAAGGCAAAAGAAACCTAATACGAAACACCGAACAGGCAAGAAGGAAATTTATCAAAGCGCTTTGCGCCCTTGCATTTAATGAGACTTGCATAAATGGAAATCTTCTGCCAATATATACGGGGGGCGGATTCTCCTTACGTCCTGGTATTTATCGGAGGGGAAATGCAAGTAAAAGTGAGGATGTGATGTTTTTTTATCTTACCTACAAACCAAGGCTAGGATGGACCGCGTATCTCTGTACCTGGCCACTTTCCAAAATCGTCTGGTCGAGCTGCAGAGTTGAGGCTTGTCAGTATATAACGACGTCACAGACTATGACGTAGAACTGCGTCATGAATTCCTTGACGAGTCAAGTGGCTGGATTTCGATAGGCATCAATGTCACAGCCGGCCTGGAGCAAAGCCTGAATGCAGTAGCTCAGCCGTCTCAGAAATTTTGATATCAGAAGTCTTCCCATAATTTGTATGCATGTCATAATTTTGAAGCCCAGACCAGCTTTCCATTTGCCTAATGTATGCTATGGAGAGATTGTCTATTGTCATCGTTGTGAAGTTCTCAGGCCATGGCTTCTCGACTGTGTGTTTTTGGGGAGGCTGTCTCAACGTTGCGGCTAGTGGGACAGGCATTCATAAACCTCTTCCGGCATGATTCGCCCACGGGTTGTAAAATCAGGTTTTCTAGCTGTTTGCATTTTTCAGGACAGAGAACTTGTTTCTTTGGCTCCCAGGCAGGTTACGAGCTCCTCTCGCCCAACATTTGCTCGCTAGGCGAGTGTGGTGATTCCCTTGCAAAGTTATAGGGGTTATAAAATCAAATTTCCTACCTGTTTGCATTTAATGAGGATATTTCACGACCAAATATCCGTTACCTTGGCTCCAAGACAGGATGCGTGCCCCTCTCGCCCAGCAGTTGTTCGCTGGGCGAGTGCGGTAATTCCCCTGCGGTTTCCGTACAAATCGAAGGATTCATTGATGTCGCTGAGGTTATGTGGAGCCATGGACCTTGAGCTCACTTGGATTATTCAAGTTAAGAATGATCCTTACAAGACAGGTATATCCAGGAAATCACCAGAGGGGACAATCCAACATAACAAATGGATGTTTATTTCAGTGGAGTTTGGCTGCCCTGCTGGGTCATTACGGCTAGACCAGAAGCAATCTAGGCCTGCCTTCACATCTAATTTTTTTAGGCCCGGTTTTCTCTCGTTCTTTTGCACTAGGCCAAAGCCGCAGCCGGAGCAACAACAAAAAATCGTACTTCGTCCTTTTTGACGGAGGCATTCTTTTCATCTACCTTCCCATAAACAAGTATAAATGCATTAGGAATAGCGACCCTCTCCTTACCAATAGATCGGCTCCTGCTGCACAGTGCAGGGTCATGCAGTGTAAACCGCTGCACGTTTAATCTCAATAGAGCCATTTCGAGCAAAAAGCATGAGCCGAAACTGACTTGAGCACATTATCCAAAGCTCTCCAGGTTATAACTATAAACATAGATGCAGTAGCCTGACTCAGTTGCTATGTAATTAATAAGCCCAGCCCACCCGTCTCCAGGTAGGGAACCAGTTTTTTTAGCCCTTGCCCCAATTGGGAACAGTCTTAATATTTGAGAGGAGGGAATCTCATCTTTCCCCCGCCGTTGTTTGATCTTTTTATGTTGTAAATCAATATTCTGGAAGGGGAAAGTCCTCTTTCCTCTATTAAACATTGACCGTGTTGACAGTAAAATTGGCTGTAAAAAACTGCTTAATTTCTATGATACTATTCGTGTTTGCTATGCTGTTTATTCCCATCATCTGATTGTGTGTATGCGCGTGTGACTGTGTCACCTAGTACCTCATTATACTTTTTTATGATTTTTTAACCCGGGAATGTAATAGCCACACATTTTATTTCGCAAGAGTGGAATTCCCGGTGTCTTGCAGTACAGTACAACGGGCACTGGGTATATAGCATAACAGAATATCCAGTAAGGCTGCGATTTGGTCACCAAGGTTTCTGTGATACCAAGACTTAAGCAAGTTATTCAAAAGTCATCATTGCGATGAAATAAATGCGGAATATCTTTGAACACTAACTTATGAAAACTCTTGTGTTTCATCTGGTGTTCGTAAAGTTCTGTACCCTGTGTTTACCATGGCGAAATTTGTGTTATTCTCCCATTTAAACCACATGAAGACATCAAACAAAGTTTTAGGTTCCAGTTTATTTCAGATTTCAGCATTTTGTGACTTTTTCAGGAAATGTTTCAACACCATGCTCTACATGTTCCACAACTTTTGCACGTGTTTTGAAATGACAAGTTGAATGGCGAAATTGTGGCCTGCAGTTGTATTCTGCCTGGCCTTATCATATACTCATATATGATCATAATAGTCATTGTGTCTCAAAAGCCTGTACATGCCGAAATTCAGATGGATTTCCGCAGTTTTTCCCTGTGTCCTGTTCAGCCGCGTCTCATTTACAGCTGTTGCATGACATCATGGCCGCGGTCAGGCCAATGTGCGTTCGCAGAACGCGTCCTTGTAGCGGCTTGTATTGCTTCAGTGAATGACTTCAGAGTACATATTTGCGGTTATTTATTTTTTTCTATAAACCCTTTAGTTGTTGTCAAGACTCAGGGAAACAGAAATTATTTCAGACACACAGAAGACAGGAAAAAATATTTCTTAACAGCTGCATGGCCCACGTAGCTGGATTTGCGGTCGAATCACCAGCTGTCTGCTCCTCCGTTGCAGGTCTGTCTCACCAGAGGGTCAACATGTTCGGTCGAACGCATGACAGTTCCGACCAGACCCAGTTCACGACGTCCACCCTGAACAGCTCTGCCAGCTACGGCTTCCACGGCAGCGACGACGGCGGCAGGAGATGCATGCGTGAGTTTGGCGCCACGTGTCGGCTTCGCTGGGCCTGACGCGTCGTGGTCCCTCACGATCTCTTTTCTGTATAGTGCTGAGTCGTGTTGATCACTGAGCGTGCATACAACACGATTCTTAGGCAAAAGATCATATGGCAGATGGTCGAAAGAAGTTCGTACGCAAAAGATCATAAGAAAAAGATGGCACGAGGTAAATAAAAGATCCCGTGGTAAAAGATCCTTCGCAGAAGATCCTTTGGGACAAAAAATCTTATAGCGAAAGATCGTTCGCAAAAGATCGAATAGTAAAGGTAGTCATAAGGTAAAAATACCAGACCTAACTTAATTCTCACGACAAAGCGACTACTATGCCTAAAGCAAACCGATTACTACACCTACATCAAACTGATTACTACACCTACGGCAAACCGAGTTTTACCAATGCGATCTTTGTCCTTATGATTTTTATCCAGTACGGTCTTTATCCCATACGATCTTTTGCCATTCGATATCACACCCGGTTACCAGGCAGTACATGTCAACGTCGATATAGCATATCAAATACAATCAAAATACATTACAGTACAATACAGTCAAGATATGAGAAACACTCAAAGCAATAATAACATTTAACCTGCACTTGCGTCGGACCCAACTTGAGGGAGATACAGACAATAGTTTGACATCCCCTACCACTTCAAGATTTTCAGCATCGGTTCATGTCAGAAAACTTGGGTCTGCTTCCATGAGAGCGGTGCGCCTTGGTTTGTTTTGGCTTTGCGTTTTGTAGTACCTTGCTGCGTATGTTTTCATCATTTAACAACTTCAGCACACCACTGAATACCGTGCTCAAAACAGTTGTAGCGAATGTGGAACAACTTCGTTTTCTAAGTCGATGTCCCATGTATCAGTCTTCTCGCTGAATTTAGTCTAACTTTTCGCCATGAAGTAAGAAAAATGGTCTGAATCAAAACCTACGTACCTGTTGAACCAAGGTCTGAACCAGCATTGCTGTTTTTCGCAAGTTTTGGGTTCATAACTTCCCATTTGAGGCATATAAAGAGACCCGTCTTTCTTCTGTCATCGTCTTTCATACATTTTGATCACGTTAAGCACGGCCTCATCTACACCAGCTCTAATCAGACATGCAAATTAATCTCAGCGTTTCCCAGTAGTGCCATGATCATGTACGACAATGTAGACGTTGACGCCAAACAGCCGGGTGATCCGGTTTTATCTGATGTGACTATCTCTGTCCCGACAGTAATGCCCCGACTGTCACGACAAGCATGTCCATCCCACAAGTTCTTCGTACACTGAAGAGTTCATCGGCAGCTTAAAGCGGTCCGGTCGTCTCTTGCATAATCAGAGAAAACCATGGTTAAAACGTGGGGTCTACAAGGAAAGCGCTGCCGATGTGTTGTTTGGGGGACGCCTAATGGGCTCCGCAGGTCTTATCTGTGGACATGCCTGAGTTTCCGTGCTCACAATGTGATTTCCGCCGGCCTGCAAAGCAACACAACACAGCACTGACGTCCTGGAACACGACGGCCCCTGGTCGGCTTGAGTCGCGACTAGACGTCGACCGGACCTACGCCCGAATTTCAGCCGCCAGCGGGGATCTACATTTGTGTGTGTGTTTCACCTCTGAAACATGTAAGATGCATTAGTTATTTTACTGATGAAAGATATGTTTATAACAACTTGTTGCGTAATCTGCAGGCTACAAAGACCATCTGTATACCGGACTTGACTAACATTATAAGTAAAACGCTAGACGTCCATCATTTCCACCAATCTGGTCGCCTAAGCAAGGGACAGGCTTTCTTCCTTCAGACCCGACCTGGGTACTCCCCCGTGGTCGACCCTCCTCCGTGATCTGGCTGATGACGTCCCCCCCCAACGTTCCGGCCCTGACGCCGACACACGTGACCCGCCTGCCGAGCCGCCACCGTCGTCACGTGACCCGGCCGCAGCACCGGTGGCGCCGTCACGTGACCCGCGCCAGGCCGTGCGGCTGTCACGCCGCGTTTCACGCGCCAGTCACGGGCCCGCGCTAAGCACGTTCTAGGTCGCGGCGCGCCAGGTGAAGGGACGGATCGTTCCGGTCGGGGTGGCGGTACTGCAGCGCGCCGTCGGCCGCCGGCGACCCTGCACAATGCAGCGGCGTCGCTCGGCCCGGCCGGTCGGCCGGGGCAACCGGGGTCGACCCTGGAGACCTCTGGCGTGGCGCGCGAGCCGTGAACTTGAAAACGGCGCGTCCCGGCGGCGGCGCGCCGGCCGCTGATTGGCCGGCGGCTAATGAAGGCGCGCGGCGGCGGCGCCGCGGCCCGGAACGGCCCGAAATGGCGCGTAATGAGAGTACCGCCGCCGTATATCTGGCGGCCGGCGCCGCCGGCGGCGCCCACATGCTAATGCGTGGCCTTTTTCCTGGCGCGGCGACGCCGGAGGGTGCCGGCCGGAAAGGGCCACGCCGCCAGCGGCGGTGACCGGGCGACCCGGAGAGCGACCGCGCCTGGGCGGCTCACCGGACGCCAGTCCGCGGTCCGCGGGGCGGTCGTCGGTGCTCGCCGGCCGGCCGGCTCAGCTGCGGCTTTTTGCGGCGAAGGCGCGCCGTGCGGGCGTGCCGCGGCCGGCGGTGCCGGCCGCGCGGTCACGGCTCCGTCTGGCTCCGCGCGGCCGCGCCGCGACGCGCCGCGCCGTCCGGCGACATTCCGTCCGCGCCGAGCCACGATCTGACCGCTTCTGTCGCCGAGCCACGATCTGACCGCGTCTGTCGCCGAGCCACGATCTGACCGCGTCTGTCGCCGAGCCACGATCTGACCGCGTCTGTCGCCGAGCCACGATCTGACCGCTTCTGTCGCCGAGCCACGATCTGACCGCGTTTGTCGCCACCATCCAGTCGCCTGCGTCTGTCGCCGAGCCACGATCGACCGCGTCTGTCGCCGAGCCACGATCTGACCGCGTTTGTCGCCACCATCCAGTCGCCTGGTTCATTCGTCACTCTTGGCCGGCCGCCTGCTCGGAGCGAAGCTTTTTTTGCTGGACGCCGGCCACAGTCGCCAGTGGAAGAGATTCCCGGGACCGACCCTGTGATTAACCGGGCAGTTAAGTTGTTCATCGGCAGCCTTACTTGCTGAACGGCGACCGCGGTGGTCCCATGGAATTTCGACCACGAACTGCCGCCGCCTGAGGGGAGGGAATGTCGGACCAAAACCTCGAACTGGTGTTCTTTTGCCGTGTATCGTACGCGCATTACGTGGGCCAGACTGGTGGGATCAGGTCCAACTTTGTCGTTGGTCGGCGGCCAAGGATCGGAGCGACGTTTCCTGGACACTTCCAGCGGCGCCCCGGCCGTTGCCACACAGCCGCGACTCGCCGAGGCGTGGCCGCCAGGCGCAGTCTGGCCCGCACGCCGGCCCCTGGGACCGGCCGGCCCGACCCGGGCGCCAGATCTTGCAGGCCGTGTTGCGTGACGCGTGCAGCCGAGGCACGCCCGGGCTCAGTCCCGTCAGCACGGGCCGGCGGTGACACGTATAAGGCGGCCAGTCGGCGGGCGGCGGGCGGCGGGCGGCGCCGGGTCCCGCGGACTGGCCGCGTCGGCCGAAACCATCAGCTGTCCGTATACATTGGCTGGTGCGGCACCGTCCGGCCGCGGGACTGACCATGACGCCTGCTGGGCTGCCAGCTGGCCGCGGGACTGACCATGACGTCTGCTGGGCCGCCAGCTGGCCGCGGGACTGCCCGTGACGCCTGCTGGGCCGCCAGCTGGCCGCGGGACTGACCGTGACGCCTGCTGGGCCGCCAGCTGGCCGCGGGACTGACCGTGACGCCTGCTGGACCGCCAGCTGACCGCGGGACTGGTCGAACGGCGGCTGGCGGTGTCGCAGACAAAGTGGCCTCATTATGTGGACAATGGAGCGGCCCTGGACATACTGAGCAGGCGGGACGACGCGTCGCGATGCCGGCCTCCGCGCCTGACGGTGTCACATTGCGGCCGTCCGGCAGTTCGTAAATCCTGTCTTCGGTTGTGACATACAGGAACGTCTGCATCGGTCGTCGGTAGTGCGACCCAGCTGCCGGCTCGCCTTGGTTTGTCCTGGATGCAAAGATATGGGCAAGAGTCTAATGGGGACCATCATTCAAACACCACCACCGCCAGAGGCGATAGGTTGCACTTGAGTTAATTGCAGCATGTGCTGCGAACCATGCCTGGTCACCAGAACAGCAATACCGGTGTCAAAGAATTGCATCCTTTATCCGGATTCCATGCAAATCGCGCATTTGTCAGGCACTGCTCGCAGATTCCGAGGACGAATTGTTGTGCGGAACGCGTGATGGGAGACATTCCGTGTTGTCAGCGCCCTCCGAAGTCACCGCCGCAAACAGCAGGAAAACATGGCCGCAGCTCAGAGTGGTTGCCGGCACATCCACGCCACGGCGCGAACGCCAAGCACTGCGCTGAATCTCGCCAGCTTTACAAATGACGTCATTGGCCACGTGTTGTGGTGCCGGCGGGCTCTCAGGGTGGCGAATTACGAGGGATGTGGTCACGGGAGGGCTGCCATATTGGCTCGAGGGGTTGGCAGCGGGCGGCGCAGTTTCGTGACGAGGTGAACTGCTGGTAAGACCAAGATTCGTGACCAAGTCGTGACCGACGTCCCCTGCAGCAGCAGATGTGGTCCCCGAAGAGCATTTGTGGTCACTGATCATAGGTGCATTCAAACGCCTTCTTTATTGTTCCTCGAACTGACAGGTACCCAGAATCGGGAATATATCACACCCTTGTGTGTTCTCGGTGGCATTAGTGTGTGGCATCAGTTGGTCTGTCACGTGATAGACTGACCGCCAAACGCCTTTTTTATTGTTCCTCGAACTGACAGGTACCCAGAATCGGGAATATATCACACCCTTGTGTGTTCTCGGATCTTCAAGTCATTGGCGTCTGCCTTTTTTAACGCCTAAGCCTTAGAATGTGTGGGCTTTTAATCGTAAGTATGAAAATAAGAAACTTACTGGGTAAGTTAAGATGTCTTTTCGTGGTGTTTTTTTTTTTGATCAGTCACAATATTTATTTTCCTAGTCCATCAGCCCGGCATTTTTAAACGGAACGTGCCAACTTGAGACATGTTAGAGGCATAACCAGGACATTGTCAAGGGGAGTGCCGGAGGAACCTACCTCCCCCAGGAAACTGAAAGCTCGGATTTCAGCCTTTTTATTTCGGTACTCCGAAAGCTCCGGCTCTCGTTTTTGATGCATAAAGAAACTTAATATTTTCAGCCCCAGGGGGGTGGCCCCTTTGCCACCTTCGCTACGTGTTTTGAGATGAGATAGCTAGGTTGTAGACAGACGACTTAGAAGCGATCCTCTAATATGCAGCATGTTGCAAAACACGTCGGGGGATCAAAACGATTTCCTACGCCTACGTTTTTCCGTGCGTTTAATTTAATTTGATTTTGTTTTAAAAAATATGCCATTTTATCACCCAAACGAAGCCCTAAAAACAGACGATGGTTAGTTTGGAACATTCCACTTACACCAACAAATTGTCCTATGCACTTATGTCATGTCCGTGCCTGATGTCCGAATTCGCCTGCTTGATGGACGATAAATCTTTGGATAAATCTGTCTCCCGCGTCTTCAACAAGGACGTGCCCAGGGACTGAGGCCTCTCATTGCATGTAAACCGGTCACGACATTCTTGGAATCTGGTTGTGGGCGTTTCGCTGTTTCGCTGTTGTGGTCCAGCTCGCTTATACGTCGCCCCCAGTAGCTCCAACGGAATGCTTGATGGAGCGCCTGATTGCAGCGCGGTTAACAATGGTAATACGCCAAGTTTTACTAGACCTACCGTTGTTAATATGACTTTTCCCGCGTATCACAATAATCAAATACGAAGCGTTTTCGTTTCAAAATTGACAACCGTGCACCTGTCTGATGGTACGGAACGTCAACATCCAGCTGCACGCTAAGCATTAATTTCGACGCCATTGTTTGCCGTCGGGCCAAAAGTCATGAATATTCATTCGCCGGAAGTTGCACCGTTGGCTGGGCGTAGCCAGTACGAAGCCAGCCACCAATAAAGACCGCGAACAACCATCGCACGGCTGGCAGGCAGCCGTCATCCGCATTATCCGACAGGGAACAGCCGGCCGGCGCGCTCCGTCTATGTGTATGACCCGGTTGCGCCCATGCCCTGAGCCGGAGCGTGGCAGCTGCTTTGCCTGGGCTCGCCGTGCCCCGGCGGCGTCTGGCCAAGGCTGCAGCAGCTCCGCCGGCCGGGCAGTGGCCGCCCGGCAGCATCTAGGTCCCGTACCGCTGGGACAGTGTCCGTGTGGGGGTGTCTGAGCGGCTCGGCTCCTCACCACGCCGCTGACGACCCTATCTGTACCTTCCAGCTCTTCTGCGGGATATGAGCTACGAGGAGCTGCCGGAAGCGGACGGCTTCCGGTCGCTGCCAGACGTCTGCGACCTCGGCGGAGCGTCCTCCGAGGATGATGGCTCTGAGCTGCGTGTGCGGCCCGCCCAGGTTAGTTGCAACCGTACGGACTGGCGGAAAACTGTGTGGCATCAGTTGGTCTGTCACGTGATAGACTGACCGCCACCCTCCCAACATCGAGCCGTTCAAGCGCGCGGCACAATGACGACATCCATCTGGCTCGCTGAGTGGGACGGCATTACTCCCTGTCGGAAACAGTGCAGCAACCAGAGGTTTGCTTGCTTGGGTCACATGTTGTGCCAGTGTGAAATGCAACATAATTTGCACGACTCCACATGAAAGGTGTTATCGATAATAGAATCACGAAAAGCCGAGTTTCCCGAGTTCCTGAATTCTCGAACTTTGTAAATTCTTCGCGAATGTTAACACTTTCTCTTGTTTGGCTCACTCTGATGACCCTCCACCGAGACATGAAGGTTGTTTTCTGGGGATCCGGACAGCTGACGGCATTCGTGGCCAAAATGGTATCTCAGGGTCGCAGAATTAGAAACGAGCGAGCCAGTCTGAACCTCGTTCTAACACTGGAGCACCAGGCTCCACGATGTTTTTGGACTGAATGAGCATGTTTAAATAAGAAAGTGAGGTGGAAATATATTGCAAATGAAAATCCTCACGAAATGAATAGCTGAGATTCTGTTCAACCAGCGCACATGCTTAAAAGATTGGTGCATTTTCTGCATGTTGGAGGAAGCTGTAGACTTCTGACCAATGGTCGTCAGGTTCTGAAAAAAAAAAACAGGAATCCGGGGAGCCACATCGAATGGTGAAGGTTTCAAGGTAAACGAATGAACAGGCTCGGAGCCCGGGATTCCCTGCAGCTATCACCGGCCGTTTAGTCCCAGCTATCATTGGTAAACATGAATATCAAACACCTGGTTATTAAGCACATGTTATAGCCTTTGAACTCGTTCGTTTGTGGCTTATGATCCACAGGGAGCGGATCAAGGAATCTCCTGATGGGAGCATAGGTAAGGGACAATATTTCTGTGGATGGGGGCTTCTGCTATATTTTCGCACGTATCGAAGGAGATGTGTTAAAAAATAGTGTGACCCCCGGTGGTCCCACCACCGGGGGTGGGAATATATGGCACTGGATTTGCGCCTGGCGATCCGGCAGTTGTTGGCTGTGTGCTGCTCTTGAAACGCTAATGGGGTCAGGTTTTGCTCGGCTGACTTTGCATAGAATGGAGTCTGATTCCATCGGTACCCTCTCGTGCTAAATTTATGCCTAAAAAATGTTGTTCGTGCACGGACGAAGCTTCGTTGACATTAATGGCGCCATATTCGTTTAAGGAGACGTTTTGGCTCGGTACATGATTTATTTATGCTACTTTCTTATGTCTGCATTCTTGGCTTATTCTGTATTGCTATGGTTTTGAGCACGACTTTTCAGGTTATCTTCTTAGGTCCTGCAATTATCAAGACTACAAAGGAAAAGTAAAAAAAACTTTGTATTTAGATGCCTGCCGGTCAGTTGCGACTGCATAGGTAAATGTAACATCCAGCAAATGTCTTCGAAATGATGTTGGGTGAATAAGTAAAGACATGCATTTCGCAAGAACCATGCGGAAACCTGAATATGGATGTTGCATACTGATGGGTGCTACATATTGGTGGGAACCACATTTGATTGGATGACCGTCACTATCCAGATTCAAAAAGCAGTCCTGAACAGGGCGCGGAAACGATTTCAGGGTTGGAGGGTTTACAAAAGACTTTACGAAAAGGCTTTACAAGCCCCCTCCCCCATTTTTGTCGTCGAATTTCGGCCACTTTGTTTTCAAATTTGGCGAAAAAGGCAATTTGTTCTGTTGAAAGGCATATCATGCAAAATCGAAGAGGCTGAAAGCGAGCTTTGCACGCTTCTAGCGGATGAGATTCCAAGCACTGCGGTTGCTCGGACCAGCTCAGATCGAGGTGTTTTTGCGTGTGTCAGTGTGTGTTCCGGAACCTCTGGCGCCCGAACGCCCGAGTCGATCGCGACACAAGTAACACCGTGGGGAGGGCCGCCTCGTGACTCGGCGGACAGTGGTATCGACTTGGAAGCGATCCGTGGCGTGACACTTGCCATGCGACGCGAGCCGGACCTCTGCACAATTCATTTAATTACGGACATAGGTCAAATGACGGTTATTATTGACCGAGGACTTAATGACAACATGGGTCCCATTTGCGGTCATGTGCTTTTGTGGTCGGCACCCATGTGCGATCCACGTGGCGATCCATAGGCACATGTTTCGATTTGGATTTTGGGACTTCTGAGTGCCGGAAATAGTGGCCTAGGCGGCCCAGATTTGGGTGGGACCGTGTGCAACAGGCCGCGCGGGGCGCGCGTGTGCCCTTTTTACAACCCTGCTGACCTTATGAGTCAATTTCTGGGACGCGAACGGCGAAGTTTGCTGTGATGATGGTTTGGAAAACGAACAGGCAGCTGGGCGATCAGTTTTGAAGGATTCAGGCCGAAAAGTGCCCAAAATTAACACCCCTTCTTCATTGCCGCAAAACTACAACCGCTGGGATGCTGAAGCTTGGCGGGCATGAGCACGTCATACGAGCTAGCCGATATGTGTCCCCGTTTTGCATGTCGATTGCTTCAGCCTGGTGTGTGCGGGACGCTCGTGCTGAGATTTAGCCCTTTGTCATTAGGGCCTTTACTTTGGGAACCATTGGTGTTGGAGGCTCCAAATTTTTTGCTGGACTGCAGAGCCACAAACGCCACCCAAGACAAGCAAGATTTAGGCATCGGTGGCAAAATATTATCCATGTGAATGTGCAACTTGCTGATTTTGGGATCCTGCCATTGCGGGAAGGAACACAGCCCATTGATGCATAAAATTTTGATTTTGGCCTCAAAGCATTGCTGAAGCGCTAGGATTAGCATCTAGGAGTAGGAGTTAGGAGTTAAACAGGTTGGCGATTCACCCTCGACCCGCAGGTGAAAACCATCACGCCCGGCGAGGGCTAGCAGTCGAATGAAGGGCCAACAAAGACTACGCCTAACCGGTGCGACATGCGTCAGACGTGTTACGCTTCGGCTAATTTCACCTAGAGAAAAGTGACTGATGAGGGGTTTGGGTAGCTAACGACTAAAAACGGAGTGAACCCATTCCCTCGAAGAGGCCGGCCCGGGGTAGCAGAGCATGACTCACCGGCTGTCACGCTACTGTCGGCCGAGAGCAGGCGTCGGAGGAGCCGGAAAATCGGACACCCCGCCCAGACGTAGCCTGATGGGCTGGTAGAGGCGGCGCCGCTGTGGGCCTCTCGGCGGGTCCGCTCCGTCGCGTTCGGCCTGCCGGGCTACCTGGCACGCCGATAGCCCGGTTAGTCGCCGCGGCACGCCGATTGGCTCGAAGATGGATCATTTCTGGGCGGTAATGGGGTGCGGGCTGCCCGGAATGAGACGCCGACTGGGTCTCGGCCGAGCCCGCTGAAGCACGCCACCATGTGCCGACGTCCTGCAGCCAGCTAGGCGCCGTCTGCGGCCCGCACAGCCGCTGCTACATTCTTTGCTAGTGACCTTGTGGGCGTTTGTCGCTAAGGATATTGGATTAGGGCGTACGGTCACCGTCTGTGGTGGTAAAATGCCGGGCGACAGGCAAAACAGGGGTCTTACGACAGCAAAGCTTAAGTGGCTTGGTGTGAGTCGATCCCATTTTATCAGCAGATGGTTCTCAGGTTAAGTACTATGAAGACGCCTCACGCCACGGTTTGGCATAATCCTTTGTCCGTGATTTTGTTTTTAGTCTGTAAGACATTTCAAAGTTCCTTTGCCCGCTCAACGATCCCATGTGCTTGCTTTGTATGAAAAGTGGTTTTAAGGTACAAGGGTGCCACCGCTATTCGGAATTCGGGGGAAACGATGATCTTTTAAAACTGCTTCGGGCGGCACACATGGGTTTGACGCCAAAGTACGCCGAATTTGTGAAGACGCGTCGCCCCGTCTCCCGCCTGTCCTTGGTGACGCCCATGTTGAAGTCAGCCGGTACCTTATGCGGCGAGCGGGGTGGCGAAGAGCCCTGTCTCCCTACCATCATCTGCAGCAGGCTGCATAAGCTGTGGCATCCAGCGACGGCCCGCCGATAGCTGACGTCACCAGGGGATCGCAGCTGGCTGCTCTGACGTCATCAGGGAATCGTTGCCGGCCGCATAGTCCGGCGGCGGAGGAGAGCGGACGGGATCCGCGGTACCCTACAGCTGCTACGACCGTTGGCACCTGACGGACCTTGCGAACGTGGCGGACCGCGGAATATTGCCGGACCTGGCAGTTTTACCAGACGTGACGAGGCCTCTTCAGTTACCGGTTCCTGGAGGGCCTGGCAGGTCTTCCGGGGTTTCTGGACCAGCCGGAACAACAGGACCTGATGGGTTTGAAGGATCTGATAGGTCTACCAAGGCGGTTGAGCCCGCCGGCCCTATCAGGCCTACCACACGTGGCGTGTGTGGAGGATCAGGTGAACCTATTGGACCTGGCCGATCTACCAGACCTTTGGCATCCGACAGACTTGTCTGGACTGTCCGGCCTGGCCGAGCTGGCGGGATGGAGTTGGCGGCGTCATTCTCCGCCTGCCACCGCTCTGGCGGCCCCGGGCCGACCTGAAGCCGACCGCGGCGGGCTCGCCGGAGGGGGCCGGACGCTGCTGCCGGCGCTCCGCCGATGCCTCCGCCGCGGTAATTGGCCAGCTGGAGATGCAAACTGGCGCGGCCGGCGGCCCGCCCAGGTACTGGCCGGCGCTCGGTGGCCCGGCGGCTCGGTGGGAGCGGAGAGCTGGCGCAGTGGCGCAGGAAGCTGGGGTCGTCGAAGCTGCGGTGGTCGAGGGTGGCAGGTCGCGCCGAAGAGCCGTCCGCCTGCCGATGGCGCCTCGCCGCCGCGCGCCGACCGGCCGCCGACGCGGCGTGGCAGGGGCGGGACAATGTATGCTGATTGCGCCCCGTTGCTTGTGTCCGTGGTGCTCGCAACACCTGTTCGCGGCATGAAACAACGAGCAGGCGGCGCGCTGCAGAGGGCTCCGGCTGGGCTGTGCGGAGGAGCGGGGTGCCGTTGGCCCGCGCCTCTGGCGAGCGGGCGGATTCTTTTGTCGCCGACCAGTGGACGATATCGAGCGGTCCACGCTCGGGGCTGGCCGTTAATGCCGGCTGTTCGGCCAGACGCGGACCGAGTTCATAGCTCGGGCGTCAGTGGTCGTGCCGTTCGTTGCTGCAGAGGTGGCTGACATGCGGTGCCGGCCGCTGGTACAGAGGTGGCTGACGTGCGGTGCCGGCCGCTGGTACAGAGGTGGCTGACGTGCGGTGCCGGCCGCTGGTACAGAGGTGGCTGACGTGCGGTGCCGGCCGCTGGTACAGAGGTGGCTGACGTGCGGTGCCGGCCGCTGGTGCAGAGGTGGCTGACGTCGGTGCCGGCCGCTGGTACAGAGGTGGCTGACGTGCCTCGGGATTAGCCGTCGCGCCTGACGTCACCGCCAGGGGTTTCTCCGACTCGCGGAATGCCACGCATGCGTCAAGGCGCAGATCAAGACGCTTAAAAGGCAGGCTAAGCGACGCGGTATTCTCGTTTCAGGGATTATGTTCTTTTTCATTGTATTTGTTTGATAAATTATATCGCAATCGTTTGTCAGGGTAACATATCAGGCCAGGGTACGTACTAAGAACGGCTTGGTCGGAGCTCCCGGAACAGTGCAACAATCGGTGAACGGACTGAAACCGTATAAAAACAGTTTTCCTCCATGTCCTCTAATAGGCACGGTAGCCCACTGTATCGCACTAGATTAACGACCCAAGTTCCTGACCGTTGGTCGCCAGTCTGCTGCTCCAGTTCACCCAAACTGACTGCTCTTTACGAGCAACCGCATCATGCCCGATTCCGGCGCGCCGACCGCACACAACCGGTATCGAGACCACCACCGCCGCCGACGGTGACCTGGTCCGACGAGGAGCCGCGATTGTGCGCCGGTCACCTCCGACCACAGAGGGCCCGGGCCGAGCCCCGTGACCCGGCACCGGCCTGCAGCGGGTTCCAGCCAGCCGCGAGTGGCGTCCGAAATCGGTGGCCGGCCCGCGGTCACCGGCCGACCCGCGGTCACCGCCCCACCCGCGGCCACCGGCCGACCCGCGGCCGCCGCGGCCGTACGCTGACGAGACCGCGTGCTAGTCCGTTGCGGGTGGAGTTACCGTGAGTGCGGGAGACGACGTTTGCGTGCGCGACGGTGGAGGGACACCTCCGAGCTCTGCGGGAAGAGTGTGTTTGACCACTGTCAAGACAAGTGGGCGCGGTATGCACTTTCGCTTCACCTCCGAGCAGCAGAGCCGGCCGAACGGAGGGCACGTTTGAGCCGGGAGAGGCAGAAAAGGCGCTTGAAGCTTATTTAAAATGGAGATAAATCAATAAAGTCAGCTGCATTAATTTCAGTCGAACATGATTGTAACATAATGCCCGGGTTTCTGCGTTTCATTCGTTATCAGTAAAGCTTGTCATCGAACAATGCGGTCTTGCGAAGTGAGGACGGATTTACACGTCACAGACAGGCTGCAAACAGTTTTTGTCGTCCCTGAATACCAAAAGACAAATCACGTCTCTATCACCAGCCCTGTCTGGCCTAACCAGTGCACGGTAGCAGCGCGCAGGTGCCGGCCGCTGACCGTCGCCGGTCGCCGCATGACGGCCCCATCAGCCGCCGCGGCCGGACGCCGTTCCTGGAGCTGTTTGCTGGCGGCAGCCGTGACCAGTCCACCCCAAGGATGCCTCCTGCAATGGCTATCGGCGGCCGGCCGGGGCTGTCACGAAACGCCGCGGCCGCGCCGGCCGGCAGCGGCGCTGTCCCAGCCCAGCTGCCGGTGGCCCGGCGCGCTCGCTATTGGGCGGCAGGGGAGGGGGAGGGGGGGGGGCGTGGGAGGCCAGTCGGAGGGGTCGTGCAGACGGTGTGACAGCGGTTTTGTCTGCGGGAGTAAGCAGTTGCAGAACTCGTCTCTAAGACAGCAGAGCAGGTTTTTCGAAAACTGAGGGTGGATTGCTTTTTGTCTTATTTTTGGAAAGGACTCATTATGGAAAACAAGAAACAAGATTACAAAATGAATGAGCTTAATCTGGGCCTTGCCTTAAAAGCAGCTAGAGTTTTTGTGCATTGCAAGTGAATCCCATACAGTTTCCATCGTCACTAATCCGTCTCAGTAGGTCTTGTCAGCTCTTTAAGCAGTGGTGATTTTTGCACGTGACATCCCGGCCTGGACCAGACCCGCTCTAGAGGCTCTCAGGCGAGGATGCGGACACCGAGCGTGTCCGCCTCGGTGGCCGCGGTCCGGGTCCGAGGATGAGCCATCGTCCGGCGAGGTCGTTCCTCGGCAAGGCCGTCGGGCCCGTTGCATGTTCCCGGTCTGTGTGCGCTCTGAGTCGGCAGTGCGCAGCAGCCCGACCGGCAGGAGCGGAGCTGGCCGCGACCGCCGCAGCCGCCCTCCGGCCGAGATGTTCCATGACTTAGGACCCAGACGCGTCAAGAGATCCAGAGTTACACCGGTGCTTCGCGTTGAACTCTTAGGACTGCTTTGGACCCGCCGAGGTGCACTCTGTCACCGCCTCTGCGTCGGATAAATATCTCATACCTCATAATGGCGCAAACAAAGAAAATTCTTCGAGCGCTATCAAAACATTGAGCATGCTACGCCCATTTAGCCAAAAGGATGGCGTCGTAAATTGGCGGTGTGCTCACGCGATGGCGGGCGTCTCCAGCGGTACGGGCCGTCAGCGGCGGGCCGGCGGCCGCTGCAGGCGGCGGCCGCTGTTCGTGAGCGCGGCCAAGCCGCGCTGACCCTCAGCCGATCAAAGTGGCCGGCCGCCGACGGTCGGGAGGAGTGTCCGCCCTGCCTCCGAATCAGATTACGCCGATTTTTCGCGTTGCGGGCCGGGCTCGGGCTAGGCCGTTGGACATGAAAACCAGTGCAGAGTGTCTTACAGGCAAAAACCGCAAAACCTGCAGTTATCCGTCAAGCCGACACGAGCACTTTTCTAGATGAGAGGCGATTGGCGCTGTCCGGCGGAGCGCTCTGCTCCGGAGCCGGCCAACAGGCCCGGACGGTCTCCGTGGCGGAGGACCGCCGCTCCGGCTCGGCGCCGCCGTCCGGCCGCGGTCCCGGACCGTGCGTCGCCGCTGCCGCGTCGTCTCTGCCGCCGCCGGCCGCTGAACGGCGAAGGGGTGCGACTGCCGGCGACGTCTGCTGGTTCTGAGACCGCTCCCCGAGCTCGACCGGGCTCCAGCGGAGGAAGAGCAAACCGCTCCCCGAGCTCGACCGGGCTCCAGCGGAGGAAGAGCAAACCGCTCCCCGAGCTCGACTGGGCTCCAGCGGAGGAAAAAGCAAACCGCTCCCCGAGCTCGACCGGGCTCCAACGGAGGAAGAGCAAACCGCTCCCCGAGCTCGACCGGGCTCCAACGGAGGAAAAACAAACCGCTCCCCGAGCTCGACCGGGCTCCAACGGAGGAAAAGCAAACCGCTCCCCGAGCTCGACCGGGCTCCAGCGGAGGAAAAACTGTGTTTTTACCCTTCATCATTTTGGGAGCAGTTAATCTGCGTACCTTTTACAGTATCCTTCACTGTCATAACCGTACTGGACCTTTTAGTTTTCACCGGTCTCAGGTAACCCATTTTTCCTCTCTCTGGGTTTCCATCCTTGCACGATTAGTGTGTCAGGGGACAAGAGTGATGTGGAAGTATGCCAATGCCTTCCGTATTTTCCATGCTCGTTTAGAGTACATATTCGGTGTTCCCCAATATATCCGATGATCACGACTCGGAATTAGGGTGTTAATTACTAATTTTGCTTAAAACTGTTCAGCAGCTGCGTGATTTCACATAAGATCAACGCCCGCGGAGCTAATAAGAGCGCTGGAGGTACCATAGGTAAGGGATCCTGTTTCCAGAGATACCATAATCTCCAGCATTTTGTCAAATTGGTCAACACTCTGGAAGTTTTGTTGATGTAGGTCCCGATTAGTTTCCATGGAAAGAAATCATCTATGAGTATTCACACAGCCTTCGTGCGTTCCGTGGCTCCTACGCCTTCTCCTGGTGGCCAAGTTCAACATTTTCATCTCACTACACACCGCCTGGGATACTCCCTCTGCAGCACAGCGCTAACTGCTAACCACTCTGAACGTACCCACGGAGCCGTTTGCATAATCGGCGGCCTAAGCTTGAATGACTGTCATTGCTGGGAATATGAATAGACCATGCGATGCTACGTACTTGACTGCAGCTTGTGAAAGCTGCAATAACACACTTCTGCTTGACATACAACTCCCTGACATACAAACTGGGATGACCAGTCGACACGTGCTGCGATCGTGTGCCCCTTTCTGCTGTCGCCGGAGCCGGCGCACAGACACATCCAGTCTTCGGTCGTACTGCTTATCAGCGGTTGCACGTTGCGTGACCTTTACTGGTCCCTTTTTAGACATCAAGAACAAGAAGCACTGAAGACGGATTTCTGCCGGTGCTGACAACGTTGTGGCAGTGGTTTGTCACATCTTTTTAGCCGGATGATTTGTGATGGCTGCAGTGATTTATCATGAGTCACAGACTGTAGCTGTGGTTTTTGTGGCACACGCCAGCAACGCCGCGCTTCGTTTCGCGCCTGGTGTACCGTGTGAAAGGAAATGAACTCACACACAAAAATTTATCTGCCGTTTGAAGGGCGTCTGCAGCTGTCTGCAATGGGTGTTATTTCTCAGAGCATTTTTGCGCGCCGACATGACACCTCGACGATTACATGAGCTTCAGCGGTGTTTCCGATTTCCTCCAACTTCACGCGAGGACTGAAATCACGACAGATCTCTGAGAACCCCATCGTTTTGTCTGCAACTTTGGTGTGTTACTATGAGGACAGTGCTTTTCCACGTTCTTCCTGATTTCTCGTATCATCTGTTAGTCTTTGCTGTTCAAATGAGAAATTTAAATCTCAGAGATGACACAAGCGCCACCATTTTATTCCCAACAAACTCAATGATATATGCTTGCAGCGATAAGTTATCTTGAACTCGTAACACCTGCTCTAACACGCGCTTGCTACGAGGCCGTTGCTGGCGCATCCGTTCTCACACACTGCTGACCCTTTTGATTGTTTGACTTCTAATGCTGGATGCATAGCTGGCAATCATCAAGGCATGCGAACGGGACCGTATCGCTTCACGGCTAGCGGGCCGGACATGAACACCACCTTGTTTTCTGCACGGCCAAACGACTGACAGCGGTGCCCTGACTGCAAAGAAGCAGCGGCCATTTGCATAACCGTCCCCTATCCCACGCCTCGTCGCAGCCGTTCTGTGCAAAACCGCCAAAAGCAGGGTAGCGCAGAGACGGTGAAGGCCCGGCCCTCGGTCCGATCGGCTCGCTCGGACCAGGAACAGCTCGGCGGAGATGCAGCTTGCCGCCGCCCGCGGCCGGCCGGCCGATGGTCGCCGCAAGCCGGCACGAGCTCGTCTGGCCTTTCAAGGTCTCATGCATAAGTGAGGCGGCGGCGCCCGGCGCCCGGCGCCCGCTCCGCCTGGTCGGCCGGTGGCCGCCGCTGGGCCCGTGTGCCGCGTGCAGTCGCCACGTCGTGCTGCCCTAGTGTGCTGTGGTGCAGTCCTCGGTTTGGCCAGGCCGCGCGGGCAGAGGTGGACCGCAGCGGAAACTCGTACCCTCCCGTGAGAAAGTCTTGCTGTCGCTGTCGCTTGATCGGGAGGAGAGTTTGTCGGCACGATCACGGCTGGAGATAGAGGGCGGCTATGCTATGCGGACTGCGAATGTTTCCGCCAGGCGTGCTGTTGTCGGGAAAAGCTCCGAGACGAGATTTCGGCTCCCATTGCTCTCAATTGGCCAGACGTGGGATGCTGTAGCAAATGGCGCGACCAAAATAGCATTCTTAACGAAAAGTTTACTAGTTTATAGCCTTAAATGACTACCAGTGGACACAATAATTTGTAAAAAGCGTGCCTAGCGACGAAAACACTTTTGACATTTAGATTCCAAACTGGAAATGTATTTATTAAAACACTAAGCGTTTCCAATGTTTTGAGGTTTGCAAGAAGCTTCGACTCCAAATGGACCAATAAATATCATTTTAAAAAATCTGACAATCACATGAATCACATAAAAATCTGATAACGATGCCCAATCGCATGGGCATCGTTGTCATCATCCCTCACGGTCGCCCTCGCCGGACATAAGAATGTTCACATACGCCCTGGACGGCGGCGTTTGGTTGCCACCGCTATAACATCTCCCTCCTAATCAAGACTGAGCGACGAAAGACAACGAGCTTGTAACTGCAGCACGTTTTTCCAATTCAAATAGCCCGGATCTGACCCCTTTAGATCACCCAGTGATCTTTGAAGTCACAGGGAAAGAAAAAACTCATCATTTTCCGTCGGCGCTGTCATCATAATAATGTAGAACATGTCGGTTGGCAAGCCATGCCTTTGCAGCGACTTGGCTTTAAATTTGGTCAGTTGCTGTGGTCATGGACGAAACAAGAGGAAAGCAATCACATGTAACTATTTTATTTTTGCGGTCATATGATGATATTTGGTGTCAAATAGCATATAGTACAATGCTAAATATCACTGCCAGCCTTGGTTTTGCTGCTAGGACTGAAAATTATCCTTGATTGCTACATACTGTAAATCTTATCGTTGAGAAATATAGAAAGCATTGCCTGTACTGAAATTATCGGCAAAAATTATCCTATAACCAGTTCAAAGCCATTTCGAGGCCATATAAAGTCAGTGGCCTGACAGTTTTGTTGAAGTCAGTGACCTTGCGGTCTTATATAAAAAACTGGTTCTGTATTTCATCAAACTCATAAGAGGAAAAACAAAATGCGGTTTTGATCTAGAAAAAAAAACATTTTGTAGGCCATCGAAAATGACGTCATAACGTGGTGATCTGACATGGTCCGGTGATACTTTTTTAGGAAAAGGATGAAGAAAGTATGTAACATTAGTTATCGTTACTTTCAGACTCTTGATATGAACTGTTCGCCGGCAGTCTGCGAAACACCTGACGGCGGGCGGGAACCACACCTCTCCCGGTGACGACTTAAAGTGGAATAGGGGTCTACTCTGTTTCCATGCCTATAAAACGACACAGAATCAATTCATCTGGTTTATAGACTGAAACTTACAAAACGCTGAAGTTTAAAGTGGGAACGTGCTTATTTTCCACGGCTCCTATTTGCGAACTTCTGTTTCGCCTTTTTGTTCCAAGGGACATTTCTGCTAACATCACCGCATTAATGGTTCTGATAGTGTCTGCTAAATATGCAGTGCCTCGTTTTAGCCAGACGAAAATCCAGGCTTTGGGGTGTCTGGAAACCAAAGTACCGCAGTTGCCGTGAATTTCTGGATGCTGTAGTTCAAAAGGCGGAGCTCTTTCTAACGGCTGCATGTCATTGGACACATTGCACTAAGAATGCATCCTTCGATAATCTACACCAGTTTGTGAATCTGCATACATGGGCTTGCACTTCCATTTACTGCGATAATCGTCTTAACTTCTTCATGCACGCATGCTCCACCGTTCCTGTACAATCAGCTCGAATTGAAGTCCATTAATTTTCCCCCGTCTGCGTGTTATCGGTGCAACTTTCATAACACGACCACTTCCCGACACGTTCACCGACCTGTGCGACCGAGAGCAGGGCCGAGGTCGACATGCTCCCACCGTTGGCCGCATTTTTGACGGCCGGCGTTTTAATGTCGGCCACTGTCAGGCCAGTCATCACGATATTGCCTCGGGGCGCCTGGGCGGGACAGCCGCCCTGGCCGTTGCTTCCCATGCGCGGCGCCGCCGGCGGCGCCAGCTGACGGCCGACCAGCTGTTTGTGGCGCGCTGCGGCGAAGGCGGTGGAGCTCGTCAACGCGCCGCGGCCTCCGCTGTCGGTTCGGAACAGGGAAATGGTCATCTGCCGCCTCCTCCGCTGCTGTCGCTGCCGCTGCTTCTGCTGCTGCTGCTGCCGCTGACCGTGGAGAGAGCCGAGGAGGCGGCGGACGCCGGCGCCCGCGGTCGGGAGAGAGAGAGAGAGAGAGAGAGAGAGAGAGAGAGAGAGAGAGAGGGAGCAGGGCAAGCAACAGCCGGACAAGTGGCAGCGGTGAGGTGATAGTTGAGATGGGCCAGATGTGACGGCGTGATACGTCGCCACCTGCGGAACTCAGCGTGAGATATGGCTTGGGCCGAAGAGTAGTGGAACGAGGATGAAGTTAACTGGATAAAGAGAACAGAATGAGGACGCAGTGAAAGGACAGCAAAAGGAAAAGAAGGAAAGAAAACAGGGTGGAAAGAGGGCTGAACAGACAGCTTAGAAGGGTGAAGGCATTGAGGAAAATAAAACAACGCGAAGTAGAGAATAAAGAGACGAAGTGAAATGAAAGAAACCCTGTATAAAGGGGAAGAGGGAACTGCTGAAATATGGGATGAGGCATTAAAACAGATGTGTGGTGATCCGCTAAACTGTCAGAGAGACAGGCAGCTGAATAAACGGCACGATAAGGTCTGATGTCGTGGGGATTAATGCAACAGGATGTACTAATTCAAGCGAGAAACTTTGGAGGGAGTGGTCATAGTTTAACGTCAACCGCGTGGAGAAGCTGAGTGACTTATGCCTGAGTGGATATCTGCATGTTGTTGGTAGCGCTTTGGGAATTCCAAGTCGTCTGAGATAGGGTCGTATTTCGAACTGGCGCCTTGCAAACATGTACGAGTGCAGAATCACGTAAACAAATGTTTTGCAGCCCATCAGACAGTCGACAAGATTTGAGACTCTGACTTTATCAGAACCCATACGTTAGCGTTCTGTTACGCTGCAGAGCACCTCAGATACTCAGACGTGTTTTGCCTGATGAATGGGACACAGATCACAGCTTCATATCATACATGTTTAGTAATCAAAACAAGGCTGCACGTGTATTGAGGAACCGTGTTGATTGTCGGCACTGCCTGATACCAAGAAAGGAAACAGTCTGCTGGTGAGGTTTGACAATGAGGGTAATGAGGTTTGACGTAATTAGAAACGTACTTTCTAAAATCATGGACACCTTTAAAGATTCCTGATCACAACCACAGAATAAATCTCGCCACTACAGGGGTTTGTTGCAACCCCTGAGGTTCCTCGCAAAGTGACCCAGAAAACTCCTTTGATCTCTTTTAACGTTTGGTAGCGGAGTGTTGAATCTTTTTACATTTCTCCGGAGAAATCGAGATCTTCACAAGGCACTGTTTCATGGTATTTTTATCCAGGGTATGTCATGGAAAATCACGACACGACGACGATCGTCATCGAATAATAAACGTTTGAAGTGGTTTACGGTACTCAGTCTTACAAAATCTTATGCATGCATCCATCTTACCCATGTTGTCCTTGATGAAGAATGTGAATGTCCGAAATGAAGAATACCTAAAGGCAGTATTCCACCAAAACAAATTACATTAAAGAGGATACCAAGTGAACCAGATAACCAGCTCTCTTTTACAACATCACAGGATTCAAACATCCACTTTTTATGCAAACTTTTTCCACAAACATCCACAGCAGCTGGAAAGTACGCGGTACCATGCTAACACGACTGAGGAAAGGTAAGATTGAAGGTCTCTACGAAAAAGTGGTCCTGTTTCGTATAACAAACCATGAAATCCTCTAGGTACTTCTGTTTAGAGATGCACCGGATATTCGGTCCGACTGGATATCCGGCCGGATATTTGAGATTATCCGGTACCCGGTATCCGGATATCCGGTGATAAAGTTCGACTTTGCTTTGGATTTCGATTCGAAAAACGCTCTTAAGGTACCTAAGTTGCCATTTTCAGTTAAATCGAGGTCACTCTAGGTCACTGGCTTCAGACGGCGTTGGGTAACCTAAGATGACCCTTATATGTTATTTGACAACAGTGTTCGTTAACTGAGATACTACATTTGACTTCAGCATCTATTATTGTATACAAAAAATGCTTCTGCAGTCCCGAGAACGCATTGAAGCCGACGACCCCGCTTGACAAGGATTGGCCTAGCATGACCTGGGTCGGACTCCAGGGGTGAAATACAGTCATGTACAGATGGACTCATAATTGATTGACGAATACTATGATATCCGTTTCGTTTCATCATCATTTATTCTTTGACGTTCATTTACACTTAACTCAGAAAGTACCACTTTATGCCAAACCCGATGTGGGAGATCATCCGTTGACCTGAAACCTTAGGAAGGGATGCCAGTGGTGAGATCTCGTCACGTGCAACATGCTGTTTTTTTTCCGCAGCGCTCTAGGACGCAAGGTGTTGAAATGGCTAGGGGGATCGTACCAACCTCCCTCCCCCCTAAACGTCCGCCTTATGCAGAAGGCCCCATACCGGCAAGTGTTAAGGGCATGGCGCAGCCAAAGGTGGGCCTGGGGGCCCGGGTTTCCTCCTTAGGCCCGCATTTTTTGTGAAAAGCATTACACATCGTCTTCCCAGCAAGCGGTTTTTATATGATTTCAGTTCACGCTGGACTCCGGGCCCCTTCCTCAAGAAATCTCTAGCTGCGCCCCTGGTCAAGGGACAATATATTTCAGTGGACATACCTTAGTGTTTGTACAGAATGCTTATCAAGCCAGGTATTTGAGGTCTACCAAGGCGCTATAATGATTTTGGAACCTAAGAAAATTTTGGAACCTTTGCCCTTTGCCTTCAGTCAGAAATGGTGATCGGTGATCTACGCTATGATCGCTGTGTTCTTTAGTTATTCTTCTTTTTTTAGAATGAAATATGCGGAAACCTCGCAATAACTCTGAGTTATATGTGGGATGATTCACAAATTGTTAATATCCTTTTTTATTTAATATTTTCCGGTTTTTCAGACCTTTCTTTTCCAGCGCGGTCTTTTCCGTCTCATTTTCCAGCAGCAAATATCAAATAAAAAGTTATCCATAATATCCGGTATCCGGCCAAAAATCCGACCGGATATCTGGCACGCCGATACGGATATAGAACCAAAAGATGTAGAGCACAAGTCTGACTGCAAAAGACTGCGTTTGAGCTAAATGACGCCTCAAATGCATTAAGGATGCATATCAAGTCTGAAACCATCATATTCAGGGCCAACCTAGGTCAAACTTTTGACGCACATAAATCGGGAGTTTCTGGTCTCTGTCGTACCATCTGCCGCGTTATCAGTGATCAGAGATGACATAGCATAAGATTCTTCAGCATTGGTTCATGTAATGCCCCTTTTACATCTTGAAGTCCATACCCCATAGTCTTCCCTTCACGTAAGTCATACAGACATACGGCGGGGGGGGGGCGGCTGCATTGTTTGACCGGTATTTGGTAGGAAGTTATTTTAGCACTGGCCAAGGTTTTTATTTCTGCGGCAAAAAATGAGACGACGCGCTGTAAGAACTAGATTAAAGCATGGGTGTGGTCCTACTGTCTGTGGCAGTGCAAAGTTTGTGCACATTGAAAAAAGCAGCGTTTTTCAAAATGTCAAATGAAGTCAGCCTGGGCTAGATGGAATTAGGCCAATCTTATGACGTAAGTTCTCAGCATACATCAATCCTTCTGAAATACACATGGCTACTGACAAACATCCAAGACTGTAAATCGATGGACTGCATTCGATTGCGGGCCCCAAAATTTGGCATAAAATGTGACTTGACCCCAGGTAAAGGGTCACTTACATACTTACATATGCATACTTACATACTTGCATACTTACATATGCAAAAGATGTGAGAAACGCCAGATCGTGTATTCAAAAACCAAAAGTATCGACCTAGACTCGCAATTTCCGTGGGAACCTTAAAAAGCCCGAATGTTTATGTGACCTGAGGTCGCTGACCTCGACATTTCTGAAAAATTTTCAGTGGGAAAATTGTTGCGTATGCCGTGCTTTGTAAATGCAGCAGGATTTACGTTATTCGACACATTTGGCAAGAAGTTATGGCATTTTGCTTTTTTGGGACATGGTCTTATTTGGTCTGTTCTGGATCAGTGACCTGAGATGACCCGAAGTTGAAAAGTTGGGAAGTGTGTAAAAAGGATGTGTGAAAGCAGACTCCTAGTTTCCTGTCTCCGTGCGTTTTCGTGTTTTAGCCATTCCCGAGAAACCGGAGAATGGTGCTCATCCACCCTCCTCACCTCGGCCCGCCGAAGGCAAAAACGGCAAATTTGTGATTTATCGTGCAGCCAAAAGACCAGACTACACGTTTGCTTCTGTTTCATTTCTGTCCATCACGTCACAACTGGCAACACCTGGGGACCTTAACGACCCCCTGCAACGTCGAATGTGGCTTAACGGTAATAAATGCGAGGGTTAGGCCTTTTGCATGTATTTGTGCAGCTGATGTTTAAACAACCATCATGATTGGTATTCATCTTTGTCTCACATGTAAACTCTTTTTCCTGGAAAGCATTTCTCCTGGATTTCCTGGCCATTGTTATTTCTAAGTGTTCTGATGCTCCACATTTCTTCATTACTTATGAATGTAAGCCAGGGGCCGGTGCGTTTTTCTGGAGCAGTTGCTTTGCCTTATCTCCAGCCCTGTACACTGGTCACGAGGGTATTAACGCGGCCCAGTTATTACAAAAGAAACGCTTCTGTCTTCCCTCTCGGCCTGATCAGAAGCCATTCAGTGAGTGCCATCCTTCCAGCCTGCTGCAATCAATCATAATACCGGCTATGCGCTATCACGGAACACTAGCGTATTTCCGGCCTGTGCATCACAGCCTCGTTGTTATTGCAGTTCGACAGCCGCATCTGTCTTCCAGAGCAGCCCCGTTACACGGCCGCTGTCAAGCGCCTGTCACTCGAGCTAGCCGGAACTCGTTCACGGATATGCAGCGATGACGAGCCATGATTACAGGCCTGCCACTGACAGACGCGACCATTCGGGCTGAGCGCCCATACGCGAGTGCACGCTTCCATCTTCTCTCGGGCGGTATACGGCGCGGATTTTACAGTAACTCAGGGCCGAGCTCGGCTGCCTTCGGATCCGTTGTTTTCGGCCGAGACGTTGATTTCGGTCCTGGCCGAACGGTAGCGAGGCCTTGCGGTCGGCGCCCGGCTGCTGGCGGCGCGGAGGCGGCCGGGCAAAAACTGGCCCACGGACAAAGAATGTGTCGGTCCCGCCGCACTAGACGCTCGTAATTAGATGGCCGCGATAGGTGCACAAACAGCGGTCGGACGCTTCCGCTGGCGACCCACCTGCGGACGGCGGCGGCACCGCCCCGGTCCGGCCAGGTGATCGCACGCCGTCCGTGCCGCCCGCTCGGACGGACGAAAATTCCCAGGTGCCAATTCCGTCGCGGACTGAGAGCCGCTGGCCGAGGGCGCCGGCCGGAGCGTCGCGCTGCCGCTGCCTTGAAAGCGAGCCGCGCCGAGTGGGGGCGGCCCCGCGGACGGCCGAGTCGCGCGACGCGGCCGGTCAGGTGAACGCAGTGAACCACTGGGCGCGATGGCGGCCTGATCCGGTGGCGATGCTGCTCCTGCGATCGCTGCCGTCGCCGCGTGCCGTCTGCGTCGGCCGGCCGCCGCGCGAGGCGGACCTGTCCGCCGCGCACTCTGCCATCGCAGACGGAGACGGATTCTGTCCCCTCGTGATCGTGGAACCAGTTCAGGTGAGGCCTGTGGGCGGGAACCGCGAACTCGAGTCGAGTCGACCGTGCTCGGGACCTCTAGTCGAGTCGATCCTGTTTCGAAGCTCCTACCGGTGTGTTATCTGAGAGCTCCAGTCGAGTTTACCATGCCCCAGAGCTCGTGTCGTGGGCAGTCTTTGTTTCGACAGAGGCAGCACGGATTATATCCCCTGAGCTCGTCCGAAGGACGGCTCTTAAGTCGCCTCTTGCTGCGGTCGAGCACCGTATGCATACACTCGGCCGGAATCGCTACCAGTGTTGGATGATACCGCCTCGGGCAGTCTGCGGCCTCCCGCGCCGCGACAAGTGGCTATCTTGTACCGATCCCGTTATTGTCGGTCGTCCTGCTGGCTCTGTTTGTCGCCGACGCCGTCCCGCGGCGCTGCCGTCTTCTGCGCTGACGGACGTCCATTGGGCAATGTCTTATCTCGGCCTACGTCAGCTGTGCACGCGAGTTTTTCCCGACTACCACGTCACGTTGTGGCCTGTCGTCGGCTGTCTGGGCCACCATCAGATGCCGGCGCTGTGCGCATGCGCTGCCGTACGGCGGCAGTAGGCGAGTGGTCAATCAACTGCTCCGGCGGGTAATGATCGCATTAAGGCGCTCTAATGATCGCGTGGCCACTAGATGCGTCGTCGAGGCGTGGTCTAGCTGGCTGAACGCTCGCCCCTGGGTGGTTTAGAGCGCCTTTGGTGCGCAGTGCTGGTGCCACGCGCACGTAATGGTATTTTATTACGTCATTGTACAACGAGACCATTCATTTAGAAAGCTATTGACCTTAAATGATGTCTAGCACGCTTTGAAAGCTGGGTGCGTTGGTAGCTGGTGTTGTGCCATTAAAACGCCAGCAAAATAACAATGGTTGCAGCTGACCATTGTCGCATTTCCGTGATGGGTAATCGTGTTTAAGGCCAGCTCGGTCAGACCAACCAAAACTCAACTCTGAGCGGCCCCCGACGTCATTTATGATCAACAAGCACAGGCATCTCTTTAAGGTATGCAATGGCTTATTGAGTTCCTTGGCGCCTGAAGAGCTGGACCTGAGGGATTTGCCGAACACAAACTGAGCTTAGGGTACACAACACGATCAAATGGAAATCGGAAAATTTGAAAATAGCTAAGTACTGATATTCTTGCAAAACACTGACGGTATTGTTTCTTGAAATCTGCAGATGACGCTTGCCTTTTACTTTCCACCCTTCATGTTTTTGGACTAAGACCGGTATTGTGTACGACTGTAGAATGTTTCCAGGATTTCAACGGTTTGCTTTTCATCGTTTCATCGTGAAGTAATAACCTGGCCGCTCATCGGTTTGCTTTTCATCGTTTCGTCGTGAAGTAATAACCTGGCCGCTCTCTCTCTCTCTCTCTCTCTCTCTCTCTCTCTCTCTCTCTCTCTCTCTCTCTCTCTCTCTCTCTCTCTCTCTCTCTCTCTCTCTCTCTCTCTCTCTCTCTCTCTCTCTCTCTCTCTCTCTCTCTCTCTCTCTCTCTCTCTCTCTGTAGATGACATATTTACCCACGAAGGTCCTTGTGTGTGTGCCTGTTGGGGTCGTCCCATATCAAGTGACGCTCGCTCTCCCCTCTCTCTTTCTTCCTTTTCTCTGTTCTCCCTTTCCCTTTCTTCATCTCCCTTCCTCTTTTCTCGACCTTTTTCTCCCTCTCCTTACCTCTCTCTCCTCCGTTTCCTCTCTCGCTCTCATCTCTCCCCCTTGCCCCCCTTTCTATCCCTTGACTTCAAAATTTTCTTTCTCGTTTTTCCCCGCCGTTCCTCGTTCCCTTCGGTATCCTCGTTCCCCATGAGGATACCGAAGACTTCCTTGGGCCATAATCACAGTATTAGAAACATTTGGCATAGGTCGTTTGTCATGACCTTCCTGGTCATTCCTTCTGAAATTATTCAAATCCACACACAAAAACATGGCTCCCGCCTTGCTGCATGCATTGAAGAACAGGTTTCATGCTCTGAGCGCGTGACTGCGGCTGGCATTATCAAAGATGTGGCTAGCGATATGCAATCACAGTCGGCCTGGTCAGTAGGAACACGAAAAACCTGGTCGTGGAATACCAAGTTTGAGCTTGGCTTTAGACCGTGCATTTGCTTTATCGTCGGTTTTTAGGGCTGCCGCGGTCGGTGTTGACGAGTGTGTCAGGAAACCTGCACCGTGTGTACTGACCTATTTTTCTTTCATGCTTCTTTACTGCTCTGTTTTTTTGGCTGATTGGTACACACTTTTAAATTGATGGTGATTTCACGGAAAATGCAACCTGACCTTAAGGAAAAACGATAATGAAGTGCTGTAGGAGGTAGGATTAGGTGCTGTTCACGCATTTACATGAGAAAATATCAAATACACTATCATATCGTTGGCACACGACAACTTTAGAGGAAGCAAGAGAGCTGCTGTAACATCAGACACGTCCCATGTTTGTATTCTGTCTCCTTTGTTTAGTTCGTTTAGTTAACGATAGTTTTGACACTCATACTGTGGATGAATCTAACTATCAAAGCACGTGCGCATAAGTGAATGGTCATACCTTGAATTATCGGATATATCATGTCGGATTTACGGATACATTGGCATTGCCTTCTATGCATGTCGGATGTATAATGAAGTCATTTCTTCGATGGTAATAAGGGATTTGAAGTTCAACAATCACCACTAGAGAAGTCAATATCAGATAGTCTCCCAGTATCGGGATATCGTGAATATAATACCCTTAATTCCGACATCCCAGGTTTAAAGTGGAACTATGGCAAGCTTTAAGTTTATTTCTAGCCGCGCCAGACGGTGCCTATGTTATGCAACAAAAAAACTAATTATAGACTGACAGCCGCACGTCCTCTGCGATTTCTCGTCTTAGCGACATAAAATTGTGACGAAAAAGCCACTGATCGAGGCATCTCGATACAAGCGCAAGATAACGGATGTAACCCGTAAAGGTTTGTTGCTAGAAGTGTCATTGTGAGTACGGTACCAGTAAGGTAAGGTAGGTCGTTCAGTACCTGAATAAAATGAATTGTTTTGCTCACTGCCATATTAATAGCACCATAATGTTAAATTCTCACCTCGATATTTCGTTAGGTATACATGTGGTGCAGGATAACCTATATCACCAGAAACTTTCGCCATTGTATTTATGCGTAAGCGCTTTCTTACCAAATGATAATGTATACACTTGACAAACGTAATTAACCCACAAATGAAACCACGGTAAGTAAACTGAGGAAGGACTGCATTCAGCACACAGAAAAAAGTTGGCACCAATGACTTTGATTTGCAGAGTGGCCTATAATAGCACCCGTGAAACACGGGTTCGTGGAGTATGCGGCACCAAACCAGCTCGCTGTTAATTCTCCCGTGTTGTTATCGGAAATCTTGGGTTACATCCTGCCTTTTTAACACGACTCTGACGCCAGCAAGACCCTTATGACACTGCGATTATACGGTGAAAAACTGCCAGCTTTCTGCCACATACTGAAGACTCTCTCGAGACACTATTCAGATACTGCAGTGCTTACGTCTAACACTCTTGGAATTTACCGTGACACCGGAAGAATTCTACAAAAACGCCTCACATATCTCGCAGCATTCCTCCACTATGCCCTTGGAGTTCATCCTGAACTCTTCCGTGCCTCCGTCAATACGCTTATTTGATTCCACTGGAACGTACGCTACTCAACGGTGTTTTATGCTGCCAAGAAGACAACCCATTTTCGTTGGTTTTATTGCGGAATGTGAACTTAACTTCTCTTAATGCTAATTTACTCTAGCAACGTAACCCAAGCAGTCTAATATCGACAGTTCTCGTTGGTTTCACAGCGCTGTTCTACGGCGGACACGATCTATAATCTTTTTAGCCATTGTGCTTGTCTCAACAGTTAACCCTATTTCCGGCAGGGGGGGGGGCGGATCCGCCCCCCCTCGGGTTTTTTGCTTGCCAATTCCAGGCTTTTTAGCGCAGCTTCACGAAACTTGGTGACTTTTCCTAGCTATTCTTTCTACGTGCTGTGGCAAAATTTCAAAATTCCATTTTGCTCAGGGGCGGAGCCAGGCAACGTTTTTGGGAGGCATCTCATGCCATTTTTGGCCACGTTGAGGGCAAAAGGAAAATGTCTGCCAAAAACAGAGTTTTAAAGCTAGAACTTAAAACTTTGTATGGATGTATAGCTAAATAGTTGGAAATGTGCAAATACAATTTTGTTTATCTGAGGTCATTTTACAAGGTCAGGTCAAGGTCAAAAGTCAAAATTTGTTTTTTTGCAATAATTTCGGCGCCGTTTTTTTCAAATGCCAAACCCAGAATATATATGACGTAAAAGGGTGCCTTCTACTTGTGCACCAAGTTTCAGCTTGATATCAGGTCGGGTCACGGAGCTATGACCTAAAATGTCCGTGCGCGTACCCTATATCGCAGCAGCCGTAAAATGAAATTTTTGAAATAGAGTGAATTCAAATGATTGAAAACGTTTACAGATAATATTAAATGCACACGAGATCATGTCAAGTGACCCCAAGGTCACTGGAGCTCATTTAAGGTCAAAGGTCACAAGTTGATCTGAGAAACGTGTGACCATGACAGTTTCCCTTTTTTCATGTCCCTGGCACCGCCTGTGCTAACATTATACAAACACTGTAATGCGATTTGTACTTCTCTAGTATAACATGACTAGCAGAAGCCAAAAAAGGGTGTTTGCGTCTTTTGTTCATTCAGTTGTTAGAGAACTAATCCTCCTATTTTTGAAACGCTGTGAACGCCCATGAATTTTCTCAAAATTTCAGATTTGCGGACCCATGGTAAAAGCCCTATCCATAATCTCTCGATTGATGCCAGTTTCATCGAAATCGGTCCATAAACAACGGAGTTATAAGAAGTCTAAAAGTACCCCCCATTTTAACATTTTTGCCTCCCTGTATCCGCAAATTTCAAAATTTTGGAAATTTCTTTTGATAAAAATGAAGTTCACGTCACGGCAAATCGATTGCCGTTTGTTGCGATGAAATCGGACGGGTAGTTCTCGAGATCTCAGGGGGGGGCCGAATCCGCCCCCCCTGCCGGGAATCGACCATACCGTCTAGCCCTCCGGGAATAGGGTTAAGGCAAGGACGTGCCTAGTCAGGCAGAGACCAACATTCCTTACCGGGCCGAACCTGTGACTAAAGAGATAGAGCGTCGCCGCCCACAGCAGCAGCGCCTCGTCATCGCCATCCCATGTGGCGATGGTGATCCCTTCGACGTACAAGGTCCACTGCACGACAGACGCTCAGTTTGTGGCACTGCTGATGAAGATGCGGTCGCCACAATCAAGGAGCCACTACCTCGTTTTTGCGGTGCGGCCTAAATACAAACTCTGCCAGACATGGTTCTACTTGATGCATCACGCTAAATCTTACCCGGTCATCCAGTCAGAGGCCAATTACTCTATCGGCCGGGCACACTGGAAACGATAAAGCACATTGGTCTTATGAGGAAAGTTTCGAGACTGGCACCCAGCTCGTTCCCGTACACCAATATTGTTAACCCGGCTCCGTGCGCGAGGTGTCAAATGGGAGACCACCTTCGGTTTTTTCTTAAATAACTTCTGAACGGTTAAGTATAGTCCAACCAAACTCTCAGCAGCTCTTCATCAACTAATTTTACATATTTTGACATCAAAACTAAATCCATGCTAGTTCAGGCCATGGAGATATGACGTCACAAGTGAATCTTGGCGTGCATGTGCTCACCTCTTCGGGCGGTGGCGCGAAAATGCTGCCTTGTTTTAATGATATTCGCCAATATAATGCATAGGTTATTTGGATTTTTATAGGGGACGATCTTCAAAAGAATATAAAACCACCACATGTCAACATCAGAGGTCATGCTACGTCACATGCATGATGAAAATTGGTCTGTTTTGCATTGTGGGTAATAGCATTGGTTGCCGCTGACCTTCCCGCATCGTTCAAGCCACACAAGGGAATCTATATATGCCTCTTAGCAAGGTTCACCAAATGTAACGTGAGGCCATGTCTGGTCACGTCATAGATAGATGTCAAAATAAAATGAACATCATTGTCTGTGGAAGGTCCTTTAATGACAGCAGAGAGCAATTATGATACTTAGTCAGAAAAGGGGAAAATGACTATTTGTCCTGACTTGGCTTGACCTTGACCCTGTAAAGAGCACAGAGAGCAGATTGATCACGAAAAGTCATTTCGGCTCTATACTTGACACAGTTAAGAATCCCAGCGAGTAATTATTGCTCTTTATCAGGAAGGATAATGTAACCGTATCTGACCTATCCTAGATCGACCTTGACCGGCCGACCGGGCCGTTACTTAATTTGACCTTGTGACCTAGGCTGATTTTGGCCACTTTTCCAGTGATAGGAATTGTCGCCCAAAGTTTCAGCTGCAGGGTATTTCACAAGACCCACCAGTCTTGGTGGGCAACCCCTCGGAACCATCCTCCGTCTTACTTTATTTTATTTTTTGCTACTTACGATAGATGGCTTGCATTACGCGTGTCAACCTTTCGGCGCCTATTCCTCAGTTTGACATCGCGTGGTGTCAAAAAGTGCTTGATACACCGAACGTCGTCGTACTTTTGTCAGAAAACGTCCAATGATGACGGTCCGTTCGGCGCAACCGCGGTGCAGCTTAACCCTATAGTTGAGTCTTAGTCATATAGTCAAGTCAGCCCTATAGTCATAAAGTCAAGACGCATTCCTGTATGGGGGGGGACTTATTCCTTCCCCCTCGAGATCTGGAGGACTACCCGTCCGATTTCATCGAAAGGAACGGCAATGGATTCGCCATGACGCAAAATACATTTTTACGAAACGAAGTTTTGGAAATCTTGTAAGGGGTGGGTACGGGGACAGGGGGGGGGGCAGAAAGTTGCAAGGAGGGGTGCTTTTTTACTCTTTATAATTCCATTGTTTGTTTACTGATTTTGCTCCAGTTGGCATCAATCAAGAGCTAATCAATGGAACTTATCCTTTGGCCTATAAGTTAAGACTTTGGATAATATCCATAGATGCTTACAGGGCTTGTAAAACGAATCAGTGCGTTCCTGGAAACTGAATTAAGATAAATATTTAAAATACTTTCCTGGCTTTTACTAGTCATTTATACTTAAGAAATGCAAATCGCATTACACTGTTTGTATAATGTTGGCAAAGGCGGCGCCAGGGGCTTGAAAAAGGGGAAACTGTCATGATCGCATGTTTATTAGGTCAGTGTACCACCTTTGACTTCAGATGACCTTAAATGACCTTAAAGTCGCAAAGATTGACCTTGGGCTTATTTTAAAGTGCTTGAAACAATTCCAATGATTTCATTTAACAATACTTCTAAAAACCCTGTTCATGACCGTCATGATGTAGGGTATGCGTGCGGACATTACAGGTCGCAATTCGAGGAACCGACATGATATTGACGCTGACACTTGAAATACAGTTAGAGGTCACTGTGCTTATTCATATACGTCCCGGATTTGTCATAAAAGTGACAAACATGCTCACATGAAACTAAATTTTGACGTGTAACCTTGATTTTATCTTTTGATGTGGTCTCAGGCCAACAATAATATTTTCACTTGTTTACATAGTTATTTGCCTACACACTCATCAAAAGTTTCAAGTTTTATGTTAAAAACTCTATTTTTGGCAGCCATTTTTCTTTTACCTTCAAAAGTGCCAAAAATGGCCTGAGATGCCTCCCAAAAACTTAACATGGCTGCGCCCGTGGAAAAAAATATGGAAACGTAGAACAAATGGATATGAAAGGTGACCAAGTTTCGCGAAGCTTATAAAAAAGGATGGAAATGGCGAGCAAAACAGAGGGGAACATCTGATGCCCCCTTAGACGGAAATATGGTTATTAAAAAAAAAAAACAGGGAAAGTCAGAGGATGGCCGAATAGGCGACCACTACCGGCGACCGCCGTCCAACTTCACCACCGGTCTGAGCCTGCGGGAGAGCAGTGGGCTGTTGCCACCCGGCGGGGCCTGGACGTCTGGGCCTGTGACGTCACTGGCTGTGTTCGCCGGAGCCGGGCCGGCCGCCGCCGGGCGAGCCACTCTCAGTGGCCCGGCTAATACGGCTCTGGCGGGTGCGGGCCGCGTCCGGGCCGGCGCCGCGCCGGGAATGTGCCAGCTGGCCGGGGGCCGACCACAGGCGATCGGCCGGCTGCGGCTGACCTCGCTCGTGCCCTCCGGCGGGGCCGCGGGTCAGGCGCGGTGCGGCGCCAGCCTTCCAAGAGATGGATGTGGTCAGACGGTTATATCAGTATCCTTATAGACAGAAGGCTCCCTCGATGCGTGTGTTATTCTGAGGTGGAAAAACGGCTGGTTTTCCAAACATAACGTGAATGAGCGAGCTTGTAGCACGGTAATTTTTCCTTGCAGTGCCAGCCAGACACTCAGTAGGGTGACGGATCTCCCCTGACGTTGGTGTTAGGTGAAAAAAGAAAAAATATATGTGCATATAAAAGTGACAAAGACAATATGGCCTCTTTCCTGATTTTTAAAGGGAATCTTTAGCTTCCTGGCCTACATGCAAAACAGACACTTTGATATACGGAACGAAAAAAAAACGTACATGTTTAGTTCAGAACAAGCACTGTGGTACGCTGGCGTGAGTGTGCCATGCAACTTTTGATCCGTTTATACGAACATTCTTCCATGAGATATCTTATGCAACACCCGACTCGGATGAGGTTCTCGCGGAAGGTTCATAATGCGATGCAAACGTTCTAGGTATTTGATTTACCCGTGCTCAGCCATGCGATGATACACTTATATACACTGAAAAGGTTGCGCTGTGGGACTTCCGGATCTTGCAAAGCTGTGATATCGCAGGTAAACAATATGGTATTTGCTGTCGGTGCCAAACCATTTCGTTAAATAAACATTCTCTGTACGTTTCTTTGCGTTTCGTAGGTTTTATCAGCGTTCTAAAACACAAAACATCTTAGGATCGTGCTGCCTTTTTAGCAGATGTAATCACGTTGCACGTCTCACAATAGTTCATTGTTTTAACTTCAGTGGCACGTTTGACTGAAGGATCTGGAGCAGCGCCAGATTATTGTTCTCACACAATAATGCGACGGTACGCTGCTGAGCGAGGAAAAACAAAAGGACCCATTTTTAGGAAAAAGGGCCCTTTAGGGAGCCAGAGAGCAGTAGCTGCAACAGTGGCGTCTGCCTTGACTACGATACTGTATACATGCCGCTTGTTTTTTTATATCGAGCCTTGGTCATACGAAACATTTCGGGTGACGGACATATTGCTGAAGCGTCATTGTTGCAAATTTTCGGTTTTTAACGAAAAAAAAACAGCATGTCGGCTGTCATCGGTCAGCTTTCTGGTAGCAAACCCAGATCTGAAAGGGAAAGCCCAGCAGCCGTTGTTAGGAAATGTTTTCCCGTACTGCAGAACGGATACAGTTGGGCCCTGAGTTGAATCACGGCATTTCGCAGATATATTAAAACATGTGCAGCCAAGTGTAATGGCGGCCAGCATTGCGAAGGCCTGTGGTAACACCAAAGTTTCTGCACGACAATGTTGTAAACTAAGCATTTGCCAGAACTGTCCTGCAAACTCCGAAAGGAACCTCCTTTACTTTACATGAACGTTCAGGCATTACCTGATGCTACTGTAAGTATAACTCTATCACGCATAGCATGTCTTTTTACGTACACACGTTTGTCATGGTTGCCATAACAGCGCTGCTGTGAACCATAAAAGATAAATGGCTGCTATTGCAAGAGTATTTTGCAAAAATGCGGTCATGACGTCTTCCCGTTTGTGTACTTCCTTTATTTTGGAAATGCGTCTGCTCTGACACGTCGACTTACCCTTAGTGGCTCGTTTTCCTCAGTCATTTAGTGAATTTTATTCCTGCGGTTGCTCTAGGGTCAGATCATGATCTGTGTAGTAGCTGTGGATGTAAAACGCTGCACCTCTTGCCACAGATGAAAACAAAATTGCAATAAGTAGATAAATCAGCTTTTTTATCCCATATTCTTTGTGCGGCCAGGTCATTTACATAAAACCGTGTTTCTAAGATGTAGGCTAGGTAACATATACTGGCACTACTATTTTTGTTACCACTGAATACGCAAGTGAACCTGTTTGGTCCATCATAATGAGTCATATTGAAATGCGCATTTGTTTTTGCTTCCATTTAAGGTGAATTCCGACTGAACTGAAGCTGTTATTTGCCCTCATTGAATACGAATGCCGCGGAGAGGGGAGAACCGGAATCGCTGATGGCAAAATGCCAAATACAAGGCCGGTATTTCAATGTTCATTGCGTCCCATTGTGGTCTGTGCAATGCGCTATTTGGTCATACGTAATTTGAAATAACTGTTCCGAGCTCTGACCTGCGCGCTAGTCACTATCTTTAAACGGCATAACTAGTGAGGTCAAAGGGGTCACGCTCCGTTTTAAGAGACACTTTAATTATCCTTTTCACACGCTAGTGCCGTGATCCAGAGCACAGCCTTGTTCCGGCGACCATTTTGAATGAGTCCTTGTTAATGTGTTATGTGGTCGTGGGGTTGTCTCTCGGGTCGGAGATCGAATGTTCAGGTGCACATTGGGTGCTGGAATTTTGCCGACATTAAAACATCAAAAGGTTCCCTGTTCACAGAGTATTCGGGGGTCGCGCGATCGCATTCAGACGGGAGCTGCGTGCCTGTGCTCGTCTTCAGATTGGACGATTCCGGCACCGTTCATGCCTTGTTGCCACTTCCGGCCGGAATTGGGCCGACTTTTGTGGGGCCTCTCAGCCTGTCGGACCGACCTGGTTCCCCATGAGCGCGGACCGGAGCGCCAGTGGTCGCTCTGCCGCCCGTTTAGCCGGCATCTCGAGCGGCCGGCAACAGACGTTTCTTGATGGCGTCAAATAACCTACCGTAAATTCTTCAGGTCGGAGCCGGCACTGCAGCCTTTGCCAATGTCAGCGACCGTTTGCAGTAGCGGATTTTACGGTGGATGGGGTCGGATGCGACTGCCATCTAGCGCCGGTTGTGGAAGTCTGTGGTTGGTGATTTCTGCATCGGAGGTGCAGTGGAAAGTCTAGTGTTTTCACACATGTTGAACGCTCACTAGACACATGTAGTAAAAAAACTTTTGTTAATGAGATAGCACTGTTGATGATCATGAATTGCAAATTCCTACAGCAAACTTTTCATGAGTGTATTTCCTTTCGAGGCATTATGACAGTGGACATCGGAACAGTTTTGCTCATTTTAGGTAACAATAACGCGTTTTGACATGAAGTTCTCAGAAGCGTAGAAGAGACAACTGCCTGCGGTGCATCATTGCAATTCGCCCATAGGGAAATCCAGGCCTCAAGTAATATGTGACGTAACGTTTCCCTGGAGAGCGGAGGAGGTAACCTATATAGCCACGGATTCTGGCTTTCATGGGAGGGGCACTAGGTTTGGGGACATCACAGCCCAGCCCGTCGCGTCGGAAGTCTTTGATATCAGAAGACATGATCTTACCGACCGCAGGAGCTTCCATCGGTCTTTGCATGGGATCCACAAATGTGCCGGAAGCCACGGGTGAGGTGGCGATATGGCTGCCCATGACGATTTCAAAAGAGGCATCAGAAAAGGTACAAAGAACACTTAGTAAGATGTTTCGATTACCAGTGATAAAGGATGCCCGAAATAGAGATAGCAGGTATCATTTAAGGTTTTCATGGCGATTAAGGGGATGTGTATCCCTGTGCCCTCCGGTGGCGATGCCCTTACATCGAGGCCGGGACTTAAATTTGGCTCGATACTTTTGGTATGGAGCTTTCCATGCCATTGGAAATTATTGGTAGGGAATTTCATACCAATGTTCTGACCAGTTCATGTGTTTTCTTGCTTTATGAAATAAATCACTTGATTCGTTATCAGTGTAACATTTTAGGACTTGATGAATTTATTTCTCCATGACGAAATGTCCCTATTCTACACCCACGAGTCGAGGACCTTGGGAGCGGTCAACCGTTTGCTTTCTGGGGGAGTGGCGGCTGGTGGTCTCACAGACACCTGACGCATAGCGCAAGCGTAGCGCCAAAGTATAGCATGTACGGCTGTCTGTGTTATAAACGTTGCTAACTGTTAAACCGTAAATGGTATCCGACCCTTTTCAGAGCGACGTAAAAAAGCAACGAAATGTGACATGACACACCACTTTCTTTGTTTTGTCTGTTGTCTGGGAAGAAATGTGGAGGAAACTGGACGTCCATTTGAATCCACCCGTCACAGACAATCAGAATACGCTCGCGGCCAGCGCCCCAGGCGGAAAGTTCTCTTCCGTTTCAAGGACGGATAAATGATCGTCACTGCCAGGGGTATACAGTCAAGGTTAAATCATTTATGCACAGTTCCAAAACATATATCTAACATTAGGGTGGTCCGAAATACACGAAGCTGTTCAAATACAACGTGTTTGAATACAACGGGGACCGTGTTTTTCTTTTCGCGCTTTGTAAGAGCTTTCCAAAATGGTGCAGCGCGACATGTTTTGAGCAACTGTCACCTTGCTGTACATCGATGGAAATTCTGCTTTATTTGTTAGTTTCCGCCGGCGCCAGTTGTCGCGCGCGCGCTTGTAACGCCATGCTCTTATTGCCTGTTATGCGCAGATATTAGGTTTGGCTGTTTTGAGGTCGCCGCTGTGACTCACGCCACCACCACTAGACAGGGAGTCGCCAACGGAGCAGGGGGGCGGTGATAATTCGCTTCTCAGCTGAAGACCGCGCGGAACGGGGCCGTTCATTATGACCGCAGTCACATCTACAGGGTTGTACTGAGGTTGGAAATCGACAAAGGTTTTATTGTTATTGACAAACAGTACAACTGTACCCTTTTAATCGATTATCGATATATTGATACATGATAAAGTCGGGCTTTATTATAGATTTTACATCATACCTAAAGGGACGGGCATATCGTGGAAAGGGTGGAGCGGGGGAATGTGGAGAACTCATAAACTCATAATATAATTACATCCTTTCAATCAGCTGGATTCATAACACACGTCAGAAGCCTTCTAATGCTGATTTAAGTAAAAGGAGTGCGAGGTTCCATGGTTTATTTGAAGTGCACTTTCAAGAAACATATACACGGTTATTCCAACTTTAGTCATCACCGACGCTCCGTCAGTAATAGCAGAAACTATGTCGCTATCCATGAACAGTCTGAACTTCAACAGAATTCTTCATGACTGCCATAGCCGTTTTGGCGACCATGCTACCCACGATTCTTACTATACCCAAATTCCATTCTTGGTGTTGCCCGTGGATATGAGTGTTCATATATGGTCTGTTCCTCTGATTAATGTACTTTATGTATTTATTAGTGTACATCAATGGACAAGGAAATCCGCTTACCAGGCCTCAGCTTCTCTTTCAACTCCTTGGTAACGTCTTCTTTCACCTCAGCGGCATATCTGAACACAAACTGGGTCACTCCTTTTGGTTTTTAGATATAACGAAACCTTGGTCTGCTACGCCAGACCGAGTTCAGGAGCTGCCTGTAACAGGGTTGAAACCAAAGCCGTCTAAAGTCGCGAGTTTTGCCAGAATTTCCCCTAACTTCTCTTTCCTTAAGAACGCTTTTGTCTTTGGCTGGCTGCAACTTGTCTCCGCCTTCTTGGAACCTGGCCCATATGTGTCTTTATCACAGATCTGAACCTTATGTTTGCTCCGCAAATGACAACGGAGTCCCGTAGTAGTGTTTTAGCAATTGGTCATTATCTTGTAAATTTTGATGAGTGATGCAGACACAGACGGGCCAAGTTCCAAGAAAGCGAAGACAAGTAGCATCCAGCCAAAGACACAACCATTCCTGAGGAAAGAAAAGTTGGGGAAAATTCTGGCAAAACTCATGGGTTTAGACGGCAACAGTTCTTTCATTCAGTGTACCGTATCAGCCCTAGATTTTGTTATGTCTGAGGATCATAAAACCGACCCAGCTGATATTGAAATATGCTGCTAAAATGCCTGCGCGGCCAAAGGGGGCACTGGGGGCCCACCCCCTTTTGTCCCACATTTCTTATGAAAACCATTGCACATCGTCTTCCCTGCAGGCGGTTTTCGTATTATTTCAGTTAACACTGAGCTCCCCTTAAGAAAATCCTGGCTGCGCCCCTGTGCTAAAATGAAGGAAGGTGTTACCAAAGAGTTTAAAGAGAAGGTAAGGACCGGCAAGCACAAGAATTTCTAAGGGCAAGGTTTCCTTGGCCATTGATGAGTACTCAGAGGAAGAGGAAGGATATGTCAGAGGAAGAGACGATATGTGAACTTTCATGTTCACGAACAAAACCAAGAGTGTAACTTGGGTATGGTAAAAATTGTAGGAAACGTGGATGCAAAAACAGCTGTGATAATTCTGTTGGAGTTCAAACCGTTCACAGATAGTGACATAGTTTCTGTGACACCGATGGAGCGTCGGTGATGACGAAATATGGAAAACTCCGGTCTATGTTTCTTGAAAGTCCACTTCAGATAAAGTATGGAACCTGATATTCTACTTTTATTATATGGAGACATGTTCATTGCTTGTCTCCATGCCCTTTTTTATGATATGGAGACATGCTTATGAAAGACATGCTTTAGTTGAATATCATTGGAATGTATGGTATTCAAATAAAGCATGGAGCCTCATATCCTTTTTTGGTTAAAATAACATTAGTATCTATCTGACATGTCTTCTGAGTCCAGATGATTGAAAGAATGCAATGATTTCATGAGTTTCTGAGTCCTCCACGTATCCTTGCTTTATCCCGCCTCCTTTCCCCGCCATCCCCACCCATATCGATCAATTTATCCATTATCGATTGATAGGGTAACATTCTGTCGTTTACCGATAAAAATGAAAACCTTTGTCTATTTCCAACCTCAGTACAGCCCTGTAGATGCGACTGCGGTGATAGAGAACGGCCCCGTTCCGCGCGGTCTACAGCTGAGAGGCGAGTTATCACCGCCCTTCTATCCCGTCGACGACTGTAGGTCAAGTGCTGATGGCGCGAGTCATAGCAGCCACCTCCTGGCAGCTAAACTTAACACCTGCGCACAACAGCCAGTCAGAGCATGGCGTTGCAAGCGCACTCGCGCGCGAAAACGTGCTACCAGCAGGAACTTAAAAATACAGTAGAATTGCAGTCGATTTGCGACAAGGTGAAAGCTGCTCAAAATATGCCTTGCCGCGTCATTTTGGAAAACTTTTACAAATAGCAATGGAAAAACCCGGTTCCGGTTGTATTGGAGCAATTCCGTCCGTTTCAGACTACTGTAATCTAACATGTTAAATCAATACGAAATGTAAATGCGTAATATTTTAATCAATACTTGTCATGCAAACACATTGATTTATCCACCTCTGATGCCAGTCGCGCAGTCGAGCACCTTAAGTCGGCGAGCCCGACGGTGGCGCCGTGACGGCGGCGGCCAGAGACAATACTACGTCTCGCCTCGCTGGGGTTCTGTTAGTTGCTCTGGCGGCCGCCGACATACAGTTTCGCGGACGCTCATCGCGGGCGCTGTGTTGCGTCAGATTCTGGCGTTGGCTGAGGTGGGAGAGCTGGTTGCCTCTGCTGCCGCTTTGCGTCATATGGTTGCGGGGGCAGGGAGAGTGGGGATACGGCACGGCGTGGGGCTTCTCTGCGGGCATGTTCCCTACTATGCTGATGAATACGGGAACAAAATGAGCACATTATTCCAGTTTATTCATGCATTATTTTTAGTTGTAAACGGTGCTGATACACGCGGATTAAATATGGTTTTAATTCCACATTTTGCGATGTTTTTGGCGAGGCTCTATCTCAGCTTCCTCTAACGACGAGCCGCCACTGTTTTTGGACGTGGGATGTCAGACACCTCCACCGTTTTTCTCTGTCACATAACTCCGTAACAAAACGGCATAGCATCACTGAAATCTGAGCACCCCTGTGCACACCGGTTGCGGACATTTGAAGCATTGCTTTGTTGAGGCCGTCCGAAGTGGTGTTGGTATTACGTCATAAAGACATGTAAGTCTGGTTTTTACAGTTTGCCACTTTTCCAGTTTGTGCAAACTTTGTCCACAAATTGTTCGTTTGAGATGGCCAACAGCGTGCAGCATGTAGGGGCGCGGGAACTCCTCTTCAGTTGAGGGCATCGAGACGCATTGTGGGTCAGTTCTTTTCGGTCATCGCCCATGGGGCCAATGTCAAATTTCACAAAACGCGGGAGGCTGAAGCCCCTCTGGACCCATGGCTACTGCGCCTATGGCAGTATGTGTTACAAAGTCAGGAGAGCTCAAGTAGACTAGTGGTATGTGAGCAGCCTGACCTGCACCCGGGCTGTATACATACTGTGCCGCAGGGCGGTACCGGAGAACACGGGGCCGCCGGTTGGGGCTGGGGCCGGGGCCGGGGCCGCGGCCGCGGCCGCCGGCCGGTCGGCAGTCGTTGCGGAGCGGGGCGCAGGGTATCGTTGTCGGTCGCGGTCGGTCGCGATCGAATTCTTGAACCTTAGCTTAGTATGATCGCCGATAAACATCAGTCGTCGTGAAAAAAAAACGATTTGTTTTGGCGATGATTACGTACTTAACCAAAGTACAAATGCTACCCATCGTCTCGCACGAAGTCACATAGATCAAATTTGTATCGTTGGGATTTTTTTCAGAAATAATATAATTTATGTCTTACAACCAATTGTGACAAGGCCATCTGAAGACTGGTGCAAACACGTTATGTTAACTCGGCACGTCTTGGCATGTTTCTATACCCGCGACCGCTTGGGGATGTCAAAAAAGGCGCCCCCAGGTATCTCAGGGTCTCACCGTCGGATCTGAATCGGTCTACCACCAATCGATAGCCCTGAATCGTGAGATTTCAGAAAATACTATTTTATCCCTGATTACTTGACTGATCACGTCACAGATCACATAATACGAATAATACGACGTCGGAAAAACTGACACCGGTCCTTACACCATATCATCGGCAATCCTGGTCTTGGATCCTTCAACTAGATATCAAACGGACCGTCATGATCTTCTGCATCGGAAGCATGCCAAAATATTAAAAATATCAGGTCATTGTTATTCTAGGTCAGGTGAGATAATGTCCGTACTTTACATGCCAAAGATCGGTACTTACTTGCAGCCGTTTTGATGGACGTGACAAAAAGGACGAAAGTGAAACCCCTTCTGTTGATCTGTTTTGCACTATCTGCTTTTAATCCAGTCAAGGTCATTTTAGGTCAGGTGAGGTGAGGTTGCATTACTCTTCCTGACAAAGATTAGTAATAACATCTCGTGATAATTAGTTCTGCTCTGTTTGCTCCTTATCGGGTCAAGGTCAAGCCAGTTCAGTACAGATGGTCATTTTTCATTTTCTGGTGAGGGACATTAACTGCTCTCTGCTGCTGCTGAACAGTGTTGAATTTCATTCCATTTCGGCATCAACCTATGACGTGACGTGACCTCACGTTGCATTTGCTGAACCTTGTTAAGAGGCGTATATAGATTTGCTTGTCTGGCTTGAACGATGGGGAAGGCCATCGGCAACCACTTCTATCACCCACAATGCAAATCAGCCCACCTGTAATGTTGACATTTGGCGGTTTTATACTTTTTTGGGGACCGTATCCTGTAAAAATACAAATAATCCATGCATTGCATTCACAAATGTTATTAAAACAACGAAACATGTTGGCGCCAACGCCCGTAGAGACGAAAACATTCATGCAAGGTTTCACTTATGACGTCATATCTCCATGACCTTACCTAGCGTGGAAATAGTCATGATGTCAAAATATGCAAAACTGATTGACGAAGAGGTGCTGAAAGTTTGATTGGGGTGGTTCTAACGGTTCAGAAATTATTCACCGAAAATCGAAGGGGGCGCCCTATTTGGCAACCGCGGCGGTGCTGGGTTAAGGCATTTCATGCTGCCTTGTGGTGTTTATCGAGCTTTTTGCGTCACATTAGGCTCACTTAACACTTGCACGGGTGGTCAGATATAAGTTTGGGAGCGCATAAGTTCGGGTCCTACCGACTCCATGGTTCGGAATGGTTTATTTCTCGCACTTACAGATATATACAGACACGACTGACAGTAACAGAGCTAGAGCCACCAAATTTGCATGGTAGATGCAACTGTAAAAAAATCCTTTCGCAAAAATGCGGTGTTTCCGAAATTTGAGCTTCAAGGCCAAATGAGATCAAAGATCACATTTGGTGTGGTTCGTCAGATTTTCGCTTTTACCATGAAAACCATTGGTAGCAGCGCTGGATTGTATAGAACACACAAAACTAGAAAAAACTTCAACCCGTTTTGCCATTTCTATAGGACACGCAAAACTGGCAAAAAGTGAAGAATTTGAGACGATTGAGTTGGTACTTATGCTTAAGTTATTACTCCAGCTCACATTAACCCATATAGGCATAATTTCACGACGTATAAGAGATTATGCCTCGTTTTGTGGCCTCTCGAGATATATTATGGCGCTGAATTCGAACTTGGCACCCAAAAATACCACACAGGTCAACTTTCTGACACAGAGGTTGCCCAAGGTCGTCTGAAACCAGAATACGTCACTAACCTAAAGCGACTCCGAAACTGAAAACCGCGAAAATGTACTCGATAGAGCCGACTGCCGTCATCCGGTGCAATTTTACCACGAAATAAAGTATTCGTCGCTTGTAAATAAAAACCTCATTGCGTTGTCGAGTTTCCTGAGAATCATACACAGGTATGGCGCGAAATGCTAATCCGAATGCAAAACCCATTCGATCTATTTCCCCGCCTATTTGACTCATAGTGTACATTACCTTGGTAATTGTGGACGTTGAATTCGAAATCAGCGTCAAAAAAACATCGTAGAAAGCAAGCTTTTGCAGAACTAGGTATACTTTGGTCATAAACTTCATCTCAGGCCAGTAACCTCAGATGACGTATAAGAGATTAAAACCGCATGAACATGCGTGCGGTTATCCCCTGACATCGTTTTGTGACACTGTTGCCTTAATTTAGGCATTGAACGGCGTTTCATTGTCTGATCTCTACGGGAAAGGGATAAGCGCCACCTCATTTTTGTTCGTCTGTCCGTGACCGGACCCAATGTCGACATGAGAATTTGTGCAAGGTAGACGTTTAAGAGGCCTTTTATTCGTTCTCTTGTTTGTTTTTTTTCTGAAATTATCAGAACAGAAGTTCTATCCTCAAAATAATTTTTAACTTTTGACCTTGCCCTAACCTCGTGAACAGATTTTAGGTCGAACAAGCTATTTTTTACCTCTAGTTAATTCTCGGCACATTCACGCAAAGCTCCTAAGTCTTCCTTTAGGACTGTTCATGGCACCATTTTGAAGTTTACCCTAAAAATAGCCTTTGGTGAAACCGGTGGCGTGACCGTGACCCAGTCGACATCAGCGATCCGGAATGACCTTCATTTTTTTTTTAGTAAAGGATTTTCTGTTTAATTTTGTATAGTCGTCCGGGATTTTACTTTCAAAAACCTCAGGGGAGTCAAATTAAACCCACCCGAACGCATTGAGAAAATATGTTTTTGGCCTTCTAGTACCACATTACATCCGTGACGAGTGCCCTCTTTTGCCGCGACCAGACGTGTATTGGCATGCTGTTCATATATTTTAACCTGTTTCAGCCTTGAAACGTTCGTGATCTCCAATACGCAAGAACGGCACGCTCCAACTCATTCCAGTATTGCCCTTTGACATGACCTGTCATCTGAGATGTAATCTCGGAATCCACAAATGTGATATACCCAGGATCGCGTCACTGAGGGCATTTGATCATCGTTTAAATCACTGAATCGGTCTATTGGTTGGAGAGTTCTTGACTTGGGGCATCTGAAGCCCCTCGTTCCCTCCCCGCCTCCACAGCAAGACAAGAACCTAAGAAACATCTCAGAGACGTCCACCATGTCACCATCACCAGAGAAACCCTCCTGAACCAGACAGCCATACTCACTCGCTGTTCAGCCAAACATAAACTGTAAATATTGGAAGCTGTATACATCAGAAACTGCGACCCTCTTATCAGCAGGCAGGTCAACGCCGAGGGTACCCTCTGTTTGATGGACTCCCGACTAGAGCCAGGGTCTGAGAGACTGTTCAGATTTGTACCGTTATGTTTTTTTTACGTAGTCAGCCGGAAGTGCACGAAATTTTAGGAAGCATACGTTTTCAAGTAGTTTGCCGAAACACTGTTCAGTTAATTTCGTGTCATTTCATTAGAAACCAACGATCGCGATAAGAAACGCGAAAAGAACGACCCTTACCCAGCAATTCTTCATATTTATGACGTTTTATCACATTGTTAGCTAGATATGTCATATGTATGTGTAATATGTTGAGTGTCTGCCTGATGATTTTCATGGGAAATGAACGAAACGTTGCATGTTTTTGGATGACTGCTTTTTTACCTGGAAGAAAAGAACGAAAGCTTGTACGAAGAACAGAAAACTTACGGAAGAAAATAATAACAACTGACATCGCGTTCATGTTTAATCAGACTTGCATGAATGAGAATCTGCTCCCAGAGTAAACATAAATGTATATATATATATATATATATATATATATATATATATATATGTATATATGTGTGTGCGTGTGCGTGTGTGTGTGTGTATTGAAAAGCTGTGGTGAAGACAGACACAAAGAGAACCATTAAAATACCTTGGGCGGCATGTTATGTACGGTGTTCGGAGCACTGATAAAAACAGTAAAATACTGTTGAGAGGAATGCAACCTCAGAAAGCTGTATGACTTCTTTAACCATTTTCAAGGCCCCATTGCCACCATTTGGAAAGAGGTTTGAGTGCCGGGAAAACAGGGTAAATGGGATGTCGAGTGGGCATAACCAGGACGAGAGGGAATATGGTATATTTGGGTATTCTTAAACGCTATCCCATTTCTGGGATTCTTTCGTGCCGGATACTTTGAACTGGCGCGTTGCAACTACCATCGCGCTAATCACGGAGTTTGGGCACCTTGGGCCGCACGTTATTGATTAACCTTCGCCGAATGGGAGAAATTTTCACTCGCACCGACGACGACGGGGGTAGGCGCCCCTCCTCGCCATTTGTCCCCTAGTTGAGCTAGTGCCACGGGACAAAAAGCAATCGATAGTTATGTGCCCAAGGAATCCAATGGTATCCAGTTCGACCCCTCCACCTCAACCATTGGCTTTCTAAGTCAGGCCATATTTTATGGCTGGGAACTGTAAGTCGATTTTCTGGGGTTAAAAACGACATGTCGCGACAAATAGATTCAAAACCGCCTTCTCTATCATATCTATTGTCTTCTATCGCCACCTATCATATCTGTCGCCTTCTCTATCCATCCCTTGTCCGGCAATGGTTAACATGTTCCGTGTTTCATGCGATGGAGGATTTCCACGAGCTCTCCGCACCGTCCACGGAAACTTAGAGCGGCTGTCCTTCGTTCCAGTACGGCGGATCGTTCACTGTAGCCGGCACCGACCAAGCGACCAGATCCGAGTACGTCCGGAGCACCATACACAAACTCCAGGTACGGATCACAGATGGCGCCAGCAGTGCTGCTCGTGACCCGACAGACGCCGAGGCCAGGCGTCATCGGGTGCGGTCAGAGTTGTAGAGCTAATGATTTCCGATGACGTATAGTGCCTTTGCACCATATCTGCCTGTTTCATCATTTTTCCTTATTTTGTTTTGAGGCACGAAGTTGTGTATTCATTCCTCCGTAATACTTATTGGCCATTACGTGGCTGAGCTGAAACGTTCATTTTGTTGCATATTATTGAAGGCATCAGCAATATTTGGCGACTACATTAATTCCATTTTTGCATTTTTGTGCCCTGTCCCATTCACCTTTTCCCAACATAACGTTCTCATTGCCTGCGAACATCTGGCATACCTCAAACTTTATTGTCTGTTGTAACCCGCCCCCCCCCCCCTCCCGTCCCCTAGGCCCACATTTTTTTGTGAAAACCATCGCACATCGTCTTCCCAGCTGGCGGTTTTCCGATGATTTCAGTTCGCACTGGGCTCCGCCCCCTTTAAGACAATCCTAGCTGCGCCCCTGGTTGTAGTTAAACAAATTAGTAGAACTCTGGGCGAGAGATGAACGAAAGAAAGAGAAAGACAGGAGGGAGAGAAGAGAAGTAGGAACATGGAAAATACCTTTTTGGCATGGTGGATAGCGTTTTATCTTTGTAATGAAAGGTCACTAGTTACCAGTGCATTTACACAGGGACGAAGTGAACAGGTAGTGTTACGGCGCTTTGTTTCGGCTCTGGTGTAAAGTGGACAAAGAACAATGCGAGAAGCCTTGAGAAAATACTGTGACCTAACCACAGCATGTAAAAACCACCATTGGGTAAGACAGAGACAACTGGACAACTAATATGATGATATAGGTATGAGTCCGCTATTAGCTCAGCAAATCTGTGCGAGAAGTGAAGGGGAGAAGAAGAAAGACATGGGGGAGGGAAGGGAAGGAGGAAAATGAAGGATGCTTTCTCTGCATGATGTATAGCGTTGCGTCTTTTTAATGAAGTGTCATGATAGTTACCATTGCATTCACATTGGAGCAAAGTGGACTGGTGTTAGCCACTGCCTCGGCTACGACGTATGGAATATGATTACATAGGCTCGATTTGTTTAAGTCTACAATTAAGCTCTCAGTGGTCATAAGACATTTAGGGTGTTTGGTTCTTTGCCCCGTCTCCCCTTCAGAGAAACGATCATTATGAGCTCCTTGCGAAATTCTGCACCAAAAATATATGACAGGCCAAAATCAGGACATGATTTTATTCAACCCTCTCGTCTAGGTTGACCTTGGGTCCCGTTTCGGAAAAGTGTACTTTGCAGTACTAAAATCAATTTATTTGACAACGCATGTAGCCAGTCCCGGCCATTTTACCCTGTGTCTGTGCTTGTGAAGTTGAGTGCAAAAAGGTAACCACCACGTTAAGGCTTTGACCTGACCCGCGGTGCCATAGGTTACCGTGAGGTCCACAAATGGGCCGCAGGGGACAGGATAGCGATTGCCCCTCAAATCGTCGAAATCAGCCGCGTCTTTTTTGAGACAGACTGGAGTAGAAAAGACTCCTCCTCCCGCAGTAACCGGAAGGTGGCGAAATACCCCAGTCAGTGTCGGATTAAATGCCTGTAAAAATAATATTCCAGACCAATGCCCAGATATGGAATACCACGCATCTACAACGTATAATGTCTAAAGCATACCCTCATTTCTCTTACACAATATCTAAACTTAATATGTAGATGCTCAGCTGCTGGGAACCTCAAAGGAAAAGTGTATTTGACGTACAAAAGTCTGGGGATATGCCGTAAACGGATCAGAACGATGCACATTTCAAGGCAAGTTGCCGCGATGTGCTGCTTTTTGCGATGTTTTTGCGAGTTGACGCGATACGCGGCAACTATCATGCAACATTAATCAGCAACGTATTTTGGGACGAACATGCAGGCAAAACTCGGGATTGGAAGTATAAACCTTGAAAAACCCTTATCTGAGTCACACATTACCACTGGCTGCGCATGTGCAGTCAAGACACATCTTTTTTTGCTTATTGTATTATATTACGTGACATTATATCAGCTGCGCAGTTATTTTTTTTCAAGAAACTGCAATATTTCATTGTTGTCCTCATATATGGTAGTGGATACCGTTTCCTACGTGGTGACGTAAGCCTTCTTAAAACACATGGTGCCTTCTGTGGCTGCAAACAAAATTTAGATTTAACCCCTTTTTATCTGCTAGGTATTTGGAAAACAGCGAAGTTGTTCGCGCGACTGTCGGATATGTTCTGAAATACGAAGATGTTCACGAACTTGAATGCAGCAGCTAATAATCCTGGCAGGGTGGCGGCCTTACCAGCTTCTAGAAGCTTGCACATATGCCCATGCACACAAGTGCCTTGGACAGAAATGATCTAAACATTTAGTTGACGCTACCAGTTTCTTTTTTAATTGTTCTACGCTCATGATCATCATGTTGATATGCGGTGTAGAAACTGGTATGTTGCTTATGCATATCGCTCCTGTTTTATAAAAGTGACATACAGATATGCATTCCAGTGTAACAGGTTAAACGCTTATGAAATAGATAGGCGATTTGAGGCTGAAAACACTTCTGTCTTCATCCGTTGGCTGGTGAAAGTTTTTAGTCCAAGTGTTTGCCATGGCTGGTATTCCAAGGCAGCGAAGGCCCCAACTGTGTCTTAATCTCCTCCTGTCTCTCCTCTACATCTTTCTTTATCTCGTCCCCTCGCTTTTTTGTCTTTTCTCTCATGATGATTCTGTCTCTCTCTGTCTCTCTCCCTCTCTGTTTCTCTCCTCCCCCCCTCTCTCTCTCTCTTTCGGTTGCTTATTCCTCTTTCTTGCCTATAAACACCAACATCGTCAGACAGGCCAATGTCTCCGCTGCACACTCACACGGAAGTCGGATTCGATGTGATCGTGGTCTCCCACCTCCCAAGAGATGACCGTCCTGCCTCCAATGACCTGACCACTCCCGATTCCGGACCGGACCAGACCGCGACCAGGTCCACTGACACTGCTCCTGTCGCAGGTGCCCACTTCCGGCACCAAGCCCGTGCTGCTGGTCGTATCGCTGGACGGCATCAAGGTCTGCAGTCCGGAGGGCAAGGTGAGACCACACGCCGCCCCTGCCCCCTGCCGGGTCCCGGGGACCCCTCATTTCCGGGCGGCGCGGGGGTCCGGCCGACCGGTTTACGAATAAGTCACGACTGGGCGCGGGGTCGGCCGGCCGGCCACATATGGCGTGTGAGGGGAGAGTCACGCCTGTCCGCCGCACCCAAACATAACCATGTGATCAATGGCGCCACCGGCCCGTAGGCTGTCTCGACAGGTCGCTTTGCACGTGTTGTCACGGGTGGGCGACTCGGCCGGTCTATGGTGCCGTTCGAAACGGACTGCCGGCCACGGGCCGCAGACACCGCGGGGCGCTTCGCCATTGTGTCGTGCACGGATCTGACCTGTGACCCTGCAAGTCAGATGGCTCTCAGAACAATGCTGCTGTGCAGGAGTAAAAAGTCCAGCAAAGCGAACGTGGCAAAGCCTCAATGTTCCGTCTTTGTAGTGCTTGAGCAAGAGCGTCACATACGTTTTTTTTTTTTTTGCGAAGCAAATCCTTCGGCGACCGCAGTTTTCGTTTTCGACTTGCGGCCGTCGGACTACCTACTTGGTTTCTCAGCTGGACCCACGGCAACAGGAGTCCTCCCACGCCGGGCCGGGCAGGCAGGGCCGGGCCAGACCGTCTGCGTCGCCCGTTAGTCCCGCTCCGTTCTAATGAGCGCCGGCTGAGGGCGCTACCTGCGCGGGTGCGGCCGGCGCCATGACAGCTCCCGACGGCCGAACACTCGCCTGGCGCTGGGCTGCGTCGTCTGCGGACATCTCGCAGTCGGAAACCGACCTGACCACTTTCAGGCGCTGCTAGTCGGGTCTGGGAAGCGCGGGAGGGTGGCGTGTGCTTGAGTCGCTGTGTAACTCCAGGATCTAGCGTCCGGCGTTGTGACGCGACCGAACACTTTTCTGTTCTGTATCTCCGTCGTGTCTTTGATGCGCCGAGGTATTCGCGGAGCTCCACAATGAACGCTTCGCATACTCTCCTGCTTACGACAGCCCAATCTGACGCGGTCGTAAGGCGTGGTCGCCAGGTCGATTCTGCGGCTCCCCCCCTTAAAAAGCGACCGTTGCCGGTGGCCGCTGGTGGCCACTGCTGTTCCCCTCCCCCTCCTGCCCTCTCCACCATGTCAAGCTCTCCGTTCTTCAGGGCGTCCCGCTGCGGCGAGACCGGGAGGGAGATGTGGAACAGAGACCTTCGGAGCTGGTACCGTTGGCATTGCGAATAACCGAATACCGATGCTGATCGTGATGGCCAGCATGTCGCTGCTTTGTTCAAAAACTGCTGACTTGTGCCCATTTTGGGGCTTCTTCGTTGTTCTGTTTTCAAAACACGTAAGTGGTGGATGGTTAGAATTAAAAAGCAGCTCCTTGAAATGAGTAGTTTTGGTCTGTGTGCCTCCATTCGTTTGTTTCAAGCTACTTGTGCGCTGTTATTGATGTTTTTAGCGAGTGAACTGCTGCCAACTTTCTGTATGCATTTCCTGACGCCTAAAATAATGAGTCGTTGAGTGATGTGTATGCTGGAGCTGCCGTGCAGTTAAGTGCAGATTGCATTCCTAGAAACTTGGGATGCGTCATGTCTGATGCTTTAGACTAGGGTTGTGTTATCGCCCCAGGCACTTGCCAAATAATAAATATCCCGACAATCTCGGCGATTACTCGCCCACCGTAAAGAATATCTCTCATTGGCCAACGTTTCAGGAGATCTACATGTCTCATGCTCTGCGGAGGATCTCGTATGCCACCTGTGACCCGAGCCGGGGTCAGTTCTCTTTTCTGGCGAGGGAGCCCCGGGGCCACCTGAACCTGCAGTACTGTCACACCTTCTTCACCGGCTCGGCTGACAAGGTGAGGCATCCGCTCGGCCGTCGCTCTCAGCTGGCCTCGCGACGCATTTGGCTGCCAGTTCTGCGGGACATTGCAGCAGGACTGGCCGCCGACTCTATCGTACATTGCAGAGGGCTCTGCCGATGCAGCGGCTACTTCGCTGTCCGAATGCTCGGAAATGAGTGTGTGAGTGCTCGGAAATCAGTCTCGGAAATGGAAAGAGGCCGAAGAGATAATACAGGTCTGAAAACGTTGTTACGAGAAATGAACATTTGATTTTTGCACATTCCCACCAGAGCTGGATCTGGATTCTGAGGTCTACGATTAAACATTATACCAGATGCTTGGGTGCCCTGAAACAAGAAAGTGCGATTAGTAGTACAGTGCTCAGAAAATGTGCAGAATAATTGCATTCGTACCCATTTTTGATCATGATCAGGTGCTTTCTTCAGACCCTCTATTTTCCAAACATTAGTGTTTGCCATAGCAAATCATACATAAAATCCCTGTGGCAATACTGCATTGGCGTTGAAATACATATCTGTTGAACTCAGTAAAGGTCATTTCGGAGGAATATTCTGGAAGGGGATAATTTGCTGCCAGAAATTAAAGCCAGGTCCTTTTGCAAAGTATTGATTGTTGGGCCCACTCCGAAATAACAGCACCGAATGTCGTCATTGGCCTGACTTTTCGGGAATGTCTCAGCAGCGAACTGTGTCTGGGAAGGTCTTTTGGTCGTGCTACCCAATACGGCAATAAGTGCATGCCTCCAAGAACGTCATCAGAATGGCGTCTTTCAGTGGGATCGTGAGGCGTATTGTCGTGCGGACCCTACCCATTATTCATGCCAAAGCGATTTGGACATGCGACATGGGACTGAGACTCAAGGACACCGCCAAAGCGTGCTTCGCGTTGCAGGCTCGCGTTGGCCTTTTGTTCCAAGATACTGTGGACTGCAAAACCGTGTAAGTGATGCTTCGGAATGTCTCCATTACAAGAGTGTCCAGGTGCACTAAGGAAACTCGCAAGACAAAGTGCTGCACCAAGGAAACTCCCAAGTACTGCAGACTACATACTAGTCACTATGCACGGCTTTCATACACACATTTGCCCCTGAACGACGTTGAAACCTCAGCTTTCTCAGTTCCTTCACGCCTCGGTAAATAAAACGTCGACGCTCATCTTCTCTGTGTGAAAGTGCACGACCTCGGCGACTATTGAGCACCTCCACTGCGGACATCTTTATTCATAATCGATCTTCCGCACGCCACGGCGACGAGGAAAGTGGGAGCGAAGGGCGCGCGCCCCACCCGGCGAACCCGGTGACCTGACGGGCGTCCGGCCGGGCCAGGCAGGTGAGAACTGGCCGCCCGGCCGGCTCTGGGCTCGCGGCCGCCCGGCCGCCGCCCTTGTGTGGCCGCCCGGCCTCGGCGGCGGCCCCTGACTGCAGACGGAGCTCCGCCCACAGTGGGGCACCGGCAGCCGGTGCGCGTCTCCCGGATGTGAGGGCGCGCGCGGCGCGCCGTGAAAGCCGGGCGGGCGCCACGCACGCCGCGGCCGGCCGCGTGTGCCACTTGTGAGGACGCCGGCGTGGCGGCTCTGGCCGCGGTCCGATCGCCGTTGTGCGTCCTCCGCCTCGAGCGTACGACCGAGACATGATCGGCGGAGGGCGCCGCGTTTCATCTTCATCGGAGCACGGTGTGTGAAAGGACGGGGCATATAGTCAACGTCGGGTGAATGACTATAACTCAGGTCGGCTTGGTATTGACTTAAGCAAGCCTTCTTTTGTAATACGTCAGCGCTGGTGGCGATATCTCCGATCTGGAGGCCGACTGCTGGCCTCTCCGAGGGTATGCTGCGCTGGTGCCTCGCGTCGAGCGCCGGCCGCGCCGCCGACGTCTGCAGCCCGGAGCCCGTGCAGGGCCGGCATGTGAATGGTCCGGAGGCCGGCCAGCTGCCGTCCGGCCGGCTGATGATGGCGGCGCGGCTGACTCAGACGCCATCCGCCTCTATCGAGCCGTAATGGCGGCCCATCACGCGGCTGCAGTCGCCGCAAAGCGCCGCCCGGCCGGCCGGCCGCCGCACGGGACGTGGGAGCCGATAGTGGCGTAGGCCCTGCAACGCCGCGGCGCCGCTGTAAATCTCGCCGGCCGGCAGGGGAATGCGGTGCCGGGCGCCGGCCGCCGGCCGCCGGACGCCGGGACGTGCACGGACCGGCGGGCCCCAGTCGTACTCAGCCCGGGTCGTTAGCGTCCATCACGGCCGGAATCCTAGCCGCCATTCGGGCCGCACGCTGCCGGCCGACGGGGCGGCGGCGGCGGCGGCGGTCCGGCCGCTGTGACGGCGGAAGGGTCGGGCGGCCGCCTCGAAAGAGGTCCGCGGGGTGTGGCATGACGGTCGTGTGAGTCGCCGGATGATGCTCTCGGAAATGCTTGACTAAAACTATTGGCGGCGCGGCGCCACGCCAATTTTGGTGTTTTGGCTTCTGTGATTAGGAAAGGTCTAGAGTTGCCCCTAAGCCCCGAAAGGTCTAGAGTTGGCGGACCGGAATGTTTCTTTGTGTTGTCGCATGGTCGTCCTGTCCGTGGCTTTGTTGTTGCTGTCTGGCCAGTTAATTTAAGAGATCGAGGAGAATGGGGCCAAGATTGCTTGGGTCTTCTTCCGGATGTTCCATTCCGGGGAGAATGTAGAGTCTTGAAAAGGTGTTAGCGACGTCTTAAAATTCAGGAAAAGGGACAAGAGATTTCGATCAGTTGCAGCGTCACGAAGCGCTTCATAGTTTCAGGTAGAACTATGAAAGTATCAAAGCCCCTTAGAAATTCTTTTGGGTGTCTAACAGACCAGAAACGACGTTTTATTTCGTAGTCTAAGATATGGAATTTAGACAATCCGTCGCCGCAAACCTCCTGCCTGTGGCAGCTTCTCACGCTCCCTCGCGCCGCGCATTCCTTGCCGTTTTAAAACATTGACTTTGCGGCAACAGCTTTGAATTGTGTGTGTGCCTATGTGCATTGTGTACTTCCGAATGGACGCAGAAAACCTGCCACGTGTTCGTTCCCTCAGTAAACGAACATGAACATGAACATGAACAATGCCAAAGGAGTCGCCGAGAGTTAGAGAGCGACCGCGGAGATCAGCATTTTAAAAACAGGTTTTTCTTTTTGACAAACAGGTCCAAATTTTACCGGAGTTATAAAACAGGACAGATGTCCCTTACCCTGGCTGAGCCTATGAAAAAACCAACAGCAGTGGCATCACCTATTTTTCCGAAGTATACATATATTTCGCAGATCATCTCAACGGATTATTGATATTCGAGTGGTTAATAGCTTCCTTTAACCCGCGCACGACCGTCGGTCGGTTACGATCACGCCCAACTGTACGGGGGGGGGGGGGCAGTTGGCCGCCCCTCTCTAACTCACGAACGGTTGGTCGCACGATAAAAATAAGCACACTGTTGGAAAGCTTGTGACGAGTAGAGCTCGAAACTGGTCTCATTTTTGTTTTAGATAATATGTGAGCAATTTACGTCCTATATATGTTTTCTCATAGCCGACTGCATGAGACCGAGAAATGGCCTGAATCTCAAAGGCTGTGACTAAAAACGCATAGGTAAAGGTACTAGCGCACAAGTAAAGGTTCGCAAATGCCGATACACATCTTATTTCCGGGATTTGTTCAATATATACGCCGAAACGTTGCGTTAAAGACACGGCAATTTTCGTGGCAGCTGTCGGCGTGCGCCGCAGCCGTACGCAGTGAGAAATTAACGGGAATTACTTTTAGCGTTCCTTTATTTTCGCGAAAAAACGTATCCATGCAAAGTTTATTGATCTTAGTGGTTCTTGTGGTGGTTTTTCATGCTTAAATTTTGGAAAAATCCGTTAGTTACCGGTCAGCACAATTAGTGGAGCTTTATTCGCGAGAGCTTGTTTATTTCCAAATTATGCAATTTTTCTCAAACTTTTTGAGGTTCCTGGTATTACTTACGTCTGTGCAAGCCAGTTCTGCCATTTTCTACCCATTCTGAGTAATTCATCGCTTATTTTGACGGTGGTACATTTTGGCTTACTACAGTTATTCGTGATCTGACCTCAGGTCAATGGCTGGAAGTCATTGATACTTTGCCCAATGACGGTAACTAGATGTCTGCTTCACTCCGCACTAAAAATGTTATGAAATATTCCGTCAATTTCCAAAAAAAAACAACGACATGCTTTAAAAATGGGCTTGACCTTAGATCAATGACCCGGAGAATTCCAAAAAAATCTGAAATAGCAGAGTTGTTGCATCTATCAAGATCACTAATCCCTGAAAGTATTATTGTGATATCTTGTTTTGCGAAAAAGTTAGAGGGCGCTAAACTTTTTTGGACATAGGTCTGTTTGACCTGACCTAGGCCAGGCACCTGGTCTGGCCTGAGGTCACAACTTTGACACAAGGTGTAAGAATGATGAAGTGAAAGGTACACAAAGTTTCGTGACTCTGTGTTTGTTCGTTCTCGCAATCCCAGAAAAACCTGGGGGTGGGGGGCGGTCAACTGCCCCCCAGTCGGAGTAGGTTAGAGACAATGCTTGTGATTCCTGGAAAAAAGGCAAGGTTTCCAATTTTTACGAAACAATGGAGACAATCATTCTAGCGTCAGTTCTGTTTGCCTTCACTTGCCTGCAAGACAGATAACTACCATCATGTTAGCCTTTGTCAAAAGGCGTGTGCTGTATTCAGACACGTAGGTCTACGTCAAACGAAATTTAATCCGTAAACGTTGCATATTATCCATGGAAAGCGCTGGAGAAGTCCCAGTCCTTTTGGGTTTTGAAGACAAGCCTATTGAAAGTTCCGGGGTAGCATACGGATGGCCAGTCTTATCGTATGTTCACAGCAGCGCCTGACGGTCAGGCCACGATACAGTGGTGTTGCTCCGTTGCCTAAGACGTGTTATATCCCTGACGCCGCCCGGTCCTGACAGTCAGACCTGGCGCCGAGCTGAGCTGTCTCGGACGGCGCGAGCTCTCGGCCCCAGACCTGGGCATCATGCGCACTGCACGGCGTCCATTTTTAGGCTAATCGCTGTGCCGGCAGTGGCGGCCGCGGCGCGCGCGGCTCGTAACGGTGCCGGCCGTCCCGGTACAACGTCCGGCGCCGCCTCGTTAGCTGGCCGCTGTAAATTCAGCCAGCGCCGGCAGTTGCAGGCCTTCGGTCATATCAGATTGCTGACTTCCGACGGTGCCACGGACGGGCTCGCTCTCACCGTTGGCCTGGTCGTCACCGCGCGACAATTAACCGACCTGGTGGGCCGCCTTAATTTCAGGAAAACGCCGCTTCCCGGCGACGCACGAGCGGGGATGAAGCGCGTCGTTACGTGTGCTTGGCGATGCAAGACAACTTCGTTTTCCGTCGCGACGATGCGCTTCCAGTGGAGTGTGCTCGTCTTTTGCCAGGTCATCAAGAGTCCATTTTTTTGCAGTTGACTGGGTTTCATATTGCTTGCAACGATTACATGCTGCACATTCATGGCAATCATTCCGTTTACTCTAATTTGCCTTGACCAAATTATTTCCACCGCCTTCGTTTTCCTTGGAAGCAGATTATACTCATGTGAAAAGATAGCATCGATGTAATAATTTCCTGGTACACATTCCATGAACGGCATTCGTTATTGAAATACGAGCATTAGACGAGCAAGCCAATGTCCTAGACGATCAAAGTTCCCACACTATGTTTGGCCAACTGGTGGTTTTATTCGGCGTCAGACTTCTCACAATTTGAACCAATTTTGCGTTTCTTCGTAAAGACAGTCGAAATATATAATTAAGGAAGAAAACTGTTCCATGGACTGCAGCTGAACTTTTAATGACGGCAGGATGTTGCTTACATGGAACGACAAGTTTAGCAGCATCGAACCAAAGGCGGGATGTGTGACTGTCTCTTCGCTGATAATCAATATTAGCTATTACGTTCTAAAAACGTGCGTAAATGATGGATGCTCATCCTGTAAACCAAACGACGGAACCTTGATTTTAGAGTTACATCTCACTGGGTGCGTTATTCGGCCCTGCGCCTCGTCCCCCCTCCCCTTCGGACATCTCTGGAATTAACCGTCCGGTTTTGCTGCTAACTCAGACAAGGTCTTGGGACGTAATCTGCAGTTCTATAAGCTTTAAAATAACAAATGTATTGGGGACAACAAAATGTTTTATAATACATTTGATGACCTCCGTAGTAAATAGAAAATGGAGTAAATAGAAATTTACTCTTTTGGCAAATTTTGCGGTGTCAAACTAAAAACGGGGGGATGCGTCTTGATAATTTCCATTGTACCCAGAAGCACTAAATCGGTGTGTATGATGTGAATGTCAGCGACTGAGATCTGAGAGTCTTGCATATATTGGCACAGCGGTATACATTGCAACATATGGACATCATTGACAATTCGGAGCCCCACATAGGGGAATATTTCCTACTTTCTTGTGTGTGTTTTGCCGATTTGAAGGTTTCAAAACGAATTCAGAACAGTTATTATGATTCGATATGCGTTTTCATGAAATTGGCATTTATCACGGGCGGCGCAAGAACTCTAAATGGGAGGGTGTTTTTTTCTTACACATTTGTTACTTTTATTTCTCACGCTTTGAACGGTGCGTGGTGCTTAGAGCGATTTATGGGTACAAAATAAAGATCTGCCACGGCAACAAACACCATGAATGCTACATCAGAGCATATGCTGCGCGTAGAAGCCACAGCATAGTTCGCAGCCATCCTTGGAATCGCCTTGTATGAATGTCTGTTTTATTACATCGTCCACTGAGTAACCGTGTTTGGCTCCCTAGATCTGCCCCTGCGGTCATAGTGCCGCCTTTTTGAGCCACAGTTAAATAAACAAATAGGGAAATAAGAGTGAGCCATAGATATTGTTATTACGCGGTCGTTATTTTTCCAGGGGCGATGGTGACCCATTGTCGTCGTAAAACGTAATAAATATGTCATAAGGTGTCAAATGAACAGGTATCTTGCAAAGAAAGTTGTGATCTGAATCTCAACATCGAATAAAGCACATCGAGAGCACAGCCTCCAAAGTTACGAAGAGCACTTGAAGACGCCTCCTAAAAACCTGTCTTGGACCCGTCAATAATAAATCACAAACTGAAATTTTTACAGTGTATTGAAGCAGAAAGCTAGAGAACTTTACCAAGTTTCATGGTTCTGCCCCAACTCGTTCAGAAATGGAAAGGGAATAGAAACAGGTTTTACGATGGTTTCATAAGCCACCCCCAGCCAGAAGAGGATTAAGCAGAAACGGTTCCATGTATTCTTGTTGTTGCTACTGAAATTGTTTGAAATCCAGCCCTGGTAACCATTGGTATTTTTGGCTAAAATTTCGTTTATATTGTTTGTTTGATGTAGTGCCTCAATGACCATTAAGTTATTCGAAAACGGTTTAGATAATAAGCACATTTTTTGGTTTGAAAAATATTTCTGTTCCATTCAGGAGCACATCACAGACGTGTAGATTTTACTGCTTTATCATTCGGGCAAATAAAGCATATTTGAAAAATAGATACTGCCCTATTTCTGTGGAAACCCTGATCAGTATTTGTCATCTTTTTTTCATTGACCTGTACGTGTTTTGAGTGTTTTGAAGCAAATCTTTCTCGCAGACGAACGACACATATGACTATTGTCCTCAAACGAATGTAATGCCCTCCCGAGCTATTCAGTAACGACAGGCTTTCCAGGTAAGCTGATAGTTCCATTTTCTTTTCGAACCTAATCAACCGACTCGTAATGGCGGTCTAAGGCCCGCTCCGTTCTTTACCTCTTGAAAAGTCTATCTAATCGCATTACGCAATCCGAGACGATCCAGCCGGCAGCGGACGAAGAGAAGGACGCTCCTGCTGGCCTCGGCGGCCGGAGATGCGCGCCTTTGACGGCGCGACTGGCCCGATTGTTTTGGACGGCAGAAGCGCCGGCACGCGGCGCGCGGCGCGCGGCGCTTTGTTGTTGCCGCCGCTTTGATGTCTGTCATTAGGGTCGTCTGACGGTGTTTGGGCCGCGGCCCGGCCTGGGACGGCGCAGCTATGCGCAGTGCGTCATCGCGCGTGCGCCGGCCGCCGGCCGCCCCTCTGGGGCCGTCTTCCCTCCCCTGACCACTGTCCGCCAGGAAAAGGGCCGACCCCTGGAAGGGTCCGAGCTGGGACGGGGATACGCTGGTCTAGGGCCGGGTACTGTCGACCTGGGGCAGGTATGAACTAGGACGGCGGTGAGCTGGGACTAGGGTAGGGCCGGGTAGTGCCGCCCTGGAACAGGTCTGACCTGGGGCGGGGCGAGCCGGGGTAGAGCCAAAATGAAGCAGGACCGAGTCGGGCTGAGGATTAGAAACGGGCTGGTGACTACGCCAGCCAGCCGGAAATGACTGCGGTTCATTGGAGATTGCCTCAAGCTCTGAGTGTTTAAAAGAGCTCGTCAGAGACCGTTGGCTGTTCTCGGGAATGAAGTGCCTGAGTACGCTGAAATGAATCTGTTTGTCACATGGCATGTCATTACGTCATTAAGCACAACACTCGTCTTCTTAATGCTAGTGCGGCAATTGAACTGATGATTGTCTGCATAACCCGTGCGGTCGTGAGGACAAGCATATTTGACTCGAATTATTTTCTTTAGCAAATCCGTAACACAGAAAGGGCCTACGTTTACGTTTTCCAATGGGCACCATTTTGAGAACGGACGTGAAATGGCGTTTAGATAAAGAACTGATGGATTAAGCCAGTCGGCCGAGGCAGTTTAGCAAAAGGTATGCAGATTTAAGCACTTCTGAATTTATTGTCTGCAATTACAGGAAACGGGATGGGAGTAGTCCAGGAGAAAGATTTACGTCGTCGGATGTGGCTTGGAACTTATTTCATTATTTCCAAGTCATATGTTATTTCGACCCCCTAAATCACCTAGACTCGTAAGAGGCTCGGTATGAGGTTTAATATCAGTTACCGTTGTGCAGTCTTCAATTCTGCTGCCCCTGTGGGTGCGATTTATTTACCTTGCCTTGCCTTTGCCGGGGTCTCCGCAGCCCCACCAAATGGAGTCCAGCTGAAGAATTCCCCACTGGGTTGCGGAATGTAAACAAGTTGAACAAGAGCAAATTAGACCCGACCGAACAGCGGGCAATTTCCAACTGCCTGTCGACGCAAAACAATTGGATGGACAGAGTGGTGGCCTTGGTACAAACATCCATTTTGTCCCATTGGAACGGATTGTTAGAGGGGGTGCGACTTCGAGGTCGGATAAATTACTGAGGCTTGTCTGACCGCCTTAGGTTATAAAGCGAAATGCTGCCCGGTTCGAATCGACCATCATTATCCCAGTATAAATTCGCGATTGCCCCTGAGCCTTCTTGCAGCCGGTTAACGAATTCATTTTATCGAGACAGGCGCGGAACCGTATCGAATGGGGTGCATGCGCCGGTGCAGGACCCAGCACCCTGCGTGTAGGGTCGTAAATGTCTGATTACACAGCTGAGTTATTGCTAAGTGGTTGGCTGTTTTGGGTGTTTGGGAACCTTGCTCGGAGTGATGTTGCATGCAGACGAAGTGCCGAGTATTTGGGTTCGCTAAAAGCCAAGCATGTTCCCTCGTGTCTTTAGCTCGACGACTCAGTTGCTGCGCGTGCCGTCACGTCACCGATGGCGCTTGTACTTATTGCAGCCGATGCAGCCAATGGCTTCTGGTTTCATTCTGTCGCCGCCGTCATTGTGCGATACTTGATTTTGATGCAGCGATTTTTTTCTGTCGTCTCGCGCTGCAGCCTTCGAGGTTATTTCAAGTCCTTAAAGCTCCCGCATTGTGTTTGGACGCAGTCTCCGGTTGCTGTTCGTGTCCGAATTTAACATTTGGTGCTCTGCATTTCCACATCTTCCACGGCCTTTCTAAAAGCTTGGCGTGCTTATTTTTACTTTTGCGTGAATTTCCGCAGTCTCCGTCAATGCCTAGGCTTGGCAGGGCGCTCTGAGATGTTCAGTTTTCCTGCGTTGTCGAACTCCGAGGTCTTTATAAGGGTTCAAAGCCTCTGATGTTACGTTTATTTTCCAACCGTAGCTCCCTGCTGGTGCCACCGCAGAACCAGAGGTGCGCAGTGTCGCTGCAGCCGGAGGTGCTACACTGAAGTGCGTCGCTGCAGTCTCCAAATGCACCGCAGTGGTCGGTGTTATTGTCGGCTGGGTTGTTGCAGTATTCTGGGCGCCCGTAACTTCAGAGGCTGCGACAACCGGACAAATTGGCGTCGCATTCCGGCATGTCGGGGCGAATGGCGGCCTGCTGCGTCGTGCCGTGCGCGCGGCCGGCCGGTCAGCCGGGAAGGGCGGTATCGCGCCGCGCCGGCAGCCGGCACGGGTCACACAAACAGGCCAGCGGCGCTGAATGGTAGCGGCGCACGGTGCGGACCGTGCCGACCGACCGGCCCGGCCCGCCGGTTGACAATGATGAATCCCAACAATTGGGAGCGCCTATATGGCCGAGTGGAAGGAATCAGATACAGGCAAACAATATTCCAGAATAATTGATTATTCAACGGCATTGTGTGCAGCGCAGCATGCCGCGCGACAGTTCGCCGGTGTGTGGCCTGGCTTCGGCTTTGGCGCCGGCAAATCCAATTTAGGCGGGGGCGACCGGCGGCCGGCCGGCGCCTCCCGTCGAGCGCGACCGCAGTCCGCGTTTGATTCGACATTCCTGGCCGGCCGAAATTTTACCGTTTCCATCACCCCCGCTGGGATACAAATGCTGCGAGACCGGGCGGCGGCGGCTGTCGGCGTGCCAGCTTGAAAACTGACTCTCGCCTAACGACGCGTCTGCTAGCGGTAGGAAGAGGGAGGGCAGGGCGGGGCAGCGTCTCCTGCGGTGCAGGGTTCGCGGCGAGAGGACTGTCGTCGGTTGTCGGCGCTGCTGCCGGTCCCCGAACTGGGCTTCCCAGTGACGCACGCAGAGACGAATTCGCTGCCGAGCTCGCCCGCTGATTGGAGGAACACTGGCAGCCAGGTCACGTCACTGCGGAAGTCGTTGCGGTCGGAAGGGTAGCAACGATTAAGTGCGGGCTATTGCTCTTTTAACTGTTGGCGTTTGAGTCACCCGTGGAACATTTAAGCACTACGCCACTATGCACTATGCAGGCTTACAGGCCTATTACTGATGCAGAAAATGAGCACGTGGATGTGCCCTTGAAGGAATGATATCACGTAGCCACCGAAAACTGATGCTTTGGATATGCTCGACAGCTAGATTAAAGACGTTGAATTATGCTCAGTGGTGGTCTGACGTAAGGCGCAAAAGCCTTGTTGCAGATCTGGTGTTCGACAGTCAGCAGCAATCTCTTTTGAGTTAAATGCCATCGAGTCCCCTGCTAAATCCCGCGAATATCTGACCTGGCGTGCAAATACACGGGTCGACCACATTGCAGTTGGCCCAGTCGTGGTTATTTGCCCTGGTAGTGCTCGTCATACAAGGGGATTAACAACTCCAGTCTCTGCCGTCTTTCTCCGGGCATTGTGTTCAGTGCTAATGCTGCTACAATCCAGAAATCTTGCGGTGTCGTAACACATGAAACGTCTGCCACTTGTTAAAACATCCCGTGCTCGGTTTTAGACTGTCAAGACTGTGGCCTCCACAAAAGCATTCCTTTGGACGTGCCTCAGAAAGCGTCGGACGCTGATCCCGCGGCCTGACGCGGCTGACGGCTCTGTCAGCACCGGCAGGGCGGCCGCAATCCAGCTGAAAGCCCTCCGGCATTCGGCGGTCCCGCACTCGTCTGACCTCTGACCCTGCTCCGGCGCGTCCGCCTCAAACTGCCGCTACCCCCCCCCCCTCTCCGCCCCCTGCCGGGGCCGCGAGGCCGGCCGGTGCCGACTGCGCCAACCGTCAGCGTGGCGGCCGATAAACGGCGAGCCGAGCGACCTCTGACTGCACCACTGCGGCCTGTAGAGCCGGGGCCAAGGCTGTCACTGCCCAGCTTCTGCTGGCCGTCACTGTTCGAGTCCTCGGCTGCTCCTGCCGGCCGGCGCTGTTCCGAATATGCAGCCCGGCCTGGAGACGACAGTCGGCGTCACTCCCCGGTCTGTCCGCCCCGACCACTCCGGCGCGACCACACTGGAAAACTGGCTCAACGAGACCTGCCTCAGCCGACTCCAATGACCGCCAACATCGCACTGCAGTGCTGATCACATGCGATGGAGAGAGTAAATGCAGATATTGCCAGGTATGCATTGCCTATGTCTGGGGATGGACGGGACTGGGCCTTGACTGGCTTTTCCTGGTAAAGTCCGTCCTAATTTTTCGTGCATGCGATATGTGAGTCACAGTCTGAGGACCAGATGGGAACTTTTGGAACCTAAATCGCTCGGAACCCCTTTTCTTAGGAAGCCGTTAGAGCTTTACTGGCTAGCATTACCCCTCGTATATTTGAACGAGGTCCATAATTTGCGCAAGGTAATAGTCCAGTGCTACAAATTACACCAAACTTCGGGCATTGTCAAACGTATCGATCAAACCGGTCTACCGGTAATTTACTCCCATTCGTCAAGGCAAGGTTAAACTTTTGGGCCTTTTTGCCAACGTTTGCCCTATGAAGCCATTATTTACCGCTGGCCAACTATTTCGACCTATTACTTTGGACCATTTTCTCAACACGACCAGTTATTATATGTATGAATACACTGGCTGATTGTCAATGCGTAGTCCTTTTTTTAAATGCACCAGTGCATGAATATGTCCTGGAAAGAGAAACACAATGAAACATCAACAGTCAAGTCCAACAACTTTCCCTTCGCTCTCCGAAGACGTGATCAAACCTGACCCGTGTGGGCTACAGTGACCCCACTCTTAGTGTTTTCCCATGAAACTCCCTGTCATCGGTCACCGAGGCTGCGACGCGCCCCCGTGGACGCAGAATAAAGACGTCGCCTTGCGCGGCCATTTTGTCTCGCAGAGCGCCGCCGGCCGGCCGTAACGACCTGAGAACCGCAGAAACCCGCGCGGCCGGCGACCGGCGGCCGGCGGCGCTGCATACTTTTGGCGTGTTGTTGTTAATACGCAGTGGGCCGGTGCCCCCCAGTGGCCGCGCTCTGCCATTACTGGCGCAGCGGCACTCCCCCCGCTCATTTTAATAACAACCTGATCAGTGCCGGCGGCCGTCGGCCGGCCGAGCCCGCCGGGAATCCATCACGCCCAATCCTGAATCCGAGCCGCTCGACCGTGTTATTAGGCGCCTGCCACCGCCGGGCTTGCGGGGCCTGGCTGCTCGGAGCAGGACCTGCCGGCTCCACGTCTGGGGACGTGGCGCTCCCCGGGGACTCCGTGATCGCGGTGGGGCACGCTCCTGTGACGTTTCTGAAGGGTTTGGACGCTGTGGCGTAGAACGTGATTTGACCGGGGGTCCGGTCTTTCCAATGAGCAGGTGCTACATTCCTCTGGTTTCCTGTGCCAGAGAGAGAGAGAGAGGGGGAGGGGGTTGGCTCCAGTGGACCACTGCTTTCACGTTGCGGAGATGCAGCGCCGAAATGACGAATCCAACGTTCCGAGTTGGAGATCGGCCAGCTGAGTTCAGACTGGAGAACGCCTGGAGAAGGGGTATGATGTTACCTGGGCTCGGCCGTGACCGATCCTCGGACGAGTTCTTAATCCGCCCCGGACCCACGCCGTGACGCAGCATCACATGCTGACCTACAGGAGAGGCCCTGCTCTTTCAGCTGTCACGTACTGTCGTGTCCTCCACGCCTTTGTCGCTGTCCCCTGACGCCTGCCTCGCCTGGGGCGTGTTTCCTGCCGGCCAGACGGCGGGTCCTGTCCGTCGCCTGGCGCGGCCGGCAGCGCTGGGTCATGCTCGCTCGGCCCGGCGGCAGCAGAGGGAGAAAGCCAGTCACGCCGCACCCGGGGCGCGTGCCGAGGTCGTCCCGCGTGACGCCGGAACGGCCGCGGCGTGCGGCACGAGCGGCCGCCCGTTTCGTAACCCTGTTACGGGCGGTAACGCGATCGAGGCATGCACCAGTCTCGGCTGGGCACGGCCGTGCGTGATGCAGTTCAGGCGAAGCTCTTCTGGTGTCTGACTTCCCACACCAGTCCGTGCCCCTTCAAGCCGAGCATGGTCTTAGAATGTCGGCTTTTGGACAGGATCGTCTGAGAAGATGAAAGGGAGGCTCGGGATGCCTGAGTTCAAGCTCCTCCATATGCTCCTACACGCACACCCGTCACGTCCGCTCGTCACGGACACAGCAGTGGATGCGCTAATATTCAGCGCCTTTTCCTAACCTCACTCCGTCTGGGAACCTCGCTGTGTATCGGCAAGACCTTATCTTGTCTTCGTGAAACCTCACCGCATACCGATGTCTCATGCTGCCTCGATTCTTCTCGCATTTCGATGATACTTCACCGACCTATCGCCTAACGACGGCCAGGAGGTGCCCATCGGATTCATATCTGACGATGTGAATCTGATGGGGAATTTCTCGGGGCTCGTCAGGCGAGGATCGAAGCCAGCCCGGGCCGGCGCCAGCTCGGACCTCATGCTGTCGCCGCGGAGGCCGCCCGGACCTCACACGGGCCGTGACGGCGGCGCCGCGTGCCGGCACGTTTCTGCCCACTGCCCATTTGAATATGCCGGCGCGGGCGGGCGGGGCGGCGCCGCGTCACCGCCGAGAGGCGCCGCATTCCAGACATTCCTCCGGCGGGATCACCTTCACCTGTGGCGCGGCTCGACGCCGACCCGAGCCGCGCAGCCTCGCGCGCCTGCAGCCGCGCCGCGCCGCCAAATAGGACGCAGCGGGCCGCGCGCGGTTGCCGAAAATCGTGACGACCCGGCGGCCGCCCCGCCTTCGGCCTCCGAGTGATCGGCGTCGCCAGCACGACCCCCCCCCCCCGGGACGTCGGAGAACGGCGGTATGTCGGTCCCGCAGACTCGGTCGACACGGTCACGAGGCGTCCTTCAGTCGCGGCGACTGTCAGCTCGGGAACGGCTGCGGATGTCGCCCGCTGGCACCGATACTTAGCCGAACTTCAGCCGCACGACGCGATAATATCTCGCTGCATGCAAGGGGATGGACCGGTGCCAGTGAGATGAACGGCCTGCTGATAACCTCGTATTATAGGTACAGATTATGTAAATGCGAGCTTATCTCAAGGATGTTTGTTTATGGACGCTTACGGGTCGCGGCCAAAGCTCTCATCGTCCATGGCCACGAGGTTGGCTCGTGCCGAAGAAGGTAGCATCTCAATGATGTCACAAAAGTGAGTCATTCCGAAAAGGGCTGTGTTGACTGGGAACATTGTCGGCGCTTTCTCCACGTCTGAGGTTCGGTTCCAGACTTCGTAAAGTACCCGGTCGCTGGGAAACTCAGCCAACGGAAACGCCTGAGCCACTTCGGAAAAGTGGCGCTGTTGTGATGCTCGCCGGGAGGGCGGAATCCGCCGCCACTCTGGCGCTGGATTCCGCCATCGCCGGCCATCTGAAACTCGCCGCCGTCAGTCCGCCATCGGCGCGGCGGCGGCGGCGGCGGTCGTCTCACGCTCGGCGCTCCGGCCGGCAGGCCGACGCGCTGCCGAGAACGCGCCGCCCACTCGGCGGCGGCGCCACGACCGAATCGAGGTCGGCCGGCCGCGCGGCCGGCCAGCCCGCCCGCCCGCCCGCCCCGCCCGCCCCCGCCGCCGCCGCCGCCGCCGCCGACGTCGGCAGCGCTGGCCAGCGGCGGCCAACAATGTGGCAGATAAGCGACGCTGGCGGGGCGGCGGCCGCCGCGCTGCCGGGATTTGCCTCGTTAGCCGTCCGGACAAAGGCGGCGTGTTCCGGCAGCGCAGCTGGCGACGCGGCGGACGCGGCCGACTGTGGCGGCGTCGGCGGTCAGCAGCCGCCACGGTCGGCCGACAGTTTTTACCGCGCGCCGGCATTACGGCAACCTATCAGCAGCGTCATTACATGGGCACGGACATCCCGCTGGCGGTGGACCGCCGACGGCCGGCTGGGCCGCAGTCCCCGCCGAGGGGCGCCGCGCGCAGCCGATATCGTTCATAACTCAGCGGCCGGCCGGCGCCCGGCTCGGCCCTATGGGGGACGGCCATGGTAAGGTGTCCGCCGCCCCCGCCCTCCCCCCCCACGGCCGGGAGCGGCGCTAGCTCCGCTCGGGTGACCTCTGCCCGCAGCTTTGAAATGCAAACAAAGATGCTAAACCGGCCTGTGTCAGAATAAAAATCACGCGTTTTCAACCTGCGGTCTTCGGTAATGCCGCCGTTTTTTCGTTGTTTTCAAGCTGAGTGATATATCTGATTTGTCTGTTGTTGCGTGTCGTGCAGCGACACATGGACTAGGCCGAGAAGACTGTTTATCATAAATCAACTCCCGGTTTCATCGGGATCATTTATCTTTACGTAGCATAATGACATTGATGTACATCTATATTCTGCTTAATAGCTAGACACTATTCCTGTTTTGACTTGGGCCAATCAAACCGAGCAATTTTTCTCACGACCTGCCCCTAGGGAATAGTGGCATTCAGACAACTCGTTTGACAGCTCTATGAATACGAACACGATTGGATATCGGCCCGGAATTCTGTGATTTCTTTGTACAGTCTTCTTTCACGGATAGTGGCGTCGACTCATCAATTGGACAAGGGTGGCAGTCTGTGGAATGCCAGCATTGGAATCTTAACAGGGCAGATGATTGGATGCCTAATTTGGAGTTACAATGTTTCCGTAAAGTTGTGTTTTCCTGAGAAATCTCCAGACAATGGTGACTGAAGGGCAAATACACTTAAGCGTACTTTTGAAAGTGCCAGAGAACTTTTATGATTCCTGCGGAATGCTCAAAATGGCGGTCCGATGCGAATGATTTTGCCCCCATAAGTGTCGTCGTTGTCTGACCCAGTGAACTGTACATGAGGTCGAATAAGTTCGCGATATATTTAACCAGCCAGGGGGCTTTTTGAATACATTGGAATTACAGAAGGCTGGCACTGCAGCTAAGTCTGTTAGTTTTCGATTCGCCATAAATAGTCCCGACGCTTGGTGGTCTTGTGGAATAGATTTGGAGTTACATTCTTTTTTAAAGCTCTGAGAGCCCGTAAACATCGGACTTCGTGACCATTTTCATGTTTCTTTATTCCGTTGTTGTGAAAGGCGTGTCACGTAGAACATTCTTTACCTCACTTTTGTTTTTGTGTCGTCAGGTGAAGTAATGTCCTTTCCGGCGAGTGGCGAGTGGCGCCATCTTCCACAAATTATGATAAACAATGCAGTTGCACGTATGGTCACGGAACCAAACCGCGTTGTTTACCTCACACCCGATGTCGCAAGCCCAACCGGTTCTGGGCGGGATGAAATAAATCTTGGACAAGCGTCGCCTTATGCTCCCCACATCTTCAAGCATCCATTGTAGGCCTTGTTCCCAACCTGCAGTCACCACATTGTCCCAGAGGCATCTTCCTGAGCGCCGGAGACAGCTGTGTGCGCAGTGTCGTCACACCGACTGTCTGCAATTTCACGTGTGAATCCACGTGACATTCAGTCGACCTCGTAACTGCGCCTCTGGGCGCCGGCCCTGCCGCGATGATTCACACGCCGTGCGGAGCGTCGGGGTGCGCCCACGCTTTTTACACGGAACGCGCAGCACCGGCGGACGGAGGCAGACCACAGCCGGACCGCAACGAAGAGTGTGCAGTCGGCCGAAAACTTACACCGCCGCCCCGGCCCCAGACTGAAACAGGCGGCAGGTCTCGCCGCTGCAGTGGCAACTATGCGGCAGCCAGAATGGCGGGGGAGCAGACTCTATAATAGGCGGATAGCTTAACACCGCAATTTTGGCTTTCGCAAGGTTGGCACTTCAGGGGTTGTACTTGGCACATGTCTAAGCACGTCCATCACCCCCATTTATTATAAGCACTTCCAGCCCAAAACCTTTCCATCCTCATAGTTTCGAAATGCTTGCAAAAAGTCACTTCCTGTTACACTTTCAATGAGAGGGTCAAACTGAGAACAAGTGTTTTGTTTTCCTTCCCTGTTTCAGTGAACGGCTTCAGAGTTAGTAAGTTAGGTATTTAGTTAGTTTCAAGTTAGTTCAGAAAGGAGTCGTATTTTCTTTGATATGGTGCGGAATTCCTATGGGTCAAGAAACTCGCATCATGCCAAAGAAAATATGCCTTCTGTCTAAATTAACTTGGGCTCGTCCACTGAAACAGGAACAGAAACATAACGCTTATTCTCAGTTAAGCCCACTCCATTCCCTTTCTTGGCAACTTCCTGTCAAAAATGTCATTAGAAAAGAGGAATTGCGCTGAAAGTCATAGTTTGAAATCACTGCGAACATCAAAGTGGTGGAAACGCAGTTTGTTAAAGACTGGGGAATTGCTACCTAAAATCCTCCAATTTTCCCGTCTTGGAGCCGCCCCCCATAACGCGTGACACTACGTGATCAATTTTAACAAATTTGAATTGGTGCACCCGAAAACCTTGAACAACTTTCATCACAGCATGGACAAAAAGTTGTATTTGCGATGTCCCATCGAGCACATCCATGAAAGATGCGACCGGAAGAGGTTTTTGCAAGCATTTTGCAAATATGCTCGAGGAATTTTTAAGCCGATTAATAAATGCGGGTTATGAAAGTGCTTAGATATGCCCCAAGTATAACCCCTGAGGTGCCATCTTCCGAAAAGCAATTTTGCGGTGTTCAGCTTCTCCCCCAACCAGAACTTATGTGATGAATCTTTAACTTCTTAGAGTTTGCGAAAAATGGAAACTTTTGTGAAATGCCGGTGCTAGGACTAGCACAGTGTTTGAAACTACAGCGATTCTTTATGTTGAGTTTTCTAATTATGTGTATGATATTTGTCTAAATGACAAATATAATATGGCATGACTTTTAATGGTATGGCTGTAATTAAACTGCGCTCACGACGCAGGCTGGTTTGTGGGCCACGTTTGTGAAGGCATTATCAAAATGCATCTTTTTGTGCGCTGAACACGGTAGTGGGCGTTCGAGCAAACGGCGCTCTTTCGTTCGCACAGCCATTGCTGCGATGTCGTAACCCCAAATGGTACGTGCAATGTACTCACGCACTGCCGCCAGCCAATTTCGCAAGGCCACGCGCGTTCCAGCGGCGGCCAACTTCGTGAGATCTATCTGTGGATTAACGAGTCCCTGCGACAAGGCACCGCTGCCCGGCCGGCCCCGATATTTTACCGGCCACTGCCGGCTCGGCGTCGTGGCCGATTTCCGGCCGGCCAGAGCCCGCCGGCGGCCGTCAGCGCCCGGTTCGCACGCATCGGCCCGCCGGCCGTTCCCATGCAATGCGGCTGGGATGAGTACCGGCTGCGTGAGGCGCGGCGCGGGGCCGGGGGGCGCCGCGCGCCGCCGCCCACCGCCACAACTCATCGGCTGGTCCGGCAGGCGCACATGCAAATCAGCGGTAACGGCGGCCGGCGCTCGACGCACGGGCATTCCGACGGTGCAGGCCGCGCGCGCGCCAGCCCCGCACTGCACCCGTGATACATTAACGTGTGATTTGTGGTTATGGCTGGCGCCGGGCGTGCTGTGACGTCAGCGCGCTGGGTTTCGGCCGCCGTTGCGGGGCTGCTAGTGGAGGAGAGACGCCGGTCGTCGCTGGCCCTTTGCTGGCCGTCCTCCCTCCCGTGTAAATGCGGTCCACGACCGACGTCTGGCAGAGCAGTAATGGCGATCCGTGCATAGTTTCCGTCGATCTGCTGGCGTTGGGAGGTTTGGTTCTGTTGGTTGCAGCGTCCGTTTCTACTGGTAGAATGCAAGATTCCGGATTCACTGGCACCAGTTGCGTAAAACGCACTGGCTGCAGTGCAACAATTTGTCGAAACGTCATGTAGCCATTGTACATAAATGGATCTTTCCATGGCAAAATAACCGGATGTCCATGAGTGGAGCAGTCCGGAGAACAGGTAGGGTGACGTCATTACGGGCTTTAGATAATTTTATAAGCCCTGTATACTTACATTTAATTAGATAAAAAAGTATCATGGTCGTTTTCGCCCTACTATCAGTGAATATTTGCCCGTGTATGGTTCCATCTTTATGGAATAAAAATGATAAATGCAAGGATCCTTAGCCAAAATCCATGGAGTATCAACAGTGTCCGATCGCCGGTTGCGCATGACATGCTATCTATCAGGCACCAGATTTGGTCAAGGTGTGAGGTGTGAAGCCCCGCATCAGTTCGTCATCAGCTGGCCGTACACTCCTTCGAGAGGAGCGACCCTGAGCGAGCTCGCGTGCTAGCGACGCACCGAGCCGCTGCAGCGCGGCGCAGTCCGGCCGCCGCCGCAGCGGCTGCAGCGGCCCCAACAGCGCCGGGCACGAGGCCGGCCGCCATCAATGTTGATGCGCCGGCTCGGAGGCCGGTCGGCGCTCGGCGCGCGCGTGCGGCCGCGGCTGGAATTCGAGCGGCCGCGCGCCGGCCGCCAACGCCGGCCAGGCGCCGTGCCGATTTGCATAAAATCGCCGACAGTTTGTGTCGGTGCCGCTGGGTGGCGCTGCCGGCGGGCCCGGACCGGCCGGCATCGGTCGGCGAGAAACTGACGGTCACTGGCACGGAACTGAGTGATGACTGACGACACTCGTGGCTTGTTTTAAGGAATCGGTGGGGCCCTGTCTTGGATGACTGCAGCATTTAGATATGTTGTTTCATGCATCCTCACCCACAAAAACCATCGCTTTCATCATTTGAGCCTTGAAATCATTCCTGTACCGAAAGAAGGCAATATGTTTTACACACTGGTGATATCATGCTCCTGGGCTGTATACAAAATGGTAGCACAAAACCATTTTGAAGTCCAACAACATGAATTAACCACGTGAGTTTGCTTGCGAAACATGTACCAGCTAGCATTAGATAAAATAATGCGCCCGAGAAATGTTGTGGTAGATGACGAAGCTTTGATACTACGTTAGCGGCCATGCATGCTGGCACATCAGGTCAAGCACAGCTGGAAACAGAGAGCCCCCAAAAAACTTTACCTTCTCCCTTGAATAGGGTTCCAATCACTGATGCACGTCCTCTACTGTTGTCCGACTGGGCGTTTTATAACGATTTCATCATTGCTCGCCTTTGGTCAAACCTCTTTAGGCTGGGTTGCCAGGGCCTTTCGTCGCTCTGGGCGACGACGGTGAGTAGAAAGTGGAGAAACGACGAAAACACTATGGAAAACAGATGTAATAGCGCGAAAAGGGTGGCATAATTTCTGGACGACCAGCCGAATGGTTCCGACCTGAGAGACAAATTGAAAACAAACTAGGGTACCGCCGTAAGGTTGGGCATGGTGGCCGCTAATTGTTTCGTTTGTACCCGGAAGGTATGTGCTAAGAGGCGTTCGCTGGCCCGTTACAGGAGAGAGAGACAGACAGAGAGAGAGAGAGAGAGAGACCCCACGGTCTGTGGGTTTGGCCCCATCTAGCCCAGTGTCCCGCAGCGGAGTGCGGCCAAATGGTTTTAGCACGTTCTGAAGATCGGCTCCAGGTGATGGAAGAATTTAAATGGTCTCTCGTCGCCTTAGATTAAATTAGAGCAGGGCCGTAGTGGACCATAGCTACATTAACAGCCTTGGTCGTGGCTTTCTCCTGAAGGCAGAGGCTCCTCACGTTGACGACCTGCTAAGGGAGATTTTTGAGGCGCGCTTTCCATCATTATCTCTCCGTGTTTTTGCGTCCACGCTTTAGGCATTACTGCCGGAGGGTTGTAATATTTGTTTTGTTTCGTGCTGCGATGCGTTTTGCCAGTGTTGTTGCTGTTGCCACCTTTTCATTTCATCCAGTATTTTCAGTGACAAGAAATAAAACCAGCGCTAAACGTAACTAGCTGTAATCAGAACGTTCGCATTATCTTTTCAAATATTACGACGTTGTCATGTCTGCTACTGACCTGTGTTTTTGGCTGACAAGGAAAATGCACTGATTTATCGACGGACAAGAAACAAATACTATGATATGAATAAGAAATATGATTTTCTTCTGAGTGTCATAATTCGGACATTGTTGGAAAACGAAAAGGAATCACGATCAAACCTACTGTCTGTCACACCAAACGTAAAAAATGTCTGGTTGTATGAAAAGACTGGCATATTCGTATGTGGTATTAGACCATCTGCATCGAGTAATTTACTGAAATAGCATTTAAGCTGACATAGATTCCCGTTAAAAGTGTACGTTTCTGGCTGCAAGGAAGCATCTTGCCATTGTTGTCTCTTGGACCATTTTTATTCTCGTAGGTATGAGCGCATTCACGATATTTTTCTTAAACCCCTGAAATGCAATGCGTCTCGGTTGAGCCGTCCCACTGTCGTATACAGCCACTAACACAAAGAAGCCCTCCGGTCTCAGAAACGCCTGGCATTGTGTCCAGCGGCCCCAGAACAACAACACAGGCTGACAGGCCACCTGTGATGACCCCACACAGCCAGCGAGACAAACAATGCATCGTCAAAAGCCCTAATTCGTCCCAGTTCTCGGTCCGGCTGCAACATTTACATATCCCTCCGCCTGCCTCGGTCAACAGACAAAGAGCGAGCGGTATAATTTTTTCCCGCTGTCGAAAAATTATCTGATAGCCACCATTTGGGCACATGTCGGGCCTTCTGAGTCGTGCCTTTCACTGACAAAGCGTTCGAGTCGTTGCGGCCCTTATTAACATTTTCCAAGCGGCAGTCGGGTACATAACCGCTGCACGGCAGCGCTGAATATTGTGCTGGCCATTATATATGAGGCTCTAAACACTGCCCTGCACCTTGTGGACGTGTTTGGAAGGCAGAGGCCCGGAAAGGGTGGTGTAGTCTCGAGTCGGGTGTAAAGCTGAACCGACACCACTGCTCCCACATAATTCCATCCAAGTATGCTTCCAGTCAGCGCTACAGATTTAAATGCGCTAATTAGATGATTTATGGGGACTTTTGTACTTTGCTTAGCGTAGTATACGATTGTTAGTGAGTCGTTACCCTGTAATAAGGAAATCGTCCTTGAGAGCTGATTTACTGGCCACCAGGAAAGCCAAATATGTCTATTTAAAAAACCAACACCCCGCGCTTTGACAATAATGTGTGCTTTTCATTATTTAGTCGAGACGTATTTCCAAATGTTGAATAAGTCATTTGCGCCTTTCAGGTGTCTTTTACTTTGACCAAAGAAATGTCTTGGTTTCGCTGTTAAGTTATGATTATTTAGTAGCTCTGTAGGAGCATTAATCGTTGTTGGCACAATTTCTTCGATAGTAGTGCAAAAGGAATATGTGCGGACTGAGGGAAGTTTATTTGTTAAATAAGGGATGGATCCAACGTACCGTCATTGAATGGGATTAAACCAAAGTTAGTAAGCAAGTTACGGAATAGGTAGTAGGGGAAGCTACCAAATGGGCGCCACCCTGCCTAATTGCTCCACCCCCGCGTTATCTCCTACCTGAGACAGTTCATTGGCATATGAAGGACATTTGTGAGAGAGACAGCATGTCTGCAGATTCGATCCCTTCCTCTTCCTCTCTGTCAGCGGTACAGACGTGTGGTAGGTCCGTGAAGTTTCAGTGTAAATTTGGAATAATTCTTTATCTCGTGTTACCCGTGTTGTGTTGTGCTATCAGTACGTGAAGCAAAATTCATCCTATACAGTGCCTCCGTCGTGGAAATCCGTTTATCGTTGGACTGAAATAGCGATGATGCTTTCGCGCCTTTTTTATCCGAGACCGTTTTCGCGCCACCATTTGGTGGGCCTTGTTGCTCCTGTAGCACAGTCGGGGCACGATTAGCTAACGGTGTGCTGATCATTGTTAAGTGTTTCGCACTTGTCTGGGACCCATTTGAGGCAATAATCATAGGGAGAAATTTGAGCTGCAGAGGGTGAGACAGAAATGTCGCCAAAGCCTTCTTGGAAGGGCTGCAGCTCTTACCTCTCTCCCCCTCCCCCTCGCGGGCCCGTTCAGCCCCCGCTGTCGTCCACTGGACGCGGAAACTAACGTAAAACATTATTTTTTTCTCGCCCACCATGTAATCAGCGTCCCAAGCCTCGCAGGCATCCTCCAGGCCGAGAATCCTGGTGACACGCTAGGAACGAGAACCTTCTATCAGTCTTGCGGGTAAACGTGTTTCAGATTTAAGCCAATTCATTCAGAGGGGATGGCTCGCCGCTGACCGCACTCACTGTGCCCCAAGAAACCAGGTAACCTTGCAGTGCTCTGCTCCATCGGGGGATTCACCTGCCACTGCAGGAATTGCTCCCTAACTGACATGCTGAAATGGACCTTGAAGGGGGAGAATGCATCTTTTTCATTCCCCAAAACCCTTTCGAATTCGGCGACCTTACTTCGACACAGAACTTTGTCTTACTTTTTTAGGAAATACAGTACTATTTTATTTTTGGGTTTAATAGGGAACCATTTTCGGATCACAAGAGCGGCATGTACCCCAAACTCACTGGTTACGCCTATGCAGCCACCTCCATGGGGCTGCCCAGCATCTTGTCGGGATCTGAGCTTCTTTCCCTACCTGTTTGCAAGTATTTGCGGAGAGAATGAAGATGAAATTGTTCATAATATACCAGAAACTGGTCATTTTACCTTTGCCGCCGCAAATTACCTGGGACTCAGTATCATTTCTATGGCAGCGCAGTTAGGCCCGTCATGTGGCGCAAATGTAGCTGGGTTGCCCTAATTGCGCCTTTGCAGCGTCTTGCTAGAAACTGAATAACATATAGTTGGCAAAGACTAAAGTTTTAAAACACGAAAGGTTATGATGGTCGAAAGGCGAAAGAAGGCGTATGAGAAATAATACAGTTTTTCCATACCATAGTCATAGTCATAGCCCGTTTTTCGAACAGGTGGTACGAATTGGGCAGCTTACCCTTTATTTCAAAACATGGCATAAAGTATGACAAATATGGCATGTACGCCATATACATATATACATATATATATATATATATATTCTTTTTTAAAGTTAGGGAATAGGTTGTTTTTTATACAGGATTCATTAAAAATCACAGCGCTTTTCTCAGTGAAGTATTTCTTTGATATCTTTTCTAGTGTGGGAACAACTTGCTTTATTTCCGGGTCGTATGTAGACAGAATTTAAACAAAAGTGTCGTTCGTGAAAAATTTCCGATTATTGAGCCTTTATATTTCACGTGTCGTCCTAGTTTTTTTACTTCTTCAGAGTAGCAAAAGTAACCATGGGTTAAGTATAAAAGCATTAAAATATAAATCACGGGACAAAGAGCACGCGCAGTGCTCGAGGGAAATAGTGAAACTGTCATCTATATGACGTTACAATCCTGCAAGTAGGTGGGGAAATGAAACATGAAAAGACGAAAAATTAGTAGGTGGTACGATTAGAACGATCTAGTAATGTTAATAATACTTCAATGCGAAAAGCGCTGTGATTTTGAAGGAATCCTGTACACACACACACGCACACACATGCAGACGACGCATGCACGCACGCGCACACGCACACATGCACGCAGCACACACACACACACACACATATGTATATATATATATATATATATATATATATATATATATATGGCTGTCTCCGAACACAATGGCTGTCGGCTATTTCAGAAGCTTTGCCCGGTATTTCAGGAGTGGATTCCACGGATCGACGACGTAGACCGGTAGCTTGGACCTAAGTTCCTCACATTCCCCTTAAACAGATCACCTGCTGCCGACGAGGTTACCACAGCTTTTGACCTACCGCGGCCGAAGGAGCGGCGAAGGTCCAAACGGACAAATAAAGTGGTGTTGAAGTACAACATTAGCCAAGCGCTCTTTGAGTGGGATCTCGCTGTGGATGACAGTTTCAGTAGGCAACACCTACCTAGCATTTCACGTACGTCCTGCGTTTGGTTCCGAAAAGTTGATATCGTGATACAGGTTCGGATAAACAATGATCTTAGCATGCAGAAATGGCCACTTCACAAGTTTAAAAAACTTATGCCTTCTATTATTCACCAGGTCAGGACGTTCGCCGTATGCCGTGATGTAGAGACATTAAATGCTCAGCGTCTGGCTGTTGTCTGGATTGGTTTATATTACGTTGCCGAATTTCACGTGGCACGATTTCGTACTACTGCTGTCGGGGACCTTTGATTCTTGGTGTCATATACCCGTACCCATGTAGACTGCACTTTGAATACGTTTATCTTCATCCGAATAAGTAACGTTTGGCATTAGGAGCCGCGGCTTGGAAGCGCCTCCTTCAGGCCGTCGGCTGCAACAGCGCGCTCGGAAGGGTCGCCTGTCGCTGCCTTCACCCGCTCCACTTGTTGGGGGACGCGGCGGACGGAAGAGCCGTCCGAATGCGGCGTCCGTGCCGCCTCTGCGTGGGAACGCGCCGGGTCCGCTTCCTTGTTCCGTGTGAACGAACCGCGGCGGGCGCCGCCGCCGGCGCCGGTCGGCCGGCCGGGGAGCGTCCACAGCCGTCCGCGACACCTGACTCCTGCACCGGCGATGTCTGAGCTCAGAGAGTCACCGCTCCCGACCGGCTCCTGACTCCTGCACCGGCGATGTCTGAGCTCAGAGAGTCACCGCTCCAGACCGGCTCCTGACTCCTGCACCGGCGATGTCTGAGCTCAGAGAGTCACCGCTCCCGACCGGCTCCTGACTCGGTTGGTTGGTTATTGGGGCTTAGGGGCGCACCGACTGCAGGGTCATTCGGCGCCCATCCGGCTCCTGACTCCTGCACCGGCGACGTCTGAGCTCAGAGAGTCACCGCTCCCGACTGGCTCCTGACTCCTGCACCGGCGACGTCTGAGCTCAGAGAGTCACCGCTCCCGACTGGCTCCTGACTCCTGCACCGGCGACGTCTGACCTCAGAGAACTTCGGTCCCTGGGCGAGACTTCGCTCATTCCTACCCGAGAAGTGCGCACTCCACTCCAGGAACGCTCGTCTTTATCCGAGAAAAACACTCGTTTCTTTCCATCTCCGGCTGCAGACGTCAGGCGGTTGTCCTCTGCGTCCCAGGAATGTCCAGCTCTCGGCAGAAATGCTCCATTCCGCAGGCGGATGGGAAAGCCTGCGCTGCTTCCCATAGCCGACTAGTGAAGTACGTTGGCCCGCTCTGCGGGACCTGGCTTCCTGGCGCTCGGAAGGTAGAGGCCGGCTTCCTAGAAGTGTTAAGATTGCTATTCGACACATTATGTGACATATGCACGATTTTAGTCATGCCTGGTAAGCTTAAAGAATAAACGGTGCAATAGATTAAAAGTCCATACACGTAGCACTCGAAATTTGCTGGCTAGTTTTTTCTAGCTAGCTAGTCATGGGAGCGATTGGTTGGGAGTGCAAATCTTAGCCAAAGAAAGCATAACATGCCACGTGTGATTTAGGCAGCACACATACCCAGATATGAAAGCTCCAAATAAACCGATGTCCAAGAAGTTCTTTGGATATCACCGCTCCTTATCACCACGATGGAAACTGGTACCACTTGTTTCTCCATGCATGATCAATTAATTAATCTAATTTGAAGCTGAACGAAGCTGTAAGCATCCCTCATCCAATCTTAGATGTAAATGGCTATCGTCAGATCGTCCTTATTTTTCATTCGGCCTTGTGAGGATAGACACATGACCATGTTTCTTTAATAGTGGAATCTACCGGCGGTCCGCAAGGTGAAAAAGCTGGCGGCCAGAGGTTATGCGGAACTGGCGGCTGCCAGCTTCAGTGAGGCCGTCTTTATGGCGGTCAACGTTCCTCCGAGCGACACGAGAGCGCGGTACGCTGGAGACTGCAACGCGGCAGAGCACACCATAAAGACTGCATCGCCGCGTCTGCATACAACACCGGCGGCGGCGGCGGCGGCGGCAGTGCGCCGCCAGCACTCGGCGCTCGCGTGCCCGGCGCGAATAGGATGCCCGACTGCTCAGGCAATGGCATGCCAAAGGCAGATTTCGACCCGGTCCGCGGAATTCGGTGCGCGCCATAAACGTCGTTTGTTCTGCGCAGAGCGCACCCCATGACGATCATGCGACGAGGCGGCTCGCAGGGGCTCGCAAGACCGAGAGGAATGGTTCCAGAGTAGACTTTGTCGATTTATCTTTAGGACTTTCGTTCATCTTATCATCCTAAACCTTTATGTTCCACGTTTCGCTGTTCAACGATTACATTCATGGCGCGGTGGACTATTTTCACGAAGTCCGGCTGCTCTCGAAGACATAATAGCCTTGATCCTCAGAATTTTCCGGCGGCACGACTTCTGAGCCAAGCTTAGATCCACGGGCAGAGCTGCTGCCACTGCCACGGTTGCCATTGGTTACATATCGACTGGCGTGTCGGGTGCAGCTGCGGGGCGCTGTTTTCGGCGCGTTTGCGTGCCAGGCGGCAGTCCCGGCGCACCGTCTGCGCCGCCATCTCCGCTGGCCCTGCCCCACACGTGCTTGGAGCTGACTTTCGAGATTCTTCGCGGCCGAGAGATGACCGCGATCTGGCTCCGTGCGGGGAGACGGCCGGTCCCATGGCGCGAGAACACGCGGCGCCGTGTCCGGCCGCTGCAAGACCAGCTCTCGGCGCCCGACACGGCATGGGAAAGTGGTTATCTGGGCCCAATCCTAGGCGGCCGCCTCGCGCTCTCCCTGCACACAGCTGGGAAGCTTGCGCAACGTGAAGCGTTGGCGAGACTTCCTGGCCGGCTGGAAGGGCGGCGCCGCTGGAATGTGGTTGGCGCGGCGTCCGGCTGCCGGCGGCCGGCGCCGGCGGCCGGGTGAGTTGAGCCGGGGTCGCCCGGCCGCTGGCCCGGACGCGTCATGGGCCGCCGCGCCGCCAGCCGGCCGTGTCCGCCGGCCATGTCCAGCGCGCTGGTCATCTGTGTCGCGGCCGCCGCTTCCGTGTGCCCGCCGATCGCGGCGCGCTCTCGCGCTGCGATGACGCCGCCGATAGCGCCTCTGCAAACACACCCGACCGGTGTGACAGTCGGTCGGCCGCCGCCGGCATGCCAGAGCGAATTGGCCGCGTAAAAAGCTGCCGGAGCTGAGAGCTGCCTGCCGGACGAGCCGACGTGGCACGCCGCAGCTCTGGGTCTCTGCAGCTCGACTTTCAGCTCTGTGGCCCCGCTCTTTATTGCCAATTAAGAATGCACTGCCGACGATTTATGATGCTGGGGGATATTATTATCATTCCTGTTTGGCTTCGTATTCCTTTCTGCTCGTCAAGCCGTCCTATAAATAACCCCGACCGGATTTCTCGTGTCCCATTGAGGCGAACGGCTTTCCGGGCCATCTCTCAATGGCAGCAGCTCCACGAGCTTCCGACGAGTGGCGGCGCGCCAGATCGTCCGAATGACTGTGTTTCTATTCCGGCGGCGTATAAAATACTTTGATCGACTTGTAGCTGTACTAAAGAATGCAGATTTTCCCCACGGGCCCCCGTCCGGCAGGTAGTTAACATTCCTTTGTGGGTAGGAGCGGTAGGTGAGCGCGATCAACGATGAAAATAATTTTCATCGCGCAAGCCGTTTTCTGATTCGCTGCGTTGGTAGCCCTGTAAGGAGCTCCATTTTGCACCTCAGAGAAACTTCCTTGAGCTCTGCATGTATTGCCGACACTATTCGCAGCCTTTCAGGGCTGAGTAGGCTTCCAACGCATGACGCGGAAGGTGCCGCCATCTGTCTCGCGGCCGCGCTCCTACCCGCCGTCCCGGCCAAGGCTCGCCGGGCATAGCGGCGCGGAGGCGCCGGCAGCCAGTCTTCGGTCGACGCCGGCCAGTGCTGTGTCGGTCCGCGCGCGCTCCTCCCCTTCAGTGACGTCATCGCGGCGCGCCTCGGCTCTGCCGGCGGGTCCGAACGAGGAGCGGCGCCGAATCTGCCGCGGCGCCAATTACAGACTGGGTCCGGTCGAACGGACGGCCTGTCAGTCGCGCGGACGGTGCGGGAGAGCGGCGGCCAGATGCGCGTCATCCACAACAACCTGCAGGCGGGCGACCAGCCGCCCTCCGTCATGGACAAGCTACGCAACAACTTTAACCAGCTGTGCCCGCTGCTGCGCGCGCGTTACCGCAAACTGTTCGACGACTATGCGTCGTCGAAGGAAAACATCCCGCTGCTGATCCAGAGCCCGGACTACGTCTCGTACTCCTGTTCCTGCTGCGGACGCACGCAGAAGCTTCAGGTGGGTGTCCGCGGCGAATTGGCTGCCGACAGCCGGCCTTTGGCGCGACCGTCTGCTTCCGGCGACGAAGGCGGAGCTCGGCGGCTGTGGCGCCGGGCCCGGCGCGGTCGGCGCCGCTCGGCTGGCCCCAATCCGCTCTGTCGTCGGCAGCTAATCGCGCCGCCAAGGGGCGCAGTCGGCGCGGCCGGCGCTTGCGTGCCGCGCCTGCCGCCGCTGAGCTGGTCGGCCGGGAATTTCGGGTCAGACGCGGCGGCGCGGAGCCGGGAGGCCGGGCGCCGGCGCGCGCTCCACGTCATTCTTGTTAACTCGCTCACCAAGCGGTTCGCGCGGCCTGGCCGCGTTAGCCGTGCCGAGGTCGGTCGACGGTCGGCGCTCCGTCGCTTTCTCGCGGCGCCCGCGGTCACCGCGCGAACGCTCCGGCCGGGCCCCGCCGGCGCCAATCAGAGATGGCCTTTACGAGTTCGGCCGGCGGTTTGTGGCTTGCGCTGATGCACGAAATACTTTGGGTCATTGCTTGGGTTCCAGCAGACAACGGGCGTTCTTCGGAGAAACCAGACGAGTGCTTGTCGGTATGTAGGTCTTGGCTAGAACATGCACGGGTTACAGCGCTTAGATGGCACTCCTCATTCTACTCCAAATAATAGCCGCCACGTATTTCTCACGCGTGCCTTTGACGTTGTCCTTTTTTTGACATGGTGACACGCTCAGCTGCCAAAATCTTGTTTCTCGTGTAATCCGGTTACTCAGTGCGGACGTGTTTTTCCACTCACACCCCATTGGGAACCCCTCTCCGTGGCCGGCCCCGTCGCCGGCATCCGCAGTCACTCCTTGTGGTTTACCAGCGGTCCGGTGGTCTTGTCTGGTAATCTGAACGCCCGCACCCAGCCGACACTCTCTTATTATCTTATCTATCCTTCCAATTATATTCCGCACCTTCCCTCTAATTAGCCGTTTCCTTTCGCCACGACAGTCGTCTAAGCAATGGCATTGCGAATTCTTCTTCCTCTCCCCACCCCAGCCTTCTTTGTGGTCTTTGAAAGCCAAGACAGGCACAGGGTGGCTCTGGGTGGTTACCAGCGATTTACTATTCTATCTTAATATTCATTCTTTTGAGCTTGCCGGCTTGAAGGCTGCCGCACACGTAAGACAATAGACCCTCGCCAGGAATTTATGCGGCCCCTTTTTGTTCGGGAATAGGGCCAGGCCAGTGGTTTAAATTTGGCGTGCAAGCCCCAGCGCCCACGGGCGCTGAAAACGCCCGTACATTGGCCTGTTAATGACAGGTGTTAGGCTTGCGATGTCGAAATGAGTGTTAATGACGATCACTTTCCCACAGCTGCGGCCAGGAAATCAAATCAGTCAGGAACCCCCCAGCCGGAATGCATTAAATCGTCTTCTCAGCTGTCATTTGCAGTTAATCGAAAGATAAACCACGATAACACGGGTATCGTATGATGGGCCTATCAGCGCTGTATGGTATACAAGCGGATTCCACGAACACCTAGCCTCAGAACGGCTGATGGCACACATGCAGGCGGCGGACGGCGCTGGGCACGTACTTTTAAAGGCGGCGCGTGACTCAGCATGGTGTCGGTGCGTGCCTTCAAAGCAGGTCGAGGCCGAGATGGCCGTCCTTTCTCGCACGCCGAACGGCGTCCGTCAATCTGTGCAGAGTTCCTGTGGCGCCGGCGTCACTGCGGACAACCGAGCACCAATCTCAGGGCATCCGACGACGCCAGTCGGCGCTGTCTGCTGCGGCTCCTGTTTCGACCCTGATTGCTTGAGTCCGGAACGTGCCGACGTCAGTAGAAAACCGATTCCGTTCTTTGAGTGTTCGGAGGTGATCCGGGCCCGGTCGCGACGCTCGTCGTCGGCGTCGCCGGCCGGACGTGCCCTGTAGTTGGACGTCGCAGACGACGGCCCGGCCTCCGCGCCGTCCGGACTCTCAGGCCCGGACCGTCGGCGCCGGGGCCGAGTCCGGGCCTGAGAGTCCGGGCCGAGTCCGGGCCGCCGGAGCCGACCAGCGCCGGCAGGGGGCGTGGTCGACGGACCGCGGCCGGAGCCGGAACCGGCGCCGGCCGTTACATCGGCCGCCGCCGCGGCGCCGAGATGTGCCGTTCCCACGTCCGAGCGGCGAGGGTGACGACATCTCGGCGGCCGCTCTCCGGGCCGGCCGGCGCCGCGCCTCCGGCGGACCGGGGCCGTTCGGCGCCGGTCTGCGCCCTCTTCAGTTCACGACTGCACCCTCGACGGTGGCAACTGAAGCCGAGGCATGAGGTGGCTTGCGAGGGCTTCCATTTTGAGAGCCGTCGTCCAACAAATGATTGATGTCTTCGTAAGATTTTGTACTTTGGAATGGCCTCGGTGCTTTTGGTAATGCTTGTGATCATCGTCTGCGGTGGATTTGTTGTAACTTGTGTGCGGATTCCTGACACCCAAAATTGTTCCCGTTTTGTCACTGATTTTACCAATGTTTTCCATTGGCGATGAATTGCCACATGCCATTTCTGTGTGGTCACGGAACTGTGGACATGAAATGTTCCTCGTACCTGTCATTTGAAAAGCATGTTTGTCGAATGCCGATAACTTCTTACTGTCGTGGGAGTTTCTGGCAACTTTCACTCCGTGCACACAGTTCAACGTTCTCAGCGTATAAGTCGGCAGCTATCAGGCCTGCGCTAGCCTAAGCATTTAGACTACGTGCCTCCATGGACAGGCATCCGGACAAAAAGCAACCTCCAGAAGGTTGATCATGCATGAACCAAAAATTAGCGGCTGTTATGACCGACGGAATAACCTTTCTAATCAGGTAAATTAGCCCACGTCCTACCCGCCCATTCGGCCTCAAATGAAGCCCAGTCATGCGTCCCGAATGCGCCACGTAACGCATGGACTCGGACGACGACGTCCATATGCCCCCACGTCGCGTCGCCACGTCCGCCGGCGCCGTGTGGCGGCTGCCGACGCTCGCCGGCGCCGCTCAAGCGCAGGCGACATTCCACAGTGGCCGGCCGGCTCTCCGGCGCGCTTTTTTTCCGCGTCGGCGCGCCATGAAAAGCCGCGCCGGCGCGGCGGCGTTTTTCGTCAGCATTCCGCGCGGCGCCTGGTGCTGTGGCGGCTGCCGATACAGCGGCGGCTTTTTGCTGCGGCTTTTTGAGAGCCAAATGGCGGGGTAGCTCGACGGTGCTGATGAGCTTCTCGTTGAGCGCCGCCGGCGGGCGGTGCCGCTCCTCCAAAGAAGAGGGCTCGCAAGGCCGCGCGGCCCGCTCGTCTGTTATAGAGAGATGTTTGTGCACGCCGACTGACACGGACGTATTTGGACAACGCCTTGACCCTTTGGTCCACATTCTTTGCATTCTTGGGCCACGCGGCGCGTTGCCTTGTTACGACAGAACCTGTTTGCGCTCAGTGATGTCAGGTCCCTGTTTTGGTGGGGCACTCTGTCCCACTCATGAGATGCCTGGCGCAACCAAGTCGGCCTCCACCGTCGCACTGTTCAGGAGGCCGGCGGCTGCCCGCTGTGGTTTCCTGCTTTCTCTCGCACTATCGATGTCAGAAATCAGTCAGGTGGCCGATGCTCAGAAGCGCTGCGTCTATGGGGAGTTTATTGAAGCCGAGCACCGGGTGAAAAGAATCTCTCCGATCTTATCGAATTGTCCGCGGCGGCTTGAATGGCGCCGAATTCCTCGGCCGGGCCCTGAATGGTCGCAGCTGAGTTGTGCGCGTTTGATGAAGTTTGACGTGCGGGCCCGAGCGGCCCCCAGGCCGGACACTGCCGCCGCCTATTTTGGTCGGCGCCGCCCCCGAACAAAGGGTGGCCATGTCGAACGCCACGGCCGGCCAGCGCGCCGCAGCGTCCCTTTTGTCCGGCTGGACAAGGGGCTGTAATGGAGCGCCGGCCGGGCCAGGACGGCACCGCCCCGAAACGGTCACGCAATTACAGGGCTGGCGCGCCGCCGCCGGCCGCTGTCGCCGGTCACTGGCCGAGCCGAGGCTCTGGGCCCGGCCGGCCACGCTCATCCTCTCCTCCTCCGCTCGGCGCCGTCATCCGATCCGCCCGGCCGCCCCCGCCCCCGCCCTGAGTGAGAGGAAAACAGACGGGCGGCGGGCGGCGGCTGCTGGCCCGACCGGAGACAGGCCGTTGGCGCGGCGGAAACTGCGCCTGCTGCCGGGCCGCCGGCGCCCGCTATGACGCCGCCAATGATCGCTATTAAATGCCGCCCAGCTGTTCACCATGGCGGCGGAAGGAGCGGACCGCTCTCACGGGCCGTTTTATGAGCCCGGCCCTGTTTTACGGTGTCCGACCCATCTGGCGCGTTTTTGCGCCATTCGTGACGTCACCGGGCCGGACTTTCCGGCGCGGCGACACTCAATGGCCGTCCGACACATGCTCCGCGCCGCGCGAAAACGACGCGACAGGCGGAGGACGGCGCGCGACACATTCCTCGCCGTCCAGCGGCCGGCCGGGCGCGACCAACTATGTCTGGGCCGGCGGCTGGCGGCCGGTGGCGAAAGAGGCACCGGCGCCGGACCAGCACGTGTGCTTCCGTGCCGGGCCGCCGCCGGGCGTCGCGAATGCCGGCCGCTCGGCGCGTTTTTGCCGACTGGCGGCGGTCGCTCGACTTTCTGTCCGCGTCCGTTTCGCTGCGGCAAAAACGCGCGGACGGGCGGACGTGCGGCATCACGCGATGCGGTGGCGGCGGCGGCGGCGGCGGCCTCACACGCGGCGGCGGCGGCCGCCGCATACCCGGCCGACCTTCGGCCGCTCGTGAGGGCGGCATTACGCCGCCGCCGGAGCGCCGACTGCGCGGCTCGCCCGGCTGCACGGCGCGTTTTTCAGCGGCCGAACGTCTGGCAGCGGCAACGCGACACGCCCGGCTACAGACCGACTCGACTGGCGGCGACAGCTCAAACGCCGGAGCGAAGGCCGACCTCGGCGCTCCGGTGGCGGCGCGGCCGGCAGTCGGAGCCCGTCGGCGTGGCGGCGGCCGCAGTGCCGGGCGGCGCCGACGTCCCGGTATCGACGGCCGGCCTGCAGCCTGCACTCAGCGCCGAAACCCGCCGCCGCCGCCGCTGCCGCCGCTGCAGGCCGACGTCGGCCGGCGCAAATGGTGGGAAAGGAATGTCGCCGAGCTGCAGCCTCCCATTGTCTGGCCCTGAGCGAAGTTTCCACGCGGCCGGCGCACCGCAATCGTCGGCATAGTTCACAGGCCATTGTCGGGTGGGTCGGGCAGAGCGGGGCTGGCCGGGCGCCGCGCGTGCCGATAACCACGGGCGCCGGCGGGGCGCGGCGCGACCGCGTGCCTGCGCCGGCTGGCCGCTCCGGCGCGCTGGAATGTCGGACGACACGCCGCCGCCCGACGTGCAGCCGCGCGGAGCGGCGCCGCCTCTCCGCCGGCGAACCTGCGGTCGGCGGCGCCGGCCGGCCATCTCCGACCGCCAGCCGCCGTCTCGCGCTCGAACGGTCCGCGATCGTTCTCCGTGCGACGGTAGCCGTCTGCGGCGGCCACCTCCGCAGCCGGGCCATTACGGGGCCGCCTTTCATCTGACAACGCTGCAACCGGCCATTCCGGGCGATCATGGGCGTTCGTTTACCGACGAGGGACGAAATTGCCGCGCGCCGCGGCGGCCAACCGTTCGCAAGGCCGTGCATTTATCGCAAATGGCCGCATTCCAGCCAGGAAGAGGCACTTGGAGGCGGGAGCGCCCGGGCACAAAGACCAAGGGATTGGCGCGGCTCAAGTGGCGCCCCTCAGCTTCGGCGCCCCACCGTCCAAGGTTAATTCACGGAAGGGCCCCGGACCGGGCGATTTGCCTGGTCCCGGGCCTGCGATTATCTCCGAGCGCCAGTCAGCCGCGGCACGGCCGCCGGCCCTCCGCTGAATGTCAGTCACGAAAATATTGACGTCCACGCTCGGTGGCCCCGGTAATCGCGCCGGCGACCTGACCCCATTTTTCGGGCGCCGCGAACGCCGGGCACCGGCCCATCCGTGTCAAGGATGCCGGCTGGCGGCGGCAAGGCGCGGCCGCTGCCAGCAGCCGCTCGGTCGCGCGCATTGCCGGAAAGCGGGCCGGCCGGCATTCCCACGAGACCATTTAAAGCCGAGCGCGGCGGCTCGGCGGCGGCCTGCGGCTGCCGGCGGCGGCGGCGGCGCGGCAGCGGTCGCCGCTGCTGGCGGCCGGCCGGAACGCGCGGAATGCGGTGTCCCGCGGCGTCGGAGCCGATGGCCCGGCGGCCGCCGCTGACGTCACAAGACAAATGCGCCGCCCTGTTATCGGTCGGTATCGGCTGGGCCCGGCCCTTTCAGGTGTCCGGTGCCGGGACGGCGCGGCGCCGCTCTTCATCAATAACGCGCCGCCAGAGCGTGACCGAACGCTCGCCGACGCCGACCCGAAATGGGAACACCGTGTAAGCGGCAGCACCGCGCTGTCCTGGGTTTGTGTCGCTTTTGGAATCGACAAGCCGCCGTCGAATTAGTGGCAGTGCGGATAGACCCAGGACAGGGAGCAGAACAGGGAGCGGGGAAATGAATATATCTACAGCTGTTTCTCTATAAAATGGATTTCCAGAAAACTGTGTTTTTGAAGAAATCGGTCTTTGAAAGGGAAATACCAGGCCGTGTGCTAAACAAATTAAAATGGACACAAAAATACACAAAGACCGCTTCAAAAGGGGCAAATACGAACGAGGCACTGAGATGAGGGCGCAAATGGCTGTCGATTGTGAAGCACGACGCCACGGTGTTTGTCGGTTCACGTCAGTTTCCCCGCTGGCGTTCGCAGGGTCAGAATCTGAGCGCCAGTAGGGGCCGGCGGCTGGGTGAGCCGCGCCCCGCTGCGCCGGCACTGCGCCGGCGCGGCCGGCTGGCGCCCCGGCCGGATGTGATTTGCCGCTGATGGAGCGTGTCGTGCAGCCGGACCGGCGGGACGTGAGGCCGCACGCGGTGGCCGGCTCAGTCGGGCGCCGCCCGGCCCGGCCCGGCCGCCCGGCCCAGGGCGCGCCTCTCCTCCCGTCGATTAGCATTGAATGTGCGCCGCCGCATTCCGCCGACGTTCCGCCGTATTGTTCGGTATTTTTGGGCGGGCGCGCCGCGATCCGGCCGCGATAGGTGCGTCAAGTGGCTGCAGCTCGGCCGGGACGCGGCCGCGACGCCGAGAGGCCGCTATCGCCGCCGAATCTCGCCGCCGATTCACGCCAGCGGAAACCACGCTGGCCCGGCTGCGGCCCAGGAATTTGGCCTCTCCGGCCAGCTGTAATCGCCTTTTGGGCGGCTCAGCCGACCGCCTCATCAGCGACGGGCCGCCGCTCCGGCGGAGGGGCTCCGCTGAGGTCATACCGGGGAGGTCCGGGTGGTTTTGCGGACGGCGACTGGACGGTCGTCTTCTTACGGCCGCGGCTGCTGCCCGGTTCGGATAGCCGGAGATGCGGGCGCTGACGCCCGGCATCCGAGTCTTAAGGCCAGAGCAGACGCCACCGAACACGCGAGGCCCGTTTCACCAGGGCAAAAAGTCGCCACCTCCTTTGTGGCGCGTGACCTCCGCGTCGGCACCTCGGGTGGGCCGGCGGCGCTGCGACGCTTTCTTCTCCGCCCGCGCGCTGCCGGCCGACGCCGAGAAACGTGGCATGCAGTGATGGCTGGGCGTTGGACGGCCGTCCAGGCTGGCGCTGCCCCCGCACCGGCCGGCCGGTCCGGCCCTGCGGCGAAACAGTCTGGTTTCCTCATCGTTTTTGAAAGCGCGCGACTCCGCCCGGGCACAATACATATTTCATTTCGCGCGCTGTGGCGCGCAGAGAAAGCGGCCGGCGCGCGGCGATGAAAGTGACGCGCGATGGAGAGTTCGCGCGCGCTGCGGCCGCCTCGGCGCCCTCACCGCGAGCGGGCCGACCGCGCTGGCGAAACGCCCTCTGTTCTCAGGGCACGCTCGGTGGCAAGCGGAGCACGGCGGCGAAACGTCTCTCTGTTCCCATCTCGCCCACGCGCCGGCACGGCGACGAAATCTCGTGCTGCTCTCTGCTCGGTCACTCTGGCCTCCGGGAAAGTCTCCGAACGACCTCCAGACAACGCCACGGGCTTGCGGGTCCGCCTTAGCCATCAGTCGGCCGTCGCACGCTCCTAGCTGCCACACACGAGGGCTGCGGGTCGCCAGGCCATTCGACAGTGAGACCTCAGAGAAACGGACGCCCTGCGGCCGTGTTACCGGCGGTGCGGCAGGAATGTCGGCGGTGGGCGCGGCCGTCGCCGGTTCAGGGGTCGGCCAGACAGCGGATCGATTCCCTGCCGACAATTACGGCGCGTCAGGCGCCATCAGCCGGCGCCGGCGGCAGGCCGCGGGCCGCTGCATGGCTGCGGGATGACGCGGCGGCCGCGGCGGTCCCACGGTCTGGGCCGGCAAGCGACAGGCCCTGACCCCGCCGCCCCGCCGGCCGCCCCGCTCCGCCGCCTAATTAGCTGGTAACCGGCGCGCTGATGGGGTCAGCCGGCGGCCGCCGCTCGGCCGCGGCGCGCCGTCACGTCCTGTTGTGACGGCCGCGACAGTGCAGCGTGACGCGCGCAAAAACGCTACCGCGTCCGCCGCAGTGTCGCTGACAGGGCCGTGGACTGGAGCGGCGCGGCGCGCCTTTTTACTGCCGCTCCCAGGGCCGGCGCCGAGTGGGCCGCGGCGTTCGGGCCGTCGCCGGCCGGCTGACCTGTTTGCATTTCCCCGAGGTGCGGCCGCCGGCGGGTCATTATATACGAATCAAGTGTCATTCACGGCGCGTCGTTAATGTTGCGGAATGGGCGGGTTCGAGCGGCGCCGCGCCTGCGTTACGTCGCAGCGGCGGCGACTGTAGCGAGCGGCTCAGGTCGGCGTGGCGCGTCCCGTCGGCGGCCCGGCTCCTCTCCGCCTCCGCTGGTCCACCGCATCGAGGGCGTCGCCGACGAAATCGTCCGAGGTGACGCCGACGGAGGCGAGATTTGGACGTCGGCCACGGTCCGACCTTGGGTTGGGACGGCGGTCGGTCGCGGCGCCGCCGTCGGAAGGATGACGTCAGGCCGACGCCGGGCCAGCAGGCCGCCGCGGCGCAGGAATGTCCCGGCCACGTCAGATTTTCGCCGGCGCTGCCAAATTATCGGGTCATCTCGCCGGCATTCCCGCCCAACACCTGTCGGCCCGCTGCGGCGACCCCCCAGTCGTCCGTGTAAAGTTCGGCAGACGTGTAATCTCAGCCGTAATCTGGGCCCGAATCTCGGAGGCGGAGAGCCTGCTTATTTCTAAACTATTGGGAGGGTTGTTGCGCATTTCTGATACGCGCTGATTTGCGTCATGCTAGTTTAAAATACAGGAAACCCACGGAAGGTTTGGAGAAACAGTTTGCTACCACGAGACGTTTGCCCTGTTATCGAGAGCATCTGCCTGGTTTTGCCGTTCGTAAAAGCTTGGCCACAAACTGGCTGCAGTGCCGGATATTATCAGCGTTTCCGTGGCCGAGGCTGGTCGGAACCTGTGGCCAGCCGGAGGAAATGACGAGGTTTCGTCCCAGCTCATCAGTGATGCAGCCCGCCGCATTCTGCGCAGTGCAGAATGTGGCCTGCTGCGGCCAAGGTCGCCGTGTCACTCCAACCCCCCCCCCGTCCAGCCGCCCCGTCAGCTGAGCGATGACTGGCGCGCCGGGAACGTCTCTGTCGCGGAGGTCGATGCGGGCGGCGGAAGCGCCGTGCGTGACCCTGCAGACGGCGTCGCCTTCGCACGGCGCCGACTGTAGCGGTGACGAACAGACGTGGAGTACGTCGTGACACCAGCTACACCTCTCCTCTGAGCTCAGACATGTCGCCGTTTGCGATCGTTCCCTTTCCCGGCGTCGTCCAGGACCGAGGCGGGACCTTGCCCGAGAACTGCGCGTCACCTCCGCCGTGACGCGTCCGTCACGCCGTCTCCAGCGTTGAAATCTGCGGCGCGAGCGGCGCGCCGCCTGGCGGTACTGACCCGACCGGCACGGACGAGGTCGCCGCGGCCGTCACAGGACACGCCTGCGCCGGACGCGCCGGAATGCGCCCGCTGGCGCCGCGCCGCCCGGTTATTTATGCGTGCCGGCCGCCGAGCGGTCCGGCCGGGCGTTGCCGTCCGTCACCGGCCGCCGCCGCCCCGACCGGTCCCAGCCGCTCCGCCCAGTGATTGCCTCGTAATCTGCCAGCGGTCCGGGCCGCCCGTCCGTCCGTCCGTCCGTCTTTGGGCCCGGTCCGGGTCCGTGCGGCGCAGAGGCTATTAGCCCCGATCGGCGGCGGCGCGGCTTCCGATAGTGTCCACCGCAGATGGATGGCGCGGCCGGCTCTACGGCGTGCCGACGTCGTCAGCTGGCCAGCCGGCGGCCGGCCATCTCGCGCCGCCGCCGCGACAGCTGACGAAAGCTGGCGGAACGGCGCCGCGCCAGACGTCACAGATCGTCGCCTCGGAAAACGGTGCTCGGCGGGCTCGCCGCCAGATACGAAGGCATATGGCTCTCGCCCGAAAAACGCCATCAGAAGTGATGGCGGCGGTCGTTGTCTTTGGACCTGTTTCTGTCTGCGGCGGCTCCGTCGAGGCCGCCATGTTTTGAAACGTGCACGTAGCTGCTAGATGTGGAACCCGGCTGGCCTTGAGCCTGGGGCTTTTACCGAACTGGGGCGGCGTGGGTGGAATCAGATCATTGACAGATTTGCTCTCGTGATTTCTGGAAACCGGTTGTTGATTTTTCTGTTGCGCCTGCAGGCTCTTTGAAAGAAAATGTGGCCAGCACGGCTTACGTTTATGAGGTTCTGTTGTTATTCCCTTCAAAGTCGGTGTAATCAAATCCGTGGGCAAAAACTGGTGACAAGCAAATGAATTTTGAACGGACGTAGTCAAGGAAATGTTTTCTGCCCATAATTTGTTATCCTAGGCGCATCTAGTCACTTGAAATGTCAACTACACCAAACAAATTATTGCAGTGACTTGTGAGTCTGTTTCAGCACGCACTGTTTTGTGAAAGCCGGACCGGTCAAAATACCCTCGTGCTATGCACAAGAACTGATGTAGAGTATTTCTAACCACCACCTTATCAGTCGTTTCCTAGTACCTACTTGGGAAGGTTGCAGCTAACACGTACCTTTCTGCAAATCTGACCACAGAAAGTCGCCTTCCACCAGCGAGCTGCCGAACGCAGCCACGGGCGACTGACGCAACCCTGTGGCGCCCCTCGGATCTGACCCAGTCTCGGTCGCGCGACGTGGGGCGCTCATGAAATAGAGTCTGTGACGCAAGTGCCGTGTCCACAAAGCGCCTTTGTCGGAGATGAGGTCACCTGGTGTGACACATTCCAGCGGGCTGGACCTGTGAGCCGCTGCCGAGGCGCACGCGATCTCGGCCTTCAGTGACCGCCAGTCTGCTGTCGGTGGCCGAGACGCCTCGTTTACGACATCGTGCAGCGCCATACATTTTACTCATATATTTATGTATTGCACGTATCTGTGAGTTAAATAAAACGGGTGCCGATTCCGACATGATGGATGGCGTAGTGAAATGAAACGGTGAAGTGCTCTAATGCTTTGCGGGACGCGACCGCTTCTGTTCTTTGACGCGGAGGAATCGGGCTTCCCGTCGTAGGACGCTGACACCGGTTCTGACGAGATGTGTTGTTTCCGCAGGCGGAGGAGCTCAACACGATCGTGGGCAACGCGTTCCGAATGGCATACGCGGCGCGGCTGCAGCGCTCCTGTCTGGCGGCTCCGGGCAGCGGCGGCGACGATTCCGCCTGGGAGGTGGAGAGCCGCAACAATCACGACAAGACCAACAACCGCACCTGGGTGAGAGACGAAATGGCCGGACCAGCCGGGGCGTGATCGGCAGCCACACTGTCGGCCGTCAGAGGTCGGCACTGCGACTGCTCGCCGCAGCAGCCTTGGCCGGGTTTTGTAGACGCTAGTCATGCGACAGAATTTGGATCTGTCTCGGGGATGAATGATGGGGCACCCTCGCTTCGTGCCGGCCACGGGAAGGTCGTAGACCCGAACTTTTCTGAAACATTGGAAACTGGAACCACGCTGAAATGGCATGCAGGGCGACTCATGCGGTTTCTGTCCGTCCAAAATCTCTAAAGAACCGGGGTGTGAAGTCCGGCAGAAACGAGTTGTGTGGTCATGAACTGATCCGCGCTGGACTCAAAGGAATTCAGCCATTCTCCTGCAGCACTGCATGCAGCGGAAACATGTCGGAACAGTGCAGGTGGCCAGGCCTTCGACGTGGATTTTCTGGATTCCACGTAACATTTGGAAACCAAACCTCCAAAGATTGTGTGAACAAGGCCGGAGCAAAACCGCTGAATTTGAAATCCTCGACCGCGACTTTTTTTGCCGGGTTCAAAGACACGTGTTCGTACACCACGTGACAGGCTCACCACCGTTACTACAGAACTAGTTCGGAACGGGTCGCATTCTCTGGAGCTCACCTGCGTCAGGATGGCCGGCTGAACCTGTCCTGACCGGTGTTCGGAAACGTGGAGGCCGGACCGGCCGCGTCTGCCGCCGCCGCTCAGGGGCCTCCGCTGGCCAGGGGCCTACTCTGCCCGGACAGAGCCCGTGCAGCGCGCCGGCAGGCGCCGCCGCCCCGCCCGGTGCTGCGCCGTTGACCCATCACGCGACCGTGTTCGTCTGACGGCCGGCCAGCCGGCGCTGATGACGCTCGGACAGGGCGGAGCCGGCCGGCTGCCGCGCGGCGGCGGGTCAGGCGGCACGGAATGTCGGCTGGCGCCGGGCGACAGACGGCGGCGCCGAGCCACGCCGCGCGCCGCACGCCCGCAAACCCGACATGGACACTCACGAATTCGCCCCGGACTCTGACAAAGCTGCCCCCGGACACTCGCAAACCCGCTGCGGGCTCTCACAGACCCATGCCGGGCTCTCACAGGCCCGCAACGGACATTCACAGACCTGACCAGGGCTCTCACAGACCTGACCAGAACTCTCAGAGGCCTGCCCGGGACTTTTACAGTCCGGCGCCGGCTGTGCTGCGCCGCCGACCCGCCCGCGGGCTGTGCAGCCCGGCGGCCTGCACTGGCAGAACTGCGTCACTAAGCTGGTGTTGGCCGCTGCAGGGTCGCCGTTCCCGGCACCGGGAGCCCAGTCGGCGCGAGCTGGCGCGCGGCAAGAACGTGAACCTGGCGAGCGACGCGGCAGTGCCGTCGGCCGCCGCCGAGCCGGAGCCGGCGCCGGCGCGCTTGGCGCCCGAGCTGCGCTGCCCGCTGCTCACCGGCTACGTCAACGAGGCTGTCTCCACCACGGACTCGGAGTCGCGCTCGAGCGAGGGCGAGACGCGTCCGCTGTCGGCGGCCGGCCGTTCCGTGTCGGCCAGCACGCAGAGGTGAGACCCGCCGCCCTGCCCACGGCGGCGGCTGCAGCTGGCTCAGAGCAGAGCAGGTTCTCGAAATCCGCTCTTTGGGACCGAAACTGGGATGCTCGAGTCACGTTTTTATCGATTGAATGCTTGAAATTTGAACTGCGTCTTTTCTAGTTTAAGGAGGCTGTTAAGGCTGTCGCACTTTTGATGGCGTATTCGGCCACGAAGGTTGTGCAGCGTTGTAATGTGTCACGTCAATCCTTTGTCTGATATCCATTTGAACACCACATTTTATTTCAATGAACGGTTAACCGATGGGATTACAGGCGCAATCCGATGGCGTTAATCTGACCGGCTACGTTTTTCAGCCTGCGAGAGGACACAAAGAGCTGCCATTGGTCGAGCGCATCCAGCTCCGCCTCCACGTCGCACGTGGACGGCACGAGCGGCGCCTCGACCCCGCTGCCGCCGCCCTACTACCAGCAGGGCCCCACACAGGAGGTGGTCGAGCTGCGAACGGCTGCCTGGTTCCAGGCTGGAATCCCGAGGTTAGCTCTCAGGCCCTGCTGCTGCCTGCGGCCGGCGGGCCGCCGCGGGTGAAATCGGTGCCAGCCAGGCGCTTCTGGCTGGGCGGTCCTGGTGGGTTTCTGGGCGAGTTCCCGCAACGGAGCGAGGTCGGGTGTTTAGATTTCAGAGGCACCGGGAACTCTTGTGGGGTCCCATTCCTAAACCCTTCGTTTGCTGCATTTATGTGTCCGCACACCGGGGAAATGGTCAACTGTTTGGGGCCGTGCGCGGGACTGAGCGTCTGCGGAGCTTTTTCGGCGCTCTGCGTCATCCAGTGCTGACTGCGGGGTCTTCCTTTTTCAGGGAGATTGCGCTGGAGGTGTTGTCTCAGGAGCCGGTGGGCGCCTTCATGGTGCGTGAGTCCACCACCAAGCACGGCTGCTACGCCCTCTCTCTGAGGGTGCCCAGAGACTTCCAGGTGTCCGGCATCGCCCACTACTTGATCCTCAAAACTGCCAAAGGATACAAGATCAAGGTGGGACAGTGGCGCAACCTGCAGCAGCATTTTATTGTTCATTGTTCCTCGATTATCGCAAATCCCATGGCATCTGTTCGGAACCATAGCTGCTAGCTCTTGTTTGTATGCCAAGCGTAAGGTAGTCCTTGTACAGCTCTTTCATCTTTCCTTACCGGACTTTGGAATATTGGAGAGAGCGAGTGCTATATAGCTGTATAGAATAGCGACAGCAGCTCGGGAATCCATGTGTTAATGTGTGGAGCGAGCGCACAAGTGTGTTTTGCGGCCGATGCCTGACCTTTCGTCTCATTCCAGGGGTTCATGAAGGAGTTTGCGTCGCTGACGGCGCTCATCACGCACCACTCGGTGATGCCCGAGCTGCTGCCGTGCACGCTCTCGCTCAGCCGCTACAACCCCAACTTTGCGCGCTCTGAGTCCGCGCAGGACCTGGTCGAGCTCGACACCGACTCCGAGTACAACGGGCTCAGCGAACTGTCGCGCGCCACCGCCGACACTAGTGTGTGAGGCGGCCGCGCCGCGGCGCTAGTGTCGCGCGAGCGGCGCCGCCGCGACCCCGCCGGCGAGCGCCCGAACTGTGGCCGAAGCGCGCCGCGCGGCGGGCGGACTGACCCAAGACGACCCGAGCTGGCCCGAGGTGACCTGGGATGAACTGCGGTGACCTGCTGCTGCCGGAGGCGGCCCAAGGCACCGGCGCCGGGTTCGAGCCCGCTCCTGTGATACTAACGCTAGTTGTCAGATGCCGATCGCGTGTAAATAATCAAAGATGAGTATATTATTTATTGGACGTGCGGCGGCGGCCTCAGCGACCTCGGCCTCAGCGGGGTAGACAACTGATTTGACGGAGAGTCATAGGGGAAGCTTTGTTTGTGATGTGTTGGCTCGAACGTGAACTGATTGAAATAAACCAGACGTAAGAGAAGCTTTTGTATAGCGTAGGCGTGAATGAGCAGATCGTCCAGCCTTGTACAAATGATACAGCTCGTTCATGAGATCGCGAATGTGGGAAAATAGACTGTGCGGAGTACCTACATTTGACGATTATCGTCAAGAACACTGACGATAATCATCGTATCGCGATTTACACGGATTCATTTCATAGAAAGGTCTTGCTTATCAAGCCTCGCTATTAAACCTATGGGCTCATTTGTAAGATGTTTCATCAGCAGATTGTAATGATCGAAAGATACGTCCACCCGTCTACGAAAAGCTGACTCCGCCTCGTGCCGGACCGCACCAGTGGCGAATGAGATGCCCGACCTTTGGGCGTCCATCAGCATCGCCACCGCGAGCACCGTTACGTTTTCCCCGTCTGTCCGGCTGACTGGCGCTCAGCAGGAAGGGAATACCATATCGTAATGGGCATCGGCACATTTGCCATTCAGAAACGACTGAGAAACTCCGAGGTTGTTGCTAGAACGAGAATCAGAAACCGACGCCGGCACCGGCCTGACCAGTTCCGGTTGGCTTTCGTTTGGGTTTAGTCTGCAGCGCCAATGCTTGTGCCGTGCGTCCAGTCATGCATGAAATCATTGAAACTGATTCCCTGTCTCTCAGATGTCTTCCAAGACAGCACATGTCTCGCAAAAAAACGATTTGAACAGCTTTTTTAGCCAAATTGTCCGTTTCGACTTTGATGCCACCACATCATCTTTGGCTCTACGCCTCGTTCACCCGAACCCTCATGGCGCCGAACACCCGACTTTCAACTGCACGGTCACTGTCGCCTAAACGCCATTCGGTCGCCATCGCCCGCCTGAGCAGCCACACCTCCGATCAGCACCTAACTCGGGCGTCGCTCAGCACATAACGCACGGAGCCTCAGCGCTGACTTCAGCCTTTTGTCGCTTTCCGAAACCTTGCACTCTGGGCTTGGTGTCCGATGCAATGAAACACAAAACCGACGGTCCGTCAAACGCGCGGCGACGACCATCCGAACGTTCCAGAAAGTCGATCGGCGAATCCCGTGGCCATTACGCCGCGCACGACGCTTGGGCACGGCTCTTTCTCGCGTACTCTCACCAAAAATGTGGAGGCTGCCCATCGCAGGGTTGCCGGCTGATGGTCAGCTTTACTTCCCATGACATTCAAACCAGCATCCGCAAACACAGCGTGCAAATGTCGTCTTTGTATTATCGTCATATAAACTCAATATACATCACTTTACAGTAGCAATAATACAGACACGTTAACAAATGTAGACAATGGAATCTCCAGTATCACTGGGGACGGCACGGCAGCGTACACAGGCCGCCCCCTTAAGCGGAAGACGAGGAAGGCTTGATGGCGCGGGCGGCCGGTCACATTGGCGTCCGTTTTGACACTGGTTCGCTGGTAATCAGCAAAAGGCTGGCCCGGTCCTCGGCTGTAGCGCCGACAACGAGCCACGCCGCCGCCCAGAAGCCGTAACAACGTACTACCTTAACCGGCTAGACTGGGAGCGGTCGCCCCCTCAGTCCGGACTCGAACAGGCAGCCACACCGCCTCCAGCTCGGCCGCCGGAGCCGGGGTCAACACACGGTCAGAGGACGCCGACAGGGGTCACGAAGCCGTCTCTTTCTCGTCACGAAACCCAATCTCTCGGCCGCCGCGTCCTCCGCACCCAATCGCGGCGGACGAGAAGTTGCATCTGATCACCGCGCGGCAGTCGGAGCCCGCCACCGGTCCAGTTAGCACTGCAAAGACCCCGCAGCACACGCGAGGCCGGTTTCAGAACAGTGTTGGAAAAATTGCCATTTTCTGGTGTCAAGGAGCACCAAAAAATTTACACTCCAAGAAATATTTTGTAATCCAAAATGGTCATTTAACCTCCCCCCGAGACATGGGTATTCCTACCCAACCAGAGTTTGAAGTTGCCCAGCATCCCCCCGCCGGCTGATGGTTCACCATCCATACTCGGCCGCTGAAGTGCACTCCAAACCCACGGCCATCCACATTCCCCCCGTCAACGACTCCGCTGACCTACCATGTAGATCCAGGAAACTGATTTGCCTGCCCCCCCCCCAAACGGATCCGCTGAATCTGCCCCTGCTGGCCACATCTGCTTGCAAAGCACCTAGTTAGTCCATGTTTCTCACATAAACGCAAGACATTTTATACTCCAAAAGAGAATTTGTACTCCGACACCAGGAAGAAAAATCAGGTTTCCAACACTGTTTCAGGACATCCCGGAGGCGGAGGCAGGCCCGATTATCGGGGGTTCCGGCCACCCTAGAAGTGGGTGACGGGACCGCGCGGCTTCCACCGCAGCCCCGGCCACGTGAACGGCCCCACCCATTGCCGTTACCCGAGCGGCGACGCCCGTCCACCGCGAGCGCCGCGCGAATGGCGTCACGAGCGCGTGAGCCGGCGGCCGACACCACGCCGTCCCGCCAGCGCCAAACGACCGGGCAGTGTTGGCCGACACCGTGCCGCGGCTGGCAGAGTCAAACCGTCAGCTTCGCGCGATGCGGCGTCGAGCTCACGCTTCGTCGAACACATCCGCCATGTTCTCCAGCAGGGCCTCCACCACGCGGTTCTGCTTCATCAGGTCGAGCGCCAGGTCGGGCGAGTCCTGCTCGGGCCACATGAGCGTCGGGCCGAATACGATCGCCAGGTTGTGCGCGTGCATCCGGTTGAACTCCTGCAGCTCAGTCACCCTGGCGGACCGGCCGACTCGGTCAGAAAAGACATGGTGCAGGCACGATACGGGGGACGGTACGGGGCACGGCACGGAGCAGGGTACGGGGTACGGTACAGGACACGGTACGCGGCACGGTACGGGGTACGGTACGGGGCACGGTACGGGGTACGGTACGGGGCACGATACGGGGTGTGATGCGGGCACCGTACACGCGGCACGTCTCGCAGCAGGGCTTTCAGCTGACCCGGACAACCGCCGCCGTTCCCAATGCCCAGCGAAGCGACCGACCGAGCACTAACAGCGGGACGGGCTTCTCCTCCGGAGCCGTGCCGCCGCCGCCTGTCCCACTGCCGAGCAGCGCTCACCTACGAAGGTGGTTCAGCACGGCCTTGAGCGTGTCTCTGTTGGGCGCCGGTAGGTCGGCCACCAGACGACGGAAGGCGGCCACTTGGTCGGCGCGCGCCACCAGGCTGGCCGCCTGCAGCGCGGCCGGCAGCACCGAGAACGGCACCAGCGGCTGCTTCAGCTCGCGGAAGAACAGCTTCAGCGCGCCGGTCAGCACGTGGACGTCCTCCTCGTCCCAGAGCACCTGGTAGTTGTCCTGGTCCACCTGCGCACGGAGCGCGGAGCCAGAGCATGGTCAGCACGGGGCAGCGGCGGCAGCGACCGAAGCGCGGCGAACGGCGCTGGTACGTGGACAAAAGATGAATAAACAAATGGTGCTATCACGTCAATGATTCGAGTATGGGAAGAACTACCGTACCGTACATGATGTGCACAAAAAGACAGACTAGCTATATGGTAACCCAAGGAAAGGAGCAGAGAGGCGAAAACCAAGCACAAGGTAGGACATTCCTGCATCTGTAACGGTACACCTAATGTAAATAGTTTAAAGGGCGCCTCATGGCAAAGACAGTTGTGCTTCATTAACTAATGAACCACTTCAACCGTTTTCCAGCAAACACCAATCGATTCACAGTCTGGCCGCGGGCGTTGCGCCGTGTGTTCTCCGCACGACGGCCGGCCACCAGCGGCCGTGTCCGGGTCCCGGGCGCGGCTGTCGCATCGCGCTCACCTCGCACCGGATCCGCTGCACCTGGCTCAGGTTTCCCGACGCCCGGTACACGCCGTCCATCTTCATGTGCTCAGGCCTGGCCTCGATGGCCGCCACACACTCGCGCACGAAGCGCGGCACCGTGGCGCCGTCGACCTCGCAGAGCGCGGCCAGGTGGCCGCCGAACACGGGCTCGTCTGAGGGCGGCGCGGTCGGCGCCGTCAGCCGGTACCGCCGCACCGGGCCGCAGCACACGCGCAGCACCGGGCTCACCACGTGCCGGCACAGCTCCGCCACCAGGCACATCAGCCGTGTGACGGCTCACAATCACAGCACGACCAACGCATGAGTAGTATTCATTCCTTCTGTGTTTGCACGGAACACGAAACGGCGCAAAACGATAAACGAACTAGACGTGAACGTGAACACAACTTTGCCTTCATAACAATGGGCCTCGACTGCCTGTCCTTTTTGAAAAGATGAACGTGAGCTCTGATTTTAAGCACTCCGGCTTCCGTTGCCAAATAATCTGGTTAACTACAGGGAATGTTCGAGCAGGCATCCGCAAATGTCCAGGAGTGTTAAAGCAACAGGTAGTATCTACGCTTGTCTCAATTTCCTTGAACACAAAGGGAACCGTTGTTCACCCTATTTTAGACTAATGTGACTCATGGTGAATGGCCCCAATGACTAATAACCGCTGCAGGAAGGAAGTTAAATGTTGCTTTGCAACTAGGACAGTACGCGCAAGCTTATCGTTTAGATCCCTGAATGGAGTGTGCACTTTGTTCCAATCTGCAACGCAAAACACGACGGCCGTAAACTAATGGCATTACCGCTTCGCACACAAAAACCTTTCTAAAACGAATAAAAACAGTGGTCAGCATATTCCTGATCTAATTGTTGAGCAGCACCCTCTTTTCTCTACTTTCTGTAAGTTTTATGACATGTCAAAACATGAAGCAAGAGGCATGGCTCTGGGAACACAGGTTGGACTTCAGCCTGTGTTTTCGGCCTGTGTTTCAGCCAGTGTTTACAGAAGAGCTACATCAATTTATCAGCATGTCGTCCCGATTTCTTCCATCACGTCTGATCAAGGGCTCATTTTTTGCGACGCTATCACTACTTGCCACATTCAGCGCAGAGAAATGAGTGATACCGAGGTTTTCTTCACCAAAACCGGGTTAGCCAAAAAAACGGAAGGTGGCGACAGAAGTTAGTTATTCTGCAGGAAAGCGATATAACCCATTAAGGCAACTGAGCGCAGATAAGTCAAACAACACACAGCACACCAACACAACACTTGCCACATCCAGTGCATAGAAATGAGTGATACCGAGGCTTTCTTCACCAAAACCGTGTTAGCCACAAAGACAGATGAAGGGATATACAAGGTTGCAGTGTGGATAAGCGATGAGTCTAGTGCAAAACACATGCATCGTCAATGATGAAACAGCCTTTCCTAAACGACAGACCTTTCTAGACAATTTTGTTACTTAACCCGAGTACGAGACGCAGTTATCAGCAATGCAAGCCAGCTTTTGGTGAAATGAAATATCATAACTTCGTCGCAATTTATAAGAACAAACTGAACTACAAGCCTCCATGTCCCACTTATACGTCCCCTGAACACGGAAGCTCAAAGTCGGAAATCGAAGAAAATAAGCGGGCCACGCAAACACACCTCGCGCCGCTCACGGAAGGCAAACTTCACGTACCAATGTCCACGCAACGTCGCAAGAGGACCGATCAATCCGCCATCCCAGCCGCGCCAGCCCAGACGGAGCCCCTGAAATGCTCCAAACGCCCCAGACGGCACACAACCCATGCAGGGTCCCGGCGCTGGGCGAGCGCCGGCCGCCAGCCGCACGTACCTTTGAGGATTCCGCGGCTGACCAGGGCGTCGGCCGGCGGACGCGCTCGGAAAAAGCGCCTCAGCCTATCGCGGATAGTGCTAGTGTCTCTGGAAAGGTCGTCCTGGCTGCCTAGCGCGCCGCTGACTGCAAGACGGCCACACCGGTTAGTCGGAGAAGCGCCTCCGCCTGCGCCGTCAGCCAAGCGAAGCGGTTAGCGAAGCGAGCGAGGCTGGCAGCGAGAGGTCGCGAACGGCGCCGGAAGCTGTATTCACAGACGTGCTGCGCCCCCGGAACTCTAGCTCATCCGACGCCGACGCAGTGAAATCAGGCCGTGAAGCAGTCATAGCCCGTGAGAGGTTCGCTCAGGCAATCAGGCAGAAAAAAACTTGGGAAGAGCGGAACTGACGATCCGCAATGAAATAATAGTCTAAAGAGCTGGTGCAACACGTCCGACCTCTTCTCAATGTCTTTGCGTGTCTTTCATGACAGCCGACACTTACCGTGGCGTACCGGCAGGTGTCTGAAGGACTTTCCGTAAGGTTTAAGAACTAGCGATTGTGGGTAAGAAACATCAGTTCGAATCGCCGAATGCCATGCAAGCACGATGGCAACGTAATTCAGTCAGTCTGCTTATGAACGCCATCACGTGCAGAAGACGCCCGCGGAAGCCTCTATGACAGTAAGGGATAACTGTCAGCAATAAAGAAAGGCAGCCTACGTATTTCGTCAAGATGCATACGTCACGCAGACGATTCACTATTAAAGGTTCTTTTTGAAGACTTTTGTTGCAAAAAATTATTTCTACAAGACAAATACAAGTTCACTGAATGTACCGCTAAAATCACGCTACATGAGCCGTTCCACGGCATACCACTTTCTCATGCGCAACGCTCCAGCAGAGAATAAACAAGCCACCGTGTCACATGTTCTCTTGTGATCCACACTCTTTGAGGTGTGATGCAATCGTTACACTATTGCAGCTGACACGCCTACCGATCACACGGCTTCGCATCAGTCCATGCGCAACGCTGCCATTGCACCCCATTTTTCCAGATTTTTTTTTCAGACAACCACCGGCTGGACCCCTTCGCAACGCACAAAATCCCCCCACGCCACCAAAAACGACCTCCCAAGGACAAAGGACAAACAGCCCCCCGCCAAACGCCACTTGTGCAGCAGTACAGGCCACAAACACAGAGCAACACAGGCCGACATCAGCGCGCGGCCCGGCCCGGCCCGGCCCGGCCGGCTCTCTGCTACTCACAGCGCACGGAGCGGGAGCGGGTGAGCCGCGTGTCGTCGCACAGGTGCGGCTGGGCGGTCACCATCAGCCGGTCCAGGCCCTGCGGGATGCGCGCGATGGCGTCCCGGATCGCCTCGAACCAGACCGTCGCCGTGGTGGCGCTCTCCTCCTGCAGCAGCAGCTGCCGGCCCAGGCCGCAGGGCACCGCCGTCAGACAGCGGCGCAGTGACGGGTGTCGGACGGCCGCCCAGTGACGGGTGTCAGACGGCCGCCCAGTGACGGATGTCGGACGGCCACCCAGTGACGGGTGTCAGACGGCCGCCCAGTGACGGGTGTCAGACGGCCACCCAGTGACGGGTGTCAGACGGCCGCCCAGTGACGGGTGTCAGACGGCCGCCCAGTGACGGGTGTCAGACGGCCACCCAGTGACGGGTGTCGGACGGCCGCCCAGTGACGGGTGTCAGACGGCCGCCCAGAGACGAGTGTCAGACGGCCGCCCAGAGACGAGTGTCAGACGGCCGTCCAGTGACGGGTGTCAGACGGCCGCCCAGTGACGGATGTCAGACTGCCGTCCAGTGACGGGTGTCAGACGGCCGCCCAGTGATGGCCGTCACACTGTGGCCCACTGAAGTGTCCAACGGAAAAGCGACGGATGTCCCACAGCGGTCAGACGAGGATCGAGACGTGCCCGACGACTGTCGGTGGTTAGGGGACGGTGAGGTGCAGACCAGTTAGGCGGCCGGCCGGACTGCAGCGCGTGGGTTGGACGCAGACGCTAGGGGAATGGACGCTGCGAATCAGCACCACCGACATATGAAAGATATCAACCGTGGCTGACAGTCCGGGAGCATCAGCTGCTGCGCGAATACCTCCAAAATCGAGTATACAAAAAAAAAATGCCTCAGAAGTTTGCCGATGACTCACTAGTATTGCCCGCGCAAAACTAGTTCTAAAATATACATTTCAAGACAAGCAGAAACCTTCCAGGATGTGCTCACATCACCACCTGCAGCGGAGGGCTGCTACCGTTTCAATACGTGGCTGTGCGCGGCGGTGAGCACCCACCCGCAGTCCGTGCACGGTGCTGATCTGGAAGACGTTTTTACGGGAGGATCGCTCCGACTCCCAGGAGACCAGCGCGCCAGCCAGGTCCACTGTCGTCTCCGGCCGGTACCCGGTCGAACTGAACGGCTGTCGGGCGCCGAACACGGGTCAACGACGCCCGGCCTACGGCAGCCGACCAAGGCCAAGGCACGGACCGTCCGGCCGGGACCACGTCAACTCACCGCCTTTGTGTGCTGTTTCATCAGCCACTGGCGATGTGTGGAACTGGTCGCCTGCCCTCGGATAAGCGTTAACTGACCTACACGGCATCGAACTCACAAATGCTGCAATCTTTCCCATTGATATCATTCATAATCGCTGGCAATAAACGGACAAGTTCCATCGCACAATTATTGACTCCGTGAAGCCAATGATCCACACCAAATTCCTGTCGCCGGACGCCACCGGCGTTCGATCCAACAGGCCGCTCACCGTGCCGCCGGCCTCGCTGCCGGCCGGCAGATTCCGCACCAGGCTGGCGGCACCCTTGATGTCCTTGAAGAGCCGCAGGTAACGGTCCGTGAGCACCACGTAGCAGGGTGCCCAGTTCTTCCGAACGCGGCGAGACGTCTCCGTGGCCACCTTGGTCCGGTTCAGGGTACCCTGCACGCCGGCACAACACCAGTCGGGCGGTGAACGACACGAGCGCACGCCGCGCTCACAGGAGAGTGCCGGCCGCACAGCGCACGTCACTCTTCTTGCGCTCTTCTTCGGCACGCTCGTAAGGCTTGCAGAAAAAAACACGACACACGGGCGCTATACGTCCTCGCTTCACGTGAGACATAAGCAAGCTGTTGCACATCTCATGGGGAGAAAAGGTACCACTTTTGCCGCCCCAAAAACTTTAAATCAAAAACGATTCCAAGCTTGTGGTTGATTCAACTGAAGTGGATCGATTTACCACCTACTTCATTGTGCTTGGAATCGATTACGAATCTGACTGTGAGCGGCTTTTAAGACTGCAAATCAAGTCAATTTCGATTCAGATATGATATAAAGTAGAAAGTCTACGAATCGATTTGAGGAGCAAGCGTTTCCTTGCAGGGCAATGCCAAACATTCCTTTTTAAGCGCGATGACAAGGTACGCTCACATCAAAACGAACACACTGGGTACCCAGGTCACTAAGATATTATTTCCAACACGGTATGCAAGTCCCATGTGGTTATCATCGGAAGGAACTAAGACACCGCCTGGTCACATCAGCAGCAATCCAAAGCGCTCAACAAAATTTCCCTCATACTAACCGTGACTTTGACATTGAAACAAAGCCGGATCATGTCGGTGTTCGCAACCAGTGCGTAGCTCACGTCCAACAGAAACGGCCACATTCGCACCGCTTCACCAGCACCGCTGACCGTACCAGCGCTGCCGCCCACCACAGTACCAGCACCAGCAGCAGCTGGCAGACGCCGCCAAGGGGTGCAGTCGGCGCCACGGCTGGGGGACGTTGCGCGGCCGTCTCAGGGGCTCCGAACCGGAGCAATGGAAGCGGGCGCCGAGCCGCCTGACATCACGATGTGTGTGTCAAAATAACGGCTAAGCCTACCGAAGGGCACGGCCGGAGCCTGAGTCACCGCGGTCACGGCGGAAGCCAGCCGCGATAGCTGCGCCGAGGTCGACAGCAGCCGGCACCCCCGCTCAGCCGGACGCGCGTCCAGAACGGCCACGCTCGCTGATACCACACCACAGCGAACCGTGTCTGACCCGGGGTGCGGTATCAGCTGCCGCTGAATCAGTACTGCATGCGGACGACAAGAGCTGCTTGTGTGGCTTCTTTGGCCTTCGCCCCACTATACGCCGCGTCCTCCTTATCTGCATTCGCCACGAGCGGCCCCAGTTTCTTGCCTTCGCAAGGCGCAGTCCTCGCAAAGATTTTCGCCGTCACCAGAGGTCGGACCTCGTCTGATACAATTTCTCCTCGCTCATATTCTACCCTCGTACATGTCTCCCCATCTGAAATATCCGTGATATACCCCAGGTACAGCCTGCCTTCAGGAAACATCCCATCCAAGCTAAAACATACACTTTGGTATTGGTTTCTTCACCTGATAAGCCCCCTCATGCCACAATCCATCTTCACCTAATACCCAACCACCCCAACCACAACAATCTGCCCTCCCCTGACACATTTTCCATCTGGTACAGTCCATCCTTTTCTGGTACCTTCCCCACCACCGGTGGACTCCGCCTCGTTCCCTCTCCACCGGCACGTCTCCCCTCCGCCTCCCTGACCCACACCCGCTCACCTGGTGCAGAATGACGATCTTCTCGTCGCTGGCGCGCAGCTTGGGTCCGGCGGCGCCGGCCGACGCTGGCGGCACTACCAGCGAGCGGCCGCGCTGGCCACGCGTCGCCTGTCGAACATACGGAGGAATCGGCGGAAGGACCTGCGCCGCACCCGGCCGCCGCGCCACCTCCTGCAGGGCAGGCCGGGCGACGTCAGAGCACTGCTCCCGCCCGAAACACGGCTCAGAGGAGACGCCAGACGGCTGCCCCCGCCCCAGAGACGGACACCGGAGACAACAGACAGATGCTCTCGCCCCAGCGACGGACACCGGAGACAACAGACAGATGCTCCCGCCCCAGAGACGGACACCGGAGATAACAGATAGATGCTCTCGCCCCAGAGACGGACACCGGAGACAACAGACAGATGCTCCCGCGCCCAGGAGACGGATGTCCCGTCAGGACGGACGCCGGAGACAACAGACAGATGCTCTCGCCTCAGAGACGGACACCGGAGACAACAGACAGATGCTCCCGCCCCAGGGACGGACATAGGAAACATCGGACAGATGCTCCCGTCCCAGCGACGGACGCCGGAGACAACAGACGCTCCCGCCACAAAGACGGACATCGGAAACATCAGACAGATGCTCCCGCCCCAGAGACGGACGCCGGAGGCATCAGACAGATGCTCCCACCCCAGGGACGGACACCGGAGACATCAGACAGATGCCCCCGCCCCAGAGACGGACGCCGGAGACATCAGACAGATGCTCCCACCCCAGGGACGGACACTGGAGACATCAGACAGATGCCCCCGCCCCAGAGACGGACACCGGAGACATCAGACAGATGATCCCACCCCAGAGACGGACACCGGAAATATCAGGAGGCTGGGTGAGGCCCACGGCCGTCTGTAATACTGTGAAAGCGTGTCAAAATCCGTCAAAGCACTTTCACAGCCTGAATACAAGTGACCAGTCCTTCATTCCACGGTTACCTCACGTAAAAGCTGCGTTCGCACTTTCCGGCGCACCTGCACATACAAAGGTCATCAGCAGATAACCACTTTATCCGTTTCAGAACACCGGTCATTCGGTCTCACCGTCACCCTCCCAAGTCGTCGCTTTACAACTGGGAGTGCGCGATACTGACACAGGCCATCGGGGACGGCGGATCAATGAACCGACCACTCACCGTGTCTTTGGCATTTTGACTAGCACCGTTCTCGGCGGACGGCAGGGCCCAGCAGGACGAGGTGCCGCCCTCCTCAAAGTAGTACACATGGCCGTCCTCGTTCTGGTTGCTGTACCACTGTCGGATGTAAAGGACATGACACAATACGTCCTCGGTTGTCGCCTTCACGCGTACAGCAATGCAATGCAGCAGACGTGCAGCCAACGCAAGCACGTTACAAGGACATAAATAACTCACCCATGAGTAGGTCCACAGGGCAAAAAAAAAAAAAAAGTTGGGTAAATATCTAAGGAGGCGGGGTAAATCACATCTGGATAAACAAAATCCTCGGCGGAGTAACATATAACGCGTCGGACCGTCCACCACCGCTAGATCTGTCGCCCCGCTCAATGCACCATCGGCCGGTCTTCCCTCCTGACCCCACACCGCACCGGCTCCTTCCTGGCCGCCGGCTGGGCGCCTGGCCGCCGGCCCTCGATTTCGGCCAGCTCTTGCTCGATCTGGCCGATTCTCTGGCGGACGGAGACGGCACACGCCTGGCCGGTCGCGCCGTCGCTGGCGGTCCGGCCCCGAAGCCAGTCCTGCTGCTGCTGCTGCTGCTGTGGCGGCAGCGATGGCGCCGGCGACACGCGCGCCACCTTGGACGGCGCCTCCTCGGTCGGCGACGGCAGCGCCGTATGGAACGAGTCGCCGCTCGAGCTGGAGCTCTCCGACAGCGCCAGGCCGCCGCGGAGTTTCGCCGGCGGGTGCAGGCCGCCCGGCCACACCGCCTGCGAGTCCAGGTCGCTGTGCCGCTTTGTCGCGGCGTCCGCTCGGCTCAGACGCTTCGCGGGCGAGTCCGTCCCGCTGGAGCGCCTCACCAGCGAATCGGTGTCGCTGTGCCGCTTCGTCGGCCGGTCGGTCCCACTGCGACGCCTCAGGATATCGTCTCCGTCGCTGTGCCGCTTCAAGGGCGCTTCCGACCCGCTGCGCCGCTCCCTGGCTTCTTCCCCCACATTGCATGGCTCCGGTGCCTCCTCCGCACGGCTCCGGCGCCTCAGGAACACCTCAGCTTCGTCACACTCAGTCCAGACTAGATCCAGGGAGTCAATGTCGGCGTGGGACGGAATGTCGCCACGGGACTGCGTCAGCACCCTCTGCGGTCCACCGGAAGCCCGGTTCTCCTCGTCACCGTGCCTTAGCAGCCCCTCGTTGCCGCCGTCGCTGCCGTGGGCCGCCATTGCCACGTGGTCGTCCCGCAGGGCTTGCCGGTTGTTAGCCACCAGCAGCGACAGGTCGACGACGCGCGCCAGATGCTCGCTGACCGTGCGCCGGTGCTGGCGACGCGACATGGCCACCACAACCGTTTGGTAAACTCCCGGACGAAGCAGACAACGCCGCCGAACGCGATGCTCGCCCTCGCCAAACAGCGCAAATGCGACGAGGCACGGCCGCCAACAGGAAGCCCGATAGCGGCGGCCGGCGGCGGCCGGCGGCGCCGGGCGGCGGCGGCGCCGGGCGGCGCGCGCCGGCCCGCAACTCACCTGCCGCAGGCCCACCTCAGAGAGACAGGCCAGCCGGGTCTCGGACGACGAGCGGCGCCCGGCCAGGTGGCGGCGCCCCGCCGAGCGCAGCGTGACGTCATCGTCGCACATGGCGGCACGACGCGGTGTGAGCGGCGGCGGCGGCGGCGGCCGGCAGACGGCGGCCAGGGGCGGCGCCAGGCAGAGCGCCGGGCGGGCCGCCGCTCAGACGGCGCCGGGCGTCTGCCGGGCGGCACCGCCGCCGCTGCGGAGGCGGCTATCGGTCCAGCATCCGGGAAACGCGCGGGCGGCTGTCTTCCGGCGCCGGGCCGCGCGCGAGACGAGCAGCGGCCGCCAGCGACGCCAGGCCGCAGCGGCGCCGGCAGCAGCACGGGGCCGCACCGACGGTAAGTGGACCGACGCACCGACAGTCGGCACTGGGCGTGGGCGGTACATAGCAGAGTAGCCAACCGAGCGGTGGTAAGCGCGTCATCTTGACGGTGAAGAGGGCACGTCAGCGCAGGCTGCTCCGAGTCTTGAAACCGTCTGATTTCAACAGCATATTGTCCATGCTACGCATCGCTTGTCGTCCCGGCACTTTGTCCTCCACTGCTTCCGCTGGTTCCTAAGACAGGTCGCTGATAATTCCAGTCTTCATTTCGTCCCTAGACCAGCGACACGAATACGCCGACAATACGACGGGCTTGAAACACCAATGACAGCTGAAAAACGATGATCGGGAACGTTTTTGATCCCAACCTAAACGTAACGTAAATGCTCTCAATGACATTCCGTCACATCCGGACATGAGGAGTATGTCTCGCGGTTTATCCAAGAACGATTAGACGACTGGAGAAGCTTGGCAAGATAAATCAGCTCGTTGCACGATGGTGTTCGACATTTCTGCAGTCATTCACCCTCGGTCACTCGGTCGGTCATGTGATACCGTGTGCATATCACATGACCACGGCGTCAGCAACGCAAACCGCCGCGCCACGAACCAAACATGGGCCACTCCTCGCCAATACCGAAATTAATCGATCGACACCATCCCTCACTTGGTTCCAGAGTTCCAGATAAGGGTCGTGCGAGCTTCAACGGTTTGGAGGAGCCTAAAGCAGACGTGTCGATAAAGCTGCCCACTTTCCATCCATGTAGCGCCGCCGGCCCGGCTGTCCCGGCCGGCCGGCGTGCCACCTACCCGCGTCGGCGACGTGTCTCGCACGTAGCAGAGCTCGCCGCTGGAGTCGACGCGTCGCCGCCAGCCGGGTGGCAGCGGAACCAGCGGCACGTCCACCTCCAGCACGGGCGCGATCGGCTCCTCACGTTCGCCGCTCTTGTCCGGACTGACGCTCGACTGAGGGTGCCGACAGCGCCAGGTCAGCGTCACACCGCCGAGTCTGACGGTCACAGAGCGCGCCAGCCGGCTCACGGGCCCGTGACGGAGGCCTGGACGGTCACACTCTGGCAACTCGGGACATGGACACTGCAATAAGTTCACAATGAAAGGCGGTCTGGGGCATTCCAACCTTCCTGAACCTAGGCTGCCAAGCCTGGGCTGGTGCAGAGGATCAGCTGGTCAGGACTGCTCAAAGAGGTGAGCAGTTGACCAGCGAAACAAACTGTCCAAAACGCACTACCGAGAGCGCGTGTGAGCTGGAAATAAGAAGCTGGGGGCCACGGGATCGGTGACCAGAGTTTGGGACCAATCACGGGCCTCGCGGATTATGCCGCGCGCCATCGACTTCAGGCCCAAATGGGACCGCTTCTGAGATCAGTCAAGTTGATCTGGGACCGACAACCACCACAAAATGCATCTTCCAAGAAGATTTATGGTCCAAGAAAGCAACAGCAATATGCGTACATTAACAACTGCACATCGCGCAGTCAGGCATGTGTTTTCCCTTTTGGTTGGCACTGACATGCATTTTTTATGCATATAGCCTTCGCAATAATTTGCTCATCGGCAAATTTATACTCCAACACCAAGGAGGAGACACAGATCCAGCCCTGGCCAGACCACCGGCCGGTGCAGCGCTGACCGATTTGACGCTGCGCCGCGGCGGCTTCCACGTGCTGTTCTGGGTGTCCACGTTGTAATAGTACTTGCGGCCGTGGTGGAGGTACTCGCCCCAGCCGTCCCAGAGGCAGCGCTGTGGCGTATCGAGGATGTGCGGCACCGGCGGCGGCTCCCCGGGGTGAGTTGGCGACAGCTGGTGGCGGCAAATGGGGCAGCCCAGTCAGGAGAGCAGAGGTACGTCGCACAGAGTCCTTCAAAAAGGTATGTCTTGTCAATGGTGCAAGAGATCTTCCTCAGATGAGGTCGCATGACTGCCGGAGGCAAGGCGAGGTGCTAATGTTTAGGCGGAGACAAAAGGCAACTACCGAGAACTATCCTCAAATGAAATATTCTGATTTGGGTAATGTGGGGGGAGGGGAGGGAGCAGAATGAAGCCCAAAGACCACAGCGTGGCTTTGACATTCACAACAGCTGTTTCCATGTCCCAATGATTGCTGCGATATGCAGACGTAAATAATGAATACGAAAATGTTGCAGTTCTACAGGTAGATGTACAGCAAAAATATTCAAAATCTCCAATAAAGGAGAATACTGTAAACCTAATGATCAGGGTCCACTGGACCAACTGAGTCGTTTCCATCATGAACAAATACAGGCACCTCCAGGTAGTCAAATGACAATGTAAATCAGTGACATATGCACAGCATACCACAAGCTGAGAGCACACCCAAATTCTAAATTAATAACCCAAAACATCCTGCCAACAAACAACAATAAATCAGCGAGCCTGCAAACGTTGAGCGCTTCTGCACACGTTGAGCTCTCGCCCGTAACCAGTCGCGCCCAGGACGGCGCCAGTGCTGCCTCTACCTCGGTCAGACGGGTGCGCGGCCGCGGCACGGGCAGGTGGTCGGCCGAGCGACTCAGGTTGGAGCGCGGCCGCAGCGGGTTGGCGAAGTACAACGCGGCGCGCGCCCGGTCGAGCTGTTCGCACGAGCCGCCCGCCTCGCTGTCGGCCGCTTCAGAGTCCGACCAGTCGACGTCATCGGGCGTCACCGGCGCCGACGCCGTGACGTCGACGCCGGCGCGCGGCCGTAGAGGCAGCAGCTTGGGCGGCACCGGCGGCCGTGGCGGCTCGGCCACGCGCGGCGGCTCCACCAGGCAGCCGCGCGCCGCCGCCGGCCGGCCGGGAGGCGGCCGGCGCGGCGCCTCGGCCGGCCGCGCCAGCCGCTCGGCCGTCCGCTTAAAGCTGGCGTTGTGGCCGGCCAGGTCGGTGCGCACCGATCGCAGGTTGGAGAAGGTGCTGAACGACTTCAGACTGCGGTCGTACGAGGTCTGCCGGTGGAAGCCAGCCGGCCGCCGCTCGGCCTCGTCCGGCGACGGCAGCAGATCCGGCGGCGGGCCCGGCTCGGCCCGCTCGGCGCCCGGCTCCAGGGATACAGGCTCGTCCGGCGCTGTCGCGGTCGCCGCCGCCGACGGCCGTTCGCCACCGCCAGTCCTGTCCAGAGAGGCCGCGTCCTCCGACACTCTAACAGTAACGTCACCTAGATGAGCGGCGGAGGCGGCGCTCGGCACCGGCCGCGGCGGGGCCAACTCATCGCGAGTGTCCGTCGCCGCGCTGGCGTCCCGCAGCTCCGCCGGCGGCCGTTCTTTCTCCAGCGTCCCCTCCTGCGCGCGCCGCTCCTCCCGGCGCGCGCGACCTATCAGTTTGAGCACCTCCTGTCGGAACCGTCTGCCCTCGGTGTGGCCGGGCCTCGGCGCCGACCTGTCGGCCGGCCGCGGGGCCTCTCCGTCCATCGGCGCCGCGGCGGCCGTCGGCTGTGGCCGGGGCTCCTCCACCGCGGCCGGCCGGCGCGCCACGTCTGGCCTGGCCCCGACCGGCGGCCCAGCAGCAGCGGCTCCGGCGGCGGCCGGCGGCGGCTGACCGGCGGTGGATCGGTCCGCACTATCGACTGGCGCCGCCGCTAACGAGGCGTCCGGCCGGTCGCCGCCGTCTCGCGGCCTCGGCTCGGCCGGCCCGAGGACGCGCGTCCGCAGCCCCTCGGCCGGCTCCTGGGGCCGCGGCTCGGCCCGGGCGGCCTTATCCGGTGGCCGCCGCTGCCGGCCGCTCGGCTCGGCCGGCCGCCGCTGCCAGCCGTCGGCGGCCCGGTGCCGGCCGTCCAAACTGTTGGTGCTGGCCGCCGGCGCCGGCGCCGGCGCTTCTGGCCGCACCAGCTCCCAGGTCCGGCTGCGTTCGTCCACCGACCACGACTTGCGGCGCGCCCACAGGTCCTTGCTGATGCGCGGCCGCCGGTGACGGGCGGTCGGTGGACGCTGGCCGGGCTCGCGCGCCGGCTGCGTCGGCGGCGACTCGTCGAGCGTCTCCACACTCGAGGAGCCGGCCACCGCGTCCTCCAGCGAGTTGCACCGCCGCCGGCCGCCCTCCTCCGGGTCGGTGACGTCATCCTCGCCACTGATGTGCCGCTCGGCGTCTAGGATGGACAGTGGCGCCCTGCGGCACGCTCGTCAAGTCAGCTCGGGCTGATGCCCCGGCCGCGGCGAGGCGGGCACAAGGACCGCGGCCACGGCCCGGAGCGACAACAGCAAGACGAAAGCAGACCCGGGGCAGACACCGGCCGGATCGAGGGCAGACCCACTTCGGATAACGGTCGGATCGAGGGCCAGTCAGGGTCAGGTGCCGGCCGGATCGAGGGCAGGTTCGGGTCGGATATTGTCCGGATCGATGGTACGCCCAGGTCGGATACAGTCCGTACCAAGGCCTGGTTCTGATCGGATACCACGCGGATCCACAGCAGGTTCAGGTCGAACAAAAGCGTTGGCTGTAAGGATAAAACCATTGGTGAATTGTCTCAGCACATCATCTGTGAGATGGAATTGGATTTCTGGAAACAAGGAGGATGAAACCACCACTGCACAACAGCATGACATGGAAATTAACGTCGTCACACACCAGACTCCAATATATCAATGATAAAATTAAAACATTTTTTACAAAAATTCATATCGATCCCACTCTGCATAACTCACCATCATGTTCATGCCATATCCTTGCTGACTACAAAAGGACACAGGAGTACCACAATAGAAATCAGAGAACCATTACCAAATCACCTTGATATCTGACTGTTCATTCATTCTGCTGTGTACACTATTCACCCATGCTGCCTCATGCCAAATATCATCATAAAAATACAGGGCACTATTGCGGTCAATAAGGGATGAAGGAAACCCCCTGAAAACTAGAGCAGAAACGCTTCCAAATCGCCAAGAAATAGGGAGTTGCACGCAAAATAACTCATCAGCACGACGTAGTCATCACCACCACCTCACATGGCTTGACATAATGCGCACTTGCAAAATAAATGTTACCTAAGTTTGCTAAAATTCTAAGCAATAATCACTGCCGAAATAAGAGGAATGTCATCTATCTTCCTTGCCTGAAAGTATCATCAGGTCTGCAAAGACAGTATGACACCGAGTACACATCCCAAAATGACATCAGTATCCCGGTCCCCTTACCTCCTGCTGTCTCGAGCATTCCGTTTGACCTTGGGCGGCAGCTGTGGCCGGGCATGGGGCTGCAGCCTCAGATACTGGGTGGGCGCGTAGAAGGGTTTCCTCTCGCCGCTGCGGATCACCTGTCCATTGCGAGGGTATCGGTCAAGAGCCGCGGAAGAACACTGTCTTTCTGCTCCACGCCAGCACTGGTACTGCAAAAATATTCTGCTCACAGTCTGATCAACTGATCATTTCCCATAAGTAACACAATCACATCAACTGCTTTACAGAAGCGTACTTCAGGGACAATCAGTGTTGGCAGGATCTGAAAATGGCTTATGCCATGTTGGCTTGTGATCATGGTCTCTAGTTACTCACCTGCCACCAGTCACTGTTGGTCTGCTGAATGACCAGAAATTCCTCATCCTTGCGCATATACACCCTCTCTCCGTCATTGGCATGGTACTCAAAGTCGAAAAGAACAGTCACCACCAGGTCTCTGTCCATCAGCGCCTGAGGCAGAGAAGCGACCAGGCCAGGTCACAAACAGGACTTCTAGAAGAACAACTGATAAATACATGAGTTCAGTGGAATGCAGTGCCTTTGCTAACCCATGGCATAACCTCCTGTTTTGCACAAGAAGACAAACACCAAGGTCATCTTTTCATGACAACACACGCCCCAGATTGGCCATCTCCAGCCGTCCTACTGGTCTTGGGCTTCTCTAACAGCACTGCCCTGACTCAGTGGAATAAAGTGTCACAGGGCATCACAGCATCAATGTGGATGGAGGAATATCAAAGGAAATTGTGCGACTAAAAACGGCCTTGCTGAAGTTCCATTTTGCCACCATGTTGACACTTGCCGGTCAGCAGTCGTCATTATGCCGTGTACTGCATTTACTCCCTTTCTGTTACCAGTGAACCATATTAGACTCATGCAGTACTTTTATTCTGCATCTAACAACTGTGATTAAGGCTGTGATTAAGATCAATTTAGGCAAATTATACAACATGCTATGTGAACTTCTACATTTATCCATGACCTCTGAGCAAAGGAAACAAGTATGGGCGTTGGAACTGGGGGCAGGGGGAGCAGCTGCACCCAACTTTGGGCTACATTTAGCATTAACTCTATGGTGTTACATGGAAAGGAATAAGGTAAAAACTGTGTCCCCCCTCATCTCCTCAAAGGTTCCACTGCTCCTGAAAACAGGCCTGCCAAAGCAATGCATATCTGTGTTGGCCATCAGCTAGAGAGTGCCCAACTTGAATTTGCATAACTATTTGTTTCGTTTTATTTTTAACCACACAACACAGGTACATGCATTCATCGCTTTTTTCTCAAATGCAGGGCACAAATGCAATGGTCCTGCAAGTGGCTACTGTGGCAAATTATCATCACACAGAAAATTAGCATTTATGATGGATGTATTTCCAATGAAATAATTCACACACACAAAATTTTTCTCATTTTCTGATCACAAAATTTTATACACGCTTAGAATGTTAACACAAAGTATCCTACAATGGCATGAGTATCCAAAACATTTACTTTCTACACTGGTAGATATTTACTGTTTATATTTTCCAATGCAACAACTGCTCTAAAACTGTGCTTTGGGACATAGCTGTCCACAACACCTGCTGACTAATTTCTGACAATCAACCTACCCATTAACTCATTAACCCATCAACCTACCCAACATTCTGACATTTCAACACATAAAGCAACTCATAATATGGACAAACACTTAGTTTGGGCAATGGGCCAAAGTCTTTCAAAATGAAGGTAAGACAAATCACCTCAATGCAGGCCAAAGACAGTCACAGAGCAAAGTCTACAACACATATGATTATGTCTACAGAATACATGACAGAGGTAAACACATTAGCATAGCCAGTCAATATGTCTAATATCACTGTGGGCACTGGCGCACCATTGATATACACACTTCATTACTGACATGGGTATTATATTACTTGGCAAAAAATATTACATTATATACAATATTATATAAAACACAAACCAAATTATTATACTAGATATAATGTATATAATACTGTCACATTATATACAAAAAGTATTACTGGTTGCTTAACTAATATTTTGTGCTAGTACGAATTTCTTGCTCTATTGCAAATGAACAAATCATGACCTCTACAAATCATGCAGATTATAACCTAATATAGTAAAGATCCATAACCATGTTCTTTTCAGTCCTTGCCATTACTTTTCTGCAAGTTGTCCCAAATTACTGCTCCAATCTCCAAAATTCTGGGGGGCTCGGTGCTGAAACTTTTTACACATTTTGCAAAGTTTGGAGTCCATACCTTGATTGCATGCTGATCTGTGAGCTATTTCCCAAGTTTATATCATAAAAAATCACATTATGGTGGCAGTTGCTACTGTACAGCTAATGTTTTTGGCAATTGTTTTTCTGGTAGTCAGTTTTGCTGACTCTTGTACACCAAAGTTTGTTTGTTTGTTTGTTTGTTGTGGGTTAGGACGCACAGCCTCTTGGGCTCAAGCATCCGTGTCGTAAGTCAAGTCTTGTGTCCCGTCAGGCATCAGTCAGTCATCTGTGTACACCAAAGTCAATCATTGTGCCAGTGACCTTTGCAACATAGTCTTTACTTGGAGTGCTGTAATCTTATGCTTAAATCTAAGCTGGGGTCAATGACCTTTTTTGACCTGTTGCCAACCTCAGAATGTCATTCTGACATTGACAGACAGTGAGGACATCATTGGCATTATGTCTTCAGAAACAATGACTTGCCCTAAGCCCCTTAAATGCATCCCAGGAGTGATGTTCCATTATATCCATCCAGAGGATCCTACAAAACCCAGAACCACTGGCATGATCTCACTCCAGGTCACCTGTGGTCCTTGTACAACACAAAAGTAAAATGGGGTACCATGGTGTAGCCAAAAGACCAGGCTACACAACCATTTTTTCATCACTCTATCATGTCAGGTTTGGAAATGGCCCAGAGTTGCACCAAATGCATTATCAAAGGTGGCCAAAGAACAAATATTGGCCAGAGTTAAAGTAGGTAATGACACTGTATCCTACACTGAGCTAATTGGCAGCAAAAAGTATGACATTTTTTGACAAAATTATGTTGGTGCACCTGGACCACGTTTCAACACTACTTAGGCCATATATCAGGTTACCTTGTTGCCCCAAAATATCATGATGGAGTAAGACCATTTGTTTGATGCAATTAGTCTGAAAATGGCATTCAAAAGAGGGTTTAGAAACCAGAGTCAACCTGGTCAGTGCACATGGCTTCTGATATGGACCCTGACATTTTATGTGCACATTTTGAAAGCATAAGATTCTGGAATTAATCCCATGTGCAGTGTGTTTCAGAGGACTTCAGAGAGCATCTTCGACAAATATGACAGTCTGTTGGCTGCATCAGTTTTCTTTCAATTCATGACTGGAAGATATGCTCTTCTGAAGCTGAGAAGACATAGTACAGTGGTAGAAAAGAAAAGTACCGAGCACTGACAACAAGTCATTTTTTTACATAATGACAACAAGCATGAAAAAATGGCACATCATGAAACCACACAAGACCACAACCACAAGGGAGTCAGTCCACACACCAAGCCAATGGGGCCAACAAGACCTTTGGGGATCCTCAATTCTGTCCAAAATGGGGCAGCAAACTGCCTTGTGGAAGCTGAATGCATGGAACTAACCTAACCCAATGCATGATGACAAATCATGTCTTCTCACTAGATTTTGGTCACACAGGAAGTTATGTCAATTTTTTCCAAATTTTTTTATGTAAAAATGAGAAATTTATGCTGCGTCTGGCAAGCATACAAGGTAATGGATGTTGCTTCCTGGAAGATGTGTTTTTGGGAAATTATTATGGTGAGTTGTGGTGCCCTAATCAAACCGACTGCCTCAAAACATACTGAGCTGTCCAAAACTGGGCTAATGGTTGTCCCAAAAAAATGCAAAAGCTGCCCCAAATTCTGGTTCCCTGGCCCAACTCAGTTCCTGTAAGATCTTGCCAAAATCTGCCGTGTTTTGCGAACATAAAGCGCACATAAACAGAAAAATGAATGCGGCAAATAATTCTGCACCATAAAATAAAAAAATGAAATCTAAGCAATGCAGGAATGATGATTGTGCTATATTTATCCCCCAAAAGCACTAATATCTCTAAGAAATTAAATATGTGGGTAGTTCCAAAACTTGATTAAAAACAAAAAACTAAACCACAAAACTGGATGTGTTTAATTTTACAAACAAATGCACTCTGAGGTAAACAAAACAACAAAAACTTACCAAACTACTGGGCTGATTTTTTGGCATTTGCATCCTTATCCATGTTTTATGGTCTTACTGTCTTACTGCAAAATGTGCTGCACTTATGCAAAGTAACATATCCAGGATTTTTGCAGGGGGAGCTCAAAGCCAAAATAAACAAGGCTTGGTTCTACTGTTATTATTTTATTCAAAACATGAGATATTAAGCACATGAAATAACACACCTGGGAATTTTGGAAACACATGTAAACAGCTTTTTAGTTTTGCAGGATTTTTGTCTTTTGAACACTTTGTGATAATGGGCAAACTTGACAGCCTCTGACCTCTGGGCAGCCAGCTGTTCCCTCTGATCCCTCTGGCTATACTACAGCCTATGTGCACAAATGGCTACTCCACTCCAGGAGCACATTTCTCCAGACCAGGTGTCATGTACATTTCATGAAGCCTAATGCCATGCTTTTCAGAATGGATCACATGCAGTCAGGGGTGCAGGATGTAGGAGCAGGGTAATAGCAGGCAGCTACTCTGACTTTTTCAACATTTAGCACTGACCCTATGGATGCTGACTGCGAACAAGTGACCCAAAGTGCTTCTTGCCCCCTCCCCCCTTCTGACTGGAGGAGCTCTTGCCCCCTGCAAGCAACCCAAATCATCACAAAAGCAGTACTTCATGCACAATGAGTTCCCTGCCATGTGTGTCTCACAACTGCCAAACAATGTGTGGTAACCTGCCACATTGTATATAACCCAACACCATTATTATACTTATATAAAGATCTAAGTAGAACATATTTTCACAATCCAATTTTCATGAAGAGCTGCAGTAATCTTTCACATTGTCATTACATGATCCGGCAGATTTAACGCACGTGATTCGGTCCATCATAGTTACTAACAATCACTAACTGGGCACAATGGGATTAATGAGCAATTCGCGAAATCCGGACACGAGCCCTGAAACGCCAAGTACGGGCGAGAACCACGGCATCACGCGCGGGGCAAAAGTTACGCAGGACCGTTAAAGCTTTCACAAAGCCGTACAGTCACTGTCTGGTCATAACAGCGCTTGTAAAAGCGCTACCAAGCGATGATGGAATTTTGTAGAAGGTCCACTGACCTACAATATGCAACCTGCTGGCGTCATGGGCGGTTGGGCCCATCCGTAAACAACTCGCGGAGACACACGGCCAAACCGGACGGGCTGGGCACTAACTCAGCGCACAGCGCCGCAGCCGCCGCTCGCTAGCGGACCAGATCCCGATTCGCTTCGCTCGTTCGGCGACAGGTGTGCTGCAAAGTTGGGCGCCGCTACACTGTGTTCCAGTTTCCGACCTGCTACAAAATAACCAGGACTGACCAATATCCGGAGGCTGACATTAAGAACTTGGAGCAATGTATTTCGTTCTATATCTTCGTGACATCCCGGCGCCCCCACCATGTTTCAGGCAATCTCAAAACTAAAATCTGATGAGAAATTCGATTTCCTCATAGACAGATTGGTGGCGAATATTTTGCGATCCAAAGATAGATGAGACCAATTGATCCTTCACCAGCTTCATTCCCAGGCGGAAGCACGAACGCGCACATTCCTCCCTTTTCCTCGTGAAATCAGTGACAATGTCAGCTTAACGATTTGTCGGAAGGTTGGGTACTAAAACCGCACCCCTTCCTTCCTACTATAGTAAGCCTGCTCATACTTCGTTTCACGGACTAGTCGAAACATGATCCACATAACGAAAGACTCTATTTTCATAAAGAGTATCTGGGCACCTCTCATCACATTTATGTTCTCAACATAATGTTCGGCGAGCTATAACGACACCCAACAGCATCCACGCGACTTCGGGCCCTCTGTTGTGCGGAGGCAACACATCTGATGCACGCGACACGATTCATCTCCGTGACACACCATTCGACGCCTAGTTCAAAACGCCGAATGCACACTTGGCCGGCCCAACAGGTGCGGAAGAAGCTATCAGAGACGCAGCGGACGCGCTTTGCAGATTTTCCACACCACGTCACGGTCACCCAGCTTTCAAGACAGCTGACCTCCACATCATGAGAACCCCTCCACTCGGTATCTGCTCCACCGTCGCTGAAGACATCGCCAAAGCAGGACAATGGATAGCCAGCTGTCGCTGACGGGAGGCGCTGCCAGACCAGTCGACAAGACTGAAGTGCATCTCCTTGATACGCGGCTCAGTTTGATACGCGGCTCAGTCAGGTAGCCGCAGAAACGTCTTGCGGCACAGCCCAACTGTCGAGATCATCACAGGGTCGATTCGTCCTCTTCACGAGCCAAAATTTCATGCGAACAGATCTGGAGCCGATCTGAAACAGACAATTTGGAGGCGGAGCGTACCTCTGATTTTCTGACCGGTATTTGTTCGTCTGCCGTGGTGAATAAAACACATCAGTCAAGTCTCTTCATGCACCGAGCCTTCAAAAAAACTCGAACAATGCGGTCCTTGTTACCTTTTATAAATACTCCCAAGGCAACACAAACAGGACAAAGGACTGAAACGTCACATAACAAAAAGGCACGGATTAACATAGCAGCGTGGATAACTAATCCTGTGGCTACCACATGTTGTTCAGTCTCTTCGGACAACGCCGCAAGTAAGTGAAAACATGGAGAAAATTATAACACCCATGCTTACTACCTTTGGTATACACTACACATACTAGCTTGGGTGTATGTGCATATATGTGTATGTAAATATATTTATATATATATATACATATATATATAATGAAATCATCATATCCACAGTATAGAAATCCGGAAACAAAACCACATATTGAGGCACTGTTTACCTTCGATCCCACCCAAGATGTTTTGGATCTCATTCAAATCATTGAGAACATTTGGAATTTCTTCGCTGGCGACGCCCGAGAGATCCTCTTCTTCCACAAGAAGAATGTGCAGCCTGGCGATGGAAAGCAACGCACACAATGACGACTAAACGAGTACAATAAACAAACCAGTGCAAATGATTAATTTCCAAGTTAACAAGCAAAGAGCTTACATGCGATGTGGAACAATGTGGAACACTGTCGACAATGTGGAGGAGTGGCATGCAAACAAACTGGAGCCTCCATACATTCCACAGCAGAAGAGCACTCAAAACTATGGAAAAGCCAGAGAACAGCATTGGCTGCAGGCCAGAATAGTTAAAAATTATATTTCAGAACATATTTCATACAATAACAGTACCAATATGGGACATGACATTTTCAAAAGCTGTCATTAAATACCACAAATCACACATCTGAATCACCATCCAATTTGTGTTGCAATATCTGCATAAATATGTCTAAAAACCATCTTCAACCATAATACCCCTCACACAAATACACATACGCGCGCGCGCGCGCGCGCGCGTACCCACGCAAGCACGCACGCACACAAACATACACAATGGGGCTGATCCAGATGTGGCTATTGCAATTTAGAAGTATCATGAGCTGCATGTGTTGAAGGCCACATGACACTGTGGCTAGATTCACAAATTTTGGTGGAAAATGACACCAAATCAAGAGATCAGATACATCCCAATTGTGGAAATGTTATATCTGAACATCATTATGTCAGCCCATTGCATGCACCCAAATTTTAATGATGCATCCATACAATGTAAGTTTCAATCTTAATGTATCTTTCCTTCCAGGATTCTGACATCCATTGACAATTTTTGCAACTGCCCACCTAACAAATAAATTCTGAAAGACTGGCTGTTGGCAGTCTTCATTTTAGTCATGCTCATTTAAAACATTTACCTCTTTTGATTTTTCCTTTCCTGCATCTTGACACCCAATGCAAAATGAATTTGGCCACACTGCCACATGAACAAATGGCTAAACGAACAAATGAAGGGAAAATAAGTTGTACTGGTTGTTAATGGCTACAAAATCAACATGATGGAAACCAACTCAACTGGCAAGCAAACTTACAAACAAATGCACATCAACAAAATCCATGCAGCGTACCACTGTATCCGTATCACAGTATCCGGCCGGCGGCCACTCACAGTTGGCTGAATGCCAGGTGGCAATCGTGTACGGCCTGCAGCGCCGCCTCCGGCCTGGGCCGGCAGGGGTCACTGTCGGCGGCCGGCGCCGGCCCACCGGACCGGTACGCGGCGTCCGCCTGGCGGCAGCGGTCCGCCGCCCCCGTGACCAGACGGCAGATGGTCTCCCTGTCAGAGACACAGTATTACAGCAGACATCAGTGTGTTCACTCATCTACTCAATATCAGATCTGTAAGAAAACAAGAATGGTAATACCCGCACTGAGGGTGACTCTCACAAGACTGAGCCTCAACCTGGTGAGCACAGTTCGAGAGATCTGCAAACATTTTCATATAGGAAGTATCCCAGTGTCCAACATTAGATCACAAGCCTGTCAATAATGAACACTGCTGCTCCTCAGCAAGATACAGGACATATGTTTACCTGATCTCTTTCCAATGGACAATGTTGCTGTCTATTTTTCCAGCCACGCATCCACGTAGTCTTGGCAGATAGCCAGGGATTTCATTCAATGGACAAGACTCCAAAGTACTGAAAGAAAACTGTGTCTGTTAGTGGTCCCATAGTCCCATAGTTTCTCAAACACAAAGTATTGTTTTTTCACCTACCCACTGTGATGTTTTGTGTGTATTCTTTATTACTTAGTCAAGTTCATTGATTATGTTTATCCATCTGTTCCAGGCATACACGTGATAATTAAGCTGAATAAAGCCCTCATGTCAGCTCATCTTGCATCTGTCTAGATTTGGCACAACAATTTATTCAGCTTAATTCAGCGCAAACATGGACAAGATTGCCCGTCCAACCAAGTTTGACATCGCACCCAATGCACCATCCAGCAGCAAGCACTGGAAGCTGTGGCTAAGGAACTTCAAGTACTTCCTCACCCAGATCGAAGAGCACACCCCTGACAAGCTGGAGGTGTTGTTCCTGCACATCGGCACGAACGTCGTCGATGTGATCCAGGACTGCACAACATACGAAGACGCCATGGAGAAGCTGGACGCCGCCTACCTCAAACCGCCAAATGAAATATATGCGAGACATCTCCTCCCCACAAGAGTACAGAAACCTGATGAGAGCTTGGATGAATTTCTCCTCACCCTGAACACGCTGGCGAGTGACTGTAACTTCAAAGCTGTCTCAGCTGCAGAGAACCGCTCGTCCTTCATCCGGGACTCTTTCATCAGAGGGCTTCGCTCACCAATCATCAGGGCCAGACTCCTCGAGAACGCGACCCTCACTCTGGACAAGGCCGTCGAACAAGCCAGGACCCTGGAACAAGCGCAACAGAACGCGGAGTCGTATCCGGCTCCGACTCCGGTTGCCGCCGCCACCTGTGTCCATCCGCCCGAACTGGATCTGGACGGCGCGGAACTGCCGGAGACTGCGGCGGCTGCAGCGTACTTCCCCAAAGGAGGCGCCCCAGCCCCACCATGTTTCTTCTGTGGGTTAAAACGGCACCCCAGATCAGCATGCCCTGCCAGGGACTCGACGTGCGAAAAATGTGGCAAGCAAGGTCACTGGCGAAAAGTATGCCGTTCTAGACAGAACCGACCAAGGGCTACACCCTCGACTTCTCGGTCCATGCAGTCGTCCTCAGCCACAATCCAGCCTTCCCTGGCCGCCACGCTTTCTTCAGCAGCGACTCATGCACCCGCCACTGTCCCTGCCACAGTCGGCGGACATCCAGTCAGGGCTCTGATCGACACGGGAAGTTCGGACAACTTCATCAGCGAAACGCTCATCTCAACTCTGCATGCTGAAGTGCACCCCCGATCGGCCACCGTGTCGATGGCGTCGTCGTCGATGGCAGCTCAAGTCAAGGGATACTGTGTGACCAGTGTCAACATCGAACAACGAGAATACGATACCGTCGAGTTCTCCATCCTCCCCGACCTCTGCGCCGACGTCATTCTTGGGATGCCGTTTCTCAAGCGTCACGAAGACGTTACACTGTCCCTCGGAGGTGATCAGCCTGGCCTGAACATCTGCGGTCTCACTCGCATCAGTGTCACCCAACCTAAACTGTTCAGTCATCTGACCCTGGACTGTCATCCCATCGCGACCAAGTCACGGCGCTTCAACCCGATCGACTCGAAGTTCATCGAAAGTGAAGTTCAGAGACTACTGACAGAGGACATCATAGAACCTAGCCACTCTCCGTGGCGCGCTCAGGTAGTTGTCACGCACAACGGAGCGAAGAAAAAGCGCATGGTGGTAGACTTCTCCCAGACAATCAACCGCTTCACCCAACTGGATGCCTATCCGCTCCCGAACATCGGCGACCTCGTCAACAAGATCGGAAAGAACAGCTACTTCAGCGTCATTGACCTCTCCAGCGCCTACTATCAGGTAGAAATAGACCCTGGAGAGAGGATCTACACTGCCTTCGAAGCGGCTGGACAGCTTTACCACTTCAAGAGGATCCCGATGGGGGTCACCAACGGGGCTGCCGCCTTCCAACGCGTCATGAATGATGTGGTCTCGAAGTACAATCTGAAGGAGACATACGCGTACCTCGACGACGTCACTATCTGCGGCCAAAGCAAACAAGAGCACGACGAGAACCTGAAGCGGTTCTGGGAAGTCGCCGCGGAGGTCGGACTGACGATCAACAAGGAGAAGTGTAAACTCCATCAGACATCGGTGAACGTACTGGGGCATTCGATATCCCATGGGACTCTGCGACCAGATCCAGAACGTCTACGTCCTCTCCAGGACCTCCCGGTGCCTCGCGACGCGAAGTCTCTGCAACGGCTCGTCGGCCTCTTCGCCTACTACGCCAAGTGGATCCCTGCATACTCTGAGAAGATTCGTCCTCTCATCGCGGCAAAGTCGTTCCCCTTGTCAGAAGAGTGTCGCGCCGCCATCAGCCAGTTGAAGGAAGACATCTCGTCTGCTGTCGTCGACGTCATTAGAGATGACGTGCCCTTCGCCGTCGAGACGGACGCCTCGGAGGACACCATCGCTGCAACCCTGACGCAAGATGGCCGGCCCGTGGCGTTCTTCTCTCGCTCGCTGAACGAAGCAGAGAAGAGACACCATATCGTCGAGAAAGAAGCGTACGCCATCGTAGAGTCCATCAGAAAATGGCGCCACTTCCTGACAAGTCACTTCATGCTTCTCACTGACCAGAGGAGCATCGCCTTCATGTTCGATAACAGAGCAGCCAGCAAGATCAAGAATGAAAAGATACTTCGTTGGAGGATCGAACTCTCGCCCCTGTCGTACACAATCAAGTTCCGCCCCGGGCGAGAAAACATTCCGGCAGACACCCTCTCCCGCGCGCAGTGTGCCGCAGCTCCCCACTCGACGGAGCATCTGGAACAACTCCACGAAGCCCTGGTCCACCCCGGCGTCACAAGAATGCTGTACTTCGTGAGAAGCAAGAACCTGCCCTATTCTGTGGACGACGTTCGCCGCATCACAGCCAAGTGCAGTGTCTGTGCGAGATGCAAGCCCCAGTTCTACAAACCTCCGGATGCAAAACTCATCAAAGCGACATCGCCATTCGAGAGGTTGAACGTGGACTTCAAAGGACCATTACCGACAAGCACAAACGGCAACCAGTACATCCTAACGATCATCGACGAGTTTTCCCGGTTCCCTTTCGCCTATCCTTGTCGAGACATCAGTACGGGAACAATCATCAAGTGCTTCACACACCTCTTCTCAATCTTCGGCATGCCAGCGTACGTGCACTCGGACAGAGGAGCTGCATTTATGTCTTCAGAGCTCAAGACGTTCCTAACAAACCTTGGCATCTCTACCAGTCGCACGACACCCTACCATCCACAGGGAAACTCGCAGTGCGAACGGTACAACGGCATAATCTGGCGCACCGTCACCCTAGCGCTGGAGAGCAAGGGACTGAGCAAAGGACTCTGGGAGGCAGTGTTGCCAGATGCCCTGCATTCGATCCGGTCTCTCCTGTGTACCGGAACCAACGAGACGCCGCACGGAAGATTGTTCTCTTACCCTCGACGCTCGGCGACCGGGACATCCCTGCCGGCCTGGCTCACAAGTCCAGGGGAAGCGGTACTGCTGAAGCGACATGTGCGCAACAAAACCGACCCCCCTTGTCGATCAAGTTGTCCTCATAGAAGCGAACCCGCATTTCGCGTACGTACGGCACCCAACCGGAAAGGTAGACACCGTGTCCACTCGAGACCTCGCTCCTTGCCCATCCGGGCAGCAGCCGACGGAAGAACTGACTCCGCCCTGTGCGTCGACTAGCCCGAGTGACTCCAGCACTCCGAAGCACCTGCCTGCTGCAGAACCGAATGCAGGGCTCGGAACGCCCCGTCGTGCCGACGACGTGGCACCTGACCCGCAGAGCATGGCAACCGAGACCGAGGCGCCACATGTATCGCCGCGGCGCGGCCCTGAGATCGAAGCTGCCTCTCGCGCTCCACTGCGGCAGTCCTCGCGTCCGCGTAAGCCGGTCACGCGCCTCGACCTGTGACCTGTGACCTGTTACCTGTTCGTGTTAACCTAGAACCAGGCACCGCTCAGTGTATTGTTCCTGTGAGTGTCGCAATGCGGAACTCGGCGAGACGTGGATCAACCCGGACGGTATCTACGGCCTTGACCCGGACTATCTACCGTACTCATTTGTGTGTCTGTCGTGCCAAGCGTGTAGTACGACCGGCAGCCCGGTAGCGTTACCTCTCAGTATCCGAAGTTTCATGGCGGAGGGGGAAAATGTGATGTTTTGTGTGTATTCTTTATTACTTAGTCAAGTTCATTGATTATGTTTATCCATCTGTTCCAGGCATACACGTGATAATTAAGCTGAATAAAGCCCTCATGTCAGCTCATCTTGCTTCTGTCTAGATTTGGCACCACACCCACTGTAGCTGTTAGTGAGCTCAGTATGTTTTTTTTTGCACACATTTCAATCTTTTTTACTAAATCTACACAGCAAGAAGCTAAGCCTTTGCTAAGAATTTCTAAAGATGCCTACAAACTATTTCAAATAATAAAAACTCTGTAAATTTGGGGTACATTTGTTTTTACAAACACAAATTTGCACTACGAGAAAGTGTGACAAATCTGTGATCTTTGGACCCCATGTCATGACTTGGACAGCAAGGAAGTCAATGTGAGAACCAATAATATTTCCAATGAAAATAGCTTAGCACCTTCAAACCAGTACACATAAAGGAGATGGATGGGACACAGGTTCACCATACATCATGCTTTCATTCATACTTACAAAGACAGTGCACTGTGCTGTTCCAAGTATTTCTCAGTTTGCTTCATTAACTTTCTTCCCTCAATTACAAGTTTATTGACTTCTTGATACTTGGAGTTTGCAAAGCATAACACATCATAACACAGGTCAAGTATATCAACATTCATTCCCTGCAAGAAGCAAGTCATTAGTGCATATTTCATGTCATGGGATTTTAGGGGAAAGGGTACCTTGCTGCAACAAGATGACTGCATTGGCCAGTCTTGACTCATTCTGAAACTAAGAATCAGTGTGTGCTGAGAGAGCACAATAAAAAGCTTACATTGCCCATCATTATCTTCGCACAACAATGCTGTGAAATGTAAATAAGCAAAACTTAAATGATATCTTATAGATCTCTAAGAACTTCCCTATGGTGACCACAATGTATGCTCATCATTGTAGATGTAGTTTTACACAACTGTGCCAATCTGATCCCAACAAGGCACAAACAAAACTCCAGCCACCAGAAACCTCTGCATGCCAAAGCCTCAAAAAGTCATAAATGCAAAAGAAGATGTCATGTCTGTCAGCCTCTGTCTAGCAAGATGTCATCTGACCCAGTTTTGAATTGATGTTCAATTTCTAATTCAGTACCTCAAAATCTAATTTACCTGTATACCAATCCAAAATACAGTGGAGGCAAGTGCAAGGCAGATGCTTGGCAAGGGCAATCACATACAGGGACAAATAACTTGTGGATTCTTCTAAGGCCAATGTGATCACAAGATTATCAAAAGTAGCCAATATAAACATCTAAGTAACACCAGATAGGCTATAATTTTCCATGATTCCATGAAGATGCATTTCTGGGCTTGAAATCTGTCCAACTTGTGGTGTTTAAGTGATAGTATGGTGCCTTGACTATAGACAGAAATGGAATGCTTCCATTTTAGGCATTTGTGATAAAACTGGCAAAAACCAAACATCCTTGCTGGTTATCAGTTGCATTATGGTCATAAATGTTCCTGAAATCCAGCTTGTGTATGCATGCCAGTATGTCTGCTCAGTGTGTCTCACATGAAATGTCTGCAAAAAAATGACTGTTTTGATGGCTAGCACCATCTGGCTTTTTCTCCTCTTTCACTGCCAAAAGCTAAAGCAACACTTAAACATGACAATTTTTCCCAGCATATCTCACTGCACTAGAAGTGAAGCTCATCAAAGCTGCACGGCCCTTGGAGTGCACCAAGGAAGCCTAATTCTGCACCACAGTGCATCAGCAATCAGAGCTATGCCAATAACATCCTGTAAAATGTGCTGAAGTATACAGCCTGAACAGTTATCAGTGTCATTCTTATGAAGATTCACAATGACTGAAAATTGTGAGCTCATGACCAGCAGCAAACACAAAAAAAAGGACTGAACTTCACACTAAGGTTTCTGCATATAAAATTTCAAATAGTGTAATGATTATTTCTAGCTTGCCAGAATTGCTGTGATGTAATTGGCAACTCAGAAAAGTTATTGTAAACTGGCCAATGATGAAAACAATGTTTACAGAATGTAAATTCAGATACATGTGTAGAAAGACAACCTGAACTGAGGCTTCAGAAGCATGACAGTGATATTCTGGAATTAGCTGTAGACTGATAATCTTGATGTGGCAAGCCACATTAAGAATTGGGAAGCATTATTATAATGGGGGAGTTGGATAAATGTGTAGGGCAAAACTATTTTTGTTTATCTGAGAACAAACAAACTCATTTCACCCATAACAAATATCTTTGAAGCATACCCAAAATTCAGATCTGGCACCTCAGGCATAGAAAATATATTATCATGTCTCACTAACTTTATGATGTACAATATAACTGACACCCACTTCCAATTTCTCAACCCAAGGCAATGCTACTGTTTGTTTGCTTGTTTGTTTGTCAGTTTGGACACACAGCCTCTTGGGCTCAGGTGTCCAAAGTCTTGGGTCAAGTCCTGTGTCTTGTCAGGTGTCAGTCAGTCGTTTTGGGCAATGCTTCTGTTTGAGTAAAGATGCATAATTTCTTGGGCTCATGCATCCAGTTTGCACTCATATTCTGTGTCTCATCAGGCACCAGCCATTGAAATGACTGGTTCATTTGCTTGAATCACAGTGCACACAACTAGTTGGACTCAAGCACCCAGTGTTCAACCCACATCTTTACAGCAATATCAAAGGTCTAACTAACAACCCTCTGGCTATCAGACTGAGGCTCCATCTACTGCTCTCATATGAACTGGCATTATCTGCTTGTTTGTGAATGAGGATGCACAGCCTCCTTCCAGTTGAGAATGAGCCTCTACCCTCACAGCTAATGCAGAGGACAGTCATGTGGTCAGATTGTTGATTTGATTTAGGATTTCGAGCACACATTCACTTCAACTTCAGCTCAGGCATCTGGTTCCAATCCATATCATGTGTATCATTGGCCAAAAGTTACAAGCATCAACACTGGGATCTACAACCTTTTGATCATCCTTCCTATTCTTCCATACCTCTTATCCACTGAGCTAGTGAGGATGCAGTTATTTGGCTGTGGGTTTAGGCATGCAGCCTCCTGGGCTAAGCCTCCCCAGACATTTGTGAGTTCAGGCACACAAGCCCTCTTTTCATGGCAATGGCAAGCCTGGATTTCCCTTCAAATCCTGATTTTAGAGGTCGTGGAAACACCTCTTTTACAACTGAATTGAATTTGTAAGTCTGGATTCAAAAGGATTTTATGAGGAAATCCGGATTACCCCTGGATAGGAAGTACATAGCAACATCACGCTGGCATTTGTTTTGGTGTGGCACAAGGGGGAACTAGTGCCAAAATCAGTTTCTTGCCTGTTGGTGGCTTGTTGACAAAGAATGGTAAATTATCACTTTAACATTCTCAAACCTCACACACCACTTAGTTACAGTGCGCTCCATGCATTCCGTAATACCCTACCGAATAGATTTCTGCATGCTCTGATGGGAAATGTTACACGCGCGCCATAATTGGCGGCGAATCAGAGATTTCCCGAAGTAGTCCGGACTCCGAAATCCCGAAGGTAATCCGGATTCGGGGACGGCGGATTGCATTTTCGGCTGGCTGGGGGGGGGGGGCGGCAAGCTCTGTCGGATCAACGGCCGACCTCATTTAGGTTACCTTCTCCCCCCGCAAAAAACCGAGCTTTTTTCTTTTTTCTGTCGCCCAGTTTTTCGTTAAATAAACAAACTTTTTTCCCAGGTTTTTGCGCTGGTGTACAAAATGCATGTTTTTTATTCAAGTCTGTACTCATTGACATTCCCGGGTCTCTGCCCTTGGGCATCCACCTACATAATGGCGAATGATGCAGACATCTGTCTCTTATGTTGTTTGCGTTTACAACACGAACTGAATATTATTATAATGTATATTTGTAAACGTCTGTACCCAGTGACATTTTTCAGGTCTTTGCCATTGGACATCCATCTACATAATGGCGAATGATGCAGACTCGTCTCTTATGTTGTTTGCGTTTACAACATGAATTCAACATTACTATAACGTATATTTGTAAACGTTTGAAAGACAGTTTCCTACACAACATTAAATTATAACTCAAAGCTCAGTAACAAAGCTCTTTCAGACTATCACACAAGGACGCCATCATTATCTCAGGCACTTTTCAAAGCAGCTTTGGCTGTACCACATACGCATAAGGTAATGATGCCAGCACCAGACTTCTGACATAATGATCGGAACCATCTTGTCAGAGTGCCCAAGGGATTAATAATCAGTACCATGCCCAACACCACTATGCATGGTTTACAAAAAAAGAATCTAAACATCTACGTGAAGCTGAGGGACGCTAAAAACACATAGGGATGATATGTTTTAAATATAATGTTATTTTCCCCATGGGGTGTGACATACGGTGCAAATCGGCAGCGCGATTTACCGTAGTACGCCTGCGTATGTTAGGAGTCGGTTGTTGTGTGGGGGCGGGGTCGGTGGGCATGAGAGGGTGGCAGCGTTGTGCGGCGTAGTGAAGTGGAGCTGAGGTCATTGCTTTTCTGTTCGTTTCCAGCGTGTTCTCGTCTGCTCTTAATTCGTGTCAGATACAACCTACATGGGGTTAATGTAAAATTTCCAAAAAGTGGGGGCCGTGCCACCCCCTCTTCCTCCTATTTCTACGCCCATGTATTAACCCACGTCCGACTAGCGGTCGGCGCCGAAAACGCTCGACTGGGGGGGCGGGCAGTTGGCCGTCCCACTAACTTACGAACGGTTGGTCGCACGGTAAAAATAAGCACACCGTTGGAAAGCTCGTAATAGAGCTTGGAAAAGTAGAGCTCAAAACTGGTTGCATTTTTAGTTCCGGATAACATGTAAGCCATTTACGCCCTATAAGTCTTCTCATAGCCCATTGCATGGGACCGAGAAACGGCCTGGATCTCAAGGGCTGTGACCAATAACGTCTCGGTAAACGCACCAACGCGCAGGTGAAGGTCCGCAGATGCGAATACACGTTCAGTCTCTGTGACTTGTTCAATACATACGCTGAAAAGTTGATTTAAACACACGGCAATTTTCGGGCCGGTTGCCGGCGAGCGTTGTAGCCGTACGCAGTATGGAATTAACGATAACTAATTTTGGCGTTACTTTATTTTCGTGACATAAGCCTATCCATGTAAATCTGGTTGATCCTAATGGTTCTTTTGATGGTTTTCCATGCTTAAACTTTGGAAAAAAATGCATTAGTTATCAATGTACAGCATTGGCAGAGCGTTATTCGCGATAGACTGCTTATCTCCAAAAAATGTAATTTAAAAAAAAAACTTTTTTGAGGTTCCTGGCATTACTTGCAATTGTGCGAGTCAGTTCCACCGTTTTCAATCCGTCCTGAGTAATTCTTCGCTGATTTTGACGGCGGTACACTTTGGCTCAGAACAGTTTTTCTTGACCTGACCTCAGGCCAATGACTGGAAGTCATCGTTAACTGTGCCCATTGACGGCAGCTAGATGTCTGCGTCACCCCATACTAAAAATGTTATGAAAAAATCCGCCAATTTCGGAAAAACGACATGTCTTAGACATGGGTTTGACCTAAGGCCAATGACCCGGAAAAAGCCCAAAAAATCTGAGATAGCAGATTTCTTGAACCTGTTAAGATCTCTAATCTCTGAAAACTTTATTGTGATATCATGTTTTCCGAAAAAGTTGCAGGGCGTTAAACTTTTTTGGACATAGATCCGTTTGACCTGACCTAGGTCAAACACCTCACTTAATGTAAGGTCAAAACTTTGACACAAAGCCTGAAGATGATCATGCAAAAGGCACACGAAATTTCGTGGCGCTGCGCTTGTTCGTTCCCTCGCAATCCTGGAAAAACTTCGTGAGGCGGTCAACCGCCCCCTCCCCCCAGTCGCAAGCGGGTTGATGTCCACAAAAATGGTAATATTTCTCTCTGTTGACGGCACGTTTGGTACAAAAGGCTGCCGCGTACTCTTGTGCTGATTACTCCTGAAATCATCGCCAGAATTTTCGACCATGACTCCCTCCTGACCAAGCTCCAATGGTACGGCATCGACCCTAGGTGGTTCAAGAGCTACCTGGCTGATCGGCGGCAGGTGGTGAGAGGTGGTTGTCTTTCCCTTCCTCTCTCCCACGGTGTTCCGCAGGGGTCCATTGTCGGTCTTATCCTCTTCAGCATCTTCACGAACGACCTTCCACCCTATCTGCCTCACGGACGTCTAGTATCCTATGCCGATGACACCCAGCTGATAGACTCCGCACATCCCGATCATTTATCCATCCTAAAATCCCGGCAAGGAGAGACTCTCCTTGCCGTCCAATCCTACTTTACATCCAACTCCTTGAAAATGAATCCATCCAAAACAACCCTGCTCCTTGTCGGCATAGCCCATAACCTCAAGAAGACAACATCCTTCCATCTTAACTTTGCCGGCCACATACTAACCTCTTTTTCTTCCGTGAAGATGCTGGGAGTCACCATCGACAACTCCTTGTCCTGGGAGGAGCACATATCCAAGGTTGCCAAAAAGTGCAACTCCATCCTGCTCTGTTTATGTAAGATGCGTCACCACCTTACGCCAGAGGTCCTTACACTCCTAATCCAGTCACATATTTTCCCCCACATCCTTTACTGCCTTTCGGTCTGGGGCGGGGCCGCGTCGTGCCACCTTAACAGAGTTCAGAGAGTGGTGAACTTCGGGGCCAGGATCGTCTCCGGGGCTCGTAAGCGGGAGTCGGTGTCGGCGACCTTGAGGGCGCTAGGCTGGAGCACCGTACGTGACCTAGTTGCGAGGCGCGACAGCATTAGTGTCTTCCGAGCCCTGAACGACTCGCGTGCTCCGGTGGCGATCCGGTCCCTGTTCATTTCACGTACCGCCGTGTCCCAGCGTGTCACCCGGGCGTCGGCCTCTGGCGCCTTAGAGCCGCCGACTTTTCGTCTGTCTGTGGCCCGCAGGACTTTTTCGTATCGCGCGGCCTCGTCCTGGAACCGCCTGCCGCCGGACATCACCGCCTCTCAAACCCGTGCAGAGCTTGTGCGTAAACTTGACCAACTTTCTCTTATAGCTTGACGTGTCTGACTGCCTTATTTTATCTGTATGACTATTGCGTATGTACTGTACTGTACTGACTTGAATCAAACAATAATTCACGCGGTGGAAAGATTCGAAATAAACCGAACATGAACACGAACATAGACATGAACATGAACAATTGCTGCGTCTTGTAATGGGCGCCGAGCCAAGCGCCGAGTGCCATCCAATTTAATGACTACCATATCTGGAAAACCTTCGGATTATTCTAAACTTCTCGAAAACAGTTATCGTCAGTCGCCGATGCTCCCACAAAGATTTTTCTTAATAGCGTAAGGTTGATTTTTGCGACTTTGCTTAGTGCAGTGGCAGAAATTCCGGGGGGGCAAAAACATAGTTTTGCCCCTAGCCTGACGGCTGGGGGGGGCGACCGCCCCTCCTGCTCCCGCTTTTCCGCCGTCGCTGTCCGGATTTGCTATGTGTGGTCATGGAAACGCCACTTGAAATCCCGACTTCCCTCCCAAGGGAAATCAGACTTGTAATGCAATCCTGTCATGGAAACGGGGTTACGGTTTCTTGGGCTCAGGTCTCCGGTTTTGTGTCAAGCCCTGTGCCTCGTCCGCGTTCGTCAGTGGTCTGGGTCAGGCGTTTGTTTGTGGGTTAGTACACACAGCCTCCTGGGCTCAGCTGTCCGAACTTGAGGCAAGTCGTGTGTCTCGTCAGGCATAGGTCAGTCTATATATAGGGCCTTGGGTCAGTCGTCAAGCATCAGTTAGTTAGTCTGTTTGTTTCTGAGTTACGACACACCGCCTCTTGGGCTCAGGTGTCCAAAGTCTTGGGTCAAGTCTAGTGTCTCGCCGGGTGTCAGTCAGTCCAATCAAGCATTGGTGAGGCGTCGAGATGCAGACTTTCGTCGCATGTGCGTCAGATTTCTTAAACAAAGGTTACCAGATTATACTCAGTTTTACAGACTGCTTTCGCGAAAACTTTTACCAGAGACAAGAACCGGATTCCCTTTTGACAAATGGCCGGTGGCTGGACGTCTCCCCCCCCAAACCAAGTAACTTCCGAATACCGTTACGTCAATTGCATGGCCATGTAGTCAAAACATAAGCACATGACAAATGACTTCTCGCTTAATTAATATCTTTCAATTTAATAATGAATAACAAACTTCTTAATACACTAAATAGTACATAACTTTCTCCCTTGGCGAATGACAGAAGTTATCGCAGCTGAAAAATAGCGTCCCCAATAAACATATCAGACCGGCGGAGCTAGCAAATACATTTAGCTATCAGTTAACAGAATGCAACAAATACATTTCATTCGAAACATTTTTCTACAAAGAGGCAACAACGGGAACAGCGATAGCGGACAGTGTTGTTTCTCCCAGAACCAACGCTGCTCATAGGTGAGCCATTTCTTCTGTGTAAAATTATTCGATCTCAGGAACATCACAACGCATAATGACGTAAGATCGCGTGATAGAACCGTGATTCGGTTGCGACATGGCGCGCGTGGATGTTAAATACTGACAAAAAGTGGGTCCAACACGATTGTTTTGTAGAAGCATTGGCGAAAGTGGCAAGCAGTGCAGCTGGTGATGTTTACCGACGAGCACACGCGCGTGTAACGTAATGCAGATGAAATGTAGACAGGCAGAATAGTTTACATGCATGAATTTCTCAGAATTCTTGAGGTCGTCTTTGAAGAGAAAAACGAGTGAACTAGCTGCGATTTTATTATCTATCTGATTGGGCATCCGATGATCACTATCTATTTATATATATATATATATATATATATATATATATATATATATATATATATGTAGTAGCACACGAGACATAACTTCGCTTCACCGTAACACGTCTTCCGCTTCAACGAGCAGCTACCCGCCGTCGCCTTGCGGCCACTCCTGAAACTAACCGCACAAGAGATATCACTTCACGGGCGCCGAACGAAAGTTCTACCGAAAGTTCTACCGCTCAGGTGCATCTACTGATATCCACACGTCCGAGCTGGCGGATCGGCCGGCCGGCGGAGCGCGGAGCGAAGCGCCGCCACTGATGCTTCATTCTAACCCCGCGGCCAACTACGGAATGACACGACAAACAGCCGCGAACTATATGGCGGCCGCACCGTCGGGCAAACTAGGGCACCACGACAAGTTATTGCGGCGGGCCCGGCCGGGGGCGAGGACCGGCGGCCGGCCGGCTCACGGCGGCCCTCAGGCGGCCCGGACCCGGCGGACAGCTGAGCCCGGCGCCGGGCCAGCGCCGCAGAAACGAGACCAGACCAGCGGAACGCGTCCCAGCGCTCGGCCACTCACAACAAAACCTAACGAAATAGATCGTTATGCGGAGTTATGCGGAGGAAATGTTTTCTGCAAATCATTAACACATATAATCATGTAGGAATACGAACAGTGTATCATCATAACCAGTGCTCGGCCTAATCCCCAACCAAACTCGCATCTCTCTACGGGGGACTATGAAACACGACCTTGCAGACGTGCATTTGCACTTGGTTACAAGCACACAATCTCAAAATCAGCATCAGCCATTACGTTACCAACGTCGGACGCAGACAGTTACTGCCAGGCTCCACTGCGTGTTTTTCCAATTTTCCGCTTCGATTTTGCGATTTTTCATCTCAGTTTTGCGCTTTCCGTCACCGGAAAATCCGGAGACAGAAATGAGCAAAACTGAGATGAAAAATCGCAAAATCGAAGCGGAAAATTGGAAAACCGCGCAGTGGAGCCTGGCAGTTACAATAATATAAATACGTAATTCATTCCTTTTGGGGACCATTGCTACTGAGTGAAATGTCTGAAACCGTGCAAACTTATCAGATATCTATGCACAGCTCAGCAGCAAACAGGTCGTCTAATGCCAGACTGACTGTGGCGCTGAACTTAAAGCACTGATGGGCCGGAACTGGTTCATTCCATCAAGGCAGGAGAGAACGACGTAGCAGGGCCTGAAGCAAGTGAACCCAATTCAGGGCCAGCCATCCGACGCTATGTTTACGAATATAAGCAGGGCAAACTGTCGGGAGACGAAAGCGAAATACATGGAATTCGAAAGTTACGACGATACTATTACACCACTCTGGCAAAAGCAAAGACCCCTTTAGACCCAAGCGATGTGACCGGCATGCGTAGACTACCATAATGGCCACACTGTCAGCGAGCCGCAATCAGTACTGAATGTGACGGAAATTTAGCAGCACGGTGGCTTCTTTCAGATGCGACATTTACATACATATCATGGCCAAAGTTTCCCGGACAATGCCTCGGCTTTCGAAAGCCTTTCAACGAAGGAGAGAATGAAAGAACGTTGTGAAGCAATGCACAGGGAAAAAAGATGCACAACACAAGAGGGAAACGGCTTGCCGCTGCGCACTGAATCCGAAATTCCAAAGAATAAAATAAATCGAGGACGCCTGGCGACAGTCACCTGTGGTGACCCCATGTTCAACTAACCGTCTTGCCACACAAATACGAAAAAAGGGAGATGCTTGTGACCCAAGACAGAACATCTATGGCTTGAGGCCCGCGGTGCAAACGCACCGACAGGAACGCGACAGAAATCGTGACGGACTGGCAATGCCCATCAGCAGTGAAACTGGACAACGTACGCCACCCGAGCACCACGCAAGGAATGAAACCCAGCTACCTATCATCTAAAACACAGCACGGTACTGAACCAAGGACTAGTGATAGGAAGACCCCCAAACGCGGACCAGAACAAGCAATCAGCGGGTCAGACTGCAAGCTAATGAACTAGACCGAGAGCGAAATGAAAAACGGACCGCACACGGGTAGGACCACGACAGCGCCAAAGCCAGGGGCGGCACAGACCGCAGCAGACTAGAGACCGGGCCGCAGGACTGCCGGGCGGCCCGTCACGTGACGCGGGCGTCACGGACCGCCTACGCTGACCCGCTCAGCTTGCCGAGGTTCTTGAGGAACTGGCCGGGCGTGATGAGCTGGTCGCTGCCGATCACCACCTCCCAGTTCTTCACGGCGTTGGTCACCTGCGGCAGGGACGGGGCAGTGACGGCCGCACGGAGCAGGCGCAGCGCGCCAGACTTCCCAGACCACGGCCAGTGTTGATCATGAAACATGGTCGCGTGTCGATGGCGGACAGGATTCCCGTTCGGATCGAAGGCTGTGGACCATCGCCATTACAAATTCAACAGCCATCATTCTGGAGTAACTTTTAGGACGGCAATTAAAACTGGATGAACCGTAGAGGGAACCAACAGAAAATGGGAACCATTTACTTAATAGTTCTACTATCAACGCAGGCAGACTGATATGCAGGCTTCTATTGCAGTTTTTTATTACAATGCGTGGGCATCCTGACCGCAGTTAGGCTTTCCTGAAGAGCGAAAAAATAGTTTAATAAAAACGAGGCTAAAGTGCCTCAACACGATGTAGTTCCAACAGGCACTGGACAGTACATAGTGCGTGTGACTGGGGCTTTAGGGCGCTCCGACTACGTGGTCATATGGTGCCCGGTGGACAGAGGATACAGGGTACAGGATACAACAGCAGGCGCCCTGCTGTAGTCGGGCCTGTCAACGCCTACTCGAGTCGAAACCCACCTACCCGGTCAACACCTAACTTCTCTCGAAGCCATTTGCCCTCAGTGCTATATCATCTACATAATATATTCAATTATAGGTCTACTCTCAGCTCAGCTATTTCTCAGCAATGCCCCAACTCACGAAGACCAGACTGGCCCCACGCTCAGCTCGTCTCGTCCACCCTCAAAACCTGGCCTGTCTCCTCTCACCAGTCCAGCTCCTACACGACCCCATAGCCAGACCCGCTCCCCATCTGACCCCACGGCAGTCACAGGCAGACCCGCACCCCATCTGACCCCACGGTCGTCACAGGCAGACCTGTTCCCTATCCCACGCCACGGCAATCACAGCCACACCCGCTCCCCACCCTACCCCATGGCGAAGGCAGCAAGCTTACCTCGTAAGCGGCTCGGATCTCGCTGTAGGAGAGGCCGCCCAGGACGTACACGATGAGGCGCGGCACGTTCTTCACGTTCTGCGCGCCCTTATCCTTGTGCCAGTGGCCGTAGCGGGCGGTGGTGGGCGTGGCGCGCGGATAGCCGGCCGTGGCGGCGCGGCCCGCCAGGAACGGAAAGTGCTTCTCGTCCAGCTTCAGCTCGATAGCGTCTTCCATCACGTCCTTGATGACCGGCGTCCAGCGCGACATCTGGTACGTCTGCTCCGTGATGCGCTCTTTGCGCGGCACCTGGCGGTGAAATCGGCGCCGCTGAGGCGGGCGCGGCGAGCCGCTGGCTCGGACGCCACCAGTGAGCGCAGCACCGGCACCGAGCTAAGGAGCAGGATTGTTCGGTTACCAAAACAAGCGCACTTGGCAGCCGTGCCCTCAGAAAATAAAGTTCTGAGAAGAGCTAATGTAAACGACAACAGCGCTGAAGAGAAGAGAAGTTTATTTTTCCCCGAACACGAAATGAAAGCCTTCGCGGCGAACTGCTTTCGTTTAACACAACATCGCAAGCAATCGAATGACGTAGGTGGCAACTGATCCTCTCCATGACCGTTCTGTTTATCATAAGGTAAAACTCTACAGATCTGAAAAATGTACGTAACACATATCTCAAGACTGCGACAAGGGCACCTAAAACGAATTTCCCGTATTTCAGATTTACCAACATACCCTGACTACTCTAAAAAGGCAATATCGGGTATCGAAGATGTTCAAATCCGACTACTCGAGACTGGGGACGATGCGTCAAGTCAATTTTGGAGAGTATATGTTGCGCTGTTCATTACAGGTCAATAGAATGTTTGCAACCGCGCAATTTCGAAAGAGGTCTACCGAGCCCCATCTGGTGCCGCATATTTTTGTCCCTACTCGGACGAGGGAGCCTCGAAGGCTATCTCTACTACCTCGAAAACGGAAGGTGTCAGAACAAAATCGTCAAACTGCGTCGAATAGCCCTTATCCCTATAAGCCCATATTTGATTTATGTGGCCTTTGACAGATCACAGAAATGAAATCATCTAGTTAAATCAAATCGCAAACAACGAACACTTCACTTCACTGAAATGTCCAAAATACCAGTTTTTGTCATTTATGCTCCAATCTTTCAGAAATGCTCTCTTTCGAATGTTAGGACAAAGTCGAATAAAATGCAATCGCGAATCTCAACAGGGCGCTCTTCAGCGTACGACACCCATTTGCGATGTCTGCAATATATGCCACAACTGTACAATACATGAAATTGTTCGCACATCAAAATTCTGTTACTAGCCGGTAAGCCTTTGTTCTCAACCGATTCGCTGACGTCATCCCCTTTGGCAAGTTAATGGGATGCTACACAATATTTCACAAGAATGTTACACAATGTTTCACGATGGCACCACTCTACAATGTCATTCAGTGTACGCTGCGCATTGTCGAATGCTGCACATTGTAGACATTGCAATTTCCCAACCATCACTCCGTACTTCTCGGTATGTTGCTTTATTACCTGAGGTATCTTAGATATCTATATCTATCAAAGATAACGACCCGAAACTTTTGCATCAGGCTATCTTCTGCGGAATTCGAAACGAAGTGACTTTAACAAATATCTTTTTCCAAAAAAAGTCGCAGGAAAAATGTGCAGTTCTCAAACATGATGTGTGAATACAAAAACGCAGCTACAGAAATTTCGGAATGGCCAGTTACACAAAACAGCAGTTATTAAAAAAATGAACATGGGGTGGAGGGGGTCTCTGCGGCCTCGTTCGCCAAACGAATGCTAGACGGATTAATGCATGCTCATATCAATCAACTCCTCGTTGCCCAATCCTGGATGCCATCTTGGAATAAATAACAAGTAAAAAGTGAGGAGACGAAGAAAATGGCATCGCAGAGAACCGCCGCACGTACTCAACGAGTGATCACTAAACATTTCATTAAACACATCCCCAGCAACATAAGGCGCTCGTGCGAGGACCACCCACGTCAACTCAGGACGCCCATCACGATCTCTCCTCCGCTCTACGCTATACCCACGGCCCACACGGCGCCGTGGTACCGCCGCGGTTCAGACCGCCTGGTACCCGGGCTCGCGGCGGCCGGCGGCAGACGGCCGGTCAGTGGTCGCCTCGCGAGCGCCACTGCTCGGCCGGGTCCGGGCCCGGGGGAGTCCAGATCGACCGGAGCCGTTACCGCCGTCGGCCGGCCGCCACTAACCGGCGCTCCGGACAGCGACGGCTGATCCAGCCCGGCCGGGTACAGAGTCGGCCGGCCGCCACTAACCGGCGCTCCGGACAGCACCGGCTGATCCAGCCCGGCCGGGTACAGAGTCGGCCGGCCGCCACTAACCGGCGCTCCGGACAGCACCGGCTGATCCAGCCCGGCCGGGTACAGAGTCGGCCGGCCGCCACTAACCGGCGCTCCGGACAGCACCGGCTGATCCAGCCCGGCCGGCGGCCGGCCGCCACTAACCGGCGCTCCGGACAGCGCCGGCTGATACAGCCCGGCCGGGTACAGAGTCGGCCGGCCGCCACTAACCGGCGCTCCGGACAGCGACGGCCGGGTACAGAGTCGGCCGCCGACCTGGGCCGCAGCCGCCCTCCCGGACTGAGGTGCGGCCGCGACCCTCAGTCGGCCCAGATGAGGCGCTCTGGAAGCCGGCGCCGGCCGAAACGAGGGCGGTTTCGCGGCGACGTGACGATGGGGCCGCCCTGCGGGAGCCGGCCGCCGCAGAGCGGCGTTACCGCCGCCCGGCGGGGGCCGGCGGACGCGGGGGAGAATAGTCGGCGTGACGTCACCGGACGTGATGACGCACTCGGCAGGCGGATGCTGTCCGGAAGCGCAGAAAACAGAGCCAGCGAAGACATGAGCAACGTCACGCCCGCCGCCAAACAGCTGATCACGACAGAAACTGAGACGGCAGTCCACGCCGCCTGCCGCAATGAAATCCCGCGAGCCGACCGGACGGCTTCGATCGGAGCGGCGCCGTCTGACCCTGGCCAGGATACCGGGTCTGCCGACTGTACTGCCGTGGGGTACGAACGGACTTGGTCTGGTCGGCGATTCGGAACAACTAATCCACACCTGCCCGGCGTACACATCACGCAAATCTTAAAAAAGTCATAGCGAAGGCTTTCCAGAAGCCCAAGACAATACGGTGAAGCAGCAATTATCTGCTACCTCCACGCCAGTTGAGTTCTCAGTCCTCCACATCTCAGGCGGAACTGTGCGACCGGAAGTGTGGAAGAAACGTGCCTTCTGCAGTTCTTGTACAACGATCGCGGTGGAAAAGCTTCGTTATACAAAGAATCTGTACTTCCGAAATGCGCGCGACATCATGGTTTTACTTTCCTTCTTCGTCGATAACCCTGTGCCGAAAATCAGCCCTTCGTTGTAAGTCACGCTGGCAAGGCGAGTTTGGAACCATGGTACCATGAATGGCTGGCAATCTTGAGGGGATGGGGGTCCAGACCCCCTCCCCGCGCAGTATTCGGGGATTTTGACATTACGCCTGGAAAAAAACGATCTGAAATCCTATGTGAGCCATTTCCGAAGGGAAATTACGGAAACCTCCAGCCATGGTGCCACTAACAGCTCGGAGTCGCGATGCGCTCGGAGTCAGGGTAAGTTAGAGTCCATGGGTAAGCTCGGAGCCACGGTGAACTCTAACCAAGGGTAAGTTCGGAGCCACGATAAGCTCGAGGCTGGGATCAGCCCAGTACGAAGCCTTCGTTTATCATTAACTCAGTGTTTGCGATACACGGTTAACACGGTGAGCTCGCCAGGAAGGCTCGAGTAGTAGCATTGCACACCAGAACCCGAATTCTGATTTTTTCGGACTTTTTCCAAGTTATGATTGGAAATTGGTCAGAAAAAAGCTTAGTTTCTAGGGCAAATTTTGGACAACCACAATGCCCACTTGCACGCAACAATAAACATTCCCTGAATCCAGACACTTACACAATAATACATAAGTGTAGCAGGCGTCTCCAATTCCTTGCAGTAACATTGCACCATATATCCCTACTGGTGTCGAGGATACCAAAAATAAGCGTGGAACAACCACGCACAAAATGCAAGTGTTTGGTATTCCAGTGCGGCCAAAAATAGCAGAAATCAATAAGTAACCGTGACATAAAAAGCTGCAGATATCTGATGGGATACTATCAAAGTCATAGTGCATTTCAAATTATGGTTTTAATCACGGTTTTCCAGGATTATGTAGGTAATATTGAGGATGGTGAAGTTCCAAGCAACTGCAGATAATTTCTTTAATTTTTTCTCGTAAAAGCTACGAACTTGGACAAATCTTGGGAAGTCAGCAGACTATTTCATTGGAACTTGGTCGGAACTCGGTTTCCGATTTCCTGAATATGACAATACTATCGAGCACCATTCACGAAATCAAACTAGACGAAGAAGTTTGACACTCGAGACCTTGCGATGGCGTGCGAGGATCATTGTTATATGGTAAAGATATCACGATTTCGAAGTAAATGTATCTCAAAGTCTCAACCACGTTGTGGCGTTCTAGACAATTGAGTGGCTATCCCGGAACGGTGAAACACTTCCCTCAGCCCTTATCTTCCCGCATCTTATCTTATCAGCGGTTACTGCACGAATCAAAACTGAAGCCGTCTTACGCCTTCCACAGTGCTTGCCATAATGCACGTGTTCGTGCTGGACATAGACAGAAACAAACAAAAACAACGCAATCCCCAACAAAGAACACAACCAGTGGTCAACATCATCGGCAAGAACAACAAAAAATCACGCAGCCAATGACGGCCTAACGCAGGTGGCGTCGCTTTCCACACAGGACATCTTACCGTGTGAATCTTCTTGCGGTTGCCATCGACGACGACGTTGAGCCCGAGGTTGGCCAGGTTGGTGATGATGTTGCGGTCCTCGGCCGGGATCTGCGCGTGCTGAATCAGCTTGTTGAGGTTCTCCTCGCTGATGCCGTTCTTCACCAGGATGTAGAGCAAGATGATGCGGATCTTGTCGAAGGTAGTCACGTTCTGGTCCAGCAGGATGGGCACGATGTTGCGCATGTGGTCGCGGATCTTTTCGCCCTCGGCGTCGGTGCCCATGGCCAGGTCTTGCTCCACCTGCCGCACGCCAGCCGCCAATCAAAAGAGCCAGCCAACGGGACGTCCCAACTGGCACCAGTGAATGGTGGCAGCACATAGACATTCACGACAAAATCACCGCCAATTATCACCAGCCACAGGGAAAGATCTCCTTAATTTTCGCTTTCTCCGACTAAAAACCAAATACATGCGCATGCCCGGCGCACTGTTAAGACTAACGGGCCATGACCAACTGAGCAACTGGTCTTCCCATCTCCCGCAACAGGTTTCTCCCGAGAATGCTCACAACCTAACATAACTGGGAAAAAGTTTTTTTATGGGTGGCCAGAGACACCATTCATTTTTACTCCACAGGAACTATACTCCTATCAAAGGATATTCCTGCACCACAGCACATTTTCATCTACTACCTCTCTGCAGTTCTCACTACCATATCCAATTTTTACTGCGAAAAGTGGTACGCCCAGACAAAAGGAGCAGAGCACGAACTTTCCAGCCCTCACAACCACTCAAACAAAATGGACTTTCATCGGATCAACGAACCAGCTCTCCCACCAATCCCACAACCCACATCAGCCATTGCCGACTGGCCACACCATCCACCCACCTTGCAGAGTTTGTCCACGTATCCCTGATAGGCGGCCATACACTCGCCGGCCAAATGGAGGTGGGTAGAGTACTTGCTCAGCTCCTTCTGGTACTGCGGCATCTTCTTGATCATCTGGCTGAGGTCGCGCATCGACGCCTTGTCCGTCGACATGCCGCGCTTGTTCTCGATGAACTTCTTCATGTTCTTGGTCACCTAGGTCGCGCGGGAGGACGGATGTTATTCGACGGCCTCAAAGGTAAACGGAAATGCAACTCGACTGCACGCAAAACGCCAAACATGAACAACATCGTCAAAACGCGTGCCAGAAAATGAACAAGAACTGCAGCTACTACACACGAACGTTGCCAGGGAAATGCCCATATGCCGATAGACACGGTGCTATATATTTTTTGGTCCGTTCTTGGTTCCGTGTTTTAACACATATGACATGTTATTATCGGTCAGTTGCAGATTCCTCCAAGGCAGGAACAGAGCGCAATGGTCGTTCACCGTCACATCTTATCTGTTCATCGCCAGGACTACGCTTGGGTCGATGGGATAGAGCATTCTCCACTGCTGGTGGAGAATGCTCTTCCTTTCTCCTCAGCTTTCAATGACAATTGCCATACAGGATATGTTTCCATGTTCGCTACCGTTACAAAAACACATGAAACCACAAATGCACAAAACAGAAACGGCAAATACAAACCCTTTTCCTTGGATCCATAATTCGGATTTCTAATACCGAACGCATATTACTTGAGATATCTCACGTAATTATTAAACACCATCGGTCCCTTCCGTGCAAAAAAAAAAAAAAAAACGTAGCCGAAGAAACAGCTCTACCACAGTACCGAACAGTACTGGGCATAACACTGTAATGCATACACGACACCCTCAGCAAAGACAACCCCTGCTCCGATCAGCGAGGACCAGGCGCGACCACCCGCCTCCGTCACCGGCTGACCTGCTGGGAGACGATGGCGATGTGCTGGTGTCGCAGCTCCACCCACAGGTCGTCGTTGTCGTCGAGCAGCACCTCCTTGGGACTTTCGCCCTGGCTGGCCTCGTACTTGTACACGTCGTTCTCGATGGGCAGCAGGTCGAACGCCATGGCCTGCAGGGTCAGCTCGTGCAGCAGCGGCGACACGGCGTCAAAGCCGCGGTCCAGGATCAGCAGCTGGGAGCGCGCCTGGCGGCCGGGCAGAGACGAGGGGCGTCCCCGATCAGGGTTTGTCCGCGCCAGCCTGACAACAGGCCGGACAGTGACGTTCCCGCCGCTCACAGCGAGCAATCACAAGAAGAAAGAGTCCCGATACGGGGCCACGAATACGAACGATATACAAAAAAGTAACGATTATTCTAATAGCAATATGAATACCAGCAAGTCTAGGAATGAAAGATACCGTTTCGGTTATCACTCGAAAGCGCTGGACTGAGACGGGAAAGAGCGTCCATCGCCGTCGAATAGCTCTGGAAAGAGAACGGCCACTTCTGTCCAAGAATACACGTTGAGAGCATGCCCCTCCCCCGGAGACAAGCAGAACGGTATAGGATCCACAACGGACATCCGTTCCAGGTGAGTCTCGCGGAGAGTATCCAGCCCGGACTCTGGCAGCCAGCGGACCCAGCGCGCGACGTCCCGCAGTCCAGCCAAGGCAGAAATTGTGGCGCAGCACGGGCCACACCGGAGCCCCGCCGACACCGTGTCCGGACAAAGGTCAGCAGATTACCGGGCTTTAATGCTGCCCCCGAACGAACGCTGCCGTCCGGTCGAAGATGAGGTGGTCCTCAAAGGCTACGGCGCGGAACCCTGCACCGTGGAGCCCAGTGATACTCCACCGATGACTGATGTCTGGACCGTAAAACATAACAAAGACCACAGCACCGCTAAACATAACGCAGTCTGTACACTACTGTAAACGTCATATCACACTGTTTCGAAGGATACGACGGGAGACTACACATACACGCTTTCCGAAAATATGGCCGACCATTTTTTTCAGAGGAAAAATGCTGCACACGCTGAGTCGCAGACCTCCGTTCCTTCAGCCATTATTTATAATTAGCGCAACCCCTCATCAACGGCAGCATTAACGGCCCCTATCCCTCCCGACAGATTTCCAGGAGCCGTGACGATTACAGGTAACGTTCAGGACCAGAAACCGGAAGATGGCTGTCGACTTATCCCTCGGCATTTGGCCGCCTACGACAGTTCAGGGGAGCAGCTGGTACCCCTTCACCAGCCATTTTCAAACCTGACGTGGTAAAACAACAAAACGGTGGCCATGTAACTTGGTCTTTTCGCGACGTGATAGTACCTACTCTGACCCTTTCATGTCACACAGTGGCGTTATCAGCGACATCGAATGTGGACATGCCAGTGAATTCTGGCTTCCATTGGATCCTATGAACCTGCAGGGCGCTTTTGCAGCGTCCAGAACGACTTTTGACGATGAATAGGAATGCTGACTACTACTGCTACGTAATTCAGCGCTCCCAATTACTTCATAACCAATCCGAGGTCAAAAAAGGTCACTGGACTCAATTCATGGTTCCGAACTAAGATGACTGACCGTAGTAAGGACCAAAGTGCGGTCACCGACACTGTGGGCGACGTACATGAATACGACTAAATAAGAATGAGCACCATTAAACGCGTAAAACATTCGCTAGACGATGACGACCGTCAATGTACCATAACTTCTCCATGAAATGCTCTCGAAAAAGGGGCAAGAGATAAAGACCTATACAGTTATTCATCCTAAAATATCCTAGATGTACGTTTAAAAAATCAACTCGGTGTTGCAAAACTCCCGAGCGATCAGAACACTCGTTACGGGCCCACTTGCGAAAACATCAAGAGGTTCCATTTCGCCATCCGTGCTGGCGAGGGGTAGGGAGCCAACTTGGTGTGACGACAAACTGAGATATAGGTACTGGTTCACAGGACCGTGATTCCTGATAAAGCGGGAACAAGCTTGGTACAACGTGAATATGGGGCGAACGTGCAGAGCAAAAAAAATGTGGGCCCAACTGGTAAAAACGACCAGGAACACCAAGATAATACGCAAATAGCGAGATATTGTACCCAGTGACCGGAACGGACCAAAGAGAAATGGCAAGGCTTTGAGGAACCTCGAAATCATGTTGAAATAGGGCGGAAAATCGATCCACCCGTCGATCTATGCGCGTGACGCTTCGACGCACAAGTGTCCCAAAGGCAGCAAAGCAACGCACAGCTTTTCTGGCCGACGTTCCAATGTCAGGGACGATGACGGAGAGTGAATGACGGAACCCTGATTACGACATTATACTGTGGCAGATCGGCTGTCAGATATCCAATCCCAAAATCGCGAGCCGCTCCGTCCAACAGAAGGCACCGCCGCTAACCCACCTTCTCTGGCGACTCTCCCATGGTCGGCTCGTCCGCCTTGTAGGCGTCCAGCTTCTGCTGCACCATCTGCGCCAGCTCCACGTTGTACTCGAAGTCGCTGCGGTAGCGCACGCTGGGATACTCGCCGAGCACGGCGCACAGGGTGGCCAGCTGCTGCGCCATCCGCTCCATCGTCTGGGCGCGACCGGCGGCGCGCGACGGACTGAAGAACACCGGGAACGTTTCCTCGCAGTCCAGCGAGAACACCTGCGACTCCTGCGGCAGGAACGCGATGTTGATCTCCTTCAGCGCCTTCACGTACTTGGCCACGTTGGCGCTGACCAGCATGTTGAAGCACTCGTCCGGGCAGGCCTCGGTGAAGAAGATGTGCGCCGCACGGTACATGGTCCGCGTGACGATGGCGAAGTCGTTGATGATAGCGTTGATGGACTTCTCGTTAGGCTGCACCAGGTACACAGCCTCCAAGTGTTGCAGAGGCTCGCGCTTCTTAAAGATGTCCTTCGACAATGGTGATACCCTCTTGGGCGAGGTCGTGCATCTTGGTACAGGCAGACACCATACGCATGCTGAGATCGTCAACAACCAGCACGCGCCAGTCAGGAGTCGACCCTTTCTTCTGCGACTTGATCACAATGTCCATGATCTTCTGCCCTACAATCGTTTTGAGCGACATGGCTGGGCCAAGCAGGGTGCGTCAGGCAATAATGTCAGCTGTTGATGTGCAATCAGGATTCCTGAGAAGACAAACCATGAGTTGGTTAGGCAGTGACACTGTCATTAAGTGGCTCCATCTGATGATGTATTTTGTTGCAGAGTTCAGCACAGAGAGAGCACAGGGGATGGATTAATTTCAGTACCTTGCAACCTCATCCTCTAATAATCCCGTGATTTAACAATGAGCACATAACTGCAAATATACATCAAGAACACATTCAGATGAAAACATTCATGGAACTCTCCACTTTCAACCAATGGATATCAAGCATGTATGCAACTCTATGACACATCAACCACAGAACTTGCATCCTTTTGTCAGAGATTGTCAGAAAAAGACAGCACTTTCTGCAAGAAGGCAGGCATATTGTCTGATCAAATCACCTGACCATTGCAAGCGCATGATGCCACTGAACTACCAGTGATGGTTTGAGACAAATTAGCATGCATAGTTTGAGGTCCCACTTGTCTCTACTATGCAGGGAATCAATAACTGCAGCCATCCCCATAGCAGTAATGACTGAAGTGTATAATCACATGCAGATTTTTTTGTAAGCTATAAATGATACACTGCCAACATATACAACAATATACAACATACATTCAACATACAACAAAGTAAAACACTCTGTGTTTCATGTGTACACAGTTCTTAAGAATTTGGCAGAGGTAAAACCATGTTTTATGATCCTTGCTGTTTTAAATCAACCCTATTCCCGGAAGGCTAGACGGTATGGTCGGTTCACGGTAGGGGGGGGGGCGGATTCGGCCCCCCCTGAGATCTCGAGAACTACTCGTCCGACAACAAACGACAATCGATTTGCCGTGACGTAAACGACATTTTTATGAAAAGAAATTTTCAAAATTTTGAAATCTGTGGATACAGGGGAGCAAAAACTGTCAAAATGGGGGGCACTTTTGGACTTCTTATAGCTCCGTTGTTTATCGACCGATTTCAATGAAATTGGCATGAATCGAGAGATTATGGATAGGGCTTTTACCATGGGTACAAAAATATGAAATTTTGAGAAGATTCATGGGCGTTCACAGAGTTTAAAAATAGAAGGATTGGTTTTCTAACAAATGAATGACTAAATGAGGCAAAAACACTTTTTTGGCTTCTGCTAGTCATGATATGCTAAAGAAGCACAAATCACATTACAATGTTTGTATAATGTTAGCATAGGCGGTGCCAGGGACATGAAAAAAGGGGAAACTGTCAAGGTCACATGTTCTTCAGATCAACTTGTGACCTTTCACCTTAAATGACCACCAGTGACCTTGGGGTCACTTGGAATGATCTCATGTGCATTTAATATTATCTGTAAATGCTTTCAATCATTTGAATTTACATTATTTCAAAAATTTCATTTTATGGCTATTACGGTACAGGGTATGCACACTGACATTTTAGGTCATAGCTCCGTGACCCGACCTGATATCAAGCTGAAACTTGGTACACAAGTAGAGGGCATCGTTCTACGTCATATGTATTCCGGGCTTGGCATTTGAAAAAACGGCGCCGAAATTATTGCAGAAAAACAAATTTTGTCTTTTGACCTTGATCTGGCCTTACAAAGTGATCTCAGATGAACAAAAATATATCTGCACATTGCCCAACTATTAAGCTATACATCCATATAAAGTTTTAAGTTTTATATTTAAAGCTCTGTTTTTGGCAGATATTTTCCTTTTAGCCTCAACATGGCCAAAAATGGCATGAGATGCCTCCCAAAAACATTGCCTGCCTCTGCCCCTGAGCAAAAAAATTTTTGACATTTTGCCATGGCGCATAAAAAGAATAGCTAGGAAAAGTCACCAAGTTTTGTGAAGCTGCATTAAAAAGCCTGGAATTGGCAATCAAAAAACCCAAGGGGCGGATTCAGCCCCCCCCTGCCGGGAATAGGGTTAAGCACCTCTATGACTTGACTTAAGCATGGCATTAACCATCTCCTTATGGATGGGTATGTGACAGCCCAGCATTTGGGAGATATGGAATAGCCAGCATAGCCCACCTACTGGGAGACATAGTTGGTCTTCTAAATACTAACTTACTAAAGAAAATCACCAATAATGTAGCGGGAAAATTAAATATATTGTATATGACACTCAGTTATGAATTATGATACTCAACAGAACAGCTGAATGTGTAGTTTATACACCCCACCAGTGCATCAGTTCTATGAGGAAGGATAATTCATTGCTTAAGGCAGACATTTTCCAATTTAATTTTCCTACTACATTACTGCTGTTCTTTTTAGCATGCTTTGTGCTCTGATGACAACCTATGTCTCCAGTCTCCAGGTAAAACACATTAATCTATGAGATGATTTCGTTCACCTTTTTAAATCAAAAACCTTCCAAAAATGCAAATAAAACTAACAGACATGCCAGCCTGCACAACCATCTATTTAACTACACCAGAGCCACAAGGTGGTGCAGGGTATCAAGACTGCTCTATATATGTCAATTTTTTCCACATTAAATCTTGTCATGGAAGCTGAGTTGACAAAATGCTAAAAAACAAATGTTTTGGCCTACTTTTCATGCACATGGAAGATCAAATGTGGCACTACTCTGTTCTTGAATGACATCTGGGTATTTTTTTCTTTTGGAAATGCCAGAAAATGTTAGGTCTGGAAGTGTTTTGTTACACCTTTAGCCAGGCCTTGCAATCAGATGCAGTTTGGTGGTGGTATGGGCTGTGCCACCACTCTTACATCAGACAAAACTTCACATATGGGTTAAAATTACCCAGCCATGTTAAAAAGTCACAAGAACTGACACATAATCAGCCTGAAACAGTCCTCATCATTCAGAGCACATGCAGAATTCATACAAAGAATGCAGACCATCTGTCAGTATCAGGGTTGGAATTAAGGTTTTTCTTCTTGGTGTCAGAGTGTAATTTTCATTTTGGAGTACAACATTTTGCAGGGGAATACTGGTTTAAGTTGCAGTTCTTGGTGTTAGATATATCATACTTATTAAAAGCAGGTATGACATACCTGCTTCCTACTGAATGAAGAGTTATCTGCTTGCAGAAATATAAGTCTGTCAACATGGTTATAATGTAGCTTTTTGATGGAGGCACAAGATCAAACCTTTGAAGCATAAAATGTTCTTGGAGCACAAATTCTCTGGTGGTCTTCAACACCAAAAACAAACACCTTTTCCAACCGTGGTCAGTAACTAAAAAAAATCAGCTTCATGCATGCCAACCATCTGACATGCATGCAGATTTCATTGAAATGGTGCATGGGGAAAGGGGCACACTGGCAAAGTTCCGAGCATTCTTATACGCCTCAGGCCAGCATCAAACGGTAGATTGTATCACGGGGCGGATGAGGTAAACATCTAATACTTACTGCGTTAAGGGCGAGGCAAGCACCAAATCTCTTATACACGTGACAAGACTTACGACTCCGGTCAAGAAACGTTATGATTTGTCTGGTGCTGCCACCCACTACCAGCACCGCCTCAACTTCGCACGGACGCCCCCTCCTTTCCAACTCAGTGCCCAACTTGCAATCGATTGTGGACAAAGGTGTTTGACGTGGCATCTAGTAGCAAAAAAACGAAGTAGATGCTATTTATCAGTCCATAGATGGCAGTGCCAGTGGCCGCTTTCGAAACTGAGATAAACAACCGCGGTAAGGGGACCACTGTCAGCGTTTGGTATGAGTGTTGTGTGAGAAGTGCCCGTTGCGTTTGAATCTGATTGTGTTGGAGGGGTCGAAAATAACACGGCTAGGTGAGAAGAAGACTCACGTTGAGCTGTGTCAGATTAAAACTGAGAGAAAGTGCTCTGATTGGTCAGACTGTCTGTTTAGAAATCCTGTGAGGCAATTATGGCGTCAATCATGTTCGACACCAATTCGGTAGAGTTTGAGAAATATCAGTCCGTGTTCAAATGCGCAGCAATGCGAGCGATAAGATAAGGAGAGGTACTCAAGACTGACTGAACTTCGTCTCGACGTGGATTTCCCATCCGGATATGGCAGCTTATGTGACCTTGTTGCAGGTACTGTATGAATCAGGGGCTCAGAGAACCGAACATTCCAATGGTGTGAGTCAGACCATGCGGAGAGGATGATGAAGAACAGTGTTTGACGGACTGGTGGGGAAGGCACACCTCGCTATGAAAGTGACTGTGTGTTTTGGAGCAATCAGAGTGGTTGTGCCATGTGGCGATGGAAATGGGTCAGTGCGTGACCTGATGCAGAAGGCTGCTGCAAGATATACAAAAGCAACTGGATGGGTAAGTATTAAGGTGTTTTTTTTTGTTTGCATGAGTCATACTTGAAAACATTATTTTATGCTCAGTGATTTCATTTTGTTTACCTACTTGGTTTGTTGTAAAATGGCTAGTCTGTGACCATAAATGCAGCCTGATTTCACTTTGAGTGTTGAAATCACAAAATGAATTTGAAATTTGAATAAAAAAACTGATTTTAATGATCAGATGTATGTCCTTCAGCCCATTAAGTCCTTGTGCTTTCTGCATTAAAAACAGGTAGAGCAGGCAGAACATTTTGTAAGCATGTTAGTATCAATGTTTGGTTCTTGACTTTTCAATTCAGTTCTGCTGGCTTTTTATGTTTTATTTTGTTTCATTGCTGAACACTTAACATGTTTCATGTGCTGCTTGGCTTTGATACCACTGCTGTGTGTTGTGATAAGGTTATCCTGACATCCATGTCTAGGTGCATGTAGACATAGAGCAAAGTGGGAGTTGATTCCATTTAGCCATGTGCATAGTGTGTTCTGTAGTTCTGAATTAAAGGTTTGATTAAAAGTATCCATTGCATCCCCCAATATACTTTGTAACTATTTTGACTAAGAAACCAAGGAACACAAAATGTCTCAAATCTGTTGAACATATTCAGAGGCTGCCATTCTTCATCAGTGGTAGACATTCCTGAGAATGTTTACCCTCTAGTAGGCATGTAAGAGGTAATTCTGGTATTGTCAGGGCATTCATTATGGGCCCATAATCAAAAGACCTCATAGAATCTTTGTATCTGTCAGTGGTTAGCATGTGACCTGCTGAATATCCCTTCACTGCTGTCAGTCCTACTATGCTCCTGTCACTATCCATCCTGTGGGGTCTGCCTCTAAAGTGGTCAGAGATGCTGCCATTGCGGCCCCACAGTGCGCCGCGCCGCAGCTTCCGGTCGGGCGGGGTTGGTCGGAAACAGCTCTGATTGATGCTCAGCTGAATGGTCGACTGCGTGGTCGACTGCGTGGCGGGGGGGGGGGGGCGCTGCGGTCTGCTGGCCGTGCACCCATGCAGAGGCGTGAGTAGTTTAGCCAGATTGTCCGCATTGCTTGCAGCCCGGTTGACGGTCGGTATGTGCACAGAGACAGATTGTCGTGCTGTTGGACGGATTGCTATGTTGTTTTGACTTGGAGACTGAATGTGACAGAAATTCATTCACTGACTGATGTGCCTGCTAGTTGTGTTGCATTTGCGAGGATTGCTGATGGCTTAAACTCGATGGCCGTCTGCAGTTTCAGAAATGGTGTGTCCCAGGAGCCCCTACCTTCGACGCAGACGAGTTTCCTGAACTGTGCGCCGTATCTCACGGCTACTCATTCAGACACGGCTCTCACGTTGACCTAAGCCGCCATCGCTGGCCCGAGTTAACACTCGCGGCGTCTCCCTGTCGCTGGGCTATCTCGTTTTGCACCGTTGAGAGCCGTTAATGACGAGAACTCTCGTTCAGAGAGTCCCGTTCAGAGCAAACAGCCGAAAGGGGCTGTTTGCTGACGTGAGGCTCGGCCTGAATGACAGACCGGTCACCGTGCGGCCCGGCGTGCTACCGTGTAACTTCTGTGCGTGATCGAAACTGTGTAGCGTTCGGCCCGGCCAGCGGCCTGTCTGAGTCGGGACGGCCCTGTTCGCTGCCGTCGGGTCAGGAACGGAACAGTCCTGCTCCCTGCTGGTGGATCAGGAGCGGGACAGTCCTGCTTCCTGCTGGTGGATCAGGAGCGGGACAGTCCTGCTCCCTGCTGGTGGATCAGGAGCGGGACAGTCCTGCTCCCTGCTGGTGGATCAGGAGCGGGGCAGTCCTGCTCCCTGCAGTTTGCGTTCGCTGTGAGACGAGCAGTGCTTCAGCGTGACTAGCAGCGTCGTCTCGGATTGAGGCTAGGACAGTGTGGCGTACACGGACTGTTCGGGCGGTTCAGTTTGGTGTCCCGCTCCGGCGGTTCGGTTCGGTCTCACGGCGACTGGTCAGGCTGCAGCCGTGCGGCCTGACCCAGGTGCGCTGATATCACTCACCGCCAGTGCAGTGCTGCACCGATTTCCTGCTGTCAGGTTTTGGTTGCCAGGCTCTCCAGAGTACCACGCTGTTTCAGCCGATATGGGCATGTATTGTGATCCTTTGTTGGTAGAACGCCTGATGTATTTACCTGTTTTCATGTTTGCCTTCGCGGACGAGAATGCCTGAGACCAGCAGAAGCGGGTTATGTGCGGACGTATCGTCTTGAGATGAGGTGTATTCGCAGTGCGCATAGAATATTCTGTCCTGCGTGACATCACGTAGTATCTTTTCCGGACGTGTTCGCAGCGTGCCAGTTTTTTGTTCATAGTTTTGTTAGGTTGATGGCAATAACTGCGCATGCAAGACATCACATTGTCTGCCAGTAACTGACCGGACAAGGATCGTCATGAATCAGCAGTAAATCGCTATGAATCTGCTGCATTTCATGGGTTCGGAGAGACAAATAGCTCAGAGCTCACATTGTTCAACTCAGTTACTGACTGCCGGTGAGGTAGTATTATAATTTGTGCACGCTTCGGTTCCTGTTTTCCGTGGCAGGCGCCTTCAGACATTGGCACCGTCGCCAACACAATGCCAAATTAACCCATTAGTCACCGCCACTGCCTGATCCGCACGATTATTTAACAGCGTTGGTCCGCTTGTACTCTGCATGCGTCGTAACCATAGGAACTGAGCGTAACCGAACCAGTTTGTAAATGAACCTGCTGCGTCATTTCTGTCTAACTTCAATCAAGTGACGGAAAAATATTCTGCGCGTCCGACAAAGATTCTGCATGATGTCACGTAGACTCTTTGTCGTCGAGTTGCTACGAACACCAAAACGCGCAGAATCTTCATGGTATGACGTCGTGGATGACGTCGACGACATAGATTCTACTTCGTCCGGTTCCCTGCGAATACACCCATGGTGTCGGCAGTCTGAGTCCGGCCTGGCCTTTCGGTGTCGGTGTCCAGGTGGGCGGTGGAGGTGTCGGTTGAACGTGACAGACCAGCCGCGACGGCCGCGGGGCAGTCGGACGGCCGTGGCAGGAAAGTCGCGCCCTTCCGGTCCACCCCTCGGTCCCGCAGTGGAGCGGCAGAGTTCCGGTCAGGACGCAGTCGGAGCTGCAGGTTTCACGGCCGTGGCCAGACCCCCTCGACCGTTCCAGGCCCGGGAGGGGGAGGGTTGCGGGGTATGTCGGGCAACCTGGCGGGCTCAGTTCCGGTTCGGAGGGGTGTGTCCGTTAGGTGGCTGGGACTGGGGCGGCTGTATGGCTCGTTGGCCCTGGTGATCATAATCTTCTCCCCATTTCGGAAGGTAAAAATCTGGGAGTAACCTTTGATCGCTGTCTCATCTGGGACTCCCACATAACCGCTGTTACTAGGCGCCATTTTGGAACTAAGTGGCCTATCACATCTGAGGAGTTACCTACCGCCGTCCGTTATCTCCGGTCTTGTCAATGCTCTGGTTCTCTCGCAGATGCAATATTGTATCTCGGTATATGGCAACGATACTAAAAAATCTCTCGCCTTCAGAAAATCATTGACTTTGCAGCAAGAGTTGTTTTTGGCCGAAAGAAATTTGATCGTATAGCGGATCTGTTGAGGAGACTGGGCTGGTTCAGCGCGGAGAAACTGGTCTCATACCATACACTGTGCCTGGCGCACAAGGTGCGCAGCATGGGTGAGCCTGAAACACTGGCCACCGAGTTTTCATGTGTTGCGGAGCTTCGCGACCGACACACCAGGCAGGATGGCAACCCATATGTACCAAGGTCTCGCACGGAGATGGGTCGGAGACGTTCTTGCAGTCGTGCGGCGCAGCAGCTCAGCTCGTTGCCACCCGATCTGCCGCGGTTCCCCATCTCACTGTTTGGTGGCCTCCTGAGGCGCCACCAAAGCAGAGATCAGGGGTGATGCGCCGTCCGTCAGTATGATGTTTTGTCGCAAGTCGTTCAGATGACAGTGGCTGTGTGCATTGTATGTTTGAGAGTGTTTGCGTGCACTGATGTCCGCTGACATCTTATTTTTATTACTTTTGACAAGGGACCGTTGCGGATGGCTTTAATATACGTGTGAGGTCTGAAGACGTTGGGCTACGTTGGGGCGGGGGGAGGGGGGGACGGAGGCGGTGGGGCCGGTCGCATCGGGCGGGCATTGTGCGCAGGTTCACAGCGCAGCGCAGACACAGTGTTAATGGTGCAAACTAGGCATTGTGTGAGCTGATTGATCGGCCGGGTGCTGTCAGCGTCTCAGGTGTGCTGGGCCGTTCGTTCGGTAACCAAGGTTTTGTGGTTCGAGTGACCGATAGTTACTCCCAGCAGATTGTTGCTTTCAGTAGGTTAGTTTTCTTATTGGAAGTCGTTTATCGGGTAAAAGAAAACGGCATGGAACAAAGTCGGTTTTTCTTTGTTGATGCTTCAAGTTGATACTGCCAAAAAAGTTTCTCAGAAACGGTAAGGTGTCAGTGCAGTCTACAATTTCAGTTTTGATCGTATCCATAGGGGGACGGTCACTTGGAGTACGCCGAGCGCTGGAAATTTCCGTGAGAGATGGCCGATATCCGAGAGAAATCGGTGGCCGTGGGAAGCCCGTTGACCACTGGCCGAGGCCCGACAATGCAGCCGAGCGGAGCCGGCGCCGATTAGCGGCTTCAGCACTGGCTGTGGACGCCTGAACCGGCTGCTCCGCCTGCTCCGCCGGCTCCGACGGTTCCGGCGCGCCCCCGGGGCCCGTGAGGCGGCCGCCGGCCGTCAGTTCGGCGCCTCCGGCGGGCTCGCAGCCGCCGGGTCACGGCGGCCAGTCGAGTCGGCGGCCGGACCCGGCCTCCTGCGGGCGCCGCTCGTCCCAGGCGCCGCCGCCGCACGCCGCGAGCTCTCCTGCGCCGCTGGCCGCGTAACCTTTGCCCCGTGCGCGTCAGGAGTGTCCCGCCGCGTCAGCTGGCTGTGTCGGATGGCCGTCGGCCGATAGGTGCGGCTATCTGCCGGGTTCTGGGGCGGGTCGTCCGCCGCCGCCCGAGCGGCCGGCGCCGCCAGCCGCGGCCAGTCGGCGTCGTCGGAGCCGCCGTGAGCGGTCTCGGAGACGGCGCACACTCGGCCCAGGTCCGCGTGGAGTGGACGGCGGGCCGGTGGCCAGGGCCGAGTGGACGGGCAGTGGCTGGTGGACGGTAGTCACCGGTGGATGACCAAGAGCTGCAGACGCAGCTCGCCGGATCGGGGAGTGCGGTCCGCGGACGTTGGTGACGCAGGTGTGTGAAGTGCCAGGTGCGAGGCGCACCAGACCAGCCCTGGAAAGCGAGTGATGTAACTCGTGTTAGAACCCAGTGGAATGTTAGCCGCACACGGCGTATTAGTTCAACACGTGAATCGGTACAGATGATTGGCAGCGCCGTGCCGTTCCTGGTGGTGGTTCGATCCCGTGACTGGTAACGTTCGAGGCCGGGCGGGAACTACAGCGGACGGCTGACCCGTCAACGTCCCCTGCCTTCGTGGCCGCGAGCCCGCGCCGCCGGCCTCTGCGCGGTCGGCGCCGGCGCCGGCGGCGGACGCTCATGTATGCCGCGCCACGACCGGCCGGCGGCGGCTGACTCGACAGTGGCGACGCCGGCCGGCCGGCCGCCGTCGGAGCGTGCCGCCGCGGCTCAGCTCTGACCAGGTCCGATCGCGTGCGTGACCGCCGCGCCGCCGCCGGTGCCCGCTGCGTGAACGCGTGGCGCCCCTCCGTCGTTGCCGATGGGGTTTCGTCGGCTGCGCCGCATGCTCGGTGGCAAGCTGGGGCGCATCCTGGGCTGGAGCTACACGATGCGTCTGTCCTCGCCGCGGCCGCAGCAGGTAACGGACGAGACCAGCCGGCCGCCGACACACGGGGTCATGTCGTCCGGTACCGGATAGCCAGGTACTGATGACGCTGTTCGTTTTGTTGCAAGGCTGGTGGTAACAAATCACGCTGGTCTTGGTAGAGGGCTGGTTAGGCTGGTGGTAACAAATCACGCTGGTTCTGTTAGAGGGCTGGTTAGGCTTGTGGTAACAAATCACGCTGGTTTTGGTAGAGGGCTGGTTAGGCTGGTGGTAACAAGTCACGCTGGTTTCGTTAGAGGGCTGGTTAGGCTGGTGGTAACAAATCGCGCTGGTTTTGGTAGAGGGCTGATTAGGCTGGTGGTAACAAATCACGCTGGTTCTGTTAGAGGGCTGGTTAGGCCGCTTTACGACGTCTGCCGAGAGCTGACGGTTTTTCTTCTCGGTTTTCATTCGTCAGCGGCTGGCGAGAGGCGCCATTAAAGTTGCTGGGGATATCGGCGCTTGCGACTAAACCAGCATACAGAAACAGAATATTTCTAGAAGAGTTGGGTGGAGATGTTAGTTTTGAATATATCTCTTCCGCACGTCGCGACGGCGGTAATGTTAGTTTAGTCTGGTATGTTCGTTCTACACCGGCATCTCCAGTTTGCATTTCGTACTCGGAGTTCCAGGGTTTTTGCGTGACTTTCATGTTAATCGTTGCCGCTAGACTAGAAACTTTAGGACTTTGCCTTGCCGAGTCTACGGGACGATGATCGTGCTCGAACCCGTTTCGAAGCTGTTAATCCCTACACCCGGCACGTGTGCTCGATGCTGTCAGGCGTTGCCGCGTGATGCCGGGCGAGCCCGGGCACCGGGTGCAGGTCACCTTACCGGCCGGGACGTGGCGGCCTGTCGGTCTCGGCCCGCCGCGGATGAGGTGCCTCGGGCAGTGGTCATTGCGGACCGACAGCTGAGCCGTCTTGGGCAACAGGAACCCATTGAACGCCCCGTGCGCCGTGGCGTCTATTCAGGAAAGCGACGGTGTGACGTTATGCGGCGGCCGTTGTGAACAGCTGTTGTCGTGCGTCGGTCAGGGCTGGAACGGTGCCCGCCAGCAGCGGTGCATGTGTGGCTTCGTATCGGGAAGTGATAGTTCTTGCGTCTTCCCCGTTCCTGCCCGGGCCGAGATTGGACAGCGTCGACTGGCCTGCTGCGGCGCTCACTCAGCCCGTGGGAAGACGCGTTCCTCTGAGCGCGGTAGCGGCGATTGTCGTGGGCAGTGATTGGCTGGCGCCGGCGGCCATCGATAGCGCGGCGCGGGCCATATGCGCTGCCTGCGGCGCTCGGTCGCAGGGTATCGCCGCCGCCTCGGCCCGTGTGTGGGCCGGCAGGGGCGGAGCAGCAACACAAAGCAATCCGGCCGTGCGGAACGTGCGCGATAGGCAAACACGCGCCCGTCCTCTGCCGCCGCGGCCGCCGCCGCCTTTGTTGGCCGCCGGCGTATACGCAGAGTGGCGCTGTTGGCCTTAAGTGCGTTTATTTACGGTGTTTGTTTGGCCCGCTGGTTTTTGTCGAGGCGCTCGAGTTTCGTGCGCGGCGTTTGCGGTTGCTCGCCACGCTGTCAGACGGCCATCGCGCGCGGCTGAGTTTACATAGTATGCCGCCAGGTGACTTGTAGGCTCCGGTGGAGCTGCGGTGCAGCATGCTCTTGTAAGAAGCGGCGCGATTAGTTTTCGGTTATGTCTGTCGGTAGGCCAGTCACTTTGCGATCAGACTGCGCTGCGAGGGGAAAAGTTTTTTCTCAGAAAGTGGTCCTGTAAAACACATGAGTGGAATGCAAGTGTATTTTTCCGATTTCGGATCAGTATATCTTGTGATCACCGGAGCAAACAAAAATGTCCCGCATCGTTGGTAATTTTATTATTGCTGTCATGGGGAACGGACAAACTGCTCGCTCTAAGAGGTAATTGGTGGCCCTATGTGTGTTTTATTGTAGTAACGTATTGTAGAACTGTAAGCAGGGATGCAGATGCCAACCTCCCGAAAAAGTTCATTGACGCCGCTGGCGTTCAGCAGGAGGGTCTGCATGATGGAATTTGCATTCCCATTAATTTGCGAAACTTACGCCTCTTAAATATCTTCATATCTGCGTGTCTGCCAGATTCTTGGACCGTTTTTCCTTTGTCTCCCGCCCAGTGTTGGATACCTGGTTTTTCTTCCTGGTGTCGGAGTACAAATTCGCTTTTGGAGTATAAAATGTCATGCGTTTATGTGAGAAACGTGGACTAACTAGGTGCTTTGCAAGCATATGTGGCCTGCAGCAGCGGATCCAGTGGATCTATTTGGGGGGAAGGGCAAACCAGTTTCCTGGGTTTACATGGTAGGTCAGCGGAGTCGTGTTGACCGGGGGGGAGGGCTGGCGGGGGGTTTGGAGTGTACTTCAGCGGCCGAGTATGGATGGTAAACCATCAACCAGGAGGGGGGTAGGGATACTGGGCAACCTCAAACTGATTGAGTAGAAATACCCATGTCTTTTGGGGGGCAAATGACCATTTTGGAGTGCATAATTCTCTTCGAGTACAATTTTTTGGTGTTCCTTGACATAAAAAAACAACGGTTTTTCCAACACTGTCTGGACTTTCTGCTCTGTCATTAGCTCGTGTGAGGTGCCTGTTTCTCGTTTACGAGTGGAAAAAAGAAACGCATGTCTGATGTATAGACGGGAGAGATGGTGCTTCTCCGATGATTAGGAAGATAAAAGATTCGCCGTGGTAGCGGAGATACCTAGATAATGCCACTCCGTAGACGAAGAGAAAGTCTCCCAGATACGTTCCTGATAGGGCATGTTTTCGTCGCACGTTTACCAAGCCGTACAGGTTACATCCGAGATAATATTGGTCAAAGTGCGGCTCGCTCTTTGTCATTCGCGACCCAGCCAGACCTGAAGGATTTTTCATCGTGATAGAGCACTGCGGCTTTTGCTGAGTGTCCCGTGTAGAAACCGGACATTTCTTCAGAACGTCATTGACGCATCGGCCTGTGGTGAATTACTGTTTTTTTTTCCTACAAAGTCTGGATGGACGTGCTCGTTGCTTTTAGGTTGCTTAGGACTTGTTATTGCGGCAGCTGCCTTATCTTTTTTCGTGGGTCCGCCCATGCTTGGGGCTGTACAGCTGGTCTTTGTTTGACTGGAGCAAGCTTTTGTTCCAGCCCCGGTAACCCAGTAGAGATGGCATTGTTTCAGTCCAGCTTTTAACCCTAAGCATTCCTGAATCAACTCGGGACTGTAGAAAATCAGGCTGATACGTTCTGGGAAGCCAGTGTTTCTTTTCTTCCTCTTTTCGTTGCCTGCGGCGTACGGAGGATGGTTTGCGGCGAAGAATGGACCGCAAATATACTTTCCATTGTACGTTGTGTTAATGGTTGTCCTTATATCGTCTGTCAGTCGTTGCTTGATGACGGTGTGATGTGAATGGGAACTCGCCGTTGTATTGCTTTCCTTTTTCTTGTAATCTTTTTGTACATGGGTTTTCTGTTTGCTTGACTGCGAAACGTTCTTTATCATTAGTCATGCCACTCGTAAGCGCGATAAGAACATATTGCTATGTGCAATTTGGCCAGCGTCTTTCCGTCCCCTTCCTCCTCTTCTGTGGCCCGCGTCGCTCCGTCCTGTCTCTTCTCTTTTGTGGGAGCGTCTTTCCATCCTCTCCCTTCGTTGTTCTGTGGCCCGCGTCTCTCCGTCTGTCCCCCCGTCTCTGTTTTGTGGGAGCGTCTCTCATTCCCTTCCCTTTGTTTTGTGGGAATATGATATGTTTTCCAATTGCGCTGTGTGCGGGGGCGTGGAAAAGAACAAATCAAGCTCTAGCCATATTCCAACTCTGACCTGATCCACTGTAGCCTTGTTTCCGAACGGAGGTACGGTTCCAGTGCAGCACCGTGCCGTCGACGGCCGTGATTTGTGGCCCGTGCAATCCGGGCGGGCGGGGTTGTAATTGGCCGCCAGTTCACGGCTGCTGGGATGCATTTGCCACATGGCCGAGCGCGTTCCGCGTCTGTCATGATCGATGCGAGCGCTACGGCGGTCTCGGCTCCGCTCGGCCGGGCAGCAGGCCGAGCCGGACCGCTCTGCGTGCCGACCGAGCGCCGTCCGAACCCGCGCAACGTGGCGCTCTCGAAACGAACGACCGGCTGCTGCCTCGGCGCGCAGAACACGACACGTATATGGCTGCCGTTCGTAATTGGATCCCCCCGGCCTGAAAGGTCAGGTGCCCTGACTTGTGACCTCGGTCAGTGGCAGCCAGGAAGGATGGGTCGGGGAGGGCCGCATGGGGCCGGAGCCCGCCATGGGTGGGGAGCCCGTCATGGGTCGGCCGGAGCCCGCCATGGGTCGGCCGGAGCCCGCCATGGGTCGGCTGGAGCCCGTCATGGGTCGGCCGGAGCCCGCCATGGGTCGGCTGGAGCCCGTCATGGGTCGGCCGGAGCCCGCCAGTGGGTCGGCTGGAGCCCGCCATGGGTCGGCCGGAGCCCGCAGTGGGTCGGCTGGAGCCCGCAGAGCCGGGCCGTTCGGTTACGCGGGCCGACTGAATCAGCTCAAATGGCGTGCCCGCCGGCCTCGATCCCGGCAGAGTGCGTGGGAATGTGCGCCACTAATGAGGCCGGCCGTGATCGCTTCCCGTCGACCTGCGGCCAGATGCGCTGACCCCGCCCGGCCCTTGAACGTTCGGGGCATATGCGGGAGCAGAGGATACGTGAGCTCGGAACGCCCGAGATGGTTTAACAGGTAACGCCCACGTTCCGAAAAGAACACCGGGTTTGAGGTTCACAAAACTTAGAAGCACTCCCCTAGGGGAGAGAAGCAGTTAATTTTTTCTTTTCTTTTAACATGGACATGGGTATTTTGTGTAGGTAACATGGTTGTCATTTGATGGCGTTGTAAACTGAATGATGCGTTTTTATTGTGGGAACAGAACGGCGTGATATTTATCATGCATGAAGAATAATGTACTCCCATAATGTGGTCTGAAATATGTCTCAGCTTTAGGGATCTTATTTTTTGGGGGACTGAAAATGGTTAAAAGAATGTGGTGACTTTTCGGGAAATTTCGAAACATGGCATGCTCTTTATTGCCCGAGCATTTCGCCAGCGCGGGAGAAATGATTTGACGCAGTGTTGTTTCCCAGTAGGTGGTATCCTTGGCTACCATCCAAAGGCATGGCATACGCATCATCGCGAGCAGCTTTGGCCACAGGTTAATGTTCGATCCAGTCCCAATGCGTCAGCGCCGTGCTGAGAGTGGGTACAGTATTACAGTTGTGTTCAGCTGTGGTATTTTTGTGTACGGTTTGTACATAAAATAACGCTCTGCAATGTTCCATTCGTCCATCATGTGTACCTCGCTTCGCAGAACATAATCGTTGATGGTTGGGCACCACAGCTACGTGCCATGAGTGAAATCACCTGGTATAGCACCATGTTTTCCAGCGGTGACTGCAACGCCCAAAAACCCCTCGTGTATTGAAAAGTCGCAAAAACCGCGTTCCCTCCCGTTAGCCGATTTTTCACGTTTTCCGTCTCAAGGTGGCAGGACACTCGGGCACAAAACCTTGTTTTTTATAGATTTTTTTTTCGAATGGTTGCTAAAGTGGTGATAGGGATCGCGCCCGTGCTAAGCATAGCTTGTTACATAGACCCCAACCCCTACACTCGATCGTGGAATGCCAGCTAACGGCTGATTTTGTGGCGAAAGTTTCATGTGCCGCCATGGGTCCGACACGGCCGTCTGGTAGTCAGTTTGACCCTATGTTAGCCAGTTGCCAGCTGACCTGTGGGCCGACTATCGAGCACGCCGGGACGACTCGAACCCGTCTTCCCAGGATGGGAGACCAGCGCTCCGACAGCGGAGCCAGCGAACACGACAAAGATACCGATCACGTTGTGCTAAGTTTCGAGATTAAAAAGTGAGTGTGGTTTCGCCAAGAGCTTAGAGAGCATCTCTGTTCCAAAATGTGTATCAAGGGAAGGGCGTTAAGGGTAGCGCAAGGAACGGGATTTTCTTTTCGTAAGCGCAAAAGGATTCATGTCGGAAGGTACTTGGTCAGTCCGGTTGATGGCAATATTTTCATTACTTTCCACAACGCATTACTTTTCACAACGTGCATGAGGTGTGGACACAAAACTAGCCTAACGAGATGGTCGATGAATAATAGCCCACGTATGCAGGAAAAAAGTAGAACATGCTGCCGGGAAAATTCCCCGCCAGGGTTCCGGAAAATATTCACCGCCTTTCATCTTTGACTACAATTCTAAGCTGACAACATTCTTATGCGAACTGACTACCCAACCATCCTGCCGTTCAAAAATGTGTTCTATTTCTGGGACTTGAAGAATGACAAGCCGCGGCAGCGTTAATGTGAAGCGTTTCAGTGGGTCCTTCACATCGACTCAAATGCGTCCCTCACCTGTTGCTTTCGCCCGTTGTTTGAACCAGCCTGCTGGTTTTGAAAGCGCTTTCCGCTTGCGGCCATCTGTCCAGAACCAATCTATCGGCGGTTCGCAGCAGCAGCATCAGCGTCAGCGGCGGCCGCGGCGGCCGCCGCCGTCGTCTCCATTTGACGGGTCTCTCCGACGCCGCGCCGGTACGGCCTCTGACAGGGTGTTGGGCTGTTGTGCGGGAGGCTGTACTTTCACCTGACCGGCCGACCGGCGGGAAGCCGGCCGGTGGGCCGGTCCGGGCCAGCTCCGGCTCCAGTCGAACCAGGTGTGTAGCGGCGCGAGGGCGCCCGCCGCCGGCCGCGAGCCGCTGTCTGTGTCGATCGCGCCGTGCGGATAGCAGCGGTGCCGGCCGGCCGGCCGTGAGCGCCAGCGTCGGCCCGCCGGGCGAACCCGGCCCGGCCAGGCTGGGGGAGGGCGAGCCGGCCGGCGCCCGGCCCGGGCTGGGGCCGCTCACGGAGCAGGTCACCCGGGTGACGGTGCGGGGCGGCATGAACGTGACCGTGCAGGCGCCGGGCGCCATCAGGCTCTTCGTGCAGAGCCCCGGATTCTACTCGCTGCCCCGCACCAAGTCCCGGCTGCCGGCCATTCACGAGATACAGGTGAGCCGGGGTCGCGGTCCCGACGCCGCCCCGCTCGCGGCGGAGGCGACGCTCGCGCCGCGCCGGCGGGCGCTCACACGTGGGTGAAACGAGGCCCCTTCAGGGAGCGACCGGTCAGCCTAGATTTTGGACGCCGTCTTTGTTTTGCGTCTAGGTAAGACAGCTCGCTGGGCGACGGACAGGTCTGAAAGCAGTTTCCTCTCCCGTTGCGCTGGCTCGCTAATGTCATTCAGGAGATGCTGGGACGCTCATCACTCCGCCGTCCTCCTCGCGTTTTTTGAGTGACACCCTGTCTCTGACATTGGCAGTTTTCTCCCGAAACCTGGACTTTCTTCCATAAGGATCATTCCAGGTGGTCTTGTTAGAGGGTAATGCATGCCAACCACATGTGTGTACTTGGAGAGGAAAGGAACCACGAAGAGAAGTGATGTGCTTCAAATGATAAATCTTATGTTTTGAATGAGTGAGTGAGACAGTAACGCTTCAGAGCGCATGGCACGGGTCGCCCTATCGCACTGATTCCTGAGGCGCTGAAGAGGGTTGGTCGGCGGCGGAGCACACGCGACGAGCTGCCCTGTTCGCTCAGGTCGCAGCAGACTGGTGGCAGTCTGTCCCGCTCCGGCGGTGTGCTCCGCCCCCAGCGCCGGTTCGTCCACCGCTGGCCGCCGGACGCCCGGTACCGGGCCTGGGTCGGCCGGCCTGCAGGGATCACCTGTGGGTTCCGGTACGGCCGACTTGGATGGCCGCATCACCTGGTCGGCGGGCGGCTGCGACAGCCACCTGTCGGCCGCTGCACGGGAATACAGTGCCTGACCGTCCCCAGGAGGGGAGGCTGGGAGGCTGCAGGGCCCGGCCGGCGTGTTCTTCGGAGACAGCGGTCCTTGAGGAGGTGGGAAGCGCCTGTTAATGGCGGGGTTCGGTGTTGTCGTCAGAAGGTGGCCTGGTTCGGGCCTGTCTCCTTTGAAGGCTTGTTTTGACGCTTTCGCCTCGGCTGCGGTCCGATTTGGCCCATTCTGTTCGTTCCGCCGGACGTTCCGGCTTGCTGAGCAGCGAGGATTTGGCCTGCTGTGCCTCCCCGCCCCTCTTTGATGCGGATTTAACTGAGGGAGTTTCCAGGTCTCGCCATACGACCCGCCGCTCGCGTCACGACGCCCGTTAGGAGTCACGTCACCAGTGGCTCGGGACAAGCCTTACTGTCGGCTAGATTTCACCAGCCCGACGACGTCTGCGCCCCACCCCAGCGCGGGTCAGTTGATCACCGGAGTTATCGTCCCCCAAAGTGTCGTCATTCCGGGGTGTGGGGTCGTCTGCGACAGGAGGCAGAACGGCCCATATTCGCTGCCTAACCGGCCTCCTCTGAGTCGGGATTGGCGGCCAGCTCGCCGTGCCGCGGCGGCCGCCGGTCGCGGCAGTCTCCGGCGTCGGACCGTTAGTCGGCGGGTGTCGCGTGGGCGCCCGGAGCCGGGGCCGACCTTGGTGCCACTGCCAAGTTCACGCCGCTGCGTCGCACGGCCGCGCTCTGGGGCATGCTGCGTGCGGTAAACACCGGCTGCGCGGGCCGGCGGCGCTCCCGGAACCTGCGCGTCGGCAGCTGGCGGTCCCGGATCTCGCTCTGCCGGCTGCTGGTTTATGCACAGACGCAGCGGGAGGGTGTGTCGTGCCACCTTGGGCTCGTCTGGGAGGGCTGACTCGAGCTCATTTCTGGTCGTGTTCTCACATGTGCGTTCTTCCAGTCTCGTTCGCATTACGTAGCGGGTATAAAGATAGCATTTTTAGATATCTGCGCTAAACTCGAGCGGTGCTGTCCGAGCTCAGTAAAGCATTGCGGCTCCTGATCCACAGTTTCAGGTTGTTATGGCTGGCCATCAGCATGGGATCAGCGTACGAAATGGCTGCTTGGTCGCCCCAAGAAATCACGGGAAACGACGCCGCTGAGTCCGAGTGAAAGCCTCATACCGCGGTTCCGGGCGTCATCGCCGCCGGAAGCGTGCTTCCGACGCGGCGTCCGCGCAGCCGGCGGGAAGTTGGCCGTGACCCGCCGTGACCTTGCGGTGACCCGCTGTGACCGGGCCCGGGCGGCCGAGGCGCCGGCCGGCTGGCCGCGGCCCGCGGCCGGCGGGAGAGAGCACCGACAGCGTGTCCGGCGGACAGAAGGAGAGCCCGAACGCTAGACCGTCTGTCGCCGGCGACGGCCGCCCGCCGCCGGCGCGTGTGACGATCCATCTCCGGCGACGGCTCCGACTGCCGGGCAATCGGCCTGATGGTCCCCTCGGAAGGCCGGCCGAGAGACCGGATCAGAAAAGCTGGACGGAACGGTCGGCCTCCGCCTGCTCGGCTCGACGCATCAGTCGATTTTTTGCCACCACGGTTGTCGGCTGTGCACACAGAATGAGATTGCCCCCGATCCCTCGGATTGACGCTAAGTTAGTGCTCATGGAATGAGCTGAAACGTAGCTAGAGCAGTTCTTTGTCAGCCGTACCGTCTGTCCTACATCGAATCTCTCTGCGTGGCGTTTGGAGCTGTGTGACGCTCTTCTGTGACATGGGTCCCCTTGGTCGGGCCGAGGCGTCGGACCGGATCCCTGCTGCCGGCCGGAGGCGGCGGCTGGACGATTTGCGGCAGCGGCTCTGCGGCAGGCCGTTTCACGGACGCCTGCCGGACCGCCGGCTGGCCGGTACCCGCGGCCGCCGGTCAGACCGCGGGCGGTCTGCGCTCGCCAGCCGTTGCCCGACTGGTCCCGGTGGCAGCTGCGCGCCGCTGACCCCCCCCCCCCCCCTCCTCCGACCCGGCCGGTATCCGCCCACTCGGACGCGGGCGGCGCCTCTTCTTCGACTGCCCCCTGCACGCTGGGACGCGATCGGGCCTCTAGTCTCGGAGGCTGCGAAGCCCAGACGTGCGGCGGTCTCGCGAGGTCGGGTTGAAGCGTCTGGCCGCGTGGGTCGGGGGTCGCGGTCCGCTTGTCGACCCGGCGGTCCGGCCCTCCAGCGGCCCGCTGTTTGATTGGCGCTGATGGTGGTGGCGCCGGGTGGGTCATCGGAAACCGTCGACCGTCCGGCCGGGCCCGGCCGGGCGGTCCGATCCGCCGGCCAGCCGGTCCTGGCCGCCGGCCGAGTGTTTGATTAGCGCTGATGGTGATGGCGCGGGCACGGTCGAGTGGGCTCGCCGGCCGAACTCCCGTTGCTGCGGCGTGCCGTGCTGCCGCCGGCCGCCGGCAGAGCAGGCAGCGCCGTTATCGGCCCCCGCCACAGCCGGCCGGTCGTCGGCGGTCTCGACGCGCCGCCGCCGTCTCGGTGCGTCGGCCGTGTTTCGTTAGCGGGCCGGCCGGCGGCGTCGGGCGGCGCGGGAAATTGGCCGCCGTGCTGTCCGGTCGTCCCGCGTCATTAGCGCCGCGGATTGTCGCGTCGAGGGCGTCTGCCGCGCGTGGGAAAGCGTGGGCCAGGCCCCGGCTTCCGGTCGTGATAGCCTGTTGGATAGCGCTCGCCTGAAGGCCGCCGCCGGGCTGGATCGACGTCTGATGATCGGGCCGGCCTGGCGGCCGCCGCGACCCGCGCTCTGGCGTCCGGCGCCGTGATGAACAGTCGCTCGGTGGTGGGTAACGGCCACTGGTCCGGCCCGGCCGAGACGCCGCCCGCCGTGTCCAGGGCCGGCCTCACACGTCGCTCCTCCGGTATCCATATCTCAAAACGCCCGGCGTGCCGGGGCCGGGACGGTAGCGGGGATCCCCCGCTCCGAGCTGACGGGCGGACAGTCTGATCGCGGCGGCCGTGCCCGGCAGCGGCGCTCACTCGGACAGGCCGCCGCCGTCGCCGTCCTCGGCACGGCGGCGGCGCGTATGCCCCACTGGCCGATTACACGAGCCGCGGTGGTCTGTGGCCGGCTGATTGGCCGCCGCCGAAGGCCCGGGGTCAGGCCGAGTCACCTGGCGCCGCGCCGCGCCGCGCCGCCGCTGCATCCCGCGCAGGGTGCCGCCGGGCGCGGACAGCGCGCGGCCGCCGCGTGCCGAGCTGTCGTTGGTCGGCGCCGAGCCCGGTACACTGAGGTCTGGGGCCGCCGGCGGGCAGCAGCGAGTGGAGGTGGAGTTCGGCTGGGCGGTGTGGCGGAGTCGTCTCGGCTGGGCAGTTCGGCGGGCAGGTGGCTGGTTTCGCTCCGGACTTCCATTGTCCGTCGGCGAGTTGTTTGCGGCGCTTGTGTTTGTGGTTACTGTCGGTTACGCCCATTTCACTTTCACGACTCGCCTTTTGTAGTCGTTTCTCTGCGTGAGAAAGCGCAGGAACTACCTTGACCACGCAATTTTCCGCATCAGATAACAAATGATTGCTGGACCGCCGTGATTCGCCCGTTGTTTTCGGCGCAACGGGGAGTTCGTGAATAACGGCCAGCCTTTTGAGAGGCGTACCAAGCAAAACCCGGCGTGCAGGCGCCGCCGGGCAATCTTTACGACCCTCTGCCACCTCACCGAGCTGCTCCTCACGTTATCGAGGCTTTCGGATGCCACGTTGCCAGTGGCCTTGGTCAGGAGTTTCTGGCCTGCTGCAGCAGCTCGATGTCTGTCATCACGTAATGATAGCCTCCTGCATGCGGCGAACGGCTGATCTGGCAGCGGTCACACCGAGTCACACCACTCTGATTCGGGGTGCACCACCTGATCCAGCTCCCGCCGCCAGCTGACATTCCAGGCAGGAGCTGTTTTGGCACGTGGCTTAAGGTGCGACCAGACGTTGTAAGTCGCACAGCTGCCGAGGCAGCCTGGCGTTGGTTCCGTGCTGTTACTGTGGCTTTATCGCCAACCGTGCTGCAAACGGCAGCGAAGCCGTGAGGCTTGGGAAGGTCTGACAGCCGAAACGTCCATCGGCCTCGGGCTCCTTTCTGATCATGTGTTCCCGGCTCTTCTCAGCCCCGCCTCCCGCGCCACCACCGGTTTCCGTTCCCCGCCGGGCCTCCGTGCTGCTCCGAGGTCCTCGCCAGGGTTCTTCAACTCCCTCTTCGGGGTTCCTCTTTGTCGTCCTAGTTCCTGGTCTCTAGCTAGGTAATCTTGGGGCCCCAAAGTCCGTGGCCCCTGTCTGGTTCTACCTGGTCCCCCACCCTTTGGGTCCTTATCCGTCTCTCATTATTTCCCCCGACCGTGCCCCCTGCCCCCTTGTCGGGTGACCTCGTCCGGAGGTGGGGGGAGGGGACGGCGGCGCCGGTCACACTCGGCTGGCCAGCCAGCTGGCGTGACGTGTGACGGCCGTGCGGCGGCGGCGGCGGCAGTATTATGGGAGCGGCACGGCCGGCGCCATGTCGGTCACCGTGCTCCGCCTTCTGCTCCGCCCCGTGCCGTGCTCTCCGTTGTGCTGCGCGTGCTGCGCTCTCCTGGCGTGCCGGCGGTGACGTAGGTGGTGACGCGCGTAGATGACGTGACGTCACGCGGCGGGTGTCATCGCTGAAACGCAGCCGAGTCGTCCGTGAGCCGTGGAAAGTGCACCAGTTTGCGTTCTCGCCTGCGATTCCGCCGGTCCGTGATACGTCGTCTCGCGGTACGCCCGAGCACGAGGAGGCTCGCGGGTCGCCCCCGCCCCGTGCGGCCGTAAGGAACCCGGTGTCATGGCGCGGAGGCTGTCGTGACGCCTGACACGTGGCCGGCCGATTGGGGTCGCCACAGGCTGCCCGCGGGCGATGCGGGTCGGGAGAATGATCACGTGTGCGACAGTGATGGGATGGTGGCCGTTTGAAGTGGTCGCGGTGATGTAGACCATCGCGTGCGGACCTCGTTTCGAGCGAACCGGTCGCGCATTCTTCGAGCTCACAATGAAGCTGAGCAATGGTAGAAAGCTGGAGGACTACTCTATCATCATCAAGATCAAGGTAGGTGACCCGGCCGCCGCCTGCTCACCACGTTTGTCGCACCGCGCCGCGTTGGCCGCGGTCGAAGGCTCGCGGCGGGCAGGGCCGACATCCTGTGTCGCACCTGGCCTCCTGGAAGCCCGGCTGGGGCTGACTCACCTGCCGCGCAAACCGGCCACGGCGGGGCACACCGCCGCTCCACCGTCGGCTGTTTGCCGCCGTGACGTCACTGCCGGCTGTTGGCCATCGTTACGTCATTGGTGGCTGTTTGCCGCTGTGACGCCACTGCCAGTGCCGCCCGCTGCTGCGGACGAACGGGACGGCCGGCTGGGTGTCGGCCGGCGCCCGTTCTGCTCTGGTGCGCCTGCCCTGTGGCCCCGTTTTTATGTCGATCGGGGCGCCCGGATACGGCCTGTGCTGATGTGCGGGCACTGACGCGGCGCCGGCGGTCGCGCGCGCTCGCCCCGCCACCGGCTGGCCGTGCACTGTCGTACGTGCGGCGCGTCAGCCGACCTCGGGCTTGGTGGCTGGTGATGCCAGCGCAGCAGGAGCGTCGGAGGCACTGCTGCGAAAGAACCGTCTCGCCTGTACCAGCGGGTTTACCTGGGGTGCGTTCGCTGCCACCCGGACGACGAAGATTCTACGTAACGTCACGAAGGTTCTTCGTCGTCAGGGCCGAAAAGCCGTTCGATGCCGCGCGGACGGCATAGATTCTTCATGACGTCACGTAGAATCTTTGTCGGACGCGCAGAATATTACTCCGTTACTTTGTCAAGGTTGGCAAAAATGGCGCAGCAGATTCCTTTATAAACTGTTTAGGTTACGCACAATCTCCATGGTTACGTGCGGATCGAGGTTATTAAATAAATGTACGGATGAGATAGCAGTAGTGACTAATGGGCTAATTGTTAATTGTGTAGGTGACGTCATCAGTGTCTGAAGGGACCTGCCAGGGAAAGCAGGAACCGAAGAGGACACAAACTTAACTACTGTGTTACCTCGCCGACAGGTGGTAACCGCACTCAAACAGCGTGAGATCTTTGGAGACTAAAGCGTCACGCAAGAGTTTGAATAGAGTCTATTCAAACTCTTGAAATACAGCAGGCTCGTGACCGATTAACAACAGCTGATTCGCGATATTCAGGTGTCCGGCGTCAGTTGTTGACAGACACGCATATGACCTGCATGCGTAGTTATTGTCCTCAGTCTTACAAAATTGTAAACAAAAAGAAAACTGGCGCTCTGCGAACGCAGACGACAAAGATTCTAAGTGTTGTCGCGCAGAACAGAGTACTCTTCGCTCGCTGCGAACGCACCCCTGGCAGCCCAGCTCCGACGGTCAGCTGCCGGGCTTCAGCCGACGCTGCCGCCGGCTGGCCGCCGGCTGTCGGCCGTGATTGGCTGCGGCGGGAGCCGGCCGGAGCCGCCTCCGCCGCCGCGGGCCGCCGTCCGGGCGGCCCTGACAGCCGCCGCCGGGATCGGAGCCGTGCAACCTTCGGTTTGCCGCCATAATAGAAAAACGGCACGCCATGGTGCCGTTGCGGCGGCCGGGCTGACGTGCGGCGGGCCGGCCGGCCGGTCAGCGCGGCCCGTTCCGGCCCGCTAGTTCACCGCTGGCTGCGATGTCGCGGCGCGCCGGAAGAGCCTCGCTGGGTGTGTGGATGGTGCAGCACGCAGGGCCCGCGCCGGCATGAGATACCGGATGGTGGACTTCACTGGTCGTTCCGTGAGTTTTGCCACAGATCTCGATACAGCCACGGCTTGGCGATATTGTCAGCTGGCGATGCGTTAACATGTGGTGAAGTGACTCACTTGAGTTCATCGTCGATCATATGGTGTGGTATAATTTGGTTTATTGTACAACAGAACTACTGGTTTCCATCGGCCTGGACCAGGCTGTCATTGGATCCCCGTTTGGATGCAGCCATGGCACGCGTCCTGTCTACGGCTGGCCGGGACTAGAAAGGCAGATTAAGATAAGGTCCCCGTGCAGACCGGCGGTCGGTCGTCTTTGTGAGACCGGCAGCGGACCTGAAGTGGGTTCTTCGTACGAACCCGGCGGCGGTCGGTCGTCACTGGCCGGCCGCCGGACCGTCAGCCGGCGCCTCGTCCAGTGCGCGCCCGGAATGCGGCTGCGTTCCTGACCAGCGACGGCGTCACCTGGGGCCGCGCCGGCCGACGTGACGCCTCCGCTGCCTGCGACGCCCGGCTTTTCGTGGTCGAGCCGTCACGCAGTTCTGTCAGTTTTCCAGACTGTTGATCGTTGCATCCTCCGGATGTTACAGAGTTGCGCCGTGCGGGCAGGATATTGCGCGGTGGCTGGTCACGGTCTGGAGTTCAGTTCTCAGTGGCCGGCCGCGGCTGAACGGGCCGGCGGTGGCCCGGACGGTTGCGTGAGGCAGTGTGCTCCGTTTCACGTGTGTGCCGAGCCGCGATGCCGCACTGCCGCTCTGTCAGGGACCGGCCGGCCGTTTTCACCGTGCGCCCGCCTCCACGGCCGGGACTGAAATCCGCCCGACTGTCGCCCGTTTTAACAGCGGGGTGCTGGGCGACAGTCGGCCGCTACCGTCTGTGTGTTGGTGGTATCCGACCGGGCCACCGTGCAGCTGGCAAGCCGGAGACGAGGCCGTCCAACGGCGCCGGCGCCGGGTGGCCAGCCGCGGTCCAGTGGAAGGACTGTAGTACGGGCGGGTGACGTCCAGCGGACGGAGCGCGGTCGGTGGTCCGGAAAGCACGCGTGGTCATACGCCGGCGCGGCCAGCACGTCATGTTCTGCGTGTTTCCCTCGTCGGTGGGGTCATCCTGCGAGCGCCTGTCGCGTCAAGCCTTCCGACGTCTCTGGCCGCTCCGACGATTTCACCGTCCTTATGCTCGCCTCTGCCAGCGGCTCGACGTCGTGTGGGTCGGCTCTGTTCTCCGCGGACTGTCCAGATTCGTCGCCGCCGGCCGGCGCCGTGCCCGCATTGTCACGCGTTCGCGGCGAAATTGACGCATTCGGCGATTGTCCGGGCGCCGCGGCGTCACACTTTCTAGACGGTGCGCGCCGGAGCGGTCCATCCGGCCGGTCGCCGGCTGCCGCCGGCTGCCGGCACCCTCTAAGGAGGAACGGGCGGCGACGACCGCCGGGCAGCGCTGGCGGCGAGCGTCTGTGTCGCAGCGGCTGCGAGTCGGGCTGAGAGCGGAATCGCCGTGTATGGTCGTATGTCTTGTTTCTGTGAACGTTGTACGTGTTGTGCAACACTGTCGTGCTGTTTTTTTAGATTACTGTCGCTGTTCAGTGATTCCTGCCCAATGGCCCAACTTTGGTGGTCGACCTCTGGTTGCATTAATTGTTCGTGTTGTGGCTACCTCTTTCCCCCATTCCACGTCACCCGCCCGACGTTTCTCGGGGACTTTTCCGTTTTGTCACCAGGAGCTGCTGATGACAAATGTATAGTTGCATTGTTCCCGGACTTTGTCTTTGTGGCGCCACGAGACATCGTTCCTGTGGAGATAGACCTTGGAAACTTTTCTCGAAGGGCTTTCCGTTTCGATCAAGGATCTTTGAAGTGAGGCGAACCAGTTGCATTCCTGCCGGCCCGCATCATCGTGACGTCACCGGCTCCTGCGCAGATGGCTTTACTCGTCATCGGTGTCACGCCGCACCGATCCGACGCTGAGTTGCTGACAAAAGTGGCCACTTTCTCCGCGAGCGACGTCCTTTGACGGCGGCCGAGTGCGTCAGTCGCCGGCCGGACTGCGGCGTCACGGCTCGTCTTGTCAGGCAGGCGGGCAGCGGCGCCGGTCGTGACGGCGTGGAGGGCCGGCCGCCGTCGGGCCGGCCGGACCGCCGCCGGTAAACAGGACGGTATCATCCGGCCCGGCCGCGTGCGAGAGGCGCTGGCGCCGGGACAATGGCAACGACCGGCCGTGGAACGCCTGCGTGAAGCGACCTGGCCACTGCGCTATGCAAGTAAAGATGCTGTCATGAACAAGTAGCTAAGCAGACTGCGGATCGATTGATGTCGCGCGCTTAAGACGCGGAACTCGGTTCGTGAGGGACCGGGTCGTGCTGTGAGTCTGGGCACCGCTGCACTCGCGTTTGCCTGGATAGCCGATCGGGCCAGATGCGTCTAGTGGGCGACATTTGTGTGCTGACTTACGCCGTTCAGTTCGTCGCCTCCCGGCGGTACTAGGCAGCTGTTGCACGTGAGCTACAGACACGAAGCGCCGGGCCCGCGGAGCCGAGCAAAAGTTCGCTGAGACAGAGGAACAGAGAGGAAGCCGGACTCTGCAGGCGTTTTTCCTGAGACGCAGGCATCTGGAGGGTAGCAGTGTACCATGGTGGCCTTCACATCCGTGACGGTGATGGTCTGGGGTCCAGTTTTACCGCCGACTTCCGGACAAGTCTGGAGCCTAGTGTTCTCATGGTCGCACGGCTCCCGAGCGTACCGCCTTCTGCCAATCTACCGGCCGGCAATGGCATCAGTCACGAGGCGGAGGGGATGAACTTGCTCTTCATTTAGTCCGGTGTCAATCACAGCGGCAGTGATTGACGTCGGACGTTAAGAGTCATCCGCGGTCTGTGACCGCCGGCTACCTGCCCCTGACGTGCAGAACCGCCGCCGCCAGACTGGTCGGCATGTCGGCATGATGAAGCCGTCCCGTTTTGCCTCAGGACGTGGAGGGGTCTCTGCTCGATTTAGCCATCAAGCCTTGCGGGATGGTTGAGTAAATGCTGGCGTTAGCAGTGCAGTTGGACCTTTGGAATTCTATTGTGGGGCCGTCTCCGACAGTTCGATGTGTGCCTTAGAGCTGATGCGTGACGAGCCTAGAACCAGCGTCATTGGCTGATGTCTGGAGCGGCCTTTGGTGCCTGCGACCCGGCCTGGGCCAGCTGGCTCTGAGCTTCGGTTTGTTAACCGCTCCGGTATTGATCAGCCTGGCCTGGGGCGTCGCGCGGCCGGGTCTGCGTCACCTTGAAGTCGCCGTCGTCTGGCCGGTAATAACGGGGCGGCCGGTGATCGTATGCAGGCGAGCGGAGCGGACCGCCGGCGGTCTGGCTCCGTCCTGGAGCGGCGGCCGGCCGATCCGGCTTCTCTGGGGCTCCTCCCGGCGGTACAGGCGAACCCGGCGTAGTGAGCACGGCGCGCAGGCCGAGCCGTACAGCGGAGGGAGCCGGAGACCCCTGGACGTGTCGTGCGAACTGGGATGTGCGGGCGATTACGTGACGAACTGCGGTCCCCGACTCCGCCGCCGCGCTGCCAGCCTCTGTTCGCCCGTTTCCGTCGGTCCGTCTCGCCACTGCACGGCTCCGTCAACGAGCGGGCATTGTCTGGCCGCCGGGGCCGCGCCGGATGTTGCAGTACACAATGCCCGCCGGCTGGGCTGGTGCGGCGCCGCCGCCGCGCAGTGGACCGTCCCCCGGCGGCCGGCCGGCCGGCTCCCGCCGCCGGGCCGACGGACCCTGCCGTCTGGCCGGCTGCCAGAGCCCGCTGGGACATTCCGGCAGCCGCCTGGCCGCGAGTCCGAGTCCATATTGGGTCAGCAGTGTGTCGGCCTGCGGCGGAGTCCGGCGCGATCTGCCGGCGACGGAAGAGTCCGCGCCCCGACGGACCCCAGTCTGCCGCCCGGCAAACGTCCCGAGTACAGGGAAACACGCCGATCCTCGGCAGGAAGAAAGTGATCGCCCTAGGAATGTGGTCGCTGGTGATGCCCAGCGGCGTGGAGCGTGCCGTGATCATGCCTTGTCGGTGTTGGTTCGTGCAACCCGCTGTCTGCCTTTTATCTCGGCAGTTATCGTCACTATCGCGTTCATTGTGTCGTTCGTGACCGATGGTACGGCCGGCAGAGGCGGCCTTGTTTACCGCGGGTTTGCCGTTAATTGTTTAATGCGATTGGGCCGATGGGCGGCCGGCGGCGGGATGGTCGGGCGGGGGCGCCCGGTCGGTCAGAGGCCGGCCAGAGGTCACGGACCGTCTCGCGCTCGGCCGGCCCGGCCGGCGGTCCGCCCACGCCGCCGGTAAAAAGCTGCCGCAACCTCCCGTGTGCGGTGCGGACCGCGGTCACTGTTGGTTTTCCGGGAGGCCGCTGCCGGACCGACGGCGGTCCAGTCTGGTGTTCCAGTGTGAAACGAGAACGATTCGTATTGCGCATGTCTCGGCGCTGGGTTGACAGGCAAGGTTAGATCCCGGAAAACTGCGCGTCGGTGTTGGCTTCCAATGTCTTGTGGTGTATTTGCCGAGGCGTTATTAGCTTCGACGTTTGCATGCGTCGCTTTACTGGAGCCGCTGCGTTGCCGTCGGAGTTGACTTTCCCAATAGGTTTCCTTGACTTGGTTTAGCACTGCTCGTGGTGCGTCTTCAGCCGCAGTCGCCTGACCCTTTTGATCCTGTGGTCGGGTTGAGACTCCGTGTTGAACGAGCAGCATGCTCCGGGCCTGAATTATTCCAGCGCACAGGGAAATCAGCGCCAGCTGGCGCAGGGCCGGCGGCCTGGTACGGGGGGCGGAGCTCACCCTGAGCCGCTGGCACCGCAGTCGCCGGGCTCCGCCAGTACCTTACCGGGAGTATCAGGCGGCATCACCTCACGAGCGGGCCGCGCCGACCGCTAATCGGCTCGTCCTGACGTCACGGCCCCGCCCGGTGACGTCACGGGCTGGGCCAGCCGGCGGATGCCTCGGCAGGCAGGGAGCACCGCGCGGTGGGTACGGTGGCACTGTCCGGGCGGGTTTGACACGGGGCGCGTGTGGACGGACGGAGCTGAGCCGGTAGCGAGTTTCGGCGGCGGCAGGGGCCGGTGGTGCGACTCTCGCCAGGTCTGGTCAGTCGGCCCCAGCTAACGGCGCTCAGTCGAGCCCTCTCGGTTTCACTGAGACCACGCTGTCGGCTTAGACCGCTGGTCGCGTCTCATGACCTTTCGGATGTTAACAGATTCTATGCATCGCTCAGCGCCTTACGTCGAAGAGATGATATGGTTAGCTGCGTCCGTCAGGTGACTTTGTGTGGCGGCCCACTTTGTCGGCTAAGGACTGAAAGCCGGTAGAATATGACGGATTGGCCAGGCCTTTCATTACAACCCAGCTTGTATGAGCCAGTATCCGGTCGCACGTGATTGAATGCTGTATCCTTAACATACACAGTCAGGCAAGTTAAGTAAGGACCAGCAGTGGCAGGTGCACGATGAGTCCAGCAAAACAGCATTTAGTTATCCTCCATCGTTGAAGAACGTCGGCTAGTGAGGGAAACCATTAAGCCTGTTGAATAGTTGGGAAAATTACGTTTTAAACGGTAAAAACACAAATGTTACACATGCATCATGTTATGTGTCCGTCGCAGCCTCCTTGGCGCACGAAACCGGGGAGGGTCTTTTTGACACGAGCGAGCCCGTCTCTCTTGCGCTTTTTTGCGTTGTCTTTCCTTTCTCTTTGGTGTTACCGTTGTCCGAATTCCACGTTTTAGTACGCAATAAATGTAACCGTCGCACGTTTTTCATTGTTCGCAAGATCCCTTTCGTGGACAAAGTAAAAGCACAATGGACAATTAGTTTGACCCTAGTGTTTCTATTCTGTACCTGTTACAGGACACCATTGTTTTCGTCGTTCCTCCTCTTTTGTGTCCGTAGAGTACACTAAAATTGGGAGACAGATGTAGTGTGGTTTGAACACGATTGCCAGACTTGGAAACTCCGAACTGATGACCTGAAGGTGCATGACGCTATCACCACCTAGTGCGCGAAAAGCCAACACATTGTCCAACATGCCATTGCCTCCACGCTGTACAAATTGGATAAGGTTCAGATGGTGTGTGAAAAAGGTAATGACCTCGAAATCCTTATAATTTAAGGAAGTCTTGTCGCCATGCAGAGTTTGGTCCATGATATGGGTTGCTTGCTGCCCGTAAGCTGTAGAAGGCGTCTGCAGCTGTCCAACAGTGGCTGGTGATAGCTCTGAGCTGAGGAGGGTGTATGGAGCCATCCAGCAGTGGCTGCTGACGGCTCTGAACTGGAGTCGGTGTCTGCTGCCGCCCGGCGGTGTGTGCTGATAGTTCTGAGCTGGGGAGGATGTATGCACCTGCAGCTGCTGCTGAAGATTCTGAGCTGGAGAGGGTGTCTTCCGATAGTTCTGAGCTGGGGAGAATGTATGCACCTGCAGCTGCTGCCGAAGGTTCTGAGCTGGAGAGGGTGTCTTCCGATAGTTCTGAGCTGGGGTAGAATGTATGCACCTGCAGCTGCTGCTGAAGGTTCTGAGCTGGAGAGGGTGTCTTCCGATAGTTCTGAGCTGGGTAGAATGTATGCACCTGCAGCTGCTGCCGAAGGTTCTGAGCTGGAGAGGGTGTCTGCCGATAGTTCTGAGCTGAGGAGAATGTGTGCACCTGCAGCTGCTGCTGACGGCTCTGGGCTGGAGAGGGTGTCTGCTGCCGCCCGGCGCTGTCTGTTGATAGACAGCGGTGGGTGGTCGTGTTGGCCCGGCCGGCGGCCGACAAGGAGGAAGGTTTTTGTAGGGCCGCCGAATCTGCTGATGGACAGGTGAATGTTGCGCCGCCGTTCATTGCGCTGGACGCTTCATTAGGCGTCTGCAGGAACACAGGCCGGGCTGACCTCCCGAGGAGAAAAACAGACGGGAAGTCAGCCTCATCCTACTCCCACCTGGTCACCGCGGGAGCAGGTCTCAGAAGACAACCAGAACGAAGCCTCACTTGGAGAAAATACTTGCTTATTTATTAAATTTTGACTTATACCATCCGCTTATATGACGCAATTCGTTACTTAATACGCATATAATATTATTAAATATTGACTTGAAAATATTAGTCTCTCAAGTTCCAGCTGGCGGGAATTACAATAGGTAACCTCAGGAAAGCAGGCTGAATTGATCGCAAGAAAAAGGTGATAGGGAAATATACAGTGACCGTCAGCCTCCCATCTGCAACATGTGGGTCGCTTCAGTAGGTTACAACAGGGAAACAGAGGTACATCCCTGTCGCAGTCGGGCCGTTTCACTTGAACAGTGCGGGAAACCAGGCGACTTGAAAATCCTCCCATGATTCTGGAAACTTCTGTGATAAAGAAATAGTTTACATCTTGGCGAATCAGTTGTCGTTTGTTTCGATGAAATCAGATGTGCAAAGAGTGCCTTGGTCGCCTTCGTACCCAACCAGCGACTCGGTGATCAGTCGGACCACCAGTAAGGATTTGGCCGTGCAGCTGTTGCTCCGCCTGCCACACGGTAATTGCAACGCGGTTCAGATATGGTTACGCGTTCACCGTAGAGCAGTCGCGGCATCCCGTACCAAGGAGGGAAAAATAATGTATTCTCACAGTCATTAAAACAACCACATTACGTTATTTGTCTCACAATTCATGCAAAGCATTTAATGACCCTGGCACGAATGAACAAACTCATGAAGTACAAAATGTCGAAAACAGAAGCTCAACGCGACGGCCGTTTTGTTCCAGTTCTCGCACGGGGACGCCGCGACCTGTGATCTACTTTTTGCCCGCCAGGCAAATCATGCCTCGTTGGAAGTGGCTTTGGCTTTTGCAGTACACCTGAGCCACTGGAAAACGTGCTCGGTTTTCCTTGATTACCGATGGCCGGCAGCGGCCTCCAGCCGACCGTGCGCAGCTGCGGGGTTCCGGATGAGCCGGCGCCGGCGCTGACCGTGCGCGTGCCCTCCGTTGCAGCCGAACGACTCGTGGGTGACGGTGCACTCGCTGAAGACGTCGGATGGCGGCCTCCTGGACCCTGACGACCGGCTGAACGACGTTGCCGACGACCGGGAGCAGATCGTGGCCGTGTACGAGGAGCGGGACAGCCGGGGCGGCGGCCAGCACGGCAGCGGTGACGGCACCTCGGCCAGCTCCGATGGCACGCGCAGCCCCGTCCAGGTACGTGCCGCTCGCACAGCTCGGACGCAGGAGTCGGACCACTGAGGTCTGAGCGGGCAGTCGGGACACCGATGTCGAGCCACAGGTCGGGTCACTAAGTTATGACACTCGGTTCACCTCTTGGAGCTCAGGACGCCGAAGTCGAGTTAAAGGCCCGATCATTGAGGTCCGATCGCCGAGTCTGGAGCGCTCCAGCCAGGTCACGGAGGCCAGGTCACAGGTCACTGGCCAGTTAGGAGAAGTTGACTAGGTTGGCGATGTCCGTTCTGTTTGTGTAACGGCCTCCGGTCGGCTCGGACGCCATCCTGTGCTTGGGCCCACACAGCGTGCACGTGGCTGACCAGTCTGGTGGAGCGCAGCCCCGCCGGTTTCAGACTGTCTCGCGCTGCTCGACACCGGACGATAGTCAGGTACTGTTCATGGTGTGGATACACGGCTCGTGCGGTGGCCGCCTCCCCACGATACGTCCGGGCACGGCTCCGACTGGCGGACGGGCCAGACGGGGGCAAAAACCGACCAAACACCAGACAACCGCAGTCGTGTGCTGACTCAGCCTCTTGTTTGTCAGTTCTTTGTCGCCCCTACCGTGCACGAAAATGTCTGGTAGCGGCTTTGGACATGATGGAGGTTCCTGATTATAACATGTCATTGATGATTCATTATAGATTTAATGGTTGAGGGTATGAACATATATATATATGCGGAATTGGGTAATGATTGGTGGTGCCGGATTAGGTGCCAGTGTATTCCTGATTATTCGTGGGAATCGCTTTCGTAGAGTAATTAAAGGTTTATGTCGTGTGATGTTTTTTTTTCACTTGCGTTTTTTTCTTTTCGAGTTTCATGCTTTCAGACAGCATTTTCGTGGAACATGTGTACGTAGAAGCATTAAGCAGGCAATCAAATACTGTATTTTTGTAGCCATCCGCTTGTATGACGCAATTCGTTACTTAATACGCAATACACTAATTTTACAATACGCAGTCTGCAAACGTTGATTGACGCTGGTGACGTCACACGACAGCTGAAAATGCGATGTGACTGAACAGGACAGGGGACAGTGAAATCCCCGCCAAATGCCGCAGCAGATAGCTTCGAAATTCCTGAGGTGTAAAGGTTTGAGACGTGACGTATATTAGGAACAGACTTCTAACACGGCAAGCCGCAAATTGTCCATCAGAACTCAAAACCTGCGAAACCTTTTACACGACGTATTTTATTGGCGTTATTCCTATGTTTTTCACTTTTGGGGTTTCTTTCGGGGGTAATTAGCGTTTGCGAGTTTTCTTTCATATAATTATCTTTAAGAAGTGTACTATGGACTGCGTTGTTTGGGCCTTACACATTTGTGCACGGGCCGGGGAGGGGTGGGGGGACAGAGGCAGAGGTCATTCGGTTCACCTAGTCTGCTGGGGCGACCGGCGTAGAACGATCTCTGTCGTGATGGCTGCACTCGACGCCGAAAAATACAGGAAAACATCTTAAGTGCCGTGCGGTTTCCAAAATGGAAAAATGGGAACGGTATTCTGGAGGCACGTCCACTTTTTTTAGCGGGAGTAATAGCACTCACGCCCTTGGAAATGAACCGGAGTGGTTTTACTTCGGTGGGTTTAATGTGTTTTGCTGTCTTTGCGCAACCTTGGAGACATGCCATGCCATTTGAGTGGTCGTTTTTACTGTTGAAGCCCTTTTTTCCTTTTGCCCTGAAAGCCGTGAATGTCGTAGCACGCGAGTACATAAGATTGTGGACTTGACCTCCAGGCTAGTTGTGGGCATTGAATTCGAGGAATATTCTGAGGTTTTAGTCAGATCTCATCTGCTTTCCCAAGCATGGCGCAGCCTACAGACTCTGATACCAAACAACAGCGTTAAACATGAGTGATGAGCGATGTGATCTGTGAAGGTAGTTGACTGTAGCGTATAATAGGCGTCCGTGGAGCCCAAAGTCGGCGGCATTCCTGAGCGAAACTGTCAGCTTTATCGGCGGGAAACAGGAATGCCGCCGATGTCTCCGAATGAGATTTACGCCAAGTCGCTGGGCCATGTGAATGACAAACAGTGACACCTGTAAATGGAACTTGCCAAGGACACCAGTCCGTTTACTTTCGAAACCTATAGGAGAAACCTAAGATGTTCGCCCAGGCTTACGATGTTCTTATGCTTGCGAAAGAACCGCCATCTGTTATGTGCGTTACGGAAAAAGGGAATGGTCATCAGATTTTATCCTTTCCATTTGTAAGACGGCAACGAATGAAATTGAGGTGTCCCAGCGGACTCGGCACGCCGCATGTTTCGCCTAATGTCTTGTCGGTGACGTGCGTGCTGTGCACGTGGTGTGACGCCGCTGGGCCACCGTGGCCGTGTGTCGCTGCGGCCGCTCGCAGCTCAGCCGATCGGTACCCGCCGGACGCAGCCGGAGCCGGTCCGCCGGTCTGCCGCGCCCGCTCCGGACGTGTCGGCCGTTGCAGCGGTCGTTCTGGTGGCGGCCGCCGGCACGGCCCGCTGCGTGCGCGCCGGCCGGCCTGGTCTGGCGGTGGAGCGGCGCCGCCGGCCCTCGTCTGGCGGCTCCGGCGGCCGGCCGCGCCGCCCGCCGGCGTGCCGTACCGGTCGGTGCGGCCGCCGCCGGCCGGTCGCCGGGCACGCCTGAGCGGCAGCGGCGGCAGCCGGTTTCAAACTGCCGTGACGCCGGGCCGGTGTTCAAGGTCGCGCCGCGGCGAGTGTTTTGGCTGGCCGGTTGGCCGACCGCCGGGCGGCTGGGGTCGTGGCCGGCACGCGCCCGGTCGCGACCCGATGACGATTTTGTTTGGCGCGTGCAGCGACTCACGACCTAGAGGCGATGCGGATCGGAGGTGGTGCCGGGCGCTCAGACCTCGGCGGGGCGTCTCGGTCCGCGCCCACCCCGTGACTGACGAGCCGTTCGACCGCCGGTGGGTCGGACACACGATCCAGCGGCCGGTGGCGTGATCGGCGGCAAGGAACCGCTGCGGGCGACACGGGGGAGACGCCCCCTGGCGGGCGGCCAACCCTTTCTCCGCCTGCAGCCGTCGGTGGCGCGGCCTGGAGTGATCGGTTCTGAGCCTGGCCAGCGCCGGTGTATGCCGCGAGAGGGCCTGACGTCGGCGTCTTCCGTAGTCCATCCCTCCAGGCGGCTGCGCAGACGGCGGAACGGCTGAAAATTTTCGGATCGATTCTTTGCGCAGCGCGAACGTTTGCTGCCGGGTCATTATGATGCTGTCCTGTCCTCGCCGCGCCCGGGTGGACCTTGGATGATACGGCGTCGTGCACGGTGGGACGGCCGGGGACGATGGGACGGCCGTAGACGATGGGACAGCTGTGGACAGTGGGACGCCTGTGGACAAAGGGACGGCTGTGGGCGATGGGACGGCGGAGGACGGCGGAACGGCCGTGGGCGGTGGGACGGCCGAGGACGGCGGAACGGCCGTGGGCGGTGGGACGGCTGTAGTTGGTTGGACGGTGGGAGGGCTGTGGACAGTGGGATGGCCGTGGACGATGAGGCGGTTGTGGACGATGGCACGGTCATGGACGGTGGGACGGCTATGGACGACGGGACGGCCATGAACGACGGGACGGCCATGAACGGTAAGAAGGCCGTGGACGATGCGACGGCTGTGGACGGTGCGACGGGCCGGGTTTACCGGCCCCGCTCCGGTCGGCTGTCGGACAAATGACGACAGCCGGTCGGCTGGGCCGTCCTGGAGCGGCCCGAGCGGCGGCCGGGCCGGCCGGGTGCCGGCGGCGGCCGCTCTCCCTCGTGACGTGGCGCGTCCGCGTCGTGAGCGACGGTGGATTGGGGTCGTGACGACTGCCGACTCCGGCCGGCACGGATCGCCGACTCTTCCGCCCGCCGACCCAGTCGGCCAGTTGTGCTCGTCTGAGCGACGGAACGGCAGGTCCGGTATGGCCGGGTCCAAAACACGGCAGCAGGCAGAACAACCGCCAGCTCGTTGACAAGGAAAATGGGACCTGCTGTGGAGTAAGTGAAAGTGGGCGCTGCAGCAGGAAACCCAGACGATGCTTGGGGAGGACGCGGTTTTTGGGGCGAGCAGGCGTCATCAGCGACGAAGGCTGTTGGTGGTTTGTGTGAACGTCGCCAAAATGGCAGAGACAATCAGACTTGGATGTAAAATTCACAAACCCTTCTAGTCGCTAGCTCTGTTTTCCGCGTACGACATCCCTGTATTTGTTGGGGTGTCGGACACGCCAACGCTTTGCGCTGTTCTTTTGGCCGCCGCTTTCCTTTCAGATGTGCTACAGGTTGAGAGCCGTGACTTTTTGTACCGGACCCTCAGTCTGTTCTTGCGCCGGAGTTCACCCACTCGTGCGCTGGCGGTTGCCAGGGGCGGGCGAAGCGGTCGAGCGCGAGTCACCAAGCACTTAACCTTCATCTGTCCGTTCCAGCACTCTCGACAGATGCACGCCGTGTCGGACAACCGCAGACTGTAGCGGGAACGCAATGGGCCGTCAGCGTGCTGCCGCCCGGGACCGGCCAGGTGCCGCCGGCTAATTGGCGACCTGTCTGTTCAGCGCACGGAGGCTGTTGGACTGTCCGCTGTCCGCGGGCATGGCAGTGCTTCCGCTGCGACACTTAGTCTCAGGCAGGGTGGAAATTTGGTTTTTGCTTTCGGTGTCGAGCATTTTTATTATGGAGCGCAAAAGTTTGCAAAGTGTAATGCTGGTTTAAGTCGGCGTTGCTGATGTAAGTCAGTTATGATATCACACCTGCTTCTTACTGAATGGAGACGGTCATTTCCTTAGAGTTAGAAGTTTGTCAGCAGCATTATAATGTAGTTTTTTGGCGGTAACACAAGATCAAACTTTTCGGTTACAGCATGCTGTTGGATTTTCTGGTGTTTATTTTCTGGTGTTCTTCAACACCTAAAAACAACACCTTTCCCAATCTGCGACTCGCAGGTCCTGGCCTTGGATGCATGGTGACTGTCTGTGGCGTATAGTGGGATTCCCGTTTTTGTTGAGGTGGCGTGAACGCCGTCGGTAATTCGTGTCCGGACCGTTCACGCGACGATGCCGGACGCCGACGCCAAACCCGGGGCGTCACGAAATCTGGGCGGCCGCCGCCGCTCGGCCGTTCTGGGTGGTCAGTGAAAACCACTGACCGGGACCGCCAGCTGGCCGCCGCTCGGCGGCTGGCGTCACGTGACCGCTTCAGGGCAGGCGGCATTAGGAGCACATGACCCGTAATGAAAGGGTCACCGGACTCTGGGTGGGCTGCAGGGCGGACCCAGGCGGTGTTGGAGTGCCGGACGGGCCGGACTGGACCCGATGCTTTTATTAGTGGTCGGTGTTGTAGTGTGCTGTTCCGAACTGCTTGGACGGGCTGCCGAATGTGGGTGAAAGGTGAAATGTCATTGTGCCAGGCTTGGCGGTAAAAATACCGGGCGGTCTTTTTGCCTGTGTCAGAAAAGCCACTAACTGGCTCTCTCGGCTAGCCGGCCGCTGCGCTGACCAGGTGCCCAATCGCTTCGTTTTTGGCGCCGACCATGCGTGTTGATGGTGGGCTTCATTCTGCATGCGACACCTGGGCTGCGACAGGTGTGGGCAGAATGCAAATCGAAACACGATGCGTGACCCCGTAACAGCCATATCTGATTTCGACGAACACCTGCGCCGCAGTTGGCTACCATTGTCGTCTCAAAGACGTCGCACAGCGCTGACAAAAGAAAACGCTTGGTTCGCGCTGGTCTTTAGTGCGCCGCATCTGGTCCTCTCCGGGTGCTGTATAAGTTGTGTATGTGGGATCAGGCGTGCTGGGCTGGGCTGGGCTCGGCTCGGCTCGGCTCGGCTCGGCTCGGGGCGCCGCCGGCCGGGCCGCCTCGGTGCGCCGCTGCTGCGCCCCGCTCGGCCGGATGTTTGCTCGCGATGCGTGCTCGGCGTGCCGCAGGCGCCGGCCGCCGCCGAGGCCTGCCCAACATTCCGTGAGCTGCCGGTGAGCTGCGCGGACGAGCGCACCGGACGAGGGTGTGAACGGTCTGGAGGTCGCTGTGAGCAGGTCGAGGCTGTCCTGACTGCACTCGGGAGCGTCGTGTCGTTACCAGACGATGGATGCAGGTCGCGCAGTCAGCAGTGTGACTGTTCCGGGAGCGGGTGGCCTCGAGTTTGACGGTCTTCAGTCGCCCGTCAGCCCAGCTCCTGACGCGACAGCCGGGGTGAAGGACTGTGGCGTCAGAGAGCCGCGGCGGGCGAGCGCGTCAGGAGACAGCCCACCCGTCGGCCAGAATCCGTCCCGTCTCCGGTTCAGAGGCGAGTCCCACGGCTGCGGATGGGCCGGCCAGCACCGCCCGTTTTTGCCTCTCACGGGATTCGCCGTCCGAGCGGGCTGCACGGCGCATTTTTGGCGCCGTCCGCGCCCGTCTGCCGGCCGGGCTCGATCCGCCGTCACTCCGCGGCCTGGACCGACGGCGGACCGGCCGGCCGTGTCCCCAGACCACCTGCCCCGCAGCTGATCCCGGCTTTGGGTGAAGGCTGCGCGGCCGACGGCGGCGGGTGCGAGGCGAGGCGAGGCGCCAGCGAAACGCGGCGCGCTCGAGACGCGCGCGTGACCGGCGCCAGTCAGCGTCTGCCTCCTGCCGGGGCGGACAGCGCCGACTAAACAAACACGGCTTTCGACGCGCGCCTGCCGGCGGGAGGGCGCGCCTGCCGCTCTCCGCGGCGCGTCGCCCGGCGGCCGATGTAGCCGGCCGGCCGTCAGTTGGCTTAGCCGCGGTCTGCGACACGTGCGCAGGGACGCGCACGGCCGCTTGCGCAAGCGCCGCGTCCGGGTCGGCGGGCTGCCGACGTCGGCCGCTGACGGCGCCCTGACGGCGCCGGCGGCGACACTTGGTCGCCAGCCACGCCACGTGGGCCGTTTTTCACTGACGGTGGCGAGTTTCCCCGCACCGATGACTCGGCTGGCCAGGCCACCTCGTTGCCGGCGACTCTCGCACGGACGCCGCCCCTGACGCACATCCAGCGGGCACTGTCGGCCGGAAGGCGGCACTTCCGGGCGCCGTGGGCGGCGGTCGGGCACATCCGGGCGGAGCGGCGCACGCAGGCGGCGGCCCTCTGAAGCCGGACCGAGGCCGGCCGTCAGTCACGTGACCGTCCGCGGGGGAAGGGCGGAGGTCCGGAGCGACCTCCGAGTACGAGCGGCTTCCCGCGGTGACCAGGATTTGCGCGATGTTCCTGCCGATTCGTGGAGCGAGCCGTGGCATGCGAGTTCATTGCTTTCGGTTTTCGGATCATTACCATGTTTTCTCGGCCGTAAAACCTGTGCGAGGCCGCTGCCGCTGTCAGCGACGTCGTTCGCGGGGTGCCTTTGTCGACCGAATGCAAATGCGCCGTGGTGAGGAATGGGGCCTTGAGTGAACCGGAATTGGAGCCGTACACTTGGATGTCTTCGGCTAATATCGTTTGAACCGCAGTCATTCGAAGATCATGCTTGCGTAGGATCATCAGTTCTTGCGGGATCTGTGGGGAAGCATTGCTTGTGCGCTTTCGTCAGTGCCCTCGGAAGTTTCCCAGCGTGCCAGCGTTGCGGCTGCTCGGTTCAAGTGCGGGTCCTTGGCCTTAGTCACACCGGCGAGCCGGCGGACTGAGTGCGGGGGCGGTATCGGCCAGGTGTAGCTGGTGCCCGTGTCGGCGCCCGTTTTGTGCCCCGCCCGCGGTGGGCGTCAGCTCAGGCGCTCTCGATCACTAATGGTGATGGTCGCTCCGCTTAACGGCTGGCCGCCTGTCGACTCACGACGTTATTTATTGGCCGCAGTCTAATTGTTTTAGCTAAATTATGGACGGTTCTTGGCGCGTGCCATGGTGGGCGTGGGCTCTTTCAATCGGGAAAGCCGCGGTTGTGGTATGAGGCCATTGACCGTCACCGCTGTCTGCACGGGCTTCATTTTCCGATGTGCGGGTTCTCATGGCGGGCGTGGTATGGCGTGACATGTGATCGTCACGTGACAGCCGATTGGACGTGACAAATTCGGTGTTCTCCGTGCGAATGTGATTGCCGGATGTCGTCGACGCGGCAATAAACGGTCTCTGACCCGGAACAGACCGTAGACAGACGTCACAGGGTTGCCGATGACCGTGGTGAACGGGCTTGTTTTCTGCTGCGGGGGGGGGGGGGTGGCAGAAAGGAGAAGGCGACGGTTCGTTGTCCAGGCGTCCTCCAGCGCTGCAGCTCCATTTCAGCTCGGCACTGGCGGGCCGGTACTAATCCTGTCGTCAGCCTTGACAGTCAGAAGCAGCAGAATGCAGCCTGCCCGTCTCCGCTCTGAAAATGAATGTACCCGACGGAGCAGTCTGTGAGAAAGATGGACCACTGGATGTCCATCTGTTGGTCAAATATCTTAATTTAAGAGCGTTTTTGTCGCGTTTCATGAGCTAAGGATAAAATCCAAATGGTTATATAGGGGTGTTTTCAAATGTGACCTGATTTTAGTTCAACTGACTTGGACTGATTGAATTGGTCCGTTTTGTCCCTGCGCGGTGTAGAATGAGATTGTTTTTCGCTGTACATAATGATACTGGTGCTTAAGCGAACGCGTACTCGCACACTGATGCTGATACCGGTAAACTGAGGCGTACTCGTAGATGGAAGAAGTGGCAGGGTCGTGTGGTCTCGCCGTTCAGTCTTGTTTAGTCTTATCGGGGTCAGGGTCGTTGACGTAACAAGAAAAACGCCAGAAGCCACGTAGCGCCCAGCCTGAGTGCCGGTGCCGCGGCGGTCGGCCGCTCCGGCCGCGCTGCGTCGTCCATCACGCGGTGGCGCCGCCTCACCTCGGCCGCTGTCGGCTATCTCCCGAGCGGCGGCTGACAGGACGGCCGGGGCCGCCGACGGCAGGCCGTCAGGGCCACGCTGCGGTGGGCTGGGCCGTGACGCATGGCGTCGGCCAGCCGTTTGGCGTGTCGGCAGCGGCGCGGAGGTGGGCGCGCCGCCCCCGAACCCACGACTGCGGCTTTCCGTGAACCGTGGTCCGAACTGCCAGGCGTTATGTTAAATGTTCAACTATCATTTTCGTCATTTTTTTTTACCATGAATGGTGTTTTACTGCGATTACGGCCGTGTATTTTTATAATAAACTAAAAGGTGTCCTATCAGGGCTATTCTGTACTGCCTGAAACGCATTTTCGTAGTATCTTGCCGATTTTATTTAACGTGGAATGAAATTCATGCAGTCATGCAGCATTGCGTAACAATCATCAAAACGTCACAAGCATGTAATACTTACATTGGAGAGATTGAGTCCAGAATTTTAGGGAAGCATGTGATGAGGCTTTTAGCCTCCTTACCATAAATCCACCGTCTTTTTCCTGTAAATGGATTGAAAAAGAGGGTACGTGGTTCCCGTCTGCGTCACATAAGTATGGCAACGACCATATAATGGATTATTTCTTCTTGTCGTAGCAGTTAGCCCTTGCAGACTTACCTACTAATTCGATTTTATTGCAGCATTGTATTGTGTCTTGCGCGAACACATGGGTGGCAAGGGAGAGTTAAATGAGACCGTTTGTGAATTAAGTTCGAAGCATTCACTCTCTGAGCTTTGGAGGTGTATAGTTGATGCAGTCATGTACTGAGGCTGTTCCATGTGTGTCTCACACTTACCGCGGTATCTTAACTCATACGCCGTTGACAGGGCTTCAGTTGTGATATCACAATTAATGCTTCTTGTCAGCACCTGAATGCTGAATAACCCTCGCCTGCGCATAGTTCGAGTATTTTCATGCCCGACAGCACCTGAATATTGCGGCCATTCTGCTTTTATGACCCTAGTTAATACCAGTCATTTGCTTTCTCTCACAGGCATGAGTGAGACATTGATTGCTCTCGGAAGACGTGCAGAAAAATATGCAATTGACGGTCACGGCTCTTTACCCGGCGCCACATGCAACCTCATTCCGTTCCTGACCCGCTCTGAAGGGCAGCAAACGTCTCTGACGCGTTCTGCTTGAATAGGCTTAGTTCTGCTGCCTTGAACGTGTTCTGCCTGGCAATCTGTCCACGTTTGGAGCCCGAGCCGCCGGAGACAGCGAAACTGTGACGAGCGCTCTCCCATTGGGCGTCACAGTCAGCCCACATGTCGCTGTTCGAACGTTGCACTCGTACTGGTATATCTTGCTGATGAGCGGCGCAGCTGCCGAGAACGCTGGTGTCGGGCCCTCAGTGGCTCGGATGCAGTTCTCGCTGGCTGCGCAGGACACGCTGGTCTCAGCGTCGCAGCAGGGGCGGGACGTTGCAGCTGGTCGTGGTTAAACGTGTAAAATGTTTCGTTAATGATGCTACCGAATTCGGTCGTCGGTAATCGAATAGCGAACCCACCCGCCGACCTTGTTTTCGGATTTTACTGCGCAGCCTGTCCCAGCGTTGGAACCTGTTTGTGACGTACAACAATCACAAGAGGCCATCGGTCAGCTTGTGTGCCTTCCGCCTCGCCACCGCAGTTACGAAATTCTTTGCCTGTCTTAACGCATTCGCCAACAAAAGCGGGGCCCCAGTAGGTTGGCCGGCGGCGCGTCAAGCCGCACGTGAAAAAACTCCCCGAATAATGCCGGGTACGAATCAGGTCCGACCTTGTTTATGGTGGTGTTCTGATGCTGGCGGGCACGGGCTTTACGAGGACAGAGGAAGGGGAGCTGGAGAGCAGGACCATATGCGTCTTGTCCCGAAGTCGTTTTGGACCGTGCATTTGTGAAATTTCCATCCTTTCTCCTTCAAGCAGTAATTAAAAGACGTCACTTTTGCCAGTGGCTGTCGTCTCTTGTTGGGGAAGGTGGAATGATAGAACAGTGTGATTGTTTTAATGAGCCTTTTAATTAGAAACAATCCAGGTCGCTAATTAGGATAGGAACGTCGGATGCACCGGTGGGTTGTGGCGGAACGGAACTCTTCCATAACAACATCCGTTATCAAACTGATCCATTGCGTTCCATGTCCCTGAACTCGGTCGGAGATACTCGGCACTCGGCACTCGAAAATGCGAACTGAAGCGCCTGCCATACAACACAGGAAATCTGTGGCAAAAAGTGAGATTTTGCGCACGGGTCGCGCCGGAAAACTTCCGCTTCACTGGCCGCAACGCAGGTCAAAACAGTTCGACACCGCCTCCTCGGTGCGCGGAAACGGTGACGTATTTCATCCAAGGTCCGTACGGGAAGCGCTCCGTCTCGACACAGAACCTCCTTCCGACACGGAGGTGCTCCATCCCGGCACCCAGGTGCTGCGTGCCGCATGCCCTCGCCGGTACCGTGGGCCATGAGGCGTTGTCCGCCGGGGACGGCGGACGCACCTGAATTGACGGTGGGCCGGCGAGATCCGGTAATGGAAAGGCTCGGCGCCGGCTGCCGGTAATGGAACGGGTGTCCGCCGCGGCGGCTGCCCGCGCCGGCTGCCGGACGGTTCCGTTTGCGGTTGGCGTTTAGCAGTTGCAGATGTCGTTCCAGCGCCGTCATGGAAGGCCTGAATGGTGTTTTAAGTGGTTGGAGTTCGGAGCGGCGCGGCCGTTTGGGGTGCCGAATGTACCGGCTGCCGACGTGGCGCTCTCTGTCGGCGAGTTTCTCTCGGGTCCCGGGCCCGGGCGACGTTTTGCGTCGATGGTCTTCGGGTGTGGTCGCAGCATGCGGCAGTGCGCTGGCGGAGGCCGCGGTCTCCAGCGACGCCTGGCGGGCCGGGCGGCAGGCGGCTGGCTCTGGCGGCCCGGGCGGCAGGCGGCTGGCTCGGCCGCGATTCTTTGCGGTGCGCCGTGAGCGCGCCGTGAGCGCGGTGGCGAAAAACTGGCCGTGGGAACGCCGCTTCGGCGAGCTCCGAGGGCTCTGAGTCTGGCGGCTGACTCGGCGCGCCGGCCAGCCGACCCGCAGCCGCGGAAAAACGCCCTGCGCCCGGCGAGACCGCAGCGGCGAATCTGCCGTCCGCGACTGCAGCACTGAACGGTGGCCCGGCCACCTGCTCCTCATGCGCCGTGCTGACGTGCAGCCCATGACATCATCACAGTACAATGATTACGTCGCTTCTGTTTTCATGAATGTTCAAGTGACGAATGTTCATGAGTGACGTTCAAGGGTCCGCGTCCCATTCAGATAACCCCCGCCGGTCGTGTAAACGACATGTCACTGCGACGAACGTCATTGTGACGTCGGCGTTCCGTTCCAGAATGGCGACCACAAGTTCCAGCCGTTTTCGCGAGTGGATATCGAGGTGACCGGGGAGCAGGACCACACGTGCTCCCTTCAGGTGAGTTTCGCCAGTTCGCAATCCCCTTCGGTCAGCTTTGGGAGGGGGCAGGCCCCGGCAGCGCGCACATGAATATCCATTGCCCGCTAATGATACAGGTTCCATAGTGAGGTATGATTATGACTAGTTGTTGTGCGATGTGTTTTCCCTGCCGTCTGTGCTTAATTTCGCTGCGGTGAACCACCCCTTCCCGGATCTGCTATGTAATTTTATGGGAATCGCGTGGCGGGATTGGCGTGTTCAAAGCTGTGGTTTTGCATGGTGAGGTTTCGCGCGTGCAAATCCGAAGATACGTCCATGAGGACTCCATTTCGTATGCTGTTTGGCCCTTTTGCTTGGAATGCTGTTTCATATTACCCCAGCCCCGTCGTCCACAAATCTCTGTATAGCACATAAGGGAGTTGTGGTACTTCTGAATCGTTTCAGCGTCGGCGCGGCACCCAGGCCGGCCGCGCCAGTTGTAGCCCTCTCGCGGTTGAAACCGTGCTGGTTCAGGCGGAGCTGTCCTGTCCTGAACAGCCTGTCCGGCCTGCGCCGACCAGCGTGTTGTCACGCTGGCCAGAGCGTGGCCTGATCTAGATGCGGTCTGGCTGGAGCGTGACGCGTTTACCTAGCCGCAGACGACGCCGGCGGGCTGGGGCAAGGTCACGCCCGCGGGCGGTCAGGGTCAAGGTCACGCTGCTCTCCGCCTGATCCGACGTGGCGACAATCGAGACGGCAGCGGAACGCCCCGAGTCAAAGGACTAGAGCGGTCGAGCGGCATGTGTTCCCCTTAAGACCTGGTCGTCTCGGCTTTGTTTGGTCCGTAATATGGCGTAGCGCGTGCGAGCGACTGCTCCGGCGTGTCAGCTGGTTCTGATCTTTGGGCGGTCGTGTGGCTGCGCTAACTAGGCCGTTGCCGTGGGCTTCACTGGCGGGTACTGCGGAGCCAAGGTCGCGTTGCGGGCCTCATTAACGCGTAGCCTGGTGCTTTGATCAGCTACCATTTCAGGGCTGTTCTGCATTTTCTGGTCGTAAATGTCAATGTCAGGAAAATCGCGTGGGTAAACAGTCATGTTTCCCGGAAAAATTATGTATGTCCCGCAGAACTGTGAAGTGAAGACGTGGCGTGTGTTTCAGTTCGGCTTTGAATGGAATTTTGACATCCTAGGACCGCGTGTTTTTTTTATGACGATGGGCACCATGTTCATGGTAGTTACCGTCAGTCAAAACTTTTCGCTGTCTGTAGGAGGTTGAAATGTGTCATGACACACAGACTGGCTGGCGAGTTGCTCGGTATGATTTACTGTCGGCGAAGGAGAGCGCCGTTCAGCGATTGTAACGAGAACAAATGGTGAATGGCGCCAGATCGTGCTCGATGAAGCGCGGAAACAGGCCCACGAAACGTGTGAGAGCGGTACATTTGTCATTGGTAATGATACCGGGCTCGTGTCGCTGCATCCTCACCGGGAACTCTGACGTGATGTATCGGAGCCTTTAGGCAGCGGACTGAAGGCACCGAACACCAGCCCTGGTAGGCCTGATCAGCCGTTTTAAATCGCGTTTTCTGTTTTGGCCGTTTTGGCCGTTCGGACGGAGCATTTTTGGAACGTCACCAAGCTGCAGGTTAGTTTTTTCGTCTCCTTTGAAACCAATCACGGTATCTGGATCGTTGTCCAGTTAGTATTTGCCTATATGAATAGGGATCTGGAAACCTTCAAAGTGTTGCTAGGCTCCTGAGAATTGGTAAAGAATTAAAAACTTCCGAGGTTCAATCCATTCTCTCAAATGGCGTCTTACTCTTTATCCGTATTCCTCCAGTGCTCCTCATGAAGTTCCGGCTGTCGGTATTTTAGCAGAGTTTCTTTTGTGCGATTCTTCACAACATTGCCACTGATTTCGGTGAACTAGTAATAGCTTGATTGTGTTTCTTATACTGGATTTTCCACAGCTCACCAAGGTTGAATGATTGTGGCACGCTCGCCGACTATGATAGCACTATAACCGGCGTGACAATTTACATGCAGCGTACTTTCACGAAACAGAAAAAGTTCTGTCTGCATGGCTACAGTTCGTTTAAGCCGCGTGACTGGCTTACACTTGAGTACCCCGTACCCCGTTCGAGGACTTTCTTGACCATTTTACCTGAAGCCTGTTTCGTCATTATGTTGTAAAGGAGTAATGCAATCCACGAATTTACCAAAACTTAACCGGTGACTTTAGAGGGAAAATGCTGTTTATATGTGTCATCTCTGTTAATGCGTGTTGGTCTGCCCGAGACGCCTTGGCGTTTTAGTTCCAGCCAAATGCACATAGCATAGGTGTGGGATCGGAGGGGGCAGGGGACCGTATCCCCCACTTTTTCAGAACTGATTCTTGTTTAGTTTATTTTTGAGCTGTCTGAAACATGCGTTACGATTTACCCAGTCCAGCAGTAATCTACCTCAGTACCAAATGGATAAAATTATTTGCATTATGAAGCTACATTTGAATAGATTGCATGGAAAACTTATATATCTTACTAAAAAAAGAATATATGCCCTATACCACCATATACAATGGGAGTAAGATATTATGAGAAAAACTATAGCGTATCCTCTCACCTAAGCTATAGATTTTTAACCTAGCTGATAGTGTTGCCGGCTTCCCTCTTGAGCTAATGAGGGCATAGGCGAAGGAACGTGGGGGAAGGATTGGGTGGGCCCATTGCCCCCCCCGCCTCCTACTTTTCAAAGTTGGAGGGCCAGCATTGGTACCTGGCCCCCACTTTTCGGAATTACGAAAACACATTGCAGCAGGTTATGTAAAAAATATATATTACAAGATAGATAATCAATTTTTGATATTACTTCACTCAGAATTAGAAAGAATTTTGGTTTTAAGCCAAGTTCATTTTCCTTCCCCACACTTTTTCAGGCCGTCGTAGCCTTGCACTTTCATTTTACACCATAAATGTCTCATCAAAAAGTAAAACTGGAGAATTCAACCGATATTTCAGTAATGATAGCAAACACAAATTAATAGCCATAAGATATTTCTATTGCCTTGGTTATGCCCTCGGAGGATGGCGGGCCATCTTTATGGTTCCCCGAGGCTTCTACTGTATGACCGACGCTTGGCCTCCCTGGCCGTCCCGTGGCCACTCTGATCGACTCTCACACCCCTCCAGTTTGTCATTGGGTCCTTCTCCACGTACCCAGAGCCTCTCCGGTGGTCTGTAAGACTCCGCTGCCCGTGTCCTGGCGATTCTCTGGTCGTCTCGGAGCCTCCTGCTGTCTCCGGGCCCTCCGCGATCGTCCCTGGAGCCTCTCCGGTGGTCTGTAAGACTCCGCTGCCCGTGTCCTGGCGATTCTCTGGTCGTCTCGGAGCCCTCCTACTGTCTCCGGGCCCTCCGCGATCGCCCCTGGAGCCTCTCCGGTCGTCTCTAAGACTCTGCTGCCCGTGTCCTGGCGATTCTCTGGTCGTCTCGGAGCCCGCCCTCTGTCTCCGGGCCCTCCGCGATCGTCCCTGGAGCCTCTCCGGTGGTCTCTAAGACTCCGTGTCCTGGCGATTCTCTGGTCGTCTCGGAGCCTCCTGCTGTCTCCGGGCCCTCCGCGATCGTCCCTGGAATCACTCCGACGGACTGTCATAGCCTCAGTCGTCCCCTGAGCCACTCTGCTTATACCTGAGGCGTCCCTGGCCGTCTCCGCCCACTGGGCTTCTCGTACCGTAACCTGAGGCTTCTCTGATCGCCTCTGGAGCTCCAGTGGTCCCGGTGCGATGTATTATATAGTCCCTGACCGGCCAGAGGGTTTCTCAGGGCGTCTCCAGGCTGTTCTGACCGACACTGGAGCCTGCGTGGTCAGCCAGGGGTTCCTCTGGAAGATATCCCAGTTGGGATATCTTCAGGGACACGCTACCAACAATCTTCGGGGCCGTCGTAAACGGCTCCATAACCTCCCGTATCCGGGGCTTTCTTATGCACCCTCGGCCAGCTTTCTGAGCAGGGGTACGCGTCCGGAGACATCCAGCATGAAACCCTCTCAGAACCACATCCCATTTCAGGCCTGCCTCGCGAGAACATTTTACACCCTTACTGCTTATACGGAATGAGCGAATTATTTCGCTTAACGCTTTGTCACACGGTTGTTGGTTGTCGGACCATGTCATCCCCATGCCGGCCAGCAAAAATAATTTGGCCTCTGGCCTTCCCCACTTTTTTAAAAATGTTCCTACGATAGTGGTACATGGTTAACATTCTAGGCCCAGATATATTAGTAATTTTAAGTGACGAACATTGAACAACTTAGCATACCACGCTATAAATGGGGCTTCTTGTCATATAAAATCACTATTCATAACTTATAACAGCTCATAACGCAGTGCAGGAAAATGCATGCAATTTGTTTTAAACTAAAGACGTGGCCACGTCCATTCAGGATAGTGTTGACTGGCATTACGATTGTTTTTCTGGTTGCCGAGGTAGATGCAGCGACGTGACTCTGTCATTATATGGTTTCCAGAAGAAAAAAATAATGCGTAACAAGCAAGATAGGCGAATTGGCTTCAAGGTTTTGCGTCGTTGTGTGTACTGACATCGTTTTTTTTATGGTTTAAATGTTCAGCAAAATGTATGATCTTTCGGTGGGTGAGCAATGTTTACATTGCTTGCCATTGAAAGCCACTATTGCCTTCAAATTTTGTGAAGCGTATTTGCAGGTCTCTTGTTCGAATAGGCATTTAGACTTGTTTTGACGCGCGTTGATATGTACGGAATCTGGAACAAGTTTCTGATAAGGAAATTTTCTACAGTGTGCAGTTACAGTCTTACCAGTAAACTCACCCCAGGGATATTAAAACTTTTGATGTTGATTTTGTGGCCTGTCGTATCACCTGCATTTTAACCAGGAGCCACATGATAATATAATATTGCGGCCTTAATGGCTGTAGTGATGAATTGTACCACATGACGCCGTGCTTGTATGCTGTCACCTGGTACTGGGCTGTAATGAGTCAGTTCTGGTATAACGAGTCGGTTTGTTCTCACGCATTTACAGTCTCCGAAAAGCGCTGAATCGCTCGGCAGTGTGCCAGGACGCCATCCGGGAATCAGCTGCTCAAGCACCCAACAAGCGTTTCTGCTTAAGTTATCTGCGGAAAGGGCGGTTTCGCAGGATGGAATACAATCATGAAAACGATTAAATACGTTTTGTAGAGTGTCTACGTTTTATGACAACCGAAATCTGTAGCCACTTGATTGCAGGAACTTGCGTTATACATCACCGGTACCATAGCCGGATAGGCGGGACGTTTTTTTTTGCCAGGTTGCTGGACAAAAAGGAAAGACATACACGCAGTATTCCAGCAGCCGACTTGCGCTGCCGCTGACACTGTGCACGGTGTCCGCCCATTCTGGCGTCTTCGGTCCTGCAGAGGGCGCGTGCGCGCTGCGGTGGCCAGCAGTTGTGCTGTTCGTGGCTCCGCGCCGCGTATGTTGGGCCGGCCAGCGTCCTATGCGGCGTTTCTCGTGCCGCCCGCCGGCGTCCCCGCGCCTCCGCCGCGTCCGGCCGGACAGCTGGGCCGACGGGAAGTGAAGTCGCGAACGTGGTCCCCGGCTGCGCCCCCCGCCGGGGAGAAAAGCACCGAGGCCGGTCAGCAGCCGAGCTGTGCTGCGTTGAGGTGGACTGGGCTGGACTGGGTTGGGTTGGGTTGGGCTGGGCTGGACTGGGCTGGACTGGACTGGACTGGACTGGACTGGACTGGACTGGACTGGACTGGGCTAGGCTGGGTTGGGCTGGGCCGGGCCGGGCCGGGCCGGGCCGGGCCGACCGGACGCTGCCGTGTGGGACCGGACTCGTATGTTGGACTCAGTCGGTTGAGGCCGGCCTGGAGTTGGCCGTGCAGGGTTGATTCGGCTCGGGTTAAGAGAGATTCGAGCCCGCCGCAGGTCGCTGCCGACGACGGAGGTCCCGTTCGGCGCAGCAGCTGACCCCGCTGAGTTGAGCCAGTCCAGTGGTAGGGCTGAGCGGCAGGTCCTTCCGAAATGTAACATCGCTCTTACCAGGACAGCAAAAAGACTGTTCACACAGCGCACTACTGTGACAGAAGTGTGCGATTTGAAAGTTAACGTCACTCTTTCGTAGCGTCCCACTGTGTCGGCAAGCGTCGGATCGCCTGCCGTTGTCAGTTGCCGGGCGTCGCCTGCGCCGCGCCTGGCCACCATCCTGTGCCCTCTGTCCAGCCGAGTGGTGTGTGGCGGCCGTGCTGCAGAGGTGCGCTGCCCGTCTGACCGGCTGTGGCCGCCCCGCCGGCAGGTGCGGAGGGGCAGCGAGCCGGCCCTGAACCAGATCTGCCCGCTGCCCCAGTTCCCGCCGGCCGCCAGTCGCGCCGACGCCAGCAAACGCTGGTCGGCCGCCCCCATCATCGACGACGACGCGCAGGCCGGCTCGACGCTGCTCAAGGTCGGTACCGGCGGCTGGGTCGCGGGCGGGAACGGGCCGTTGAGCTGGGCTGGGGTTTCGCGCGAGTGCTGCCACAATCAGGTGTGATTTATTTGACAGCGTTGTTGATGGCGTGAGGCAGTACGCTGCAAGCAGGCTGTAACTGCATTGCGAAAGTGAAACCGTGCTTTGCTGGCGTCAGCGCGGCCTGTTTAGTTGGCGGTTTGCGCGAGTCAGACTGGGCGGGTCGCCCGACCCTCGCAGTCCGCTTCCCACTCCGCTGTCTTTGAACGGGACTCCGGTCGGCGAAATGCGGGGCCGGCCTTCTGCCACCGGTCCGCGGTGAAACCAGGCCCGGCGGTCGGCCGCCGCTCCCCGCCGTGACGTCAGGGCCGCGTCAGCCCGGCCGCACTGATCGGCCGCCTCTGAGAGCTCTGTGTGCTGGGCCGCTGTCCCCGAGGCGGCTGTCTGGGTCCTGCCGGGTCGGTATCGAGGCGGGCTGATGGTGCCGGCGACTGATGGCGGCCGGCTGCGTGGCTGCACGGGCCGGGCTGTTTGACATTCTGCGGCCGCCGCTGCTGGCCGTGCGCGTTGCATCACGGAACGCCGCCGGCGGCCGGCAGATTTTCGGAACGAGGTCGGTCGAGCGCCCGGGCGCGGCCGGCGAACTGGAACTGCACCGCGCCGGCGCCCCTTGCCTGCCACCTGCAGACAACAACAGCCGGTTCTGGTGGCTGATCGTGCGCCGCGGTTGTGGCGCTGAGGCTTTGGCCGTCTTCGGCCCGGCTGAGCCTCGTGGTCGGAACCGCACGGGACAGTCACGGCCGTGGACGGATTTTTTTCGGCCGGAAGTCACTGCCGGACGACGGAAGTGATCACGGCGCCCAGTCCGTGACGCACGACAGACGTCGTCACGACGGAAGTGATCACCCCGTGACGCACGGTAGACGTCGTCACGCTGCAGGCGCGCCCCGAATGTCTTGGGTCCGGCGTTCGGCGTATTTCGGCTAAGTTCGCCGTCGCTCGGGCGGTTTGGCGGGGGCGGACGGCTCTGCAGCGTTGGCCGTTCGTGGCGGAGGCGGCAGTCGTGTACGGCCGGTGACCAGTGATGGTGGTCGCCTGATCGCTGTTGAATTGGCGTGGCATCGCTCGGCTGGGCAGGTGTCAGTCGACGCGCCGTGCGCAGTCGGCTGGTAGTGTTCCGTAAGTGGCTCCCGGGAGGTTGGGTCCCGCTCCGGCTCGTCGCTCAGCCGGACCGGTTCGGTTTTGCGTGGTTGCTGCCGACGTCGACGCCTGGCCGGGCCGGCGGCAGGAAGCCATGTCCGGACGGACGGTCCGTGCCATGTCGGCATGGTCCCTGCCGACCGGGCGGCGCTCGGCCGCGTCAGGTCAGGCCGTAGTCGGTCTGGACGTCCGCCGGCTCAGGGCGGCCATGAGCTCCAGCAGAGAGCCGATCTGGCCTGAGGAGGCAGGTTCCGGTGACGCGAGCTCGCGGGGTCGGTTGAGTGTCCCAGCGATCGTAGCCTGACGTTTCTCCCCACGGACCCGGACCTCAGCCGAGCTCTGGACGTATCCGGCCACGTGCTCCGTGCTCATGGCACGTGTTTCCGGGCGGAGCCGACGCCTGGATACGTGTGCCGTTTTTGTGCGGCGACTGGCCAGGTTTTGTGGCGGTGGGCCGGGCTGGGGATGGCCACACGATAGAGGCCCGGCAGTGAAAGCTGCGCCCCAGCAGCAAGGACGCCTGATCTACGGTGGCATCAGGGTTTTTGCGGCGCGGTGATTTCAGTTTAGTGCGGCTTTCGTCCATTGGTGCGCAGTATTGACCTCTCAGAACGGCCAGTTCGACCTAAAACAGGCTCAGAAACGGTCTCATTTCGCCTCACGTCCATCCTGAGATCTCTTCGTTTTCGCTTGATGATCGGATAAGAACGGGTGACGTAATTACTAGATGTGTCATTGATCCTCTGACGTGGACTTTCGACGTGATGTTGGGCTTTGTGGCTGGGCGTTTTGAAGTTTTCAGGCCTGCCTGCAACTGCGCTACACTGCAGACTTGTTCTGAATCATTGATCGTCTATTCGGTGGATTGCGGTCATGATAGCGCAACGTTTGGGTGAGAATCATCAGACAGTGACTTGTGCTTTATAACTTGCGGGAACGAATGGTTCCGTTTAGGTGTTGGTGACCTGTTCAGCACTGGTATTTTACGTGTGCGGGGACCCGTCATGATCTGGTATGGCCATTCATGAGCTGGACATAAACAAGCAGCATTGTACGTATACGATGTACATTACACAGAACGCAGGGAGCTGCCATAGTTCAGAAAAGTTAACGTCATGATGCAACGACTGCAAAAAGTTTGAAAGCGGCATGGGTAAAACGTTACTTAGAGCAACCACAAGCCAAGTGGCGACCGGCCGTCACACATGTGCTCTCTATGCAAGGAGTCACATCAGCATTTGAGTGCTGTTCGGACGACAAGGAAATAGAAATGCACATAAAAAGCGTGTTTTGGAGGGAAACTGCCAAAGCCTGGAGAGCAGCAACTATGCTAATTGATTTAGAGGCCGGAGAAATATTAAGCCAGGTCCTGTGTCTCAATGAACACATTTGTCTTAAGCGCCACTCTGCTATTCCTCAGACAAGGCTGCAACAAATCGGCATTGTACGGCTAAAAGACATACGATTTTGACCGCAGAAAGCTCCTTACCCCCAACCAGATGGCAGCCAAATGCGAAATCCACCCGATGCACGGCCTTGGTCTGTTGCTATCGTTGCCAGCTGAGTGGAGGCGCAAATTAGAAAGGCACAAGCCGAGAGTACCCGTAGAAAACAAGGCCATAGAAGACATCCACAATTTGCCAAAATGTGCCAAATGGTCATACTGTAAGATATCCGCCGTGGAATCGCCGAGAAAGTTACAAGAACGCTGGATTTACGAACTGCGATTAGGCCCGAATTATTGGACAAACGTCCATACTAGGATTTATAAAACTACTGACGACAGAACGTTAAGATGACTACAGTTTAGATGTGTCCACATGATTCTATCTGCCAACAGGTTTCTTTATATATATGGCCTTAGAGAATCAGACAAATGCTGCTTTTGTCCCATGTACATTGGAAGCATCTTGCATCGTTTCTGGTACTGTCCCAGAAGTCGCTTTTTTTGGAGAATGTGTTCCAATTTGCTTAATGTTCTAGCTTTGGGCGGAAGTGATGTCATCCTTCGGAGTCAGCCGGTCAGCCTGGTCCGCAGACAATTTGAATGATACTGCTAGGAAAAGCATATATATGGGAGTGCAGAGCAAAATACAGTCCCCAACGTGCGCGTCTTTGTCAGGAAGGTACTGCAATATCACAAAATCGAGAAATACATTAGTAGTCACGCAGCGCTGTGCGCTTATTGATGATGTCTATCAGATGTCTATATCTATGTGTTCGATGACAATGAGTATCTGGAATGTCAGGTGGCGCCAGTCTTGTGGTTGCTGTTGGCGGTGGGCGTCTGCTTGTGGTAGTGTGCTATGAGATGGAAAATAAATAGTCATGCTATAAAAAAACACCGATGCAAAACCTGATTGTTAGAAAAGTCCCATGGCGGCGCCGTGGCGCAGTTTTGTTGAACTTTCATGCACGCATGCCAGTCTAATGACGGAGTGAATGTGAGGCGCCTAGTCCTTCGGGTCGTGCCTCGTGCATGCACGGCCTGCAGTCGGGAAAATCTGTCGCCTCGCGTGAAAGCTGAGTATGATGCGTTGCATGGCTGATGTTGACGCAGAGTTTGAGTGATTTTCGCCCGGGGGAGTCTGGGGTTTCCCGGCAGAAGGCCCTCTTGCCACATGGTGCGTGCGGAATTTAAAATGACTGTTACTTCCTGCGGGCACGCACACTCCATCCTCTGCCGTTTGTCGACATCAGGTCCGGTCGACGTCGGCATGGCGTCATGAGAGCTGAGCCGCCTCCCCGCTGCCGGACCTCTCTCCGCGGCGCTGTCCGACCGACCTCCGTGACCGACGCGTCACGTGACGCCGCGTCACGCGCCGTCACTGGGCGGCATCAGCTGTCGAAAGCCCGTCTGTCGACCGTTTTTTTTTGCCTGCTGCCGGCTGCGCGAGACAGCCCGGTGAACGATCACGTCCGGCTGCGGCCGGCTCTCTGCCGGCAGCCATGACTCAGCCAGAGTCTCGGCTGGCGGCCTGTCGTGAGGCGCCGGCTGGCCGGGCCGTCCTGTCCCGTCCCGACCCGGCCACGGCGCCGACCCGTCCCGGCGGCTGACGCGGCAGGAGACCGGGGGGAACTGGACACTCAGCCCGCTCTCCTCAAGCCTGGTCACCAGGATGTGTCGCCTGTTGTTTTCGGTCTTGTGATAGGGGCATTCCGCCGTTTGTTCTGGATAGTTGGAGCTCTCCCGTCCCGTTTTATGGGTCGCCGAGCGCGGTCAGGCAAGTGCGGCTGGTCTGATAAGGAGCAATGCCGCCACCGGCTCTCAGATTCTCTCAGACGCCAGCTGAGCCGCCGAACGTGTCTGTACCGTTGGTCGATTCGAGCGGCCGAGAGGTAGGAATTTCCACGCCTCCCAACGAGGCGGGAAACAGCGCGGCCGACATCCGCGGACCGAACGGCGGCGAGGGCGACGGCTCGCTGATGGTCGGACGGAAGGCGGCGGCCGACCGAGCGCTGATGGTCCGGGCGGCGTCGGCCCGTCTGATGGACGCCGGATACGGGCCCGGTCTGTCGACGGCCGGCCGCCGCCGGCCCGGCCACCGCCGCCACTCTCGTGCGGGAGCCCGGGCCCGGTGCCGGGGAAGGTTAAGTCTGTTTGGTCGGCCGGGTCCGAACCCGGTGCGCGCTGTCTAAAATTCAGTAGGTTGATCCCTTTGCTGCTGTGTTTACGGCCTGTCAGGTCGACTGGTGGCCGTTGGTCTAGTGACCGCTGCCTGCGGTGCCCGTTTATCTGTTACATTCCGTTTCGTCAGATTCTTCCCACGAGTTCTGTCTCCAGGTTCGCGTGTGCCGCAGTTTTGTTCTTGTTTTTCCTCACCACTCCCGCCGTGCCGATGCATCCCTGAGGCTCCCCTCATTTGCGTCTGTCCCCGCGAACTCTCGCATCCTCCCCCGTCCGCGGTTCCCCCTGTCGGCTGTTCTAGTGCTGCAGGCTCGGAATGGACGGTACAGTAGGTTGCAATTGCGGCTGCTGCAGCTACAGTTTCGTTTGATGAGTCGGTCTCCAGGGCATGCCGTTAGTCGCTTTTTTCCGACGGCTCGCTCTGCGTCGGCGCCGGGGGTTAACTAAACAGCGACGCGTCTACTCGGGAACCAGGACTCAGCCGTGTCCCGGTGTCTGTCGAACGGTGCATCGAATCCTGGCGGAGGACCCTGCTCGACACGTCGGATCCCGGCGGAGGACCCTGCTCGACACGTGGAGTCCCGGCGGAGGACCCTGCTCGACACGTCGGACCCCGGCGGAGGACGCTGCTCGACACGGCGGACCCCGGCGGAGGACCCTGCTCGACACGTCGGACCCCGGCGGAGGACCCTGCTCGACACGTCGGATCCCGGCGGAGGACCGGGCGGAACACGTCGGCGGACACCGGCTGGAATGCGATATCCTTCCCAGGGTGGGCGCGGCGCGGGTCGGCGACCCTCTTTCATTTCGGTCGCTAATGGTACGGCCGTGAATGCTAATGAGACGCCATGATGACGGGCCGCGGCGGCCAGTGTCAAGTCGACACATCCGGACCCGGAGCGGAGGCGGCTTCTTCCGCCGCTCAGCCGCCGCCTGATCCCTGTCGGAATGCGGGCTTGACGTGAAAAGTTTGGCGGACTTAGTTGTCGGAAGGTCGGCGGACGTTGGTCAGATGCCATCGGATGAAACGCACTGGCCTCTGTCGTTTGTCAGATGCGTGTGCGTGTACGCACAAAATGTAGACGCAGCGAAATGTTGTGGTGTTTAGTGTAGGGAGAAGGTTGTGTCCTAAGATGAAATAAGATTGCACTAATTTTTATAATTTGTAGTGGTGAAATGAAATGGAAGGTTACATCACATGTTATTATGTATGTACTGAGTGAATTCAGATCATTCCGTGCGTGGAATTGTTTCCCACTACTCTACCGAGGTGGTTCATGCCTTGTTCTGCTTGGTCAAAGTGCCCAGAGCAACCAAAAACCGTTCCCAAAATACTTTTTTGTGGCCGGGCAGCACCGTGTACACCGCGACAGGCTGTGGCTGTCTGTGACCGGGTGCCTCTGCCCGACAGACGGCCAGCTGTGACCCTCTGACGCCGCCCGGCGAGCGGGGCGAGCCCTCTGGCGACGACAGGGAGCGGCTCACGCTGCCCCGGCTGGCGCGCGACTCCAACCGGCTCTCGATGCAGATCCTCGGCAATAGCGACGCCATGTGGAGGTGAGTGCGCTGCGGACAGCTCGCCGCCGGGCGGCCTCTGTCTCCGATCACGCCGCCTTTGTCATGATGAGCCGTGCTTGTGTCGTCCGACTGGGCCGGTGGCGTCCGCAGTGTGGACGGCGGCCTGTTTGGCTCCCGGTGGCCGGGTGTGTTCGCGAGCCTGCTGACGTGGCGCCGCCGGCGTTCACCGGCTCTAATGGCTGGCCCCCTTTTGTTTCGTGTAATGCAGGAGCCGTATGTCTTCCCCGTTGGGTCGAAATTACGGCCTTTCCCTCCGGGCTTTTCTGTTGGTCATGCTTTTCCTTGAGCGGGGCGGCAGCGGCGGCGCGGCCTCGTAATTAACAGCCGGCGTCCGGAGGTCGTGACGGCCGTCTGTCAGCCGTGTGGCTCTCCGCCGCCGCCAGGCCGGCCGGGCTGGGGCGGCCGCTGCGCCGTCCGGCTCCGTGCCGCGCGGCCGTCGGCAGCAGCGGACAATCGGAGCGCGCCCTCCCGGCTGCCGGGCGGCAGGCCGGGTCGGCGCGCGGCTGCCCCCTGACCCGCGCACGCCGCCGCCGCCTGACGGCCGAATAACGTGGCCGGCCGCGCGGCCGCGCTTTCGCGCTGAAAGGCCGCCGAATAGCGCCGCAAATGGACACGGACGCTCGCACGCCGCGTGGGCGACGCATGGGAATAGGCTGCGCGTCGTGCCGTCGCCGCCGGGAAGGTTTGTAAAGCGGCGTCTTTATGCTGCGGGCGACTGCGGCACGCGCGGGTCGTCGGGTGTCGGCGCAGGGTGGGTGAAAGTGGGTGACGCGACGTGTCGGCCGCGATTAACGGCGGCTCGTGCTGTGCATCACGATAGAGCGCCGGCCTGTTGCTCGTCACGCGCACCGCTCTTTGATGATTGTCATGGCGCGAACGTAACGTTACGATCGCCGTTATGGCGGTGTTGAATTCGAGGCGTGCGCGCGTCTCCGGAGCCTGGATTTCGGGCTCGGCTGGGCATCGTCGGCGTCCTGCCGGCCGCAACAGGCCATGAATACCTGATTGTATTAATTGTCCCGCAGTCGGAGTCGCGTTGTGTAAGCGGGATGACGGGGTTCGAATGTGATTAAGATGCGTTGTTACCGGCGCCAGGCGGCGGCGGGCCCGTAATTGCATTCGTTTATGAATGATGGGTTACTCGGCGCGGCACCGCTGCGTCGGCACGGCGGGCGCGCCTGAAGCGCGCGGCGTTTGACGGTCGCGCCGCGGCCGCCGGCGAGGTCACGGCAGGTCAGTCGTCGCCAGCGGCGTGCCGGCTGTGTCGGGGCGGAGCGGGGTCGGCCGGCGCCAGCGGCGCGGAACAATCACACCGGCTGCCCTGCTGCCTGGTCCGCGGACCGGCCCCGCATGGCCGTGCGTGCGTCGGCGGCAGCAGACCAGACCAGCAGGCCAGACCAGACCAGACCACGCCAGATCAGATCAGATCAGATCAGAACAGGCGCCAGACTGGCCTAGGTGTTTTTTGCCTGTCGTTTTCTGTGAATGAAAGTTTCGTTTTGTGCGGGTCACTGACGTTTAATATGTCCTTGGCGCTGGCATTAGAGCTGCTATGTGCGGAAAGGGTACTAACATTTTCCGCTTCGCCAGCAGTTGTTGATTTCCTTTCTGCCTGCCGACGTTCCACACGGAATGTGGCTGTGTGCTGCCGGCACCTGAGCCGAGTAGGAATCTGACTTTGTGTCAGCGCTGGGCCCGGACAGCGCTGTGGCCGCCTGCAGCCGCTGCTGAGCTGCCCGCGTGACGTCGCCGGCCGCCGGCAGGTGGGCGGATGCCGCCTGACCGGGCGCTGAGCGCGCGGGACCAGCGCTGGGAGCCGGTGGGCGGCGCGGCCGCCTCGCCCGGCGTCTCGGACGACGACGCCACGGCCGAGGAGGAGCCGGCCGCCCCGCAGCTGATCGTCCTCTCAGACGTCTCGAGTCCCCTGGGTGAGTCCAGCCCGGTCCGCAGATGCTGGGAATACGGGGAGATGCAGGTACACGCCTTGACTTGGTGTTGTTTTAAATCCTTTCCACCAATGATTTGAAATTTCGAACGTGGGTAAGCGTTTACATTTTGAAAATGTCGTATAATAACTTGAAATAACTGTTGGAAGGTGACCCTTAAGTTACTTTCATGCGAACCAGCTTGTCAGAAGCCTAAAATTATTTATGTAGTGCTGCAGTTGTGCCCGCTTTAACACGCTCGCGTTACCCATGAACGGTGATGTGACGGCCGTCACGTGTCGACAGGTATCCACGTGGTACCGGAGAGTGACCCGGACGGCCGGGAGGGCGGCGTGGTGGTGCAGCGCGTGGACGCAGGCGGCGCCGTGGCCAGGGATGGCCGCATCAGGGTCGGAGACCGCATCAGCCAGATCAACGGCCACCACCTGGCCGGTTGCAGCCTGCAGAGGTGAGCCCGCCACCGCCGACGGCCCGACAGCCGACTGAACGTCCGTCGGGTCAGCCAGGCTGTCTCAAAGAGTCAGGCCGTGGCAGAGAGAAATTTAGAATTCATCGAGGGTGTTGTGCGGGGGGCCGGTGCGATGCGGCCAGGAAGACACCGGTTTCTCAGGCATTGAGGCGCCGTTGCCGCTGCGCTAGGAGACCATGCCACCACGGAGTCCGTGACGTCTGCCGGCGGCTAATGCAAGCGAGGTCACTGGCATTCCAGCCGTGCGTCGGTAGCCGATCCTCAGGCCGAGCTCGTGCGGCGTTTGATTGAGTGTCCACGCCCTGTGGACGACATCCGTATGGCGCATAATGCGTGACCACGGCGCGCGTTTCTCGGTCAGCCACGGGACGATCGCCGGTGTGTGCCGAGGGAGCGGGCCGCCCGGCCTGCCGGTCCGGCCCCTCTGGTGACGGCTTGCCGGCGGATCGGCTGCGGTGGCGGGGGCGGGGGCGGGAGCGGGGCGTGGGGCCGCCGCGGCATTGTTGCGCCGCCTCCTGTCCGCCGGCGGCCGGGCCGCGGCGTCACGCGGCCGTAACGGCGTGACGGCGGTCGCGGGCGCGGCGTGCGGCGGCGGGAGATGCGGCGCGGGCGGACGTAACGGTACCCGGTCGTGTCGTCACCTCGTGGGATCGGGGAGCCGTTTGCGTCCCTGTCTCTCGTCGTCTTGCGGTGGTTTTGCCGTCTGGTGTTCGCTGGAGCGGTGCCTCTGGCCGTGCGCGCGTGTTGAGTCGGGGGGGGGATGATTGTTACCAATCGCGCCGTCCGGCCGCGCCACGTTTGAAAAATGACCGCCGTGGGAGGCGTGGTTGATAGCTGTCCACTGACGTGTGGGGGTGTTTTTTTCGCCACCTGGAAACCTATCTTTGCTTGAGTTCTGGCCTTCTGGCCTTTACTGAAGCACGGCAGCGCCGTGGTGAAGCCTATGTCGCCTTGGTCTAAGCCCTCCGGTATCGCGTGCGCCACTTCCTCGGCAGCGGCATTGTGCGGTCTGAGCTCTTCCACCGAGGTCAGCGCGTCTCCCCACCCCAAGGCCAACCTGGATGTGTCGTAAAACCCCTTCTGCCTCGTGTTGATGTTTATTCCCTGATGCTGACATTGTTTGCGTTTGTTATCCTGCTGATGAAAACCTCGGTGTCGTCTAGCCCCTCCCAGTAGAAGTCGCCGCACCCGTCCTGTGTTACGTCTGTACGGTGCGACGGTGTTGGCGGGTTGGCTGTGACCGCTACCGGCCGTCTGCAGGGCTCAGGAGCTGTTCACGGCGGCGCTGAGCCAGGGCGAGCTGCGACTCAGCGTGACCCGCGCCCGGCCCGGCTCCAGCCGTCGGCCGCCGCTGCCCGTGTACCCCGGCTCCAGGTCCGGCTCACAGACGCCCGTGGACGGCATCTCAGCAGAGGACAAAGGTGCGTAACTCGAGCAACCCCGGCATGCATCGCGCGTACGTTGCCATTTCTGGTGGTAAATCGCTTACACAACGGGCGTTCAGGAGAAACATTCGTTCTTCTTTTTTTACTCTTTCCAGTGTGGTGTTTTCCAGACTTCGCCGACGGAGAATGTCATTGTGTGTGCGCATGGCGTTGCTTTTCTCGTTGAGGTTGTTGACTGTTCGTCTCCCTTCAGCCGGCTCCCGCGTGGCCACGGTGACGCCCACCAAGAAGGTGCCGGCCTCGCTATCGTCGCGCACGCAGAACGTGATGCTGACGTCCAACACGCGCAAGCTGGGTCGCCGGCTGACGGTGGCGCTGGTGAAGGGCGCCGCCGGCCTCGGCTTCAGCGTCACCACGCGAGACAACCCGGCCGGCGGCCACGCACCCGTCTACGTGAAAACCATCCTGCCCAAGGTAGCGGCCTCGACCGCCGTGTCAGGTGGAGGCAGAGGTGCTCGCTGTGTGTGTGGTGGCGCAGTTGTGCCTGCAGATGCAGAACGGTCATGTCGCTGACGCTTCAGGTAATGACGCCGTCGGTCGCCGACTGGTTTCTTCGTGGGTGTATTCTTATGACACATGCAAATGATGGATTTGCTTGAGCACAGACTCCTGCCGTTTCCAGGACCTGTGGGTTGCCGATCCAATGCTCCCTCCTGTCGTCGGAGCATCATCCTGTTCCTTCATCCGGAGGTGACCGCGTCCTTTTTGGCTGAATGCTGTTAGAAAATAACCCCTTCGGGGTGGCCATTCTCTTAAGTCCGTTTAGCAAGCATTCGGCGTGCGAAGTATGCAGTCTTCCAACTGGATGTTCATAACGTTATGTCGTTTTCGACACACGTCCATGTCATGCATCAGATCCTGAGGAACTGTTTTATTGAACCAGGCCGTCCGTGTCTCATCAGTACCTCAAAGCCAAAGCCAAAGATCTCGCGCCTGACGCCGAGTGTCGCCAGTCCCAGGGCTGTGTGTGGTAGGTGTCTCAGACCCGCCCGGCCTCCTCGTAAAACGGTGGTTTCTGCACCCCGTGCGCCTGCGCGCGGCGGCGCTGTGTAGCCGACAGTGGCTCAGTGTGGACCGTCGTCCGGGCGGCAGGGAGCGGCAGTCGAGGACGGCCGCCTGCGGCCGGGCGACCGTCTGCTGGAGATTGACGGCACGCCGGTGACGGGGCTCAGTCAGCAGCAGGTGGTGCAGGCGCTGCGAGCCGTGCCGCCCGGCCACGCCGTCCAGCTGGTGCTCTCCCGCCACGAGCAGCCCGACGACAAGAAGCCAGACGAGGCCAGCCCCAAGCTGCCGCGGCCTCTGGTGAGGCACCCTCCTCTCCACGGGAGGACGGTGGTCGGGAGACGGCTAGTTGGCGTGGTTTCGGTGTTCACTGCATGGTCCTCGTTTAAATGGGGACGATTGTTTTTGTTACAGGGGCCTTGTGCTGTTAATGTTTTTTTCGGGGCCTTAATTCGGAATTTTCTTCCTTCACGTATATTGATGCAATGACGCATCGTCTGCTGATATTCAGACGAGCTATCGAACATAGATAAAAAGTTGCTTAGCATAAATTTTCCCCCCTTCGGTGGCATTGGACTGTTGGGGTATGTTACGCAAATTTGAATTATCATGATACTCGTCTAATCGGTGATACTCTGTTTTAGACGAAAACTACACCGTCACCTGACAGAACGACACAAACAAAGGTACAGGGCACTTACATACAGGCGTGCATGCCATTCCATTGCCACATTCTAACATGCTATCTTACTAGGCAACAACGCGAATTTCAGTGCCGACAATCACATCCGTAATTGCATGTTTTATAGCATCATGCGAACTGGAAGCATTGTTTTTATATGCGTAGTTTACTGCATTTAGACTAGCTGATCACTAGTTTCCTGATGTAATTGTCGCGTGATCGTCAGTCGTCGCTGTTGAAGTGTCGGCCTGCGGCACCCGGCTCTGCGGTGTTCCTCGTGACCCTCAGTCCTGTTCTTGTAGCGGTGCTGTTATGCACGGCTGTCTTTGAGGTTGGTCGGTGTCCAAGTGAGGAAGCATTCTCGACTGACTTAACAGCGAGAGGTCCGTCTGAACATCCAGGGCTCCGCTGAGAGTGGCATGGGCCCCTCTGCCCCCGATTGGAGACGGTCGGACAGTGTGACCTAGTGAGGGCAGCGGGCGGTCCTCCAGGGTGGCCCCAGCGCTGGCCGTTGACGTTACCTGCTGCCCCCAGCCCCCGGACGCTGAGCACGAGGAAGCGGCCGCCGTGGCCGACAAGGAGGTGCTGGTGTTCGACATTCCCGTGCACGACTCGGAGCGGGCCGGCCTCGGTGAGAGACGGCCGCCTGCGGGACTGCCGCCGGCAGCAGCGGACCCGGGCGCTGGACTGATACGGCCAACAGTGTGAAATTGGTCGCAGCTGTTGGTTGATCGGTGTTTAGTGGTCGTCCAGCCTTGAAGTACCGCAGTTCGCTGTGTCACGAGCAAGAAGCTCAGATATTTATCCGTAGGTAGAATTATCGGATGAAGAACTACTCTTTTTATGTTAATCAAGACCTTGTTTGCGGTTGTTCTGCCAGGTTAACTTTCGTTTGCCGTCGAAGCTAAGGTTATGTGCCTGTTTTATAATGGTCTAACTCTTTCGTGCATTTTGCAAGTCTTGGTTTGCGATATTTCTGCTGAGTTTTATCGTGGATAGACAAACGTGGCGCTCCGATCCTCAGAACACCTACGGCTCTGGTCCGGTTCACGCAGTCTCACTCAGGTTCTCCCTCTCCTCCATCAGGTGTCAGCGTCAAGGGCAAGACGACGCCGGGCAAAGACGGCCCGGTGGATGTCGGTATCTACATCAAGAGCGTCATCCACGGCGGCGCGGCCAGCAAGGACAGCCGCCTGCAGCACAACGACCAGCTGATCGACATCAACAACAACGCCCTGCTCGGCCTCAGCAACGGGCAGGCGATGGAGACGCTGCGGCGCGCCATGTGCCAGGAGGTGGGCGTGGCGCCGCCGTCGTTATGGGCAGCTACTGGCGGCGCTCGGGCGAGCTGACCTGGGATACGCCGGCCGCCGGTCGCGAGGTTATGCCTGACCGCACGACACGGTGCGCCGCACCGTGTGCCCAGAGCCGGGCGAACGCCACCGGGTTATGGGCGGCTGTTGCCGCGTGATGAGTGTGGGCCTTGTGTTCGGTACGGTCACGGCATCTGTGCGGCGCGCCTTGAGCGGGGACGGGAGCTTGGGTTATGGGCAGCTACTGGCAAGGCTGTCCGGTCTGGCCGCAATGCTTGAAGACGCTTTCCTTTCAGGTCTTGTTGGCCCATGGGATGTGTGTTATGTGCAGCTACTGCTGATTCAGTTCCGATTGGAGCGGCTTTCTCACGCTCGTCCAAAAACACGGCCGTGTTGAGCTTGACTGGCACATTTATGACGCCCGGAAACCAAGGCGGAGAATTAGGCATCCCTCCCCCCCCTCGTCGCCAGTTTCAACACGAGGTGCGCGGCGTTGCGTGGAAATGACGTTGGGGGGGGAGGCACCTCCTTCCCTCCCCTTCCTACAAGTTTGTAGTTGCAGTTTTTCTGTGATAAATTATTTACCATCCCAGTGGGAAAACTGACACAGGGAACGATTTTTATGTTTCTTTTAGATGACCATGATGCACTTATTTATCGTGCATTATAATCGTACAATTAGGACCATCTGCACATTTATTGGGACTATCAAACTTTGGGATTATAACTCATTCCCGTATGGGGTTTGTCAGAACCCCTCCCCCGGTTTTACTCGCTGTTTCTAGGATTTTTGGAACAACTTTACGAAACTTGTTCACTTTTCCTATCAGTTCTTTCTACGTATTATACCGCCATATTTTCATGATTTTATTTTGTCTCGAGTCGGAGCCAGGCCAAGATTTTGGTAGGCACCTCAGGTCATTTTTAACAATGTTAAAGGCAAAAGGAAGTAGCTGCCAAAAATGGGATTTCAAGATAGAATTGCAAACTTAACTTGAATGTATAAATAAATAACTGGGCAAACATAGAAAAGTGCTTGTGTTGACCTGAGGGTGCCTCCACTGGATCAGGTTAAAGTCAAAAGTCAATGTAAATATTTTTGGAGCTGATTTTCAAGATGGGGAATCTGGAATGCATATGACTCAGCACAATGTTATTTCCTGTTTTCATTTTTTCAGGTCGATGAATTCTCCCAAAATTCCAAATATATGGGCAAAATGGGAAAGTTTCATCGATTACCTCACCATTCATGCCTATTGCATCAAAATCGGTCTATAAACATATCAGGTATAAAAGCAATGAAAAATATGCTCTCCTTCTGACATTTGCCCCCTGCATCCGCCACTTCCAATATTTTCAAACTTGTTTTCATAAAATTGTAGTTAACGTCATGGCGAGTCGATTACCGTTTCTTGCGGTGAGATCGGACAGGTAGCTCTCGAGATCTCAGGAGGGAGCCGAATTATCCCCGCCCCCATGTGGGAATGCGTTACGGGTACGGAAATAGGGTTAATGCGTATTGAGTCCGACTGCTTTGCGGCCTCGTCAGAACGGACGGGTTGTTTTGCTGCCGCAGGGCCCAAAGCCAGGCGTGATCACGCTGACGGTGGCACGGAGGAGAGACTCCGCTCTCAGCAACGGCAGGGAATCGGCCAGCAGTCTGGTCTCCAACTCGTCAGGTAAGCAGCGGTCCAGTCCCCAACTGGTCAAGTAATCAGACCTCCAATCTGGTCCCCAAGTGGTCATGTAATCGGACTTTTAATCTGATCCGCTCCAACTCGTCATGGAGGCGTAACAGCAGTTTGGTCTCCAGATCGGGCTGCCATGCCAGCTGCCTGGTTTCTCGTCACGTCGTCAGATTACCTCGTCAGATCAGTTAGTCGAAACAGTGGTCTCTGGTCAAGAAATGCCAAGCTTCGATGGTATGATGATATGATATGATGTTTGTCCATCTGACGACTAATCACCATTGCCTCCCGGCCGCGGATGTATAATTGGTTTCTACATGAAGTCGAGGCCTATGCTGGTATGATGTGCTTGCGGCTGTGTACCGTATGTATGATAACGTAGACATCGCCGTCACCGTCGCTGTCGCTGTGTCCAGGTGAGGTGCTCTCGGGCCGGGCCGGACCGGATGCCGGGGCGTCTGCGGCCGATTCGTCAGAGGTGACCATCACGCACCGGCGGGCGCCGCCGCCGCCGCCGCCGCTGCCGGCCGAGCCGGCGCCGCCTGTCGGCCGGAATCCGGTCATCGACCGGCTTACCGGCAGGAACAACATGCGCAACGACAGCTACTATATGGTGGGTGTCGCTGCGGTACGGCGGCGTTCTCGACCCTGAGAACGCCGGGTCCGCTTGCAGTCTGAATTCGTTTCTCGCGCGGTAGCGCACAAGTGTATTGCGGCCAAAAGTGTGGGCATCTGAGGGTGAGGCAGCTGAGGGCCTCGCCGATGTATGCCCAAAACACTGTGGTACAAGATTTCTGTGAGACTGAAGGCCTCAGCGGCGGAGGATGGCTGGTGCTCATGCCCGACCTTCCCCGCGGCCCGCAGCCGAGCTGCCGGGCCTGCTGCGTGGCCGCTGCTCCGTCCGTTGTCCGTCCGTCGTCCGCGCTGTGGCGGTCGTCTGACGCGTTCGTCGTCCTCAGGCGACGCACGACTCGTGGCCGGGCGGCGCTGAGCCGTCGCAGCCGCAGCCACAGCCGCAGCCACAGCCGCAGCAGCAGCGGCGTCTGGCGGCGCCGACCGACAATGAGCGGCCGGCGCCGGCGCTCTGTCCCACCGTGAACATGCCGTCCGGCGACACGGTGGTGATCGAGTCCGACCCGCCGCCGGCCTCGCTCAGCAGCCAGCAGAGCGACGCCAACACGGACGTGGCCTACGCCAGCCAGTGAGGGACCGGCCTGGCGTGGCCCCACCGGACGGGGCACGGGCTGCGCGCCATTGGGTGGGCTGGAAGACATGCTGTGCGTCCGTGGACTGTCAGGCTGGTGCTCCGAATCAGATAGAACAAAAAAGCTGAGAATTTTGGAACACCCCTGTGTTCATACAACGTTCATTCATGGGATTAGTATTTCTTTCATACCGCACTCTCGGAGCATGTTCAGTGATTAGATGCGCCGGTCTCGCTGGCTGGATGTAGGCGGTTGAAGAGTGGGCCTGTGTGTTTTGTCTGTCTCTGGCGAGCTGTGAGCCGTTTCCTACCGCCGCCGCCGCCAGGACGTCGCTGGAACAGGCTGGCGTCGGCTTCACGCGGGACCAGCTCGGCCGACAGTCCATCAGCGAGAAACGGCACGCCTCCAAAGATGCCAAGAGCACGGACACGTACCAGCGGACAAAAAGGGCTCGCGAGGAGCGCGAGCATCAGCGCCGCGTGCTGGAGGCTGAGCTGAAGCTGGAGGAGGCGCGCGCCCGCCGGCCGCCAGGTGAGTGCTGGGCGGGATGCGGTGCGCCGAGACGGACGGCCTGGCCGGATCCTGTCCAACGGAGGCCGTGTGTCGAGCCGGGCCGAAGGAGGTGGACTCGGGCGTACGGAGGCCGAGTCGGCCTGGAGGAGGTGACTCGGCCGTGCGGAGGCCGAGTCGGGCTGGAGGAGGTGGACTTGGCTACTTGGTGACATTGTGCGCTGGACTTTGCGGAGCTGTTGCGTGAGACATTGTCTTGGACGGTGTTGATCGATTTAGAAAAGCACGCGTCTGCTGTTGTGAAGTCATGATCAGATGACGTAGTTGGTTGCATGGGGTTTATCGAAAGGCATGAATTTACACCATGCTGGTGCATTGGCGGCTGGTGCCTTGGTGGGGCTTGCCGTATGTCTAGGGCAGACCGTCACACCGTGACAGGAGGCCGCAGTAATTAACTTGTTGCTTATAATGAGGACGTCCTTTCTTCTTTCCTCTCGTCCCCACGGCCCGTGACTAACATGCAGATCCAGTGCGGCCGGATATCGCTGCCGTTCGTCAGCGCTCGCCGCCAGGATGAAGTCCGACGCGTCGTTTGCAGGCGCATCCGTGGGGTGCATTGGCGCTGCTGTTGCAAACGCTGTTACGCGATAACCGGCCTGCTCGCCGACGAACTGAGTGACTGGGTGACGGATGCCTGTGAGCGCGGTCCGATACGTGGCGCACGTCCCACGTCCGGTCCGTGCTTGCCCGCCTGACGTGTGGGCGTGTTGCCAGGCGGGGTCGCAGGGCCCGGACGAAGCGCTTCACACCAATCACTAACGCAGCCGGGCCCGTCCCAGCCGAGGCGTACGTACGCGCATGCGCAGTACGGGCCACCAGGAGGGGCGCACTGGTGGTGGGCGTGTGGGGCATCACGTGGTGGCTTCGGTGGCGGTTCGCCTGACTGTTCATTCTGACCGTGCTATCCCGCTACTCTGAGAAGTCCCAGCACCTGGGCGGGGCATTTTTTCAAGCCTGCTCTCATTATTTTTTGTTCTGTCTTATATGTGGTGTTTTGGGAGTAGTGGCAAAGTAATTGTTTTATTGGCTGTTACTTGCCGGAGAGGGTTTTCAAACGACGACCATTCTGTGCATGGCACACGACCGTCTGAGGCGGAGCGTTATTCATAAGCGAACGCATTTGACCTGGACAGTTCGGCAGTAGTGGACGGCAGTAGCCATGCACTTAGTCATCGCTGCCAGTGCGCGAGTTTCCGCGACTAAAACTAGACCCAGCTCGGAACTTCCTTCACCTAAAACAAAAACGCCCGTTGCTCTTGTTCTCTGCGTTGGACCGTCGGCCTCCAGCTCCGGGCGTGCTCGCGATCGGCGGCCTTTCCCCGTCGGCCGGCGGTTTCCGCTCGCGCTGTTTTCCGCCGTCGGTTGCGTGCCGCCGGCGCCGGCCCATTGTGGCCGGTCACGCTGCCTCCGGGCCGCCGCCGGGCCGCACGCAGCGGCGCAGTCGGCGGCCGCCGGTCGGGCCGGCCGCCGCGCCGGACGGTGATGAAGGCGGATGCGATGCGGGTCGCGGCGAGCCGGCGGCGCGCGGCCGACGCGTGCCACTGCAGCGCCTGCCGCTACTGTCGCTTGACGTTCGGCCCCGCCTCGTCCGCAGACGATGTCGGCCCCAGTCTGGGCATGAAGAAGTCCTCCAGCCTCGAGTCGCTGCAGACCATGGTGCACGAGGTGAGGCGAACCTAGTGCATGAAGTTAAGGGCAGAAGGCTATGGCAGTGGGAGTCGTTCTGCGTGTTGCGACGGATTGAGCTTTAGTATCTTTGTCGCGTTTTGATTACTTTTCGGTATCAGTATTTGTGTCTTAGTTTGAATGTGCTCGCCCTCGGTCGCCTAGAAACGTCTAAAACTGTTTCATTTCTTAGGTCACACAGGGTCAAGATTTCATGGACGACGTGTCCATGCATTTTTTCTGTTTGCTGGAGTTTCCGATTGGTTGTGGTGTTGGCGCCTGCCTCGTGCTCACCCTGTGCTGTATGGTCGACAGCTGGCGCTGGCCGAGGACGGTGAGCGTACGTACGCCCATCGCGGCCCCGTCAAGGTCGTCAGAGGCCGCGGCTGTAACGAGAGCTTCCGAGCGGCCGTCGACCGCAGCTACGAGGCGCCTCTGGGCGACGACGCCGACAACGCCATGGAGACGCGTGAGTGGCCGCCGCCCGGTTGCCATGGCGACACGCCAGTGGGCCTGCTCCGGCTGTCCTGGAGACTGAGAATGGCAGGATGTCGGCTGTCGCGGAGAGGCGTGAGTAGCAGGGTTTTGATTGTCGTGGTGTACGTGACCGGAAATGGTTTTTTGCCATGGAAGCGGCTTTTGGTAAGCTGATCCAGATGGAGCTTGCCGGAAACCTTGCCGGGTGTGAACGACGTGAAAGTCAGAGAGGTTTTCGCCATAAGTAAAAGATGTGCTTTGATGCTGGGAAAATAGAAACCTAGAAGAAACCTAGATGCGCTTGGCAAGCCTCATGCTGTCGCGGAGTGTTTGTTGGCAACAGCAGTTGTCAGCTGGCGCCTGTTGTCTGCCGGAGACCTGGAGGCCGAGCATCGTTTCTGTTGTCTGCTGGAGACCTGGAGGCCGAGTATCGTTTGTTCTGCGCGGTTTGCCCCCTCGGTTTTCAGTGCAGTGATGGAACTGGAATGTCACTCACGTCACTGTGGTGAAAGTGTTTGCAGAATGTCTAGAAAGGATGCTGGTCTGTCAAGCTAGTCTGACGTGGTCAGATTTTGTTGCCATGGGTTCCCACCGGTTGATTTGTGGTATGGGTCAAATGATTGTTGGGCGTGGTCACGGTAAGTTTTCTTCGGCGTTCGTTTTAAATGGTTCATTTTCGCGATTGCTGTTTGTTTCGCCTGAATGAATCTGAGAGTATATATCGGGTAGTCATTGTGCTCCGTAGCGTGGTTCAAAGAACAGCTCTGGATTGTAAAGCTTGAAAACAAGACACTGGGTTTGCCCAGTACGGGCGTGAGTTGGGCGTGGTGCATCACTCAGAATGATGCTATTTTCAGTCGACAGGGTTCGACGATCAGAAGGTCAGACTTATAAATGTGTTATGTTTCCCCGAACTATTCCGTCAGATAATTCTCTTGTCGCTGCCTTTGCCGTTCTGGCAAGACACGATTGGGAAGGCTTCAGTTGCCCTGGGTTGGCGTAGTCCTGCACTGAAAAGCTGGTCTTGTTCTCGAGAAAGTCATGAGGAGTTAACACATTAGCAGTTGTTTGACATTCCTTTGGTGTCGTAACGAATTCAGTACACCACGTTGTTTACTGATGTGTCGTGTTGCGCCAGTGATTTTGGTGGACCGTACCACATCGTTTTTGTCCGCGGGAACGCTTTCCCCCCTCCATCTCACAATCGTGGCCGTAACCGGCCTGCGCTGACGCCGTCCGCCTCGGTCCGTGACCGCTGCCGTGGACCGCAGTGGACGAGGAGGCGGCCGGCGCCGACGCCGGGGACCCTCTGTTCAGCCGCGACCGCACCGCCCGTCAGAGCTCTCTCAGTTCCGGCGCCGTCGAGGGCAAGAAGAACAAGCGCCGCTCCGGCCTGCTCAAAGGACTGGGGAGCATGTTCAGGTGCGGCCGCCGAATGATGCCAGACTGTGCTCGACGAGCGCCGCGGTATCGAAGGCGATGCTGAATCGCCGGCCTCCCCTTCGCATGTTACTGGCCGTGATGCACTGGCGCTTGTGAAAGATTGAGCACGTCACGGCGATCAAGCTGTCGTGTTCTTCGTTGAACGCTGTCGGCAGCTGTGCGTGGTGGACACTACGTATTGCTCTGCAATGTCAGATGAGCCTTGTTCAGCTTTTTCAGCACCGTTGAAGCTGACTGTTTTGCGGTGTTTGTGTTGGACGTGGGCGACCGTCTGTCCGTGTCCGGCTGAGGCGGCCGTCCGTCCGTGTCCGGCTGAGGCGGCCGTCTGTCCGTGTCCGGCTGATGCGACCGTGTATCCGTGTCCGGCTGATGCGGCCGTCGGTCCGTGTCCGGCTGAGGCGGCCGTCTATCCGTGTCCGGCTGAGGCGGCCGTCCGTCCGTGTCCGGCTGATGCGGCCGTCTGTCCGTGTCCGGCTGAGGCGGCCGTCCGTCCGTGTCCGGCTGATGCGGCCGTCCGTCCGTGTCCGGCTGATGCGGCCGTCTGTCCGTGTCCGGCTGAGGCGGCCGTCCGTCCGTGTCCGGCTGATGCGGCCGTCCGGCTGATGCGGCCGTCTGTCCGTGTCCGGCTGAGGCGGCCGTCCGTCCGTGTCCGGCTGATGCGGCCGTCTGTCCGCCGCCCAGGTTCGGCCGGCACCGGAAGAGCAGCGATGTCTGCCCGGCGCCGCGGCTGACCGCCGACGAGCTGCGCCAGCAGCAGGAGGAGCTCAACAGGGTCGCAGCGCGGCGCCGGGCCGAGGACGAGCAGCGTCGCATTCAGCAGCAGTACCAGCGGCTGGTCCAGCAGCAGCAGCAGCAGCAGCAGACACACAGACCGGTGAGTGTCCAGCAGCAGTACCAGTGGTTACTCCAACAGCAGCAACAGCAGCAGCAGCAGTAGCAGAGTAGTCAGTATCGGTACGAGCGCCATGCCTGCGGCGGCATCATCAGCTCCCGCGCCGCAGTAACGGTAGATGAACCAGACGGCGCTGTCAGTGCAGCGGACCCTTCACTACCCACCCGTCACGCTGCGCAGAAGCTGGGCCCGGTTCGCTTCGTTACTGATCTCCCAGTCAGTCACGGTCCGGTAACAGGTTGTCTCCGACGCGCTGCGGCGCTGACTCTGACTCTGACGGGGCCCGTGTCGGTAGGGCGCTCAGCCGGCGCCGGCGCCGCCGCCGCCGCCGCCGCCGCCGGAACGCACGGCCAGCAGCCGGCCGGAGCGGGTGCAGCAGCTGCGTGAACAGCACCAGAGGCGACACGTCAGCCGCCAGGGCTTGTACCGGACCGAGGCGGCCGAGGAGCGGGCCGACCTCCAGCTCAGGGAGGTACGTGATCGGCCGCGGCCCGCTGCCGGCCCGGACATTGGCCCGCACCGCTGGCGACTGCCAGGAGAGCGGCCGGCCTGGTGTGCCCGGTGGAAACCCGCGGTGTTGTGAGGACGCCAGCTGTGACGCGTGCCAGCGCTGAAGGTGTTGTTGCGTGGTTTGTTGTGCTGGGTTGTTTGTGCGGTCTTGTTCAGGCGGGACACTGTGTACACGGGCATGGTGTGCGATGTGTGAGGCGTGTGGTCGGACCGGCTCGGAAGTGGTCCTGTCCTGTTCGAGGCCGTCGCCGCTGCCTACCGGTTGCCTGAGCCGGCCCGGATACAGGCCCCGGTCATCTGACCAGGTCCCCCAGCCCGAGAGAGGCGGCGGCCGTCTGCGCCTGCCGGCGCCCGCCTGCCGGACGGCGCTGGCTGACGGCCGCTGCGGCGCCGCTGCTTTGCAGGCGGACGAGCTAAAGCCGCAGCCGCCGCCGCCACCGCCGCCGGCGGTGCATCTCGCCGACCGACTCAACAATAACGTTGCCGAGCCGGCGCCGTTCTGGCGCGCCGCACCGTTCGCGCGCGGCGCGCGCAGCAGCGAGTATTTCCGCAACCACCGGCCGGCGCCGCTGTCGGCCGAACGTGCCGCCCTCTGGGTACGTGGCGCCTCTACGCATGCGCGCCGGAGCGGCGCCCCAGGCGGTCGCGGACCGGCGGCGGGCCGACGAGGACGGAGCCGCTGCGGATGCATGCTGGACCTCGGAGCTGCCCGCGAGCATGGCGACAGAACTAACCACGGCTGAGAGCGAGCGCCGATGGTCGCACTCGCAGTGTCGGACTAACGCAGCGAGCCGGCGCCCTGCAATGCCCCGCACGCTGGCATGGCGCGCGGGCCTGCGGCTCGGCTAGGGACCGTCCGGCGGTGGGCCCGGCCGGGCGCTGCAGGTTCAGAGTGGCGCCGACGCCGTGTGTTGCCTGCGTTTGAAGCTCACGGAGCTAACCCTGGCATTGTCCGTGGCGTCCGCTGCGCCGACGCGGACCGCATGCTGGCTGTGACCATCCCTGTGTCACGTTACTCGCACATTGCAGGCTGAGTGATGCTCTGTTTAGAGCTGACACCTCGCCCTGCTTGTTTTGTTCGTGCTGTCCTTGTGAAGACTTTTGTATGGGAGACTGAGGCATGCCGTGCTTGACCCTGCACAGACGCCTTCCGTACACTGCGCGGACCGGAATGCTCTGTCCGCAGTGGATAGTGGACCCTAGCTTGTCTTCGCCAGGAGCGCGCCGAGATGTTACGCACACCGGTCTCTCTCTGGCCACTGCCCTGTCGGTACCCGAGTGTGGCCCGACCTTACCCCGACAGGTGGTCAATGCCCTATCGGTACCCGAGTGTGACCCGACGCTACTCCGACAGGTGGTCAATGCCCTGTCGGTACCCGAGTGTGGCCCGACACCATCCCGACAGGTGGCCGGGGTCTGTGGCGGCCGCTCTCTGCACGGTCACGATGTCTCCTGTAGCGGCCGTCTGTGAGAGCCGGGCCTGGTGTTGACCGCCCGCGGTCTGACGTGACGGCCGTGTCCGGCAGAGAGCCGAAGAGGGGCCGTCTGTGAGAGCCGGGCCTGGTGTTGACCGCCCGCGATCTGACATGGCGGCTGTGTCCGGCAGAGAGCCGAGGAGGGCGGCCCGGCCGGCGGCTGGCGCGGCTCGCCCGACCCCTACGACTCGATGCGCCGGCCGGGCAGCCGGACGGCGCTGGCCGAGCCGGCACCGCCCGGACCGCGCTACGTCCACCACGCCGGCCGCGAGGACGCCTTCTACGGCCCGCGGTGAGTGCACCCGCCCCGGGAACTGAGCAACGCCATCCCGTCGCGTCTGTGCCGCAGGTGGTGGTTATCACGATGGTGGTAGACTTGGATTATTAGGAAGAAAGCTACGTTTAGAATCTCCACAGAAAACGTTAGATGTTGTGGAGCGATAAAAAAGCCATCAAATGGTAAAAGTAATGTTCAAATGGTACAGAATGTCTCATATTTTTATTCATATTAGGCATGATATATTATTCATATCACCAGGGTCCGCGCCGGCTGTCGTAATAGAAGGTAAAGCTGTTTAATATATCTGATTTGGTAATTGGTCCCGGAATGAGTGGCTCTCGTCTGCGTGCGTTGCATGTGTATGTGCAGCTCATTGCCACCTGTGGAACACGTGGCTCCGTTGTGCGGTGGTGGTGGTGGATGTCGGCGCCGTTTGTGTTACACGTATTCCTTCTCTGGATTCCGACTCGTTTCAACAGACGGGACTCAGTGGCACGCGCTGAGCATGGTGCGGACTTACCTTTCCAGACCAAAGCGCTGGAGTGGTCAGGTGCTGCTCGAGCAGCTCGAAGCTCAGTTCAAACAAGACGCCAGGTGTGGGCTGCGGTGGTCGTGGAAGCTATTAGAGGCGTTAGCATGGGGACTGCTTTTGCATGCCGCTCTTTGTTAGCTGCTTAGAAGACTCAAGGGATGTGGATTAGACATCGGCGACTGTGGACTTTTCGTTTTGTTTTATATTTTTTTTACGTTCCATGGTTTGCATTATGCTTGTGTCTGTAATAGTTGCATGAAATGTAGTGTTTTTGTGTAGTATCACTTACCGTCGTGATTTTTTAGTTTTTACTTTTGTGGTTTAGTATTTCATTTTTTTGTGTATACGACTGCGTGAGATACAGCGCTTTATTTTAATGCCATTGAATATCCTTCTAGTATTTCTCACTTATGTGGATGCTGTTTTTTGGCTTCGTGTGAAGCGCTAGTCAAAACTCCAGCTCATCACAATTATTCCTCCAAAACTGTATTCGTTTGTCATAGTTTAGGTAGAGCGATTCACGCAAACGATGTTCAATAGACTCGCATATTGTAGTTTTCCTAGCTATCTGGGAGCACAGTAGATGTTTCAGCTAGATATTTGACTGCCGTGTCCAAATAGAAATGGTTTGGGAAGGCGGATGCTGGCGCCACGCTGACCAAATATTGTCTTTGTTTATTGGCTTTTGTGATTGAAAATGATTGCATAACAGTGGGCGCTCTGTTGTGTGACGGCCCAATAAGCCACAGGAACATGTTTCGAGGTTCGGGTGAAAACCCGTTTTAGTCAGGAAATCCGTTGAAAAAGGAATGTTCATGTATGTCGCGATTTGCGGTTTCGTTCCTCGCCCTTACCCGGAATCGCTGTTTCGGCGCTGTGTTAATTTTTCTTCGCCACCAGCCGGCAGCACCAAGTTTACCACTCGCAGCGCAGCGGGCGGGCGGAGCCTCGGCCCGGCGACCGACCAATGGGCAGCTTCTACGAGTACGAGTCAGTTCAGGCTATGATGCGATTGGGTGGCGGCGCCGGCGCCGGCGAGCAGTACTCTAATCGTTCATTGCCACGTCATCACGAGCGAGCCCGGCCTGTTCCGGTGTATCCCCGGCCCATACATGGTAAGTGACGCGTGATATCAGGAGGCATTCAGATCGTCCCTCTGGTACGCTGGTATAAATAAATCATTTACGGCTGTACTGGATATAATAAACGTTCATGACCTCTTTCCGGGATGGAAAGCCGGGTCTAAGAGGAATAAAGAAGTGGAAATTCACATTAGTGTCTTTTCCGTTATGTGTTGTGTGTAATTTATGTAATATAACACACATATATATGTACGATTCCACATAATTTTATGCCATACCATTTGTTTGGTCCATATAATTTAGACATGTGTAATGTTGTACTTAGTTTCCCTTTGTTTAACATTAATAACAACGGTTAAGTTGTGCTATTTCTGGTATTGCAATCGTTCGTCTCTCATAACTCGCATTGTGTCGCCAGTCAGCACCGAATGTGTTTCCTCGGTGGCCAGGTCTGAAACACGCCATCTCGGCCGGGCCCGGCGGCGCCCGGCGACCCCAGCATCTGGGCATCCCGGCGCCGCCGCTCGCACCGCCTTACGTCCTGCGTGGCCCGCACCGGCCGGCGGCGCTCAGCCCGCCGGGCAGCCGCGTCTGAAGTCAGAGACATCTAGTGACCGATCTGAGAAGTCGAGTTTCGCAGGTGTCCGAGCGATGGATGCTGCCGTTCCCACTTCGCCTGTTGAATGAATGAGAGTTGAACTCAACCGAACGCGTGACCCGAATCGTGACATTCCAGAACATTCCTCTGCGTCAGAGCGCGCAGCGTAGGGTTGTGCAAGTGTTTTAGCTTGGTACTATTATCTGAAACAAAACAGCTACTTCCACGCGAACGCTATTTTATACACTACCTTGCACCGCATGATTGTGAGTACGTTCGTGCGCCGCCGTCCGCCCGCGCGTCGCGGAACCGATTGCCAACTTGCCCTGGGGTCATGCGTCAGTGGAACGATCCGTCCTAGCAGGCCTTAATCGTTGCATTGCGCGCGCTGCCACGTGTCCGAGCCAGGCCGTTTCTTCGGCCGGCGCCACGGCCGCGCGCACGTGGCGAGCGCCTTGTACCGGCCATACGCCGCACGTTGTGTTACCCGCGCCGCGCACTGTGTGCCCACGAACGTCGAGGCCAAAGTATTGTATCTGACCGAGCAGGCCATTGTATTGCATGTGAGCGGACAATGAAGGCGAGTTGGCTGACGTGAGCGAGGTCGTTTGGCTGGAGGTCGCCGGCATGGACGGATGGGGCACGCACCGCGAGCGGGCGCCGCTAAACAGCATCGCGGCCCAGTCAGCTGGCAGTGACTTGGCCGGAGCGCTGTCTGGCCTTATCAGATACCAGCCGGGTCGTGCAAGTCAGCCGGGCAGGTTTATGTACGAACCGCCAGACGGCCGCGTGGTTCGGCCGGTGTCAGGAATCGCCGCGGCTCGAAGCCACGGGCTGGAATCAAGGCCCCGGAGACGCCTGAGGACATTCGCCATCACAAGCCCAAGTTATGTATTGTACATTGGCCAGTTCCGGTTTACGCATCGCCACCTGCACTGGTAACAGTGGACTGGAGCACGCCTGTCTGTACCTCTGGCAGAGTACATTTTCCGCACGTCATGTGTCGTGCGACGCCACACGGAGGACGCTTACAAAATTACGACGCATTCTCAACAAAACAACGCATCCTACGCCGTTCGTTTTTACACACCCAACCATGGACACACGCGTCGCGTCTACGGACGAAGTCCGACAATGATGCCTGATTACAAATAGGTTAATGGCAACGTACACCAAACGTTTACACTGATAACATACATACATCTAAGAATAATGACAGGTACAAAGCATATTACCAAATATATATATATCATAGGAAAGCTCTAACGAGGATAAGCGCATGGTGTACCAAGAAGTGCAGGGTTACAGGGCATTGCGAGTCGCTGCTGCACACCCACGTCCCAGCCCTGGCAAGAAAAGCGCATCAGACAAAACAGGAGCGAAATTCCAGAGGCCACTGTGTTCGAATATTCCTCTCTGCAGTCTGTCGTACCTGTGCAGCATTTTTCCTCGGACTACCAACGAGGTAGAAAGCACGCAATTATCCCGTTCACTGTTCACCAGTACGAGCGACATTTCGTGGCGCCGGTCGCCACAACGGCTCGTTCCTCGGCCTCGTACCTTTACCCCACGTCTAATCGACGGGCAGCCGACGATGCACTGGCGCATCGCCGCCCAGAAACTGCAGCACGCCCAGACTGACCAGTCGGGCTTCCAACCACTGCGCTGTCTGGCCCTTCACTGAGCACAACGGTGCCCTGGTCACGCCGAGAACCCTCCGAGCACCTAAGCGGCCTCGACTATTGTCAGGCCACCACGAGAGCCGGCCGGTCCCAGTACGGCCGCAGGGCGGCGGCCTCTCGCCGACCCCGGCGGCAGCCTCGCCCGGCCGCCGTCACGTCACGTCACGTCACCGGTCTGGTCCGGCCGCCCTCGTCCGGTTACGAGCCTGGCCGGCCGCCTACCGCCGGTCCATCAGCTCTAGCCGCTCGAACTGGCGCCGGGCGTTCCGCAGGTTCATGATGGTCGACGCCGAGGCTGTCGGCCACAGGGCGGCGGGAAAACCGGAAAACGAATTTAAGTCCCAGGAACGTTCTCGGCACGGGGTGTCCATGCTAAGGGGATGCTTCCAAAATGGAAGAAAAACACCATGTCCGTCATTCAGTAGTTCTGACCTCAAAATTCCACTCCTTCGACTCCAGTTTTCAAACATCACAAACTTCAGCAGATCCGAAGAGGTGAAGCAATATGTACATCTACAGTTTGTGTCAGGCCCAAACTTCGTTTCAATATTTTCATGTTGATTCATTTTTAATGGGGCAGTTCACGACATCATGTGACATACGGGAAACAGAAAATAAATGGCCCTCCGGGCAGTCAAACGTGGAAACGCCGCAATACATGAACATGCAAACCAAATACAACATTCTATCCCCGACACATACACGATAAATGGGAAAGCATGTCCCTGGCGCAGAATGAACACCACGAAGGTGGTGGTGGTGTTTTTTCTTCTTCACCAAAACCCAACACGAATCGGGATGCACAAATATGACAAGCAAAAGGACCGTGCCAAATGACAGCCAATTTTGCTCATGGTGGAATATGCATTCACTATTTATGCAGTATCTGAGTCCCGACAGACCGAATCACATTCTCGTACGGCCAGTACTCACGAATGGAGGTGTCCGAGAGGATGACCATGCAGTACGTGTTGGCGGTAAACGTCTCTATGAAGGCCGAGAAATTTGAGTTGCGCACCTCCATACTCTGGCATTGCGCTGCCAGTTTGCTGCGTGAACGACGCAATTCACGTCACCTCGCACATCTTACGCCCGGAAATTTCAGCAATTGATTTTACAAAGGTGAACGATGCAGCGCAACGGTCAGTGCACCATACCCTCAAGGGATCAAGACGAGGTGTTCAGTGTTATTTTAAAGAACTGATGAGGACAGATGGCACTCTGAAAGCAAAAAAAAAAAACAACTGGGACAACTAGACGCAATGGTACGTCCAGTTCCGATACAGACATCTCCGTAAGCCGATTAGAACCTCAGCCGGTCAAGTCGCACGCATCCCAAGCCAGAGTTCAAAGTCTGGAAGTAGTTTCCGACAGCGCAATCGATACATCTCGCTTTCTTATCGATGCACCTCGCTCGCTTACACCTATGCAGTCAATAATACAACGACTCTTAGACTTGCTGCCTTCACCTGATGTAAGCATGGCAAATTCACTAACATTCCGATTGCCAATTTGACTGACAGCATTGAAAACCCGAGGGATCAGGAAGACTGCATGTCTCAACCCCTCTCCCTCCCCCACCCCTTCCCCCCCGGCCACCGACCTGCAGCTGAGCTTGAACTGTTTGATGATGTTGGAAACTTTCTCCAAGCGGTGTGGGTCCTTGTGGTCCTTTCTCTCGCAGCAGCTGATCACCAGGAAGGTAGCACGCTCGAACAGAAGCACCTCATCTGCGTCTGTGGCGGACACGCATGACGGTCCAGCGGTACACCCACAGATCTGTTCCGGAGGTACATCTACAGATATGTTCTCATCTTTAACGGTCCGGAAGTACATACCCAGATCTGTCCCCGTCTGTGACGGTCCAGAGGTACATTCCCAAATCCGTCCCCGTCTGTGACGGTCCAGAGGTACTTTCACACATCTGTCCCGTCTGTGACGGCTCTGAGGTGGATCCCAAGACCTGTCCCTGTCTGTGACGGTTCAGACCTGTCCCGTCTGTGACGGTTCAGAGGTGGATCCCAGACCTGTCCCTGTCTGTGACGGTTCAGATCTGTCCCGTCTGTGACGGTTCGGAGGTGGATCCACGGATCTGCTCGCGTCTGCGACGGACAAACACCACAATCCGGCGGCATCAACAAAAGGCTAAAACTTTCGGCGTACAGGTGCGACGCACAATGAGGTGCCGGCTTCACACCATGTCGCAACAGTGTGCGAGGTCGGTCTTCGTTGAGCCTGACGTTTCTTCAGATTTGCCATGTAAATGGCAAGTTAAGCAGCACGTGGCATTGGATCAGGCCGAATCGCTTGAGCAATGCCTCAGACTCACCGATAATATCAGCAAACTGCTTCAGACACGACTCCAGCATGCCCACGTTGGGGATCAGCCGGTAGACGATGTTGGACCAGGCCTGTGGATGGACAGCACACGGTGAGCATGACTCGGTGGTAACAGTCTCTGCTGAACACCCTGTGACATCAGCTGAACAGTGGTAGTTAGGTCGTCCACTTCCTGTACTATTTCTGTCTGAGTCCGCTGCCTTCTCAAACCGGAGACTCAACGTCCAATTTTTCAAACGATCGGATCTGATCCATCAACATATACGGACGAGTCCATCCACTCTGTACCCTGCACCGTGCTGGTAACTCCGTGCCAATATTAATACTTAACTTGTCCCACACCCGTCACTTCACGCGCCTACTTATTATCCTAGTGCTCAATCGTTTCCTGAGATAAGCAAATCAAAAACGACCGTTTCCCATTTAAGCAGCAGTACCCTTAACAAAAACAACACCGACCGACCGTCGCGTCGCGGCCTGGCCAGGCGGTGGCGGCCGGCCTGGCGGCGGCGACTCACCTTGTAAAGCGTCTCGTCCCAGATGGACGTCTTGAAGCACGTGATGTCGAGCGGCTTGCTCCTGACGCGCAGCTCCTCCTCTCGCTCCCGGAACACCTGGGGAGGGGGGGAGGTCAGCGGCGTCAGACGGGCACAGCCGCGGCCCCAAACCCCTGCCCGCGGCACCGCATGTCTGTAGCTGGATGGCGTGTTCTTGAATGTGTTCACATTACACAGCATTACACATTGGCTGGTACATTTGACGCGCGATGGGAGGCACAGCTCCTGAGCCTCTGCCCTTACAGAAACACGTGCAAAGCTAAAACGTCCCAAACGACCTGACAAAACATTCCAGACGAGCCCCCAGCGGCCGGATGTCATACGATGATGATGCATCAAAGCAATGCACAGCACATTGATTTCCACAACAGGGCTGGTAGAAATGTGACCCTAAATGTTACTTAAATCCCTACAAATCCTATTTTCTGGACCACCTACTCACAATCACACACAAGTGGCAAAAATACACCTTGCCTCCATATCAATACCCAATGAGCAAATTTTGGCAGTATGGCAGCTTCCCTGACTCCAAGACATGAACAAATATTTTTGAAAATATGCAATGATGGCTACTGAGTACATCTGTTGACAGGATGCCCATATTACTATCAAATGGCCCCCATGGATAGGGCTCTTACCACTGATTCTGTGAGTTTATTCACTCATGGCACATTTTATGTGGTCTCCCTGGCAATACACACCACTTCTCGTGAATCTTCACGGAGCAGGTCCATCTTGTGGATCAGACAGAAGACTTTGGCGTCACGTGAGTTCTCAAGCAGAGCCTCCAGGCAGGACTGATAGTAGTGCAGGTCCTTGTCCAGCTCCCGTGACTCAATGTCAAACACGTAGATAAGCACCTCCACGTTCCTGAATATACTGTCACGCTGGCTGGCGAAGTAGTTCTCCATAAAGGCCTCCTGGCCACCACAGTCCCATAAGTTCAGCATCAGGTTACCCAGGAAGCGGACGTGGCAATGTTCCACATCGACTGCAGACAGGAGAGTGTGACATCAGGTTGCAGAATACTTATCACAAATAGCAGTAGCCTTAAGGAGACAAGTACAAGCAATGCCTTCTATAGGCAATTTCTGGAAAAGTGCAAAGGAAAACAATTGTTCTGTGCTAACAAGATCTGGGTGCAAGACCTTTCATTTGGAAAATTACATTAGAATAAAAGACATAAACTGCCTTACTGGTGGCTCCTAATCTCCTTGTATCACGGGCAATGTAGTTGGCAAAGATGATAGATCTCATGCTTGTTTTTCCAGAACCACTCTTGCCCATGAGCAGCACCTGCCACATGGACACAAACAATTAATGATACACATATGCCTATCCCATATCACATATCAAGGTTTGATATCAGCCAGGTTTGATATCAGGAAGCCAAATGGTCAACCAATGTGACAGCATTAATGCCTGTCATATGAAGCTAAGGACTCCAACATGTCATGTTATGTTATTTACTTCAGCACTATCAGGTCTGGCAATGTAGCAGAGCATCCTATAAATGTACTCAACCTATGCACAAATGTGAAATGATGACTCCAAAATAATAAAAATGGCATACTTTTATTTTTTTTCATTTCAAATATTGCATAAAACACCAATATCTGGTTTTTATTATCAATGACAAATCTTATATCTTTCATATTTCAAAGAGGCATCTTGCCATGGAAGGACAAAGTACTTTTGAGGTGAAAATGAAAATAAACTGCTGACAGCTGAATGCAATGCATAACTGACTGCTGAAAAACAATAGTGGTAGAAACTAATGTGAAGCAAATTTGTCTATTTCATTTTTTTCAAATAAAGCAAATCACAACAAGATTTGCTTCTTCACATCTGAGAAAATAACTATGGATTGCCTTTACTACATTCTGTTATTCATTTTGTTCTTTTCTCCATCAGGTTATTCATTTTGGCTAGGAAATGTCATTCTGGTTAACAAAACATAAAAGCAAAGATAATGGGGAAATGCATTCTGAAGAATTACCATTTGGTTCTCCCAGCAAGAAACATAGTTCTAAACAAAGTGCCAATGCTTAAATAGGAAATGGAATTAACACAGCAACTAATTTTTATAGCAAGATTAATAGTTTCATGTTTGTGATTTGAGGAAAATCCCAAAGTTGTTTAACTCCTTATTTCTTCACATAAGAAAATGTGGCCATTTCAGAAATGTAAATATTCACCTCTACTTCTGCATTTCATTATCCACAACATATACCATGTACCAATATATCATAAAAGCATGCATCATACATGTAGTGTCATAGAGAAGCATGTTGCACAACAAAACTTCATCTCAATGAGATTTAGTGAGTTAGTATTACCTTCTTTTTCAGCATTACACTCATCCTTTATCAGATGTCTTCTAGTGGCATAAACCTACAGCACACTTTCCTGAAATGAACATTTTCCATATCACCACAAACACATAGCAACAAAAGCAAAGCAGTCCAAAATGTTTTCAGACAGTCAGAACAATTGCCAGAATAAGGCTACAAGCAATGGAATATCCCACCTCTGACCAACTTTTAGGCATATGGAATCTGTAACAGCAGAAGCAAAATGTCAGTTAAGAAATTATGGTGTAAAATATCAGATTATTTGATCCACTGACAGGGAAATAAAAAACGACCCAATTCGGAAATGGTGCCTAATGCGCACAAAGCTAAACAATGGAGGGAGCAGTCTTATACAAACATCAAACAAACAGTTCAGTCTCATAGACTGAACTTCAAGGGACTGAACAGCTAGGGCAGTCCAAAAAGTGCATCCAGAACATAGTCACGTAAAACGATGTTTACACCGCAATGAAGCATAAACGCCGAAAATTGCCGTTTTGTTTTTGATTTACTTTGCCCTCTGACGATCTACCCTTCTCCTACCACGAACAACTGATACGGGCGCTGGAAATGTCAAATGTGCGTCTCTTTTCACATCAATTCTTTGCTATGACGTCATTTAGACTTCGTCTTTTCTTTTACGGATCTCACCCCGGCGCAGTTTGGTTTGGTTTGGTTCAGTCGGTAGCACGACCTTACTGGTATTCCAATACTGCTAACGACACGACCGCTGTGACAGTACTGCCAATGACATAACTGCTTACGACGCCCCTGTTAACGACAGTAGTGCACGACACTACTGCTAACGACAGTACTGTTACACGCAGGAGCGTCAATTTCTGTAAATGATTGGGTGGGCCTGTGGAACAAATTCTCTCCGCGAGGATCGGAGGCCCACCAATCGGCAAGCAGAGCGTCGGCCGGCAGGGCGAGAGAATCCAACGATCACTATTCATGGAAGTTTTTCCGCTGCACGGCCAGGACACCGCGGGACGACGGCCGCACGACGTCTGATTTGATGTCGTCCGACACGATGTGTCGGACGACATCGCACGACGACGGATCGGCGGCCCACCCGTCGGCAGACAAAGCGAGCAATGCGACAGATTTCGACGATCGCCATGCATGGAAAACTCCCCGCCGCACGGCCAGCCCAAAACCTGCACCCGCCCAGGCCATCGCGGGGCGACGATCGGCGGCCCACCTGTCGACAGACAAAACGAGAAATGCAAGAGATTTGAACGATCGCCATGGCATGGAAAACTCTCCGCCGCACGGCCAGTCCGAAACCTGGATCCGCGAGGGCAGTATAAAAGCTCCCGCCCACCGGTAAGGAGGGCATTCAGCATTCGGCGTTACCTGAGCTCAGATTGTAACCCCGACCGATTACTGTGAGCGGCTTCTTCCTCCCGTTGGAACCATGTAAGAGCACCACTGAACTCCGTTCTGGCTGGGCCAGAATGGGGACATTGTAGGATTGTGGGAACTTAGGCAGACCGTTTACTTCATCTTGTAATATGTAGTTAGTAGGGGTTAGGTACTTTTTGGTCGAGGTAATCTCCGTACGTAGTTCTGTCGGGTGTAAACAATAGAGCTGCAGTCCTTATAGTTCTTATCGGTTAGATCTGGCCTCAGTGTCTGTACCTTAAAGTATCTTTGTTCACGGCACGCTACCGCTTGTACATTTAGTTAGAAACGGTCATGGTATCTGAACAATATACCAATTATGAATCTTACCTCACATTTACTAGAAACTGGGGCTGGAAACCCCCCAGGTCATGAACAAACGGTCGAGGACGAGATAAAGCACAGAGGAAAACCAAAATATTCCCATAGGCCGAGCCGCGGGCCTGACAACCTAACCTCCCCCAAATGTGGGCTTCTCAACGGATTTAGCCTACTTTGTTTTGATCAATGGAAATTTTTTAGTTTTTTGGTACTATTTTTCAAATGAAAAATTGTGGATATCCTATGTACATTGGTACATATGTATATATATATATATATATATAGAGAGAGAGAGAGAGAGAGAGAGACAGACAGACAGACAGACAGACAGACAGACAGACAGACAGACAGACAGACAGACAGACAGACAGACAGACGGACAGACAGACAGACAGCAAGATAGACAGATACATCACTTTGTACCTTATTCTTTACTTTCTGCTTATCTTTTTGTCTATTGCGGCCGTGTCTTTCGTTATTTTCGCCAAATTCCCTTCACAACCGGCAGAAAATATTGGAGGGGCCTAAACCAACTTTGGAAGGGCTCAAATCAACATTGGGTTGGCTAGGGCCCCCTCGAAAGAATACAAATCGACACCTCTGGTTACACGATACCACTGCTAGCGACAGCACTACTACGCGACACTGTTACTAACGACAGCAGTATTACAAAACATTACTGCTAATGACACTACTACTACCGACAAAACTTCTACACGGCACCACAAGGGCAGCCAAGGGGGCCCCCTAAAGGCATTTCTTTGTGAAAACCATTGCACATCGTCTTCTCGGCAGACGGTTTTCGTGCGATTTCAGTTCACTCTGAGCTCCGTCCCCACCCGCCCCCAGAATGTCCCCAGAGTGCTGCGCCCCTGCACGGCACCACTGCTACCGACATTACGGTTACCCTAAACTGCTGCTACAGACAGTACTTCTACACGACACCACCGCCACACTACACCCCTGCTGCAGACACTACTGCTACCGACCGCACTGCTACAAGACATTTCTGCTACATGACACTACTGCTACCTACACTGTTGCTACCGACAGCACTGCTACTGACATTACTGCTACACAACATTACTGCTACCAACACTACTGCTACCAATAGCACCACTGACACTGCACTACTGCTACTGGCATGATTGTTGTGCGACTTCACTGCTGCTGTGTGCCTGTGCGCGACGCCACTGTTAACTACAAAACTGCCGAAGGCAAACTGCTACTGTTGCCATGGCTCTAGTTTATTCTCAATACCTTCCGAACAGATTGCGGCGGATACATCAATCTTTCCTTGATTTTGAATGAATACCTACGTAGGTGAAAAATGAGGTGAAAAACTCCCTGACGTGGAAAATGAGCACCCAGGTCAACCTGGGTCATGTTAGGCTAGGTGAGGTTATGTTAGGTTGGGTTAAGTTAAATTAGGTTAGGTTTGTATCATTGTTATTAGGGTTACCGGTTGAGGGGCCGGGTGCGTAATTAACAGCAATGACGTCAGCTGTTTTGGCGGTAGCACCTACTTTCGGAGGTGCCGTTTAACAGTAATGTCATTATGAGCGGCATCGTAAACAGTGTCGTCTTTTAGCAGTATTGTCGTTAGCAGTATTGTCGCTTAGTAGTATTGCCGTCAGCAATAATATCGTTAGCAGAAGTGTCGTTAGCAGTATTGTCGTTTCGCCAGCGACGGCGGAAAGGGGGGGGGGACAGGAGGGAGGCCACCCCCCAGCCAGGCTGGGGGGCAAAACTATGTTTTTGCCCTCCCAGAAATTTTGGTCACTGCACCAAGCAAAATCGTAAAAATCAACATTACGCCATGGAAAAAAGACAAAAAACTGTGGGAGCATCGGTGAAGACGATAACAGCTTTCGCGGAATTTAGTACAAATCCGAAGGTTTTCAGATATGGTAGTCATTAAATTTGATGGATTTCGGCGCGCTATACAAAACGCGACGATTCTGGCGATGGAGTAATCAGCACAAGTGTACGCGGCAGACTTTTGTACCTAAGGTGACGACAACAGGGAGAAATATAACCGTTTTTGTGGACATTTATACATGGGCGTAGGAACAGGGGGAAGGGGACGGCGGGACCATGGCCCCGACTTTTTGGAAATTTAGCGTGAGCCCTATGGGAAAAAATGATATTATATTTATTACACATTAGCTTTATGTGTTTTTGCCGTCATTTCGTTTGATGTATGCTGAGATTCTTTTTTTGTACACCATGCGTAGTGGTGTTGGCCATTGTACTGACTGCTAATCCCTTGGCCACTCTGGCAAGATGGTTCCGTCCATTACAGTGGCGTAGCCAAGGGGGGCAAAGGAGCCATGCCCCACTTTCGGGGGCCAAGCGGGGCCACCCGGCGGCCGAGCGGGTCCCCCTGGGGCCGAAGGCCCCAGCTCTTTCGATAGCATGAGGCACACGCAGGGCGTCTTACACTGTCCGGAATAGACAAATAAAGCAAACTGAATATTTTAAGCATTAGAAAAGGCTTACGAGCCTAAAGAAAACGTACTCCGAATATATCAGGAGTCTTCGTGCTACGAAGAGAGGCCTGTGATCTAAATGAAGGTTTAGGCTAGCCTGCTAGCTTGTAAGAGAGCTCACTGCTTGTCTGGGGAGGGCCCCTGTCGGCCAATAAAGGGCCCCTGTCAACCTCTGAAAGGGCCTCCTTTCGGTCTGAAAAAAGACCCCTGCCCTGCCTCCAGAGGTTGACAGGGACCCTTTACTGGCGGGTAGGGTGCCCTCTTCAGACAGGCAGTAGCCCCCTGGTCAAAAAGGGCCCCTAAACAATCATTCAGTGGCCCCTGCTTTCTTGTACAGATGTTCCTACCGACCTGTAAGAGGCACCCGCCAGGTCTTTACAGGCGAGCATGGGCCCCCGTTACATTTCAGCGGGGCCCCTTTACAAACCGACAGTAATTTTAACCACATGAGGCCCACTGATTACGAGGACCAGGCGCGGATCCGAAGAGGGATCGCCCCGTCCCTCCTGAGGACTGAGAAGGGGCCCCTGTCAGACTTAAAAGGGGCCCCGTATGAGCTTCACAGGGTCTCCATAAGAACCTGACTGGCTCTTGATGCAGTCAGGGAGGCCTCCTGGAGGGTTAGATGACTTTGGTTATACTTATTTAATCTTCTTCGTTGCGCGCACCCAGATATGCAGCATACTATCCCATCTTTGGCCCACGCTCGTAAATATGCTTTTGATATGAGGAGTTAATTTTTGGTCCAGGTGCTTGGTCCTTCGTGTCGTAAAGTAAAAGCAAATGAAAAATAAGTTTGCGTCATTAAGTTATGAGGTCATCAGTTGAGATGTCGTTCGAGAAGTTACGCAGCAAAATAAAGTTTCTTTTGGTGTTTACGCGTGTTTTCGGTGTGTATGGCTAGTAAAAAATGATACAGACTTGTTTTTTTTTCAATAGAAATGCATGTTTCATAAGGTTATTTAATGCCACAAAGGTTCAACATAGGCCACTGGACTTAGATGACCTCGAGATGTCACTGTATTTTATAGTGCATCGTGGAGTAATTTTGCACACTGTTTTTGAATTTATTGAACATTTTGGCATTAAAAAGCTAGGTAGAATAAAAGGAACAAAACTTTCACTTTAGCCTTGTCAAATTAGTGAGTAAAACGGTTCGCAGTGACTGTTATATGGCAAAAAATTTAGGTTGAAGGCATAAAGAATGCATCGTGCAACCCACTAAAATGAAAACAGTTTCTTTCCGTGTTGCCGGCCTACCGTTTTACCGCCGCTCTGGGTCACTGCGTTACTGTGCCTCGTATCTCGGAAGTCATACACTTAGCAAACCTTGTTTCCACACCCTACCAGGGGCGCCGTTTTCTATAGGTCTGCCAGGGCTCGAGCCCCACCAGCTTTGATTTGGACCCTACCAATGTTCCTGTGAACCCTACCAATGTTTTTTCTAAATATCTCGAGTCATAAATGTTTGGTTAAAAAGTACATGGAGTATATAGATAAATAAATAAGTATATATATATATATATATATATATATATATATATATATATTGTTTGAGGTTGGAAGTGCGAAAATTATATTGAGAATGTAAAAACTGTCCTTGGGCAAAATGAAGTGGACGTAAATCCGTTGGGAAACTTACATTTTAGGAGAGGTTGGGTTATCTGGCCCTCGACGCGATCCTACCAATCGTTTAGACAAAACGACACCACATCTTGCCCCATACGCCACTAATGAGCCCTGTCTACCCCTCACGATACCATGACACCCTTTTGTTGCTGTTATGGCACTAGCCTCTCATGCGACGCTGGCACGGAGATGAGAGCGAACTCTGCAGACCTTTTCTACGAAATGTCTCTGTGGTGTTTCGCGTTCTGATGCGCCAGAAAAACAATCCAACTGGCTGTTTAGAGAATCACGTGCCCGGCACCCAGTCGCTTGGCTTTGCTTAGCTATAGCAAAGCCGACGCGGCGTCACCACCAACGACGCGATGGACCCTGAACAATTGTTGGTCTGCTAGTTGGCCTTCGGAAGACCATATCTTCATAGTGTTTGATATCTTGACTTGAGATTTGGCATGCATGGTCATCACGCTTGTCTCCATCATAATCTTGGAGCTTGCGAAAATTGAAAAATGTTCGAGGATGGGTCGAAAATTATTTTGGAAAATATTCCTTAAATTCGTTTGTTTGTAAAGTCGCGTAACCCGACCCCAGTACAAAGTTCAAGTCAGAATAGATTACGTTGGAGCGTAGGTGTTATTCGGTGTTTAAAAATTGTCATTAGCTTTATTCTTCGATTTCTGGCAATTTATAACAGTTTTGATCGAATTTTGGCTTTGGCGCAAAACGTTTTTGACTCTGAGACCTTGTATCTAAAATATTTCTCGACGAATTAGTTTTATGCCTTCAGTGCGTTCTTTAAGCATCAAAAATGTTACAAAACTAAAAAGATTTGGCGATTCTTCAGGGTTTTTTTCGCGAGCCCCTCCCCCACTTCCGTGCGCGGGTTAAATCCTCATCCACACTTTTGCAATTCAAAAGGGGATGTGCGGTGTACTGCACCCACGTCAGGGAAACGCCATTTTGTGGAACAGGCGATGTCTGCTGCTAATAGGCTGGTACAGTACTAACCGATTATGTTGCTTTCTTTTCGCATCTTTCACTGAGTACTGAAACGAGGGTTTAACCATGCCGTACGGTTTTGGAAATATTGGCAAATGCACGCGACTGACCGAGGCAGAATGGGCAGAATGCAGAAAGGCACAACACTACGTGCGCCAGTGTACGGGAAATCTAACTGCTAACTGCGGCCGGTGCCCATCCCATTGCCCTGTTCCTTTTAGACGGAATGGTTGAGGGAATGAGAAAATCCAGAGGCAGCTAAGCTCTGAAAACCATTGATGGCGGTTTACCAGCGTTACTGTTAATTTCTGCTCCTCTCAAATCTCAATAGATGTTCCATGTTGGTCGGCTTACTCCTCATAAGCTTTACTACTGCTGGTATCATAATTAGTTCATACATGTTTTCGGACGTCGGAGATGTCTTTAGGGGACACATTAACATGGGGCACATTTGGAAACAGATGCTGGTCAATGGTAATCACGATTTAACGAATGTGAGAAGACTGTGTGCAAAGGCAAACTTGTTTTGAAAGCCTAACGACCAGTCGTTTTAAAGGTGTTTTGGAGAAACGAGCACGAACATTTCCTCATTTTATGTCGAAATAATGCTGGAAACATCGCAAAGCTAAGTTTTCCAAACAAAACGCATAGTGAGCGCTACTGGACTACCTCACGCCCATGGTGGCGGTAGGAAGCAATTGACACGTGGTGGGATATGGAAATGTGTCATCGGTAATGAGGTATGGAGACATTTTTCTGATGCTGGATGTGCATGTAGGTCTTCATTGATTCGTGCTGGATTCCGGGAAAATCATTTAAGTAAACATTGCCTGCTGCTGGTTTAAAACTGCGTCAGAAATCAAAACTCATGCGTTTAAGCTTTCACATTGGTAAGTCGTACGCGAAATGACATTGTCGGATCGACATCATGTTCTTTGGAACTCGCTCATCTTGTTTGCTCAAAGACGTTTTCACTTACTGCCGGCAGTCAGAAGCTTCGAAAGTTTCATGGGTCACATTCCAGGGTATTCCATATCCCGAGGGCGCAGATCGTTTTTGCTCAGGCCCGCCTCGCAAACTCGCAGCAAAAGTAGAATGCACGCTAAAAAGTGGACGTCCTAGGGTGCTGAGTTACGCCGTCAAGTTTCACACTTACCTGGATAGGCACAGGCCCGTGAACGATACCCCAGTGTGTGGTATAAAACCAGCCCGCGTAAAGGCAAAGTCACACAGTTCCAGACAGGAGACATCGAGCAAGCGCAAAAGCAGCAGCTCTGCCAGGAACATGTACAAGGTGTGTACTACTTCCATCCGACACCAATGTCATCACCGAAGCTTGCCATGTAGATGGTCCCTACAACCCAAAATTATTTATTTCATCGCCACCTGTATCCCGAGTAAAATCTTTCGCAGGAGTAAATTAAGTCATTTGCTGGAATATGCTTTCAGATGCTTCAACCAGAGCTAATCATACCCCGTGATTGAAGTGCCTGAATTGTTGGTTCTCGCCTTTATCCCAGCAGCACAACATCGGGAATGATCTTTAGCTGACCTTGCGGCATACGTCAAGAGTCCCCATGCCTGAAATCGAATGATTTACACGGCTTCATGACTTTCTTTGTCATTTCTGATCTCAAGGCCAATGTTTCCTGGTGCCCGCTCGTGATGTTTCCCGGAATGATATATGCTTACGTGCTCACTTGCAGAGCGCACGTGCTGCGCAGTTGTTGTTGTTCCTACCCGCTGTCGAACCGCCCTTAGCATTCTGCATTTCGAAGGACTTAGGTCACGTCTCATGTACAATGTTCACCCATGGTTCGTGCCCAAGAAATATGGTCTGCTTAGGCTAAGAAACTGTGCGCTTTCCATTATGGCCACGTTCTGTTTATCTGCGATGGAACGGGTAATTATCAACCTCAACGGCCATCAGCGCAAGCAATGTTCTTGCAACCTCTCCCATGCGAATGAAATGGTGCCGCGCATGGCGTACGCCTGAAGTCATCAGAGGCGCCAGCGGCTACTCAGCTTATACACAGGCATAGGCCAGGATTGATGCCCTTCATAGTCCATCACAAGGTCACCGAGCATGCCTACCCTCCTCTTCCCCCTCCCCCTCCCCTCCCCCCACCAGCATCCCAAAGTGGTACCGGCACGCGCCGCGCCGCGCTGGCGCCAGCCGCCGTCTCAGGTGGCGCCACCGGCGGCGGCCGGGTCCGGCTAGCCACAAGGACGCCCTCCCCCACCGCGTCCGCCTCTTCAGCTGTATAAATAGTGGTGCCCGTCCGGCCCGGCGCGCTCTCTGAGTGTTGGCTGGTGTCAGAGTGGTCGGTGTCGGCTGGTGTTGGGGATTCGGAGAGGGCCGAAGCTCAGGAGATCGTCTGTGAAAAGCTGTCAGTCTCGGTAGGTGTTCTGCGCACCTCAAAAGGTGCATCCGAGTCTATTAGCATGTCGATATCAAATTAGACTCCGCTCATTCTATATCCCTTCCTTTTTGATTCCCATTCGCGGTTTGTGCAAGTCTGCTGCGAAAATATTCCTCTGGTGTTAGTCGTCCTCCGTTGTTGTGATTTCTTGGGTTGCCTATGTGATAGTTTACTCATTTTTGACAATTTTTTCACTTGAAAACCAGACTTACTACGGAAACCTTCTATATGTTATAAGGGTGTCCTTACTTTGAGCTGAGAACTTTCATCTAGCTTTCATGATGCTCAAAATGCAATGCATCAGCTCAAGTGTTGTTTTAAGTATCAAGTGTAGTTTTAAGTACTATATCTCCTCAAACCAACAACCGTGATAGTATGTGATAACAATAGTGCAAAAAAGGAATGACTGGTTCTAAATTCCACGTACGTTTGCTGTCAGTCGCAATTACAGGAAACAGGCGCGGCTACCATAACCTCCGTCAGACGCAAACACCGGCTCGGCTAGGGTTGACGGCTGATCAATATTCAGCTCATTCCCACGGGTGACGGAGCGGCATTTTCGAGCACCTGGCGAGTTCGCCCGCCCTCTGGCTGGCGCCTACCTCCTCCGGCCGCCGCCGTCGGTGACCGGTGCTGCTTTGCGTGGCCGTTGCAGCCCCGCTTCTCTCGGTCCGACTACCGGTGCGGCTCGCCGTTCCGGAGGTCGTTCTCGCCGGACTTGCCACCGTTCCCGGGAGACTACGCCGACTACGGCCGCTTCCGATACGCGTCCCCCGGCTGCGACGACGACTTCCGGCGCTACGGCGACGACTTCCGGCGTGGCGACGACTTCCGGTTCTCGACTCGCGACTGCTCGCCGCGGCGGCTGGGCGACTACGGCTGGCGGCAGCGCGACTACTCGCACCGCTACCGCGACTTCTCGCCGCGCCGCGCCTGCGACTACGAGGACTTCTTCAGCCGCGACGACGAGGAGTACGGCCGGTTCTCGGAGCGCCGCTCGCGCGCGCTGAGCCGCGACCGCGACCGCTACAACCGCGCCATCGCCGTCGACACCCTGTCGCCGCGCAGGTCAGCTGTTTGTGCAGGTCGTCACCTTTTCCGGTGGCGTGCCCGCCGGTATGAGGCCTCCTGACCACTACCACTGTTACGAGCTGCACATATCCGGCACAAAAGAGGCGAAGGAAGATGACCAGATGCGGTTCACGGGCTCACTCGAGATTTGAAACGAACTGTGTCACACACTTAAAAAGAGAAGCGACCAGGATGATACGGAAATTCAAGCTTTCAAACGCCATGTCACAGTTACAGTGATGTCGACATCAGCATGCGATCGACAGGAGCGAGAAAATTTAACCCTCGCGTGTATCGAATGGGTGCAGAATTCGCCTCGGCATGCAGTGTGGTAAGTCCTTCCCTCGTGCCTCACGGCCCCGCACAATGCGCCGCAGGTACGCTGACTTTTCGCCCAGCCGGTACACAGAGGAGTACCGACGCCAGTACCGGGAGCGCCGCCGCTCCCTCTCGCCGGCGCCCTACTACGGCTACTCGGCCGTGGACCGGTCGCCTGAGGAGCTCCAGGTCACCGTCAGGTGAGGCCGAGGGCACTGGCTGGGGCCACATGGGGAGACGGTCTCTGGTCCAGCATAGCCTGCATCCAACAGTGGAAGAAAGCTCAGTACAGCCAAATTTCGCGCAGCGTAGGTGATGCAAATCCACCTTTTGGGAATTCATTGCTAATAGATTTTTTTTTCGACTAAATGAGGCAGCATAGTTATTAACAGACTAAGCAGCAATTGCATATCACACTGTCCAACTTCAGTGTGTTATCCTGCTAGTAACCTCGCGTGACGTGGGCGTGGCGTGGCGCGGTGCGCGACGAACAGGCCTTGTTTTAAAATGTGTATTCCAGACCGCCTTGACCGCTGGTTTTACGACCGCAGCCGAGGCTGTCGAGGAGGCCGCAGCGGCGGAAAATCACGTGCCCGGCCTGTCGTTCACAAGGCTCCCCTATGGACAGGCTCAAAGGAGTTTCATTTTTTTACACTGAATGCAGTGTATTTTTATAATTCATTACTATTACGTATGCGTTTTTTTCCTGAGCGTCACCTACTTCGCCGAATCGCTTGACCCCTTCTTCTCCACAGTTTGACATAGAACCGATTAACCCTTTGTATTTCTTCTGCTATCATCTGGTATTCATTGTCGTCCTCCATCCATAGTTCTTTACCCATCTTCTTCATCTTCACGTCTTCACCCTTCGATCTCAAGAGCGTATCCAGGCAGTCCCTGGCCCTCCCTGCACGCTCAGCACCGGTTAGAAACCGCCGAATCATAACGCCGCACCAACTGCGGCCGTATTTCGCTGCGCTCGGCCGTTGGGTCTGGCTGATCAGCGCTGCCTCCCCGCCGTGCGTCGCTGAGCGCGCCCCTGGCCGTGCCGCTGCCGTCTGCCTGATGCGCCGCCCTCGGCAGGGCGCGCTCGCTGTCGCCGGCCGGCCGGCGCTCCATGATGTCACGCTCCAGGATGGGCGCCAACTACGCGGGCTACGTGGCCGACATGACGTCCCGCTATCGCCGCGACAACGAGCGGCGCAGGGAGGTCTCCGTCCACTCGGACAGTGAGTGGTCGCCGGAGCTGGGGGTTGGCGGGCCTCGGTTTTGGCTGTGTTTGCGGCGGGTTTGAGCGATGTCACTTAACGGTCTTCGTCGTCTTGCATTGACGGAGCTACTCAGTCGTCAGATAGGATGTAAAGGAGAGTTTGAAGGACGGCTATGGGTCCCCCTCACGCGATTTGATTAACGTTATATTCGGAAGACTTGAATGTTTGAAACGGGAGACGGGTCGTCGATGGCCATTCCGCTGGGGATATCTGCTTGTTTCCGGACTGTCGGATCTGGGGAAATGTGTCTGGGCGTTGATTGACTTTAAACTTCTACTTCTTTTAAACTTTAAGCTTTCTTAGTCAGCTGTCAGGTCTGTCATCATCAGACCCTACCACAGCGGCGCATTGCCTATCCTCGCCGACAAGTTTTCCCACGTCTTTTAGGGCAACCAGTAGGGCCAGCCGCCGGATAACTGAGATCTGACACCATGCATCACAAGGCATTCGATAGCAATGCTAACCCTGCCAGCTGTCTTAAACGAAGGACTTCCCCAGAGACATCGATATTTTGCATGTTAAACAGAGTTCTGTTGTTATAGATACTGAATGACTGTATCACAAACAGCCATTTGTGACGTGTTCATGAGCCATGAACCACGCTGTTCACACTCAGTAGTGCAAAGATGTGATGCAAAGTTCCTCATGCGATGAAAGATAGGCGGGCATTTGTACCACCTGTCGCGAAAAGGAGCAATGTTTGTACCGAAATAGTAACTGCTTTTGGGCACCATTAATGCCAATGTTGCCAAAATTTTGATAGCTGTTTTTGATAATACTTTTCTGCTCCGGCGAATGTTTTGGAAGCATTCTTTTCCCTAAAATAATTCCGCTGGCTTGCACAAGATGAGTCCAAACGTCACGCATTCCAAGCAGCCGGTACGTGAAGCGCATGCTGCTTACCGTGACTGAAGAGGCAGTCCTAATATTTACCGCCAACCGTCTGCTTTGACAGAGTTTAGGAGCACTCAGCGTCCGGTATCTATGAACTGCGACGGCGTCAACTTTCGAGGTAAACGTTTGGTTGCGCACATTAGCAATGAAAGCCTTCATTCGCCCAAGCACATTTGCACCGACCGCACGGACGACCTCCGCACGCGTCACCATAAGGCAGTCACGTTACAGCCAGGCTAGCACTTAGCTCTAGGCACACAGATCACAAGTGAAGGCCGGAATGTAAATTGGGAAGTGCGGTTTTAGCGGAGGAAGCGCTTCTGCGCATCGAAAGGACATTTCTAAAAAACTGCAGGCGTTCAAGGGTCGCGTGAAAACCTTCCCGACATGAGCACCTGTAAAACTTATATTGTTCCTGTGATCTTCCATGAAGATTTATCACCTTGAGACGTCGCTAAATATTATGTATACCAGAACGTCGCATGCCGTGTGGAAGCTCAGACCCGGGCCTGCGGCGTGCCGTGACAGCAGTTGGATTTCCCCTTGCAGAGGACGTCCACTCCAAGAGACGCGAGACCAGCCTGACTCGCCAGACGGAGACGGGGACCGATGACCACCCGGTGACCTCTGACATGACCCCGAGACGTATGTCCCGCTTCCTGCGCTGGTGTTAGCTGGGCCTGGCCCGCCGCGCAGGGCGCACAGGACCTCTCGCCGTCCGGTCTCCCTCCAGCACAGGCTGAGGCGAGCGAGTCCAGGCATGCCGTCTTTGGCGATCGCGCGGAAGTGAGATGGTTCGAAGTTGAGCGCCGTAAGAGTTCAAACGACACCAAAGATTTCGCGCATGCTGAGGTTGAGAAAAATGAACCGACACAGAGTTGTTAAACGTAGGAACTCGTGTTAGAGGGTGGTGGTTTATTTTTAAGAACAAGTGCAACTAGGTCACTGAAGTAGCCGAAGAAATATGTTCACGTCACCTTTGAAACCAGAGATGATACCAAACTCTTTGGTCTACTAGCGGTTTGCGGGATTCAATGAGTTATCCACGAAGTCCTCTTTATAACAAGAAATACTGCTTTTGCTGTGCGCTTGGCCAGTCTTGACTGTCGAAAAAGTTTGAGAGCTCTCGCGTTTTTGTGTGTGTGTGTGTGGAAACAATACAGACACACCTGCTTCATTCCTGTCTTTTACTGCACATGGGAATCCTCGACAAAAAATAGCATGATAATCTTGAGCGCCATCCTGCACGATTGCTGAAATGCGCCGGGGACTAGGACGACAAATAATTAAATAAATACGGACGATGGACGGACGCATCATCTGACAAGCCCGACATCGAGAACTGCTCACTGACAATCCCGACATCCGAGCTGCTCAGAACTGCTCAGTGATACTTCGGCATCGATCAGTTCAAAATGCCACGTGACGGCCGACACGGACCGGACGACGAGCCTGCTTGAAATTATTGCACGTCACCAGGGTCTGCGCAGTAAGGTGTTAACCCTGCTCCGTACGGAAGGAGGGTTTAATGCCCCCGTTCTTGGAGTTTTTCGCCTGCCGTTTTTAGACGGTTTGAGGCAGAACCATGAAACTTGTTGATTTTTCCTAGCATTCTTTTTCGCATGCACTATAAAAAGTTGACCTTGCAGCTTTATCAGAGGCGGGTTCAGGACGGGTTTTTGGGTGGCATGTTCCGCCGTTTTTGTCGCTTTTCCAGGCAGAACACTCGACGTGCTCTCTTCGATGACAGGAGAATGAGGTGATCAGTTTTTGTTAATAGCCTATTTATTTCATGCCTTACAAGATATCTGTTACATTTGATTTGCTCAGTGACGGATTCAGAAGATTAAGAAAAAATCAGAGCAGTGAAAAGGTGTACTCATTATATTACTTTTGGCCACTGAGCCGATCTACATTGCCAGATCAGGGACAGATATAATAGCAGTTGTTGCGCTTGATTCATAATTTTTGTTTACTCTGAGATGTAAAGACAGCAGGCGTGGATTCAGGGGAACCAAAAATGGGAACGGAGAATATCATGTCACCAGCCTGACGTCCCGTATAATGCGGTTCCAAGAACGTGTTTGGACTGGTTTGCGACTTAACGTGAAGAATATGTATTTAGCGTATAATCTGGTAATAAAGCGCATGTTGCCAGGGGCGGATCCAGGGAATCCTATTTGGGGCCCGTATATCGCGCCCAACACCAAACCAGCCAACAAAAAAAAACAACAAAAACAACAACCAAACAAAAACCAAACACCAAAAACCGAACAAACACCATTCTTAACATTGTAAGCAAGAGTGATGATTGCGCAACTAAATACAAAACAAAAGGAAACATTTTGTCCCTTCCAGGTTTCAGGCACAGCCATGGATAGGTATTATATCTATAAAACTGCATGTCGAGTCACAATAACTGTTATCAGCACGTTTTAGGCCTCATCCATATGCAAAAACACCCGGACAAGATATTAAGAAACCAGGTCGTAGGAACCGGGGGGGAGGCAGGGAGCAGCTCCTTTAATCCCAACTTTGGACAACCTTAACTACCTTAACATCGCTGTGGCGGTGGATGGAAAGAAACGAGATAAAAAATCACTTTTGCTACCCCCAGCTACACAAAGGTTCCTCCACTACTGTAGGAAACATTGACCCCCATGCGGCGTTCCTGGTGCATGGTGCGTATCGTGCGTTTGATGTACGTTATAATGTATACCACCACGTCAACATAATATCAGACTTTGACTTGGGACGTATGCAAATGCAGTATACGCACCGATATAAATACTACCGCATGCATTACAAATCAAGGCTAAAGCCACCGCATGCTTCGTTCCGGGCTGCCCTTTTCAAAGCCAGTTTATATGTTCGCGCTCCAAAGTACAGGAAAAGGTTACAGTGGCTCATTACGCGTCCTTTCAGACGGTGCAGAGTCGTACAGGCGCAAAAAAGGATACATCGTACATTATCTCTTGTATAGTTACTGGATGCGTCATCGATAAGTGTGTGAAGATATTTTGACCTTAAAAACATGTTCGATCCTTGGGTCTCATTTCCATTGGCTCTGGAGAGTCTTCTGCCAACAATGTCTGATCTAACGGCGACCAGTGAACATGATACAAAACTCTCTGTTTCGGCCCCTTACATCGCCATTGAAGACTTTTGGTATTTTGCATCACGCAAAATTGTAGATTAGATCACAACGATTTGTCTGAGCCGTCTTCCAGCAACATTGAACGGTTAGTTCTCAAGATGCAAAGGGGGCCGAATGAGCTCTTCCCCCACCAGTGAGATTTAGCCCAAAAATCTAGGTCCCGGAGTAGGGTTAAAGTACCCGTGTATGCTTTATTAAATCGACAGTGTGCATTCGTAATGGGGATTTGACAATGTATCGGGTGCGAAAAAAACGCAGTAGTTGGTAACCATTTTTGCAGTCGTAACAGCTGTTGAGCTCGTTGGCTAGTTTTTCGGACGCTAAACGGCAAAAAGCGAATAACCCCGCAACTGGACCATGGACGCAGCGAAGGGGAGGTCAAGGGGCGGAAGGGTGCAAATGTAACGGTTCTTTACACACTAAAAATGACAAGAAAAATTTCTGGAAGTCAAAACTAAAGTTGCAAGGATCCAAGAGGCTTTTAGTTTGGAGGGGGAAGGCGTTTGTCTGGGCCCCCTCTTCGGCGAAACCCTGGCTATACGCATGAGTAGGAGGCAGTTGGGTAGCAGTGCTGCGGTCCGCGCAACATGTTCGGCTTAGCATCAGCTCTGATCCTTTCGTTATCCTCTCCAAGACGCTGTGGCAGCGGGATGCTTTAATTTTAATTTTTATTTTTTTGTAAAAATGATTTATGTGGGAAGAGCTCATTTTCGTTTTCGAAACAAAGAAACGCGACTCCACGGCATTTCTGCCATTGAACATTTTCCCTCCGGCCTTTAGAAAATAGGTCAAATGAAGTCGCATTTAGGACGCATCCTGCTATTATCTAATCACATGTCACCGTGCTGCGGAAGATAAAGTCATCGTGTTCATGACCGTCTCGAATGTTATTCCGAGCTTCTCTGATCAGAACGTCATAGGAATAGCTTGCGTCTTCGCTACACTAAGCATTTTCACCGATCCTCTTTACGATAGGATCCCATCTCTAGCACTGTCGTGCATGTGAGCGGCTTTCAACTGTTCTCCGCCTGGTGCAGCGCACTCTCCTCACGTGGTGAGTTTGAGAACCCCGCGACGACGGCATGCAAATGACCATTGACGACGCCAGGCGACGCTCGCGAACAGGTGCGAGGCCGTGTCAGAACGTCACGTGCTCGCTTCCATACTGGGCCAACCGTCGCCTGTCACAACGCCGTTTAAAACAATGGAGCCTGGCCATATCTGGCGTCATTGGTATTCCTCGCCAAGTTTGAGGTTGGAGCCGACCGGGGGTCGGGGGCCTGGAACCAGTTTACAGTGCAGGTTCCGCCGGAGGGCACCCATGCGGCCGGCCGACTCAATGCCAGCGCAGAAGGCCCGGTAAGGAGGCGGCCAGTGGTGGTCGGCGAGGCGAGGCCGGACTACGTGACCCTCCCCGCTGGCGTCAGACGCACCGCGCCGCCTGTGACCCATGGCGTGACGCGTGACTGTGCCAGACGTCAGCGGCGGCACCATGTACCGGTACAGGCGGTACCAGGCCGCCACGCCCACGGCCAGCGACAAGGACGGCCGTAAGTTGGCCTGCGGCCGCCCACGCGCCGGCGGGCCGCACGCAGGCGCCGCGTGCTGTTCAGCGGCCGAATCAGACTGACAGTCGGCCGGCGAACGGAAACCGTTACCAGTGGCCCCGGCAGATTCTTGGGTGCTGCTGATGAGGTGGGCTAAAGATGAGCTGCGATTGCATTGCCAGTAGTAGGCCTACTGTAGTGTTGCATGACGGCCAACAAAGCCTGGAATATTTTAGGTTAGTTTCCAGTCATCGTACACCAGTACATATGTCTATTCTGTTTGATGTTGAAAACATGTCAGCATGGTTTTGCCCTCCATTTGCATCCTTTGGGGTGGAGTAGAACGGCGATCTGATTGGAAGCTGACGTGGTAACGATCGCAGGTATGCACCTGACCTCGACACACACGAATTCAGGACACCTGCGCGTTTTCAGTAGCATATTCCCCGTTCCTCCGAGAAAACAGCGTCACAGACGTAACATGAGGCACCCGCCGTGGTAAGAAACATGCCGTCACGGTCTCATGTTTGAAAGGCGCTCCACGGGCGCCTGGCGTTCTGCTATGTTCCGCCCGTCTGTCGGCGACAAAAAGGCGGGCGGCCTAGTGGCGGGCTGCGGCCGCGACTCTCGTGCGCACGCGACGCCGACCCGGTCACCGCCTACTGCTCACTCGGACGCAGAAACGCCACAGAGCGGCCCTCACAGGAGCCGTCCGGCCGTCACCTGGCCTGGTGACGGCCAAGTGACGGCCTATTCCACTCCGCACCTACCACGCCAATGTCACAGACGGCGTGAGCAACGAGTGGTGATACTAAGCTTTGTGATATGTTATCGAAGTGATTTTATTGGTGCATCTAGTTGTTTTTACTTTAGCCGTAAAAGCAGCTAGATGGTTGTTTTTACTGTTTGGCTGTCGTTCGCAGTTGCACCTTTACCTAGACAAAAAAGTGTTGTGTAGAGGCAACCGGTTTGAAGCTTTGCGATGCATGAACAAAGCAAGTTGACATCAGAACAGACTTACTTATCTTTTTCCTGTGCATTTACTGTTTTACCTGAGCTATCGTGAGGCGGCCCAATCCTGTCGGTCCTAAGCAGAAAATAAATGGCGGTCTGTTTGTAACTAAATGTCAATGCCGGTCCATCATCATCGACACCGGACAGTCGGTAGGATGTCGCCGACAGATTCCAACGCAGCGCTCTGTCCCCAGCCGGCTCCCAGTTGCCCCACGTGGACTGCGTCGAGTTCTACGTGCCTCAGAACGCGCGTCAGCACCACACGCTGCAGTATGAACAGGTGCAGCCGAAGAACCGGTACAGGGCAGACCCCGTGCTGCGCCGCGGCCAGCCCTTCTACATGGCCGTGCGCCTGCGGGGGCGTCCGCTCGACTTGTCCAGGGAGCGCATGTACATCGTGTTCAAGTACGGTGAGTGTCGGCACATGGTGTTCAAGGTAAGCGAGCGTCAGGACATCGTGCTGGAGTGTGGCGAGAGTCATAGTATCATGTTTAGTTTGACAAGTGCCAGAATATTGTGTTCAGGCGAGGTGAGTGCTAGGATGTCCCGTTCAAGCACAAGGCGGGCATGGAGCACAAGTGCTCTGTCGTCCCTTCGGGTTGCGTTGTCGGTAACGAAAATATTAAGACTGCATTGCGGTTTGTGGCTCTACCTCAGCAGGGTGGACGGCAGTTCATTGAGCTGCAGAACTGTCGATAACTGAAGCCGCAGCCACGTGAACGACAGTCCTACCGTTCATGAGGAGATTCTTCGAAAGCATCCAGTGTACAGGCTGCCTTATCAAACTTCCTTGGCTAACACGAGTCAAGAAGTATTGATCTCAAATCGCTGAGCTGGGAGAATAGTTCTTGATACTGTTTTTTCTGCGAACGAACTGACACTGATTCCAGCCGATGCGCCCGAGGCAGGTGATCGAGTGATTGGGCGGACGGCGACCCTGTGCTCCGACCCACCCTCAAGGTTACCGTAATGACTCCAGATGTCTGGCGATAGACGGCCAGGGACGGGCCAGAGTGTGGCTGAGACTAGCTGTGGACTGGCCCCAGCCACACGCCGGCTGGGACCAGTCCAGATGACATCAGTGACCGCTGCCGGTCACTGATGCTGTCATCCCGTCCTCGGCCTTCACTGACCTGATGCCAGTACCGTCTTCAGAAACGACGTGGTCGTCACAGTCTTTTTCCCCACGATTACCATCATCATTGCAGTCGAAGTAATCACTGAAGCTCGTACCAGCACCGCCAATTTCAGCATCACCACGAACGGCATCGCCATCACATTCAGCGACCCTGGGCCGCCGGCGGGCCAGCGGCCCGGGCCCGGGACCGTCCTGCTTCGGACCTGTTTTTGTACCGCTTTCATCGGGGTTTCGTTACGTTTCCAGGGCCTCGCCCGATCGTCACGCTCGGCACCAAGGTGTATCTGGTAGTCGGCAAGAAGGAGTTCACCAAGGAGAAGCAGCACTGGGACTGCCGCGTCCACAGCGAGGACGGCGCCACCCTGGTCCTCCAGGTGGGTAGAGTCCGCGCTGAATCCGTCCCAGCACTGGGAATCGACGCTGGTATCCTCTGTATTTCCTCACGACCTTTGGAGGTCTATTGCTACAAAGAAAAAAGGGGCATCAGTGACATTCAAAGGGCAATACGGTAACGTTCGAACAGCTCACGAACATGGTGTTAGTCTCCGATGCACGGTTCTCCAAACATCTGCTACCATTTTGTTGTGATCACTCTTGCATGGCGCCTCAGCCATATTGGCTGAATGTGAGATAAGGAACTCAGTCACATATGGGCGATATTTATTGCATTTCTCTGACGTTGAATGAAGTAGCAGATAATAATGTTTGACGCAGAGGTGTCGATTTGTATTCTTTTTTGGTGGTTCTGCCCCCTTGTTGATGTGGGCCCCCAACGTTGGTTTGAGCCCCACGATATTTTTCGACTGTTTTAACTGGGGGAATGCGGAAATATCGAAAAAACGGCCGCAGTGAATAATAGGTAGAAAGTATAGAAACAGCATGTGACTCAAACCGTTAAGAAAGGAAGCTGTGTCAGAGTTCGTGGTGAAACGGGCACACTGTTAAGGGGCCTACCAATTTCTATAGGCCTGGTACTGCTAAGGGCCTACCAATATTGGTTTAACCCTACCCATGTTCCTCTGAGCCTTAACGACGTTTTTGTCAGAAAATAAACCTTTAATCACAGTTATATGTAAAAGAGGCCATTGGAATAAAAGATAAAAGGAAAAAGATGAATTTCATACAACACGATGAAGCACAGATATACATACATATATATATATATATATATATATATATATGTCATGTATATTTATATCCATATCTATTTGTTTATCTGTCTTTCATCTGTGTATGTACTTATGTAGTATATATATATATATATATATATATATATATATATATATATATATATATATATATATATATGTTGGTGTACTATGGCAATACCGTTACGTTAACGCATGTATTGTTAAAAGACCAAGGAGTGTTTCGTTTTTACCAGTTTCATAGAACATTGTTCGAGTTTCTGGATGATCTTTTTTACATGATCAGATAAAAAAAAGTAAATCAGTTGGCCTATGGACATATATCAGTATTTAACGTTTCAGACATACGATGGATTTTGATATCTAAAACGTTAAACACTAATATATGTCTCAGGGCCGATTGATTTACTCTTTTCCTGTTCTTGTAAAAAAGGTCATCCGGAAATTCAGTGTTCCAAAAAACTGGTGAAGACGAAATGCTCCCTGGCCATTAACAAAACACACACACACAGACATATATATATATATATATATATATATATATATGTATGTATAATACGTATGCCTTTAAACATGGGATGTTCATTTTTCATTTCATTGACAGCACCAAAAAAACCTATAAATTTCTGTTGGTTTAAATAAAGCGGGCGTAATCGTTTATTAAATCTAAATCCTGCCTCATTCCAAATCTCAATTTAATGTATTTATGTAATACAACATGAAAAATCTAGCATATATGATATATAAAACAGAGAATATAAATCCCAAATCATTTACACAAAACGACACCCATAGTATGATGACTGACAGCCAGCCCACGCCAAATAGTTTTAGACTCATGGTCTTGCGTACGCTCGACCCATTAGTCACCCAAAACGCTGGGTCAAAACATTGAGTCTAGAGATGGGTCAAAGCCTTGGTCAGAGCCCGCTCCAGGCGTGTCGATTTGTATTCTTTTGCAGCAGCCATGCCCCCTCTCCCAGTGTGGGCCTTGGCGCCTCCAAAGGTTATATTAGCCCTTAGATATGTTTTGGCAGTTTTAGCGAGGGAGATACGGTTTGTTTTTTAATGAATGATAGCCCCCTCCAAATAAAAGCAAAATGCCGTCGGTCATAATAGAGAGAGCTGTATCCGTTAAGAATCTCATATTTAGGGTTAGGTTAGGTTGTCTGACCCTCGGCTTGCTCCCTCCCCAATCACCTGCACAAAACGATACCCCTGGCCCACAGTATTGGTAGAAATCCCCGGGACGATTTTTCGTCCGACGTTCCGTGTCGTCTGACCTGTACCGTGTGGTCGCTCCAGGTCCAGATCCCGCACGACTGTCTGGTGGGCGACTGGTCCTGCAGTATCCAGACGGTGGCCGCCGACGGCGTCGGCCGACGCCGAGCCGAGTACAAGTGCCGCGAGAGCGTGTTCATAATCTTCAACCCATGGTGTCCCGGTGAGTACAGCCTTTACGCCGGTATTCACAGGGTGACAGCGCGCATTTATGTCGGCTTTTCGTTGTCTCGGCTTTGCCTTCCGTCTAGACTATAGCTAGTTCGACTTCCAGCCTTAGATTTTCGGCAGTATCGTGGTATGGAGTGGTGTTTTCCGCACTTCCGATATCAAAATAGCCAAAAGCGGCTTAGGCTCAAGGAATACTGTTTTCTTTCAACATGGACGTTTTTGGTGGGTATAAATGGTTTGCATTCCATCTAGCAGCAACCACTTCAGTTTCTTGACTCTGCCAGCGGACACAATACGCATATTGCGGACTATCATTAGTCAGTCTGACCAGGCATTCCACTCATAGGACGCCGTCACGGAATATTGCACTTCCCCTTGAAGTCATCGTGTGACAGTTATCTGCGTCGGCGCCGGTCGGCGTCGTCCGCCGTCCATCTGGCGGCACCTTTGGACCGCTGTCGGCGCAGGAAATGCCGCCCACGTCATGTCCTGACCCCCGCCTGACCTGGTTTGCGGCGTACCGAGAACGCCGTCACATCGCCGGCGGCAGACGGCGTCTGACGTGGCGCATGTCTGGTCGCGCGGTGGGGGTTCTTGTGTAACGCAGCTTGGCTGTACGGGCTCTGGAGATGCATTGCCCCTGCTGGTACCAGCTGCTGCTGCTGGTCGGGAAAGGACTTGGAAAGGTCGCTTGAAAAGCCTCACAATTGAGTAACGCAAGAAAGAGTTCAAGACTATCTGAAAATGTCGTTTCAAGTAACATGCCTAGATCATTTTCGATCAATTTGCCTACACATTTCTGAGCTGAATCTGATCCTTTTTGTCCGACTACTGGGACAAGTAACTGCCGGTGGTAGTTGGGGGCAGGATGTTCTCAAGAAAACTACACCAGGCCAGGCCTGCCTCCATGCGTGTGTTGAACTTTGGACGGTTTCTCTCTCGAGCCTTGGATGGGTTCAAAGAACTCCCGAAAGCGAACGGCAGACGTTCATGGGAAACATTAGTCCTAATGACTCGCTCGTGCAAGATATTCGGCGGACATTTGCCCCAGTCGGAGGTCGGCTTTGTGTGGGATCTGCAGTCGCTGCCGGCACACTTCAGACCATGGTTCTTAGAGGCCGCTTTGTTACGTTTTGTTTGATAGATTGTTAAGCGGCCAAAAGGAAAACGTCATGAGCTAATGGAATTTCCCCCAAGCAATGTCTGTAGGGAACAGTAATCTGACACAACATGTGCAGGTGTTTGCTGTGTTTTAACCAAGGCGTATTCAGGATCAACAGTTCCACCTAGCGTCCTGTTAACTGCATAGGAACTTTGCAATGCTCAGGAAAATAGAGTTTTTTCTGGGTTATTCACGACTACACGTAATTTACCTTTTCTTTTGGACCTCTTAAATTACTCTTACCTTGATTTCACAGATGACTTTGTTTTATGTACATTTTGATGCATTTGAACAGAGACTTACATTGTGCTTCGACTTCAGTTATACATTTTGAGCATCAAAATCTACATGCATCAGTTATGATTAGCCAGAACCCCTCAGCTCTCTAGGAATGTTTTTCTCACAGCAATCTACCAATCCAAACAGCAGCTGTATGTGACGATAGAGTTCGAAGACAACTAGGAAATGGTTTACTCTGCCAAGTTTTCTTTTTCTTCGCTGCTGACGGCATGAGCCGGGCTGCAAATCTGTTTACCTCCATGTTGGAGAAAACATTTGGGCAACTGGTGCAGGTTTCAGTGGCTCTCTAGAGGTTGTATCTGCAGCTTAACTATGTCGGCCATATTGAGAGCGAATAGAGTACGCGGTTTCCGTCTGCTGGTCATTTTCACGATGCCAGGTGGGTAGATTAGGGAATTCGATTGAATGTTTGCCCCATTTTTACCTTATTTGTATTTTTGACCCATTGTAATTGTAATCAGTCTTGCTTAAAGTAATCGTCATTTCGTTGTAAAACATTCTTTCCAGATTTTGTTTACTGAAGAATACTCAATGATGCCAACATACGCGTTATTTTTGCGCATGGTTTCGGCCTTTAGTATGTTGCCAGAAGTCTGCTACGTAATCTGGAAGCATACGCAGATGACGAACATTCTGTTCATTGGTTGCATTGTAGCTTCTGTTACTGAACGTTTAAGGCAGCGAATGGTCACCAGCTTGCAGTGTCATTTGACATCCAAAGACATATGAAAAGAATTCGTTGGTGAGTACCTGACTGGTCGTTGGCCTTGCGAGACTATCACTGCGCACTAGACCACATAGGTCAGCCAGTACCTACGACCTGTCCGATGGACTGTTTGGAATGGTCAGGTTGGTCGGATCGGGAAAATGAATAACGAAAAATAGATCACATTGCAGAATACGATGCGCTGCACGCAACGGTGGACGTATTTTCCCCTTTTTAACGCCGTAATTCGCCTGTACGTACGTAGTTATCCATGGGCCTTTCGATTTATTCGCTGTTGTGAAAGCGAGCATTGTGTCAAAAATTGGACCCTTGTAAACAGCTTTCTTCTGTTTAGTTCCAGTGGTAAACGCAAAAAAACATGGCTGGTTTACAGATGCCGCCAACTTTGTCATGTGTAGAATACTAAGCCATCGTAAGACAGCAAACGTTTTTGTGCTTCCTGAGAAAGTTGTCGGAAGTTACATCGGCTACAACCGTGATATGGCCACCAGCTCTCTGTTTACGCAAATCTAATGAAAAAAAAACTCAGGGACTTTGAAAGAATACTAGAGGAAAATAGCGATTATAAAAACAAGTCACGTTGAATTTTCTGGTCCTTTTGCCGTCAGATTGCCCAATGAGGAATGATTCTTCAGCTGACCGGGTCTTGCTGAAATATCATCGCATTTACTTCTGGAGTTATCGGAATCATCGACCCTTGTTACTGACTTAGCTGTTTCTTCTCGTAACCTCATCTTTTCCGAAATTCGTTTGTTGTCAGATGTGGATCAAGATCTGCTCGTTCCCTTACTGAGATTGCTCTTTTGATCTCCAAAAGTGGCCATCGCAAACTTTCCTATACGATAGCAGCATCGGAAGCATTGGTTGTACAGCACAGTGCGGTGTCACGCAAATTGACTCGGACGGTATAATGATGAAATAGCGATTGTGCTGAGTGCATCATGTGTAAAGTTATCGTGTGTTGGACGTCGCGCCTGCCTCAAATCATGGCTGTGTTGAGCATTGTGCATATTGTCGGCCTTGCCGCCAGTGGCAACATCGCCGGGGAAGGTGGGGCAGTCACGCCTAGCTTTGGAAAATTTAATATCATCCTAGTGGCTATGTGTAAAAAAAAGGACTCGGAAACGTCGTTTTTCCCGCTTGCCTGAGAACGTAACGCCTCCACTCCTTGCAACCATTGGAAGCCAGAGTTGTAATGTTGCTCGAAAAAACTAAGTGCAAACGATTCCAAACATCTAATGGTGAGCGGGACCGATGTAACTAAAAATAGTTAAAAATGGAGTCGCTGAAAAAAGCCACCTTTTCAGGCAAGTTTTGGAACAAACAGTAAGAATTATATAGCACAGTGAAATGATGAGAAAAACGACGGGATAAGAGCAAAGAGCAAATTTCGATGAGCTGATAATTACTGTGTTTTTCTTCAAACAGTCCTAGCGCGACGCATTTGTGCAATGAGCGAAAATTTGCTCATTTCACTTAACGTAGCAGGCATTTTTAGCTTCAGATTTTTGAACCAACTGATATTGGCTAAAGCATCCGGTGTCAAAGCTCACGTAGAGCGACGGGATTGATGACACAGTCAGGCATCCGAGCGAGAAACCCATATTGTGTCCCCATCCGAGAATAGTGGACTACAATAATGATCGAAATAAAATGAAGTATTTGTAAGTAGAACAGTCTAAACTGCCTGACATTCTCTTTTCGTTGTGCGTGTAAAAAAGGCAAAAAACATTACGGCGCATGTGGTGTAAGTACTAATTAAATTAGCCAGTAAAGGGGAAACAGTATGCTTTAAATCCGAATAAAGAGCATCGCATTTTCTTGCCAATCGTGAACCGTTCTGCCAGCTCTCACCATAAAAAATCAAACAGCAGGAGACACTAGCAATGAAAGAGACCTTCGCAATTTCCTGTTCTTGAGTCTCGGAGTTTAGATGATTCAAACTGCAAACAAGCTGCCCCTGCTGCGACGGAAATACCCGTTGATGTTTCCAGTAACAGTGCTCTCGCGCGTGTCAGGTGATTCATGGAAACCATTTGTTTACCGTCGGCATTATCCCGACTGTCATCGTGTCGTCCATAGCTGCTGACTTATCGTCTCGGACCCAGTCACAGCTGGTGCTGCAGTCCTGGCATCTACGGACGACGGAGGAGGACGCTGTTTTTGCCTGCCCCAGTGCCGACGTTACACGATACGGTGAAGAGAAGCAGCAGCGCAGGCGATAACAACGCACTCAGCCCAGTGGGAGCCTACAGCCAGCTGGGTCTCTCTCCCCTCTCTCTCTCTCTTTTGCTGTCCCAAAAACTCTGCGTCTGCGATACCCAACTCTAGCTGGAACAAATGTCAAAGGGGTAGCGCATGGGGCGGTATGGAAACGTTAGCTATCCTAGACCACCAAAGCTTTACGAGGAAATAATCTGACATCTGAGCCACACACGACTCCTCTGCTTACTAAACAAGCCTGAGAGAAGAGGCATTCCAGTCGCTATCAGTGATGCTCAGGGGATATCGCAGAGCATTTCATGGCCTGTTTTGACATACATACATGCATACGCTTGCGTCAGGCGAGAGATATCAACTCTCGGTTTAAGCGCAGCACCGCACTTTCCGGCTTTGAAGGAACGACACGCTGCCTTATTTCATACCTAAGGTTTGCCGTGAAAACACGGATGGGCTAGCGACACCTGGACGTAGAATCTCTGAACGCCGCAGGGTGTGATCAGGTCGTTATCTGGCGACCGTGACGTGACTGACGGAAGGGGTCGGGCCTCCCGTGTCAGCCCTGGTCCACCTTGCACCGGTCGGAACGGCTGGGCGGCAGCCAGCTGATTTCACCAGCTGGCCGTCCATGCCCTTGACGTTGACCTTGCCGCCTCCTCTCGACGTCTGTGCCGGTAGGCGGGTTCGTCAGGTGCGGTCGGCCCGCCTCCCACTGGAGGAATGCCATTAAACGAGCTGGGAGCCGACTTCAAAACAACACCACGTACCGCGGTTCAGAATGTTTAGTGGCCCAGCATCCGGTCAGCAGGCTGTGAACCAAAACTGCCTGTCTTGGTTATTCTTGTTGGCGTGGTTCTAGCTGATTTCGTTGACCTTGCGTACTCATTACGGTCCAGTGTTGTAACAGCGGATGATGACATACCGTTTAAGGCAGGTAGTATTGCAGCCTGTGAGCAGAAGTCCGATGCATTGTTTTCACAACGAGAAGGGAGCATTTGCAGACTTGAATGCTTGTACTGAACACTCCTAATGTCATATTCTGAAAAGCACCTCATCCAGCGTTGTTCACTCTGAGAAAATCGGTGCATGTGGTAATCCAAAGCCGTTGGCGTTTGCAGCCAGAGGCTTTTAGGCCTCTCACTCGCACTCACCTGCAGACTGCCTTGCAACTTAGCTGATTCCCGACTGTTAGGCTCTTGCTGCCCGCCTTTATCTCGCCGTTTGCCGGTGTCGTCCTTGGCGGACCGCATACATTATTGCTGTTTCGGAGATTTTCTTCTTCCACACATGTGCTTGCCAAGGTTTTATGCAAACCAGGCTTTCAGGTATTTTGAAAGTAGCTATTATGCAGAGGCGTCAGTGCAAATGCTACGATATGCATGCCCTTCGCATCGTTAAATGAAACGTTTTCCACCTTAACCCTGTTCCCGTGCCCATAGCGTTAGGACGTATTCGCGCATGAAGGGGGCTTATTCGCCCCCTCCCCGCCCCCAGAGATCCTGAGAACTTCGTGTCCGACCTCATCGCAACAAACGGCAGTCGATTTTCCGTGACTTAAACTGCACTTTTATGAAAAGAAGTCATGAAAATCTTGAAAGGTGTGCATAAGGGAGAGGGGTAAAAAAGCCAGAAAGGGTAGTATTTTTTGTTTGGTATAACTTCGTTTTTCGTGGACTTATTTCATGCAATTGAATTGAGTTTGACTCGGGGCCTAATCGATGGGACTTTTCTTATTACACCGTACGTTTGGAATTTTGAGAAAATTCATGAGCATTCACAGGGCCTGGAAAACGGGAGAACATATTTTTGAAATCCAAATTAAAATCAAAGTGAAAAATGCGTTTAGTGTTTATTGATAATGCTATACTGAAGAACTACAAACCGTACTACGTGCTTCGTATAATTTTGGCTTAGGCGGCTCCAGGAACGCGAAAAGGGATCTGTCGTGCTTGCATCTTTAATAGGTCAGCTTACGACCTTTGACCTGAAATGACCTCAGGCGACATCATAGGTTCATGGAATAGTTTTGGGTTCATTTCATAGTCTCTGAAAATGTTTCTAATTATTTGAATTGGCTTTTTCTAAAAGTCCTGTTCTTGGCTGTCGTGAAATATGTATGGTGTGCGCACGGACATTTCAGGTCATATCTCAGTAACCCGACCCGATATAACCTAAAACCTGCAACACAAGTAGAGGCCAATGTCCTGAGTTATCCTTAGTCTGGATTTTGCATTTTAAAAATTAGCGCCGAAGTATTCACATAACACCAAACTTTGATTTTTAATCTTGGCCTGACTCTGTGAAGTGACTTCGGGTCAACAAAAATAATTCGTCATGTTTACACAGTTATTGGCCTATGCCCTCATGTAACGTTTAAAGCTGTGTCTGGCCCTATTTTTGTCAGACATTTGCCTTTTACCTTCAGCGATGCCTTAAATGGCCTAAGGTGCGTCCTAAGAACTTGGTCTGGCTCCGGCCTGAACAAAAGAAAATTATGAAATTTCAGCTTAATACTTAGGAAAGAGTAGTCAGAAAAATTCACCAAGTTTCGTGAGGCTGCCTCAAAAATCCTGGAATGGCGAGCAAAAACCGCGGGGGTGCGAAGCCTCCCATGGGGTAAAAGGTTAACTCGCGACTTAAGGCGAAGGGCCATTAGATGCCCTCACGATTTTCTCTGCCTCATAGTTCCGTGCCCAAACGGCGCAGCTTCGTGAAATTTTTGTAGCCATTGGTAAGTACACCAAGTGTGCATATGTTTTTTTTTTATTTTTTTGGCGTTAACACCCAAAGCCATGTGAGTATGACGTCATAAGTGCGATGATGTTTAACGACATTGCTTTTTTCCGAGCTGACTTGCTTTTTATCAATATACGTGCAATATGACCGACCGTGTGCAGCATGTAACATAATGTCATGAGAGATCATTTACACCACCCGTGACCTAACAAAAGGTCGCCATAGCTCATATTTATGTCACCGCGACTTTTTCAAACCTAGTGTCAACAGATGTCGTGAAAGCTGTTCTGATAGTCATTTGAGGGTTGTCTGGCGCAAACGCAGGTATTTAGATGCATTTCGACAAGCTGTCGAACTCGCGTCTTTTCCACTGAAACAGCCTATCTGTGCACTGTATATTCCAAAACTCTACGCTTACAAAGTTCAAAGCGATTTCGCGCAGTTTTCTCCCGTATCCCGTATGTATTCGCCCTCGCCCGATTTACAACTGTTCCTGTGACGCCATAAGCGGGCGCAGGCCAATAAGCGCTTACGTTAACGAGTTTGCGCGGACCTATGTTGCGTCATGTTGGCGGATGACTACAACACGCATAGATTTTAATTAATCACACTTTTTGAAGCCCATAGGTTTCGCCAGAAAATGAGTAGGCACGGAATGCGTTATCAGCGACATTTGTTCAGAACAAGTATATCTAAGGAAAGTCGAACAAAGTGGAGCATTCTGTTTAACCCTATTCCCGGGAGGGCTAGACGGTATGGCTGATTCCCGGCAGGGGGGGGGATTCGGCGCCCTGAGATCTAGAGAATTACACATCCGATTTCATTGCAACAAACGGCAATCGATTTGTCATGATGTAAACTACATTTTTATATAAAGAGGTTTTCAAAATTTTGTAAGGGAGTGGATACAGGGTGCAAAAAAGTCAAAATGGGGGCATATTTTTGGACTTCTTACAACACCGTTGTTTATGGGCCGATTTTGATGAAATTGGCGTGAATTGAGAGATTGTGGATGGGGCTTTTACCACTGGTCCATATATTTAAAATTTTGATAAAATTCATGGGCGTCCAAAGGTTTCGAAAATAGGAGGATTAGTTTTTTTCAAAAACTGAATTAGCAAAAAACGTTAACAGCCTTTTTGGTTTCTGCTAGTCATATTATGCCGAAGAAGTACAAACAATATTACAATATTTGTGTAATGTTAGCATAGGCAGTACCAGAGCCTTGAAAAAGGGGAACTGTCATGATCACATATTCTTCAGGTCATGTTACGACCTTTGACCTTAAATGGCCTAATGACCTTAGAGTTGCTTGAAATGATGTAATGTGCATTAAGTATTATCTGAAAACGTTTCCAATCGTTTGAATTCACTAATTCGCTCTGTTTTTGAAATTCCATTTTACGGCGGTTGTGATATAGGTAGTATGTGATACGTACGCGCACTGACATTTTAGTTCATAGCTCCGTGAACAGACCTGATATCAAGCTGAAAATTGGTACAGAAGTAGAGGGTATACTTTTTTGTCATATTTATTCCGGATTTGGCATTTGAAAAAACAGCACCAAAATTTTTTGCTATGAAACCAAATTTTGATTTTTGACCTAGACCTGACCTTGAGAAGTGATTTCAGGTAAACAAAATTGTAATTGTATGTTACCCAACTATTTACCTATACATCCATTTAAAAGTTTAAGTTCTATCTTAAAAACACTATTTTTGCCAGTCATTTTTCTTTTACCTCAACAGGGCTAAAAGTGGCCTGAGGTGCTTCCCAGAAAACATTGCCTTTCTCCGCTCCTGAACAAAATGGAATTACGAAAGTTTGTCACGGTACGTAGAAGGAATAACCAGGAATAGGCGCCAAGTTTTGTGAAGCTGCATTAAAAATCTTGGAACTGAGAAGCAAAAAGCCCGAAGGGGGGAGGATTTAGCCCTCCTGCCGGGATTAGGGTTAAGCTGCATTAATGGCCATTGCTGACGCTGGATTTTCTCGAACTGCTTTCATCTTCAAAAGTCCAAACGTTGAGGCCGATTGGAGTATTTGTATTTGGAAAATGTTCACTACGAATCGTTGTGTTTACATTCCTCGAATTCTGCACTCTACGGCACATTTTTTCTACCCGCCACCTATACTCAGGTCACCAGGTACCTTACGTTAATTTTGAAGCCAACCTGATGTGCAAAACAAAGAGAATATTGCAAGTCGTGGATCTCCCTGCTAGTAAAGACAAAACAAAACGTCTGTCTCTTGTACAACGAAGTCACCAGGATTAGAAAGTGTTGAACAAGAGGGATAGTAGTCACACCGCGAAGAAGCTTACGACTGTCCTTTACACCATTCCCATGAACTGTAAGTTACGGTGTTTATGAAAACTAAAATTGGTTCCTTTTTTACTATGGGTAGGTGCAGCAATAGGTTCATTTCGTCAGGGGCCGACCACTGAGGCAAGCCACCAGGACTTAGCCTGTCCATTGGGTCACCCTATGGCCGGCCAGATGCGATGACGGCCTAAACAAAAGCATGCGCAGTACCCATTCAAACCACTCATACCTGTGCAACCAAGGTTACAAACCGAATCCCATTCCCCACCCCCCGCTTCACGCACACATGCACACACACATACAAAAACATGCACTGCACGCTTGCACTGTGCCAATAGCCAGACCAGGATGACTCAAGTGCGACCTTTCGCAGCGTGTGGGTAGGAACATCTAAGTTTAGTTGTCCGACCTGGTTATGTGGAACTTAGTATTGGTGCAGTAATACAATATTTCGATGATAGCCATTCAATGGTAATACGTAGTTCGGCCACGGCCATGGCACAAACCAAAGTGCCTCCGTCCTGACCATCTGCCGCGTCAGTGTCACCGACACTGTCGTCTTGCCGATGTCTTCTGATGCGCTACCAGTCTCGTTATATGGTTACATGAACATTGTCACGGCCTTTGTCACAGCCTTTTGTGATTTTTTTTTTATTCACCTTCATATGACACCGAAAAACCTCCTTGCACCCCCTGGTGGTATTCCACGTGAGGCACCAACATCAAACAAGCGGCTGGAATTAACACAGATTGTAGCCAGCCGTCAATGTGTCGCGTGCCGTCCGTCACGTACCAGTCACTGACACTCGCTGCGAGGGCGCTGGGTACCGCTTGCTTCGTCTGGCGTCCCTGAACTGTCCGTGGTCGCTGTGCAGTTCTGCGATGTCGCAATCCTTCGCAGTCCGTTCACTGGCGTCGTTCGTTGTCGTTTGGAGGGCATCCAGCCCTTCAACGCCCGGGTAACCGCCACCATGGCAGGTGCGTCTGAGGATGTTCCAGCCGTGCGTCGTAAGCTGTATTTTTAAGAAGCATATGTCAACGTTTCGCGGATGAAGTGGAGGTTACATTGGCTGTATTCCAGCCCCCGATTTGCCCGGCATCTGCGGTTCTTCTCTTGGTGGTTGTAATGTGTCTAGTCCATCTCGGTGGTGGCATGAAGAAGGCAGCGTTTTCCTTTTCACTCGGAGTCGGGACCACGCTATTTTGTTTCCAGTGGCTGTTTCATCATACTGCTCACGCATGATAAGGTCTTGTATTCATTTCCAGTTAATGATACCGTCGCATAACTGCAAGCTTGCCAGATCATTATGAGACAGATGTTTCTAGTTCATGCAAACACTTTTACCAGATGTGCCTTTTCACACTCCAGAGTCTGGAGGTGCAACATTTATAGTGCCTTTTTACTACCTAAGCATCTCTTCGAACCAGTGCATTAACGCATGATACGAAAATGTCACAAAACGTTTTTGGCCTGCCGTTCTTTCAAGAGAACGATCATAATTTTCCTTGTTAAAAAAGAACACTGACACCATGTGCATGTATCACGCCCATAGATATATCACTTCTAGCAGCAGGCGCGGATCCAAGGGGGATGGGGGCGATCGTCCCCCCCAGGCCTGAGAAGGGGCCCCTCTCATGCTCAAAAGAGGTCCCTTCGGGGCCCCGTATGAGCCTCACGGGATCTCAGTAAAAACGTGACGGGTTCTTGATTCAGTCAGGGGCCTCTGAGAGGGTTAGATGACCCCTGAGATGCGTAGCAGGGCCCCTAAAGCTCCCAAATGCCCCCTGAATGCACGACAGAGCCCAACACGGCAGATTGCCCCTGGGACCATCAGAAGGGTCACAGGGCCACTGAGACGGCCAAGATGAGGAATGAGTCCCTAGGACGGCATTTGGGGCCCCTGGAATGGCGTAGGGGCCCCGAATGAGTCTCACCGACCTGTGTGAAAAATTTAAAGTTTAAAAGTTCCTGATGCAGTCAGAAGGCCTGTAGCTGGATCCCTGTCGGCATGAAGGGACCCATGGTGGCATGCAGGGGCCCTTGTCGCCGCCTGTAGGGCCTCCTGCCGGCCTATGGAGGGGCTCATTTGCGGCCTGTGAAGAGGCCCCCTGGTGTGTAGAGAAGCCCCCTGACAGCATGCAGAGGGGTCTCGTGGCAACGGCAACCATCCACTGTCGTAAAATTTTGACTGGTTGTTCTTGTTCAGGGAGCCCACTCATAGGGTACGGCTCACCATTGGTCACGCACCCCCTCCCCCTTCAGAAATTTTGGGCCGGCTGTACCCCTCTGCGATCCCTTTTTGAAATGTTATGTCAATATTTTGTTCAGGGGGCTCACATGACCGCCGGGCGAGGACCCCCTCCCCCCGAAATTCTTGGCTGGCTGTGCCCCTGCCCCCGAGTGTATTAGGCGAGTTTCTGGAACAGAAAAGGTCCCCTGAAACTGCCAACGAGGCCCCTGATAGAGGGGCCTTAAGACTTCCAGATATACCCCATGTAACAGAGGAAGGCCCCTGATACAGCCAAAGAGACTACCGGAGACGTTCATAGAGCCCATGACACTGCACAGCCAGAGATGACAAGAAGGCCACCTAAGACAGGAGGGAGTCCACTGAGACGACCAGATGGGCCAGAGGCGCAGCCAGGATTTTCTTAAGGAGGGAGCCCCCGGAGCTCACTGTGAACTGAAATCATACGGAAACCGCCTGCTGGGAAGACTATGTGCAATGGTTTTCGCACAAACTGCGGGCCTAAGGGGGGGGACGCCCCCTGGACCCCCTTGGCTGCGCCTGTGAGAAGGGCCCTGAAACTAATAATTTTTGAGACGTCCAGAGAGCTCCTGAAACGGCCAAAGGACCTAGGGCATTGTCAGAGGCGCCTCTGTTACGGCAAAGAAAGGCTTATAGAGAGGGCCTTTGTTACTGCCTACGGGGCTTCTTAGACAGCAATTCGCCAGCGACGACGGGAGGGAACCCGAGATGGTTTAAGAGTCCCTGAAGCTGCCAAATGGGTCTATGACACTGCCCAATATGTCCCTGAAACTGCAAAGGAGCGCCTGAGACGTCCCGAGGGACACGCCAAACTGTAAAAGGAACCCGAGGCCACTAAAGGGCCCTGCCACGGCAGACGGCCTGCGACCACCAAAAATCTAGCAAAACGTCTTCAAAAGCTACGAGGAGGCACAGGGACATTTGGACGAAATACAGACACGACATTTCGAATAGGGGGAAGGGACGCAGCCGCCTAAAATCCCGGCGCTGTTGCCATATTTTGAGTCACTTTGTATGGGAAGAAGGCGCAAAATTTTCCCAAATGAGGAGACGCGATTGAATTTTTCCGGTTACTTTATGTGGCAGAAGAACGCAAAATTTCATCTAACTATTCCATTCTGGACCCCAGCAAATCAACCTTTTTCCATATCGGAAGAGCAAAAAATGGGAAAGGGGCCGGCCGGGAGGGGGCCCTGCGCTGACCATTCGCCCCCTTGCCGAAATCCTGGATCCGCCCCAGTCTAGCAGACCACTAACAGGTCTTACAACTATGCTGTCCACCTCGTTCACCTTGGACTGACAGGCAGCAGCCCTCCACCAAAAGGCACTAGCCTGACGCCACCTCGTGCGGAGAAAAACCTGAAAATTAGAGGAATGTTAGAATTTCCATGAGATCAACGTTCCAAACATCAAGTGCCTGTCGAGACCACGGAAAACGGACCATTGTCCACATTTCCTATGTTTTTCGAAGGAAACACGATAAAACTTTCCTTAAAATGGCGGTGCCAGGAACCAAGAATGGGAGTTGACGTCTTGAACATTTGTCCAGTCTGTGAAGTTGTCCTAATCGGTGCTTATGTTGTAATTGTATAGACATGGGTTCTGAGAGTCTGAACTCTGTTATTACGTAAACATCCTGTGTACACATTGTCGCGTACACCAGTGGCGTAGCCAAAAGTGCACTTGGGGGCAATGTTTGCTTCCTTTCCGGCTGTGTGACTTTACAAACTGACAGGGCCTAAATCGAACTCAGAATAGCTTTTTGATGCCAGCAGCACATTCATCACTGTTATTTTCCATGCTATGAACGGTACCGTGGTGCTTAGTGAGGTGTATGGGGATAAACTAGAGCTTCCCGGGATCAGCCTCAACATTATTACCATGGCGCATACGTCAAAGAGCATATGTTAACCTGCAAACCACAAACAATGTCGTCGTCGTATGGAAGCTAGCTTGGTAACAGTCCACTGAGTATCATTTTTGGTCCCCTGGATCCGCCCCTTCTGTCATAATGTTGCCTGTACGTGTCACAAAAAATGGAAAGAGGGCTAAGGGCATTGCATATATTGATAACATGGTGGACTGCTACTGCATTCGTCGTTGGTGTGATAAAACTTAACTTTTTTCCAAAAGCAATGGTTCCTTTTCCAAAAGCAATGGTATGAATACCCCCATTTGGTCCCTGCCCGCCACTGCCGTCATAAAATGGGACAAATGTGTCATAAGGTATGAAACGAGCAGTTGCGTTGCAAAAAATGGTTCTCATTGTCTCGTAGCAGTGAATTAAGAACATCGAGAGTGCAGCCTCCAAAGTTGCGGACAACTTTACTTGTTGCTGTTGCAAAGTTGCTGTCAACATGCCTCCCAAAACTTCTCCCTGACCAGCATTTGTTAAAGTTGCGAACTCGATATGTTTACAGCATATGCGAAAACAGAAATTAGGGAAAGTCATCAGGTGTTATGGTTCTGCTTCATGTTGTGCTGAAATGACCGGGAAAAGCTCAGGGTGGGGGCTTAATAAGCCCCGTCCGTAACAGAGTTGACGAGAGCTGCAGACCCAGTGGTGCAGCATGGCACTGCCATCTCGTGGTATTGACCCGGGACCCGGTTTTACGTGAAGCTTGAAAAATGCCATAGGACGAGGCGTGGTTTGGCCGAGAAGAACCTATGTGTGAGATCTGTTCAGTCAGCTGCACACGTATGACCTGGATTTTACAACACATTCAAGAGAATAAGGAAGTTCAGTATCTTCTAAGATTTAGACGTGTAGCAAAATCCGGTGTGACTTTCTGCTCAGATTCGTGCGACGCCTACATCGACAACATTCATCGAAGTAACTCCACACAAAGCACGTGGGGCGGCGGTCCTAGGTGTCATTGTGAGATACAGCCTGGCGATAATTTTAATATGTAACATGTGCTGTTGCATGGAAAGAAATCGCACTCGCAGTAACTCTGGTGCTACCAAATTTCGAAAAAGTCTGACAGGCGATATTTGCAACATAGCACATTTGGCACCACGCACAGGTCACACACTTCTGGCGAACACGTTGGCGGGCTCCCCTCCGCCTTGCTGCAGTGCCCCACCGTCGCAGTGACCCAGGCCCGCCGCGCCCGCAGAGGACCAGTGTTACATGGAGAGCTCGGCCGAACGCGACGAGTACATCAACAGCGACACGGGCAAGATCTTCGTCGGCGCCCACCGGCGCTTCCGCGGCCGGCACTGGGTGTTCGGGCAGCACGACGCGGTCGTCCTGCCGGCCGTGCAGCTGATGCTGGAGAGGTCCGGCCTCAGCCACGCCGAGCGCGGCAGCCCCGTCAAGGTCGTCCGCGCCCTCACCGGCGTCGTGAGTGAAGTACAAGTCCGCTCGTCGCCCGCCGCGCGGCGCCACGGGTTACGTGGCGGCCGCGACGGCTTGAAACCGAACGACGACGATTTTGTCCTGCCGGACGTTGCGCTAGATGAACACTTTAATGCTGTTGCTCGCTTCGGGAGATACTTTGTGGCAACAAACAATATCAGGGAACAAAAGCAGTTCCCGCGGCTGTTTTCTTCACAGCGAGTGTTTTGTTTCATCTGAGCTCTTGACGTGTGGATTCTACGTTGTTCAGCAGCTACATTCAGAAGAAAGCTAACATTGCTTTGCTAGGCGTGGTCTCACGGAAATTAAGTTGAGTGCTGGATAACGTGTAATTGACCGACGCTTTCTCGACCACATTGTAACATCATCGCGACGATGACATGACGCTACACAAAACGCATGACGACATACATTTGTGTCCCGGACCGCCGAATCCAGTTTTACAACTTTTAATCTATGGTTTTCAAATTCTTTCGTGCTGCACCCGACATTTCCATTCCCTTCACCATGCTTTACCCCTTGCTCTTCAGTTTGCGTCCTTGCATCGAGCGCAGTGCCGCAACCGCCGCAGTGACCAGCAATGAACTCTTTTCGCCGTATCCGTATCCGTATCTCACCTTCTTTCCACAGGTGTTCTACACCTGAGAGCAGCGCCCAACCAAAAACAGTATTTGGCTGGGCGCCTGCTGTCTTCTTCCCATCCTCCTTCCCCATTACCAGCCTTGGCTCCTGATAACACCTCCGGCATTTTTAGATGTTCGTTTATTCCTTTTTCTTCCATCCTATGTCATTCCCCGTGTGCGTAGTAGCCCTGGTTCAACGAGGATGCGCGTGAGTGATAAATCAAATAAATGAAGTAAAACAAAATTGATTAATGGGCTTTCCCGGGCCCAGTCTAAATCTATTCTTTAAACATTTTCCCTCTTAAAATTACTTTCGTTACCAAATGCACCAAGACACATCGGGGCTCTCCCTGACTACCAGTTTCCTCAGGTCCCATCGTCATCCCGTCAGCAGCAGCTGCCCGATACCGGCCCGTCCTCGCCGGCCGTTGCAGCTCTGGCAGTGCGCTCACCTGTCTGGCATTCCCCTGCTGCGGTAGTTGCACTCGGAGAACGACGGCGGCGTGCTGCAAGCGCGCTGGGACGGCAAGTACGAGGACGGCGTGTCGCCCTGGACCTGGACAGGCAGCGTCAGGATCCTGGAGGAGTTTCTCAGGAGCGGCGGCCGCACCGTCAAGTACGGACAGTGCTGGGTCTTCTCCGGACTGCTGACCACAGGTGGGCTTCAAATGGCCGACGATGGTTAGATGACAGGCGCAGGACGGGGAGCGGCGGCAGTGTGGCATGCGATTCCGCGTCATCAAATGTTTCTGACAGAACCTGATTGTCCGTGGCGTATGTGTGTTCATAGTAATGGTCATGAAGGGACCAACCAGTTCATTAAGTGGTTTTATTTCCACGACAGCTTAGAATTGAAAATGATTCGCGAAAAACAAAATTTAACGAAACAAAACAAAGTTTAAAATGTCTTCCGATAAAATGTAACGAAGGTCACGTTTTGGCGTGCACAGTCGGGTCAGCACCTGGCTGTACGTGACAGATTTCGTAACGTTTCTTTGTTTTACTTAACGTTCCTTTGCATACTAGCTACTCTGTACCCGTGGACTGTGGCCGGTAAGCATGACAGCTCACGGCGGGCTGTTGTCACGTCTCTTTGTCACGCCGTGTGCCGCAGCCTGCCGCGCGCTGGGCATACCGTGCCGCAGCGTGACCAACTTCGTCTCCGCCCACGACACGGACGGCACGCTCACCGTCGATAAGTTCTTCGACGTCTTCGGCGACGAAATTGAGGTGGGACCCAATTAGCCGGCCGGCCGCGCCGTCACAAATTTGGCGTAACGGCCGGCGGCTGCTGGCCGCTGACGTCGACGCCGACAGGTCATTAGAACACCGCGGCTCGAGCGCCGCGATCGCGTCCAAGCGTTTGAAGGCCGGAGACCGCACAAGGGTGTTCCTAAATGGCCTGCTGTTGGGCAATTAGGTTCGCTCAATTTGGCATGCAATAGAGGACTTTAATTGCTCGGACGGGGCCACTCGGGAGAATGCTTCGTTATTAAACGTTTCGTTTCTGCACTCAGCGAACAACGTCCCTTGTTTATGCAGCCTTTCATTCGTTGCATTAATTGTAGGACTTGAAATTATGCAACAGGCAAGCGGCCTGAATTATGAATGCATGTTATCTTCTCGTGGATAGAGTTAACTGCATACGACTTAGATATTGTCCTATATGAATAATATACAGTAAACAAGGTTTCATTCGCTATTCCTAATGTCCATCTGCATGTCGACTGCTGCCGACGTCTTTTGACGGGCCAGTCATTCTCTCGCGGTGAACCTGTGGTCCGGTGGGTGGGGGGGGGGGGGGCCGGGGGCCGCAGGGTTGGACCGGCAGCCATGGGTGCAGCTCACTGATGAGCTGCCGCCGCCTGCAGCACGGTCCCAGTGGGGACGTCAACGACTCGCTCTGGAACTTCCACGTCTGGAACGACGCCTGGATGGCGCGGCCGGACCTTCCTCGCGGCTACGGTGGCTGGCAGGCCGTGGACGCCACGCCGCAGCAGGAGAGCGACAGTGAGTCACAGAGGGGAGGGTTCAGTGGAGTACGAGAGCGACAGTGAATCACAGAGGGGAGGGCTCAGTGGAGTAGGAGAGCGTGAGTGAGTCACAGAGGGGAGGGCTCAGTGGAGTAGGAAAGCGATAGTGAGTCACAGAGGGGAGGGCTCAGTGGAGTAGGAGAGCGTGAGTGAGTCACAGAGGGGAGGGCTCAGTGGAGTAGGAGAGCGATAGTGAGTCACAGAGGGGAGGGCTCAGTGGAGTGGGAGAGCAATAGTGAGTCTCAAAGAGGAGGGCTCAGTGGAGTAGGAGAGCGACAGTGAGTCACAGAGGGGGGGGCTCAGCGGAGTGGGAGAACAATAGTGAGTCTCAGAGGGAAGTCGTCAGTTAATTAGAGCAGAAGTCCTAGAGTCACAGCAGCATGAGTCACCGTGAGTTGTGGGGAGAAGTGTTGGGAACTGGGAGAGAGACAGCGAGGTACGAAAGAGAGTGCAGGAACAGTTCAACACATGTCAGTGGTAGAAAGAACGGTTCACGAGAGCAAGAGAGAAACAATGTATGATAAAATGGAGGGTTTAGTGGACCAGGGGAGAGAGTGGGTGACGTAGTTGAAGGATTTAGGGGAACAGGATGCGGAAGTGAGTAGTACATGACGGTCCACGGGGAAGGGACGGCACAGTCACAGTAAGTGATAGAGCAGTGTGGTATAAATAGATTATTATAGACAGAATGACAATGATACTGAGCGATAGAGCAGAGAATCCAGAACAGGATGGCTACAGTGAGTTACAGAGGATGGTGTAAGGGGAGCAGGATAACAACAGTAAGTGGTAGAGGAGAGTCCGGGGTTTGGGGTCTCGAAAGAAAGAAAGAAACCTGAAGGGCTCAGACGGGTTTTTGGGAGCAAGATGTTGACCAAAAGTTACAGACTGCGGTCCAGGGTGCAGCAAAGAGATGGTGTTTGAATCCGGGGTGCTCAGGTGAAAAGTATGCGATGAAAATACTCGCTGGGTGTACTTTCAGACATCAAAGATAGGTACCACATATACCTACAAAAATGAAGTTCATTTGCTGGTGAATTATGCGGAACAAAGCCATTCTTTTGAAGCTGACAATGCAGTGTGAATGCGTTTTTGAAAGTTTTGGAAGTGGTGTCTAAAACCCGAAAACATAGAATGACGTACGACGATACGATATCAAGATATGGTAATAAGCCCGACTGTTCGCTGATGTCTGTAAATGTGCGCACATGCCTAAACTGAAGGAATATTTCGGTTCGCACGGCTGTCCAGTGGTATCTCCGAGCTCTTCATAAATTAATCGTTTTATATGGTTCTGTCAAACGTTTCTAAAACTACGAACAACCGGAAACAAAAAAAGTCCGGAACTTTTTCTCTGTGACATTGCGATACCTTCATGTTCGCATCAGAAAGCTGCCCGTCGTTTATTGGATATAAAGACGATTATTGCGCGTCTTCTGTCGTCGTCCACTTGAGACGCGCCTCCCAGAACGCAGGAGATTGCTAACCTGAGGAGGTGACTCGCCTAGATTCCAATTATTGATCCACTGTCGTATTATATGTCTTATCGCCACAACAACGAGCACTGGAAGCTATATCAAATTTTTCCCCAGGCTATATGACGTCTAGTGTGAACACTTGCTCAACCGAAAACTCCTCACGTACTTCTTGCCGTAGTTGCTTCCAGACCGTTGCGCTTGGGTGGATACTCAATGAGGGCTTCACCGATATTGTTGTTGCTGTGAACAAAGCAAGGTGATATATTGGCGGTAAGGGTAGGCACCAGGAAATGAAAGCAAAGATACTAAAGGGAAAGTGCCAGGGAGAAATATGTGGCAGTCTGCCATTTGAACGTTTAGATCACAGAAACAATCGGTGACGGCGCACCGGAATGAACTTGTGAAAGCGTGTTCCTCGTCCTATGGAAATGATCTGGCACTTTGGCTATTTCTCGTGACGGAAACTCGTAACTTGAGCAACACCTGCCGGGTTAAAGGGCCTGTTTTGGCTGGTAAAATTAACGGGATATATATTTCACTTTACTTCGTTGTTAATGATAACACAGCTAGAGTTTTTGACAGCATCCCTTTACCGGCAGCTCGGACGCATCCATCGGCAGTAAGAATGCCATGTGGAGCTAATTTAAACAAATGTCAGCATTGTCATTCACATAATCTCGTTAAAGAAACATGTTCTTGTCGGAAAACCTCTTGGCACCTCTCCGGACATTCCCAGGGCACCCATTCCTTGCATACGGCCCACACAGTCCGCATACCATCAGCCCCTACAAACCGCGTCACACTGCCGGCTCGTGGGTCATTTCCCACCCAGTGATGATGGCCACCGCCTCCAGGCAAGTTCCAGTGCGGCCCCTGCTCGCTGGAGGCTGTCCGCCGAGGCGAGGTCGGCTTCGGGTTCGACACGACCTTCCTCTTCTCCGAGGTCAACGCCGACCTCGTCCACTGGCAGGAGGACGAGACCAGCGACTGGGGCTTCAGCAAAATCAAACGGGACCACTACCAGTGAGTGGCCAGTGAGCCAGAGATTTATGGCAAGGGGAAGACCTCTGGCTTTGCTGGTGATATGGTGGCAGAGGCCGCCTTTCATAACACGTTAGCTAGGTAGCTAGGTGCAGGCATGACATTCATCTGGATTCCATTTAGGTATGCTTTACACTTGGCAGAATGGTCGTCCTGCTTTGTATCTTTGGACGAATTTAAACTTTTCGACCGTTTACTTTAAGGCTGTACTCGAAATGGGTTCTGTGCAAGTGCATGTAAACAGTTCGCTTATGAATTTCTCATTAGCGCTGCTGTGCCCTGGTTATTGTCTGGCACTGAGACGGATACATTTCCAAGCACGAACTGTTGGCAGTTTTCCCAGCTTTTGCCAGTCTTCAGAGGCATGTCAGACAAAGCCAGCAGCCGCCGGCGGAACCCAACACGAACTATGCCTCCCCTTCACAGCGTCGGAAGGTCCGTGCTGACCAAACGGTGCGGGGGCGACGATAGCGACGACGACGCCGACGCCGAGGACATCACCCACCTGTACAAGGTGTGCCTGGGAACGTCCCGGGACGAATGTTGGAAACCACGCGCAGCCGGGCCGCCCTTCATGCAGCCAGGCCGTTTTCTGGGGCACATGAACAGCTTTTGTTCGAGGCTTATATCGCCATCCCCTACATAATGTGTAGGGAGTGGACATGGACACCAAGGGCAAGGTGTAGAGTACCCAAAGCTGAGACACTGGCCGGCCTGAACAGGCGTGCCACCTGGTGTTACCGTGCCACCGTGTTACCCGATGGTCTTTTTTTGGAAAGGCGAGGTGGAAAAAAGAACACTGAGATGTTTGAACTGTATTTCCGCTAGAACATGAGGCACTCGGATGAGCTACTCACGCTTGTCACTTATTTATCTGACCTAACGTGATCCTGATTAATGAGCAGGCGACAGAACAAGAGGCCACTAAAATCCTACACACCACTCCACTGGTGTGGCCGGTCCGTGTTCTGCCGCCAGAACCCGGAGGGAACAGCGGCCGAACGCATCGCAGTCTTCAACGCCGTGCGTGGCACAGTCGGCGCCCAGAAGTACTTCGACTACCCGGAGAGCAGCGAGGAGGACGTCCAGTTCCAGCTGGTGGACATCGAGTCGGTCATGATCGGCCAGCCGTTCCACGTCGACGTCACGGTGGTGGTGAGGACGGCCGCCAGCTGGCGGGCGTCGGCAGCACGTCGCTGACGGCGGCTGCTGCGCCTGGGCCTCGTCAGGGAGCCCAGACGCTTGACGTGTTTGCAGGGTGTTTGGAAGGGCTTCTGGCCTTGCTGATGGGAGGAGGGGTATTCATGGTAGCGTGGTAATGGTGATTTGAGTGTGTTCATTTGGCTGAAGTCCCGATGACCGTCATGATAACAGTAAAAAGGATTGTAACAAGCAAAATGTATCCAAGCGGTACAGGTCTTAACAGGCGTTTTTTTTTCTCTCGCCACAACGTCCACATCATCTTCGACAAAAAGCAATATAGCGGCGGAACTGCAATCAAGAGTGAAGCTTCTTCTCTTTTGGTGTTCTCATTGCACACGAAATAGAGCTGCAATAGAGCATTAAGCTTATGACAACGCATAGAAAGACTGGCCCTCTTGCCGTTCCTGGTCACGCCAATAATTTTCGAAAGCCTCCATCTATGACTACATTGATTATCCGATATTTCTCCATGAGATAACCCTGCCCTAAAATCTCATTCGGTTGTTTGTCACCAGAATCTGATAAAAGTTGTTTGCCATTCGAAATACACATTACAGTTCGGACGTATTCCGGCGCCAAAAGCCATATCTAACCGATGATAACCCAAGAGACTCCTCAACACATATCGGCCGATGCCTGTCCGCAGAACAAGTCGGATGAGCCGCGGACTATCAAGGCCTTTCTCCACGCCAACAGCATCTACTACACGGGCATCAAGGCGCTGGACATAGTCCGAGAGCCGGTGGAATTCACCCTGCAGGGTGGACAAAGTAAGTGAAACCAGAGATTGCGCAATGACAGACAGAGAGGAGGGGGAGAAAGAGAAAAGGAGAGAGGGAGAAAGAAAGAGGGAACTAGTGGGGTAAGGGTTCATTGCCAGAATCGTAATCAGAAAATGGTCTGGGGGGTTACACTGATGTTGTTACTCTTATCCTAATGTCTGTGTTTTAATGATTATAGTTCAGTTTTGCAATGTCTCGATCAACCTTGACCCACTCCGGTAGAAATCCAGGCTGTGTCACTGACCGTGACTGGTAGAGTAGAAGGGGCAGGGTGCCGGCGAATCCAGGCCATGCGGCAGCGGGGACCAAGTCTCCATCCGTGTAATCTATCAATTATTTGTTATTTTGCTAATTTGTTAATTTGCTCTCGGAGGTCAGTAATGTTTCTCGTCATGTCCGAAAATGTCAGTCCATTTGCTTAGCTGTTCATTTTGAGAACAAATTACTCTGTGCTGGGGAATGGCGCCAAAGGAAATGTTGGCTTCGGGCCTTCCAACGAAGGGGCATCGCCCGATGACCCCTCCACAGATAAGCCTGTGGACGGAGAACGTCTGTTAGATGTAGCCAGCTGTGCGCTGCCGTTCGTTGTGCCTCCCATTTGGCTAGCCGAGATTGGGCGACTGTAAATCAGTTCAGCTCCATTAATTGCCGCCACTGAAGCGCTATATGACACGAACCGGAAACCCGTGGCATGCATGTGCCACATTAAATTTCTCTTGGAAGGAAGAGTGATGAGATTGTCGCGGAAACTTGTCTCGCGGAAATCAGGAGAAACTCAACTATTTTGATTGCCTGTACAACTTTCCTTTGTCAGAGCGATTTTATCAAAGCGATTTCAGTGTTAAGATAGTTCACTGCATGGATCGTCCTATTTCCGTTGCTTTGCTTTCCGAGACCTAGGCCTTCATCCCTAATTAATTTCATAAAATGATGTTTATTTGTGCTGGCAGTAGTTCAAACGATAAGACGAAAAATCCGCCGTCATGGCTTAAATAGAAGTGACTGATTTTAGGTCACAGATCCGGCAAAACAGGCCATTTGCTCGCACTATGTGGAATAAAAAGTAAACAGCAGCAGAAAATTATTATGTGAAATGGCCTGTCCAGCGTGCGGAAGCCGAATAAAGTCTGAAGTAAGTAAGGGTTGAGGAAACGTATGCGGTACGATAATCGAATGGTAAAAGTGCCTACCGATGCCTCCGACAGCGATACTATCCATGGAAAAATATCGTATTTCAAAGCATCCTGTCAACTCATCACGAGATGGGCAGGGCGCAAAAACTTAAGCAGAATAGTGGAAGCCCGCCATAGGTGCTAGGATGCGACAGTAGTGTCTAAAAAGATCAAGTAATACCAACGTATTGCGCAGCTGTGCAGCGCCTCGTCCAGAAGTGGCCTGTTCTGGTCGCCTGGGCGCTCGATCGAGCCGGATACGATGGCCGTCCGTTGCTGCTGGGGCGCGCTTCGTGTTGCCGGGCCGGCCCCGCTGAGCGCCGGCCCCTCCGATTGTTTACACCGGCGCTCTATTGGCGCCGCCGTCGCGACGCCGCGCCGGCCCCGGGCAGCGGCTCCGACAGCGACGATGGTCGCCGCGCCGTCTCCGGCACCGTCGGCGCCTTCCGAGAACCAGCTGGATCTTCCTCCGACGGGCCTGGGTCCTCCAGGGACGGTCCGGGGTTCTCCAGAGACGGTCCGAGATCACCAACTGATTTTATCAAGGATCTCGCACATCACTTTAGCTTATTTCATCATACCTGATTTCGCCGTCCAGTGCTGATTTCGGCAAACGCATTATCAGCCCTCGCCGAGGGACGGGAAGTGGTCGCCACCCCCCACGAAGTTTCCTTAGGCTGACCGGGCTCGGCCAATGTCAAGAACCTGAAATCTGTACGAGATGATCTTACAACACTTTCGCATCGTCCCCCCTCCCCCAGAAAAAAGAAAACAGTATTATCATGCTACGTCAGGCCACTGAATCTGACACCATTCTCGATGGCCTGCAAGCCACCGTTCCTTGATCTGAGCCACACTTTGGTTTCTTGCTCAGGGCGGTGATGAGATATGGGGCCAGTGTTCGGTACAGAACTATTTGCACATACGCTGGACTACGCATTTTGGTTTGATAGATAAGTATTCCTTTCAAGGCCGCTTGAGGCCACTCACATGACCTCAGAATGGCCCTGAACTGCTTGCAGGGTAATTTTTGCTGCTTGCAGCCAAGATTATTATTTTTGCTATTCTCAGTCATCAGAACTCCAGACTGTGACAGGCATCATTTTGCACATAACAAAGGTTCACGGTGATGATAAAGTTTCCAGGACTTGATCTTGACCTCAAGAGAAAAACAGTTATTATGTACAACGGCGGACGAATTTCGAAACCAGGTCGTTACCAGACTTGTGCTTGATTTCAGCGGAATCAGAGCCGAATCAGGATTCGCTTCCATTTGGACCAGAATTGGGGTCGGAATCGATTCAGTTGGAAGCTGTTTTGAGTCGGATTCAAAATTGTTTCCGCTAGTCTGCGGAAACACTGAAATCGGAAGCGAATCCAAAGGCCAAATGTCTGATTCCGCTCCCTCTCACAGCCGAACCTACCACGACTTTGGTATTAAAGAAATATGTGCACAACTTAGTTATCCATATATATATGCACCAAAAACTTTAGTTTGAAAGCAGTTTCATGTCTTATGGTCATTTGTTTATGGTTGCTTGGGCCGGACATTGCCTGTTAGCTACGATGGCAGGCAACTGGGGATGAGGTTGTATTCCATGATTTAGAACAGTCCGCATCGAGTCAAAGGGTCTCTAACTCAAGGCAAGGTAACAAAGGAAGAGAAGGATGCGCAAACACCACTTTTACGCCAGTTTCTTTGGCACTGGTGAGTAAGAAGTGTTACCATATAATTGCTTCCTCCACCGCCTTATAGGTATTTTACTGGTGGTGAATGTTGATTATTATTGAGGTTAGGCATGTTGCAAGAGCGCCAGAACCGCACATCGTAAATAGTGCTGAATAGTGCCGTGCTAATATTAATGCAGTTCACACGCCATGCGTACTTTCCTAGTTCGATTTCTTTAAGAAATAGATTAATCATATTGCATCTGATCCTCATTCTTCCCACGTCGCTTTTTCATAGGCAAAGACGACGCAGAGTTTTTTTGTGGCTGCTAATTGTTTCACCTAGACGAAAATACATGTGTAATAAAAAGTGTTCATGTACTTCAACAGGTGTCGGCAGTGCTTTCTGATAACGAATACGTCATCAGTCACGAGATCCAACTTCAGTCTAGATATGACGATATTTTTTTTATTCAACCGAATACTTTTTCACGTCGTGATTTCGAATGGAAACCTTTCTTGAGCATAGATTGTAGTAAAGTTGCAGTATTGCAATTCCTGTTCAACTGATAACTGAATAATTTTCCACCTGCCTTAAATCCACTGATGCAGGATTGTTCCCAGTTGTTCCTTTTCTCGATGCGCGCTATCAGAAAATTCAGGTTTGAAAGCCTTAAAATCCATTTTCAGGGTGGTCGATATCCACTGCAGAACACAGTTAAGTGGAACAATATGGAACTTTGTATGAAAATATGGCTATAGTCTTTTTATATAGAGTTTTCTGTAGTAACCGCATTCCGATTTTTTTAGGGATGATATTGCGCTTAACGCTATAAAGTGGAACCTGGGAGCAGTTTAACGTTGTTGCGCGAACCCTGAGCCCCTGCTTCATTGGCCTCATATCTGGGCAATTTCACCCCAGGTCCTCAGCCTTATGGCGCTGGAGGATCTTTATCGTACCGTGCAACTCCATGACACGGCTATTCTGTGGCCGGCTGGTACACAAGATTCGACCACGGGCACAGTATTAGCGGCCATTTCGGCGCCTGAAGTCAGAGTTCGTCGTCTCCCGGCGTGTTGGCCGCAGCGGCGACCGAGCGGCCGTCCAGGAGTCGTTTGACGACGCTAATTTGTCTCAGGGCCTGCTCGTTGGCGTTACATTTCATCATACATAGCGGTCATACGTGATAAACACCAAAGGAGGAGGGCGACATTTATGACTGTTTATGTCCTTATGTTTCCGGCGATGATCAGTTTTCCATCCAAAGCCCTGGCATGTCCGTAGAGTTGAAAACTGCCCGTTTGTGCGGTTAACCACTTCATCCCGGTAAGCAGTATAACCTGACGGTCCAGAACGGGGCCAGTCTTCCACCTTACACGACGTCACACGCGAGGAGTACTCCGTGCCACTCCGGCACACCAACTGGGCCGAGGAACAAATTCTCCATTCGGTCTAGTCCAGAGATGTGGCCCTGGACATGGCCTCCTCGCTCCGCTTCCTCGAAGATGACGTGGCAAAATTTGCCGACGAACCGGCTCTCCGGAGCGGCACCACTGAGCTGAGCCGCAGCCAGACTGCGACGAGCAAGTAGACCGAGAAATGAAGCCTCTCAGATGCGCAAGTAACGTTTCAGCTTGACCTCTCTTACCGAGTGAGGATTTCGTCCAAACGGTGCGAAAATGTTCGACCAAGTTCGACACGCCTTGGAGATGTATTTGGGATGTTTTCATGGTTAAACCTTTCACATGTGCTTTAAATAGCTAGGATGATAAAATTTCCTGCGCAAACGTCATTTCCATTGTCGCTCTCAGCTTCGTTACACGTTTTCCCACAGTCCAGTGTTCAAGATTTGTAGAAACTGAATTGGTTGTAATGGTGGGCATTGTCCTCAGCCGAGTCCGTGGTCGTGAAGATAACCCCGGAACAGTACATGGACAAGCTGGTTGACTACTGCATGGTGAAGATCTATGCGCTGGCCAAAGTGGCCGAGACTCACCAGTCGTGGAGTGAGGAGGACGACTTTGTCATCTCTAAGCCGAAGCTGCACGTCGAGGCAAGATTTTAGCTTGCGTTTCGCTGCTTTACTGAAATCTTGTTTTACATTAGACCGAATGGTTCTGTTTGGCTTGGCGAAGACCACGACGGTGAGTAAAACAGAACGTAAGACTTTTCGAGAACTTATTTTGGAAGAATAGAGGCATATTATCTTGAATGTGAATATTCGTGAATGAGTCCATCAGTCCATTTTGCCACTCTGCCATGTATTTTTACCCACAGAGCACCTTCCCATGTTTCAGACTGGTGCGACTGGAGCGTTCGGATTTTTTTTTTTTTTTTTGGCCAACGATGGATCGGTTTGGACACGACGGATTTCCCTCCGTTGCAGGCGGAGGAGCCGTGCGTGGTCAACAAGGAGTGCAAAATAGACTTCTCCTTCAGAAACCCTCTGGACTTGGAGCTGAACGGTTGCGTGTTCAGCTTCGAAGGCTCCGGACTTACTCGACCGCGCGTGGTGAAGCTCAGAAGGTTGGTGCCGCCACCGGAGACGGATTCCCGGCGTGTTTGGAAGGGCTGCCGATTCTCTGAACGGTCAGGATAGCGACTCAAAGACGCAGCTAACCTGCCCGTGTGATTAATCTGCGAGCGTTAAGCTGATACGTCGCTACGGTCCAAATTTCCCGGTTTCGTTTTTCCAGCCCGATGTTGTTTTTCCACGCCTGACGTCGTTATAAAGCAAAGTTCCAAGCCAGTTTTGTCATTAGCGCGAACCTGATGACCGTCCGAGATCCACGTCGCCTCTCCGTCCTATCACTTCAGCCAATCTTCTCAGACACTTTTAGCGCACCAACTTCATGACACTTTGTAAATTGGCCCATAAAATATATCGGGCATCGTTCTGCCCCAGCTTGACTTAAACCCTACGACACTGGCACCCCTTTCTGGCGTACTACGCAAGTCATATATTTTAACCGTTTACTAAAAAGACCGAAGGTATGTAATGAAGCTTTTGGACAGAAGGCATCTCGAACATTTTGAGTCCTCAAAATCAACTCTGTAGTAATTAGGTAAGTGATACGTCCAGTACCGAATCATCCATTTCGTCGTGTCAAAATTTCGTTTCGCCTTAACCCGGTAATGACTGGGGTATTTCGTCACATTCCATTGATGGGGGGGGGGGAATAATGCCCCCGTCTATCTCGAAAACCAGTCGCTCGATTCAGCTGACTCAAATGGCAATGGATGGCGCCGAACCATGCGGTCCTGCGACAAATACAGATTTTTACTTTTGTGTCACTGATGACGTCACAAACCAGGTCAAACCCTAACACTTACTTTTTTACAGCGTCGCCTCATCACAATGGAATGCATACCGGGACTAAAGTTTGTGTTGCAATATGTCTCAGACAGCTGTACCTCACATTCTGAGTGTCATCTAACCAGATGCCATCGAAAGTCTAAGGTCACAGGCTACGTCAATTTGAAGTTCGTGCCAACGGGTCATGCTATGCATGTTTCCGAGCCCGTATGACACAGGGGTCCCAAAAAAGAAGGCACTCCCAAGGAGGGCTCCGATTACCATGCACTTGCAATATTGCAATATTCTCGAGTTTCCAATTGGGAATATTGCGAGTACGTTTGTGGCCTCTGTTTGACATTTCATGATGACCCCATAAAACCACTTTGACCCTTGTTGCACATTTTCACGGAATGTCACATAACGCTGCATGGATGGATATCTCCATACGGATCATCGGGAGTCTTGAACAGATGGCACCAGTTGACCCGCTAAGCTGAAATCTGTATAAAATTACCTAAACATCGAACAGAAAATATTGTTGCATTGCTGCAAGATCCCTCTGTAGGTACATATAAGTTATACGTACAAGATTTCACACAATGACTGCATCCAAAAATCAGCATGTTTAGTTCCGGTTCTAAGCCGTGTTTTCACTGAACCCGGAAAGCGGAAATATACATCTGACCTAGCATGACCTAGCATGAGGTAAGGGGTGCTCCATATTGAACTCACATGTCATGCTGATGTGCAATGCAGACCACGGTCACCATGCAAGGCGCCGACAAAAAGCGGCGAAGTAAAACTGATCGTCTAGTCGCAAAACTGGCTGTCTTTTTGCCACCATTTGGACATGACCTAGAATGACTTAGTTTCCAAATTTTTGTCAGTATGCGCACAATTGATGTGAGAAAATGTACTGGACGTTTCAGGGTGCTGCGTGTTTTTGTTCGGGAGATATTTATGAAATGGGTCGGGGGGGGGTTAAACGTCCCGCAGTCAATGGCAGGTTAAATGCTGTTCGCACATGCTAAAGATGAGACATGTCTTTGCTTTGGCATCGGACTCCCGTGGAGTTTTGTGAGGTTTTACACTGAGAACAGGGTTCGGAGGAGAATATATCTTACCGCGACTGAATCCCGCTGAGGTATTTCGGTAAACTCACCTAGAAGCATTCACTTAGCGCCGTAAGTCGGGGAACTTGTTGGCCGGCAACTGTTTCCGGCAGCGGAAGAAGGCAGCGGCCCGCCTTTCTGGGGGCTCGACGACGAGCAATGAGCCGGCGCGCGGCGCTCAACCCGTGAGCGCCCGCACCCTTCCGCTGGCATCCCAGCCGGGTCGTGCAGCGTGGCGCGGCGCCCAGTCGGGCCGACTGGGCCAGCCTTCTGGAACGCCAGCCGTATTTCCCGGTATCGGCGGCCGGCCGGAGATTCTGCGGCCGCCGCCGGCCGGAGATTCTGCGCCCGCCAGCCGGGATGGCCGCGCAATTTGGCCGGCTGTCGGCCGCACCTGTCGCTCCGCTCTGTACCGTCGCTTATTGCCTGAGTGTCCGACGGACGCGGCGTAACGTCCGCCGACCTGTCTCGGCCAAAATGGCCGCCGCTGCACCCGGGCCGAGGGGTCGTGGTCGCCGGTTTTCTGCTTCGTTTCAGCACTGTGCAGCGCTAGAGGGGGGAAGGCCCGCCTAGTGCTCCATTTGAACCAGAGGCATGGCACTTTTGCCGGGAAACAGAAGATATTCCCCAGGAACGCTGGAACGGGGAGAGGGAGGGGGCAAGGGTGCAGCCTCCCAACTTTGGTCAACATTTAACATTAACCCTTTGGTGTTGCATGAAAACAAACGAGGTAAAAATCGCTCTTGCCCTAATCTCCAGGGAGGCTCCACCGCTCCTGATGTTCCTACTTCCAATCATGTATATTTTCGTATTTCTCTGCGCAAACAACGTGGCGCTGGAAGATCTTTATCATGCCACGGCATATCTGCCCGTGATCGGCCGATCTTTTCAATCTCGGGTCGAAGATAGGTGCCTGTTTTGGGACTCGAACTCAGTGCCTGTCACGCAGTGGCAGGCACTGAGCTATACAACAGTGGATTCGGTTGTATTGGCTCTTTATTCACCAGGCCACAGCGGCGGCCTGCTGCTGAACGGCGTTGAAAACGACCATACAAGTCCTTACTAGTGGCTCCCATTGGCTATGTTTGACGAACTCACGAAGGAATACTTTGAGAGGTGTTTGGAATGAGCCGATGGCATGCAATTTGTACGTACATAATTCAAAGTAAAGCAGAGAAACATATAGATACGATTTTCCCGAAAACTTGGACTGAAAAATTCTTGCGGCATGCGAGGACGCTCCTAGACCTCGTGGACTGGGCGGCGGTCTCCGTTGACCTACTCAGCCGAGACGTCCTCTCCGGGACTGTTGAACCCGGTGACCTTTCGGTGCCGGCAGCGCGCAGTCTCAGGGCTGGCTCGGTGGCAGTGCGGCCGGCCGGCCGGGTCGGGCCGAGCCACCGCTGGCCGGCCGAACGGCGCCGCGGCCGCCCCGCCGGCCAGGGCCATTCAGCCCCGACGCCGCGTGACCGGCCGCGACCGCTGCCGCCGCGCCAAAGTCGCCAGTCAGCGGCGCCGGCGTGACCCTGGGGCCGGCGGCGTCACGGGCCAGCGGCCTGTCTCGCGCTCGGGCGCGCCGGCGACCGAGCGCGACCTGACGAGGCGCCGGAGACGCCGGCGGCAGCGGGACGCGAGAGCCACCGCACCGGTGGTCGTGGCGCCGTGTGCCGCGAGGCAGCCGCTGTCGCTGGTACGGCAGGACGGTGGGCAAGACCAGCCGTCAGACTTCGCCACTGTCATGTTGGGGGGAATCGCGTAATGGCGCTCTGTTTCCGGCGCAGAGGCGCGTTGGGGAACGCTGCCCTACTGGTTAACTGCAAACGCATACCGTGGGCCAGGGCTGTCGTCTTGTGTAAATGACAGGCTAACCTCCCTCCCCACTAAACGTGGGATTCTTTGCGCATTTAGCCCGCTTTATTTTGATCAAAGGAAGTTTGATTTTTTTAAAAAAATATATATATATATATATATATATATATATATATATATATCTGTATGTATGTATATGTATATATCCCCATATATCACACACACAGACATATATAAATATGTATATGAGATGTAGCCCGCTTTATTTTGATCAAAGGAAGTTTTCAACTTTTTTCTGTTACTATTTCATCAAATACAAAACTGCATGCGTTCCCATGTATGTATTCGTATGTATATATATATATATATATATATATATATATATATATATATGTATGTATATGTATATGTATATATCCCCATATATTACACGCACACACAGACATATATAAAAATGTATATGGGATGTAGCCCGCTTTATTTTGATCAAAGGAAGTTTTTGACTTTTTCTGTTATTATTCTATCAAATACACAATGGTATACATCCTCTATATCTAAATATATGGGGTCCACTTGGGCAGGACGTCCCCTTACATATAAATATGTATATGTATATGTACATATGCATATATGTATTTAAGGAGGCACGTCCTGTTGGTCCCAAACGAACATTACGACATATGGAAGAAACCAACAAGAAGAAGTCTGTGAAATGCCAATACGCCTTGGTCTTTAATGAAACATATACAGAGAACCTCTTGCCTAAGTACACTAATATATATGTATATAAACATACATATATATATATATATTGGTGTACTTAGGCAAGAGGTTCTTTGTATATGTTTCATTAAAGACCAAGGCCATTCGTGCCGTAAGTCGTATGTTTGTGTCATTAAGTAGTAGAAAGATAACTGCAGCAAAACATTTGTTTAATGTTTCAATTTTTCAACGTTTCAGAATATACATATTCCATTATCATGAAATACAATACACTGTTCGGCTAGCGAGAATTGGCGTATGTAAAATAGTTTCCAAGGTATAGTTTCACAGTTAAATTGACAAAATTGCCGTGGTAGCCATAACTTGTTCAGACACTTCAGTTATAGCAAATTGCGAATGGCGCTCACATCATTTATATTATTGTACAGGTTTCACACAACACAGGGAAATTGCCTTTCAGTGCCTAAACAACTGAAGTGTTACACGAGTGGATGTTTGCCTATTAAAAACTGGCGAATTTTCTTGTGTGGTAGGGCCTTAAATGCATATGATAAACAAACACAAACGTAGCCCTGCTATGCAGGATCTGACACAAAATGTCTATATCATCACTCCTACCACTGACAAGAGGAACCTGTTAGTTTTAGAGGCCCTAACCATGCAAGAAAACTCACTTGTTTTAAATAGGCAAATTTCCATTTGTGTAACACTTCAGTTATTTAGGCAATAAAGGACAGTGTCGTTATATATCCGATAACTTGAAAAGTTGAAACAATAATCGAAGGAATTCTTCCGGCTAACTCAGGATGACCTTTGGCCTGGATAGGCCACATGGCTTATTTTCGGTTTTAACCATGTTTGCCCAACATGATCTTTGGGAAAATGTAATACAATATGTCTCCAAGTATCTACAATAATAGCGATAAAAAGCGTTTCTGGGCAAGCTGGAACTTTTTCAGATATCTTGGACATACTGTCGTGAAATGCGTTTGCAAGATATGCCCTGGGGCTATTTGACGAGCATTGATTGATTTCGTGCGTTTTGTTTGTTCTATGATTCTACACTTTGGTGCGCACAGTGTCCTGCGTGCCTGCGACACATGATTTTAGTTTTGAATTTCTTGACGCGAAAGGTCAAAGGACATAACACCTCACCACCAACCATACAGATCTGCCAACCAGATCTGGTGTACCCATTCCTCATATTTGCACGGAAATGAGTGTATTGAGTGTTTCTAGGCCTTTAAGCCAACTGAGACAATCTTAGTCGAAAATCGGGGCCTTTTAAAGGTCAACGGAGGCATTGAACTCGACTGACCTGGGATGACCTATAGGCCTTGGACCATTGGTAGCCTTTTTAGGGCACTGATCACGAATTTTAGATGTTGTTCATGTATCGGAGTTCGACATCGAACTCCATACATTGAAGGTTCATTTCAACATAGCTTCCGGTCAGATGAGCAGGACAGATCAGGTCAGAACGCGTAAATGGCCAGGACGACATGTAACCCAACGAACTCTAGTGGACATGAGCTAAACATAAACGACTCGACGCGTGCAAAATGTATGTGGGACTCTAAATCAGGTCGGCTTAAAAAAAGATAAATGATCCAAGGTCAAAATAGGCCATCCAAGTTCAACTAATGTCGGCCACCTCGGTTGACCTTGTGTCATCAGTGGCGTAGCCAAAGGGACCAAAGGGGCCACGCCCCCCTCCCCAGACCGAGCTGGGTCTCCGGACGGCCTGAGCGGGTCCCCCTAGGACCGAAGGTCCCAGTTCTTTGGAAAGTGTGAGGTGCCCGCAGGGCGCCTGATTCTGCCCGAAACAGACAAAGCAAAATATGTTGAACGGTAAAGAAGGCTTACGAACCTAAAAAGTGCTCCGAATATACAAGAAGGTTTTGCGTGCTATAAAGAGCGGCCTGAATGAGCGTTTAGTTGCCCCAGCTAGCATGGCCCATAAAGGGCCCCTACCAGCCTCTGGAGGGACCTCCTTTCGGTATGGAAGAAGGCCTCTGCCCCTGGCTTCAGAGGCCGACAGGCGCCTTACAAGCCGACAATAATTTTAACCACATGGGGCCCCACTGGTAACGAGGGCCACGTGCAGAGCCAAAGGGGGAGCGATGTGGGCGATCGCCCCTTCCCCCGAGGCCTGAGAAAGGGACTCTGTCAGATTTAAAAGGGAGCTCCAAAGGGGCCCCGTATGAGCTTAACCTATAAGAGCTTGACGGGCTATTGATGCAGTCGGCGGAGGGGGGGGTCTTCGGAAGTGTCAGATGGCCCCTGAGACGCATAGAGGGCCCCTGAAGCTCCCGAAAGGACCCCAAGACCACAACAGGGCCCCATCACGGCACAGTGCCCCTGAGGTCGCCAGACGGGTCATAGGGCCCCTGAGACGGCCAAGATAAGGACTAAATCCCCAGGGGGCCCCTGGAATGTCATAGCGGCCTCGAATGGATTTCACTGGCTTGTGTGAAAAGCTGAAGGCTCTTGATGTAGTCAGAGGGCCTCCGGTAGGGTTAATGAGACCCTGAGACGTTACGATGGCCCCTAAGATGGATAAAAGGGCCCCTGAAATTTTCCAAGGACCCCTGGGACCTCAGTAGGGGTCCAACATGGCAGAGGGTTCATGAGACCGCCAGAAGTGCCAGGGAGGCCTCTGAGACGGAAAGAACTTAACCCTATTCCCGGAAGACTAGTCGGTATGGCCGATTCTCGGCAGGGGGCGGATTCGACCCCCTGGGATCTCGAGAACCACACATCCGATTTCATAGCAACAAAGAGAAAAAGATTTGCCATGATGTAAACTACATTTTCATAAAAAGAAGTTTTCAAAATTTCGAAAGAGGTGGATACAGAGGGGGGGGGCAAAAAAGTCAAAATGGGGATAATTTTGAACTTGTTATAACTCAGTTGTTTATAGATTGATTTTGGCGACATTTGCATGAATCGAGAGATTAAAAATGGGATTTTTACCATTGGTCCGCATGTTCGAAATAAAAAAGGATTAGGCGTTGGCAGGGTTTCAAAAATGGGAGGATTAGTTTTTTTCTAAAAACAAAGCAACAAAAAAATTAAAAAGGCCTTTTTTAGCTTTTACTAGTCATGTTATTCTGAAGAAGTACAAACCGTATTCCACTGTCTGTATGATGCTGGCATAGGCGGTGGAATAAGCATAGGCATACACTGTTTGTATAATGTTGGCATAGGCGGTGCGAGGGTCATGAAAAAGGGAGAACTGTCATGGTCACATGCTCATCGGGTCATCTTACGACCTTTGGCCTAAAATGACCCCAAATGACCTTAGAGTCACATGGGATGGTTCTGAGTACATTTCATATTGCTTCAAAACATTTCCAATCATTTGAATTCATTGTTTCTAAAATTCCGTGTTACGGCTGTTGTGATATAGGGTACGCGCACCGACATTTTAAGTCATAGCTCCGTGACCCGAGTTGACATCAAGTTGAAACTTGGTACACATGCAGAACACACCCTTTTACGTCATCCGGATCTCGGGTTTGATATTTGAAAAAAACAGCACCAAAATGATTACCATTAAGTCAGATTTTGACTCTTGACCGTGACCTGACCTTTTAAAATGACCATAGATTAACAAAATTAGATTTCGGTGTTGCCAAACTATTTACGTATACACCCACGTAAAACTTAAAGGTCTATCTCAAAAACGTTATTTTGGCAGCCATTTTTCTTTTACCCTCAACAGGGCCATAGATGGCCCAAGGCGCCTCTCAAAAACGTTGCCTGGCTCCGCCCCTGAAAAAGATAAAATTACGAAATTTTGCCACAGTACGTAGAAAAAAAAGAAAGGAAAAGCCACTAAGTTTCGTGAAGCTGCGTCAAAAACCCTGGAACTGGCAAGCAAAAAACCGCAGGGAGGTGGATTCAGCCCCCTGCCGGGAATAGGGTTAAGGAGGGTGCTTAGCACGGCATAAGGGGACCCTAGTCAGCCAGAGGGGCCAGAGGGGCTCCTCTGAATGGGATTCATCGGCATCCTTCTCAACCTCGAGAGAGGCCCCAAATGGGCTAAACTGACCTTTTTGAAAACCTGGGGTTCTTGATGTTGCAAGGGGGCCCCGGGAAGGTCAGGTGGTCCCTGAGACGGCAAATTGCCCTGCATATCGCGGATGGCCCCTGACACCTGTGAGCCGAAAAAGGCCTGAGGGCCCCTGCGAGGCAAACACGATAAAATGGCCTCTAAGACGGTATGGGAACCCTGGACGCCCAGAGGGCCCTGAGTGTGTTAGGCGGGTTCCTGGCACTGACAGGGTCCCCTGAGACTGCCAGTGAGGCTCCTGAAGCGCCAACGAAGGCCCTGTTACGGCTAGATGCTCAGACCTCAGATCCTCAGATCCTCAGACTGCCGGGTATACCCATGTAACAGAGCAAGACCCCTGATACAGCTATGGGGACGACAGGGGAGTCTCAGAGGGCCCATGAGAATGCACAAGGGCCCTGAAATTGCCAAAAGGGCTTTTGTAACTGCCAGAGGGCCCTTGAGACAGCAAAAATGCTCCCCAGAGACGATAAGATGGACATCTAGAACCACAGGGGTCCGCTTGGACTGCTAGGGAGGAACCTTTGAGACTGCTAACTTGAAGTCTCTAGCAGTAGGGGTCCCCGAGGCGACCAAAGGGGCCCCTGAAACTACTAAACCTTGAGACGTCCACACAGCTCCTGAAACGGCCAGAAAACCTGGAGCATTGCCAGAGGCGCCTCTGCCACGACAGAGAGAGACTTATAGAGGTCTTTTGTTAGTGCCTGAGGGGCTTCTTAGACGGCAAAAATGTCCCAGGGACGACAGGAGGATCCCAAGATGGCTTAAATGTCACTGAAACTGCCAGATGGGTCCCTGAAACTGCCCGAGGTGCTCCTGAAACTGCCAAAGAAGAGCCTGAGATGTCCCGAACGACACGTTAAACTGAAAAAAGAACCTGTGACCACCAGAGGGTCCTGGCACGGCATTGGTGGTCCCCCAGACCACCAAATGTGCCCTGTAACTGCAAGAACCTAAGCTGACAAAAAGGTCCCCAGAAACTACAGGGGGGGGGGGAGACGGGCTCCTGTACCAGATACAGACACGACATTTCAAGGAGAAGGGAGGGACGGAGCCGCCTAAAATCTTGCCGTTTTCGTCATATTTCGGCCACTTTGTAGGAGAACAAAACGCAGAATTCGTTCAAATGAGCTGACGTGCCTGGATTTCTTGGCTTTTTTACGTGGTCAAAATAGCTCGCAAAATCACATCAAATATATCCTCTGGACCCGTGCGGGTCGACATTTTTTTGGATATCAAGAGCAAAATTGGGGGCGGGACCGTTCGCCTCCACCCCCTACCCCTAGGTGAAATCCCGGATCCGTCCTGGCGAGGGCCTCATTGGTCACGAGGGCCCCTTGATCCGATTTGGCCCCCCTGGGAGGAATCCTGGCTACGCCTCTTGGTGTCACGACTCATGATCTTTCTGGTCGAGCAGTTCGGAATTATTATGTGAGTAAAATACACGTAGGACGTTGTGCACACTAAACTGTGGAACAATCGGACAAACGAAAGGCACGAAATCAATCGGATATTTGTTAAATGGAATCAGGGTATATTTCTCGTGCCATGTTTGGCAGCACTTCGTCAATATACCTAAAAAAAAGTTCAGCTTTTCCAGAAATGTTGTTTGCCACGCTTATTGTAAATAGCTAAGGGCAAATTGCGCTACATTTCTGCGAGGATCACGTTGGGCAAGCATAGCTAAAACCGAACAGGCTCCATATAACGTGGTCAGGTGAAAGTTACCGCAAAAAAATGAGCTCATTTATGAAACTTGGGACATTTCTTTTTCGAGTGGCGCTAATCGCACCTTTCTATGACAGTCTGTCATCGAATTGTAGACATTTAAATCATCAATGCCTCTAAAATCAATTCCTGTTCATGGCCGGTAACTTTGACCTCTGAGGTCTCCCAGATCTAAAAATTTATGGCTGGCCATTTTTCGACAGATTCCAGGAGCATACCAAATTTCATCAAAATCGAGAGGAGTCGGGTCACTTCTTTCACGATTTGACGTCAAATGACACTATTCCTCTTTTTAAAACCGGCAGAAATATTGTGGGGAGGGCAAAATCAGCTTTGGAGGGCCCAAGATCCAAACTGTGTGAGTCATGGCCGCCCAAAAAGAATACCGGCTAATAACGCACATGGCTGAAAAGACTGACACGTCCCGTCGCCGGGACTCTGTAACGGTCTGTTGAGGCTGCGCACCGCTGTGCGCTGGCGCGATTTTTCCGGTCACCAGCGCCACCTTCCCCGAGATTGATGCCCGCGCCGTGGCTACGATGCGGTCGGCTAAGGGCTCCATTAAATGACGCCGATAAGGCTATGAGCTTGGCCGCAGCCTGTGGGCGTAAATGATAACTCGGCCCCGCTCTCCCCCGGAGAACGGCTATTCGGCCACGCGATCTCTAGCCGAGCCTGGAGCAACGAATGTGGCTGCGAGATGGATGGTCGCGGCCAGTGACATTTGATGATTGAGCGATGCGACGTTTCGGAATCGCGCCCAGTCGACCGTGATGCATGGGGCACTCCGGCGGTGATTTCGTTATAAGTAGAACGCAGATGTGACAGAGTGGATTCTGTCCTGAGCCTGGCTCCAGAGGAGGCTCTCTGTGGTCGGCTTGGTCAACAGAGGTGCGGAATACCTCCTGGTCCATTGTCAATCAGGTGGCCGGTATCAAAATTCAGAGGAAGAGATAGCTGGCACAACTGCCCGTAGTCTTTGGTTCCGAGAAAATTGTACGCAGTGTCAGCGCTGAAACCAACATTTTTCCACGGCACCCTCGTGACCATTCCAAACACTTCAGAGCTGCATGCTTTCTGAACAAAATTAGCGTTTTCGCAATAGGCATTGACAGGATGCCTCAGAATCAGAATTATTGGTCCGACGGGAAAACGCAGTTTCCTTTTTTTTTGGTTGACCAGGGTCCTAATAGAAGTGGAACTATACCGTCTTCGGTCATGATGTGCCGTATCATTTCACACTTTTTTAAAGTGAAATGTCTGACAGGCAAGGGTACACCATGGAATAAGTTGTTTTTTCTCCTTAAAGGAAAAATCGCACGAAGAGATTCCTTTAGAAAGCAAACTACGGTAACAAAATGAAGACTCATTATTCTACAACTGTGTTTCATTACTTATGCAATTTGCCTGTTTATGGCATGATTAATGTGGGCTCATTAGTTGGTCCCATAGTAGTTTGACGCATCAGAAGCTCGACCCAAAAGGCATTATTTTTAATTTCAATAAGCAACAATCATAGCTTGGTTCCAGTTCCTCATTTTGGAAATTCATGCAAAGGAGATTTCTCGACACTCCGCGCTAACCCAGCGCGCGCTATCACTAAATCGTCCCCTGTTGTTCGTTCTCGGCTAGTTCAGGGCTTACTGTCCGAGGGTTGGGCAACGCGAGCGATCGTATTCACGGTGCCACTGCAAATGACAACGTTTGACTTTGGAGCAGATCGGCACTGCCACAATTAAAGGTGTTTAAATATATATATATATATATATATATATATATATATATATGCGCCAACTGATATCCTAACTGCAATTTGATAAGCATGCATTACTCGATCTGGCGGCAACAGAGATGAGTGCACCCAGATCTGCCCATCCGCGTTCAGCACAGCGGATCTGTGCCAAAGGGAAAATTCGAGAGTTGTGAGTGTTTGAAATAATTCAGAACTGCGTCTTTTTTGCTTGCTCTGATTTCAGAGCAGTTATATAAGTAGACGTAATGACATATGACTCGAACTGATGTCCGAAAAATGAACATGTAACGTGACTGTGAAAATACGGAGGCTTCGAATAATCACATTCTTCACCCGCCGCCGACTGGGGGGGGGAGCAGTTGACCGGCCCCCCTGAGGTTTTTCTGGGATTGCGAGAGAACGAAAAGACACAGAGTCACAAAACTTTGTACTTTTTACTTGGTCATTTTTACACCTTGTGCAAAAGTTTTGACCTCAGGTCAGGTCAGGTGCCTGACCTAGGTTAGGTCAAACAGACCTATGTCCAAAAAACTGTAGCCCCCTTCTAACTTTTTCGGAAAACAAAATATCTCAATAATATTTTCAGGAATTAGTCATCTTGATAGATGCAACAACTCTGCCATCCCAGATTTTTGGAATTTTCCGGGTCATTGACCTAAGGTCAAGCCCGTTTTTAAGACATGTCGTTTTTCGGAAACTGGCGGAATATTTCGTAACATTTTTAGCGTGGAGTGAAGCAGACATCTAGTTACCGCCATTGGGCAAAGTATCAATGACTTCCAGCCATTGACCTGAGGTCAGGTCACGAATAACTGTTGTGAGCCAAAATGTACCACCTTCAAAATCAGCAATGAAGTACTCAGAATGGATAGAAAGTGGCAAAACTGGCTTGCACGGACGTAAGTAATACCAGGAACCTCAGAAAGTTTTAAAAACTGCATAGTTTGGAAATGAACAGGCTCTCGCGAATAAAGCTCCGCCTATTGTGTAAATTGGTAACTAATGATTTTTTTCCAAAATTTAAGCATGATACGTACGGCTGCGGCGCACGCCGACAGCCGGCGCGAAAACGGCCGTGTCTTTAACTTAATGTTTCGGCGTATATATTGAAGAAATCCGAGAAATTAGATGTGTATCGACATTTGCGGACCTTTACTTGTGCGTTGGTGCCTTTGCCTATGCGTTATTAGTCACAGCCCTTGAGATTCAGGCCGTTTCTCGGTCTCATGCAGTCGGCTATGAGAAAACATATATGAGACGCAAATTGCTTACATGTTATCTAAAACTAAAAATGAGACCAGTTTTGAGCTCTACTCGTCCCAAGCTTTCCAACGATATGCGTATTTTTATCGTGCGACCAACCGTTCGTGAGTTAGAGGGGGCGGCCAATTGCCCCCCCCAGTCGGGCGTGATCGTGGCTGACCGACGGTCGTGCACGGGTTAACGTGGAATGAACCATGCACCACCTAATGCCCACTGGCCATGCATCAGTTCAAAAACAGTTAAGATTATCCTTACAAATAAACAGTTAAGAAATCCTTACCCTCACCGGACGGGAGGGATTTTCACTCGTACCGATGACGACTGGCAGGCATCCCGTCACCATTTGGCCCCTTATTAAGCTAGCGCCGTGGGCTGAAGAACAATCGATAGTTGAGGGCTCAAAGAATCCACCACCCCTTTTGACCCCGTCAGGTTAACCAGTGATGTAGGTCAGGCCAGACTTTATGCTTGGGAACTATGAGTCGACTTTTTGGGGCCAAATAGGTGGTGCTAGAAATTAGTATAGGAACATTCTAAGGTCAAAGAAGATCGTCCTAGGTCACTGACCTCGTTTAACCCTGACATTGTCATTCGTCTATCTAAAGTGAATTGTTTGCATGTTGATTAGCATTCTGAACCGCTTTTATGTCCGTTATGTGCCGGCTATGCATACGTATTGCCATAAAACAATAAAAAAACGACATTCGGCGCAAAAACCGTTCTGCAAGCCTTCAGTAATGGCGTCATAGATCGGTGACCTGAGAGGGCCTGGGGTCACTGTTTTTTTTCAAATCATGCGCAATGAATGTATCGTCAGCAGTGAGAAATTTCACGGCGCTGTCGCGCTACGTATTGCTATGGTCCCGAAAACACTGCTGGGAGGGATGGCATTCATCCCCTAGTTCAGCCAGGATTAAGATAATACCACCTGCAATAAGTCCCTTGGACTGTTTCGCCTCTGTAACGCTGTCAGGTGTCTGACGTCGACGAGCGACATCTAGGGTCTTTCTAGTCCATTACGAGCTCGGTTTTCCAATACACTTCGATTTGTTGTCTTGGTGTTCGTCACTTGCTCGGTTTGCGGCTGTGTCAGCTACTTTTACCAATTCAATGAAATTAGCAAACACACGGCCAGCTGCAGCACACGTACCACTCATTCCATCTAACGTGATGCTGCATTGAAGGACATGGATATAGCTAAAAACTGTATGATTATGTGCAAAAGAAACTGCTGGAGTGACTCATCCATAAAGAGCTGCTTTAGATGTAATCATCTTTCTTCACTTAACACCATACCCAAATTGCTGCTTCCAAAACATGATTTGCATGCAGATCTAATCCTTTGCAAGTTTTTCGTTTCACATGTTATTTACAATGGGTCTAGTTTCGCATAAATATTCAGCTAACTGCCAGGTATCACGTTGGCTACTTCATATCCGTGGTGGGTATCATAATGACTATTTTCTGCACCACTGGTGGCGACATCAGAAGACTGCCCCACTGCGGGACTAGTGGCCAGCTGTCAAACAGTGCTGAAAGTAAGGCGTGCGATCACTCGTCTCATCTCCACGAAAACGTCGAGTAAATCCCACCTCACATCTCACAGGATCACGTGCTGTTTTACTGATGCCCTGTGAACAGTCTGCTACCGCGCGCCGTGGAGGACGGGTGTGCAACCGGTCCTCCCACTATCTCTAAAATAATAGCAGCTTGCAACACAAAATCTGCGTCATAAGTAGATACCATAAAGACCTTGCTGTGTGGATATTTTACGACGATAATTCAGCTGTTGGTTGGTTGAAAAAGGGACAAAGGAGTTATAAAAAAAAATCCGTGACTTAACTTTATTGCCTCGGAAAATATCTTCGTTTAATGGAAAAAGGCGAAGGATAGATTTTTTCCCCAATATGTTTCTCTAGTTCACCAATGAAGACAAACCAGGAGACATCATTGATTTACATCAGATCACTCATATGGTACATATTTACGTCTCACGATTTGTTTCACGGAAAGATTTGTTGGCGTCCCTGAGAATTACGCGCAGCGGAGGGGGGCGAAATCCATAAACCAATAATCTCATAGACTCATAAACGTCGCACCTAGAGGCCAGGAAGCGGGGGGGGGGCGTTGCCCCCCACGCTTTTTGAAATTTAACATTGGCCCTACGGGCGTTGACTCGAATGAACAGACCCCAAATGCTTCTTCCCCCTTCACGCCCCTCCGACCGTGGAGGAGTTTCCTCGCCCCTGATTTATTGTGTCCGATTTTCAAGGTTCGAGAACAGTTTAACTATTCTAAGCCAGATAAGGTCAAGTGTTCTGCATCAGTCAGCTTGCGGGTATCTGGTATTGGCTTCCAGAGATGGATAATGGAAAACTAAGGGGGAAAACAATAAGTTTAAAAAGGACTAGTTTTAAATGAAAGACAAGTGAAACTTTAATGCTTTCAAATTATTACGAAAATCAATAGATCGTGGATTGAATTCCCGGGAGCGAATTTACATGTGTGTGGTTTTTGACACCCATGATCCCGCCTTGTAACATGTCATGTGAGTCGGACTGAATCAAGAAGGTTTCTTTAAGCCTTTTTGTTTCGCAAAAGGTCAAGATGGTCGGTGGGCGGCCAGCACTTTCAACATAAATCTGCCCTGGCATGGTCTTAGTTGATCTGAGATGACCTAAACCTTGCATGGTTTTGAAGAACTTTCCTGTGAATGTATACAAGTTTCATAACCATAACCTCGAAAACAAGCTGCTTTCTGCATACCATTGCAACTGGGGCTCAGTTTCTGTAAATGATTTGATGGGCCACCCTCCTCCCAAATATGGGTTTCTTAACGGATTTAGCCCACTTAATTTCGATCAATGGAAATTTAAAAAAAATTGTTACTATTTTTGAATTGAAAATTTCGTTTATCATGCATATATATATATATATATATATATATATATATATATATATATATATATATACATATATATATATATATATATATATATATATATATATATATATATATATGGATAGATTGATAGAAGAAGGAAAGATGGATATTTCACTTTATGTTTTATTCAATACTTTCTGCCTGTCTGTTATCTAAGGCGGCTGTTTCTTCTCGTTATTTTGCCCATTTCCGTTTAAAACCGGCATAAAACATTGGAGGGGTCCAAAGCAGCATTGGAGGGGCCGAAATTAACATTGAGTGGGCCAGGGCCCCCTCAAAAGAATAGAAATCGAGACCCCTGCATTGCAATGTTTTGTAGCTGGCCGGCGCCATTTGACAAACTGGCGGACAATGATTTTTAAAAGGATTTCAGTACAATAGTTGCAAGAATTTCTTATCTATTTTCGCGCTTGATTTTTTAAAGAACGTTTTAATTGTTCATTTTAAGGTGCACCAAAAAGCAGTGAACCCATGGCCCGCACTGTACGTGAAATATGAGGAATTGGTGCATTTCCCTCTCCACTGATTTCTCTCTCCACTGCGCTTTTTAAGGCATTTCAAATAGATCTTTCGAATTGACTTGGTAGAAATCACCTTACTCAGTCACACAAGAAAAGACGTGGCCGGAATTCCTCCAAGGAAGGGCCCAGTGAGTCTCGGTTCGAGGTCTGAAAAATTCGCATTTGTTCACATTTTTGTGCCGAAATTGTTAAATTTTCAGCCTCAAAGGGAAGCTATGGACCCTTTGTCTCCCACCCTTGGCTACGCCTCTAGTCACATATAGTCATCGTCTATTATTGTTCGAGAGAAAATTTTTTGAATTTGAAAAATTTTTGAATTTTTTGAAAAAATTGGACAAAAGAAATTTTCACGCATTAGCGATCCTTCGCTCTTCGGTGCGAGACATAAATGAGACGTCATTGTACTCCAAGCGTTGGCTGTTCATATCGCAGAATACAGACGCATTGCGCCCTTCGAGCATCTGCGACAGCCCCGTTAGCACTATCACGGCGCGTTGGCGACGAGCGAGGCGCACTTGACCATTTGTTTCCGGTGATGTTCGCAGAACGGTCCAGCCGCACGAGATGTTCACACACACGGAGACGTTCATACCACGGGAGCCGGGCACGAAGACGATCGTGGCCACCTTCCAGTGCCGCCAGCTGTTCGACATCGAGGGCAGCAAGAAGCTTGTCGTCTCCAACTGAGCGAGGCGTATCGGCCGCGCGGCCTGTACCGGGCTTGCGCCGGACCCGCACCCCCCCCCCCCCGCTGACCAGCCGCCGTCGGCCCCGGCCGGCGGACGGCGAGTCGTCAAGTCCGAGAGCACTTGCCTGAAGGCGTCCGAGCCCGCCACCTAGGCCAGTTGAAGAGCACATCTTGCCGGAAAGAGCAATGCCTGTGTGGCTGGAGGCTGCCACCAGGACTGCCAACGACGCGTCGTCGCGCCCAGGGATTCATGCATGGCGACTTTGGTGGTTTGGACTCTGCCCTGTGGTTTCAGCGAATGGTATGACTGGTAGCAAAAAATGGGAGGAGTATTCACGCCTTCTCAATGAAACCGTTTTTTGAGATCTTTTGTCGTCATATGGCTCGCAGAGGACGTCGTGCTCGATCCTCCATCTGGCACGTTCGTCTCACTTTTGTTTTAGAACTAGGTGATGCCCTGTAAACTTCTGAAACCCAATAGCTGCTCTTATTGTGACTGAGCAAAAATATGACTGGCCTCTTCGACTTAAATTCACGATGACCCATTGCGCTATAATTCTGTAGCTTATCTGACTTCTCAGAGGCCTTGGGACACATATCAGTGGTTCATTTATGTTGACTGGACACTTGGCTCCAACTGCTCACGGCCATTTCATCTACTGATGAACTTTGCAAAGGTCTGCGTTTTCCCCACGTGACCTTTACGTCACAATCATGTGTTTGTTTCTGTCAGAGATCGTATTCGACGGAGGAGTCTGTTCTGCAGTAGTTCAGACATACGTGTGACTTTTGAATGGCCGTGAACCGTTGGCCTGCCAAGAACTGACCTGGACATACAGCATGACGCCGACAGACAATCTTTGGGGTAAACTCTTCGTGACGGGTGCAGCTGACGAGGTCGCGCTCAGTTGGTCGCCAACCTACGCGGATGGTTTCCGCCGGTGGCGACCGGCTGGCGGGGCAGACTGCAACACGACGCACCTGACATACGACTCGACCGGACGTGGAAATTGCATGATGGTTGCCAGTGCATTTCAGGTGGGGTCTATCCGGACTGTAATAAGTCTTATACTACCGTGCGTAATCTGGGATAAAAGGAATTGTGTGTGGTTCGCCTATTAGATTCATTGCATGGCTTAACGACCATACCAGCTGATGTGTATTGTTTTCTTTCTAGCTGCGTCTACAAAATTTGACTGCCTGCGCATTGCCTTGGTTTGATCCCAACTCTTCAGTATTAGCATTTTCAACTCGTATCTTTAATCATGCATGTGGTTGCGTTGATCGGCAAATTGTACGCCTGTTACTTATAGCCATGACCTGCTATGTATCTATTCCCATTCGTTTCTTGGTTGGGTTTATTCGCTCTGTCAGTCTGATGGCTGTCTGACTTATATTGACAGCTATGCATTATTTCCTTGGCCTTTGCCAATTTGCTTCCCTGAAGGTAATCGTAGCAATACCAAGTAATATATACTCCACATACCAACGTGACGGACATCCATACATATTAGAGGGCGTTGTCATCTTTGCCGTGAAGGATCTTCAGATCAGTCATACTTCAGATCCTGATGACAGAACTGTCGTAATTTTATGTGCTTTCTTCCATAAGGGTGAATTTTCTTCGCTTGGAGCGGATGGTGTCTTTCGCGTAGATTTCTGCCTATAGTGTGTCTTCCTGTCATAGCTAGTGCACTTCCAGATTAATACAAAATGAGCTTCACACCTTGGCTGTTTGTTTCAGAGGGTCTTTGACAACTTTCAAGGGCTGTTTTTGTGTGCCCCCAAGATATGGTATTTAGGTACAGGACTTTAAATTCCTCTTTGTCGATTCCTTCAAGCTGCAACGAAGAAAGTATAACACGAAGAGAATCTCAACAGCCACAACAACCACACCTTATGAAAACAGACCTCAGCTGAGAAGACTGTTCTGAAAAGAAGACAGGTTATGGGCTAAAAAGAATCTGCTATTTTTTTGGATAGCATGGAATGTAATGACAAAATGAAAAGAATGCTCTAAGCTCTTTAAGCTTACCTTCGTCCAAACCTTACGCACATTCAGAAAAGGGGAGGGGAGTCGTTAACAAGGCAATTTCCTGCAATTTTCACTTTTGTCACCGACCGTCACTGGCGCAACGCGTTATTTGTCCGACTTACAGCAAAAACAAAAACAAGTTTGTCGGTCACCTAGCCATAAGGAAGGCTGGTGGGAAAAGACTACGAAGTGAGGTCAAAATCGTAAGGAAGAAAAAAAACGAAACATCGACAATGGACTCACGCAGAGGTATGTCTGGATCAGGTTGGCCCTATTAGCAGCTCTTTGTTTCACAGTACAGGGCCTATTGCAACATGTTAGCTGGGGGGGGGGGCAATCCACACCAGTGAACTCCAAACCCCCCGTACACAGCGAAATCCCCCCAGTGAAAACGTTGTTTTACCAGCAGCTCAAGCCCGATCAGGTCTTTGACCTGATCGGGCTTCAGGCAGAGGCCGTGCGTAGCATACATGCATGTTGAGGCAGCTATTCGCGAATAAAAAGGTAAAAACGGAAATAAGCTCAGAGCCGTTTTTCTTTTTTGTTTGAGAAAAACGTCGGACGCGATTAAAATTCCGTCAGCTACAATTTTATTGGCGTAGATAAGGGCAAAGATTGGGGAAGAATAATACATAGGATATGATGTAAAGGTTAACCAAGCATGGCTCTTCATGCTTGTGTAAAGTTTGTGTAATGTACATATAGGTGTAAAGATTATGGGAGGATAATTAATAGGATGCAATATAAAGGAAAATCAAGAAGGGCTCTTCATGCTTGTGACGATTCTTATGCTTGATCTGCATCCTTCTGACTGGTTCAGTTTCATGAACTGCTGCGATCGCCAGCGAGGTAATACAGATCGCGCAAAAATACGGTAAATCCGGCTGGCGGGTCCATCAGATATAGAAACGGCAGTCGACGGCCTTTGGTCGGCATGCGCACGTTTCTCGGACGTATCGGCTGCTTTTTGGCCATTTGCCACGCTGCACATCTAAAGCCCTTTACGCGAACGAATTTTTCATTCGAATCAAGCTTCGGGCGAAAAGCTGATCGAATTGAATCTGGGACCATCCAAGAGTGCATTACACATTTCATTGCCAACAAACGGGTTCTGTTTGTTGAACCAAATGTCGGCAGTCTGCTGTCTGCAAAATTCACACGCCAGCACTCCAGCATTGCTCGACAATCGCACTGCGCACTTCACTCTGGTTACTGTTGAACGGTTGATTACGCTGCTCTCAGTGCTGTTTCTTGTTCAGTTTTACAATCGTGCTGCGATTGTAAAACAGACTGTAAAGCATTGTAACTTGTTAAAACATGTAAAATATGCAATTGTAGAACAGCTTCAGTGGAAACAGACTGCCTTCGGTCGTTTGGTCTACACGTATGTCCCCGCACTTTGCGCTCGGATGCACTTTCGCTAGAGCACGATGCGTCCCGCTGTCTGTTTGAAATGCCATGTAAAAAAGTGCGGTACGCTTCAGTCAGGATCTTTTTCTATATATACTTAATTTTCCTTCATGAAGCGCGCTGGAATATGAAGCAGCCACTGCCTCATCCCTGCTCTGTTTTCACTTTCCCGGGTTGGACAGGTGCAAAGTGACTTTTTTCATTCCATCTTCGTCAGTTTTTCACTGCCCCAGTCTCCGTGAAGACCGCTCACTCTATGTCTGACTTCCCTCGGTGTCAGCAAGTCTTCCTCTGTGCCCCTGGGTCTCCATCCGTTTCATTAACTATCCTTCAATCCTGTTCGATTTCCAAAATTTAAGCATGACAGACCATCATAAGAACCATTAGGACAAAGAAAGATCACATGAAAAGGCCTGTGTTGCGAAAATAAAGCAACGCTTAGATATGTTCCAGTTAATTTCATGCCGCGATCGGCTACGGCGCCCGCCACCAATCGGCGTGAAAATCGCCGTGACTTTAATTCAGTTTTTCGGCGTATATTTCAAGTAAATCAGAGAAACCATGCGCGTATCGGCATCTAGGGACCTGTTCATTTGTGCATTTACCTGGATTTTATTAATCACAGCCCTCGAGATCCAAGCCCCATCTCGGTTTCATACAGTCGGCTTTGAGAAAACTTATATCGGGGGTAAATGGCTTACATATTTTGCAAAACTAAAAATGAGGCCAGTTTCGGGATCTACTTTTCACGAACTTTCCAATGGTGTGCCTATTTTTATCGTGCGACCAGCCGTTCGTGAGTTAGAAGGGACGGTTAACCGTCCCCCCTCGGTCGGTGGCGATCGGTGCCGACCTCCAGTTCGGGCGGATTAAAACCGTTAGGCGGTGCTGCATGTCAAAAACTATTCAAAATGAGGTTTGCCTTTGACTCTAGTAATGTCTCTCAAACACCACCTACAGGTTTTTGCATAAGTATGGTGACAGTCTCCGTTGCTGATCGAAAATATGTTACGAAAATTCAAAGTCAGTTTTCCATATGATGAAGATGAACCATTTTGCGAGCTTAGAACCTTGTGCTTCATTCACCGCAAGCGACTCGATTCACTGCCTGATTTGCTGAGCTGGGAGCCAATTTTGTTCCTGATTCACAGTGGCTATTAAAAAGTGGGTCGATTCAAGGTTGATTCGACAGTGGTTCCATGGCTCAGCACAAAAGTTTTCAAACAGATCGGTTCTGCTTCTGATGCACGCCAGAAGTTAGAAATTATTGTCTCTGTTCAGAACTGAATTGAATCAATTCGGAATCCTCCACTTTTCTGGAAATTTTGCATTAACCCTGTGGAAAAACGTCATTGGCCCCCTCCAGCTTTCGTTGGAGGCTCCTTTGGTCCTGATAGAGCATCCCGACATATTTAACATCAGGGGCGCAGCCAGGGTTTATTTAAGGGGGAGTTCAGTGTGAATTGAAATCATACGGAAGCCGCCTGCCAGGAAGACGATGTGCAATGGTTTCCACCAAAAATGAGGGTTTTCCAGGCCTCCCGGGCTGCTCTTGGCAGCACCTGTATTCACCATCAAGAAGATAACTATTTTGTCCCCGAAAGAAAAAATGAATGTAAAGAAACGAAGGCAAATTTGTTCCCAAATGATACAACAATAGCGCATCTGTGTCGATGTCTCTTGCGAATGTACACCAGTCGCCTGCGTTACACACGGTCTTGCATTGTACAAAGGCATTGGTGAGACGTGAACAGTCTGTTTTCTTCAAACATACCGTTTATTCCTCTGATCTAGAAATGTCGTGCAATTACGCTGAAGGTTTGTCACCGTATGAAAACAAAGGAAAGTGTGGTTTACCTGAGAAGTTTGATCCACCTGATGCAGTTCAAGGTAAAGTGGAAGAACTGGCCAAGATGATGACTGAGGCTGGTCATGTTGTGTTCCATACTGGAGCAGGAGTAAGCACTTCTGCAGGAATACCAGACTTTAGGGGTCCAAGTGGGGTGTGGACTCTAGAGAAAAAGGGACTGAAACCTGATGTTAGTGTCTCATGGAATGATGCCAAGCCAACATTCACACACAGAGCACTTGCAACTCTGCAAAAAGCAGGATATGTTCAGTATGTCATCACCCAAAATATTGATGGCCTGCACTTGAAGTCTGGTCTTCCAAGATCTGCCTTGTCTGAGCTTCATGGCAATATGTTCATCCACCAGTGTAACTATTGCAAAAGGCAGTTTGTGAGACAAACTTCTGTGGCAACAGTTGGCGAAAAGTGTCTGGGCACAATGTGCCCTGGACGTGGTAAGATGGGCCGGGGTTGCAGGGGTAAGTTGCATGACACCATACTGGACTGGGAGGGTTCACTGCCTGAGAAGGATCTTGAGCTTGCTGAAATGCATGCTGGGGTAGCAGACTTGAGCATCTGCCTTGGAACAACATTGCAAATCCTCCCCAGTGGCAACCTCCCAACATGGACCAAGAGGCATGGTGGAAAACTTGTGATATGTAACTTGCAGCCTACAAAGCAAGATAAGAAAGCAGATATGATTATCAACACATATGTTGATGATGTCATGGTTCAGCTTTGCAAAGCTCTTGGTGTTGTAGTAGAAGAATACAGGGAATCAAATGACCCAACCAAACAAAGCAGTAATGAAGATGAACTTGTTGAGTGGACCATTTCTGATGAGGCTCTGAAAGACAGATTACTTCTGAGCAAGCAAAAAGGTGTGAAAATGAAAATTCAAAAGGCAAGGCAGTGTGCAAAAAGGCCAAAATCTGGTCATAATCAAGAAGCAAAAATGCCAATGAAAAAGCTGGAAGAGGCTGCACTGGCTCAGGAACATACCCCAAAACCAGCCAAGAGCATGGCATGTGATGCATTACAGCAAGGGCCATCAAGTCCTGCTTCTGAAAACCATCAGAAGCCAGTGTGACCACCAAATGAGAATGCCTGATGCAGGATGTTAGTGAGATATGCAGCTGTATGCAGTCACTGCTGCTATTCTTTGTTTTTATAGCAGGCATCTGCAGCCATTAACATAAATGGCATGTTGTGTATACAAGATGTCACCATTTTTCCCATTGTTAATAACACAGACTTGTACCCAGCCTCATTTGCATAATTTTCTGGACCAAGTGACTCATTTGCATAATTTTCTGGACCAAGTGACTGAGTGTTTCATGAATCAGGTACTGTTTTTGTGACTTGCAGCTGTTACATTTTACTCAGATGTGCTTTGAATGTACTGCTGTGCTTCATAAATATCATTTGTGAGTGTTTTATACATATCACCATTACCATCATGGGCATAGCCAAGGTTCAGAAATTGGGGGGAGGACAAGCTGAATGCACCAAAAATTGGTAGGGCATCACTTCTTTGGGCATTGCATGAGCAACTACAGTTAATAAAACTTTTGTTAGATTTCAGAGTTCAAGAAATTGTGTTGCTAATGTAAAATACCTTGTGAGGGACTTTACCCCCAAAAAATGCCAAAAGGTAAGGGAACAAATCACCACTTTTGGAATTTAGGGGGCATGCCCCCCCACAGCTCTTACAAGAAATTGCACTCATGATTACAGTGTGGTTTGGCTATCAGATAGTAGAATCAGTGCAGGTTATTTTCTCACAGATGAGGTAATGGCCTTATGCAGTACACATGACATTTCTGTTGTATTGTGGAAATACCCATTCTAGTGACACTGCTGTTTCATGATTCAGATTGCTACTTGTGCCATGGCTGTTTCATGATTGAGGTCGCTACCAGCATGTTTTCAATAAATACTCTGTAGTCATGCATTTTTACATCAGAACTAAGATTTCTGTCAGAGACAGTACAGCACGAGTCTAACAGAAACACATTATTTAACTAGACGGACACAACAAGGTATGTTTGCTTACGTCCACTAGGGCCGTAACGTGTCCCGGCGACGGGGGGGGGGGCACCGGCTACTTTTGTAGCCATTTCTTTCCATGCAATGGCATAGGGCTAAAATAATTATTAGTTATAGTATTAGTGATATTAGTTAAGTTTCATCAGTTAAGGGGGCACAGTGCCCCCGTGCACTCGTCCTACCGCCTCTGCTTGTGTCAAATGCGAACAGTAATATTAGTCAGAATCAAAGACGTGTTATTGACCAAGAATAACGTCCTTATTCCGGTTTTAATTGGCGACGTCAAAATGATTTCCTTCGCCAGTTTATTATAACTATAGGGGTTGTTTTTCCGTTATTCTTTCACATTTGCATACCTGTCAGAAGTGGTAAGATTTTCTGCCCTGCTGTGGGTCTGCGTAGAGCGCTCCTTGTGACGCCATACGGCAAAAAAGCAGCGATGTAATTTACCTTGGAACGTGCTGCCGTCTGAACATTTTCGCTTTTCTGTTAACACTGATTTGGATCAAAAAGCTCAGAGCCAGGATATGTAATAATAAATCAGACTCACTTAATTCCTTGACAATCTAAAACCCCTTTTCAGAGCGTTATTTCACCAGCTTCAGCACAACCTGCCAGGTTGCCAGGTCATCAAACCACTGGTGAGAGTATCAGTTAATTGCCTCGTCAAAAAAGACGTAAAAAGACCCATTCAGACTAGTGATTTTTCAGTCGCTTAACCCGGCACCGTCTGGCCTGTTTTTGTGCCCGCATCCGCCTAGGGGTGTCAAAAAGGACACCCCCTCGTATCTCAAGATGCAATCGTTGGACCTGAACTGATCTACCACCAATCGATAGTCCTGCGTCTTGTGATTCAGAAAATACTATGTTAGCCATGGTCATATGACTGATGACGTCACAGGTCACGTAAAACGCATAACACGACGTCGGGAGAAACTAACGGTGTCCGAACAAAATGGCGAACGCCTTTTTGGCAAATGCCGGACGGTGAATGCTGAAGGGCGACACGTAAAAATGGCAACACGTTAAAATGGCGACTGACCAAATAGTTCGCCTTTGCGTCCTGCGCCATTTTGCCGTTTCGTCATTTGAACATGTCGCCATTTTTACACGTCGCCATTTAGCGTTCACCATGTAGCATTCGCCAAAAATGCATTCGCCATTTTTACATTTCGCTATTTTGCCCTACTACCAAAACTGACACTGGTTCGTACATCATATCTCCAGCAGTACTGGTCTTAGAGTCTTCAACGGGCTATCAAACAAAAAGTCATGATCTGCATCAGAAGCATTCCCAAAATGTCAGAAAACTGTCGGGCCAAGGTCAACTTAGGATTCGTGAAATACTGGCCTTAGCCCTCTTCCCTGGAGGGCTAGCGGTATGGCCGATTCCCGGCAAGAGGGCCGATTCGTCCCCCCCCCCTGAGATCTCGAGAACTACACTTCTGATTTCATCGCAACAAACGCCAATCGATTCGCCATGACGTAAACTACTTTTTTATCAAAAGAAGTTTTCAATTTTTTGAAAAGGGTGGATATGAGGGGTCAAAAAGGGCAAAGTTGGCGACATTTTTGGACTTTTTATAACTTTGTTGTTTGTGGACCGGCTTTTATGAAATTAACATGAATCGAGGGATTATGGATGGGACTTTTACCATTGGTCCATACATCTGAAACTTTGGGAAAATTCATAGGCGTTCACAGGATTAAAAACTGAATGAACAGAAAAGGCAAAACACTTTTTTGGCTCCTGCTAGTCCTGTTATGCTACAGAAGTACAAATCGCACTGCAATGTTTGTATAATGTTAACATAAACGGTGCTAGGGACATAAAAAAGGTGGAACTGTCATGGTCACATATTCTTCAGATCAACTCTTGACCTTTGACCTCAAATGACCTTCAGTGGCCTTGGAATCACTTGGGATGATCTCTTGTGCATTTGATATTATTTGCAAACGTTTTCAGTCATTTGAATTCGCTCTATTTAAAAAATTTAATTTCAAGACTATTGTGATATAGGGTACCCGCAGTGACATTTTAGGTCATAGCTCCGTGACCCGACCTGATATCAAGCGGAAACCTGATACACAAGTAGAGGGCATCATTCTGCGTCATATGCATTCCGGGTTTGGTATTTCAAAAAATAACGCCGAAATTGTTACTTTAAAACAAATTTTGGCTTTTGACCTTGACCTGACCTTGTAAAAAGACTTAAGATAAAAAAATTTGTTGCACGTTGCCCAACGACCTAGCTATACACCCCTATAAAGCTTTCAGCTCCATCTTAAAAAAGTTTGTTTTGACACCCTTTTGCCTTCAACAGGGCCAAAAATGGCCTGAGGTGCCTCCCAAAAACGTTGCCTGGCTCCGCCCCTGAGTAAAACGGAATAACGAAATTTTGTCACACTACGTAGAAAGAATAGGTAGGAAAAGTCGCCAAGTTCCGTAAAGTTGCGTCAAAAATCCTGGAATTGGCAAGCAAAAAACCCGACGGGGACTGATTCAGCCCCCCCCCCCCTACGGGAAATATGGTTAATGTACATGCCAAAGATCTATACTTGCTGGCAGCCGTTTTGATCCTCATGACAGGAGGGACTGAAGTGAAATCATCTGATGGTCAGTTCTGCATTACCTGTTTTCATCCAGTCAAGGCCAGTCTAGGTCAGGTTAGGTGCGGTTGGATTACTCTTCCTGCCAAACAGGGGCATCAGTTTCTGTAAATGATTGGGCTAGCCGAGCCGGTGGACCTGACAACCTAGCCTTCCCCCAAATGTGGCTTTCCCAATGGATTTAGCCAATTTCTTTTTTTATGAATGGAAATTTTGAGTTTTTGTTACTATTTTTCCAGTAAAAAAATCGTGTGTATCCCGTGTATATAGGTATATATATGTGCATATATATGTATATATATAGAAGATAGAAAAATAGATACATCACTGCATGCCTTAGTCTACATTTCCCGCCTATTTTTTATCTACTGCGGCTGTTTGTCTCGCTATTTTTGCCTAATTCCCTTTAAAGCTGGCAGAAAATATTGGAGGAACCCGAACCAACATTGGAGGGGTCCAAACCAGCACTGGGTGGGCCAAGGCCCCCTCGAAAGAATACAAATCGACATCCCTGTCGCCAAAGAGCAGAAATTACTCGTTAGGATTCTTAACTGCGTCAAGTATTGAAATGAAATGACATTTCGTGATGATTAAATCTTCTCTGCCTACTGTTTATCGGTCAAGGTCAGGCCAGGTCAGAACAGATAGTCATTTTGCTTTTTCTGACCAGGAACAATAATTGCTCTCTGTCATGCATGTGAGAAACGAAGTGTTGCGAATGCATGAAGGCCAGTTTTCATTTGTTTGCCTGTCAACACTCGTCGCCCAGTGGCGCAGTTGGTAGGGGCGGTAGCCGTGGCAGCTGGAGTGGGGTCGAGGAATCGGGACCTACCTCGGGTGGACTTTTTCGATGTTGAATTGCCTCTGGAGCTGGTTGGAGCACTCAATCTCCTGATTGGTCAGGGTTACGTGACCTGAGGTAAGGTCAGAGAAGTGGCTGTGACGGGCGGGAAGAATCCAGCCAGAGATCCTGACAAGATGCTGGGCATCCTCATGGAGGTGCCTACATAGGCGCATCCGGTGGTTTTGGGGCTCATACCCCTCTAGTGATCCCAAAATGCTACCGTCTCAAACCCGAAAATACCATAGCCCTGCATTTCCTAAATGCCCAGGTAAGTTCACCGTAATCAAAAAGGTTTTGGGGTGTGAAAAGGGTGCATTCTCCCCCTTCAGGGTCCATTTTAGCTTGTGAACTAGGGGACAAATTCCTGCTGTGGCAGGCGAATCCCCCCATGGAGAAGGGCGCAGTGAGGTCACCTGGCTCTCCAGGGCACAGTGAGTGCGGTCGTCGGCGAGCCTCCCCCTCTAAATGAATTGGCTAAAATCTGAAACACATTTACCCGCAAGATTACCAGGAGGTCTTCGTTCCTGGGATGTTGTCAGGATTCTCGGCTCGAGTGGTGCCTGCGAGACTTTGGGCGCTGATTACATAGTGAATGGGAAGAAAAGGATGTTTTACGTTAGTTCCCGCGGCCAGTGGACGGCGGGGACTGAATGGGCTCCGCGAGGGGAGGGGGAGTGGGCTTAGGGCTGCAGGCCTTCCAAGAAGGCTCTGGCAACATTTCTGCTTCGCTCTCAAGGCGTCCCTTCTGCAGCCGAAATCCCCCCCCCCCCGCTTTAAATGGGTCCCAGAAACGTGTAGGACACTGGAACAATCATCAGCACATCGTTAGCTAGTCCTGCCCCGATTGTGCTACTGGCACAATAAGGCCCGGCAAATGGTGGTGCAAAAAGGGCAATGGTTCTGCCATAACGAAACTAGCGGCGGATAAAAAACGCGCGAACGTGTCATCCTTATTCTGGTCAAACGAAAAACGTAATTCCAGAATGGTGGCACTGTACAGGAACAATTTTGCTTCACGGTATCGGTAGCACAGTTATACACGGGTAACACAAGGCAGAAAATGATTTCAAACTTGCACTGAAACTTCACGGACCCACCATTCGTCTGTACCGCTGACAGGCAGGAAGAGGAAGGGGTCAAATCTGCAGTCCTTCTGTCTTTCTTAGAAAATATATTTCATCTGCCAATAATCTGTCTCAGTTAGGAGATAATGGAGGGTGGCGCGATTAGGCAGGGTGGCGTCCATTGAGCAGCTTCCCCTACCAGCACAACTTTCCGAACAGGGAAACGTGTTTCATGGAACTTTGTGATACCGATCAAGAATTTGCTGAACACAGTTACTCACTTGGTCAATTTTACATCATTTGTAACCCTAGGTTCATGCACGGGACCGATTCGCCCCCCCCCCGTGGTTTTCCGTCGCCAAAGCCAAACCGTCCGCGCTATGGTGCTGAAATTTGGCGACTTTCACAACGTATCTTTTTTTACGCAATACGTTTCGCAGCGTTTTCTTTTTTTTCGAATAGCAACATAAAAGCTCATCGAGTTTTCGGCATCTGACCACATGTCTAAGAAAAAAAAACATGGAAGACCAGGTTTTTCAACAGCTCCGAATAAAACGGAACTGCTAAATATTGTTAATGTTGTTAATGTCAATTGTTGAATTCTGTTGCGACACGACGTTTTCCGAGAAACCCAATAACGCGGTCGATAAGGCCAGTAACGCGGCCGAGTCCATCAACGGTTCAGTGCAGCAAAGGGATGCCTTGCATTTCGTCGGGATTCGAGCTCGTCTGAAATGAAACAAAGCGAATTCATACGTACATAGTGTAAATATTCGTGCTGTAACCGGGAAGGAGATCGTTCCTGCGGTCCATAGTCAGCCGTTTTAGAGGTGAGAGCCAACGTTTATACCAGGAATAATGCCTAGAGATAAAAGTGCGACTTGCTATGTGGTTCTGATTCCTAAAAAACTAAGACAAAACACGGAAAGCTCGAGACTGAGGACGAAGCCTCAGAGTTGAACTAAATTCAGCTTAGACCCCAGATTGTTCTTGTTTGTTCAGATGTTTAATAAGATTAAGGCTCACGGCGAATTCCCACTGTGTCCGGGAATATTGAACTAGAAAGGTTGCAAGCATTAACTTTCGCTGTCGATATCGGTGTCGCTGTCACAGGTGAGGGTAGTGAGCTCCACAAGTTCTTTCGACCAAAAGTCCATAAATGTTTCGTATAATTTGGGACGGCACTCAGCAAATATGCTCATTATGTCGACAGAAAGCGTGCTTATTTTCCAGTCGAGATGCTGTGGCATCTAGTCCAGCGAATTATGCCGAGGGGGAAAATTCGCAGCCGTGAGGTATCTTCCTTCAAAACAACTCTCGGGTCCATCTCACCCTGTTCCGCTGAGCCATGGGTGTTACTCTTTGAGTTTAGTGGGCGCCGAGTTGCACCAGTGTTTTTCAATTTTAACGCTGCGCCCATAGACGAGAACTGCAAAGTGGTAACCAAAAACTGGTCACACCCAACCAATTTTTATTAAAAAAATGGACACTTGTGCGTTAAGTCCCATACGCGGACGGATCAGGCGAGATCAAAAGGCGGCTCTTCCCATGATTGTCCAGTTCGTACAAAACTGGTTTTTCGTCGGGTCCTTTGTTGTACATTGTTGTACATTCTTTGTTGTACATACATTGTTGTACATTGCAAGGCATTCTTCGAAATGCAACCCGCATTTGAGTACAAACAGAGACCGTTCTTTTATATGACGCATATATCTGTCCGCTGCGACGTAACTCTCGCTAGCGCTATGCGCCGTCGTCTGCTGGGCACGCGATCTGTGCTTGTTGATTCCATTCTCCTGCGATGCGTATAGACGCCGCCGTCCGCGCGTCTCGTGCGGTCAGGAGCCCGGTCTGTGACTGAGCGTCTACCAGCACTACGCGTAATGGAGTTTAACTGGGCTGATCTGGGCTGACCGCCCGGACCTCCCGCGCCGTATACAGAAACAGAAGTGACAGTTGGGCAGGCACTTCTGATGGCGATCGGAGGGCGAAACGGGAAGACTCTACGCTGATGGTCACAGTTGGCATTGCATAACGCCATCGTAAGAACTGAAAGGCTAATGTGGCCCAAATTATGGCTAGTTCTCTACCAAAGTCCACCCATATGACCTGACCCCGGAAACAAAACAGGGGGAAGGAAAGCTAACCGTGGCCGGTATTTTTTATTTGTAACTCCGATATTTGTTGAAAAATTTTGATGCGTTTTGGATGAATGGAGCGCTAATCGATGAAACTTTGCTCTTCGACCCATACGTGTATAGTTTTGTTAGAAAACTCAGGCGTTTACAGCACTTGGACAATGGAAGGAACATTTTTTTTTAAACTGAATGAACACAAAAGCCTAAAATAATTATTTAGCTTTTGCTAGTCATTCAGTCTTTTACTTCAGAAGTGCAAATCATATTACAATGCTCGTATAATATCCGCGTAGGCGGTGCCAGTGGCACGGAAAAGGGGAAATGCCATGGTCGCATGTTCATCAAGTAAACGACCTTTGGCCTACGATGACCCCACATGACCTCATTCGCATGGAATGACGTTGGGCTCATTTCATAGTGTTTGAAAATGTTCCCAGTCATTTAAATCGAGTACATTTCTTAAAGCCCTGCTTATGACCGTCGTGATTTATGGGTACAGATGCGGGCATTTTACGCCATAGCTCCTTGACCCAACCGGATATGGACCTGAAATTAGGAACACCAGCAGAGATCACTGTGCTGAGCTGTACATGGTCAGGGTTTTGTTATACAGAATTAATTAACGTCAAAACGTCAAAATTGTTGACATTTGACCAAACTTTGACTTTTGGTCCTAACCTTACCTCCTGAAGTGGCTTCAGATCAACAAAAATATTCGCGTATGTTTGCCCAGTTATTGCATACAGACTTATATAGCGCTTTAACCCTATTCCGGGAGGGCTAGGCGGTATGGCCGATTCCCGGCAGGGGGGCGGATTCGGCTCCCCCCCTGAGATCTCGAGAACTACTTATCCGATTTCATCGCAACAAACGGCAATCGATTTGCCGTGACGTGAACTACATTTTTATAAAAAGAAATTTTCAAAATTTTGAAATTTGTGGATACAGGGGGGCAGAAATGTCAAAATGGGGGGTACTTTTGGACTTCTTATAACTCCATTGTTTATGAACCGATTTCGATGAAACTGGCATCAATCGAGAGATTATGGATAGGGCTTTTACCATGGGTATGCAAATTTAAAATTTTGAGAAAATTCATAGGCGTTCACAGGGTTTCAAAAACAGGGGGATTAGTTTTCTAATAACTGAATGAACAAAAGAGACCAAAACACTTTTTTAGCTTCTGCTAGTCATGTTATACTAAAGAAGTACAAATCGCATTACAATGTTTGTATAATGTTAGCATAGGCGGTGCCAGGGACATAAAAAAGGGGAACTGTCATGGTCACACGTTCTTCAGATCAACTTGTGACCTTTGACCTCAAATGACCTCCAGTGACCTTGGGGTCACTTGGAATGATCTCGTGTGCATTCATTATCATCTGTAAACGTTTTTAATCGATTGAATTCACTCTATTCCAAAAAATTCATTTTTTGTCTTTTGCGATATAGGGTACGCGCAGTGACATTTTAGGTCATAGCTCCGTGACCCGACCGGATATCAAGCTGAAACTTGGTACACAAGTAGAGGGCACCTTTCTATGTAATATATATTCCGGGTTTGGCATTTGAAAAAACGGCGCCGAAATTATAGCGAAAAAACATTTTGACTTTTGACCTTGACCTGACCTTGTAAATTGACCTCGGATAAACAAAATTACATATGCACATTGCCCAACTATTTAGCTATACATTCATATAAAGTTTTAAGTTTTATCTTAAAAAGTCTGTTTTTGGCAGACATTTTCCTTTTACCCTCAACATGGCCAAAAATGGCATGAGGTGCCTCCAAAAACGTTGTCTGGCTCCGCCCCTGAGCAAAATAGAATTTCGAAATTTTGTCACGGCGCGTAGAAGGAATAGCTAGGAAAAGAGACCAAGTTTCGTGAAGCTGCGTTAAAAAGCCTGGAATTGGCAAGCAAAAAAAACCCGAGGGGGGGCGGATTCCGCCCCCCCCCCTGCCGGGAATAGGGTTAAGTTTTCTCTAGAAAGTCAATATTTAACAGCCATTTCCCATTTGCTTTCAACAATGCCAAGAGTAGTCCATTTCTCGCAAAAACGTGGCCTTGCTCAGCTCCTGGGAAAAACACAGTTATGAAAATTTGAGTTAATACGAAGGAAGAATGGAAGGAAAAGTGACCAAGTTTCTTCACGTTGCTTCAGAAACCCTGGAAATGGCGACCAAAAAAAAAAAAAAAAAAAACAGAAGTTGAAGAAGCCTGAAGCATCCCACCCCTATACGGGAATACGTTTAGGTACTTCGGCACAGAAACGACCAAAATGGCTGATAACTGGCGCCAAAATTCATGCCAAAGGGTCGCTAGTAAAACTGCCTTTACTCTGTGTCATTGAAACGACCCGTGACCTTTGATCTACGGAAGTACGGATCTTGAAAGCACAGAGAACGTCATGGCGACCCGAATTTCAGGCAGCGTTCAAATGGATGCATCCAAATTAGCACCAAACAGATAACAGCAATATTTTGAACTGGTCCGGTGACCTGAACCATTTTAGGGTCATTTTTAAACATCGGTGGCCATTTTAGGTCTTTAAACTTGAAATGTGGATGAAGTGTGGGATATATGTGGGAAATGTGGGGAACGCAGTAGTGGAACGCAGGGGCGATCACACCGGCAGTTAATTTTCGCCGGAAGGCATGCCAAACGATAGCTTTCGATCTACCTATACTCTGCATCGGTGGTATGACCAATGATCTTTGACCTTAGGTTCCAAAAGTGAGGTCAGAGTTGGGGAACGTCGCCGCGACAAGACTTACAGGCAGTTTTCACCCAAGGCAGCACTAAATAACGGACTGTGACGATATTTTGAATCCGCCTCAGGGGCCTGACCGGTGACCGTTGACCTCAGGATGACAGATGGCACATAAGCAAAGAAGCATTGTAGTGACCAAATTGCTGGATACATTTCACTGGAGGTCATGCTAGATGACGACTAGTGACACTATCATCAGTCCACATGAAATATATGACTAGTGGCCTTTTGCCACCTGTTAATGGGCAGGCAGGAATGCCCTTCCATGCCCGTTTGGCCCAATTAAGTCATATAGCACGGTTTCCACACTACTTGAAGAATGACTTCGGGTTGCATCACTCCCCACTATTCTTTTTCCTGAAATAAACTCCCGCTACCGATGATAGTGCCGGGCCTCGCGAACCGGGCAAGCTGGTACCAAGCTAATAACGCCGCCCGGCTCGCGAGGAATGCCATGCTCTGATATGCAATGGGGTCAGCTAAAAAAAACGTCAATAAACAAATAAAAAGAACGCAGGCAAACAAACAGAAACGAAAAGGAAGGAAATATACAGTATGCTTTGGCGTTATATTTCAGTTTCAATATGATGAGGAAGAGACATGAATTATATGACTTAATTTAATTGGTTTGATCAACTACTTACCTTGTTTTTATGACTGATTTTTGTCTTTGTCCAAAATACCTTTTTACAACTCTTTTGAGGCTTGTTTTGTTCCTTGGAACACAAAAGGTGCAAGGAAATATTTTACCGATTATTCCCTTGATTCCCTGATATTGCCTGGTCCGTCATGCAGTGGAAAGAGCGGCATCATGGGAAGAAGAAACGTCTGGTTTAAAATCCTAGCAATATTACCATGTTTTGTTCCTTAACCCGCGCTCTACTGTGGGTCAGGGTCATGCACATTTGACTGAGGGGGGGGGGGGGGGGGGGGGGGGGCGGTTGGCCGCCCCCTGCAGTCTCGCAGTCTCGGAAAACCGAGACTGCGAGAGAACGAACAAACACAGCGCCACGAAACTTTACGTGCCTTTTGTTTAATCATTTTTACACAACGTACCAAATTTCCGACCTCATGTCAAGTAAAGTGTCTGACCTAGGTCATGTGAAGTGGACCTATTATATATATCAAAACAGTTTAGCGCTCTGTGACTTTTTCGCAAAACATGGTATCACAGTGGAACTTTCAAGGGTTAGAGATTTTGATAAATGCAATAAATCCGCTATCTCGGATTTTTCGGAAATGTCTATTTTGTAAGAATTTGAGCGTTGGGAGATCCAGGCACCCATTCACCGTCCATGGGCAAAGTTTCAATGACCTCCGACCACTGACCCGAGTTCAAGTCACAAATAATTATTATGAGTCAAAATGCACTGCCATCAAAATCGGTGATGAATGACTCAGATCGGGTGAAAAATGGCAGGACTGGCTCGCACGCTTGCGAATAAACCAAGAAGGTAAAAAACTCCAAAAAATTGCAAATTTTGGAAATAAACAGGCTCTCGCGAATAAAGCTTCACGAGTTGTTTAGATTGAAAACCACTGGATTTTTTTCAACATTAACCCTATTCCCGGAGGGCTAGACGGTATGGCCGATTCCCGGCAGGGGGGGGCGGATTCGACCCCCCCCCCTGAGATCTCGAGATCTACTTATCCGATTTCATCGCAACAAACGGCAATCGATTTGCCGTGACGTGAACTACATTTTTATAAAAAGAAATCTTCAAAATTTTGAAATTTGTGGGTACAGGGGGGCAAAAATGCCAAAATGGGGGGTACTTTTTGACTTCTTATAACTCCCTTGTTTATGAACCGATTTCGATGAAACTGGCATCAATCGAGAGATTATAGGTAGGGCTTTTACCATAAGTATGCAAATTTAAAATTTTGAGAAAATTCATGGGCGTTCACAGGGTTTCAAAAATAGGGGGATTAGTTTTCTAATAACTGAATGAACAAAAGAGGCCAAAACACTTTTTTGGCTTCTGCTAGTCATGTTGTGCTAAAGAAGTACAAATCGCATTACAATGTTTGTATAATGTTCGCATAGGCGGTGCCAGGGACATAAAAAAGGGGGAACTGTCATGGTCACACGTTCTTCAGATCAACTTGTGACCTTTGACCTTAAATGACCTCCAGTGACCTTGGGGTCACCTGGAATGATGTCGTGTGCATTCAATATTATCTTTAAACGTTTTTAATCGATTGAATTCACTCTATTCCAAAAAATTCATTTTTTGTCTTTTGCGATATAGGGTACGCGCAGTGACATTTTAGGTCATAGCTCCGTGACCCGACCTGATATCAAGCTGAAACTTGGTACACAAGTAGAGGGCACCTTTCTACGTAATATCTGTTCCGGATTTGGTATTTAAAAAAATAGCACTGAAATTATAGCGAAAAAACAAATTTTGACTTTTGACCTTGACCTGACCTTGTAAAGTGACCTCAGATAAACAAAATTACATATGCACATTGCCCAACTGTTTAGCTATACATTCATGTAAAGTTTCAAGTTCTATCTTAAAAAGTCTGTTTTTGGCAGACATTTTCCTTTTACCCTCAACATGGCCAAAAATGACCTGAGGTGCCTCCCAAAAACGTTGCCTGGCTCCGCCCCTGAGCAAAATAGAATTTCGAAATTTTGTCACGGCGCGTAGAAGGAATAGTTAGGAAAAGTCACCAAGTTTCGTGAAGCTGCGTTAAAAAGCCTGGAATTGGCAAGCAAAAAACCCGGGGGCGGACTGCCGGGAATAAGGTTAAAGCACGAGAAACCATCGCACGAACTACTAGGATCAAGAAACAACACTTGGAAAGACCTATTTCGCGAAAACAAAACAACGCCAAAATTCGTTTCCTCTAATTCCATCTCGCGCTCGTCTGCAGCACGCGCCATGCAGCGCTGCGGAGATTGCCGTGTCTTTAACTCAACGTTTCCGCGCATATATTTAGCAAATCAGAGAAATTAGACGTGTATCAGCATTTGTGTACTTTTACCTGTCGGCTGGTGCCTATATCTAGACTTAATTAGTCACAGCCCTTGAGATCCAGACCGTTTCTCAGTCTCATTCAGGCGGCCATGAGAGAACATATATAGGGCGTAAATGGCTTACATATTACCCAAAAATAAAAAAAGAAACCGGTTTCGAGCTCTGCTCGTCACGAACTTTCCAACTGTGTGCTTATTTTTATCATGCGACCAACCGTTCGTGAATTAGAGGTGAGTGGTCAACCGCTCCCCCCAGTCGAGCGTGCATGGCTCCGACCCACGGTCGGGCGTGAGTTAATGTATATGCGGAAAAGTTGAGTTAAAGACACGGCAATTTTCGAAAGGCTGTTCGGCGGGCGCCGCTGAAGAAAGCCGTATGAAATAAACGGCAACTAATTTTACTAGTGTTGTTTGCTGATCCTAGTAGTTCTTGGGGCGATTTCTCTTGCTTAAATTTTGGAAAAACTCATTAGATATCAGTCTACACAACTGACCGAGCTTTATTCGCGAAAGCCTGTTTGTTTCCAAAATATGCAAATTTGTGAAATTTTTTCAACTTCTTGGTATTAGTCCCAACTGTGCAAGCCAGTTGGCCATTTTGAACGTGATCTCAGTCATTCATCGCCGATTTTGATGGCAGTGCATTTTGACTCATAACAGTTATTCGTGACCTGACCTCAGGTCAGTGGTCGGAGATCATTGAGACTTTGCCCATTGACAGAAACTGGATGTCTGGACCTCCCCACATCCAAATTGTTCCAAAAAATTCAGTCGATTTTCGAGAAAAGACAACGTATGTCGAAAACGGGTTTGACCTTAGGTTAGAGGTCTGGACATTTCCGAAAAATACGAGATGGTGGATTTGTTGGAAACCTTGGAAAGTTTTACTGTGATGTCATCTTTTGCGGAAAAGTTACAGGACGCTTAACTTTTTGGGATCTAGGTCCAGTTGACCTGACTTAGGTCGGATACCTTATTTGAGCTGGGGTCAAAAACTTGATACAAGGCGTAAAAATGATCAAACAAAAGGTGCACAAAGCTTTGTGGCGCTGCGTTGTTTGTTCTCTCGCAGTTTTGGAAAACCTCAGGGGGGGGGGTCAACCTTCCCCCTGTCCGAAGCAGGTAAACATTGCCGGTAAATTTGGGTAAGGAATGTTTTACGATGTTTGCGGAGATTAATATGATTTGTGGTCGATAATTCCTAACGCCCTTTTTAACAGTTTTACAGTACTTACAGTACAGTAAAACTGTAAGTACAGTACAGTAGTACAGTACTTACAGTACTTGTTCCCCAAATAACTGTGTAGTAATTCAGAACAGGTAGTACAAGAGGGTTATAATGTAGTTTTAGCTTCCAACATGCTAGGGAGTGTTTAATTTTTCCCATAATACCGATGGAAGTATTGACGATGGTTGATTTTTTATTGATATGGCAGACCCTGGTTAAATCCTCGGCAGTTGTAATTCCTCGACATCTGACTGGCTCATATATAGGCAAAGTCTGGTGTACGTCAAGATTGTGTCAAAATTTCTTCCTACGGGCACATGAAAAAAACTTGATGGACGGTTGTTGATGCATTAAGGTATAACCTATTTGCAGAAAATCACTGGCGTATTTCAGGAATGCATGTTTGTACCTACTTCTTCTACATATTACTGCATATTTCTGGATGCTTCATTTTTCTGCATACTTAAATATATATATCTGTGTGTGTGTGTGTGTGTGTGTGTGTGTGTGTGTGTGTGTGCGTGTGATGATTCCCTACTTTACGTGCCAAGTTGATGGCGTCAGACTCTCAGGAGCAGATTTTCTTAGCCGGACGAGGAAATATTTCTGCAACCTGAATTTGCTTACTGAATAGTACCACCGTTGAAAAAGTTGTACAATGCTGCATCAGATCTCAGAGGCGGATCCAAGATTTCGCCAAAAAGGGGGGGAGGCAGTGATCGTGTGGATGGAATGGACAACAAATGGACCCTCTCGGCCTGCCATTTTCTCGGTTCTCAGATGTGGAGAACAGTGAACTGCGTGTGTCCAGGAAGAAATATTTGATGAAATTTTGCGTTTGTTACCACGTAAAGTAAAAAGGAAATTTTGAAAGGTGACCTAATAAAAAGACGCATTTTGTTGCCGTACAAAGCGGCCGAAATATGACAAAAACTGCGGGATTTTAGGCGGCTACCTTCCTCCCTCTCTTTGAAATCTCGTGTCCGTATCTGATAGTTTTTAGATACTTGGTCAAGGACGGACCAGAAGCCCCTTTGTCCCTTGTTATCTCTGGATTTTTTTTTTGCTAGCTTAGGTTAGCTAAGGTTAAGCTCCCTTTGACAGTTGCTGGGCATTGTTGGTGGTCTTTGGCTGTCTGCTGTATCAGGTTCCTTTTACAGTTTCGCGTGTACCTCGGGACGTCTCAGGCATGGGAACGGGGAGGAGGGCCGGGGGAACATGAGTCCCACATTTTTTTAGGGACTAGCGTTAGCCTGGTGGGAAAAAACGTCTCGCCCCTCCCTAATTATGTGGATGCTCCTACGTTCCTGTCATACGCGCTTCTTTTGCAGTTTTAGGAGCCCTAGCGATAGTTTCAGGCACCCATCTGACAGTTTCAGGGATGTTTTGGTCATCTCTGGGTCCTTCCTGTCATACCTGAAACATTTTTGCCGTCTAAGGAGCCCCTCAAGCAAGAGCAAAGTCTCTCTCTCTCTCTCTCTCTCTCTCTCTCTCTCTCTCTCTCTCTCTCTCTCTCTCTCTCTCTCTCTCTCTCTCTCTCTCTCTCTCTCTCTCTCTCTCTCTCTCTGCCGTGACAGAGGCACCTCTCGTAGCTCTCACCATGGGTCAAAGCTCTTGTCTGAGTGCTTTGACCGTTTCAGAAGCTGTCAGGAGGACTCAGGGTTAAATAGTTTCAGGGTCTCTGGTCTCTGGTCATCTCAGGGACCCCCTATTGCTAAAGGCTGTAAGTTAGCTGTCTCGAAGGCCCATTGCTAGCAGTCTCAATAGATTCTCTGCTGTCTTAGGTGCCCTTCTTGTCGTCTATGGGGAGCATTTTTGCCGTCTCAGGGGCCCTTTGGCAGTTGTAAAAGACATTCTAGCGATGTCAGGGTCTCTGGGGCGTGTCATGGATGCTCTGCACGTCTTCGGTGGCCTCCTCGGCTGTATCAGGGGTCTTCCTCTGTTGCATGGAGTATATCTGGCAATCTTAGGCCCCTCCAGCCATATCACGGACCTTTGTTGGCGCTTCAGGGGCCTCATTGGCAGTCTGAGGGGGACACTTTATCTGCCAAGAGCACGCCTAACAAACGCGGAGGCCCTCTGGTCGGTTAGCGCCTCCGTGCCGTCTTAGCAACTCTCTTATCGTCTTTGCCCTCGCAGGGGGCCCTCCAACCTTTTTTTGGCGGTCTCAGAAGTGGCCATGTAGTGGCCCATCTTTCCGTCTCGGGACCCTCCTGATCTTGCCGGGGTCCCCTGACTGCCATCAGGAGCCCCGCAGGTTTTCAAAACGACCGTTATAGCCTATTTAGGACCTCTCTCGAGTTTGAGAACATGATGATTCCCCGTCCAGTGGGCCCGTCTGGTTAGGCAAGGGTTTCTTATGCCGCCCAAGGCATTCCCTTAAGGTCTCACCGTCTCCAGGGCCCCCTGGCACTTTTAACGTTCTCACGGACCGTTTGCCGTTTTGGGGTCGTGTTGCGGTTTTAGGGATCCTTTGTGAGTTTCAGGGAAACGTCTTCTCGTCTCAGGAGCTATCTAAGGTTTTTGAGTGCCCTGGCTGCGTCAAAAACCCATCAGGTTTTCTCAGAGACCCCATGAATCTCATACGGGCCTCTTTTGAATCTGAGAGGGGTTCAGGCCTCAGGGGCCGGGGGATCGCCCTCATTGCCCCCTCCCCTGGATCCGCCCTTTATTTATTAATTCCCTTGGATTCTCCGCCGTCCATCAGATTAAAATGCCATTTTAACCATGGGCTCCAGCTTAGCATCATGGACCACGCTTTAGCATCAAGGGAGCCGAAATCAGCATTGGGGAGAGGGCTGAAACCAACATCGAGGGGCCCGTTTCCCCTCAAAAGAATACAACATGACGCCCCTGTATGCACCATCTGCATTGAAAGAACACTGAAACCAAATGGTGAAAAACATGATGAAAAGAGATGAAAAGAAGGAAAGAAGATGAAGAGAAAAATAAATTGGGGGCAAAAACGACTCAGAGATGGTATTTGCTCCGCAGCTTTGAATACGCCCCACCGTTAGCGACCGTACCGGCTGTTCTGTCCAATACCATACCACGCGCCACAACGGCGGCGCCCCAATGGGCGCTGATGACCTAGATATCGGTGCGCGAAATCCCCAATGGCGACTCAGCGTCACACATGCACATCAGATCCCGGCCCCGGACCCCCGCGCCGAGCGGGCGACCGTCTTCCAGCACCCGCAAACATCCGGTCGACCGGCCTTGATCCGGCGTGGCCCGGGGGGACGCGGTCGCGACAGCCCGACAAAGCGGCGAGGCTCTGTTGACGGCGATCCGCCGCAGCTTTCTGCCGGGTAAACACGCCGCCTCTCGAGCTGATGACGCCAGGAGCCGGCCCGCGCTGATTAACGCTGCCGCCTGCGCACTACGAGACCAATCCGTCACCGTCAGCTGTGGTGGAGTGCTCGGAACAATATGGAGGCAGTGTTCTGCAACGTCCTCTGGCGAAAATCGCTTGTCTTTTAGTCGAGAGGAAAAGGTTCCCGCTTTTGTTGATCGACGCCGTGCGGTCGAGTTCTGGTTTTGCCCTGAATGTCCCGCACGCTGCGCGACCGGGACGACCGGTGCGGTCCCAATCGGGCGGCTGGCGACGTCAGACGGCCCGCTGCCTGATCGAAGAACGTCGCCGCAGGGCTGCCCGCAGCCGTTTCGGACCGGCTGCCACTGAAACTTGCCGGACCGAGCGCAACACGGCGAGACGGCGGCCGGGGGCGGCTGGCCGGCGCCGTCCGTCGCCTGGCCGGCCGAGATAGCGCGCCGGGCGACACGCATGGATCCGGCGTCGCGCCGGACATCGCTGCGGACCGAATGAGCTGCCTGGACCCCGAGCGGGGGCATTACCGCGCAGCCAGCAGCCGGCTACATTGGGTTGGTCTCGCCTGGACCGAGAGCAAGAGCGCTTCCATTCAGCGAGAAGTCGGCTTAATCTGATCCTCACGAACCCGCAGTGAGTGCACTGCCATGGAGCCGAGAGCTGAAAGTGTGTTATGTACCGTATCCCAGAATAAGCGCATGGCCATGCAGTCAAAAAATGGTTTCGAGAAGACCTTGATGGAGGTCCCAGAGGGACGTGTGGGTGTTTCATGACGTTCCAGGCGGACTTCCATGTTCTTCAGGAGCGAATGGATTCGCAGCATGACACTCGTCAGAATTAGATAGAGACCATTCGAAAGGGTTTTTCGAGTTTTAGGTGAGGAGTGTTGGGTGTGTGTTTTATTGTTTGTCTGCTTCTTGGTGTTTTATTCGTGTCTTTCCTGAGTATCGTCTTTGATAAGTCTTCCCTTTTAACTTTGACGAGACACTCGGCATACCATTTGAACAATGAAGGCTATTTTTGCTGTAAAAAAAAAATGCAGTACAAGGCAATACCCATCTTGTTCTGATCTCACGGTGTTCTCTCTAGCCCTAGATTTGACCTTGCAACGCACACACGCACACAGATGCATACATATGAACCCACCTGAAGGCCTCTCGTGAAATCCTGATCGACCAAGTGTTCAGAAGATTCAAGGTACATGACCAATAGATAGCAGACACAAAAAACGACAGCATATGCACATCAAAATGTAAGCCCAAGTTTTTGCTCTTGTGCTGCTGCAAACTTTCAGTTGGTTTTCGGCTTATTTGTCAGCGTCGTGATTTCAGCGTCCGATAAAGGTGAATCAGAAACGGTCAGGCAGGCGTTTCACATGGCGATCGCCAGTCCCAGTGGAAAGACTTTACGCCGATGGATCACGTCGGCAATTTATGACGTTCTGGTAAGAATTGAATGGGGTATGCTAATGCAGTCCAGTTACGGCTAGTTTTCAGCCAAGTCCACCCCGATGACTTGACCTGGGGTGGAAGGAGAAGGGGGTAAAAAAGCCAGAGGGGATATTTTTTTACTTATTTTAACTCCGACGTTTATTGACCGATATTGAGGCAACGAGCATGAATCGAAAGTTTATCGATGGACCCTTCGACCCAAACAAGCAGGAAATTCACGGCCGTTCACAGGGCTTAGAAAGTGTGAGAAATGTTTAAAAAAATGGATGGACATGAAAGGTTAAGATGATTCTTTAACTTTTACTAGTCATTCAGTACTTCAGAACTTCGGAAGTACAAATTGCGTTGTTCATAAAATGTTGGCATAGGCGGCGCCAGGGGCATGGAAAAAGGGGAAACTGGTGTGATTACGCGAAGATCCTCGTTAAGCCGACAAATGTTGGCAAATAATGTCGTGGGCCGATCCAGGCTATGCGCGAAGGGGGAAGTCAAATCTCCAACCGCGTGACTTAACCTACCACGAAATGCTGATTTCATCTTGGATTTCGGCCATTCCGCCATTTCTGCAAATGAAGACGCATATAAACAAAATATCGTTTCGAGAACAAAATACCCAAAATTTCCGTTCGAAGAGGGGCAGTAAAATGTTCGTACCCGGGATTTCCGTAGAAAGGGGACCATGGGCCCGATGGTCTCCCTCTGGATTCGCCAGTGAATATTGCACACGAAACACGAGGGAGGAAAGACCAGCTTCCAAAAGTGATTGCAGTGGTATCAGGACTGTGCACGGGAATACACGATGAGGATTTGATGACGGATGTCCAGCCGATCATGGCTTCGGGGAAGATGCCGCGCTAGGACGTTAATCAGCTGCTTGCAAAAAAAGGTAAGAATAGTGATACCACAAAAAACGTCTCCACTGCAGATTACTACTGTCATTCCGGCTCCTTGTCCCATACAGCTACAATGATTCACAATTTAGAAATTTTATTTTAGTTAATCATAGTATGTTATAAGCTATAACACGACGATTAATTTAATTAAACATCGCTATTCAGAAGTCTTGTGGCTGGTCATCTGAGGCAGTCCGTAAATTCCGTGGGACATTTTTGTACTTTTCAACCCCCATGTCCTTGTATAACGGTCAGTCACACCCCCGCCTTCAAGGCTATTTAGTACTAAGCGCCCCGCCCTTCTCATTTTTGCCTGCGCTGAAATTTTAAATGGCCATTGCTCACTTTAATTTAACTCGCGTTGAAAAGTAGAGCCTAAAGTAACGATATTTGGTAGATATAAACGACTTCTTACGTCTTTTTGGGGTATTTATTACTTTTTCTTTTCTGGCGTGACAGCGTTGCTTAACACTCGGCCAAAATCTCGCTCTTTCCGTGACATGATCTGGGTTTTAGATGCCCCCATCGGGCGTCAAAATAATGCAACAATTGCGGTAAAAAAATTCAAGGTCCTATCCCTTTTTGTTTAAGCGCTATGTTGAGGAAACCTTGCGGGGTCCTCGGGGACCCATGTCCCCTCCCGGTGACGGAAGGGTAAAGGTGGCGCAATAGAGTTCTTAAAAATGAACTTGGAACTTTACATGGTTGGACAGGTAAATCATTGGGCAAGCGTACAGAAATATTTCATTGATGTGAAGGCGCTTCAGAAGGTCAGATCAAGGCCAAAAGTCGAAGTTTTTTTGATGTAAATATTTTTGGCGCTAGTTAATTTCCTAAACAGAACATCCCGGTAGCTCAACACAGTGCTGTCTACTAACGTTTCAAGTTTCAGGTCGATGTCAGGTCGCGTCAAGGAACTATGACATAAAATGTCCTCGCCCATAACCCATACGACGATGATAAACAGACTTAGAAACATGATCAATTTAAAATATTGGAAGCGTTTTCAAACACTATGAAATGAACCCAGCGTCAATCCATGTGACTGAGGTCATCTGAGGTCATTTGGAGTAAACTGGCCGGTCGTAAGCTGGCCAGATGAACATGCGAGCATGACAGTTCCCCCTTCATCTTGCCCTGAGGCTGCCTATGCCTTTATTATGCGAGCAATGATAACACGCTTTGCACTTCAGAAGTATAAAGCTACTAGTAAAGCCAAATGATTATTCAAACTCCTTCGTTCATTCTGTTTTCCAAAAATATTCCTCCCATTTTCCAAACCCTGTGAACGCCTGCGAATTTCCTCCAGATTTTCAACGTATGGGCCGAAGGAAAAGTTCCGTCCCGTCTCGATCCATACTCATTGCATAAAAATCGGCCAGTAAACGTCAGAGTTATAACAAGTGAAAAATACCCCCTTCTGGTTCTTTTGCGCCCAGGCCAAGTCATCGGGGTGGACTGGCTGGAAACTAGCCGTAAATTGGGCCGCATTACCATTTCTCATTCAGTTCTTACGATGCCGTTATGCGATGCTAACCGCGATCCGTCGGCACAAAATCTTTCCATTGCGGCCGCCGATCGTCATGTGAAAAGTCTGTCAGACGTTACCAGGTGAATGTTTGCTTTTCCGAATCTCCATTTTATTCTACTGTACATGAAGATAGGAAGCTACATCAAATGAAGAAACTTGGTATTAAATATGGCATTTTTCAAGATAAGGCCCTGGTCCAAGTTGGCTGACACGTTGCTGTCAGGTGAAATTCAGCAACATGATTCGCCAAAAATTTATGACCCATTGGTGCGTTACGGAAAGTGATGTGCCAGTCCGTCATCAGTTCGCCTGGACCAGGCCCCTGGTATTCTCACTGCTGGTGACATGTCAGCTGGCGTGAAACACATTGTCCGGCGAATAAAAGGTGGGGCCGCTCCTGTTTACAACTAGAATGCCAGCCAACGTGCACTATGACCATACCGTCATTTTTACTCAGTCGTCTTTTAGATTTTGCGTTGACTTTCCATTGTCCATTGTTGACTTCCTCGTGTTCTTTTACACGAGGCCTTTTATGCAAAATTAAGTACTTTCTGTGTACGTACCTAGTCCGTGCTCCTGCCCGCTACGTGCAATTCCATGCTGGGGGAGGGCAGATTCTGTCCTTCACCTCTCCCGCGATCTCGAAAATTGTTGGTCCGATTCCCTAGCGGAAAACAGTGTTCGATAGCCTTTAGCGGGATCTACACGTAGAAAACAAATGTCGAAAACTCTGAAAAGGCGGGATAGAGGGGCAAAAATGCAGGTATAAGTAGGGAAGGTTTACTTATAAGAGGTAAAGAAGTAGTAGACACGGCTTTAACGGATTTTATTCTAATTCATGTCAGTCTACCAACAATTGGTAAGTTTTGCACATATGTTACGAAGGGGCCGATTTCCAATATCCATAGTCGTATCCAGGACACGTAAAACGGGGCACACGTTTTTGGGAAATGTTAATTCATTCTACAACATATCATGAGTCTGGCGAGCTTATCTGTCGTCGCAAAATATTCCCACGTGTCAAATGTCGGATTATATGCATATGACAAATGTGCATAGGCGGATCTAGTTAGCAGAGAAAATAGGGCAACTTTCTACACTTTAAACTGAGTCATAGTTTCTCAGGAATAAGAAGAAATAAAATGCCCCTTTTTACATCGCCCTAGAGCCTCCTCTGATCTTTATTTTTGCTGAAATGTGCGGCATTTGGTTGTAAAATATGTGGAACTAACAAAACCAACCACACAGATCCAGATGTCTGTTAGGCCCGCTGATGTGCACCCTAAAACCGATGTCTGGAGGCGTCCCTGACAAAATATATAGGTAAATTATATGCGTAAATTAGGATAAAGATATTTACATTGCACGCTAGCTTTGTTTCATCCATGCAATATACAATAAATTCCTAGAAATGAAACGAAATTATTGCCCCCTTTTACGTGCCCTTGGATCCACCATTGAACAATTAAAAAAAAATTTGAAAGTGCACAGATTGGAAATATCTCGGTCATTTAAACAAGCCGCGACATTATAAAGCGCATCGAAATAGCACAAGACCACGTCGAAGTGCGCGATCTCCAGAAAGCGCCATATATTCCTCTAACGTGCCTCCCTGAAAGATGTCCTGGAACCGCCTCTGGAGGAGGAATTTTTTTAATTTTGCCACAGCAGGTGAAATGCATATTCAGGAAAACCCACAAGGTTTCGTGAAGGATGTCTCAAAATCCCGGAAATGGCGAACGAAAAATCGGAGGGGGCAGAATCTGCCCCCCCCCGCACAGAATAGGGTGAACATAGTTCACACAAAAGACATGGGACAAAGCCATTGCAACTATCAACACCAATCAGCACCGACCAACATTGACCATTGACGAAAGGCTAGAACGAACAAAAGGAAATGAACGGACTGAACGAACTGAAAGAACTGGGCGGATTAAAATATATGAAGCCCTGCAACCATCCATGATCTCATACAACTTACTGCCATTAAATTCACATAATCCTTATCTCCCTTCCCCTCTTTGTTTGCCGGCCTGGTGGCTGCAGCGTCCCAGACGGCTCATTCTGTTTCGTAACCGTCCGCAAGTCCACTTCCTGTCTGCTCAATAAACTTTACATCCTTTCCCATCCTTCCCCTCATAATCTGTGTCTTCGTCCTCCCCAGTTCCGTCATGTCCATTGCGAAGAGTACGTCAGAAGCATTGACAGCCAGAGATGTACTTGTATGTCAATATAATATCATATCATATCATATAGTATAATACAATGTACGTTACAGCTTTAATGCTGTGCTTTTTCCAAGCCCTGAGTAAAATATAGACGAATGATTATGATGGCAATGACCATGATGAAGAAAGGACAGATATCGCAATGTTAAAAACGTGTTCCGAGGTTCGGCGGCTCCTGACACGATTTCGAATAAGCTACCAATTCAAAGCACTGCACGGACAACATAAAGTTTACCAGGCGAGTAAACACGGGACATCAACGGGCTTCGACGAGAGTTTTCCGAGCCACTGGCGGACGAGGCACGTACGTCACGTGTCGCGAACCGGTGCGCCGCTGGACGCGCGTCGCTACCCGCCGTGACCGTGAGAATTCCGTGCTCCCTCGTCGCGCGGCGCGGCGGCGGCAGACCGGACCGGTCAGCGCCAGCCGTCGGAGCAGCAGCCGGCCGCGTGGGAGAAGTGCTGCACTGCTCGTTCCCTGCTGGCGGTACGGCCGACCGCGTGCCGGCGGCGGCCGCCGCGCGCACGCGGTCGGTGGAGACGGAGGGAGGAAAGCGGAGGAACGGAGGAAGCGCCGCGACGCCACCCGGAGACAAGCGTGACGCGAGAAATTTCGCAATTTCGCGTCGGAGGTCCCTGGTGGAAACGGGTTGCCGATTTTTGCGATGAACTTGACTTACATTGTGCTGGAAGCTGTTGTTTTGCAGGTTCGCCCGTTGTTGTTGCGTGGACACTTTGTCAAATTTCCTTTATCAAGTGACGTGTAAATGGGCTGCGTATAACAAATTGCAACCATTATACAGCTGAACGTAGAAAAACGCCGTGTGAAGTCCATCAGCAGCGAGGAAACAAGTGGTTCGTGACATCTATCAGGGATTTTATTTTCATACGTAAGCGAAGGGATATGAACTGTTTCCGGTGTAAGGACGGGGGAGGCAATCTGTCTTCTTCTCTTGCTTAAGTTGCGGCTTTGAATCACCCAGGGTGGTGTCAAACCAGCTGTGTCCATGACAGTTGATTTATGATCGACCATAAATCATCTATTCTCGCCGCAATTTTCGCGGAAATATTGGAATTCCGCGTTGCGCGAGTCAGCAACAAAGCTTTGATGAATGTTCCCCAACGTTATCTGCTTTGAAGTTTCGGCGCGAGGCAACAGAGTTATCGCTGAGCGGCGCATGTCCGTGGTTTACGAGCAAGGACTCCAGGTCACCGGATAAGATTTGGCGGCCATTGATGTTTTGTGCCGTTTCTGTTATACATGACCGAAGAACCATAGCCTATATAGGATTCCAGTAAAAGTTCAAGGGGCACACGGTCCGTCTCACTCGAGAAAACCCAGAAAAATAGCAAAAGGACAAAAACACACCGCAGGATTACGGAATGCCTGCGATGAGGAGGGTGTTATGGTTCCTGCAATTTTCTGAGTGATGTCCTCGTCAGAAGCGTTTCTTGTCACACCTGCGTGGCAATGAACACTCGTGAAGACAATAACAATGGTAAAATGAATAACTGAAAATAAATGCTAGGTAATAATGATAATAATAAATGCTAGGCAATAAAAATATTCCCACTAAAAAAGCACATGCACGTAGCAAGCAATGGGACACAGGTCTTCTGCTGCGAAAATAATAATCCCCGTTAACTTGTACACCTCATATCCAAAAGCGCCTACATCCATGTATGCAACATCAACAGCTGACAGTTTCCCTCATCATTGGAAGCCCCGTCAGACAGTCGCCTCTCTACGCAGGGAATGTCTTCTGACCGGTCAACCGCAGAACTGCCGACGGGCAGGGGACGGAGTCAGGACTTCCGGAGACCGACTCCAGCCGGGTGTGCTGCCACTGTGAGTCAGACCCCCCCCCCAGCTGAGCCCCTGCTTCTGACAGCCGCCTATCTCGCCGCGTCAACAGACTTGAACAGTTCTGAGACCCAGTTTGTCGGACGGAGACGTTGCCGTCTGACAGGCAGCGGGCGGGCCGACCGGCTGAGCGGGCTCTGTTTCTGCTTCATCATTCCATTGATCAGGTCCCATCAAGACGACAGAAATGGGACAAATGACTGGCGAAATTTTCATTGCCTGTTCACGAATCTGTGGTTTTTTATTCCGATGCTGAGTTGAATGGGTAACAGGCATTCTGAAACCAGGTAAAAAGGCATGATCTTTTTAGGAAGCGCACGGAGTTTTGTTTTACGCTGTAAAAAACGATGTCGTTTTTGTGAGGTTGCGTTTGCACGGGATGTTCCGAGGTCCACGTCATTCGCCTGTCAGTCAGGTTTCAGTATGCTGGAACAGGCGTAGTGGTGGCGTTTCAATTTTCCTTCCGTTACGCCATTCAGACAGCTAAACGCTTCCAATTACCGGTCACAGGCGGTCTTCACATCTTAAGACTACAAAACGTCACAGTTAAGCAGCCCACCAAATAACTAAGCTTAGTAAGCTTTTTTAGTTTACTTTGCATCACCACGACAAAGTGATCTGAGCGGTGGTGAGAGCCATTTATCAGTTCTTCCAAATGACGAGCATGTATTCTGAGACAGGTAGATTGGCAGGTTAATAAGCGATCATCTTAAGCATGTTCCCGGTTGTCAAAACCTAAATGACCCATCACCGGGGAATCGAAGGAACGCCTCCGTTTGATGCCATAATCCGGTACTTTTAAAGATATCCTATTAACGGAAGAAACTATTGATAGACATGTCTGGTTATCTGTGATCCCTGTGGCGTCTCGATATATCTGGATTAACAGGGGCACAAGTAAGGCCAGAGGGGTGTTAATGTTAAATTTTCCCAAGGGCAGCTTGCCGCTCCCTGCCCCTCCCCCGTGGCGCCACCACTGGGTGATCCACATTTGCGTCGCATTTAAACGATTTGCGTTATTTCTAAGCAGGCGGCAGCTTGAAACCCATGCATATTTATCACTTATATGTATCACTTCATACAAGAACGGACGTTTTATGCTTGCTCACTGCTAAGTCCTTTTATCTGATAGTCTTTCGTAGCTGTGTGACCAACTGCAAGCGATCTCTCATGGTACACAAATAAACAAATGAGCGAATTGTTATCCGTAACATGGACATGGTAAACACTTTCGCATGTCACGCAATGTGAGAAGAAAATGGACATCATTCTAATTACATGGACATACGTGTATGCAGTTAGCGGGTTCCGGGGAGCTGCAACGAAAAAGTACAAAGCCTATCCCCGTATTTTTTCCGCAAATTACAATTCAAACATTTCCCAACAACACACATCAGTGCTGTAATTGTCTTTTTACCTCTTCCACAAAACAGAGTGGTTCTAATGATGCCGTTTTTTTCACACAGCGCCAAACTAGCATCGGCAAACCGATAGCAGCAATGTTCAGTGATCGCTTTTTTGCGGTACAGGTGAGCCTGCTGCCGGAATTTAGAAACAACTTGTTGCCTTTTATGGGAGTCGTGCCATAAGTGATCCAACTGTGCGATAATTGGCAAAAGGGTTGCAAGACCTTCCGCGTGCATAGAGGCCTAAGACGATGGCCAGGGACTGTAACGCCGCCCAGCTGGAGGAGAGGATAAGGGTCGGCCGCCTCAGTTCCATTAATGGAATAGCGGAGCGCTTCAACATTAACTTCAGTACAATGCACACCATTTCCCATGACCATTCAAACATGACGAAGGTAGGATCACGTTGCGCTCCAAAAAAGCTCACAGATGACCAAAAATCGGCCAGACCCGCGACTTCCCAAAGCTGGCTACAGCGATATGAAGAGCAAGGAGATGCTTTCGTGGGCTGTATCGTCCGTGCAATGGAAACTTACCCTCGAACAATGTAAACACTCGCCCTCCCCCAGGAAATGGCGCGTTCTGGATTCTCAAAAAAAGATGCTGTCTGCTGTATTCGGGGACACCAAAGGGGTCATCCTCGTACACCCTGTCCCGAAAGAAACCACAATGATTGGCGAGGCCTACTAAAAAGTAATTAAGGATCAAATTCTGCCGGCTATCGCCCAGCGCAGCGCAGAAAAAGCATAAGGTAGATTCGTCCTGTACCACGACAATGCGCTCCCCGCGGGCCTTCGTGGTAACGGCCACCCCCGACGAAAACGGCATCAAACTGCTCGGGCGCCCTCCCTACTCGCCCGATCTGGCACCCAGCAACTGTTAGCTGTTCTCTGCAATGAAAAATCACCTACGAGGACAGAAGGTCGGCTCGCGGTCAGAGTTAGGATCCGCCGTCTAGGAGTGTGATGAAGGGACCCTGCCTAGAGCTTCCGAGTGTCCATCTAGAGTCTGGTTAAGCGATGGGAGTGGCGTGTTCAGCTGAACAGCGGGTTTGACAAAGAGGGGGCCGAGTTTGATGTAGATATGTTGACAAATAAACGAGTTACACGGAGCTTACTTTTTGAACGCACTGGTACATGCATACCTGCGCTTTGTGCCTGTGCTTCCAAGCATCGTCTTTCCCTTTGCAAAGGAAACGTAATGCCCTTTGACTGGGGGCGAACGAAAGTCGTATTTAACCTCTGCAGCAGTAAAGAAGGCCTCGAGAGCCTCCTCCGAGTGGAAGCCAAACACCATTACGTCTGAACGGCACTACACCTGCCTGTTGCAGCAGTAATCCCGATAGCTTTGCATTTGAACCGGCTCCGGGAGGCGAGCGGCTCGGCTTGAGCCCATCCGTCGTCGGATGAGCGGGTCTTTTCTGTCGTAAACAGGGCTGTTTGGAGCCAGCGCGGTCAGCGAGTCGTCCCGCGCGCCGGAGGCAGTCTGATCGCGGCCGACAGAGGAGTCCGGCGCCGGGACGGTCCCCTGCTGAGCCGCCGGCGGCGCCAGGCTCCGCGCCGCGCACGCCAGCTGCCGGCCTGGTGTCGGCCCATCGCGCTCCGCCCGCAGCCGCGCAAATGTGGAGCGCCGCAGACGAAGACGGTCCCGAACCACGGCCCGCTGCTGATTACGGCGGGCAGTGCGGAGCGCACGCTGCCTTTGGAGGTCACGAAAAGCACTCTGCGCCAGCTTGCCGGCCTACATAACAAGCCCAGCGGCGCGAGTAAGCTAAGTAAAATATGCCGAGTAAGCCGAATAAGAGCAGGGGTGAAGCAACTGATGTGAGCCAGATAGAGAAAGGGAAGAAGGGGAGAAATGGTGAGGGAGATAGAGAGACGCACATGCAGACTGACAAACAGACACGCAGACAGACAAACATACAGATGGACAGCCTTACAGACACACGGACACATAGACTCACGGACAGATAGACAGACCGCAGTCAGGCAGGCAGACCGACAGACAGACACACGGACTCGCAGGTGCACGCGCAGACAGCCAAATTGGCACACAGGTGCACACGCACATAAACTTAACAAAAGGACAGCTTCGCAGGCCGGCAAGCGGACAGGCAGACGGACGGACAGAGGCAGGCAGACCGACAGACGGGCAGACAGACGGCGACTGGTGGCGGGCTGTGTCGAGCTCGGCCGGAGCGGCGGGCCGCGGCTCCGAGCCGGCCGGTGCCGTTTCCGTTACTTTAGCCGCGGCTGGCGTGGCGTGACCCGACAGTGCCCCCGCTGACCGTGATCACCAGCCGTGCGCGCCGGCGGCGGCAGAGCCACGGCAGAGCCGGCAGGCAGCAGAGCCGGCTCACGACAGAGCCAGCGGGGGTCAGAGGGACGATAGACAGGAGGGTTGACAGACGGCAGTGCCAGCGGACGGGACAGACTCTGCAGATGGCAGAATTATTAGAGTGCGGAGCCCGCGGACAGCTGGAATGGTAGGCGACAGGCGCGCAAAAATATTTTTCAGGAACAAGTTTATTGCGTTTTAAGACACGTATGTCACGTGCTGTGTTCGCAAAGCGCACCTGTTCAGAAGACCTTCAGCGTCGGGGTATTCGTCTGATCGAGTCGGCGGAGCTCCGTTACACCTGACGCTTAGAAACACCTGTTCAGCCGAGCTTCGTCGTTTCAATGTACATCTGGTCAAGTCGGAGTGGGGTGGGGCCATGCGGTGTTGCCCAGCCATTGGATACGATCCGGCGGCGTGTTACTTTTCCGGTGCTCGTGTCTAAGAATAACACCGAGAAAGCCGGATTCAAACATATTTTTAGATGAGGGAATTACTTGAAATGTTATGTACACCTTAAACACCAAAAGTGTGGCCATCAGATATAGACTTATATATAATGTCTTACATATAACAGAAAAATAGAGGCTCGGGGTTTCGTATACAATATCTTACATGAGTACTTACCTTTTCAACATTTATTCTTACTTATATCTGACTTTTATCGGCACTGGCACCGGACTGGGAAGAACTGAAACACCTTGTGATTTGTGGCTGCTTCCTCCGTCAGTGCCATAAACTAACAAAGTGGCTATTGACCTTGGCTGTTGATCTCGCTAGACAGCAAGGTCATAACCGCACTCAGCTTCATATTGACAATGTTCATTTTGGTTGGTTTTGCATTCCTCTTGGTCCATCGATCGGAAATGCAGCCTGTCGTTTCAGACAGGTGTTTGTTGATACGGATGGAACACTTCGCAGAACCTGATAGTTTCTGGAACCCCCAGGGCGTACAGTGTCATTGCGTCTTGCGAATGACCACCTGATATGTCCTCTGATCCGACCGAATATTAACCAAAGGTCGTGGAAACGTTCTCCACAAGTTAGGAAAATGCGCGAGGAGTTGTTACAGAGATGCAGCAGTGCCGTGTTCGTCCTCTGGACGTCGTGCTGGGTGTTACCTCTACTGCATCCGTCCTTTCAAAGACGCTGATGCTGGACAGGAACAAGATTTTTGACACACTACATGCATAGGTGGTTGTGCAGATCCTGTATTACCGGGAATACTTTGTGCGCCCTGCAGCTTTCACGTACAATAACACACAACAACACACACGACAACGGCTATAAAAGTTCCCAAGCAGGCTGCGTCAAAGTGCTCAGCTCGCTGCTGTTGGTTTCAGCTCATTTCGAGAAGAAACATTTCGGCTAGACCTCAGCGTACCCCCGCCCCGGCAAACTCAGCAGGACGGTCTTGACCAACAGTCGGGCGACGCCGACCGGCCGGCTTCGTGGCCGCCGCCCGCTTTCGACCGGCCTCGCAGTGGCGGCCCCGTCTGCCGGCGGCGAATGCGGCCATGGTAATGGCTGTCCATTAGGTGAGCGCGCCTGTCGGGGCCGGCCGGTGTCGGCCGCTGTCGGCAGGGTGCCGCCGCCGCCGGCGACGGGCGCATCACAATAGGTCGACGCCGAGTGGTCCATGGTCTGCGCGTCGACGGGCGCGGCCGCCAGACGAGCCGGTGAATGCCTATCAGTCACATGATATGTTCACGAGTCGCGCAACAAACTCACTTAACAAGGGCCGGCTGCGGGGGCGCCCGGGGCCGGCGTCACGGGCGCGTCACGGTTTGCTCTCTCGGGTGACGCGGGCCAACCGGCGGGCACGACGGGAACCTGGAAACCGCGACAACGCGGAACGAACTGCGGCCAACAGAACGGCGTATTTGTGCAACCGTGCCACGGCGACGGCCGCCTTCGCAAACATGGACACGGTCTGTCGCCGAGGGAGAACCATTACTCACAGTCGTAGAGCGCAATGTGTCAATGGAAACGAGTGTTCTTCGTCAGCGTCTTTCAAGGCACAAAAATATGAACTTCGGGTGAGATGACAAAACAGTGCTACCGCCTTCCGTCACGATCGACGACAGACGACAGAACCACTCGGCAGACCGAACCACTCGGCAAAACGAGCAAACGCCGCCCGCACGAAGACATCGAGTAAAGTGCACTTTCTGAAAGTGCAATCTCTCTTCTCCTCTACTCAAACAGTACCGTCGGCCGCAGGCACCCGATGATGCTTCGCGATCAGCGACAGCGCAAACGAACGGCAGTGCAATCAAGCGTAGTCTGCCGCAGCGCTCACGCCTCGCCGAGCAGACCAGTCATGAAGCGCTCGGCGGCCGAGCCGTTACAGTCGGGGAACAGCTTCTGGCACTGGCCGCCCTCGAAGTGACGGATCATCTCCATCATCTGGCCGACGCCGATGTACTCCTGGACGTCGCCGCGAATCAGCTTGAGACCGATGCTGTTCACCTTGGCGACGATGCCGTCGACGCCGCCGGAGCCGCTGCGGCGCTGCAGGTCCTCGCAGTAGGCGCCCCACAGGCACTCGGCCACATCCAGCCCGGTCTCCGACGTGTACAGGTTCACCATGTTCAGGCCGACGCGGAACAGGCCGTTGACTACGTCGACGCGGGACGGGCCGTCGTCGGCGGAGTCAGCGGCCGGCGGCGGCGCGGCGCGGCCCTGCGTCAGGTCTTGCCCCAGTACGGCCAGCTCCTCCGTGGCGTCGAAGCCGGCCACCTTACCGGCGATGTCGAGCGCGCGCAGGAACAGGCTCGACTCGTCGGGCACCATGCGTGCCTGGCCGCCGTAGCCCATGATCTGGATGATCTTCTTGAGCAGGAACATGCCGAACGAGAAAGCCGACCAGCCGGAGACGGCCAGGTCGAGACCGGCGTTGGACGCCGAGTCGGCGGCGCGCGTCCGGTTCGCCTCTCGACTGCGGAACGGCGCCGGCGGCCGCCGCTGCCGGAGCGGCCGCTCGCCGCCGTCGCCGCGGCGCTGGTACGGCGGCCACTCCTGCTCAGCCGCGAATGGCCGCAGCCCGGGCGGCGGGCCGTCCGGCCGCTCCAGGCGGGGCCGCTCCTGCGGCCTCCAGCCGGCGCCGCTGGGGCCGGCAAACGCCTGGCCCGGGTCGTACGGCTGCGCCGCTCCCTCGAACGTCTGGCCCATGCGGTTCGGACTGGGCACGGCCGGCCACTGCGGCGGCAAGTCGTGCTGGTACGTCTCCAGGATGCCGTAGCTCTGGATAGTGCCGCCCTGGCGCGGCCCCTGCTGTGCCTGCAGCTGCTTCATTACGTCGGCCACGTTCTGCGAGTAGTCGCTCGGCTGCAGGTGGCCGGGCTCCGGCTGCTGAGGCCGGCCCGGCTGCAGCTGCGCCAGCGTCGCCTGGATCTGCGCGCTGGCCGCCGAGGCCGGCTCGGCGGCCGCCGGCGCCGGCGTGGCGGCCGCCGCCAGCCGCGAGTCGCTCTCGGGCGGCTCGGCCTCCTCCCAGCCGACGTAGTTGATGACCGTCTCCGAGGGCTCGTGCGGCGCCTCCTCGCCCGTCTGCTGCGTCACCACCCAGACGGTGACACCAACGATGACGGACGTCATGACGACCAGCAGCGCGCCCACCACCACCACTAACCGGTACCGGTCGGGTCCCGTGTGCATCTTGTGCTCCGTCTTGACGTGTTCCGCGCGCATCGGTCGCCAGCGGACGAGTGCGGCTCGCGGCGGACGCGGCGGTGGCGACGGCTCCTGCGCTGCCAGGTAACGGTGCCGGCGGCGGCCCGCATCGGCTCTGGGGGCGCCGCCGCCGCGCCGCCGGCTTTGTAGCCCGTCACGGTCGGCTGGCGGCCGCTCTTCCGTGCTGACCGGGCTAGCCGGGCCGGCGGCGCCGGGTCGTGGCCGTGCACCAGTTTGCACGTGTTGAGCGGGCCGAGTAACGGGCCGGCAGCGCGCCGGCGGCCGTCACGCCCGGCCCGCCGCGGCCGTGACGTTCTCCGGTCTGGTCCGCCGCAGTGGGCCCGCAGGCGACGGGACGGTGACGTGCCGTGCACGCGCCGCTCCCACGGAACTAATGGAGAAATCGTCATTGCAAGAGTTTGAACGAGAGCTGCTGCCTCTTGGCACTTTTCTTGTGGTAACGGGCAGTTTTTGCTTAAGTTGGCGCAGTTTTACCCATTTTCGTTGGAAAATCACACGGAAGTGGAAAATGGAGACCCGCGTAGGTGTCCTCCACAGCTCATCATAGGTCCCTGACAGACCAGCTGTGGTCCACCTTACTGGCCAACAAGGACACTTTTACTGCCGCGAGAGCACGATAACACGTAAAAGGGGCCCCAGCCAGCGGACGTCCCCTTAAGAGGGCAGGGGCTTATACTGCCAGGTGGGGACTATTTTGCAGGGCGCCATGGACCCCTTTACAGATCGGCAGCTGCAAGGTTTTTTTCGCAGACGTGCAGGGGCTCCTTTTTGGGCCTGCTTTGCGGGCTCGTTACAGGGCCACCGCTACAGTCGGGTGCCGCTCTGCAGGGCGGCAGAGGATTCCTTTGCAGGTCAACAGAGAGCCATTTAACGGGCCAGCAGGGTGACCCTCTACAGGCCAATGGTGCGTCCCGTTCACCTGTAGAGGAGAGCTGAGAATTCAGATAGGTTCTGGGATTCGAGTATTCAAATGAATGCACGAATGTTCGGATCGAATATTCAGATCTTTTGAAGTTTGTGCCATTTCGTTCCTAAATGTACGATCGGAACAAAATCTAAAGATCGGGCTGATTTGCAATTGCATGAACACGTTACAGAACTTTAAAGTTGCGGCCGGCGCCGAGCACCGGGCAGAGGGCGACCGAGCGCTGCCCAGGCGGGGGAGGGGCGTGACGTCAGCGGCAGAGGACGCTGCAATTGGCAGTCATGCTGCGGTGTTACCGTAGGTAGAAACCGTCGAACACATGCGCGACGGGGCTCCGGAAGGATTAGTTTGCGAAGAAGAGATAAACATGGGAAAGCATCCACTCCGGCCTGGAAATTGGTAGGCGTGCCTTGTCTTGCTCCTCGCCACCGTATCCAGACAATATTAACCCGCGCACGACCGTCGGTCCGTTACGATCATGCGCGACTGCGGGGAAGCTGTTGGCCGCCCCCCCCCCTCTAGCTCACGAACGGTTGGTCGCACGATAAAAATAAGCACATCGTTGTAAAGCTTGTAACGAGTAGAGCTTGAAACTGGTCTCATTTTTAGTTTTAGATAATATGTAAGCAATTTACGCGCTATATATGTTTTCTCATAGCCGACTGCATGAGACCGAGAAATAGCCTGAGTCTCAAGGGCTGTGACTAATAACGCATAAATAAAGGCACCAGCGCACAAGTAAAGGCCTGCAAATGCCGATACACATCTAATTTCTCAGATTTGTGCAATATAAACGCCGAAACGCCGAGTTAAAGACACGGCAATACTCGCGCCGGCTGTCGGCGTGCGTCGCAGCCGTATGCAGTAAGAAACTGACGGGAACTAATTTTAGCGTTCCTTTATTTTCGCGAAAAAACTATCCATGTAAATTTTATTGATCTGACTGGTTCTTGTGATGGTTTTTCATGCTTAAATTTGGGGGAAAATTAATTAGTTACCAATCTACAGCGTTGGCTGAGCTTTATTCGCGAGAGCCTGTTTATTTCCAAAATATGCTATTTTTCCAACTTTTTGGGGTTCCTGGTATTACTTTCGTCTGTGCAAGCTAGTTCTGCCATTTTCTACCCATTCTGAGTAATTCATCGCCGATTTTGACGGTGATACATTTTGCTCACTACAGTTATTCGTGACCTGACCCCAGGTCAATGGCTGGAAGTCATTGATACTTTGCCCAATGACGGTAAGTAGATGTCTGTTTCACTCCACAATAAAAATGTTATAAAATATACCGTCAATTTCCGAAAAAAACACCACAACATGTCTTAAAAATGGGGCTTGCCCTTAGGTCAATGACCCGGAAAATTCAGAAAAATCTGAGATAGCAGATTTGTTACAACTATCGGGATCACTAATCCCTGAAAGTATTATTGAGATATCTTGTTTTGCGAAAAAGTTGCAGGGCGCTAAACTTTTTTTGACATAGGTCTGTTTGACCTGACCTAGGTCAGGCACCTGACGTGACCTTAGGTTAAAATTTTGACGCAAGATGTAAAAATGATGAAGCAAAAGGTACACAAAGTTTCGTGGCTCCGTGTTTGTTCGTTTTTTTCGCAATCCCAGAAAAACATCAGGGGGGACTGTCAACAGCCCCCTCCAGTCGGGGGGGTTAAAACAAGAACTGTGTTCTGCTTGGCCTACGGTATGGCTCCTAACAACTTTCCTAACACGTATTCCCAGCGTCGGCAATAAAACGTGATTCTGTGAATGGTCTACGTTCACGCAGGGACGTCGATCTGTATTCATTTAGGAGGGCCCTGGCCCACCCAGTGCTGATTTGGGCCCTCCAATGTTGGTTTGGGCCCCCCAATATTTTTTGCCGGTTTTAAGAGGAAATGAGTAATAATAGCGAAGAGGACGGCTGCAATAGATAAGGCATAGGCAGAAAGTAAAGAATAAAGCCTAAAGTGGTGTATCTCTCCCTCCCCCTTTCTCTCTCTCTGCCTCTGTCTCTGTCTATGTCTTGTCTCTTTCCCTGTCCCTCTCTCTCTCTGTCTACTTACATATGTGGGACTAAATGCAGTTTATATTTGGTAAATAGTCGCAAAAAACTTATAATTTTCCGTTGGTCAATACGAAGTGAGTTTTTAGTCGCCAGAATAGTATGGGAGGGACTCCCGGTGCCACAGTTTCTCGCTACTATTTGGGACTAGTATGTGCCCGCGATAATGGAAAATAAGCATGTGTGCAAAAGCTTATCGCACGCACAATGCCATCTTACGTATTTAGAGACCGGCTATTTCCCTGCATTTGTCTCAATAGACTAAAACAAAAGAGATAATATAAACAGACTCGCATGTACTCTACAGTAGCGTTCAGCTTCACGCACCGACTGATACCGACCCGGTGTCTGCGCCCGTTGTCGGACACGGAACCAAGGTCAGATTATTCTCGAGACAGCTCATCTCCCCACGAAATATCCCCGCGTGCAGACCAATGCCACCGTGGGGAAGAGGTAGCGCACATTTTAGTAGTGTCACTCTCAGAGGCGTAGGGAATGAGAAGGGGCAGGGATCCATGCCCCTCCCCACTTCTGGGAAATTCAACTTGTTCCCCCTACACACACACTATTCCTGAATGTTCCTCGCTTATGGCCACTCTCAGCATTGCTCTCATCCATAGTGGTGTGCAGGAGCCGAAAGAATGGTGAGCAATGCCCCGATTAGCATTCCGCTCGATCATGTATAGTTTGGCTCGTATTTCTTCAGATTCTGCAGCGAAATGCAGATGAGTATTGGAATGTTCAGCCGACAGTCGAGCATTCCGCGAATATCCCGGTCAAAAAGTTGCATACCGAATGTTCGTCGAGTACTCGAATCTTGAAATCAAGATTCGAACATTCGCCGAGTCCGAAGATTCAGCCAAATGCTCGAATCACCCGGGTCCGAATCCTCAGTTCTACTGCAGAGCCAGCAGGCCATCTGAAGGCCCGTAAGCGTGCCCTTTACAGGCCAGCACGGGCCATTTATAGACCAATCAGTCATCCTTTATAGGCCCCCAGGGATCCTTTACAAGTCAGCGGGGGCCAGATGGTCACAGTTTACAGTTACGATGTGTATTTGGGACTTTCTAGTAACATTTTATTAAGTTTCTGAAGTTCAAACGATTGGATTGATCAGAATCACTTCAGAGCAACCAGGACCTGATCCTCCGAGGTCCGCTCCTCCAAACCAAACCATGCCACACCACGACGTTGAACTTCGTTTTCGCTCCTTTCCAACGAAAACAAAACCCCGCGCGACTCATGGCAGCAAGGCACTATGGGACCCGCTGGCAAAGTCCGCCCTGATCGACGCGAACCGCGGAAAGCTCTCAGCGAGGGTGCAGTTTTCCCCCGGCTGCCGACGCGTCCCCATATCACAGAGGCGCCGAAAGGCGGTGAAAAATGACGGCCGCGCTTTTTCAAGTTTCTGGATCAACGGGCCGATTAGGAACAGTGGACGTCGCGTGGGGCCGTCGACAACGCACCACAGGAAGAGGGGAACGGCTGTTTGGAAAAGGCCTCTATGTGGGAAAGATTGCCTGTGTGGAAAAGAATACGCTTCCTGGAACAACTGGATTGGTAGAGACAAAACGGACAGACGGAGAGAGAGAGAGAGAGAGAGAGAGAGAGAGAGAGAGAGCGAAATGTTGGTCTTTGAGAACTGATATCATTTCTTCCGAGATATCGAATGGGCGACGTGAAAAGACAGCGTTGCAGACGAAACACTGAACGGATTTCCTCGAATGCGCCCTGTAAAGGCTTCCGTTCCACGCTTCGAAACACTTCATCGCTCATCCTGCCCATCTTGACCTGCTGAACTTCAGAAGCATCTCATTATAGACCACTCATTCGTCACCTTTATCGGATGCAGACTTCAAAGGAACATCTCTAAGTTTTATGCGGATTTCCACCTTGTTGGAATTCTTAGCAAGTAAGACGCCCTGTTGTGTATCGTGACAATGAAACCTCCTACAGCGCTCTCGTCAAACCTGAAAGGCAATTTTTTAATTCTTGTTCTGCGCAACCGCTTTTTTCGTTGTTGCGTATTGCGATACGAACAGACGTCCATGTAACAGATGTACGGATGTACAGATCCAAGCAAATGTGAGATGTCCATCGCCAGGAGTTGTGGAATCATGAGCATATAGAATCGTCATGACGGGGCCGAATCGGGCCGTCCATTTTTATATTTCTGCTTGTTGGAGTACAGACTCACCCAGCCTCGCTCATAGCAATCACCGGTCGTCATATATGAATATACAATAATGGGACTTTCGTCGAATGAACACTTTGCGTGACCTGTTTCCCGTATCACGTTCCTGTATCACGTTAGTGCGGACTTCCTGTCTCGGAAACCAAGCGACGTCCGACCCTAACGGTTTACGAACATCCATATTCCATGTTATGCCGACCACTCAGAGGCATAACGACACGCCTTCAGCACTCATTTTTGCAACAGATAACTAAAATCGCATAAAAATCCAAAATCGTCTACTGCATTCTGAAGTCATCAGACGGTATGACACGCTGCGTAAACGTATGACACGCTTTATGACACGCTCTTGTAACGTACCATGGTTCGAGCCTGCTCGTGCGATTAAGAAATACATGACAATGGAACACTGTTGAATGAGAAACTCGGGAAATCCTCATGAAATCGCTGTGAAACTCGGACTCGATAAACGTACAAAAACTTGGCAAATACGTATTTCTATCAGGGGTCACTGTCACTGGGACTTCGAAAATAGAGCAACAGGTCAGGCATTTTTCTGGGGTTGCACTCGTTTCCCGAAGCAATGTCTTATTTTGTTTGTTACTTCTCTGAACACCGTACATGACACAAGATGGCCCCTAAGATGAAAAGAAGTGCCCTTGGAAACTCTATTCAAAAGTCTCTGGGACCACAAGGGGCCCAACACGGCAAAGGGTTCATGTGACCGCTAAAATTGCCAGACAGGCGTCTGAGACGGAAAGAATGAAAGAGGGTGCCTAGCACGGCATAAGGAGACCCTGGCCAGCCAGAGGGGTCCCCTGAACGGGGATTCGCCAGTGACCTTATCAACCTCGAGAGGAGCCACAAATAGGCTACACTGGCCCTTTTAAAACCTTGAGGGGTTTTTGATGCTGTCAGAGGCCCCCGGGAAGGTCAGGTGGTTTCTGAGACGGCAAGATGGGCCTGTGCAAAGCAGAAGACCCTTGAGACCGCCAAAAAGGTCGCTGGGTCCCTGCGAGGCAAAGACGATAAGAGGGCCTCCGAAACGCTATTTGGATTTTGTGGGGGCGCTGGACGACCAGAGGGTCCCCAAGTGTAATAAGCGGGCTCCTGGCACAGACAGGGTCTCCCTGAGACTGCCAGTGAGGCCCCTGAAGCGCCAACAAAACGGCTAGAGTTGTTACAGCTAGAGGGGCCCTAAAAGACTACCAGATATGTCTCATGTAACAGAGGAAGACCCCTGATACAGCCATGGAGATCACCGGAGACGTTCAGAGGGTCTATGACACTACACAGGGGCCTGAAATCGCCAAAAAGTCTTTTGTAACTGCCAGAGAGTCCCTGAGATGGCAAAAATGTTTCCCAGAGACGACAAGAGAGGTACCCAGGACCACAGAGGATCCACTGACACTGCTAGAGAGGGACCTTTGAGACTGCTAACTAGAAGTCTCTAGCAATAGTGGCCCAGACACCAGACTGACCAGACCAGACCAGACTGAGACGACCAGGCGGGCCCCTGAAACTATTAGGCCTTGAGACGTCCAGACTGCTCCTGAAACGGGCAAAGGACCTGGACCTCTGGAGGACTGCCAGAGGTGCCTCTGTCACAGCAGACAGAGATTTAATAGAAGTTTTTTAGTGCCTGAGAGGTTCCTTAGAGGTTAAAATGTCCCAGGTGCGACAGGAAGGAATCCGAGATGTCTTAAGCGTTCCTGAAGCTGCCAGATGGGTCCCTGAGATTGTCCGAGGTGCCTCTGGAACTGCCAAAGGAGCGCCTGAGACCTCCCGCGTGAAACTGTAAAAGGAACCTGGTACCACTAGAGGCTCCTGGCACGACAGCCGGCCCGAGACCACCAAAAGCCCCCCTGTAACTGAAAGAGGGAACCTAAACTGAGCTGACAAAAAATCCCCAGAGGCTACGGGATGGGGGGGACAGACGGGCTCCTGGGCCAGATACAGGCACATTTCAAATAGAGGGAGGGACGGAAACGCCCAAAAATCTCGCCGTTTTTGTCATATTTCGGCCATTGTTCTGGCCAACTTTGTTCGGGAACAAAACGCAGAATTTTCCCAAATAAGGTGACGCATTTGATTTTTTTTAGTTTTTTATATGGTAAAAAAGCAAAATTACGTCATTTTCATTTTTGAAGGGCAAAAAACGGGGGCCCCACCCTGACTTTTCACCTCCACTCCCCGCCCCACCTTGGCGACATCCTGGATCCGCCCTTGGCGAGGGCCCCCATTGGTTAGGAGGGCTTTCTTGATCCAATTTGGACCCCCGGGTGTAATCCTGGCTACGCCCCTGAAGAGAACAAGATGCAACATTGCTTTTCTCTGATTACATGCTTTCCATGCCGAAAAAAGGAATATATAAAGATGAATCTGAAGAACTATGTTTCAGGATTTTGCACGATGCGAGAAAAGCATGGTCATTCAATGGGTAAACAACGTTTATATTGTCTACAATTGAAAGCCGCCCTGTTTTCTAGTCCATAATCTTGAGATATGATGTTGTTAAAGAGCTGGACTGTTGAACAGTTGCGTTTTTCCTATCCGTTTCACTCCTAGTTTCCTGTATGTCTTGAAACGTATCTTTTGTTTTCCGTCTTTATAATGCCTGAGGAAAACTGGAAGTCATGTTGTGGACAGATCTCAGGCAAATGCATGCATTTCATGCCTCAGGGGTGGGATCGCGTGTAATGTCAGAAATCCATCACGAATAATCCTGAAAGCTAGCATTTGGCCAATGTTCATGCATATAAAATATGAATGCAAATCGCCTCCGGCAACACCAGCAATTTGGGCGCGGCATGGGCAAGCCGTTCCTGACATGCCTTCTCCTTAACCCGCCCCCGACTGGGGAGCGATTGTCCGCCCCCGCCCCGAGTTGTTTTTTTCGAGACTGCGAGAGAAGGAACTAACGCATCGCCACAAAACTTTGTGCACCTTTTGCTTGATCAGTTTTACACCTGAAATCAAATTTTTGGCCTCAGGTCAAGTCAGGTGTCTGACCTAGGTCAGGTCGAGTAAACCGAAGTCCGAAAGTTTAGCGCCATATAACTTTTTCGCAAAACATAATATCACAATAAATTTTTGCAGGTTTCAAGATTTTGATAAATGCAACAAATCCGCTTCCAAGATTTTTCGGGAATATCGATGTCATTGACCTAAGTTCAAGGTCGATTTCAACACATGCTGTCGTTTTTTTCTCGAAAACTGACGGATTTTTGTGGCAATTTGAGGGTGGTGAGATTCAGACATCCAGTTTCCGTCAATGTTTCAAGGTTTCAATGAACTCCGATCACTGACCTGAGGTCAGATGACGAACAACTGTTATGAGGCAAAATGCGCTGTCATCAAAGTCGACGATGAATGATTCAGATCGGGTAGAAAATGGCAGGGATGGCTCGTACAGTGGTGAATAATACCAGGAAGTTCAAAAAGTTTCAGAAAATCACAAATTTGGAAATAAACTGGCGCTGGCAACTAAAGCTCCACCACTTGTGTAGACTGATAACCACTGAATTTTTCAACATTTAAGCTCAAGAACAAGAAACCATCACAAGAACCACCAGGATCAAGGGACAACACTTGTCTTTTTTATAATTCATAATTATTTTTCATATTTTGCGAAAATAAAGGGCGTTAAAATTAGTTTCTGTTAACTTCTTACTGCGTTCGTCTATGGCGCCCACTGTGCAGCGGTACGAAAAACGTGGCGTCTTTAACTCGACGTTTCCGCGTATATATTAAACAAATCGGAGGAACTAGACATATATCATCATATGCGGACTTTTACCTGTCCGCTGGTGCCTTTGTCTAGACTTTATAAGTCATAACCCTTGACATCCAGGCCGCTTCTCGGTTCCATGCTGTCGGCTGTGGGAAAACATATATAGGGCGTAAATGGCTTACATATTATCCAGAACTAAAAAATGAGACCAGTTTTGAGCTCTACTCGTCACGAACTTTTAAATGATGTGCTTATTGTTATCATGTGACCAACCGTTCGTGAGTTAGATGGGGCGGTCAACCGTCCCCCCCCCCTCCTGTCGGGCGTGCATGGCGCCAACCGACAGTTGACCGCGGGTTAAAAAATGGGATTCAGGCAGTTTAATTCAAATTGCACTGAAAATCAACATCTGATATACATAAAAACAATGTATATGGAAAACGCCAGCCAGTGGCCAACGATGGCAACAATGAGCAGAAAACACTGAAACCGGCCATGACGTTTCCACAACTGCTGAAACCAATGCGACGACAGTACGTCGTCTCCCGTGCAGTTCAGCCGGCGATCCCACCCCATCGCATGGTAAAAGCCCGGATCTAGGATTTCAACGGAAACAAGCGAATTCCCATCGACAGCACCTTCGATCGTGGTATGGCCGGCGCCTTCGTCTGAAAAAAAAATAAAATGGATGCTCCCAATACGCGCCTGAAAATGCATGCAACTTTGTGGTCTAGCCGGACATAGAGGCTTAAACATGAGCCAGTACATGATGTAGATTGTTCGCATGAGCCACGAAGGTCCGGAGAACAGTCTAAAGGGCCATTGCAATTCTGGCGACTATGTCCTCTGAGGCAGCCATACTTGTCTGACAATCTGTTACGCAAAGCACCTGTAATGTATGTGGAGGACGCCCGGGTGATCACTTGTGCATAGCGGGTTCCGGCGTCTGCGAAATTTCAGACAAGCATTAGGCCTCACATAGACCAGGTCAGCGGAGACAAGCTTTGCATGAACGCTGCTCCAGCGTTGCAGCAAAGCTTGCGTCGTCTCAAACGCTCACATTCACATGTGATTTCTCATGCGACAGTCCGCGAACGGCGCATCTCAGCCACCTTTCGGAGGCATGCAGTAATTCCAATACGCCACCTTGTCAACTTTGGCTACTTTTCGACCGCGTTCAGTAACTTCAATACGCCACTTCTTCAACCTCAGCCATTTTTCGAACACGTCCAAGAGTTTCAATGCAATGCACCCGACCGAACGCGGCCGCGCTTGACTGTCGTCCAGTCCTGGTATCCTGCCGCTCCGCGTCTGAACACCGCACCTGAAGAAGTCAGCCTGCAGACATCTTTACGTCCATAGCCGGCCTGGCCACGACGAGCTGGCGGCGACCGAATGAGGAGCAGGCGGCGCCGGCACGGGGAATCCCGCCAGAACCATATTGGGTCTGGACTTCCTTCGGGAACGCCGAGCCGTGGCATGATGGCGGTGTCAATATGGAAACCCGCCAGCAGTCATCTCCCATGAATGCTGCGGCCCAGGCTGTTGCAATCCCGGGATTTGCTGGGTTCATAACCTCATATGGTCTTTTAGGACCCTGTCGTAAGCCAAGTAACGGAAAGCCATGTCGTAACGGCAAATCCGAGGCACAGATATGGTGAGATACATTTTCCTCGCGTGGGAACCGATATCTCTAATCATTGTCAAAGTTTGTCTTTTTGTGAATAAATGCATGACCGTTTAATATTGTTTTGCGAAAAGGTGATGCCTTTCGAAGCGGCAGTTGTTTTTAACTCTAAGATAGAAATGCACTGAGGAACTGGCCGTGGCTTTGATCAGTAGAAGTACGGGAACGAGGCATCTCCATACACAACGCCGCAGTATATTTTGTTTACCTTGACGCTCGGACTAGCTTCGATGAACGCACGCACCACATGGCGCCGGGCCAGGCGAAGCTCTACCCGCAGCTGCCACCCTAAACAGCTCGAACGGGCCAGGGCCCTCTCGATCGTCCAGCGGCGCCCCATCAGGGTCTCAGCTGGAGACGGCGCTGTTCAGTGCCGGCTCCACAGATCAGAGCCGGCTGCAGCTGTGCGGTCGCCAGCCGGCCGCGGCCGCCGCCCGTCTCCGGTCGGCAGCCGGGTCTCCGCGACCGTCCGTCAGAGTCTGGTGACAGACTGGCGCCGCTAAAGCCGCGACCATCCGTCAGTCTGGTGACAGACTAGCGCCGCTCCGAGCCGCGACCGTCCGTCAGAGTCTGGTGACAGACTGGCGCCGCTAAAGCCGCGACCATCCGTCAGTCTGGTGACAGACTAGCGCCGCTCCGAGCCGTGACCGTCCGTCAGTCTGGTGACAAACTGGCGCCGCTCCGAGCCGTGACCGTCCGTCAGTCTGATGACAGACTAGCGCCGTTCCGAGCCGCGACCGTCCGTCAGAGTTTGGTGGCAGACTGGCACCGTTCCGAGGAAGCTCCTCTAAATTTGCCAGTTAAAAAGGCAACAGGACTTCCGTACCGTAGCCGCGGGAGAAATGGCTCTCACGGAGAAGCGGCTGCGTGAGTGGTTGCTGTGGATCCATCTGATTTCGTGTTCCGAGAGAGAATTCGTGAATTAAACCAACACAACGCAAAGCAATAGTACGAAAATAGAAGTGAAGCCTTCAGCACACTCAACCTTTCGCAAAGATATGACTGGCGTTGTAGTCGGGTTAATTGATTTTCCGTAGACACTCGCCTTCTCTACAGCCAAAACACCGTTAGCAATTATAATTATTTGCCGGGATATATTTCGCAGCTGCAGCTTCAGATGTGAGACACACCTTAATGGTGATGGATATATGTCGTATATACCTTTGACTTTTTGAGACGATTTGATGCTATTGTCAGTTTAATAGTGGCGACGCATCATGGTGTGTGATATGACGTTACCCGCTGCGGTGAAGTGGGTAAGACTTCTTGTGGTCCTGGCGACAAAACTACGTCTAAGACCTTGTGGGTGAGACGTCTTTTGGTCCTTGCGACAAAACTACGCAATCTTTACAATTTTTACATGTTTAGAGAGGAAGTAAAATATTGTTTTAAGCTGTGGGTGGCGTCCCATTGAGGAGTACGAAGATATTTCCTGACCGTACGTGTTTTTTTTATGATTCAGCTAGTGTTAGAAAATACTACTGTCGAAATTCTTTTGCCAGAACGTGGGAACAATGTTTGCCGCCACCAGGAATTCTTTTATCAATATCTTAGGCGTTTTTTTTCTTTTGTTCATGGTGTGTAAGCCTCATCGCATTTGTACGTTTTATGCTGTATTATCGATTTTTTACTGAGCACTGTGGTGAAAACGACTTCATGAAAAGGAAATAAGAGGCTCTGTGCAGCGTCTTAATCCACGCTATCGCGCATCCTACAGGCATGTGGATAGTTACGTAGCTTTAGTCTTGGATATCTTGGATACTTTTGTTTTGCTTTTTGCTTTTCTCGGCACCTACTGAAGTACGTTACCCTGAGTTAATTCTTACATGCAAGCTATGTGATGATTCCCAAAATGTTTTTAATTTTGACAGCTTCTGTAAGCATATTTTGCCAAATATCAGTGGTACGTAATATTTGAAAGTTAAATGAAGAAAAAACAAGTTTAATAACAACAAATCATGTAATGAGCTACTGTTATCATTTTTGTTAACGACCAGAAGGGTACGTTGCTATCTAGGGCCAATGGCTATAAGTAAGACCGAATGCCGAGCGAGTCTTCCTTCAGCTAAGGGAGAAAAGGATCAAACTAAGCCGTCGGCCCAGCCATAGCACTTTCCAAAGACTTAAAACTTCTCAACCACTAGACGACAAATCATGGAATCTTGCTTAGATTGTAGCGTAATTCTGCACATTTTATTTATTATTAGTATTTTTAGTACAATATATTTACTTTCAAACCTTGCTTTCCAAATGATTGTCATGGAAGCAATGTTATCGCTCTCAGACCTATTGCCCACGTTTTCTTTTTTAAGTCGGTAAAGACAGCGAACGATATCATGGGTGAGCGTGACGTTTAAACTTGCAATTTTTTAGATGACAAATGCTAAAATCGTGGATAACAATCAATGTCTTGTAGATAATGCGAAAGCCCAAAGGGAAATCAATGCATGAACGCAGTAGGTCTCGTTCGCCATGCGCCCACAGGGCGTTTTATTGCAAATATTGCACATTCCTCTAATTTGATTTAGCCATTTTATCTTTGATACATTGATTTAATCTAGCTCTCTGCACATTACATTTGTTTTTGACAGCCCAAAATGATGTGTTAGAAGCCTGCATCTTCGGTGTTTCTTTACGCATTTCGTAAGAGAGCAAAAGAAAAATGAAAACCCCGCCCGAGATGTGGTCGATAAGCGTGAGTCACCTTTTACTAGTATCGCGCGTCTGGTGTCTCCGGAAGTCAGGGGTTCTCCATAATTTACGTACCGTATTTTTGCGGCACCTTTTTGACATACCTTTTCCCTTGTAACGATTTGTGGCGGTCAGCCAAACCCATCCCCAAAATTATATCACGCCCAGCCAACACCCTTCCCCCTTCCTCACGAAACCCCACGAAACACCAGTGCATCACTTATTTTAGTCTACCAACGTCGAAAAGCAAAAGTATGGGTTACCAGATTTGCTAGAAGCCGCCCTTTTTTGTTCTCTTTGGCTTCAGTCTCATTTCTTGTTGGACGTGACAGTGTTATCTAACACTCTTCCAAAGCATCATCATCCCCACTGTAACGCTTCGTCACTCACTGGCCGGCTCCCTGCCTCCTGTACCTACCCTTCTCAGCGATACATACTTCATGAACCGGACCCTTAACCCTATTCCCGGCAGGGGGTGCTGAATCCGCCCCCTTGGGTTTTTTGCTTGCCAATTCCAGGGTTTTTGACGCAGCTTCGCGGAACTTGGTGACTTTTCCTAGCCATTCTTTCTACGTACTGTGACAAAATTCCAAAATACTGTTTCGCTCAGGGGCGGAGCCAGGCAACGTTTTTGGGAGGTACCTCAGGCCAATTTTGGCCCTGTTGAGGACAAAAGGAAAATGACTGCCAAAAATAGCGTTTTTAAGATAGAACTTAAAACTTTTAATGGATGTATAGCTAAATAGTTGGGCAACGTGCAAACACAGTTTTGTTCATCTGAAGTTACTTTACAAGGTCAGGTGAAGGTCACAAGTCGAATTTTGGTTTTATGGTAATAACTTCGGCAGTATTTTTTGAAATGTCAAACCCAGAATATATATGACGTAGAAGAGTGCCCTCTACTAATGAGTCAAGTTTCAGCTTTATACCAGGCCCGTCACGGAGCTATATCCTAAAATGTCGGTGCGTGTGCCCTATATCACAATAGCCATAAAATGGAATTTTTGAAATAATGAATTCATATGATTGAAAGCGCTTACAGACAACATTCAATGCACACGAGATCATTCCAAGTGACTCCAATGTCAGTGAAGGTCATTTAAGGTTAAAGGTCACAAGCTGATCTGAAGAACATGTGACCATGACGGTTCTCCCTTTTTCATGTCCCTGGCACCGCCTGTGCTAACATTATGCAAAGACTGTAGTACGATTTGTACTTGTTTAGCCTGACAACTAGCAAAAGCCAAAGAAGTGCTTTTACCTTTTTTCTTCATTCAGTTCTCGGAAAACTAATCCTGCTATTTTTAAAACCCTGTGAACGCCTATGGAATTTCTCATAATTTCAAATGTGTGTATCAATGGTAAAAGTCCTACACATAATTTCTCGATTCATCTCAATTTCATTGAAATTGGTCCATAAACAACAGAGTTACAAAAAGTCCAAAAGCACCGCCCATTTCGATATTTTTGCCCCCTGTATCCACCCCTTTCAAAATTTTGAGTTTCTTTTCTGAAAAATGTAGTTCACATCATGGCAAATCGATTGCCGTTTGTTGCGATAAAATCGGATGTGTAGTTCTCAAAATCTCAGGGGTCGCCGAATCCGCCCGCACCCTGCCGGGAATCGGCCATGCCGTCTAGCCCTCCGGGAATAGCGTTAAGCGTGCGGCCGAGAGAGGTCACGTGCTGTCCTTCAGCTGCAAGTTCTGCTTTTTATTCAACGACATAGAGGTAATATCCTAAGCAGATGGCGTCTTACCCCCACAGATATCATACCTTTGGCAAGGGTATGACACCTTTTTGTAATGTCGCGCCAAAACACGATATTCATCTGCTTAAAGTGAGGACTGCGAACCAGCAAACTGACTATACTAATAAAAATGAATCGGCTTTCATGCGAAAGTCACATGAAACTTGAGAAGGACGGGTTATAGTACAACAATGACCAATGCTTTTTGGTGCGTTTTACCACACGTTATCCTGTAGGGTTATGGACTATACCAAATTAAACACGTCAGTGTGGTGTGGTATGTAACAGGACAGTACAGTGATGGCGTTGTTTAACTGTCATCTAGTTATGCACAGACCACGAAGAGGTCTCAAAAAAGAATCTCATCCGTAATTTGCTTCATGATTTAGCTACGCGAACAGATGACATGGCAACAATGAGCACAATCTAACATGATATAAGTCATCGGATAAACAGTGATAGCCCTATTCCCGGCAGGGGGGGGGGGGCTGAATCCGCTCCCCTCGGGTTTTTTGGTTGCCAATTCCAGGATTTTTAACGCAGCTGCACGAAACTTGGTGAATTTGCCTAGGCATTTTTTCTACGTGCCGTGACAAAATTTCAAAATTCTATTTTGCTCAGGGGCAGAGCCAGGCAACATTTTTGGGAGGCACCTCAGACCATTTTTGGCTATGTTCAGGGTAAAAGGAAAATGTCTGCCTAAAACAGAGCTTTTAAGATAGAACTTAAAACTTTATATGGATGTATAGCTAAATAGTTGGGCAATGTGCAGATGTAAATTCGTTCATCTGAGATCACTTTACAAGGCCAGGTCAAGGTCAAAAGTCAAAATTTGTTTTTTCGCAATAATTTCGGCGCCGTTTTTTCAAATGCCAAACCCAGAACATATATGACGTAGAACGGTGCCTTCTACTTGTGTACCAAGTTTCAGCTTGATATCAGGTCGGGTCACGGAGCTATGACCTAAAATGTCAGTGTGCATACCTTACATCGCAATAGTCATAAAATGAATTTTTTGAAATAGAGTGAATTCAAATGGTTGAAAACGTTTACAGATAATATTAAATGCACACGAGATCATTCCAAGTGACTCCAAGGTCACTGGAGGTCATTTAAGGTCAAAGGTCACAAGTTGATCTGAAGAACGTGTGACCATGACAGTTTCCCCTTTTTCATGTCCCTGGCACCGCCTACCTAACATTACGCTAACATTATACAAACCTTGTGATGCGATTCGTACTTCTTTAGCATAACATGACTAGCAGAAACCAAAGAAGTGTTTTTGCCTCTTTTGTTCATTCAGTTGTTAGAAAACTAATCTTCCTATTTTTGAAACCCTGTGAACGCCCATGTTTTCTCTTAAAATTTCAAATTTGTGTACCCATGGTAAAAGCCCTATCCATAATCTCTCGATTCATGCCAGTTTCATCGAAATCGGTCCATAAACAACGGAGTTATAAGAAGTCCAAAAATACCCCTGATTTTGACATTTTTGCCCCCGTGTATCCACACATTTGAAAATTTTGAAAATTTATTTTTATAAAAATGTAGTTCACTTCATGGCAAATCGATTGCCGTTTGCTGCGATGAAACTGGATGTGTAGTTCTCGAGATCTCAGGGGGTGGCCGAATCCCCCCCTGCCGGGAATCGACCATACCGTCTAGCCCTCTGGGAATAGGGTTAAAGAAAATACGACCAGAATGAACATAACGTAGCTTTTCGAAATAGAATCAACAACTTGCTGTTTCAGGCTGGAACGAATACCTTGCTGTTCACCTGCGCTTATATCCCTACAGATCTTTCGATAGAAATTGAAAGTCTTTTAGAGTGTTTTTTCCTGTTGTCTACCTGAGAGAGCGATATCTATTTATGTTGATCTATGAAATACAAATTATTTCATTTAACTGCCTCTAAGCCTTACCTACATAATATCACTTCAGTGAAATCGGAAAAACACATCGACCTTTGCACATATCTCATGAATAAAAAACATTTCAATGATAATCCGGGCTCATTTTTACAAAATGAGCCAGACCCGTCATTAACCAGATCGCAATGTGGGTAATTCTCGTATGTAGTTCACGGAACACATAGGGTGGGGAAATCTTCCTCACGCAGTCATCGTAATTCCGATGGAAGACCCTTGTACCTGAGATTTTTGCCATGGGAACCAGGTTTCAGTGATTTAAGATGTGACCATGGTTCTAAAATTTGCAGCCAGTCGATAGAATGCCCTTGTGCATGACTGACAGCTTTCTCATGTGATATGATGTGTTCGCTCACCGTGAAGAATTACGCTGGCCCGGCTCCACTTTTCGTGATTAAAAAGGCTATCCCTGTGAATACAACGAAGAGCCCATGAAGCGGTTAAGCAACCAGAAGTGGTCATTTGCATTACTGAACAATGCGGCTGGCGCGAGTGAATTAAAGGTGTGCAGCATTTTCTAAGTATGACAATTTCATGCAGTCAATTCATTTTCAATGCAGTCAATTTTAATTTCACCGGAGAAATAAGTCGGCAACACACTATTTACGTTGCAACACCATCATAACAACGTCGGTCGCAGCCGGGTGTCCTGCCAGACGTGGGCGCTGCTGTCTGGCCAGTCGCGGCAGCGTACTCGCCCGCCCCGCCCCGACTGCCCGCTCGCCGACGGAGGAGCGTGCGCCGGCCGGCCGCCGGCCGCCGACCGTTCGTCGGTTCCGACACTCACGCGGCGACCCCACCGGCACCATGGTCACCGCGGGCGCGCTGCTGCTGCTGCTGCTAATGCAACTGGGCTCACCGCCCCTCACGGTCAGTGATCCGGCCCCCGCGGCCCCTGGAGGGACGCGCGACCTGCGACCCCGTCCCCGACGCCGGCTGGCCCTGCGGCCGGGCGGCTGGCGGCAGCGGTGGATTTTACGTCTCTCGAAGCGGCAGAGCGTATTTCGTTTTCATATGTCGATCTACCTTGGGTTAATACTCGCGACACCACACGAGACTTGCCACTGGTCCTGGTCCTAGCGTTTGCGACCTAAAAGGATGATCATTTGAATGTGTGAAAGGTGAACGGCCCTGAAAAAAAACAGCTAATGTGCCCGACCATATACAGGCACCTACCGCATCCATATGAAACATTTCATGTCAGGCCAACAAAAATTGTTTTGATATGATTTCCTTGTAAGTCCTAGCATAGGAATGTACCTGAACCTCGGCCCCCTACGATGTGGGGAAAAAATGTCGCAAAAAGCTCCCTGATCTCTTGCCTCGCAGTGCAGTACGTTTACCACGGTAATAGTTGTCTTTAATGTCCGTGACTTGTCCCACGAACTTATTTTGTTCATAAAAATCGTCATAATGTGATCATTTTTTCATAATAGGATTACTTGTTATATCCTAAAAACTATTTGACAACGGATTGGCGTATCATCTTTTCGATGTGATTTCCGTCGATTACGTGCAAAAGACAGGGAAACTGTGTCAATGGAAAATATAAGCGCGAGGAAGTTTTCACATGCCTTTCGTGTATGTATCAGGCCCTAGGAATATACTAAGTTCGTGAAGGCTGCATGTCCGAATAATGTATTTCCAAGGCTGCATTGTATAATATATATATATATATATATATAACATAAATAAAATGCATTCCTTAACATGCATGCCGCATGTATGGCATGAAACAGTCGTCGTTAGCAAGCTGTCAATGGTCGCATGATCTATAATTGGTCACTGAAGTCCAATAAGAAAACGTCTTATAGCTGATGTAGGTATGATTTAAGACATCAACTACTTTACTTTCCCGCAAATCGACTTTCATCTACGGCCAGTTGGTTTCTGCCACCCAAACCACCGGATAAAAGGCTGCCGCACAAAACGAGCCGGCTGTTAAGGCATCGGCTCATTACATGACGTTAGAAAGTTGTCCTGGGTCCGCAGAACAATCTGATGGGACGTTGAAGCAGAACTCAAGCTACCAAGTTTCTCTGGGTGCCTAAAGCCTCAGAATATCACGAATTTGCATGAAGGAGTTCGTATATCTATACAGTTTTTATAATGACATTTAATTTCTAGCTTTGCATCTTAACATTCAATGCTACTGTATGTCTAGGTAAAACACACGATCATTATACGTACGTTTGGGTCAAATGCAAGGCAAACGCTGGGTAATGGCAATGAGCTGCTGGCACAAACAACTTGTAGGTTCTTCTAAAATTAAGAAGATCAGAAGAAGATTACGAATAGCAGCCATTTTAAATGGACGAAGAACAACAGGTAAGCTGCAGTTTTTAAGAATGTTCCATTCTGATACATTTCTGAGCTTACATTGTTTCTATCTCAAGGTTTTGAAGTGCCAGCAAGGTACACCAACTACAGGAGTGGCCCTGGAACATTAGAAATGGATAAACAAGTCAAAAACCCTTCCGGGGCTCCACTCCTCCTCTTAAAAGGTTTCTTATCCATTCAGCTAATTTTCTTAACGCCGCACATGCCATACCGCTGCCTCCATTTCAAGTGTTTAGCATCTGTGGCTTTCTTCACAACACCTTTTCACGGATTCCCTTGAACATTTCGCAACGTAAAAATGGCGCTCAGGCATCATTTATGTATAACTCACTAAGTGAAACACAATGAAACGCTGCCCACTCAACTGAAATTATTTAAAATCATCTGCCACAATCGCTAGCACAGACTGTGGCAACACTAATCCACCAGTCAATTTACTTGCAGCGTGCTTCCATGAACGGAGCGGTATTGTCACCGCCATGAACAATTTGACCAAGCCAAGTTCAATTGGCTGGCTTATCCCACTCAAAAACTCATTGGCTTACTTCGTGTCAAACCAACACGATCAAAAACTCCTGCAATTCACCAGTTTCACAAAGTGCATAATGATTTCCGTGTCAAACTTAGTCGTTGATGTGCGTCACATTTGTCGATGGATTGCGCTGCCCGTTTTGCCTCAGTCTGTAAGTTCTAACTAATCCGTTTGGGTGATTTAATCTAATACTGGCAAGCGTAATAATCTTTAAAACAACGAATATTTCACCATTTGAATGACCAGTTCTACATGCATAAGTTAACGGAGTAGTTAATGACGCAGTGTGGGAAATGGTAAGAAATCGGTGCAGACTAAGCACCATTTGACATAGAAGAAGCTGGCGACTTAGTGTTTTTTTCTAGTCGGCGAGATAAACTGAAAAATAAGTACATCAGGGTAAAATTCATTATGTTTGGTTCAGAATTTTGCGCCATTTTGTCTCTACTGATGTTACGTACATGTTGAAAAGCCTCGCTAAAAAACTTGGTCATTCAGCGTGCAAACATTGTTCACATTGGCCGCTTTTGGAAGCCGTCCTCACTGAACTACAGAAATCACACTTTGGGCACGCAAGAAAAATCGCGATGAAATTAAAAAAAAAATTGAATCAATTTATTGAATGAACTGAATTAAAAAAATACCCGCTCCCGGCTGGGGTGTAGTTGACCGCCCCCCCTGGGGTTTTTCTGGGATTGCGAGAGAAAAAACAGACACAGAGCCACGAAACTTTGTGTGCCTTTTTCTTTCATCATTTTTACATCTCGTGTCAAAATTTTGACCTCAGGTCAAGTTTGGTGTCTGACCTAGGTCAGGTCAAACATACCTATGTCCAAAAAGGTTTAGCGCCCTGTAACTTTTTCGAAAAACAAGATATCTCAATAATACTTTCAGGGATTAGTGATCCTGATAGATGAAACAAATCTGCTATCTCAGATTTTCCGGAATTTTCCGGGTCATTGACCTGAGGTCAAGCCCATTTTCAAGACATGTCGTTGTTTGGAAAATTGACGGAATTATTCATAACATTTTTAGTGTGGAGTGAAGCAGACATCTAGTTACCGTCATTGGGCAAAGTATCAATGACTTCCAGCCATTGACCTGAGGTCAAGCCACGAATAACTGTAGTGAGTCAAAATGTACCACCGTCAAAATCGACGATGAATTATTCAGAATGGGTAGAAAATGGCAGAACTAGCTTGCACAGACGCAAGTAATACCACGAACCCCAAAAATTTGAAAAAATAGCATATTTTGGAAATAAACAGGTTCTTTCGCGAATAAAGCTCCGCCAATCGTGTAAATTGGTAACTAACGAATTTTTCCCAAATTTAAGCATGGAAAACCATCACATGAACCACTAACATCAATAAAATTTACATGGATAAGCTTTTTTCGCGAAAATAAAGGAACGCCAAAATTAGTTCCCGTCAATTCGTTACTGCATACGCCTGCGGCGCACGGCGACAGCCGGCGCGAGAATTGCCGTGTCTTTAACTCGACGTTTCGGCGTATATATTGCACAAATCTGAGAAATTAGATGTGTATTGGCATCTGCGGACCTTTACTCGTGCGCGGGTGCCTTTACCTAAGCGTTATTAGTCACAGCCCTTGAGATTCAGGCCATTTCCCGGTCTCATGCAGTCGGCTATGAAAAAACATATATAGGGCGCAAATTGCTTACATGTTATCTAAAACTAAAAATGAGACCAGTTTCGAGCTCTACTCGTCCCAAGCTTTCCAACAATGTGCTTATTTTTTATCGCGTGACCAACCGTTGAGTTAGAGGGGAAGGCGGCCAACTGCCCCCCCCCCGTCGCGCATGGTCGTAACCGACCGACGGTCGTACGCGGGTTAAAACTGGCGCAATATCCAGCCTGCTGTAAGGGAGTTGCGTTAGGAACTTCCTCACGTCGTTTCTGGCCAGGTTTTTGGAGACAATTAGTCTTCTAAAAACCGCGTCATGCGATCGATAGACCTAAAACTTTTAGGGAGGGTAGTCGTGATCATTCCTGAGAATTCTGCTATCTCGAATTTGTCAAGGTCAAGATTACTTCAGTTTCTGCCCTGTTTCCCTATTTCTAACGATTTTGAACCGTTTCTTCGCCTTTTTGGGGCCTGAAATGCCTTCCTGGGCCACGGACAGGCACATAGCCAACGGAAGAGCATGGGGGCCATGCCCCCTCCCCCTGAGCCAAGCAGTCTTCATATAGCAATCCCGCACGAATACGGAATAGTGATCATATATATGATGCAAAAGCGAACATTATGGGTATTCCTGCGGGTGAAATATGAGGTCAGTTACATAATATTTCTGCTTTTTCCTATAAATTTCATCACATGCTACTGGCATATGACAAAATTTGACATTCCCCCATGAGGACAACCGTGGCTGCGTGCCTGGCCAAGGAAGTCACTAAACATGACAAATGGTGTTAGCCCGTATGAAGGATCATGGTCATTGTTTGCTGCATTTTTATTGACCCTCGACAGAACACGAAATAAAACGAAGAAAATGGCTGAATGTCAGGTCATGTCACAAGGTCAGCTCAGGCCACATCGGGTCATTAGCGTTCTAGTCTGTCAGTATTTAAAAAAAAATGTTCGTAGAAATCTTTCGTATCGTTTTGAAAGCATGCATGGACAGCAAATCGGCAGTGACATTCAAAAACCTCACAAATATGGCAAAATGGAAACTGATATTATTTTATGTCACCTGATACAATACACGATTATATGCATGTTGTAAATTATATGTTTACACAATGTACATTGAAATTTGAAGAGAAACCACACTTCGGGGTAGCAAGTTGTGTATTAAAAACAACCTGTTTCGAGCCATTTCGGCTCCTTATCAAAGTTTTATATATACACAGCATCAATTCTGTCACGAACATTTACAGACAATGTTTTTCTTAACGCACACACATGAAATAATTCAACCGGAGCCTTCAGTGCAGTCTTTCGCCTTTATCATGCCCGCTACTACTTTATTCAACAAAAACTGACCCGATGACGTATTTGCATTTTCTGTCTTCTGTCTTCACAACATAATACTTGTATCAAAACATTCTAGTTGTTTTCCTCAAATTTGATCATTTCGTTCATTTACATTATAATGTAAATCATGATTTGAGTTGCGTTGCATTTGTTTCCAATAATTTCTATATTTATGATACGTCCTATGAGCTTTCCATTGGCAAGCTCAGAATTGCTCTAGTTTTATTACGGACGGAACTAGAACATTTGTTAAAAAGATCCTATTTGGTAAATACGGGCCAAAAAGCTCTTTTTTTCGAAAATTCCCAAAAATTTTGAATGTTTTGAAGCGTATTTATGTCGCGCCTTCCAATGATAAAAGTTTAATTTTTCTTCGACATCCCGTTCACAGGATATAGGTGGGTCGCGTCGAAACGCCCCTCCCCCAGGCCACAGCCGGCCATGTCAAGGTGTTGGTTGAGCGCGGTTTAAGATTTGGATGAGCGAGGATGAACGAGCCATAATATCCGAACCAGCCATAATCTCAAGGAATATGCAGTTTACATTTTTAGACTCGTCGTACGTTCGTTTTGATCCACAATGCGTTGTCTGTTGAATGAACAGGAGTTGGCGGTGAGACCAGGGCCACATCTTTTCTTTTTCAATGCACGCTTTTCTGCCTGTACCATTTTCCATATCAGTCCTTGAAGGCGTCTGAGCAGCCCGCAGTCACCACAATGAAGAGTTTGAAAAGACGGATGCGAAAGAAAGAAGGACCGCTCAAAGCGTCCCGACGTTGAGCTTGAAATCATAATCTCCTGAAAGGCATGACAAACATTAGGCTGTGTTCTTTTAAGCAAATCCCAATAAGGGCATATTCCTCCCACTATGTGTGTAGCACATAGTAGACTCATGCTCAGACGCCTTCAAGGACTGATATGGAAAATGGTACAGGCAGAAAAGTGTGCATTGAAAATGTAGGCACAACACAGATAGGAGGGCGGCCCTATCAGCTTTGGACGGTTATAACGTACCGTGAAAAACTTTGCCTCAAAATGACTCTGACCACTCCTCGTTTCAGAGCAATCTGAGAGGAGGCCGGGTGTTGCTGGGGTATTGAAACTGCTCATCGAGCATTAAAGAGAATCAGCAGCTGTACCGTGTACCATAACCTCTTGTGGGTTTAGCTGTGCTTGAAAGGGACTATAAGAGAAACAAAAGCTGTTTCAGCGTGTCAGTATATAACATGGTGGGAAATAATAGGGCTGTAATGAGCCCGCAAGATACGTAGGCTCACTTCGCCGAACGAGGAATTATTTGTCAATTATTGTGGGGCCAGCAGTACCCTTAGGGAAAGCGACTGTTTCGTTACAGTTCTGAAAACACTTCTGGATCCATTCTTTCAGAAAAAAACAATCGACGTAAACGTGAAACCTGGTCGACCCAGCCGGAACTTGGCCCCAAGTTTCACATTCGTGGTTCCACTGCATCACGGTTGCGGACAGCCATCAGCTGATCCGGCGATGTTCCCCAGGATGGGATGGCTGCTTCAGCAAAATGAAAAATGACATAATGGAGACGTCATGGCTCCAATTTACCGCTTCTTAGTTTTTCATCGATGTCAAAGACAGTTCTAAGAGGCATTGGAATGTGTGCAAGGTTTGCATAGCCGGCGCAATTTTTATATAATTTCTTTCAACGCAACACGATAGAGCTAAAAATAACTAACCAAATTAGCAGTGCCGTCACCCTACCTGGATTATGACCTGCCGCACCCATAGGGTTAGATGTGACACATGCCGCCCAAAGTGCTGCTTGACACTCGTGACATTTTAAGAAATACATGAATGTATACACTTGATCCTCGCTGTGCATATTGAAACTAACCCTCACGTCCACTGGGCGCTGATGCTGGGAATGGCATGAATGAGTTGACCAAAAATAGCTCCCAGAATATCCATTAATCAGCAGGCTATATTTAGCTGTCAAAACGCGTGCTCCAGACGGTCTAACTGGGCGACCAGATGGCCTATTCCGGCCACATGTGGACGATTTAATATTTCATGCACATAGATGAATTCTATTTAGGATGCCCACATTTTCTTCCCTTGGAGCTCAACGAATCTGTTACATGTGTCCTTGAGTAATCTGTCGCAGTGCAGTTTCTGTTTACCGTCATTGATTTGAAATACGGCGACTTATTTAACAAGTCCAAAAATGTGGGACGCAAAAGGGTTATAGCGGTACACTTGCGTAGTAAAAAATTCCTTCAAATTCAAGTTCAGATTTCAATCAAGTTCAAATTTCCTTTCTATACCAGGCACCTATGTTACCGAAAGTTTAATGTAACCTCTGACGTCTGCCTCGAATCCTTAGCTTCTAGCTAGATCGTGTCTTCTTTGCTTGTCATCGTAAATTTAAGTCCGGCCTTTACCACGTTGCTTGCAGTCCATTAGCTGACAGGCGACGCGGCGCAATGTACAGTCTCGGTAGCTGCAAGTTTCCGCGGCACAATAGGCCTAGCACGTGGCAGGGTGCGCGTTTAACGCTGTGCTGCTCGTCTCATAATGCGGTATCGATGGCCATGCTGGAAGGCCGTATCGATCGCGTCTCATCGACCATTTCTACTGCAGTGGCGCGGCATGAGGCTTTTCCGAAGCTTCGTGCACCCTGCAAACTCCACAGGTCGGCTGGCAATCCATTCCGGGCTTCGGCGGTACAGAACAACGCATTCTGAACACTAAAACTTCAGGTCAGGACGACAGTCGACACTCATAAATTGCCTTCATTTTACCTCATTTGATGGTTGTCACCGTGAACGTTGTTTTGCAGGAAGCAGAGTCGGGGAACGGATACTCGGAAGAGCAATGAAATCGTCTTGCTTTCAAGAGGCAGTTAACCAAATGATCAAATTTGAGGAAGACAACTCGAATGTTTTGATGCGAGTATCATGTTGTGAAGACACATACATCTTACACTGTAACGAGTATGCGCAGATATCTCTAAATCTCCCTCTAGATATATATATATATATATATATATATATATATATCGAGACTTGCTCAAAGTGCTGGCATTGTTCAAAATTATCTTGGCACACAAATAACATGGCAAAATTTGAGTTAAACAGTTCAACCAAGGGTGAGATTTAATCTGAAGGGCATTTCACTGCTGGTGCACCAATTTTTGATTCCTGGGCGACATCATTGGAAAACGTATTGCCGCCTCTCGTTCGATTGCGGCGAGATTCATAACGTAAATCAATCTTGGCTCAGACCCCGGCTTCGTAATAAGGCCTCCAATGAGGCCAAAATCTAATTAACTGGCAATGGAGGGCTGGAAGTTCGGGCCCGATGAACGCTTGTGGCATATGACATGTAGCAGATGGACACTCCTTTTAGTCGAATCATGCAGTAGGGTCATGCCCAGCGATATGCGTTACGCAAAATCAGTGCCGACTCAGCTTCGTTACATGCTCAATGCTCACGGGGTTCACTAGTCACTAGTAAGCAGCGGTCCGTTGTCTTGTGGAGAGACGCTAGGCAGCAGCCCAACACGGAGTGTCTCCCGTTTACATCGCACATGTTAACTGTTTGAGAGTAATATGCCGGCATCAGTATGAGCAGACAAGTGACGAAAACGATAAGGGTGGCCCTGTAGAACTGCGCATTACAAAGTTTGGCGTACGAAAAGACACTCTCCGTGGCGCGATGATAGCAAGGAGAGAGATAGAAGAGAAATGCGCTCTTTAGACGACGAAGAAGAAGACTAAAAGAGCAGACGACTGGACTCTGTCTCGAGGCCCCGTCAAGTAGCGCAGCGTAAAGTGCACATAATTTAGCAGTGCTGCTGGCACGCTGATGCTGTTTGTTTGCATTTCTTTTGGAGCGAACATTCCCAACCAAGAGTTATCAAATGCTTAAATGCTTCTATCTATATCTACATCACCTATAAGAAGTTTACTGATTGGAAAAAAGTGAGCAGTTACATATCATGTGACCATCGACAACTTAACGACGTCCATCAGCGCAGCCAGAGGGGGGCCTAAAGGGGTGGACCGCCCCCTTTAGGTCCGCATTATTCTTTTGTTTAATATTCCCAGCAGGCGGTTTTGGTATGATTTCAGTTCTCATTGAGCTCCTCGTCCCCCCTCCTTTTTTAAGAAAATCCTGGCTGCGCCCCTGACCACGTCCGCTTTATACCATACATGCTCAAACCTATATTCTTAAGACCTAAAATATAACCACGAGGAAACTTCGGCTCTCTTGTATTTGACACTGACACATACTTTACATCCATTCTTTTACACGCAGTCACTGGAAACCAAACCCAGAAGGCTACACGTCAATCTGTCTGTGACAAATGCACATATTTATTATCACGTATGATAACCATGCTGCATGCAATTACTGTGGCATGCTCTATCGACCTAGTTGTGAAGCCCGGGTACAGAGCACCAGCTGTTCGACGAGGGTTTGTCTCACATGTGCAAACATAACGAAGTGGCAGGCAATCTTCAGAAATGAAGACTGTCGTGAGTTATGGTTTCAAGGATTCTCGTTCTTTTACGCGTATCTTGCGCTGGAGCAGGGTGCGCAGATCTGCACAGGAGTGCTTTTTTAGTCTGTTCATGGCAATGTTTGTCTTTAATTTATCCAGAAAGTAAGACAAGAGTTTTAATGAAATAAGTGAAAACGTCATGCGCTGTGCTGTGCAGGTTTGTTCTGAAAATTTAATTTCGTCCAAGTGGAGAAAAATTGCTAACAGTCGATGTGTCACTGTTCTCCTTTTCTAGGCCCAGATCTCCACACGGCTGGACATATTTTAACATGTTAACTGGGGGACAAAGTCCCCCCAGTCCTACACTTTGCCCCCTCCCCCAGTCAAGAGCCTTAGTCCATGCAAAGAAAAGAACAGCTAGAAGTAGAGCAACCACTGAGGTCATCGCTGTGTAGCGTAACCAGGAGAGTATTCCATAAAGCGCTGCGTTCGAGAGTCTCTCGAGAGCCTTGCGAATCAGCATCTTATCAACGAAGGATATCTTGAATCATTTAGTTATGTGGGAACACACTTAGAAGCATCACGTTATCGTATGTATGGCAGGCATACCTAACGACCGTTGGCGGGCGTGTTTGGTAATTGGTACACCGGCACCGATGCCGCGATTGTCTCATGGGCGGCCAACGCGTTTCATTGCACTGTAAGCACGTTAAAGATCACGAGGCGAGCGACCATGTTTGACATGTTAAAACGCAAGAACACTGAAGGGCGGAAATAAAAATAAAAACAAAGTCCAGCAAAAGTGAAATACAATCTTCTTGCAAAAGTGGTTAAAAGTCTTGTACCAAGCCCATATTCTACACGCATGATTTCCTCCCAAAGACGCAAAAATTAATGAGAAAGCACTCTGGAAAAGCCCTGATCGTAATTCGCCCATATACACATCTCTCTCTCTCTCTCTCTCTCTCTCTCTATATATATATATATATATATATATATATACACACATATGACGTGGCTAAAATTCAACAAGGAGAACGCAAATGCCGGGGGTCTCGCTCGCAACGTTGTCCCCGCAGTCATTTTCCCTTAAAATAGGCCCTACCCTACGGCCTTTTTATACTTTCCCCAAAAACGTTACTTCGTACCTTCACGGTCCTAACTAGCTCCGAATGCTGCCATGTGATCAGTGATTTGTGGAGATCATTGAAAATGCCTTGTCGTCGGCGCATGGATGTAGTTTTCAGTATTTTTTGTGGGTGTTTTGCCCCCCCCCCCAATTTTGGTGGAACATCCTCCATAGTTTTCTAAATTTTTCTCTTGGGGCCATGGAGGGTGCGCAAACCCAAAAATTTGGAGTCCTCACAGCAATGCATAAGTGGGTTGCCTCACTCTGTTTCAAGAAGTTTCCCTCTTGTACCCAGGCACGCACCCAAGATTTTCCTCATGAGAAAGGGCAAATGTCACTTTCGAAATTTGACATATCTGATATAAATCTGGCATATGACAAAATTTATAGGAAAAAGCAGCAATTTTCTGCGGTCTATCTCATATTTAACGTACAGGAAAGCACATGTTTGCTTTTGCAATATATATATGATTACTATTCCGCATTCGTGCGAAATCGCCATATGTCTAGTGAGGACCGCTTGGCTCAGGGAGAGGGTCATGGTCCCCATGCCCCCTGGCTACGTCCCTGCTTGCATCGGCCCATTTATATGCATTTATACACATATTTCCTCGAACAGGTAAGCTGCACTTGCTCATCAAAACTGGGGGAAATTTCTCGTCCGAGTTGTCCTTACTCTCTCCCACATGGCAAGGCTCTGACTAAGCCAAACAAACAGATAAATTATCGGGAGCCATCCAAGCTGTTCAGTGCAACAGGTTTCTTCAATTTAGTGCATATACTTAAAAATATATCCCATAGCCTTCCCGTATGACGTCTGAAGACTTGTGCCTACAGGCATATTGAGTTCTATATTTTTTATCAAGTAGTATTAGACGAAAATAGGACGAGAGGCGCTGGATGAAAATGGTTTACGTTTCATCCAGGGTTTTCTTAGTTATTACTTTTAATTTAGGTATAATGCGCCGCGAACCTTCTAGGAGGCTTCCCTGCAATGGCAAACACGTTTCAGTTTATGGAGACCTAGAATGCCGTAAAGCGCCCACGGGCGTGACAGCAAACAACGATCAACGAGTTATATTTGTTGTGACTGGGCGACCCAAAACGAACTCAGAGCATCGCAGAACGTCATGCCGTCTCTAACTTCATTACAACATCGTTCATTTCATTCTCACGGAAAAGTGGAAACTGTCACAAGAGCGGACCTTCCCGGACGATGAGGTTCGCATAAAATCGTTGAGTCTGACAGTATGTTGTAAACATCGCGGGGTTTGAGGAAAGACCACATGTGGTATCTCGCAGCTCTTGTTGCCGGAAACTAGGTTTCAGCCAAATATGTTGTTTTTTCGCGTTCATTCACACACTCGTCCACATCCCTAATGCGCAAACGCAACACCGCTGACCTGCTAAATCGCTGCCAAGTCAAATAACTCTAAATCACGGCAGACGCTACACTAAAGAAGCGACTTCACGCGGAAATAAATATGGATATAAAAGGATTAAAAATACATCACCGGCCTTTTGATAAACGTCACGACAAACTTTTTGACGTCACGTAGCCTTTTGACAAACGAGACGCTACGTAGGTCGTGTGTCGTTCCAAATATCCTTCTTTGCCGCCAAGGAAGATGTGACTGGTGCGGTGAGATGTGGCTTGAAATATCAACGTAGTGTGTAGGTTTAATGTACCTCCACGTGATTTGCAGGTATGGCGTTGCTGAAGTGGACATATGTCTTTGGTTCCGTTCAGTCTCTTTTTTGATCATGATCGGTGGAGGGGACATACCTGCTTATTATCGAATGTTAGAATACCAGAGTCCCTCCATGACAGTTGCGATATTTTAGAAAAAAACGTACAAAATATGCAAAACACATGAATGTATAAATTGAACGTTCCTCAGCTGGGCATCAAACTCACTGTTCATTGCCACTTTTTAAACATCCTGCTTATTTACGGGCCTCTTGACACTAGTATTTCTTGCTAGTTCACAGTGCAGCTTCCGCCACCCACGTCAGCGGGTGGCCGAGTCTGTTCAAACGACAAGCAGTACATGCCCTGCACTTTTATCACTGGGACTTGTTGTCAGCTCAGGGACAGCGGATTGCATTTTCGGCTGGGGGGGGGGAGCAAGCTCTATCGGATCAACAGCCGACCTCATTTGGATTACCTCCTTCCCCCTCCCGGCAAAAATAACTGAATTTCGTTCTTTTTGCTATCGCCCAGTTTTTCGTTAAATAAAATAAACAAACTTTTTTGCCGGGTTTCGGCGCTAGTGTACACTTGTGTTCTCTAGAATGCATGGATTTTTCTGTTCAGGTCTATACCCATTACCATTTTTCAGGTCTTTGCCCTTGGCCATCCATCTACATAATGGCGAATGATGCAAACTTCTGTTTCTTATGTTTGGGTTTACATCACGAATTCAACAGTATTGTAAAGTACCTTTGTAAACGGTTGAAAGACAGTTTCGTCCCACAACATTAATTATAACTCGACGCTCGGTAACAAAGTTCTTACAGACCATCACACGTGAACGAAATCATTATCTTAAGCACTTGCCACATCAGCTTTGCCTGTCCCCCACGCACATAATGTAATAATACTAGCAACAAATCCCTGGCATAATGGACCAGGGGCGTAGCCAGGATTCCGCCGGGGGGGGGGTCAGATCGGATCAAGGGGGCCCTCGAAACCAATGGGAGCCTTCGCCAAGGGCGGATCCAGAATTTCGTCAAGGCGGGAGGGGAGAGTGATGGAGGCGAATGGTCAGCGCGGGGCCCCATTTTTTGCCCTTCAGATACGATAAAATGATGTAATTTTGCGTTTTTACAACATAAAATAACCAAAAAAATTCAAACGCGTCATCTTATTTCAGAAAATTTTGCGTTTTGTTTCCGAATAAAGTGGACAAAATATGACAAAAAAGGCGAGATTTTAGGCGGTTCCGTTCCTCCATTCATTTGAAATGTCGTGTCTGTATCTGGTCCAGGGGTCCGTCTGCCCCCATCCTGTAGCTTCTGGATTTTTTTTTTTTGGTTTAGGTTACGTTAGTTTAGTTTAATTAAGTTTAGTTTAGGTCAGCTTAGTTTAGGTTCCCTCTTGCAGTTACAGGGGCACTTTTGTTGGTCTGGGGCCGTCTGTCGTGCCAGGATCCTCTAGTGTCCCCAGGTTCCTTTTACAGTTTTACGTGTCCCGCGGGATGTCCCAGGCGCTCCTTTGGCAGTTTCAGGGCCACCTCGGACAGTCTCTGGGGCCCACCTGGCAGTTTCAGGGACGCTTAAGCCATCTCGGGTTCCCTCCTGTCGTCCCTAACACGTTTTTGCCATCTAAGGAGCCCCTCAAGCACTAAAAAGGACCCTCTATAAGTCTCTCTCTGTCTGCCGTGACAGGGGCACCTCTTGCAATCGTCCAAGTCCTTTGGCCGCTTCAGGAGCAGTCTGGACGTCTCAAGGTCTGGTAGTTTCAAAGGCCCCTCTGGTCGTCTCAGGGGCCCCTATTGCTAGAGACTTCTCGTTAGCAGTCTCAAAGGTCTCTAGCAGTCTCGGTGGACCCCCTGCGGTCCTGGGTGCTTCACTTATCGTCTCTAGGAAATATTTTTGCCATCTCAGGAGCCCTCTGGCAGTGACAAAAGACCTTTTGGCAATTTCAGGGCCCTTGTGCAGTGTCCATAGACCCTGTAATTGTCTCCGGTGGTCCCTATGGCTGCATCAGAGGTCTTCCTCTGTCACATTTGATATATCTGGCAGTCTTTTAAGGCCCTTCTAGCTGTAACAACTCTAGCCGCTTTGTTGACGCTTCAGGGGCCTCACTGGCAGTCTCAGGGGGACCTTGCCTGTGCCAGGAGCCCGCTTATTACACTCGGTGGCCCTCTGGCCGTCCAGCGCCCCATCAAAACCAAATACCGTCTCAAAGACTCTCTAATCGTAATTGTCTCGCAGGAGTGCTGCGACCTTTTTGGCGGTCTCAGGGGTCATCTGCGGTGTACGGGCCCATCTTATCGTCTCAGAAACCACCTGACCTTCCTGGGGCCCCCCAAGGTTTCAAAAAAGCCCGTGTAGACCATTTGTGGCTCCTCTCGAGGTTGAATAGGTCACCAACGGATCCCCGTTCAGGGGCCCCTTTGATTGGCTAGGGTCTCCTTATACCGTGCCAGGCACCCTTTTAAGTTCTTTCCATCTCAGGTGCCTCTCTGGCAATTTTAGCGGTCTCATGGATCTTTTGCTATGTTGGGGACCCTTGCGGTCCCAGGGGCCATCGAAGAGTTTCAAGAACCCTTTTTTCTATCTTAGGGGCCATCTTACCGCTTCAGGGTCTCATTAACCCTCTCGGAGGCCCTCTGACGACATCAAGAACCTTCAGCTTTTCACTCACAGGGGCCCCCGAGGGACTCAGTCCTCATCTTGGCCGTATCAGGGGCCCTATGAGCCATCTGGCGGTCTCGGAAACACTCTGCCGTGTTGGGCCCCTGTTGTGGTCTCAGATGCTCTTTGGGAGCTTTAGCGGCCCTCTATGTGCCTCAGAGGTCATTTAGCCCTGCAGAGCACATCTAGCCAATCACCCCCATTGTTTCTCCTTTGGATCCGCGCCTGGCCCTCGTAATCAGTGGGGCCCCATGTGGTTAAAATTATTGTCGGTTTGTAAAGGTGCCTCGCTGAAGTGTAAACGAGGCCCATGCTCACCTGTAAAGACATTCCTGCCGACCTGGCGGGTGCCTCTTACAGGTCGGCAGGGGCATCTTTACAGGAAAGCAGGGGCTCCTGAATGATCGTTTAGGGGCCCCTGCTGGCCGGGGGGCCACTGCCTGTCCGTAGAGGGCACCCTATCTGTTTGTAAAGGGCCCTGTCGACCTCTGGAGGTAGGGGCAGGGGCCTTCTTACAGACAGAAAGTAGGTCCCTTCAGAGGCTGACAGGGGCCCTTTATGGGTCGACAGGGGGACAAGCAGTGAACCTCCCCAGACAAGCAGTGAACTCCCCTACAAGCTAGCAAGGGCCCCTAAACCCTCATTCAGATCACGTGCCTCTCTTCTTGTATATTCGGAGTACGTTTTCTTTCGATTCGTAGGTCTTCTTTAATGCCTGAAATATTCTTATTTTGCTTTAATTGTCTGTTTCGGACAGTGTAAGACGTCTAACGTGTGCCTCACGCTATCACCTCACGCCTCACGCCTCACACAAAGAACTGGAGCCTTCGGCCCCACGGGGGCCCGCTCGGACGCCAGGTGGCCCCGCTTGGTCTCCAACGGGGGAACATGGCTCCTTTGCTCCCCTTGGCTACGTCACTGTAATGGGCGGAACCATCTTGCCAGAGTGCCCAAGGGATTAACAATCAGTTCCATGCCCAACATCATTACGCATGGTATACAAAAAAGAATTTTAATGTTACATTTCCAAAAAGTGGGAGTCCATGGCCCCACCCTCCATCCTGCCCCTTGTTCCTACGCACATGTATTAATGTCCACAAAAAACGGTTATATTTCTCTCTATTGACGTCACGTTTGGTACAAAAGGCTGCTGCGTGCACTTCTGCTGATGACTCCTGGAATCATCGCCAAAATCGTCGCGTCTTGTAATGGGCGCCGGTTATCATCAAGTTTAATGACTACCATATCTGAAAAAAACTTCGGATTTGTTCTAAATTTCGTGAAAACTGTTATCGTCTGTCGCCGATTCTCCCACAATGAATTTTTTCTTTTTTTAATAGTGTAAGGTTGATTTTTTACGATTTTGCTTGGTGCAGTGACCGAAATTTCTGGGGGGGCAAATACATAGTTTTGCCCCCCCAAGCCGTCAGGCTGGGGGGACCGCCTCTCCTGCCCCCCCCCCCCTTCCGCCGTCGCTGTGTCAGCTGATTGGTTCCCTGCTGCTGAACGCACGCTGCTCATAAACCTGCGTGAACAAACGACCTTTGATTCCAGACCTGCGCCGCCCCCGGCGCCCCGAGTGCCGCCTCCCCAGACCCGGCCGGCCCCAGCGGGCACCATGCTGACCGACAGGAGGCACCCTTCGAACACGACGACGGCCCGCCAGAGGGCCGGCTGGCGGCGGCCGACGCGGCGCCGGCGGCGGCGAACGACGGCGCTCCCGGCGCACAGGCCTCACACGGTGGCAAAATCAAGCGCAGCGTCTTCCAGATGCCGCTGACGCTGTCGCACCGCCTCAGGCCATGGGGCGGCTGGTCGAGCGATGGCGGCGTCTGGCAAGACGACGAGGCAGGCGAGCAGGTTCAGACGGACTCCCTGAAGAGATCGCTGGCGTCCATTGCTCGCCAGGGGGCCTTCAGATCGTTTTCGAAACGGTCATTGGCGTCGCTGGGGCGCGCCGGCTCTGTCGACGGCTGGGCCGGAGCAGACGGCGAGGGCATCATGTTCGGCCACGGAACGGCACTGCAGAAGAGGCACATCGGAGCGCTGGCGCGTATCGCCGGTTATCAATTTTACGGGCCGAAACGCAGTCTAGCGTCCTTCATCAGACAAGGGGCGTTGTCCGGAGAGGAACGAAAGCGAGGTCTTTCCTCTCTTGTTAGACAGGGAGGATATGGTAGCGGTTACGATGGAGAGAAGCGAGGTTTGTACTCTGTCGTTAGGCAGGGAGGATATGGAGACGGCGACATGTTCGACGAAAAGCGAGGATTGTCTTCCATTGTCAGAATGGGAGGTTACGGCAATAGACACGAAGGGCTGAAACGAGGACTGCCTTCACTTGTTCGACAGGGGTCGTTTGATGGCGATACTGACAACAAGCGGACCCTGGTCTCGCTTGTACTTCAGAGAGATTCCGAGGAAAACGATGTGGAGAACGGAGGCTTGCCTTCTGCCCGTCGATATGGACTCATCCCGAATGATTTCGAAGCGAAGCGAGGACTGCCCTCCATGATGAGACAAGGGCTGATCGGCGCCGACCGCGAAGAAAAGCGAGGTCTTTCTTCCATCGCACGGCAAGGTGGCTTCGGCGACGACGCAGAAAAAAGAGGCCTAGCTTCCCTCGTCAGACAGGGGAACTTCGACGACAAACGAGGCCTGGCTTCCCTTGTCAGACAGGGGAACTTCGACGAAAAACGAGGCCTGGCTTCCCTTGTCAGACAGGGGAACTTCGACGACAAACGAGGCCTGGCTTCCCTTGTCAGACAGGGGAACTTCGACGACAAACGAGGCCTGGCGTCCCTCGTCAGACAGGGGAACTTCGGCGACAAACGAGGCCTGGCTTCCCTCGTCAGACAGGGGAACTTCGACGATAACAGGCAGGAGAAGCGAAGCCTAGCCTCATTGGCACGGCAGGGCGCGTTCGTCAACATCACGCCCAGGGAGGATGGGAGCCGCTTCCCAGCCGAGGACGCCGACCAGGAGAGCGATGCCGAGGGCCAGCTGGTGTCGGAGGAGCGGCGCGAACAGGCCGGCTGGCCGGCGCCGTATGGCGCGTCGCTCAGCCCCGACGAGGAGGCGCGCAGCAAGAGGTACGTGGCAGCGCTGGCTCGCCTGGTGCCGCGCCGGCCCGGCCCGCCGCCGGCCGCCTTCTGGGCCGGCTCGGAGCCGGCGGCTCGTGCGCGCACCATCCGGAGCGCCTCTGCCGCCGCCGGCGCGACTGTCGAGGACGCCCCGTCCTCCAGGCCGGAGGAGGCACGCACCAGGAGGAAGAGGAGCGCCCCTGACGACCTGATGGTCTCGGAGCTGGCCGAGCCACTCGGGGAGTACGGGGACGAGGAGCCGGCGACGCTCTACCTGAGCGAACTGGAGCCGCCAGGTTTGTGTCTGTCTTTGTTGTGTGTGTTGGATGGCTGACGCCAGGACGTAACTTCGTAATGCGACTTCTCAGAAGTTCACAGTGTTCAAACACGCGAGAAGGATTTCCATTTGCCTGATGAGATAAGCATTAAAAATGCACACACTGAAACCCGACAAAGTTTCTGGACGTGCCGTGTAAACTAGGCAGTTTTTACACGATCGGACACGGCATTTGTACATGAATGCGTTAGCCCGTGTCGAATCCTCGCTTCCTCATTATTAATGCCCCAGAGCGACCTGAATCTGTGTTATGCTATGTTCACTGTATCTCATGTGTATCTTATGCTGAAGTCACGAACAACTCGAGTAGCCGTGCAGCCAGTCTTCGCTTTCCGTCCCACCGTAGGCAGCCGTTTGCCGCCGCGTCTACGCGTCCCCCGCCTCGTTCTCGTTGCTCACTGGGCGGGCGCTCGACTGCCGACAGCGAAGCGCCACCTCGGCTCGCTGGTGCGGGCCTACATGATGCCGGCCGGCTACCGCAACGGCTGGATGTCCCGCTTCGGAAGGAACGGCGCCCATCAGCGCCCCAGCTCTGAGCTCTGGTCCTACAGTGAGTGACCGCACGCCACGTGGGGTGGGGACGGGGGGCTGGGAATAAGTATGGACGCCACGCCAGGCTCATCGACATTGGGCACATGAACCACATGGCTGATGCCGGTTCTCTGAGTCTGACAGGCTGCATCATGAGATAACTGGAATAGGCGAAGTCCTTGGTTATACTGATGCAGCAATCGCTTGACCACACAGCTTTCTGCCTGGCAAGTTTTGTAAGATTAGGAAGACACATGCCGGGAATATTAATCGTACGCCTAACTTACTTCGTATTATGCTCCGCAGCACATTCTCATTACAAGGAAGTGTTAAATATCGTACGGAGTGCATCGGGAAAAGCTTACGTGGCAATTCGTAATAAATCCGTTTGAGCGCATACCTTCAGGAGCCCGTTATAACCTGTGGTCGTCTAAGTTCGGGACTGGTCTGCAGAAAGACGCAGTAACATTGCTAGTTAGCTTCCTAAAAAGAAACAAACATCGGTCAGAGTGCAAAACAGACGATTAATTATATTTCTCCACAAAACGTCAGTCTCAACCAGACTTATAAGCGATTCAGAATCGCATCCGAATCGATTCTGATTCTCCCATTCTTTTCGTAAATAAGAAACAGGATATGTTCACTGACGACTGTGAATCAGCTAAGAATCACGATTTTGGCCAGGAATAAGAATCGAAGGCATTCCCAAAGTTGTTGGAAATTTATTCAGGGAATCGATTCCCCAATGCTAATTCATTCAGATGCATGCTTTGCTTACCCCATAAATGAGACCTAGCGATGGTTATAAGAATAACCATGATGTCTTTTAACAATTCGAGTAGAACTATGTAAGAATAGTAAAGTTCAGGTCTGATGCAACGTCAACGAAACATTTTATAGTTGTCATAAAATTGTGTGCATTAATTAATGCTGGATTCGTAAGCGCCTATGGTTACGTGGTTAAGTGGTTAGAGCGTACCTTGATCTTAATCTCTCCTTGCAATCTTTTCCTCATATTCTTAACAAAAGAGACAGGCAGCCTATCATAAATCATAACTCCCACTCCACATTTCAGGTCTGTTTTTCAGTCCTGAGGCTGGCAGGCACAAAAGATAGACATCGCATTATCCAGAAAAGACTGATACGAAAATACGTGGCAGAAGCAGCAGCAACCAGATGCACAAAACCACAAGCACAGTTTGTGTTTTCCAATGACATGCAAACCACGGGAATCGAATCGATTCACTGCAGTTAAAAATGGTATTTCAGTCGGAACTGGTTCGATGTTTTTTCAGTGTGAACCAGGATCACATCAGAATCAGAATCGCAATCTACGATTGTGAATCTAAATCGAATCGATTTCCAGTTTTCTGAATCACAAGTCTGGTCTCAACTTTATCAACGGCTTGCGCTGCAGCATGAATCAAGTGACACATTCCAGGTAAAGGTGGGGAGTAATCTTCGCAGCTCGTTCACCGGCGGTAGCTCGGTGTGCGCCGACTGCTCTGACGTCCCCGTTTCAGGCGGTTAGCCGGCCGGGTAGGCCACTGTCCGTCTGCTGCACGCCTGAGACGGCCAGGCGAGGACCAGGGCTGCGCGGCGCCGCGGCCCGCGACTGCCGACACAATCGTCGAGCCGCCAGGAGCGCGGCCACCGCTGTAGACTGCAACATAGCCGGCAGACTGGGCCGAGGGTTGGCGGCCGCAAGGTGTACTGCAGCGTGATCAGGTCGTCCTGCGCGCCCGGGGCGTTCAAATACACAGGCACGGCCGGATCGCGCTGCTGTCGGCCGCACGCGTGGCGCTGCTTTGTGTGTCGCGGTTGACGCACGCCGGGGACGGGGCCGGACTATGATGGAGCGGCGGAACAGGTCGGCCGGGCATTTCAACGGCCTGCAGCCCGCCGCGGGTGTCACGAGCCCCGCAGCAACGACCAAGCATCCTCACGGCCCCCGAGCGCCGCCGGCGAGACCGGCACGCGGCGAGACTCCGCAGGCGGCCAGCGGCCGCGCGGGCGTCCCGCTCCCGCGTGCCGGGGGCGGCCCGGCCCGCGCCTGCCGGTCTCGTGCGCTCGCCGCGCAGTCGATGTGTCAATAAATAAGTGTCAGGCAAAACGTCGAGTATGTATTCCATGAACGGGATGACTACACGCACAGCGATGGCCGGCCGCGTAGCCGGCTGGAGGAGCGGTGCCGGCGCGGCCGGCAGGCAACACAGACACATCGGAGGGCGGCCGACGCCGCGGAGGCCCCGCGCACGACGCCCGGCCGTCAGGCCGACTTCACGGCCGGGCTGAGATCGCAGAAGAAGACATGGGCGAGCGCGTCGTCGGCGCTCACCCGCAGCGCGGGGTTGCAGACGAGCAGGCGCTGCAACAAGGTCACCACAGGTCAGGCCAGGCCGTCCACGGCAAAATCAGGGCCACGTCGAAAAGAATTATAGTCGTCCGTGCAATACGCTCTACTTAGCATTGGCTCTGCCTTCAAACATCCTCCTAGGAACCCAAGGGGATCACATCTGTTTTACAAATAATTAATGCGAACGAAATCAGGACGTCTCTGTAACGAGCCGAATCACACCCGAACCACGTCCGGGAACTAAAAGTCAGACTATCAGTCAGATACGTCCGCTGCCGAGCAGACCCCACACGCTGCAAATACCACCCAGCGTCACTGCACGTCCGCTAGCAAAAACAAAAACGTCTGGGGGTTTTAAAGTCGGGCCACGGATCTCGAGCGTAGAAACACAAAAGACTGATCAACCAAAACCGGAAAGGAGAATCCAGCAAGCCGGCGGCAACACGATTTCAAACAGGCTCGTTAGACAAATATTAAAAGTAGAGGCAAACCAACGCGTTACATGGCTGGTTTGGAGTCAACATCGAAGCTATGTATCCAGAAGTGGAAAACCAGCTGGGAGGGAGGGGGCTCGGCCCTGGGCCGATCAATCTACGGCACCCCAAATACTGATTTCTCCTCGGCTTTGGATCATTCTGTTTTGCTATTTTGAAAAAGCTGGGGGCTGACTGCCAGGTTGGGGGCTGAGTTCCAAATTGGAGGGGGGTGCAGCTCCCCAAATGTATAGGATTCTTCACCCCTGTTTGTATCGCACCAGACCTGTGCACCCGCTTAGGACCTTCATCCAAATAAGGGTACTAAGGTAGGTAACAAACTTTCCGTAAACACAGGTTACACGCTCACATGCATGACGTCTTGTAACTGATGCCCTAAATTTTGCTGTTCCTCGATGGCGTTTGTGACTTGGCAACCCACCACAGAATTTGGTGCCTCCAGCATCAACAGTTTCCAAACCAAAGGCCTGAATATCAAAGGGGTACATCTCAGCCCGTGCGTCCCAGACACACCAGGCTGAAGCTATTGACGTGCAAACAACTACAGATATAGAATGACACGTATCACACGTTCCTGTCCACCAGTTTTCAGCATCCCAGCGGTAGTACTTTTTCGCCAATGAAGAAGGGGTGTTATTATTGGATATCTCCCGCTTCACGTGCAAGCTGCACCCCTGTTTCGACCTGAATCCATCGAAATCGATCGCACAACTGCCCGTCCGCTTTTCCAGGCCATCATCATCGCATCGAACTGCGCCGTCTGGGCGCCGGCTATTGGCCCATAACAAAAACAGGAGTGAAGAAGAGGTGCATTTGCGCCATACGTGGCCCGCTGCACCATGCCCGTCATGTGGAATATCGCTGGACCGCCCTAGTGGTGGTCTAGCTATCTACCAAAATTCAACCGCCTAGGTCACCTCTGACGGCACTCGAAGGCTCCTGGTTCCAAATCGCAACGCGTGCCTGTGGATCGCCACGTGGACTGCACGTGGGTGCCGACCACAGAAAAGGACGCACACGCAAGTGGGGCCCATGTTATCACCAGGTCATGAATCAACAGCATCCATCGTTTGACCTGTGCCCATGATTAACTGAATTCTGCAGAGGTTCGGCTCGCGCCACGTGGCACGTGCCATACGCCGCGAATCGCTTCGAAACATGCACCACAACTGTCCGCTAAGTCGGCGCACCCAGTGGTGCCAATTGTGTCACGATCGGCTGGCGCGTTCGGGCGCCAGACGCTCGAAAGCTTGGACTGACTGACTGACTGACTGACTGAATGAATGACAAACACCTCGATCTGAACTTTTCCGAGCGACCGCCATGTATAAAATCTCAGTTAGCTAAACGCGTGCAAAGCAAACATTCAGTTCCTTCGATTTTCAATTAGTTTTGCTTTACCTAAACACGCCACAACGCAAACTAACATAAACATACCAGTCAAATAACACACAAGTTAACAGAGCTTCAAAACATCAACATCCAATCCCCACAGTCAATCGACACTTCCGTCCACTCCAGAGCATGCGTTCACCACACTACACTACACTGGAGCATTCGTTCGGCAGTCAGTCCGGCCGGCCTGCCGTCCGTCCACTTACCTGGAGCAGGTCACGGCCTTTGCTGTTCAGCTTGGGCACCACCTGCGAGAGCGGCATGGTCGGCTGGTAAAGCGGGAATGGCTTGTACTCGGGCAGCGAACTGATGCCCGGCCACGTCTCCTCGGTCGGCGTACCCAGCAGCTTGAAGATCCGCTTCAGCTGGTCGTCCACGTCAGCGCCCGGGAACAGCGGCCGACCGGCGTTCGCTAGCTCTGGGCAGAATCGGCCACCGAGTCAGTGGCAGCACCAACAGAGTCAGACGGACGGAATTGTCGCTGGAGAGATCTGGTCAGTACCAGCTCTGGGAAGAGTGAGAGTCATCTGCTTGCAGAGTTGGAAATCGATCAACATGGTTATAATGTATCTTTTTGATGGATGCACAAAACCAAACTTTTTGAACATAAAATGCACCTAAAACAGATTTTTCGGTGCTCTTCAACACACAAAAAAACACCTTTTCCAATCCCGCTCTGTACAGGACCAGCTCTGGGGAGAATCAGTCACCGAGTCAGCGACAACTCCATCAGAGCCAGACGGGCCCAGTCGTCGTTGGAGACCTCTGTACAGTAAAGAATTCGGCAACGTCATAGTCAGAACATGGGTGGGGACGTCGCTGGACGACTCTGAAAAGAACCAATACGTGACATCATAATCGGAGGGATGCGCCAGGGTCCGTCGCTGGACCGCTCTGAAGGCAAAAAAATTGGAGTTGCAATCAAAGGGATGCGGTAGGGATGCCACAGCACGATTTTTTTAAGGGAACAATGGTGACGTCATAATCGGATTAAGACCGGCGGGAACGTCGCTGAACAGCTCTGGAGAAAACAAATAAGTGAAGTAATAATCTGGAGGTGGTGCGCAAGATCGACGGAAAGCAGGTCTGATGAGAACGTACCACTTCGCCATATTCGAAGGGACACGGGAGAAACGTGGCACTCACATCTCCGAAGTCCAAAGAAAATGCATCGTCAGAGTAATAACAGGCAGACCACCGGACGGGTACGGCACTGAAAGGCATCCAGAGTTCGCAAAGGTAGGGCGGAAGGACACAGTGATAACTTTGCGCAGAGCAAAACAACGTCACCACAATAAACCACCGATGGGGTAGTTATTGTGGGCAGGGCAGAGGCAGCGGCAGGCATGACGTCACACTAGGTGGGCGCAAGACGGCCGGCACTGGTCAGTTCTGTGAGGCCCGAACTGCGTCACCGGTGACGTCACACACGCGATCGAAGGTCGCTCAGTATTGGCTGAATTACAGATAAATCGATGACGTAAGAACCGGCCGGAAACGTGGCGCCCGTCATCGTCCATGACGTCACTCCCCGGCAGCGACCGGCGGCGGCGGACAGCAAAGCGACGAGCATCAACTAACCTTGTCGGAAGTGTGAGGGGCTGTTTATGGGCGCCACCGGTCAACAACAAAAACAACACGAAACAAAGCAATAAAAATGAGACATGCAACCGTATAACAAAAAAGTATTCCATGCTGCTGTACGCGGCCCTCGTAGAGTAAAACAAAAAGACGAGAGATTTCAAAGCTGAAGCTGTGGTTGAAAGTTGTTGAAAGCAAACTGTTGCTGCTGAAAGAAAGTTTAAAGCATGCTGCTGTTGCTGAAAAAAAGTTGGAAGTTTCGCAGTGGTTAAAAATAAGACTGCCAGCTTGAAGCATTGCGTCACATCACATGCCGTCCTTCCATAAAAAGCTCACCAATCACAAGCGACCGCGTTCACGCTGTCACCGCTCGATAACACAAAGTGAACCACCTCCCGGGCAGCTGGGCCGCCAGCTGCGTCAGCGGCGCTCACCGGCGAAAATGCAGCCGGCCGACCACATGTCGATGCTGGTGGAGTAGAGCTTGGCGCCGAACAGCACGTCGGGCGGCCGGTACCACAGCGTCACCACCTCGGCCGAGTAGCACTTGACCGGGATGCCGAACGCCCGCGCCAGACCGAAGTCGGCCAGCTTCAGCTCGCCGTTCTGCCGGAGGCGATGTCGTCAGGGAGGGGGCTGCTGCGGGAGTCGCGGGCCGAACTGCCGACCGCATCGCAGGCCCGACGACGCCCGCACTGGAACACCTGAGCCGACGTTACATGAGCTCAATTAAACTCCGGGCTAATGGGGGACGCGGAGAGCGGGATATACGCCGCAGCTGTCAATGATGCTACCCGAGAACTTCCAACGGGACGGTCGTCAACTGCGCGGGAAGGCCCCATAGACTAATGAAGTCCATATCCGCTATCCGTATTCGTCCTATTAAGTCTGCATCCGTGTTCGTTCCACAAACAACAAAGAGAACGAAGTGACATGCGCCGCACTGGGCAACACGTGACCCGTCCTTTACTCCGTTCATTTCACCACTCCTCTCCGGTGGACTGCACGAAGGCAGCCGGTGTGCAGCAAGGCGGACTCGCAACCGACATAGAGTACCCAGCCCACAGACAGTACAGTGCGTGCGTGCGTGCGCGTGTGTGCGTGTGTGCGTGCATGTGCGTGTGAGTATTTGCGATTTTAGAGCACGTCGAATGCTACGTCAATCACAGCCATAACGTAGATTTCAATGTACCGCGAATCCAGCCTGCGAACCAGACCTGGGTTTATGCCTAAAACTGCCCTTTGATTCCGTATCTGATTCCGATTCAGTGTTTCTGCCATCTGTTGATTATGAGTTCGCGTTCGATGCATGTCTAAAAATAAAAGTTGATTCTGAGGACGAGTCGGAGATGAAACACCCAGTCTAAGCCTAAATAACGCCTAAAAACTTGGCACCACGTCCGAGTCCGCGATGAGAAGGTCTGAGTCCCCGCCCACGTCCAAATCGTACCATAAAAAGACTGGAATAAAAACAATATTTGGCAGCACTCTGTTGTCAATGTATGACATTTACGCTAACTAACCACCTACACCGTCTACAAAATGCCCCGAGAATGCTCAGTGCGGATGCAGGGACATCAAGTGGGTTAAAGCAACGACTCGTGAACGTGGGTTCTGTGTGCTAAATACGACATGGCTAAACAAATGAGCGTTTTACAAGCCACGATATTAATACATCTAAGGACTGTAACCGTCATCTTTGATACGATCGAATATTGCAATTTCACCAATCTTTGTGGCAAGTGAGTAAAAAGTAAACCAAAAGTTTGTGGACACATACCCTTCTGTGTTTCTGAGACCACGCATTCCGCCATTGCTACACTACTGCCTCCTGACATGTCTTGAGGCTATCTAAAGGCTAAAAAGTTAATGTCGCAGTCAAACTACATGGAACACCAAATACCAAGTGGCGAAAAGCATCCTTTCACAATTTTTTGTTTTTTCTGAAGATGACAATGAAGTTTTAGCTACTTTTACGTACATGACAAATACGCTCAGATCACAAGCTTTTGTTTATGCTCTGTTTCACTGAAATCGGTCCAAGAGATCGGCAGATCTCGGTGATGCGGGGGGAGGGCGATTGCCTCCCCCCCCCAACGGACGGACGGATACATAGATGGATTTCCAACGAAACCGGATGGATTTCCAATGAAACCTATCACAAGAAAATACGGTTAATGCTCTCCAATTTCTGTGTGTCATGTCATAGAGTCTTCAGATGAAGAATTACTAAGCGTGTCCGGGCATTATCACTAAGCCTGTTCATCCTGGCATGACCATTTCAGTAGTGAGGACGGTGGATAATTTTCGTCTTACAAAGACGTATCATGATGTTTCTGCCGATACTAATACATACTGTGCTATCTTTATTGTAAAGGCATCTTACGCAAGAGGGGGAACATGCATCGGCATGATTCTTGCCAGTACATCCTGTTTTTTTTTTTGTAGTCTGTGTGTTCCATGTGATTTCAGTGTTGTCTCTCAGGAAGTAGCATTATGCTGCTACTACTACTACTACTACTACTACTACTAGCATCATGCATAATGCTACTACTCTACGTGAAAAATAAAGGCAGCTTATTATTGGTTCACTATACTGAATTCAACATTTTAAACGTGTCATTTACTTGTATTATTTTAACCAGAACTTTTTCATAACTATAACATTTCATAACCAGAACTGACTATAACTCGCTCCTCTGACCATGAATCCAGTGATGTGCGACTTTGCCAGTCTGAGTCCGAGTCCAGTACCGGGGAATTCTGAACCAATTCGCATAAGTCCGAGGCCAAAAAGCGTAAGAGTCCGGTCCTGCGTCTGAGTCGGCTCGGACTCTGCTGCGGACACAGCGAGAGCAGGAAGGTCGGCGGCCGCGCGGTCACTGGCGGCCCGCGAGCCGCGGGGTGCGATCGGCGCGTTTTTGCGTCGGGGCCGGCGGCGCGCGGCCATCGATCACGGCGACGGCCGACGACCGGCGCCGCCCGGGAGAGGAGTCGTCAGAGCGTGCCTCCAGGGAGCCGGCAGTGGCAAACGGACCGTCTCCGGGGAAGCGGGGAAAATGCCGCGCCACAAGGTCACTCACGGCACACCCTTGTACAAAACTGGACCACTGGGAGGAAAACGGGAGACGCGCTCCGAGTAGGAATGGGGAGAATACGAATACGACACCTGGCAGCAAATCAAAGCCAATTTTTTACAGTAAAGTTGAGTAATACTAATAATCATCATCATAAGCGAGGTGAAAAAAGGAAAAAAAGAAACAGAGACATGAAAGTGGCAATCAAATAACATGAGCCAGGAGCACGGTACAGCGGAAATGGTAGCAAAAAGACTATAATATGTCCCCTGAAAGTAAGCAACTCGTTAACCACTTGACGTGCACGACGTTCCATCAAAGGAGCTCTCTCTTGATCCATCTTAAGGAAGCAAACATTACTGCATTTTAAATGGCACACCAGTCCCGCACAAAAGAATTGGTTCATCAATCAGGCATACTCAAATCCGCAAGTTTACAATAGAAAAGCCCTCGCATCAATGGACTCTCAGCAACTCCCGATATCTTTCAGTCTTGTCCATAACAATCCTGCATTATTCAAACAGTCGTCTTAAACGGCAACCAGTAATCCCCATATATCGTATTTCCAGGACATTTTTCCCCAAAGACAAGCTAATGGTATGACTGCCGTCGCATACTCGCCTTGTTGATGAGTAGATTTTGCGGTTTCAAATCTCGATGCAGCACCTTCTTGCTGTGACAGAAGGCGAGACCTCGAAGCAGCTGGTACCTGGGAAGTCGATATTTTCGTCAGACCGTGCGGAGGTAGGCAGACAGAGGAACACGCTCATGTACAGACCCGAACGACCCATGCGCCGTGCCCAAGGGAACTGCAGTGACGATTACGCCGTGTCGGCGATACGCATGAGGCAATGACCAATCGACGGGCGCAAGATGGTAACAACGTTAAGCTAAGTATAAGTAATGTACAGAAATGAAATAGATATCGACATGAAGCTACCAAAATACAGGAAAGTGACGCCATACCCCAAGGGCGAATCCTGCAAAGTAGCAAAACCTTTAACGTTGTTGCCCATGAACGACTCTGGTTCGACGCCAAGCTTCAATACTCCAATTGCGCTGAATATCGAATGCCGCAGCCGCACTTTCATCAACATGACGCAAGAAACCAGCTAGCGTCCTTGCTATGACGAGTCCGCCTCGGCCTTCACGGAAGCGGCTGACAGAGCGCTGCCCTCCGGCCGGGAGGCGTCCCCCCGACAGAGGCGGCTGACAGAGCGCCGACCTCCGGCCGGGAGGCATCCCCCCCCGACAGAAACGGTTAACAGAGCGCCGCCCTCCGGCCGGGAGGCGTCCCCCCCTGACAGAGGCGGCTGACAGAGCGCCGCCCTCCGGCCGGGAGGCGTCCCCCCCCGACAGAAGCGGCTGACAGAGCGCCGCCCTCCGGCCGGGAGGCGTCCCCCCCCCGACAGAAGCGGCTGACAGAGCGCCGCCCTCCGGCCGGGAGGCGTCCCCCCCCCGACAGAAGCGGCTGACAGAGCGCCGCCCTCCGGCCGGGAGGCGTCCCCCCCGACAGAGGCGGCTGACAGAGCGCCGCCCTCCGGCCGGGAGGCGTCCCCCCGACAGAGGCGGCTGACAGAGCGCCGCCCTCCGGCCGGGAGGCGTCCCCCCGACAGAGGCGGCTGACAGAGCGCCGCCCTCCGGCCGGGAGGCGTCCCCCCCCCGCCGACAGAAGCGGCTGACAGAGCGCCGCCCTCCGGCCGGGAGGCGGCCCCGCCGACAGAAGCGGCTGACAGAGCGCCGACCTCCGGCCGGGAGGCATCCCCCCCCGACAGAGGCGGCTGACAGAGCGCCGCCCTCCGGCCGGGAGGCGGCCCCGCCGACAATGGCGCCATTGCTCCGGACGCTGAAGCGACGCCATTATCCAGCAGCACGCCAGCAACAGCTCCCCGGCCATGAATAACAACGACCTCCGCCGACGCACATGAACGACTTGACCACGTTTGGGTCGATCTCGCCATTGAGCGAGTCGAAGTATTTCTTCAGGTCTTGGTCGCAATGCTCGAACACTATGGTTAGCTTCTTGTCACTGTGCAGAACGTCGTGAAGGCGCACGATGTTCTTGTGTTTGAGCTCCTTCAGCAGGCATATCTCGCGCAGCGCCGACGAGGGCACACCCTGGCCGAACAACACCACAGTGAACAGGCTAACGGCCAACAGTCAACGGTACGCGTCAAGGCTCATGCTATTGCTGTTACACTCAAAGGCAGCGTTGTGCTGCTGTTCGATTACAGTCCAGGAAAACGGCCACACACAAACACCAAAGAATAACATTACCAGCAAGGTGTGCAGCAGTCACCAGTTATCCAGCCAATTTCGCGACATCACAGGAGCAGTGACCAGCGCTCGGCCCGGCCCTGCGAGCCAGGAAACTCACCTCGTCGTCATCGTCCAGCCGTACCCTCTTCAGGGCCACAATCTCATGCGTGTCCCTGTTTTTCGCCTTGAACACGGTGCCATATGTCCCTGGGAGAGCAGCGAACCACATGAAGTCATTGAATTCACAGCTCAAAGCTGGATTTGAAACAACGAGACCAAGATATTTTGCCTTATATAGCATAAAACGCTCATGCGAATCCATATGTGTATGCATGGTCAGGAATGATTTTATAACATTTATTTATGGAACATGAAATTCACTGTCTGTTTAACGAAACTGAGAAAAGAGTAGGGTGAACTGGGCAAAAGAGAATAACCTGATAGTATCTACTTTTAATCTGCACTAACAACATTCACGGTCAGCATCTCCACCATCATGACCAGATGATGCACTTGCACTAAACTATGTAACATAGGACAATTATTCCTGAGAACGAAATCACGCAACAATTCTGAAATTCTCACCTTCTCCAATTTTGTCCAGTTTTTCATACTTCTGCATTTCTATGGCACCAAAAAACAATCAGAACAGTTCCAAGAGGTTCAAGACGATTTATTTCTACATACAGCACATTAACAAACCAAGCTCAGTGAAAAACATAATGCATACATCTCAATGAAACATCTGGTGTTCACTTCCTGAGGGAAAACTGTAGGAAAGAGATTGTAGGCAAGGCAATCATAAAAAGTATAAAAGAACAGAACCTAGAATCTTGCGACATTCCTTCCTGGAGGAGAGTTATAAAAGTTTCGCCAGTTCTAATCTCTGAAAGAAATAGTGGAACACTTGAATTCGAAGTTAGGATAGCATTAGCTGCTCCCACTCAACCTTCCCCAATCACGCTGATGGATGGCAAGGGTGGCAGTACCAATTTATTTTGACAGCTGAATCCTATTTACTTCCGCACATTTTACGATTTACACTAAGTTCGGGCCATGTCACATTACAGAAACATCAGGTTATGAGGAAACGCGAGTTCAGACATCCGGCAGCTTTCCACATAAGTTAAAGCACTGCTTGTCTAACACAGGGTCACAAGCCGAATCGCCACCATAATGGCGATTCTTTCTAATGCCTCATGGCCTAACATGACATTTCACTGGTCATGCGAGGTTAAGGACCTGACATGACCTTTCTCAGTTACTGTTGCCACCCCAAATAACATGAGACAATGAAAATGCTGCAAACCACTTGTTTTGCGCTGAAGACTGGAAGATGACATCAAATCATTTTTTATCATGAGAAAAAGCATAATATTTTCATGTTAACTGGCATCCCTAATTTGGAAGGTGACTAACCCACTGGTTTTATATGCCCCACAGAGAAGAAATGCACTAGAGACTGGCTTCTCGCCACACGTGGACGCCCAACAGAAAAGCCGGAAATTGTTTAGTTAACCCGCGACCACCCTGAGGGGGGGAGGGGAGGTGGCAAAATGTAACCCCTCTTGTTTTTTTCTTTCCTTCGCCGAATGCGTCCGAACCGTACAGGTTGAGACGGCCAATCTTTCGGAAACTGACAGCTGATTAATTTGGCACATCATGACGTCCGAAATATTTCTGCGCTGAATTTTGCCGAAACTGCAAGCAAAGCAGTACCATGATGGGCGATTTGTCGTCCGCAGCGTCGGCTGGTGCGCGGCAGGCCTTTATTTCGTACAATAATTACATCAGTATCGGATGAAATTGATCCCGTCACATAATTCGGTAACGGAATTCCGCAAATATAATCAGATCGGTATCGGATTAAACAGATTCGGCAACATAATGCGGTAACAGAATTCTGCATGTCTCCAAGACAGACATGGCAAAATGTATTTCATCTTGTCAAGAACCGAACAGGCAACCGAAAAATGTATACATTTCGCCACTTATATGAGCAAATTTAGTAATAGGTAAATAACTCGACGGTCTAAATACGTCTCAAATTCTTAAGATTGTCTCACACTTGAACCACAACAAAGAACCAGTTCCTGGCAATTTAGCGAGCGTAACATAATCAAATATTTCTGCATGAAATGGCATCAAAACCGTTGCATTCCGTCGGCCGAACGCTGTTATTGTTCGCAAAACCATTTATTAGCAATCTGAAACGAAGGACTGCGCGGCGCTATGTGTCTGTGGCCGTTTGCTGACAGAGCACAAGACGTCGAATCTGAATACGAAAAATCGACCAGGACTACGATCACAATGTTAGCGCTTAACAATCAGAGGCCATAACCCCTAGGATGTGCTAGGATGTCTTTACTTGCGCTTACTGCATTATACCAGATATGCCAAACTGCGATCTTCCATGTGATATCACGGCCAAAGCTCTCATTCAACTAATACATTTGCTAGGTCTTATTAAAGGCATTGCACATTTTCTGGCTGTAGGTTTCATATCATTTTGTATGTTCGGTTTTTTCTCACATTTTTTTAACATGTCGTGTAGCAGGTCAATGTAAGGGGAACAACAACAACAATATGCACACCCTGAGATGAAAAAAGACCTACCTTATCGATTGCCATTAGAATCGTTTAGATCAGACTCGTAGTTCTTAAGAGAGGAGAAGATCGATTTTAGCCCCCCTAGGCATTCGAGGGTAGCAGAAAGCCATAAGAAAGTCAATGAAATCAATGCTTTTGCAAAACAAATAAGGCTTTGAGTCTGATCTGATGGAGACGAGATTCCTGACAAGCCATTGGGGGTCAGACTCATGCAAAATAATTCAGAATTTCTCAGGACTGGAGTCCAGTCACCCAAATACAAAGTTCAGTAACTGGACTCATGCTCACCACATGACAAAACACTGAACATGGAATCAGAATCCCTCAGATATCCATAATATGCTAGACTCTGACTCAAACTAAAGCAAGCTTGACTGAAACTTCAGCCACAACCATGATTGGAGGTTCCTGAAAAATATTAGGGGGTCTGCATTGGGCTTCAGAATATATTTTCCACTTACTGCCAACACACCATAGTCACTGCCATATGCCTGATGTTAAAATCCTCAAATATTGGGGGAGAAGGATTCAAACCTCCTTACCCTTAGGACTGCCAGCCATCATGAGAACAGCAATAAAATAAAAGAGAACATTTATTTTGTTGCTCTGTTTTTTTTTGACACAAATTTTGATTCAAACTGTTCTTTACTACTGACTCCAGCCTTTTTTGCCTCTCCAGTTTTCTTTTAAACAGAGAGTAATAGCCCCAGGAGTAATGTACTTCCTGGCCTCCTGGATTAAATAAATGCATGGTGAATTGGCACTTTCTACTTTTTTGGTGGGGCTACACATATGGACCCTTGAGTTGCTTCTTATCACTTAGCAGGAGGATACTTGCTAAGTGACAAGAAGTGTGCTGCTGCTAACCAACCCTTGATCAGTCAAGTCCAACACTTATACTAAGATGCAAGTCCAGAGATGGCAATGTACAATAAATATTGCTTCCCAGCCCTCAATTGAACAATAACAACATTGACCTAAATGGTCACTGCTTTTACTAATTTCTAGCAGCTGTCAAAATTCAGCCATATTAGTTACAATAATGAAAACATGACAATAACCACATCACTGCTATAAAGCTTCCACCACTTACATTGTGACACTATAATACTGGCCTCCCTAACATGTCTGTTAGCAAGTATAAAACACTAACACAGATACTGCAACCAAAACATTCACAATGCAAAGTCTACAACAGCATGACAGGCACATCACTCCTCTGTATAAATCTGGGCCTCATACCATATCTTATTAAATACAGGACCACTTCAGAAGCATAGCCAGGATTTTCATATTATGGATCTGGGCCAAATAATAAACTGTCAGGGCTAAGTAAAATCCTACTCTTGCCATTTCATTGCAAACATGGATAAAATCACCCTATCACAATGCATGCCTTAGCCCTATTCCTGGCAGCCCAGATGGTATGGCCCATTCCTGGTAGGAAGGGGAGGGGCAGATTCAGCCCCTTGCTGATATCTCAAGAGCTACACATCTAATTTCACTGCAACAAATGGGAATTTATTTGCCATGATGTAAACTACATTTTTACCAAAAGATCTTTCCAAACTGTTGAAGGGGGTGGATACAGGGGAGCAAAAGTCAAAATGGGAAATATTTTTGGACTCATTATCACTCAGTTGTTTATAATCCAATCTTGAACTTATTTGCATGAATCAAGAAATTATGGATGGCACTTTTACCATTCATCATCACATTGCAAAGTTTGAAAAAAAAATTCATTGGTGTTGACAGGGTTTTAAAAATGGGCGGATTGCTTTTTCAAGCACTCAAGTAACAAAAAAGTTAGAAACACTTTTTTTAGCTTTTGTTAGTCCTACTGTGCCAAGGAAGTACAAATTGTATTACACTGTGTGTATAATGTTAGCATAGGTCACACCAAGGACATGAAAAAGGGGAAATGGCATGGTCATATGTTCATTGGGCCAAATTATGACTTTTGACCTTAAATGACCTCCAAAGACCTTAGAGTCACATGGAATGACCTTGGGTGTATTTCATGCTGTTTGAAAACATTTCTAATCATTCACATTCACTGTTTGTAAAATTCCACTTATGTCTGTTGTGATATAGGGCATGCAAACTGACATTTCAGGTCATAGCTCCATGACCCAATTGATATTAACCTAAAACTTGGTAACCAGTAGAGAGCACCCTTCTACATCATATATATTCTGGGTTTAGTGTTTGGACAAATAGTGCCAAAATTATTATCATGAAACCAAATTTTGACTTTTGACAATCACCTCACCTTGTGAAATGGCCTCAGATAAACAGATATACATTTGTATGTTTGCAAAACTACTGACCTAGACACCTATACCAAGCTTCAAGCTCTATCTTAAAAATGCTTTTTTTTGGCAGGCATTTTTTTACCCTAAACAGGGCCAGGAATGGCCTGAGGTGCCTCCTAAAAACATTACCTGGCTCCAGCCCTGAGCAAAATAGAACAAAAAAATTTTGTTGCAGTACATACAAAGGATGGTTAGGGAACGTAACCAAGTTTTGTAACACAGCATCAAAAACCATGGCATTGGCAAGCAAATAACCTGAGGGGGGCAGATTTGGACTCCTCTGCAGGGAAAATGGTGAAGGCTTAGAAAATAACAGTATGCCACTTTTTAAATGGAAAATAATTCTGTCTTTTGAATATATATATATATATATATATATATATATATATGTAATACACAATACATGTGATTCAGTACATACTAGTACAATACCTAAAAAGCAATAATAACCAGTTTTTAGATGCCTTTGGCTTTAACGGAAGGCCACAAAACCATCAACACGCCTGGCTATGCTACCTGACCACTGCAAGACAAAGCTACACCATATTTCACTGCCATCAACAGAAGGGCCAGACAAGATCACTTACAAGTAGTAAATAACCTGCAGGCCAGCCAAGATGTTAAGCAGGACTAAATCAGGACTAAAATTACAAGTCTATCAGAAGAACAGAGAAACAATGGCAAAACAAAAAGTGCAACATTTTAAAAATACAAAAAGGAAGACGTACAAAAAAAAAACAGGAAAACGGAACACTCAGGGCGCACCACAGACTTTTTCCTTAGCAGTCGGGTTACTTGGTGCTGCTCGACCATAACCCGGAGTTATAATTTTGGTTCAAATGTCAGTTCCGCGCCGCTGTTTTATCTCGGAATACCTACTACCCATCAAACACCTCACAACCTCACCTCACAAGAAGGTTACCTACCCTTTTGTCCCCCACCGAAAATTGTGTGGCAAAAATGATTTAACCACAACGATCAAAACAGACAAGTCTGCTCAGTTCTAGCTATGTTGTCACTGCGCTTGTTTAAAAAATTCACCACTCTAAAGTAACTTTTCTGCTAGTAAAAACAGCTTTCTGTACTTTTGAGCAGCTGAAATATTGCCTGAAATATCCGACATCTTTGGCGCTTTTAAGGCAGTCGTAGCATGCTTCGTATCATATATCGTCATCCTTTTCACTCCGGTCGTCGCTGTGCATATGTTCAACGCCGGGTTCTGACTCAACATTAAAATCTTATTTGTCTTTTGGAGTGCTGAATTACATTCTAATATCACTTCGTCGTAGGCTTATTCCGACGTCCATCTGTTACGGAACGGTGGGTTGATTTAATTTTTTCGTGGCTCCATTTGAGGATCATGTTGAAGATCGTCGCCGTCAGCAGGGACCGAACATTCGTGGAATTAAAAGGGATTCAGATAACATTTTGATATCCAATGTTTCTGTGTAGTGCTAGGCCGTACACCCCATTCTTATCAACCATATCCCATCACCCTGCATTTATCACATTGTTATGACCTATGCTCACCATCTTTGAACTAAGGACTCCGTGGATTTGGGAAAAGTAGGCTACACGGTTAGCCTGGGTCATATTGGAGGACTAAATCTCCAGCCTCAAAAACGTAAAAGTTTTGTATATCAAATGATCTGTGTGTTGCAAATAATCACACTTACCATTAGAATGTATCATGCTCAAAGACTGAAGAAAATTTGCATAAAAACATGCAGCAGTGCTTTGCTGTCATGCCTGCAGGGCCCAGAACATGCACCCCTTGTTTGGTATGTTGCTTTGTTTACAGCTTTGAAGCAGATGAATGCAGCTTCTGTTCCTGGTGGCACTATGTTTTTTTATGAATTACCTGGTTGGAATAGTTATTTAACAATGGAAAAAGCTGATAGTGTGTAGTAATAACTTACGTGTCCCATATTTAGATGTAACGTAACAGTGCGCCTAACCTCTATTGGACAGAGCCTAATTACACCCTTAATGGTCTGGGGCCTAAAGTATCCTTAACTGTGCCTTCGGCATAACATTTTTGTCCTTTATTTGCAGGTCTTATATGACAGTCTTTTCCCATCTAACTGGTTTCTGCAGTTCTTGTGTCAATGGCTGATCAGGTAGTTATCTTGGTCAGAGAAGTATGCTTTCCTCATAGTTTTGGAAAGTGAAAACAAATATCTGAGCTCACCTACCTACTTTAACCTTATCTAACCCAACCTCATTTAACCAAACCTAGGCTAGCCTTTGCTATTTTGACTTTCCTTATAATGGCACTATCCAATTTACACATACCACTGATGTCACTGAAGATATGCAATCTAGTAATGTCATCAATTTCTGTGCATCCAGTCTGTACTATAAAGCATGAATCTGCTTACTGTTGGAGCAAACTCAGGACACTTACCCAAATTGTAAGCACAAAATACCATCCAGATAATGGTGGCATTTGTTCAAGGTGCATTGTAATTTATTGTTATTCAGAGCAGAAGTTACAGAATCTGCCCTTTCAGCATTAAATTTTCCTATTCTTCACTACATCTCCAACAAATTTGCTCTCGGAAAAGGTGCAAATAGTTTTCTCTCCCATTACTATATTGTGTCATTGATTTCTACATTGAAATGGGGATGCATTCACATAATATCTTTACTTTTGTAACAGGTTTCAATAGGGTAACACCTCACACCTCCCAAATACACTGGGCGCCGAATGACCCTGCAGTCGGTGCGCCCCTAAGCCCCAATAACCAACCAACTAACCAACCAATCCCAAATACACCTCCCAATCCAGCAGCCTTTATCACACCATAGGGCATTGTGGACAGGTAGATGTGTGGTAACTATGGAGCCACTTAACCTTGGCTCAACCATAATTTGTCATTCTTGTTGCCCAAGGTCATGCCAAACTGTGTGTGTGTGCAGTGATGCAGTATGCATGGATATGCAACATTTCACGGTAGCATAGGTGGCCTTTTGATTGTGGTGCATTTTATAGAGGTGAACTGTGTGTAAAAACTGAAATTTAATTGTATGAGTAAAGCAAAATAATGAAATATAATCTATGCAATCCTAATCCAACTTAACCTAACCTAATGTAGCCTTACCCAATCCATTGTAACCTGCAGTGAGCCCATGTTGACCAACTGCAGCTTGACATTTTTTGCAGTATCTTGGGTGCTGTTTGATAAATATGTCTCCCAGATAGATATTCAGCAGAGTACAAATAATTTGGCACTGGTGTAATTACAGCTATTACATGCATACCTACAGACAGACATTTGGCCAAAAATGATTGAGCTTGGAGCCTTTTACTGGACAGTGGCAGCATTATTCAAAGAAGTAGGTTATTGAACAGGGTAACAGCTAACTGCATTTAAAACAATTGGCCATTGGTGTAAGCATTGGTCATTAGTCCTTTGTCTAGTCAGTGGGTGGTAAAATGTAGAATTATATGCTTTTGGTAAGGGGTTTTCCATACTAAAGGTTTTCCATAGGTAAAGGTTTTCCATATATATATATATATATATATATATATATATATGTGTGTGTATATATATATATGTGTGTGTGTGTGTGTGTGTGTGTGTGTGTGCGTGTGCGTGTGCGTGTGTGTGCGTGAGGGATACAGTGTGAATCATTGATAGCTTTCACCACATCAGAGTGTTCTTGTAGTACAAGTAAGTTTCATATGGAACATGTGGACATTATCCAAAATCATGCAAAGGCCTCTAACTTGGATTCAAATCATAATGTTTTTCCACCTTACTTTACTCCTTTACTCCTGCCAACAAAGTGCATCAAATAGGCTTTAGGGTGAGCTGTGCAGTTGTCTCTCTGATCCCTTGTTGTGGAGACCTTGATTGATGTGGAGATCATGATAAGTGGTTAAATGTCATGAAATTACAACTTGAGACCATTGTTACTTTTTAATGCTTGCAGTCGTGTAGAGTCATGTCGGTAGCTCAGAGTAGTGTTGATAGCCCTGGTGGCAGAGTGTGTGTCTGCGCGAGCCCCTGGCAATGTGGGTTCGAGTCGCCTGGCGCTCACTAGTTCTCCTGCTGTTCACTGGGCAGCTGACGTATGGAAGGAGACATTGGCTCCTGCACGACTGTGCTGTTGATGCCTGCACGTTTAACTTTTGCCTCAAAATGTGTTAATCTGGAATTGTGTGATCGGGTTTAGTAATTGGAGTCCGTGAAACAAACATTGCCTGCCACGAGCTCTGATTCTAAAGTACCCTAATAAAACATTCGGCACAAATTTATTTGAGAAATCCAGAAAAGACCGAGGATCTATGAGAATCGCTCACAGTGGTAGTGATGGGGAGGGACGGGGGGTTATCCCTACGGTCTTTATAACTAAGCTAAAACACTTCATTGGAGCCCTGCTGTGTGCCACGTTCAGGGTCACATTCCATTTGGCTAATATTCATTTCTGCCACTTGTTGGTTTTAGCCTGTTAAAACTGATGTGAAATGGACGAAGTTCATTCAGGTTTTCCATATGCACCTTTCCTGCTGAATTTCCTTTTCAACATACAATTGCTTGGTCACAGTATAAATAACAGCATAAACTGTTCCACAGCTGCATACATATTTATATCCTGCACAATATAATTGACTTAAAAATCGATTTTTGCATTTTTTTGCAAGTTTCATATTTTCTTAAACAGCATGGAATATCAGTATGATTCCTTGCTTTGAAAGGTTGACTGGGTGTAAAGTTATATATTTTTGCACAATGCCATGAAAACGGAATGTCCTAGATCGAGGTCATTGACAATTTCTGACACGAGTGTGGCGAGTTGTGGGAAACTGTGTCATTGGGGCGAGATGTAGAACATATGTTAACCTGGCAAAGTGCAATAAGTTGTTTCATATATGTTTGAATGAAGTAGCCGAGTAAACATTCCATAGGTTTTGCCATCGAGCTTACGTCTACCATCAGGCTCTTGGGTTCTGATACCTTGTCACGTTATATTTCAGTTAATTCAAGATTACCAGGTATGCATGTAATGGGCTTTCTCCTTCGTTTTGTGGGAAGTAATTATATGTATCGAATGCAGATGCATTTTAAGGTCTACAGAAAAACTGTTTGTGAAGCATGGCATTACTAATAAACGTAGAAAGTTCCAGACTGCTGTGCACTACATTTTTTTCTCATGCTTTATTTTTGGTATAGAATCCAAAGTGAACACAAGCCGCTCAGAAAAAGGCATGCAACAAAATCCCTGCCAGGTTTCCTGCATGCGAGCTTCCTATAACGCAACCGCAATAAACATATAGGGAATCGGATATGTTGACTGTTATTGAATAAAATCCAGCCACTGCTGGGTTATTTCTCTATCTTGCACGTGCTGCGTGAAGAAGCGCATGTCCTTCCCACTCAATCAGTCCGGAACCGATGGTCCAGTTCGACTGATTCAAATGGCAATCACTTGCTCCGGAGGTGGAGTTGGCCAAGGTGTGACAGGTCGTTATGGTGGGGAGGGTGCAGGTTCGGCAGAGGTATTCATGGCGTTGTGACATCAAAGGAGGCCGTTAGCCTAAAAAAACTAAAAATAGTTCTCATTAGCAAATCTCGTAACTCTAGTTTATGTTTATCGACGCAAGTAAACTAAAATGAGTTATGCGCCATTCAGAATGCCAGGACATACAAGCAGGGTGAGGAGGGGGAGAGAGGCTGGTATTACGTGTTACGTGTTACGTTGTCTGGGCGTTACGTAATTATGGGGGATGGGGGTATGGCTGGTCGTTATGAAGCGTAGCAAGGAGATAAGGGGTTAGGAGATACTGAAAAGTGAAAAACGCCGAACATGCGTTAGTTAATTTATGGGCGACCCGTGAGTACTTCGTCGTGAACCGGCAAACCTACAAATGGGGGATGGGGTTATGGCTGGTCGTTATGAAGCGTTGCAAGGAGATAAGGGGTTAGGGGAGGTACCGAAAAGTGAAAAACACCGAACATGCGTTAGTTAATTTATGGGCAACTCGTGAGTACTTCGTCGTGAACCTGCAAACCAAATGTTGCCACATTAGCTTCATAGCTTTTGTCGTCCAATGATTGTAAAGTTTTGTGGCTTTCCGAGCACCAACTGATGGGACACTTGGCTTCATAAAGTCTTATATGTAAAGGTTTGGCCGATTTTCACATTAGTGCCTAACAACGTTCCATTTGTTGATTTCAAGACATACTCTCAAAAAAAATCTGAGGGGATGAGTTTGCCCTCCATGCTGTGCTGTGCAATTGTGATCTGAAAACCGCTCAAGGCATGTCTCCCCATTTTGTGCTAGGATATTTCCTGATAAGTGAACGGAACTGAGGAAACATCGTCAGTTTTTAGTATGTAAACCCCGTATTTCGTGTCACTGCTGGTCGTAAGAGCAGAGGCAGAAAATAAGTAGAACATGAGATAGATACTAGGTGCCAGTAGCCATTCATCTTGCTGAACGGGGATGATGTTTATTACTACCATACAACAGGATCATGCCACTACACAACCTTCATTTTCAGACTTGCGTATGACTTGAGTAAATTCGTACTTTAGGATACTAATTCCAGGTAGACTGAAGGCCCATGGGGAGCCATATTAACACTCAGAAGCATAAGGTAGAGTATGGTGCATAAAGCCTTAGTTTTATCGAGCAGTACTCTTAATGTGATAAGTACGTCGCCCTAAAATTGCATGGCATCTCTGCGCCATTTGAGGAAACGTCTGCCTCAGCCTCATCAAGATAAAGCAGTCAGCCAAAATGAATTTGCAGTAAATGCCCTTCTGAAAGTCACGAATTCCTGCAGGACTCACAGTGACGTCTCAGGTCAGAGACACATCCAAGGCTGTGCATAACAGTGACACATCAGTTTGAAGTGAACTTAGTGGGTATCACCAGAGCTTCGGGATTGCTTTCTGGATTTCTGTGAGGTCCTTTAAAATTGTTCCTTTCACATGCATATGCTTGTAACGGCCATCAAAGACGCCTCTCGGGTTACGTAGAACAGAACAACCCAGTTGGTTCGCCCCGTTCGGTTGTCGTTTAAGCGGTCTTCAGTTCATTTTGCCAGCGCGGCCTTATTGATTGCTTTCATTCCAGGAGGATCAAATCAGTCGTTATACTAGAAATTAGCACTACGGTACCTGTGATTTGGTCTGTTCGAAATTCTTTTCAGGTCAAGTAGATTTAGTTACATCATTAACCGATGTGTTGCCTAAGGTCGCTGGCCGTTCAAGGGCTGATTGATGGTCAAGACTTTGATGAAAAATTTTGTTTCAAACGTGTTTGAAATTGAGTGTCCGACTGAGCGGATGTTCCGTTCCAGCCGCCACAATGCAGCTCTCGTGCCGGTTCTACGCGCAAAAGTTTCCTGATATTGACGACGTGGTGATGGTCACGGTGCGCAACATCGCCGCCATGGGCGCCTACGTGGACCTGCTCGAGTACAACAACATCGAGGGCATGATCCTGCTGTCGGAGCTGTCGCGGCGCCGCATCCGCTCCATCAACAAGCTGATCCGCGTCGGCAAAATGGAGCCAGTGGTGGTGATGCGCGTGGACAAGGACAAAGGTAGGCGGTGCCCGCCGTGGTCGTTTGGAGCCGGCCTACTGTTTCCAGGTTGAGCATGGGGCGTTGATTTTGCTGATGAGGGCTTTGCAAGTGGGATATGTGTATTTGGATGTTGAGGCATTCTAGGACTAGACGAACAGTCAGCTGGACAATTTTACACGGCCATCTCTCATGTTTTTATATACAGTCGTCTTGTGGGTTGTCGTAGGCATCAAACACGGCTGTCTCAGTTTCTGCTTCGTCAGACGTATGGCTTGGGAGCTACTGTCTCCGGCATTTGATGCCATTGCTTAGTAAGTGGTACCGTTGATGATAGATAAACCGTTTAAAAGTCTTATCACTTTGGCGAAATACATCACTGGGTTAAAAAATGGCCAATGAATCCATTTTCGAGTTAATTTTTCGCTCTAATATCAAGTGTAAGTACATGAACTTTCTAACTTAGTGTAACCTTAAGCTTCCAAGGAAAAGTGTCAGTTTCCCAGGAGTTATGTAACATTAATAAGTTGTCGTCGTTAATCAATGATTAAAATGGTGTTTTTCTTCAAGAAAAAAAAACAAATACGGGCTACCCGCCACCCTGCTGTAGGATTTGGTCAGTGATTGCGTTACAACCTGAACAAAAAAATATATGTAGGCGCGATGGATGCAACGACTACGCTCCAGGGTCGTTCGCTCGCTCCAGAGTCAATAGTGATTACGTCTACGACGGTTTTTATGGTATGCATTAGGTAGGTTATGCTTCCGAGAATGTGGCACACCTGGTCATGCCGAAAACCAAGACCTGGCAGGATATCATTATGGGTGTCAAAAGACAGCTATGCGATGTCAAGTGCGGATGGAAAGATGGCCATACTACTGAAAAGAGGAAGGCAAAGATAGTAAGAATAGTTAACCCGAGAAACGTCACTACGTTGTGGTTAGCCATTATTCCGAAGTGCATCGAAGATGGAACCCGCCACAGACCGTTGTAATGGAGGACCCGCGGTACCGAACAGTGCCTGGATGAGCAAAAGAGAAGGAATCGCAGGAGAAGCCTACCTGCCAGCCAATGACGTCTCGTCTTTAGAGGAAACTGAGGCAGTTCCTTACCGAAAACTCTGGGAAATATGGAATTAAAGTCATACGTACTGTGTGTATAACACCACTCAAAAAACTGAGTGCATGATTAAACTGGAATAATGCGCTCATTTTGTATCTGCATTCATCAACATAATAGGGAACATGCCCGCGAAGACGCCCCACGCCGCGCCGTATCTTCACCCTCGTTGCCCCCGCAAGCACACGGCGCAAGGCGGCCGTATAGGCAGCTAGCTCACCCGTCTTAGCCAGCGCTAGAATCTGATGTAATACCGCCCCTGGTGAGCGTCCGCGAAACTGCGTGTCGGCCGCCGCCAACGTAGCTGACAGAGGTCCCGTGAGGCGAGTCGTATTACTGTCTCTGGTCGCAGCCGTCGTAACGACACCGTTGGGCTGAGAGACGAAGGATGCTCAACGGTAGAACTTAACATCAGTGGCGGAGAAAGGAATTTGTTCGTAGGGCAGCCATTAAAATATATTTAAATTTCGTATTGATTTAAAATGCTAGATATATGTTTTCGATCTGTGCGCAAATGATTCAACAATGACCGTATTCCCCTGCAGTGATGATCATCTATCCACCCTTGTAACGGGGGAGCAAAACGCCGAAAGTGATGCGTCATGCAACATTTCGTTTCTTCTCTGATAAGGGTCGGATGTCATTGACGATTTAATGGTTAGACAACGTATATAACACAGGCAGCCGTATGCGACAGTGTGTTGCCACGCTGTCGCCGTGCCTAAGGTGTTTACGAGATCACGAGCCGCCACTGCTGCCAGCAAATCGTGCATTTTTACTTGCATCCCTCCTCCCCGCTGAGAAAAATTCTGGTTGCGCTCCGGGCGCTGTTCCTCTGTTCGTACGGGAAATCGAGCTATAAATGCTGAAATGTCTCACGCCTAAGGAAAACAAGCCACGATATGCGTAAGTAGACCACATATATGTCTAGAATCTGCGAAAAATGTTATCACGTCACCATGTGTCGTGTAACTGGGCACATGCCTTCTGCTTTGACGAATACTTTTGACTCTACCGAAAAGAAATAAATCATAAAATGGCGACGAATGTGCGAATGACGAATGGATATCTGAGAACTATACCAGTGGTCGATGTAGGCTCCGTTTCTCACGATTTTTTATGTGAACGCAAGACGGGAAAAAATTGCTCTTAATTTCGCCTAAATCGACGGTTGTGGGCAAATTTATTCCGAATTTCGAAAAAATGGATTTGGATTCTGAGCATTAAACTGCATTAAACGTCCAGGTGCAGAGGTTTTGTGAAACGTGTGCTCATAACGTACCATCGTGTAAATGACATTTTAAGTTCGCGTTAGACAGAAAAAAAGAAAGGAAACCGCATCTTTGTATTATTCAAATATCACTCCAGGTGACCGAGCAGTTATTGTTGTCTTGAAAAAGTTTATTTTGCTTAGCTTAAGATCACACTGGATCACGTGAGTGATATTATGTCATGAGGTCAGCTTTATAAATGCTATCAGATTTCACGGGATTTCATCATATTTGGGTTTACTGAACATTTTTGGATGCCACATACACAGTTGTCGCAAATTTTATCAGTTTTAATGACTGCCAAAGATATCCATACCGTCCAGCAGCTTCAGACTTTCGGAGTCCATAGCTGTTGTCCCATACTGTTGACCTGTGAGATGAAATATTTTGTCAATTGTCTTTGGCGATCAAGATTATTCCAGGGACCATTTTTCATCAAAATCTGAGAGATTGTTGGGCACTGGTCGATCTGTTCTGAAATGCCTGCTGCATTTTGCAGTGGATGTGGCGCAATGCTGGAGTAACAGATGAAATTTAATTGTGGGAATGCAAAGCTGAATGGCATCAGCTGCATGCTGATTCCTACTTCTTGTCAGTATTGCATAATTGGTGTGCGAGAAATCCGTTTATCTTCAGCGCTGTCCTGTATAAACGCACGTTTTTTTGACTAAAATGACGTTTACTCTCAGCGCTGACATGTCTTGGATGTGTTGAGGAATGTTGCGTCTAATCGATGAACTTTACTCAGACAGAGGATTTGTTCCTTGTTCTTTTCCAAGTGAAATTTTTTATGTCATTCTCCAGTTTCTTTTGTGATGGCACTGGATATGCATGTTATGTCGATGTATCTTGCGCTGGACTTCTTGGTTATGCTATTTTTGGCTTTATCAGTCATGATGTTTTCGGTCTTTTTGAAGCTCATTAGAAAAATATGGAGGATGACGCAACAAAGTTCGTAGCAACCATTATGTTCAACCAGTGGCAGAAGCCACATCGAACGACCCTTGAACAGTGCACGCCCTCCGTGCCCCCGCAGGCTACATTGACCTGTCCAAGCGGCGCGTCACGCCCGAGGGCATCGAGGAGTGCACCGAGAAGTACTCCAAGGCGAAGGCGGTGCAGTCGATCCTGCGGCATGTGGCAGAGCTGCTGCATTATGAGACCGACGAACAGCTGGAAGAACTCTACCGCAAGACGGCCTGGCATTTTGAAGAGAAGAGCAAGAAACAGGGCTCGGCCTACGACGTCTTCAAGCAGGCAGTCAAGTAAGGTCGACTGTGGATAATTGCCTGATCTGCCCCTCGCGAGTAGATCCATCAAGGGACGTGTTCGAGTAACGTTACTCATTGACTTGCTGGAGAAATGTCGAAGAGCTTAGGCATTTCAGCATTGTTTCTGTGCTTGGTTTTGACATCTTGTATGTCTTTCAATGAAAGTAAACTGAATCCTTGAAGCACGTCATTTAGCTTTGATCAAATGGCAGAAGTCAGAACGTTTAATAGGTTTACTTATTTCACGGTTTAACTGTCTTCAGGTGTTTTATTGCGATGAAAGCAACGGAAAAGGATCACGTTGCGTGAAAAACGGAATATGAAATCAGGTCTGGTCACACTTTACACCGACACTTAGCTGACATGAGAGGGATTGAGATGATCTTTAGTCGCTGAGATGATTCTCGGCATAAACATGGGTGAAGTGGTTCAGACGGCCCAGGTTTCTGTGAGCAGGAACCGATCGTTTCTTAAAATAGCAGGCAAAAAGTCAGCCAGCTGCAGAACACCAGTAGGTGGTGTAGTGTGTGACATATCGTCGGAAGTGACCGCCTTTGACGGGAACCTTCACCCGACTGGTCTGCGCTCTTCTCACACGATTTTGAAGCTGCCGATTAGCTGAAGCGGTGATGTCTGTTTGAGACGTGGTTGGTTGTCCGGGGGGTCTTTTTCCGCTGACTCCGCGCCGTTCACCAGCGATCCGTCGCTGCTGGACGAGTGTGGTCTGGACGAGAAGACCAAGGAGACGTTGCTACTCAACATTCAGCGGAAGCTGACGCTGTCCTCTGTCAAGATTCGTGCCGATATCGAGGTGGCCTGCTACGGGTAGGTTGCTGTATGTGCCCTCCGGGCAGTAACCGTCAGGGGATGATGGCTGCCGGTGGCGAAGTGTGATTTAATGCGGAGTCCCTTTGAACAGGCGGGACGTTTGAACTTTGGATGGTCGCGATCTTGCAACGACTAAGGATGACTTTGTCAAAAATTGGCCGTCGGGAGATCTTGCATTTTTAAGCGCGCACGTTTTGTGGGGTCATGATATGCAGATGAAAGGGTGGGTGGCCAGCCTGAATTCCACGGCAGGTTTCATTGCTCGTCGTAATTATGAAGTTCATGACTTTGTTTGTGTGTGTGTGTGTGTGTGTGTAGTTTTGTTTCTTTCTGCCCGACGCTTCATCTCATTACCGCCGGTAAACCTCCGTGAGGCCAGGCAGACGCGTTGATCCGAATACTGTCTGACGTCTGGTGGTTCCAGATATGAGGGTATTGACGCCGTCAAAGACGCTCTTCGGGCCGGCCTGGCGTGCTCCACCAAAGACATGCAGATCAAGATCAACCTTATAGCGCCGCCCCTTTATGGTGAGTGGATACAGGCAGCTTGATGGTCGGTTGGTTGTCGAGAGGAGTAAACGACCAGTGAGTGGTGTGTGATGCACTTTTGCGTGAAATATTTGTTTTTCTTTGTTTCAAAACTCTGTTTATCTTATTTCGGATCAGGCAGTCCCTGTAAACTACTTTCCGTGGTTTTCCGTGGTGGACAGGCCTATTCGTCTCATGTGTCCACGGACAAGTAGGCTTGTATGCGTAATGTTCGTTCCGTGTGTGCCGCAGTAATGACCACGAACACACCAGAGAGACAGGACGGCCTGAAAGTATTGGGGGCAGCTTGCGAGGCCATCAAGGAACGCATCAAGGCGCAGGGCGGCAAGTTCGAGATCAAGATGGCGGTAAGTGGTCTGGGATCTTGCGCGCAGTGGTTCATTCCTCTCCTATCTCTCCAGTTACCCCTGATCCACAGCACTGACGTGCGGTCCGTATTGACAAACGTGTTCGTGTTCTTTCGTCGCACACGATGAATGCGACAAAACGTGGCTGGGTAGCGTGAAAGACAGAGAGTTGCAAGGCCTGGGCCCCACCAATGCGCGAATATTCTGTTAATGGAAGCGGAGGCATTGCTGGGAAAGAAACCACCCAAAACGGTGGAGGACACTTAACAGTTGCGGGATATGCCCGCCTTCGTGGCAAAGCCTGCCGCACGTTCTGCCAGGCGCCACTGCGTTGTTTGTGTGATCCGTTTCCTTGCCGCGTTGTCGGTGTGAACGGCAGCTGTTGACCCGAACCCGCCGTGTGCAGCCGAAGATCGTCACAGACGTGGACGAGGCCGACCTGCAGAAGCGGATGGACACGGCCGAGGCCGAGACGCGGCAGGTGGCCGGCGACGACGAGGACAGCGGTTCCGGCTCCGACGACGACTCGGACGGCGACGCCGACGCCGGCGCCAACGCCAAGGACGAGTGACCTGTCGCGCCGTGGCGGCCGCCGGCGTCCGGTGTCCGGGCCGGCTGGCGACGGCCCAGCTCCGGTCCTCGGCGCCTGAGGTCACCGGGGGCGTGCCGGCGGCAGGCAGGCCGCCGAGGCCGCGGAAAACGTCCTGGACGCCTCAGGGGCGGCAGCCAGGCCCTGACAGCGCGGCCGGCCGTGCCGTCTCTGAACAGCGTCGCGCCGTCTCTGAACGGGGCCGGCAACCAGGCGACCCTCTGGACACGGTGGTGGTGGTGTGCAGAGCGGGCCGGGCCTGGCGGCACCTCTGGGGCAATCTCCACGTTCCACGGTCGCATACTTTTTTATAATTCTGCGTCGCCGGTGGCCAGCGCCTCCCGCGCCCGCGGCGAAGTGCGGAGAGGTGGCTGCCGTGTGTTGACGCCTGCTCGCTGTTCCGGTCTAAAATGTGTCCACCGACGTTATTTGTGAAAACAACCCGGCTCTGGCGTTCCCGACTTGTTTTTTAATTTATCAACGATCGCGTCGCCGGTTCGCGTGAAAGATGGAGCAGATCGATGCGATCTGAAAGGATTTCAACAGGAAATTAAGCTTTCAACAGCAGAACTGTCAGAAATGGGTCAGCGATTCATAGAGGTGATGTCACTGAGAAAAACAAGGCGCGAATGGCTCTCAGCAAGAGATTTTCGAATGGTTGAGATTCTTTACCCGGGCACCAGCGTGGAGCGGTGAAGCTGACGTTATTTAAATGTGAGGCAGATCGGGAATAATATTCTGGACTCCTTCGGCCCTGATAACTGTACTGAATGCTGTTCGGATCAGGCTTGGCTGTCAACATCCGCTTCGATCAACAGTTGGCCATGGCTAAACTGGTCGGTGCTATCCTGGCGGTATTGGACCACTGCATGGGAAACGATGGGCGAGTACATATGGAAAGAAGGCTGTCTGCCCTCTTCAGCCCCCCCCCCCCTGAAATAAAGTATGTATCACTTTAAAGGCCGCCGTACAGGAAGGGCGGTCCCCCTGATCCCTTCAGCGGTACGGCCGTCTGTTTCGCCGGCCTCACGGACCCGGCTCCAAATAAATCGGCTCCTGGTTAAAAATCGGGGGCGAAGCTACGCAGTCGTAGCTATGTCAACACATAAAAAACACTGAGGACTCCAAAGCCTGATTTTCTTCCTCCGCAAGCCTGAGAAAATTGCAGCGACACCAGAACTGAGGTGGAATAGTCGAATGTATGTCTGTATATCTATCTACATATATACACAGACACACACACACATATATATATATATATATATATATATATATATATACATATATTTGCTTACCTTGGGAACAGATTCTCATAATTGCAAGTTTGATCAAACATGGCGAAGTTAGTTATTTTCTTCCTTAAGCTTTTTGTTCTTCGTACAAGCTTTCGCTCTTTTTCCCCCAGGTAAAAAAAAAAAAACGAAAAAAATTTTGTTTACCAAGAGTTGCAGAGTCCGGAAAATACTATATATCGTGAATAACAACTACGCCCTCACAGACGTCGACAACGAAATCAAACTCAAGCTGAACCAGCCGTACTCAGCAGTGATCATCTCTGATGAGGAACAGAACCCGAACGGCCAAGCCTTCAATCTATACTATGAAAACCAAATGTCACCATCGTACAAGAAAGATTAGGTCATTCGCACAATCATCACTAAAACCTGCTAACCCGTCCACTCATCAAACCAAATTCAACTGACCACCTTTTACAGAAGCCCCAAAGTGTTCTCTAGTGATGAAAAACAACCTCTCCAAAGATAAACCGCTTGAGAAGGAAACCAATCTGGTGTACCAATTTAACCCGTCCCCGACTGGGGGGGGGGCCGTTAACTGCCCCCCTGGGGTTTTTCTGGGATTGCGAGAGAACGAACAAACACAGAGTCTTCGTACCTTTTTTAACTTAGTGTACCTTTTGCTTCATCAATTTTACATCTCGTGTCAAAATTTTGACCTCAGGTCAGGCCAGATGCCTGACCTAAGTCAGGTCAAACAAACCCATGTCCAAAAAAGTTTAGGGCCCTCTTACTTTTTCACAAAATAAGATATCTCAATAATACTTCCAGGGATTAGTGATCGTGATAGATGCAACAAATCTGCTATCTCAGATTTTTCTGAATTTTCCAGGTCATTGGCCTAAGGTCAAGCCCGTTTTTACGACATATCGTCGTTTTTTCTGAAATTGACGGAATATTTCATAACATTTTTAGTGTGGAGTCAAGCAGACATCTAGTTACCGTCATTGGGCGTAGTATCAACGACTTCTAGCCATTGACCTGAGGTCAGGTCACGAATAACTGCAGTGAGTCAAAATGTACCACCGTCAAAATCGACGATGAATTACTCAGAATGGGTAGAAAATGGCAGGACTAGCCTGCACAGACGTAAATAATACCACGAACCTCAAAAAGTTTGAAAAATGGCATATTTTGGAAATAATCAGGCTTTCGCGAATAAAGCCCCGCCAATTCTGTAGACTGGTAACTAATTAAATTTTCTGATATTTAAGCATGAAAAACCATCACAAGAATCACTATGATCAATAAAATTTACATAGATATGTTTTTTTTGCGAAAATAAAGGAACGCCAAAATTAGTTCCCGTCAATTTGGTACCGCATACGGCAGCGGCGCACACTGGCAGTTGGCAGGAGAAATGCCGTGTTTTTAACTCAACGTTTCGGCGTATATATTGAACAAATCTGGGAAATTAGACGTGTATCGGCATCCGCAGACCTTTGCTTGTGCGCTGGTGCCTTTACCTATGCGTTATTAGTCACAGTCCTTGAGATTCAGGCCATTTCTCGGTCTCATGCAATCGGCTATGAGAAAACATATATAGGGTGTAAATTGTTTACATATCATCTAAAACTAAAAATGAGACCAGTTTCGAGCTCTACTCGTCACAGGCTTTCCAACGGTAGGCTTGTTTTTATCGTGCGACCAACCGTTCGTGAGTTAGAGGGGGGCGGCCAACTGCCCCCCCAGTCGCCGATGTTCGAAACGGACCAACGGTCGTGCGCGGGTTAAATGCACAGTCGGTGACCGTGCGCATCGGTCAAACAGTACCTATACTGGTTATACTACCACGACCCTAGGGAGGAGGATGGCCATGCATCTACAAGACGGCAGACCTAAGAAACATCTCAGAGATGTCCATCATGTCACCGTCACCAGAGGAACGAGAACGAGACAGCCATACTCACTCGCTGTTCAGAAAAACATAAATTGCACTTACTGGAAGCTGTATACATCAGAGATCGCGATCCTCTTATCGACAGGAAAATCAACGTCCAGGGTACACTCTCCCGGTTTGATGGACCCATGATTGGAGCCAGCGTCTGAGAGGCTGTTCAGATTTGTACCGCTATGCTTTTCCACGTAGTCAACCGGAAGTGCCCGAAATTTTAGAACGCATACGTTTTCGAATACGTTTTCAATTCTCCCCAAGACTGTCCAGTTAATTTTGTGTCATTTCATTAGAAACCAACGATCGCGATAAGAAACGACCCTTACCAGGTTATTCCTCGTATCTGATATTTTATTGCATTGTTAGCTAGATACGCCACATGTATGTGTAATATGTTGAATGTTTGCGTAATGATGTTCATGGGAAATGGACGGAACGTTGCATGATTTTGGAGTTCTGTTTTTTTGCTTGGAGGAAAAACAGCGAAAGTTTCTACGACGAACAGATAGCTTAACCCTATTCCCGGCAGGGGGGGGGCGGAATCCGCCCCCCCTCCGGTTTTTTGCTTGCCAATTCCAGGATTTTTAACGCATCTTCACGAAACTTGGTCACTTTTCCTAGCTATTCTTTCTTCGTGCTGTGACAAAATTTCAAAATTTTATTTTGCTCAGGGGCGGAGCCAGGTAACGTTTTTGGAAGGCACCTCATGCTATTTTTGGCCATGTTCAGGGTAAAAGGAAAATGTCTGCCAAAAACAGAGTTTTTAAGATAGAACTTAAAACTTTATATGGATGTATAGCTAAATAGTTGGGCAATGTGCAGATATAATTTTGTTTATATGAGGTCATTTTACAAGGCCAAGTCAAGGTCAAAAGTCAAAATTTGTTTTTTTTCGCTATAATTTCGGCGCCATTTTTTTCAAATGCCAAACCCGTAATATATATCGCGTAGAAGGGTGCCCTCTACATGTGTACCAAGTTTCAGCTTGATATCAGTTCGGGTCACGGAGCTATGACCTAAAATGTCAGTGCGCGTACCCTATATCGCAATAGCCATAAAATGAAATTTTTGAAATAGAGTGAATTTAAACGATTAAAACCGTTTAAAGATAATATTAAATGCATAGGAGATCATTCCAAATAACCCCAAGGTCACTGGAGGTCATTTAAGGTCAAAGGTCACAAGTTGATCTGAGAAACGTGTGACCGTGACAGTTCCCCCTTTTTCATATCCCTGGCACCGCCTATGCTAACATTATACAAACATTGTAATGCGATTTGTACTTCTTTAGAATAACATGACTAGCAGAAGCCAAAAAAGGGTGTTTGCCTCTTTTTTTCATTCAGTTGTTAGAAAACTAATCCTCCTATTTTTGAAACCCTGTGAACGCCCATGAATTTTCTCAAAATTTCACATTTGCGGACCTATGGTAAAAGCCCTATCCATAATCTCTCGATTGATGCCAGTTTCACCGAAATCGGTCGATAAACAAGGGAGTTATAAGAAGTCCAAAAGTGCCCCCTATTTTGACCTTTTTGCCCCCTGTATCCACAAATTTCAAAATTTTGAGAATTTCTTTTTATAAAAATGTAGGTCACATTACGGCGAATCGATTGCCGTTTGTTGCGATGAAATCGGACAAGTAGTTCTCGAGATCTCAGGGGGGGGGCCGAATGCGCCCCCCCTGCCGGGAATCGACCATACCGTCTAGCCCTCCGGGAATAGGATTAAGGAAGAAAATAATAAGAACTAACTTCGATTACGAAATAAATACACCAACTTCAACATTAATTCAACGTTGACCTACATGAAATGCATGCTGGTTTTAAGCTGAAAAGAAGAATAGATATATGTACCAATATTTAACATCGCGTTCCAACATCGGACCACTATCGATTCGAAGTTAATCCAAAGTCGTGTTTAAGTCGAAAACACGTAGAAATGTACAATTACATTTCGACGTATAATCGACCTAATTTCGAGGTTACATTTCTTACGCCTGTGTGCTATACAATATGCAGTAGCCATACTGCATATTGCTATATGTTGCTATACTGTATATTGCACTGTGCACCGATGTCTTGACTATCTCGTGAGCAGTTTGCAAACACACAAAATACGCGGCCCGGGAAAATCTGCAATCTTAACTTCAGTCAGCAATGCATCACAAACAGGACATAAAATTTGCACTAGAAACATGTTACAGGTACATAATAATTCAACACGAGTTGTACGCCACCGATGATGTTAAATGCGTTGCATTGCATTTAAATGGTGCCTAGAACAGACTTCATGCTCATTAAGGAGTTTATGTCCATTATTATGTTGTGATCCCTAGCAGCACATCAACGTAAAATCGATCTCGAAACGACGTCGCGGCATATGTCGAATCGACGCCGATTTTGTTAGTCACACGCCACATCGATTCGACGTCGAAACAAAACGTCGATTCGACGTCGAAATTATATCGATTCTAGTCGAAGTGTAATGTTAAACGTTTCTACATATTTTCGACATCAATACGACTTTGAATCAACGTCGAATCGATATCCATTCGGTGTTGAAACGCGATACTTAATATTAATATCCGTACCTTTACTTATTTTCAACTCAAAACATGCATTTCATGTAGGTCAACGTTGAAGGAAAGTATAAACGCCAAAAGATAATGTCGTATTTTGGCTGCAATGTAACATCGAAGTTATGCTGATCCTAAGTCAAAATGTAATGTTGCGTTCCTAAATGTTTTCGACATAAACGCGATTTTGGATCAACGTCGAGTCGATATCGATTCGATGTTGAAACGTGATGTTAACTATTGGCGTAGGAACCTATATGCTTATTTTCAGTTTAAAAACGGCATGCATTTCACGTAAGTGAAAATTGAATCAACATCAACATAAATGCAAAAATATAATGTCGTATTTTGGCTGAAATGTAACATCGAAACTATGTCGATTCTAAGTCGAAATGAAACGTTACGTTTCTACGTGTTTTTGACTTGATCGGAACCTTGCATCAACATAAATCAATGTCGAATAAACATTGATTCGATATCGAAACGCCTAACCTAGTCTGCTCTCTTTGATCTCCGACGGGGTCAGACAAAAAAAGAAACATGGTCGGCGAAGTACCCAGACATTGCATTTCTATTGTCCATAACTCCACGAAAGCTTCCCCAGCGATTTGCTCTTAACCCGCCCCCGACTGGGGGGGGGCAGTTGACCCCCCCCCCCCGAGGTTTTTCTGAGATTGCGAGAGAACGAATAAACACAGAGACACGAAACTTTGTATACCTTTTGCTTGATCATTTTTACACCTTGTGTCAAATGTTTGCCCTCAGGTAAACTTAGGTTCCTGAGCTAGGTCAGGTCAAACAGACCTATGTCCAAAAAAGTTTAGCGCCCTCTAACTTTTTCGCAAAATAAGACATCACAATAATACTTTCAGGGATTAGTGATCGTGATAGATCCAACAAATCTGCTATCTCAGATTTTTCGGAATTTTCTGGGTCATTGACCTAAGGTCAAACCCGTTTGTAATACATGTCGTCGTTTTTTCGGAAATTGACGGAATATTTCATAACATTTTTAGTGTGGAGTGAAGCAGACATCTAGTTACCGTCGCTGGGCAAAGCATCAATGACTTCCAGCCATTGACCTGAGGTCAGGTCACGAAGAAATGTAGTCAGCCAAAATGTACCACCGTCAAAATAGACGATGAATTACTCAGAATGGGTAGAAAATGGCAGAACTGGCTTGCACAGACGTAAGTGATACCAGGAACCTCAAAAAGTTGGAAAAATGGCATATTTTGGAAATAAACAGGCTCTCGCGAAGAAACCTCCGCCAATTCTGTAGATTGGTAACTAATGAATTTTTCCAAAATTTAAGCATGAAAAACCATCACAAGAACCACTAAGATCAATAAAATTGACATGGATAGGCTTTTTTCGCGAAAATAAAGGAACGCTAAAATTACTTCCCATTAATTTCTTACTGCGTACGGCAGCGGCGCGCGCCGACAGCTGGCGCGAAAATTGCCGTGTCTTTGACTCAACGTTTCGGCGTATATATTGAACAAATCCAAGAAATTAGATGTGTATCGGCATTTGCGGATCTTTACTGTGCGTTGGTGCCTTTACCTACGCGTTATTAGTCACAGCCCTTGAGATTCAGGCCATTTCTCGGTCTCATGCAGTCGGCTATGAGAAAACATACATAGGACGTAAATTGCTTACATATTATCTAAAACTTAAATATGAGACCAGTTTCGAGCTTTACTCGTCACAAGCTTTCCAACGGTGTGCTTATTTTTAACGTGCAACCAACCGTTCGTGAGTTAAAGGGGGGGCGGCCAACTGCCCCACCCCCAGTCGGGCATGATCGTAACCGACCGACGGTCGTGCGCGGGTTAAAATAGGCCCTGGGCATGACCGAAATGCCCCCGATCCGCCAGTGACCACAATCGCATGGTTCCCCCAAACCCTTGACGTCCAGAAACCCAGGAGCTGTAGCTTCCCCGGAAGGCCAAAATCCAACCGTAGCTTCCATTCAAATCTAAGCGTGACGAGTGTTCTCGGGAAACAGCAACGCTTGAGAGGGTGAGTGATTCGCACGCCCGTCGCGGTCAAGCTGCTCTACGCAAGAGACGTCGGGCAGGAAAAAGTACTTACGGTCCAAAGAGACCACACGTGCTAGTGCAGTCCTCCCGTCTGCCAGCCATAGTGTCCCATGTGTCACGATATATGTGATGCACGTGCCAGCAATGATAATCTGTTCACCCTAAATAAAAGATGATGTATTTTTTGTCTACGTCTGTGACAGACTCCTTGCATTTGAGGTTCCATGACTCGTAAAGGACAACCATGTTGTACGAAAGTCAACGCAGATGTATGTCATCAGTAAGTGTCAATCGTTAATAATAATAATAATGATAATAATAATAATAATAATAATAATAATAATAATAATAATAATAATAATAATAATGATAATACTAGTAGTAATAATAATAATAATAAATCAACTCAACGCTCCAGGTGATCATCTGCATTCTGCTTCGCTAGCAGTCACAGGTCGAGCCGATACGGCCAACACGTACCAGTGGCAATAGCGCCAACAGCGCATCGTTGCGGAATTTGTGATCGTCTAGTAGCAAAATCGATATTGGCTCGGGTGCAGATCATGCCAAGGTGCTTCGACCAAATCGGGGACCAGCTCACTGAGTTGGCCCTGGTCAGCTCTGTGTCAAAAAAGTCATCCGGCTGTTTCAAAACCATTGGTATTTCAGACTTCCGACTGCTAACATTGCCTTTACCATCTCTGTTACGGGATTTATCTCCGGCATTAAACAGGACGAATCCAGGATTTCTTCAGGGGGGCGAATGGTCAGCGCGGTCCCCTCCTGGCCAGGGCCCCCATTTTTGCTCTTCAGATATTAAAACAGGCTTATCTGCTCGGGTCCAGGCTGAAATATTCCGTGAAATTTTGCGTTTTTTGCCATAAAAAGTAACTCACCCCATTCGAGAAAATTTTGCGTTTTACATTTACCCTACAAAGTGCCCAGAATATGACAACGGCAGGATTTTAGGCGGCTGTATCCCCCCCCTCTTCTTCAAATGTTGTGTTCATATATGGTCTAGAAGCCCCTGTGCCACCTCGTAGCTTCTAAACTTTTTTGCTAGCTTTTGGTGGTCTCGGGCCGTATGCCGCGTCAGGGCCCTAATGTGGTCTCAGGCTACTTTTACAGTTTCACGTGTCCCTCGGGACGTCTCAAGCGCTCCTTTGGCAGTCTCAGGGACAACTCGGGCAATGTCATGGACCCATCTGGCAACTTCAGGGACACTTAAGCCATCTCAGTTCCCTCCTATCATTCCTGGGGAATTTTCGCCGTCTAAGAAACCCCTCATGCAATAACAAGGGCCATCTACAAGTCTCTCTCCGCCGTGACAGAGGCAACTCTGGCAATGCTCCAGGTCCTTTGGCCGTTTCAGGAGCTCTTTGTACGTCTCAAAACTTAGTAGTTCCGAGGCCAATCTGGTTTTCTCAGTGGACCTCCTGTCATCTTAGGTGCCCTTGTTGTCTCTGGGAACATTTTTACCGTTTCAGGAGCCCTGTGGCAGTGACAAGGGACCTTTTCGCGATTTCAGGGTCCCTGTGTAGTGTCATGGGCACTATAAATGTCTCCGGTAGTGTCCATGGGCTGTATCAGGGGCTTTCTCTGTCACATGGGGCATACCTGGCAGTCTTAAGGCCCCTCTAGCCGTATCAGGGGCCTTCGTTAGCGCTTTAGGAGCCTCGCCGGCAGTCTCAGGGATACCTTTTCTGTGCTAGATGCTTGCCTAACACACTCGGGGGCAGGGTCGCAGCCAGCCAAGAATTTCGGGGGGAGGGAGATCCTCGTCCAGCGGTGGTCCCCCTGACTTCATTTGGGCCCCCTGGACAACAATAATAACATAACACTTCACAAGAGGCTCGCAGAGGAGTAAAGCCGGCCCAAAATTTCGGGGGGGGGGAGCGTGACCAATGGTGACCCGTATCCTATGAGTGGAACCCCTGAATAAAAACAGCCAGTGAAAATTTTACGACCATGGACGGTTGCCGTTGCTTAACATTATTAGTTGCAACCAGCCAGCTCTTATCTGATGACCGATGATAGCGCCAAAAACAATTTTTTACTGGGGGCCTCCACAGATGTCAGGGGGCCGCTCTGCAGGTCGTCAGGGGTTCTACACACCAGTGGGCCTTTCCCCAGGCCGTAAGTGAGCCCTTCACAGGCCCGCAAGGGGGACCTTAAAGGCGGCGACAAGGGCCCCTGCATGTCAGCAGGGGCCTCTTTATGCCAACAAGAGGACAGCTACAGGAAAGCAGGGGGTCCTTCCAACCAGCCAGGGGCCCTTACAAGCCGGCAGGGCCCTATAGAACAATAGGAGTCCCTCCACAGGTCAGCAGGGGTCCCCACAGGCGGCGGCAAGGGCCCATGCATGTCAGAAGGGGCCCCTTCGTGCCGACAGGGGGCCAGCTACAGGCAGGCAGGGGGCCTTTTCCGACAGGCAGGGGGCCCTTGCAGGCTGGCGGGGCCCCATAGAACGGCAGGAGGTCCCTCCATAGGCCAGCAGGGGTCCCGAAGGCTGGCAGAGGCCTACAGACCGGCAGGTGGCCTCTACAGGTCGGTACGGGCCCAAAAGGCCGACAGGAGGCCCCCTACAGGCGGCATGGGCTCCTGCAGGCCGGCAGAGGGCCCCCTGTAGGTCAGCAGGAGCCCTGGAGACTGGCGGGAAGTCCTGCAGGCCGGCAGGGGCCCTGACAGGCCAGGCAGGGGTCCTCTATTGGCTGGCAGGGGGCTTGCACGGACTGGCAAGGGGCACTACATACCGGCAGGGGTCCCCTACAGGCCATTAGGGGCCCCGCTATAGGTTTGGATCTCTTTACGTTTTGCCGTGTTAGGACCCCTCTAGCGGTCCTGGGGACACCTGAAGAGTTTCGGGGGCCCTTTTATCCATCTAAGGGGCCATCTTACCATTTCAGGACCTCGTTACCCCTACCGGAGGCCCTCTGACAGCATCAGGAACCTTAAGCTTTTCACACAGGTCCGTGAGACCCATTCGGGGCTTCCATGCCATTCCAGGGGCCCCAATGCCGTCCTGGAGACTCGGTCCTCATCTTGGCCGTCGCAGTGGCCCTGTGACCCTTCTGCCGGTCTCAGGGCAATCTACCGTGCTGGGGCCCTCTTGTGGTCTCAGGGATCATTTTGAAGCTTTGGAGGCCCTTCTACGCATCTCAGGAGTCACCTAACCCTCTCAGAGACCCCCTGACTCAAGACTGCATCAAGAACCCGTCACGTTTTCAGAGAATTCGTGAATCCCTTCGGGACCTCTTTTGAGTCTGAGAGGGTCCCTTTGGGGACCGGCCCGAGGGGCCTCGAAGGGGCCCCTCTCGTGGGAACCCTTCTCAGGCCTCAGGGGGGCGATCGCCCCCATGCCCCCCCTCCTTTTGATCCGCGCCCGGCACTGGATGACCGAACGTGGCTGGGACCGTGGCCCAGTGCCTTTACTTACATGGTTTGAGGCGACTCCCACATCTCAGGGAGACATGACTGGTGTCCAGGTGGCGTCTTTCAGATCGCTCATGTCAGCACAAAATATTCAAAAACATTAGCAAACGTCTTTTTCTAAATAACGGGGAGCACAGCCCAGAACCTGCAGTGCTATAATCCCATGCAACGCATCTCTGCTGTTAGGATGTTCTTCCAGCTGCTACAAATTTCTTTTGTAGCTGATGTTTCTGTCAGTTCTCAGTCAAGCTATACTTTTTGCCAAAACCTGAATGAAATGTAACGAACTCAGGCTCAGGCAGAACTGTGGCAGTCTTAGTAAACGTGGCAGCATTGTAGACACTCTCGACTTAACACATCAGGCAATAAATGCAATGTTCACAGCAAAAAGCCCTTATGTCTCCGGTTTAAAAAAAGACCATGCGCTAAATTTCAGCCTTAAACGGATATTATCCTTGAAGTCTCTCTTTAAAAGAAATAGAGAGGACTTAAAATTCAATTCGGATGTAGTTTTAGACAAAGTACGGCACTTCAGATCAGGGCAGTCAGCTTATCACGCGATATAAGGAAAGCGTTTTCTGGGTCCGCAGCCCCAGCCCTCGCGCTCCCCGTCCATCGTCACACAAGTCGCCCGCGACTTTGATGACACCGAGGACCAGATCCGGCCCGTCATTGCTGCTCATCCACTGTGCAGTCTCGTGCTAGCTGGTGATCTTAATTCCTACTCCGTTACCAACCCAGCTGAATATCAGAGATCTGCGGTCTAGAGAAATATGGCCTATGTCAGCAAAGAAACCTACAATCCACCTTCTGCCGAGGATCCTCCAGCTCAGCACATGACGTCTTCCTGTCGGCTGGACTGTGCTGCGACGAGGCGCAGCCGATTTGTCACGTGCAGAAGTGTGGCCTCACCACACATCACTGGCGAGTCACACCAACGTTTCATTCCTCTCGCCAGCGTATGAAGCCGGTGTTTCGAGTGGGTCGAAGCTGGTGGGCCTCTGATCCGGCAACGTTCGTCGCTGACGTCGCCGTCGTGGACTGGCTATCGGTGCTGCGGTTTGGCCACACGTGCGAGAGACAGTGGGAGACGTTTTCGACGTCGTTCAACACTAAGCTGAACATTCACGCTCCAGTACGTCGCGAACGCGTGTACAATCCCACACCACCCCCTGTCTCTGACGGGGAGTCCGTTACCCTGGAGCTCGCGGACCAGCGGCGTGCAGCTCGCGCTACAAGGAACGGAGCGTGCACTGAACTTGACGTTCAGGTGAAACGTGCAATACGACGGGACTGTTGTGACGAAATCGAGCGCCGGCTGCAGGAGACGTGGGCGTCGATGTTGTACCGTCAACTCCGTCACATCATCGCCCCAAAGTCGAAGACATCGACCCAGCCTGAAAACACCTCTCCAGACCAGCTGAACATGATATGATATGAACAAGAACTGAACAGCTACTTCAGCCTCCACCGCGGCCAGCACGCATTCCAACGATTTCGTGGAGTTCCAGCAGTCAGGTCGCCAGCCGCTCGGCGTGCGCCTGCCGCGGGTAAACAGCAGCGCCCTAAGGCTGACACCTATCACACTTGCCCAGCGTCAGCGTTCCTGAGCGAGTATACCGAATAAAAACTCGTGCACAGAAAATGGCATCCCACTAAGTGTTCTGAAACTGTGCTTCATCATTATCGGACGTGAGATACTACGCATCGAAAACTGAAGCAGCGTGACGGAGATTGCGCCGTCCTCTTGGAAGCGTGCTATAGTCATTCCGCTGCATAAGTCAGGTGATCCTTCAAAATCTCAAAATCGAAAATCCACAGAAATCGATGACGTCGAATTTCCGACCAATTACAAACGTTCCACTAATTCGCAAAATTGTCGAAAAATGTGCATCATCAAATCACCGACCACATGCAGCGGAATAACTTGCTAAGTGGACATCAGCACGGTCTTATATCCCACCAGCGGCTGCAGATATCTGCGGGGTGGTTTCCCAGCCTTCTGGAAGGCCATAACAAGCGAATGAAACCGGTGACAGGCTGTCAGAGCCGAAATCACTGCAGACTGGCACGTTCCAAGGATCGTGCCTTGGGCCACTGCTCTTATACATTGTCAGTAGCGACCCGGCTTGTCACATCCCCAATGAGATCGATGGCTTCCTTATATGATCTGCTCGATACCCCGATAATAAGCAGCTGGTGACTGCTGGCCCACAGTGTAAGCTGACGGCAATGAGAACCGCGCTGGAGAATGTCTAACCCTATTCCCGGTAGGGGGGGGGACTGAATCAGGCCCCCCTCGGGTTTTTTGCTTTCCAATTCCAGGCTTTTTAACGCAGCTTCACGAAACTTGGTCACTTTTCCTAGCTATTCTTTCTAAACGCTGTGACAACATTTCAAAATTCTATTTTGCTCAGGGGCGGAGCCAGGCAACGTTTTTGGGAGGCACCTCAGGCCATTTGTGGCCATGTTGAGGGTAAAAGGAAAATGTCTGCCAAAAACCGACTTTTTAACATAGAACTTAAAACTTAATATGGGTGCATAGCTAAATAGTTGAGCAATGTGTAGATGTAATTTTATTTGTCTGAAGTCACTTTACAAGGTCAGGTCAAGGTCAAAAGTCAAAATTTGTTTTTTGCAATAGTTTCGGCGCCGTTTCTTCAAATGCCAAACCTAAAATATATATGACGTAGAACGGTATCCTCTACTTGTGTGCCAAGTTTCAGCTTGATATCAGGTCGGGTCACGGGGCTATGATCTAAAATGTCAGTGCGCGTACCCTATAACGCAATAGCCATAAGATGAAATTTTTGAAACAGAGTGAATTCAAATGACTGAAACGTTTACAGATAATATCAAATGCACACGAGATCATTCCAAGTGACCCCAAGGTCACTGGAGGTCATTTCAGGTCATAGGCGACAAGTTGATCTGAAGAATGTGACCTTGACAGTTTCCCCTTTTTCATGTCCCTGGCACCGCCTATGCTAACATTGTACAAACATTGTGATGCGAATTGTACTTCTTTAGCATAGCATGACTAGCAGAAGCCAAAAAAAGTGTTTTTGCCTCTTTTGTTCATTCAGTTGTTAGAAAACTAATCCTCCTATTTTTGAAACCCTGTGAACGCCCATGAATTTTCCCAAAATTTCAGATTTGTGTACCCATGGTAAAAGCCCTATCCATAATCTCTCGATTCATGCCAGTTTAATTGAAATCGGTCCATAAACAACGGAGTTATAAGAAGTCCAAAAATACCCCTGATTTTGACATTTTTGTCCCCCTGTATCCACACATTTCAAAATTTTGAAAGTTTCTTTTTTCAAATGTAGTTCACGTCATGGCAAATCGATTGCCGTTTGTTGTGATGAAATCGGATGTGTAGTTCTCGAGATCTCAGGGGGGGGGGCCGAATCCGCCCCTTGCCGGGAATCGACCATACCGTCTAGCCCTCCGGGAATAGGGTTAAGACACTGCTTACGCATGGTTCCTCTAACGCAGCACGAAGGTAAACGCTCAAGCAACCGAGCTCATGCTGTTAAGTACAATATCTCTGCACAATACATTTTATTCTATTGTTGTTGTAATCGCCACAAAATAAACTTGATTGCTTATCCATGCCAGTGTTCTTCATACAGCAACGTCTTGCCCCCTCAACGAAGGCTGGAAACCCTGGCGTGATCATGGCCTCGTGTCTCACGTGGGAGTCGCATGTCCACAGTGTTGCTACATAATGTAACGGCAGACTCAATGGTCTCCTGCACGCCAGGAGCACTCTCCCACCACACCTACTCCCTCGTCTCGTCGACAATGGTACTGTCTCACATCAGACATTGCTTACCGATCTATGGAAGCGCATCTACAACCCCAGTGGGAGAAAAATAAGAAAAAATGAACTTCGCCGCTCACATGATTTCAGGTCGACGCAAATTCCAACACATGTCTGATGTAATATGGTCAGGGGCGGATCCAGGATTTCGCCAAGGAGGGCGGGGGCGAATGGTCAGCGCGCGGCCCACCTCCCAGCCGGGGCCCCCAAGTTTTGCCCTTCAGATGTGAAGACAACGTTGATCCTCGCGAATCAGAGGAAAAATATTTGACGCAATTTTGCGTTTTTTTTTACTATGGAAAGAGGCCAAAAAAAAATTCGAGCGCGTCGCCACAAAAACGGCAGGATTTCAACCAGCCGCGTCCCTCCCTCTATTTGAAATATGTCTGTATCTAGTCCAGGGACCCCTCTGCCCATTTGCAGTTTTTGGAGACTTTTGACAGCTTAGGTTAGGTCTCTTGCAGTCACCGGGATATTCTTAGTGGTATCGGGCCGTCTGCTGTGTCGAGGCCCTCTAGTGGTCTCAGGTTCCTTTTCCAGTTTCACGTATCCCTCAGATTGTCTCAGGCGTTCCTTTGACAGTTTCAGTGGTACCTGCGACACTTCCAGGGACGCTTAAGCCATCTCGGGCTCATTTCTGTCGTCCCTGGGACATTTTTGCCACCTAAGGGGCCCCTCTAATAGTGACAAGGGACCTCTAGTCTCTGCCGTGACAGAGGCGCCTCTCACAATCCTCCAGGACTTCTGGCCAGTTCAGCAATCTGGGCGTCTCAAGATTTAGTAGTTTCAGGGGCCCCATGGTCGTCTCAGGTGCCCCTGCTGCTAGGGACTGCTAGTGAGCAGTCTGAAAGACCCCTCTTTAGCAGTCTCAGTGTATCCCCTGATATTTCATGTGACCCTCTTGTCGTCTCTGGACAATATTTTTGCTGTCCCAGGGGCCCTCTGGCAGTAACAAAAGACGTTTTAACAATTTCAGGGCCGCTGAGCAGTGCTATGGGCCCTCTGAATGTCTCCGGTGGTCTTCGTGGCTGCATCAAGGGTCTTCCTCTGTCACATGGGTTATAACTGGCAATCTTAGGACCTCTCTAGCCGTATCAGGGCCCTTCTTGGTGCTTCAGGGGCCTCACTGGCAATCTTAGGGAGGTCCTTTCCGTGCCAGGAGCCCGCCTAACACACATGGGAACCCTCTGGCCGTCCAGGGCCCCATACCATCTAAGAGGCTCTCTTATCGTCTTTACCTCGCAGGGGCCATCCGACCTTTTTTACTGCCGTGTAGGAACTCATCTTCCCGTCTCAGGATCCACGTCTCCGGTGGTCTCAATGGCTGTATCAGAGGTCTTCCTCTGCTACATGGCAGTCTTAGCGCCCCTCTACCCGTATCAGGGGCCTTTGTTGGTGCTGTAGGGGCCCCATTCGGTCTCAGGCTCTTTTCGGTGCTAGGAGCCCGCCTAGCACACTCGGGGGTCCTCTGGCCGTCCAGGGCCCCAATACCCTCTCAGAGCTATGGGGGCCCACCTTATCTTGACGTGGCCCCGTGACTGCATCAAGAACCGCTCAGGTTTTCAAAAAGACCAGTGTAGGCCATTCAGGACCCGTCTTGAGGATGGGACGGTCATCGATGAATCCCTGCTCAGGCGTCCCTCTAAATGACCAGGGGCTCCTTATGCCGTGCTGGCATAACCATCTTAATGTTCTTAAGGTTCCGTCGTCTCAATGGTCCCCTCAGGCTCTTTTTGTGGCCCCATGGGCCCTTTGCCGTGTTGGGGCTCCTCTTGCGGTCTCAGGGACCATTGGGGAGTTTCACGGGCCCTGCTATCTTTCTTAGGGTCTATTTTGCAGTTTCAGGGTTTCATTAACCCTCCCAGAGGCCCCCTGACTGCATCAGGAGCCTTCAGCATGTCACACACGCCCGTGAAGCCCATTTGGGCTCCAATGACATTCCAGGGGCCGCTATGCCGTTCTACGGACTAAATCACGATCTTCGCCCAGGGGTCCTATGGACCTTCTGGTGGCCTCAGGGGCGCTCTGCATGTTGGAGCCTTGTTGCGATCTCAGGAGTTATTGGGACTTTCAGCCAAGAGACTCTTCTGTCCGTCTCAGGAACCATCTTACTCTCCCAGAGACACCCTGACTGCATCAAGAACCCCAGTCAGATTTTCACAGAGACACCGTAAAACTGGTAACGGGCCCCTTTTGAGTCTGAGAGGGGCCCTTCTCAGACCTCTCAGGGGCTGAGGGGTCGCCCCTATCGGCATGACTAGGATTTTTTTCGGGGGGGAGGGGCTGGAGAAAAAGGGAAGTTCAACACTGAGGGAGATCCAACACAGCGGGTCCCCCATGGCTAGAACATTGGGAGGCACTTCGTACTTATTTTCTGCGTCATTTAGAATGAGGGTGCCCGACAACGCTAAAACATACGGAAATTCCCTATGTATGACTTTTGGCCCGCGCTGCACGAGGCCTTTGCCTGAGGTTTGGGGGCTCTTTGCGGAAAAGTGGGTTCGCATTTTCCTGCCAGGGCGGCCCCTTCAGGCAAATACCAAGGGGACCCTTCGTTTGCCAAACATTTCGGGGGTCCTAGGACCCCTGGCTGCGCTACTGACCTCTTTGTGTGTACCCTGCAATGCACAGAATTAAAATGGGCACCCACAGTGTACCTGGAGCACCCACAACCTGAAATGTTATGAATTATTTCCTACAATATGCTCCTCGGAGGTGCACCAAAGATTTTCTGAGAAGGGAGGGAGGTAGGCGAAGGCAAATACATGAAAGGTGCACCAAGCCGGCCTGTCCCACCCGCCACTATCAACTACCACGAAGTTCGGAAGCCACAAGCTAGAAGTCCTCATGGGCGGAAAGCCCATCAGACCAAATAAAATTGTTTAACGGTTTCGTAAACATTCGTGTCGCGGAGCCAAAAACAAAATTATGCATTTCAAAAATACGAAATATTATTCCCGAACTTTCTTCCCCACGGTCGTCTGCTGCGCTATGCGGATGCCACGCGGCTCCTCGACAGTTCGCCGCTTAACAGGGATAGTTTAACTTCGGCTCAAAATTCGCTCAATGGCCAGCCACGCTTCCCCAGATGTCAGCTACCGTACGCCGAATGAGCAGCTCTGGATCTGTCGGACTGGACGGAGTGCCCATCCTGGCGGTGAGTCGCTACTTTGATGTTATAGGGCCACTGTTGTTGCACTTGATCAACATTTCCATCGTTAACGGTGTTCGCAGAGAGATGGGAGATAGCGTGTGTGGTTCCCCTGTACAAGGCCGATGGCCGCAGCCTGGCGAGTAGTTACCGACCAATCTCACTGCTCCCGGTCATGTCCAAAATCGCTGAACGTGTCGTTTGTACCCAGTTAAATGAGTACCTAAAAGACATCCACTTGCTCAGCGACTGCCAGTAAGCTCACCGTCGCGGCCATTCTGCGGAGGACGTCGTGCTCGGCGCTGTCTGATGGGCAGTCGACAAAATCGATAGCGGCCTGTTTGCGTCGATAACAATAGTCAACAACAGTAATAACAACAACAGACTATCAACTACATCGGATCCAAAAAGTTATCAACTCTGCCGCTCGGGTAGTGACCGGTGTACGGCGCCGCAATCACATCACACCGGTCCTAAACTTATTTCGCTGGTCAAGGACCGGCGAGCTGGGCGTGGAGCACGACTGCTTGAAGGTGTACCGCGCTCTCCACGATGTCAACGCCCCGGTGGCCGTTCAGACCATGTTTACACGCCGATGTGACCTGGCCATGCGCGATACCCGCCTGACGCGCAAGGAACGGCTCCACCTGCCGAGAGTGCGGTTAGCCAGCACCCAGAGGTGTTTTGGTACCAGGCAGTGTCGGAGTGGAATAGTTTGCCCAGTGAGGCACTGGGCGCTTCCATCATCCGTGAGTTTAGGGCGGCAGTCCGCGGATGGAGGGACCGAGTTGAGAACTCAGTTTGATCTATGTACTTTCTTCTCGGTTTAATGCATATTTTTTTGTTTTGTGCGTTTTAGCGGCATTTTGTTTTTATTTTATTTTATGCACTTTTGCATGACGTGATGTCCTGAAAGAACTGTGCTCGCACGGATGGATATAACAAATAAACCAAACCAAACCAAAGCGATTATATGCATCTGGGCATCCACAACCATTTTTAGAAAACCATACCTTGTGCCCTCCACAGCTCCACAGGCCGGTAGGAGGCCATCTACAGGTCGGCAAGGGCCCCTGTATGCCAACAGGGGGCCCTTCATGCCGAAAGGAGGCCAGCTACAGGCAGTTAGGAGACCCCTTTCGACTAGCAGAGGCCCCTACAGACCGGCAGGGCCCCAAAGAACAGCAGGGGTCCCTCCACAGGCCCACAGGGGCTCTTCGAAGGCTGACATGGGCCCCACAAGCCGGCAGGGTGCCCTACAGACCGGCAGAAAGTTCCTACAGGCCAGTAGAAGCCCCTGCCTGCCTGCCTGGACTACAGGCCAGGAGAGGGCCCCTGCATGCCGACAGGGCCCTTCTACAGGCAGGGGGCCCTACGTGCCGGCAAGGGCCCCAGGACAGCAGGGGTTCTCCCACAGGCCAGCAGGGCATTCGAAGGCTGACAGAGGTCCCACAGACCGGCAGGGGGCCCTGCAGACCGGCAGGAGCCCCCTGCAAGCCGACAGGGCCCCTCTATAGGCCTGGATCTATATATTTCATCTTTTGTTTTCTCTTATCTATCGTTCTTAAAGCATTTCGGCCATGGCTTCGTTTTTCGGAAATCATTTTCTAACCTCCACAAAGAAGGGTCCTTTCAAACATTTCAGAGGACAAAGGGTTCTGGGACCCTTAGGACCACCTGGCTGCGCCCCTGCCCATCGCCCCCTGGATCCGCCCCTACATTAGACTGGAATGTCCTTTCAACAAAGGAGCCCAAGCATAGCATCAACAGGGCCCCACTTCAACAATGAGGAGGCTGGAATCAACATTGGGGGAATGGGGGGGGGGCTGAAATCAACATCGAGGGGCCTTTAACTTTAAGGGGCCAACAACGTGCCCCCTAAAGAATACAAAATGACACCCCTGTGACAGGCTATCATTAAATGGTGAGTGCCTTATAGCGGATCATGATTTCTTCGCTGGTACGGATATCGGTGTGCAACAAAAAACGAGAACGACACGTTCGATTATATATATTTTTTTCTCTTTGACATCGGCACTTGCCTAAGTACAGATATAACGGTCCCTAAATAGCTGGTCAAAGTCAAACCACAGTGCGGTGAGATGGCCAATAAAACTCCCTTACAACGTCGAAGCTAAGTGCATAGCTTGACATCACTTCGTCCTTCATTCGACCTGCGACAAGTCTATTGCCCGTTAAATAACCGCCCCTTTGCACTGCATCACAAACCAATCCGCATCCGCGCCTTCACGAGCACTGCAAAGACTCGTACCACAAGCAAAATCGTCTAGACATTGGAATCAGATCGGAAGAAAAGAAGAAAACTGGACCTCCGCTGTAGCATTTCCCAACCCGTGGTCGCACATATCGGCAAAAGCGTGCCGGATTCCGCCTGCTAGTTGTCGCACGGCTGATCCGACAGGTCTGAGCGCAGCGGCACCCGGCCAGCCCCACGGCTGCACGTCCCAGGGGCGTAGCCAAGGTGGGTCAAAGGGACCACGGTTCCCACTTTAGGATTGAAAAAGTAACGTTTTTACGCACTAAAAACGAGAATATATACAAGTTTCCGGGATTCGAAAACAGTAGCCATGATCCAAGAAGTTATTCGTTTCTGAGGAAGCGGAGGGCGAGGAGGTGGTACGTTTGTCTTGGACCCGCTTCCTGACGACATCCTGCCTACGTCTCTGGGCCATCCACATCCGAGCACAGAAGCGAGCCGCCCTCTCGCCCGGGCCGTCTCGCGCGCCGCGGGCCGCCGGAGCCGTTCGGGTCGGCTCGGGTCGCACGTGCAGGTCGCCCCGGGTGGCGCGGCCGGGAGCCGCCGCCGGGCACGGGCCGAGGTACTGCAGGGGACCCTGCCCACCCACCACCATCGACGCAGATACGGAGGCCGGCTGCACGCCTATCCCTGATGGACCGCGCCCAAAAACATCCCTCGGAAACCCAACCATGAGCGCTGACACAAGGCCCGACCGGAACGCATCCTCGCGGCAGCCACAGGAACATCTTCGGGGGAGGGAAGTCAATGGAAACATCTTGCTGACCCCGCCAAAGACAAACCGCAGCAGCATTCTCAAACACAACCCCACGGACTCTTCATAGGCTGAATCCCGGGGCAAACCGTTCAAGGCAGGCCAGGGGAGCGGCCACATTCCCCTGGAATCAATCTAAGCCGAGCTGAGCGCCGGCGGCCACGTGACCGGGCGGCCGGCCGGCGGACGGCGCCGGTCACGTGACTACGAGAGGCCGACCTTGGCGCGCGGCCGGCGCCGGCAGAGTCGTGGGTTCTGCACGAACTCGCCGCCGTACACCAGGATCACGGCCGTCGTCCCGTACGCCATCAGGCCCCAGAACAGCATGTAGAGCAGCGTCTCGGCCGTGTACGCTGCAACAGACATCGAGTCGGCAGTCAGCGCTGGGCGGTCCACGTCGCCGGGCAGAGCTCAAGCGTAAGCTGAAGAGGGCGTGCTCTGCCGCCTGCGACAGAGGAAACGCGGACGGACGTCGGTCCAGGCCGCGCCGCGCACGGAGAGCACGTCGTCACAGGCGCGTCCACATACACACTACGTCTGATCTTCAGACGCGCTGAAATGGAGAGGGGCACAGCGAGGGCCACGTGTCGCGTACTGGCGGCGCCGGGACGGGCGTCCGGCAGGCCTTCTTCGCCATCTGCTGGGGGACACAACACAAAACTGTCTTTCAGAGAACGTCAAAACCGCACGACTGCAAACCCCCATCCTTTGACGACAGCCGTCCTTTTCCCACAAAAAAAATCCTTTTCGTCGTTTTTTTCCGTCATTTTTTTCAGTTTTGCAATATTCTGTCCGGCGCAGCGGGGCGAGACTGTACAGGTACTGCGTGACCCCGTAAGGCGCAGCGGGGCGAGACTGTACAGGTACTGCGTGACCCCGTACGGCGCAGCGGGACGAGACTGTACAGGTACTGCGTGACCCCACAATGTGTTTTTACCATCACCCCGGGAACTGGACATAGACGCTTCAGCTTCCCAGTACCGAACAATTTCAATTACCTTCCACAGTACACGAACGAATGCATTTTCATGCTCTCAACACGTACTAAGATACCACGCCTACATACCAAATAACAATTGCATTTGAATACCTTCAATCGCTTTTCTTACAAGCAATGGTCATTGGTCGAGCACACAACCTAAATAACCTGACGACTCCTGAGCCGTTCTTCAACACATGCATGGCAGACCAACTACACAAATGGTTTACGCAGGCATACTGATATATGTTACCACGAGACGTGCGGATAGTGAGCCGCTTACACTGCTTGGTTGTAGAGTGATAAGCTTCCGAACGAACGCGCACCATGCAGGACAAAGGTGTCCACGTCTGCGTGTTGCAAGAGAAAGGGGGGTAAAATATGAACCCAGTCCCTGTGGGCTGGATCGATCGCCAAAACAGACGGATATCAGTATCAGCAACAGCAGGGTTCCCTGCATATCTGCAGACACGGCCGAAATCACAGAGCACAACCCCGCGAACGAGCAATACCGTCACAACACAGGCCGATCAGAATGGGACCCATTCCTTGGAGAATTAGCCTGTGCAACCTGGACGCCAGAATCACGTGGGCAGATGGAGACTGCTTCACTTCAGGCGTTGCTCAGCGCAGCAGACCCACTGAAATGAAGTCTTCACATGAACTGGTTGTGACACGCCCAGTGCGCTTTAAGCGCCGTGGGGCGCGGTTCAAGGTCACGGCAGCAGAATTGCTTCACGCTGTTCCCAGAGGGTCAGCGGTGGCCGACCCCTGCCCTGCCCGAGCCGGCACCGCACCGTCACCGGAGGGCCCGGCCCCGATAACCGAGAAACGCCGCGGCACCGGTGGGGCCGAACACAAATCCGCACACACACACGAACTGGGCATCCGCTGGCCGAGATGAACGGCCAAACCGCCAAATCTGCACGTGGGCGGGGTCCTACCGAGACGCCGTCAGATTAGCGCGATACGAGAACCTCGACTCTGGCTTTGGAACGATCCGTAGATGGCCTGCGTACTGCGGCACCCGCAATAGCAATAGCAATAGCAATAGCGCAACGCACTTCTTAAGACGTCTCGGCGAACTTGTGATGCATTAGTGACGCACCAATGTCCACTAATCCTGTTCCTTTTTCAAGTGTCGCGGCCACCTCCGTGCACATTCCGATCAAGTATGGCGGACAGCCGCACAGTTCAATGCATGGATGATTAACGCCCGTGACATGCAAGTTAAGAGCTCCACCGACCAGTTGACGATCATATCGGAACACACCCTCGCTTGGTCTGGTCCCCGCTGTCCAAATAAACAACACTTATGTGAAATATGGCAACACAGTTTCATCCACGAAGTAACGTATTCGTCGGTATTTCATCTCATGTGAACTCGCTTTCTTTCTATGTCTGGTCTCATCGCCTCCAGGCGCATTGTCACAGTATATCAATTCAATCAAGACCAGAAGTAATAACTTAATCTTATGCCGTACAAGAAAAATTACTACAACCATATGCCAAATCCAAGGCAAAGAAAACCAAAACCACGAGCTTAAGCATCACAAAGTCACTGACAATGCACTGCAGACATACCCCACAGACCGGCTCCTAGCGTCTCGCGACAAGGAACGGTATCATCGGGGCCGCGCCTGTTCAATGAACCGATGAACCAGTCCAGTTCAACAACGGCCTGCCGTCAGAGATTTCTCACACGAACGCGGTCCCCGTTAAATGCGAACTGAGCTGGTTTTTGTGTTCGAGATGAGCAGTTGTGATAGCGCTAAGGTACATCATGCTCTCGCTGCCTTTCCCCTTTCGACGCCGACATAGCGTCGTCGTAGCCTCTTCACACTGATGCAAGAAATTCCAGCGACGGTACGCGAAACGTCACAATGCCAAATCAAGAAATATTAAGTAATATCTGCACCTATGCGATGTGACCAACTGACCAGCATGGTAAACATGCACAATACCCTCTCAATGCAGATCACAGGTAAAACATATGTCGTAAATGCCATCGGATCTAAATCAGCGCTCTCACGGCAAAATTTTTGCCGAATTGATGCCTCACGGGTATATCAACGACTCTTCTCCCAAACAGCCCTAACCGACCAAAATCTACTCCACGCAATGACAGGTTATCACACATGGGACACATACGGATGTGGTTTCTTATTTTCCCGCATACTTCAAGATGTATGCACGTAGCTAGGGAAAGCATGCCAACATTTGTTCCAAAAGCAAGATTTCAAGGGTTTTCCATACTGAATGCTACTGACGCACACAATCGCTGCAGAGGGTGCAATGATAACTGATGGGTCGCGTGCCCTCGTGGTAGCTCTGGGCTCAGGGTGTCGCGGACTTACAAAGCCACGTCAAAGAATTATGGCAACACAGGTTTCCAAACCTCACGCTTGCAGACCATCTACTTCCCCACTGATGCCTCACGCTATTCACCCCGTGGCTTACGAGGACCTCAGCGACAGTAAAAACATTATCTCTGCAACGCCGCTAATTCAAATTGTAGTCTTCTATAGTAACAAGCCCGGTTATCCGTGGTCCGAGCGTAATCAGCTAAACAGGTCAACCGCCCTAATGGCGTGTTGCAAGCACAAGTTGCACCAATCCGCCGGAAGGCGAATCTCCTATATTTCGTTGTACTTGTCAGCAACGCAACCCGCCACTACGTACGAATATAAGCTAATAAATTGCATATCCGGCCCATGCCACAAATCTCTCCTAGATGATCTAACAACCCATTGGATAACACCGAACAACAGCCATGAATACATGAAGTTGCCTCTCAACATCCAGGTAATAAGTGCCATTATTTTCCTTCATTAATTCCTTTGAGCAACTCATCGACTCGAGTTGAGTAAGGGTCATCGTCCGCATTAGGCTTAAACAGCAAGGTGTGCAATGAAACCCCAAAATCCTTGGCCCACACAAACCATGAAGTGGCTGTTGCCTAGCCTGCCAGAGAATGTATCCCAAGATATTTCTAGTTCTTCTCAGCTGGGTGAAGCCGAAGCTCTGGATAAACAAACAACAAATAAATAACCACTTCCCCGCACCGCGAGGGGCATAGTGCGCCTCTGATAAGCTGCAAGCTGAGACCGCGAAGCTCGATCTCTGCATCTTCACGCCACACGTCCCTCACTCACACGGGGAGCGTCCCAGTGGACACCACACCGGCGAAACCGCAGCATCACGACCGCGGCCGAGCACGCGACACAATTCAAACCACGCCATCGGCAACGCGTCGTCTGCAACGCGCCGTCTGCGGCGCCGCTGTCAATCGGCCGACTATTGCGGCGGCCTGCCAGCTGATGAGGCAGGCTCGCCTGCCGGGAGACAGGGATGGCTCGCCAGCCGACAGACGATGACTCTCCTGCGGGCAGACCAGGATGGCTCGCCGCTGCAGGCCGGCTGCCAGTCAAACGGAGCACGGCTGCAGCCGACCCGGCACGCCCCGTGGTGTCTCGAGACAGGTCCCGGCAGATCGCGATACAACACGTGAGATCAGCCCAGCTCCTTTTCGGACAAAGGCCGCTTGGTCCGGAGTGGTCGCAAAACGATGGGAAAAGTCGTCGCAAACTGAAATGGACTGTCCTGACGTCCCAGAGCAGCCGCCTGTCCGCATCTGGCCCGAGACCGACAGGGTCAGCCGGTCACGGGAAGCCCTGCCGTGGAGTTGCACAGCCCGTTAATGGATCTCTAGCACCATCTGGCTCGGTGCCCCGGGCAAAATTACCCCACGTTTGGAAACACTCCGGAGCAGCGAGGTCAGGGTGCGCGCAACAAGCGCAGGTTCGTGTGCTGTCCGATTCCAACGCTACCCACTCCAACAGTCCGGATTAATTTACAATATTCTCGTTGCGCCGGGCGATGGAACTCCGCAAGGTCGATCTACAACATTGACCCCAGGCACACTTTCGCACGCACCAAGCCGTCCATTCGCACGACTAGCCCGCCCAAGGCAGGACGGAGCTTGTAACGCTCCCCTGCCCTCCTTTATCCCTCCCCCCGACGGCGGCGGCGAAGCTCAGACACCGTCCCCGCCGAGCGGCATCCCGCGACACGACCAGGCCGCGGCCGACCGGTCCGCGCCGCGCACTGTCCGGCAGGCAGCGCCCGGTCTGCCGCCCGCTCGCGTGCGCCGTTGCCCGCCGTTGATGGCCGGGCTGCGGCCCGAGGCGAGGTCAGACGCCGGCAGTCTCCACGCACCTCCGCCGGCCGGCCGCGCCCGCCGCCCACTTGTTGCAACAGACGGTATCTCGCGCGGCCCGCTCGGTGGCGCGGCCGCCTGACGCCGGGACGTCGCGCCCGACGGCGGCGGCGGCGGCAGCGGCAGAGGCCTCGCCTTCCCGTCGGCGAGTCGCCGGCGATTGGGGCTTACGAGAATGTGATTACGGTGCCCAGTGCTGCAGGCCCTGATTCTGCTGAGATTACTGAGGGCCAGGACATTGATGAATGGTAAAGAAAAGAATACAGTGAAGATGCGAAAAAAAGAAAGCTGTAAGAGGTGTCGCAGTGTAAGTGACGAGTATAACGGAAAAGTCCAGTTTGACCCTGCTGCGTCTTTCCCCAGTCCCGGTCATGATACCGTAGCAGGCCTATAGTGCCTCCTCGGTCGCGCAGGGACAAAATAAGGGTCATCAGCGCAAGGTCTCCGACTGTGGACCATTGCCAGTGCCTGCCGAGGGCAGCCAATGGTCTGCGCGCCAGCCCGGGCCGCCTCTCAGGCGGCCGTCCTCGCGTCTCCCAACGCTCGGCCCCCGGCCCGGCGGATGACCTCTTCATCCTCTCAGGAGCTGACCCGGCCGACCCCTGGCGCTGCCGGCGCCCACGCCCGTGACCCGAGGCGGGCCGCCGGGTCGACCGTCCCACGGCCGGGACGTCATGGAGCCGGCGTCGCCGCGGAGTCGCACCGTCTCAGGTTCGCTCGATCTCGAACCCCACCTGCCTCAATTTTGGCGGATAATTTCCAGCTCAAAAAATATGAATGAGCGTCGGTGAAACTCCGCATATGACCATTTCGGCTTTAAGCTGAATTTCAGTTTCTATAAAAAGGTTAAGTCAAAATCGGGCGACAAGCGTGAATACTTCCCAAAAATGCGGAAAGTAAAAAGTTCGTGGCCCTACATCCTGGCACAGGTCTACGGAGGTATGACGTCTTTTTCATTTCATTTCATTATATGCAGCGCTAGGCGCCGCCCACTACTGGAGACGGGCTGACCGCGGGTAAGGTCATTCCAATTGGTGATGCCGCACGGGAAGGGTCATGTATTTTAACATGCGAAAACACTGCGTTACAGGAACAGCCGAGGAGAACCGACAACATTCATGCTGTTGAGAGACAGACAGCAATAATTAATGAAATGTAAATGGTGCGGTAGGGTCCTGGACAAGCAGAATGATACGGAAGACGCAGGCATCCCAGCATGGAAAGTCGGGAGCCAGAACGCTGAAAGTCCGTCCATGAACTGATAATTCCGTCCTTTGGCTTCAGACAACGAAGCGATGAGCAAGCCCAACAGCAGACGCTGATCCTGGATTTTCGGAAACAGGGCGCGCTTAAAAAAGGCAGTACGTGGACTCCCCTTTTTATGCGGAAGTACATGGACCACCGCTGTCCGGGAGATTGAAGAATATGAAAACAAACAGAGGCATGCACTATTGAGCCCAGGCTGGGATCAGCACCGGGTGACAGGGAACATATCAGCGTTGTCCGATGTGATGTAACTGGTCTGAATTTCCCTCAAGCATGCCGTTTTTAAACGCGACGACAAAAATGGCCTGAATGTACCCGTCACCAGAGCTTCAGACACGCATACCTGTCCAATGACCCGTTCTACCGCGCTTCCCCGGTCGGGGACATAGCCATGTGTACAAAGCCAAGCATCAAAACCAGGTTTTATGCAGATAGCAAAGAAAATTGTTTTCCGTCAGTAACTGGTCACAGCTAACTTATGCTGAGACCCGTATTTATGCAATTCCGACCAACGACCTGAGGGAGGAAGGACCTCGGTCACGACGTTCTCTCCCTATCGGCAAGGCCAATGGCTCTGGCAACTAATCGGGCCGGTCACCTCCTGTCAGCCCAGCCGCTAGTGTGACGTGCGGTACGACGTGATCGGAGCCGCACATCCCCAGCAGCATGTCTTTTCAAACTACTGGCTCATATGAAAAGTACCATTATTTTCTGTCCCATTTTAATCCAACATTTCTTTGGGAAATCGTCGCCTAAGCTGGAATGGCCATCAGCACTTTCATCAACACTCAGTCATACTCGTGAAAGTTAACCAGAAAATACAGGACACGCAGGGTTTGATGCCGACAGTAATCCTGGCGACTTGTTTGTCGTCCAATCGCCGACGCCAGGTCGCAAACGTGTCTCGATGCCTGAAAATCTGGATCAAAACTAGACGAATCAGTTCAGCATTCGAGAGTTTTCCGCTACAATGATTCGATTCCATCGTCGCTCAATGTGCGTTTCGCGACGCACTGACTGTCAAGGATAAAAAATGCTGCGGCATTTCATGTCGGCAATCGAAAAGAGAGCAACTATCCCTGGAGGGTTGACTGTGACGTTATTCACCGACTACCGTTTAGAACAAGCGCGAGGAGATGCGACAACACTAACCTTGGCCAACACAAAAGCCTCGAAAGATAACACAAGAATTGCAGAGTCTGCGGGGCCGCAATAATCATTTTATTACTTCCGGTCCATTTCACACCGTTAGCCTTGACATTCGCGGGAACAATACACTCGTATCTGTGCACCACTTATCCAGGGCCTAAATTTCATGGTATGTAAACCTCAATACAATCTTGGCTAAAGAATCTACCGTCGCTATTAAACTCTGTTATCTAGTGCGGAAAAGACAACATCCAAGTTGAACACGTTGCTTCCATCGACAATCGATACAACGTAAACGACCGAAGGAAAGATTATCTAAAGGTTTGATGCTCACTAAATGGTTCGACGCGTGCAGGCGTAAATGCCCGAGAAAATGCATTACACAATGGCCTTCAAAAACGACGTGAGGAAAAAGAACTCTGATTCATCGGGTTCAATGAACATAAACAAGAAACGAGGGATAAAATTCAAAAGTACGCGTTAAACGTTCGCACTTTTCCATTCAAAACAAGAACGGTTTATACCAAACTCAACCAGGTATGCAACAAAGGGACCCAAAGGATTCCAACAAAAACCGCGGCAAACTGGGACTCCACGCATTCTTCAAGATACCCTTTGTGAATGGATGCCAGTAGATGCAATATTCATAAAAAGTTCTGAATTTCCTATTCACAGGTCTCTGGACGGTACTTTACACATTTCTCATCAAGGTTCCTCGTGGTGCATCGGCCTTGTTGATTTCAGACGTACATCATTCCTTCGACGAAATGATCAGTAAGCTATTTTCCATCGACTGTGTTCAAGCTGAGACGGTCAGTATTGGAGAACGATTTATAATTTTAGTTTTTCACGAAACTTCCGAACAACATTACAATGACAACATTTCCTATAATTCCTTCTATGTAAAATCAATGCATAGTGTAATGAGGCGTTTTGAAAACGTTAACTCTCAGAAGCACGTACAACTTGAATGAATAGCATACCCATTATGTACCAGTGGATACCATGAGCCAACGGTGCCTATAACCGCCAGCACAAACATCATCAGCATGGACTCTGCTGCTGACCACATCAGTCATCCAGCGGCGCTAAGACTGTCGAGACCTTGCGTCAGCCTCTCTCGCGGCAAGCTGGAGACGTCACAGCCCACGCCAGCCATCCTCATGCGACAGATGGACCCGCTGACCGCCCACTCCCTCCCAGCATCTCCCGGCGACGTCCCTCACCCAGTACCGCGTACCCCCTCCCCCCGCCTCCCAATACGGCGGCCAAACGAATGGTGAACAGCTTCAGGCGTGTCAGCGCCCCTCCAGAGTAGCCAGAACACTCAGGATCAGCGCCCTCTGACGGCCCACTGGAGAAGCCCCTTCTGCGGCCTCCGGAGCAGAGGGAGCCGTTTCGAGCGGCGGCGTCCGGCGGCGCGCCGGAGCCGCCGGCCGTGCCTCGGCCACCCGACGCCGTCGTTTGGCGCCAATTTGCGGGCGGCCCGACAGAGCACGAGCGCCGTCTCTCCTGTGGCCCCATTTCGGGCGCGGCCCGCCGCGGCTGACCCCGCCCGGCCATGCAACGCCGCCGAAGCCGCATATAAGGCGGCCGACGGCTCGACGGGCCATCAGTCTCCCCAGTGCACCACCAAGCACAGCATGAAGGTGAGCGGCGGCACCGCACAGCGGCGGGCCGTGCCGACGTGACGTGAGGGAGACAGAGGTTCGATCAACTCATCGGAGAACAATCCAGGCCAAGCTGGACTGACTTCAACTCATCCCTCTGGCACTGAGTTACTGGCAGTTCTAACGCCGCGTTTGCGAAAATGGACGTTTTCTCCATTCGCTTTCATTGGTATACCATTTGGTTTCACTGGCTCGACCATAAATGTTGTATACTGCAATGCACCTTAAAGTCGCGTTCAGTATCCACTCCGAGTATTCGGATATTCTACGCGATTTTTTTTCTGACATATCTTCTCTCTTTCAGGTCTTCGTTCTCGCCGCTGTCCTGTCGGTGGCCGCTGCGGACGGACCCCCGGTTTACAGGCCGGCTCCCTCCTACGCCCCGGCCCCGGCCCCAGCATACAGACCGGCTCCCTCCTACGCCCCGGCCCCGGCTCCGGCATACAGGCCGGCTCCCTCCTACGCCCCGGCATACAAGGAGCCGCAGTACTACGCCCAGCCCTATCAGTTTGAGTACGCCGTCAACGACCACTACACGGGCGCCGTCTTCTCACAGAACGAGAACAGCGACACCAAGGTGGTGCAGGGCTACTACTCGGTCAACCTGCCCGACGGTCGCGTCCAGCACGTCTCCTACACGGCCGACAACGAGGGATATGGCGGCTACAACGCCCAGGTCACCTACGACGGCGAGGCCCAGTACCCCGAGTACAGCCCTAGCTACGCCCCGGCTCGCTCTTACGCTCCTGCTGCCCCCTCCTACAAGCCGGCTCCTTCTTATAAGCCGGCTCCCTCTTACAAGTCGGCTCCTTCCTACCAGTCTGCCCCTGTTTACAGGCCTGCTCCTTCTTATCAGCCTGCTCCATCTTACAAAGCTACCCCTTCTTACAAGCCTTCTTCTTCTTACCAGCCGGCTCCCTCTTACAAGCCTGCTCCGTCTTACCAGCCAACTCGTTCGTATCAGCCTGCTCCTTCGTACAGGCCTGCTCCCTCTTACAAGCCGGCACCCTCTTACCAGCCGGCTCCTTCTTACAAGCCTGCTGAGTCGTACGGAGCTCCCTCCCCGGCTTATTAAGGAGTGTACATAGCTGAAGCAAATGCGTGTCCATAATTTATTTGTTTCTTCGTTTGCGTTTGTGTTCTTTGTCTACCGTCAACTGCGTTGTAATATACTGTTACATAAGTGGTCTGCGTTTGTTAAGAATGGTGCCAACAAAACCACGAAGGCTAACGGCCAGAACCTCGTCACGTGCATCACATTAGAGCGTGGCAGAATTGCGAGAGTTCTAGACGTAAATATCCTTGACTGATTGATTACATCCTCTGAAAGATTTGCTACACGTTAGTGAAACGGCCATGCCATGTCAACAGAAATCCAAACCCACCACCAAGGTTTCCTCACTTGGACAGTACGTTTGGGTCTGAATCAGCAAGAAAAGCACGATGCAGTAAAACAGACTTCAAAATGCAATGAAGTTAACGAAGTTAACTTTCCGTCCGGTCAGCTGCATTAACGGCGGTTAAAACAGACGTGGTGAACTTACAGATAAAAAAGGAAACAATCAGAAAACATGACATAAAAATGGCATAAAAAGACACGCATTTCATGGGAAAAACCAGGTGACAAAAAAAACTGATAAAAATGCGATGTGAAACTTATGGCGAGCTGGTTACGATTCGTTGAATCCCACAAGCAACATTTGCTTGGACTTTAATACGAAGGACTGTATTTGAAGACAAGAACCACCGCCCTGACATGGAGCCAATTTCACAAGCCTCGGCCGAATCCTGCAGCAGAAGGTGGCAACAGAAGATGAACATATGCTGTAAGGAACATGACCTCAGTGGCATGATCACATTTTTTTCCTGCTAAATGAAATGAGACTCACTCGACTTTCGGCCTTTCTTTCGTAATTCACACAACTCACCATCACACACATTTCGGGATCGATCCTGAGCGACGCTTTCTAAAGTTACCAATCATACAATGCAAGTCAAGAATGGTGCCGAATTTGCATACAAAACAATCAAGTAATACCACATGTTTCTTTCTCGTCCCAGCGCTTGGGGCTAAGGCCACTGTCGAAACGTTCAGCAAACAATTCCGTGGCGTCAAAAAAACTACCACGGGCAGACCGATACGTGCCTATGTGCAGAAAAAAGCTACCTATTCACAGGCTGCCTGTAACTGTGAAGGGCGGATAATGCGCGTGCGCAGGGCCACATTCAATTTTTGCCATACACAAGCAATGGGACGTTCAATCAAAACTCCTGCCGCGAGATGACTTTGCGTGCTAAAGTCTGAAATACCACGAACACAAAAGAATATGTTTTGTATAAATATTCAGTATTTCTATTTGCATTTCAATTTTAATTTCATTTCTAAACGTTTATCGTCCTACATCTATGCCAGGTACACCGTTATTACACGAATATTTCGAACAAATGCAGGTCAAATGCTGGGCAAACACGAACAGTTGCAAGGACAAATCACTTGTGGGATTTTCTAAAATTAGCATCACCAGAAGATGATCAGGAGCAACTAATTTCAACAGACAACCAACATCAGACAGGCTTCAGTTTTTTAAGGATGTCCATTCTGACTCATTTCTAGAACTAAATTTTGTTCGGCTCGTGGTGTCCAAGTGCCAGCAGAATCCCTCGGCAAAAGAGCTGGCACACTGGCCATCCGGAAAATCCGCGATAAGATAAACAAAATTTGAATATTCTCGCCGGACACCACTCTTATTATATTTGTGAATGTATCAGTGATCCATGTTATGCGTATGTTTGCCAAAATGCTACGGACGCCTCGTATGAAATTTCCACGCAATAAAAGTTTGACTTTGCCGCCCAGCGTTATCTAACTTCATATTTTAACAAGCCTTGCATCTTGGCAACGAGGTCATTTATTCCTTCATTCATCCGCGTTAGCCATTTTTCGTATATATTTTTCCATATATTTCCATATTATTTTTATATATTTTCATTTTATATATGATTTTTCTAGGCCGAAGGTCGAGTGAGTCCACATCAACCTCCGCAAAAAAATCAAATTCCATGGCACGGTCCCGCCCGGCCATAACGTTTTCTGGAGACTAATTTGAAAAAGACTAATAAACTATGCAACTAGTAGGCACACTTTTCATTTTTTTCTTTTACATTATGGGTTCCCATTACCAATGCATTAACATGCACATTCTTACTTCCACATGTTCTTCAGGGAGTAATGCTTCCACTCTTCGATTTATTTTTTCCCGCGGTTGTTGTTGAACTGCCCAGTAATTGCAGTAAACAGGATGGGATCGCGTGACGTGACTTGCAATTCCTTGGATATGAAACAATGAAAAACATCGACAAATATTCTTCGCTATTGCGATACGCCTAAGTGGAAACAATCACAAACCAAATGGAAACAATCACACACACAGCAACCTCGCTCGTCATGCGCCCAAGAAGCTTCCTACTGCTCTACATTTCACCTACCCTCATGTTGAAAAACAAATTGTTTCATTTTGTCCATTTTTCGTAGTATTACGGGTCTAAGAACATACCTCAGTCAAAACTGTTCAAATTTCCTCAGGACGTAATTCATGTCTGATCGCAAACAGTCTGATGACGAACAAAGTGTGCAGGGTGAATTCGGCGCCCAAGACGACCACGACCTAAGATGACCAATTTCCATCACTGTCTGGGAGATGGAAGTGTGGGTGTGCTGCGCTGCATGGGACAGCGTACCAGCAAGCACATTCAAAGTGACCGAAGCCGTACTGTATGAAGTGGTCCCACTAGTGGGGCAGACCTACAAAATGAATGACAAAAGGTAAATAAAGTTGCGGAACAAGAGGTATTTATTATCTCCTTTGGCCTCCCAAATCGCCTGAACTGAGCAAATGTCCATTACATGTTTCGACTAATACGGCATTGTGAAAACGGCCAATAAGAAATAGGCGGAATGCTTATTACGGTTAAAACACTTCATTCCTTGTTTTTGTGCAACGTAACAAACACGCCAGGAAAAAATCAAAGACGTCATCAATTACTTTTCATACAGAAAAACACGAAACAAAACACAATGTGAATCTTCATAACAGCGAGTCATTCAAAAAGTACGACGGCATGGTTTCGCTTAGGCGATTCGGAAGGTCATGAAAGAAAACAAGCACGCCATTGTGTTCAGCGTATTCGATATTCTGTAAAGTGATGGCCTTTTGTCATTCGTTCCAACCCCGGCTCGATGACCATGCAAACAAGGGTCATGCCTTGATCAAAAATGGCAAATAAGGGTCATGTCATACGTTTTTTCGTGAACAACTATAAGGAAACCTGAAAAGACGGGTTTGCTTCAAGACGCCCGGTGATGACTAAGAGTCGCCCTTCATTAACCCTATTCCCGGCAGGGGTTCAATCCATCCCCCTCGGGCTTTTTCCTTGCCAATTCCACGCTTTTTGACGCAGCTTCACGAAACCTGGTTACTCTTCCTAGCTATTCTTTTCAAGTATTGTAACAAAATTTCGTTACTCTATTTTACTCTGGGGCGTAGTCAGGCAACGTTTTCGGAGTCACCTCAGGCAATTTTTAGCCCTGCTGGGGGTAAAAGGAAAATGTCCGCCAAAAATAACGTTTTTAAGATAGAACTTGAAAATTTACATGGAAGTACACGTAAATATTTGGGCAACATGCAAGTACAATTTGGTTGTCTGAGATCACTTCATAAGGTCAGGTCAAGGTCAAACGTCAAAATTCGGTTTCATAGTAATCATTTTGGCCCTTTTTTTCAAATGCCAAACCAAGAATATACATGACGTATAAGTATGACTTCTACTAGTGTACCAAGTTTCACCTTGACATCAGGTCGGGTCACAGAGCTATGACCAAAAATGTCAGTGCACGCACCCTAATAACAACAGCCGCAAAATGGAATTTTGGAGATAGTGAGTTCAAATGATTGGAGACCTTTCAACTAATACGAAATGCACACAAGATCATTCCAAGTGATTCTAAGGCCACTGGAGGCCATTGAAGGTCAAAGGTCTAAGATGACCTGAAAAACATGTGACCGTGACAGTTCCCCCTTCTCCATGTCCCTAGCACCGCCTATGCTAACATTATCCACTGCAATACGATTTGTACTTCTCCAGCATGACATGACTAGTAGAAGATGAAGATGTTTTTAACTTTCTTGTTAATCCAGTTTTTGAAGAAACTAATCCTCCTGTTTTTGGAACCCTGTGAAAGCCTATGGAATTTCCCAAAATTTCAAACCCATGGGCCAGTGGTAAAAGCCCCATCCATTATCTTTCGATTCATGTCGTTTTCATGAAAATCGGTTCATAGGCAACAGAGTTCATAACAAGTCCAAAAATGTCCCCCATTTTGACTTGTTTTGTCCCTACCCCTCCTGTATCCACCCGTTTCAGAAATTTGAGAACTTATTTTAATAAAAATCTAGTTTACGTCATGGACGGCAGATCGATTGCCGTTTGCTACGATGAAATCGGATGTGTAGTTCTCGAGATCTCAGAGGGGGCCGAATCCGCCCCTCCCTGCCGGGAATCGGCCATACCGCCTCGCCCTCCGAGAACAGGGTTAAACGAATGTTCTGTGTTCTGTGTGAATGTTAAACAAATGCATGCACAAAACTGCATTTGCATTTCCATCTGGTGCTGCAATGGCTCGTGGAAACGATACGACAATTCGACCAAAAGCAGTTCTAAAACTCAGTTGCCTTGGCATCACAGTCATGGCAAGCAACACAACAGTTCCCAGAATATTCCCAGAATATTATAAACTCATTTAAAAGTCAAGGACGTAATGATTGAACGTCCGGAGCAAAATTTCTGAGCAAAATTTCTTACATTTCCACGATCAGAACTAGAACAGAATTGAGCAACCCTGAAAATGCACTACATTATTTTTCTTCTCAAGCAGTACAAGTTGTATAACGTTCATTGAGCAATCAACATGTTCTTTAATTCATTATCATAACGTAGTACGCAAAACACGAAGCACGTGGAGTACGAAATGTTTGATGTTACAGGCCTGGCAGCCCCATATGTCTGTGGATAAAGACGACCAACCATCGCCGCAGTAAGCACGCAATATATTACGTCCAGCGCCAGCCGAGACAGTCATATAAGACCTGCTGCTGACCACTCTGGCCCCCTATGATCGGTTTTAGCACAATTCACACGCTGCCTCTCATGCCAATGTCTTTCGAATGCAAGCTAGACTTAGCCCCTCCCAACTCTGGCAGTGCGTAAGGCCAGTGAGCCATATTCAGAGACAGGAGCAACACACAGCAACATAAAGGTGAAACAGAGTTGCTCAGTTTTATAACACTGCAGATGACGGCCAGTGGTGGGCTTCAAACTTTCACACTCTGCATCATTCGCACGGAAAATAATGACAGCTAAATAGGCTGACGACGTTCGGCGCAGTACTGCACTCGACATCAAGGGCTCACCGAGCCATTTCACCGTTTCAGGTCCTCGTTCTCGCCGCTGTCCTGTCGGTGGCCGCTGCCGAAAGACCGCCGGCATACAGGGCGGCTCCCTCCTACGCCCCGCCCCCGGCCCCGGCATACAGGGCGGCTCCCTCCTACGTCCCGGCCCCAGCTCCGGCATACAGGCCGGCTCCCTCCTATGCCCCGGCATACAAGGAGCCGCAGTACTACGCCGAGCCCTATCAGTTTGAGTACGCCGTCAACGACCACTACACGGGTGCCATCTTCTCACAGAACGAGAACAGCGACACCACAGTGGTGCAGGGCTACTACTCGGTCAACCTGCCCGACGGTTGTGTCCAGCACGTCTCCTACACGGCTGACAACGAGGGATACGGCGGCTACAACGCCCAGGTCACCTACGACGGCGAGGCCCAGTACCCCGAGTACAGCCCCAGCTAAGCCCCGGCTCTCTCTTACATTCCTCTGCCTCCTCCTACAAACCGGCTCCCTCCTACCAGCCTAATCCTGGTTACAAGCCGGCTCCCTCTTACCAGTCAGCTCCTTCCTACGAGCATGCTGAGTCCTATGCAGCGCCCTCCTCGGCTTACCAAGACTGGCACTTCTGAGGATACACTTGGGGGTTCTTAATTTATCGCTTCCTTTGTTGACGTTTCTGTTCCGTGTTGTCCGCCATAAACCACACTGCGGGCAACATACTGCTATGCAAGTGATGTATTGTTCGAAATGAGGCGGACAACACAAGAATGGCCTACGGCCAAACCCATCCACAGGGTAAATTAAGTAAATTTCTGGACCGCAATAACGCAGTAATTTTTGAACGATTCTGTAAAAATATTAATTGTGCTGCGCGGTTTAACCCGCGCAATGGAAGGGGGTTTCGCACTAACGCGCACCGGAAGGAGGGGGCACAAAAAAGCCGCCCTCCGATTTCGGAAACAGCTAGAGACATCAAATTTGATGGACCAGGTGGGGCCATAACGATTTAAATTGTGTGCAATTTTCATGACCCTAGGTCAACATCTTCACGGTCAAATACGGTTGAAAAAGTCGCCTTTGGACACTTTCTCGGCACGTGCAGGTCATTCCGTACGACTTTTCGAACGAAACGGGAAAAGAGTATTTGTTTAAGCGTTAAAAAGTGAAATACCACAACTTCCATTCATCTGGCGTCTTCACTGGGGATTTCGAGTCGACTTTTCGAACGAAACGGGAAAAGAGTATTTGTTTAAGCGTTAAAAAGTGAAATACCACAATTTCCATTCATCTGGCGTCTTCACTGGGAATTTCGAGTCGAGGTCATGTCAGGTATTGTGGCCTATGAGGTCATTTTTTCATCTTTTGCAGATCAGATTTCGAGCAACACGGGATAGCTTGAGTGTAAATAAAGGCCCAACACGCATCTTTTGGCGTATTTTCAGCGAGGGTAGCCAACATCAAAACATCTGATCACTTCCAGCGTTTATATTAATGTATGTATGTATGTATATGTATGTATGTATATACATGTGAGTACCAATGTGCCAAACGTGTTTTTAGTCGGGTCTTTGAATGCTTATTTCGTACAAATCGACATATTACAAAGCAAATCTGGACCAGGTCACAAAATAGTTGCCCTTGACCTGCGATGACCTTGACCCAAAACGACCCAAGTATAAATAAGCGTATCCATGTGCACACATGCGTTTTGATAAGGGTCTTTGAATGCATATTTCATACAAATCGACAGGTCGCAAAGCAAATCTGGGCCAGGCCACAAGATATTTGACCCTGACCTTGGATGATCTTGACCTTCCCTGGTCCTGGTGTGTAAGCGTATCAGTGTGTGCACATGTGTTTTTATTAGGGTCTTTGAATGCACATTTCACACAAACCGACATATTGCAAAACAAATCCGGATAAGGTCATGCGCTGGTTGACCCCGACCTTTGATGACCTTGACCCTTATTGACCCTGGCTTTGGTCTTGGTACATCCATCACTTATGCCCGAATGGCGTCGCGTGATTGTGTTCAAACGGAAATCTTAGGCAGAACGGTAGTCCTTTCACAAAGTTCCCACTGGCCAGCGACAACCGTTGTTTTCGTTATGTTTACTTGACTTCAAATGCTTGAAACTTCATAAATTTCCGGCCGATTTCCCATTTTTCTGCGTCAATTGACAAGCTACTCAATTGTCATAAATGTCACAAAGTAGCAGCAACTTGCTCCGATCCGTTCTCGAGATTTTCAAGAAAACAGGTCGGAGGGGGCACAAAAAGACCCCCTTCCAGTGCGCGTGTTAAGACTTTCCCAGGTCAACAATACTGCATTCCCAAGGTACACATGTGGGTGTTATACCAGAATGATCACCCGTAAAAACAGAAGAATAAAAGAAAATTTACAACAGATGTCAAGTAGCTGATCTTTTGAACTATGCACAGTAAGAGGTAAAATGAAACAAGTGCATACAGGAAATCATTTTCACTACGAATTTACGGCGGTCTTTAGCTGTCTTTAGTATACAAGTGCCAACACCCTGGCTCAGCGCGTCCACTCCATGCCCTCCTCCTCCCCCCCCCCGTCCTCCATTTCTTGTTGCAAGTTCATTCATTCCCTGCTACGCCAGACATACGCAGAAAACGGCAAAATTAAAAATGGCACCTCACCTCCAGAGACCCTCACATAATCAAACCGGAACGTCTGAGATTATCTGGAAACATCCGGCATCATCTGAAACCCAGTTTATAAACTGATCATTATACAATGATCAGTTCATAAACATTTTTTTAATGCTGGTAACTTAACTTTTGCAGGGAATTCGGTTTGCATGCGCAGCTGTGAGGCACTCATAAAAATGTCTTTTTTCTCTTATAAAGTACAAGAACACAAACTGGACCCGGATCACATAACAAGCGACTAGAAAGTCCATAACAACATACCCAAATATTACCAATAACGATAAACAGCAGGCACTGTGTATCTTAACCAATATATTGTAATACATAACCATTTAGGGCCAAGAAGTCTCACATCCAATTACGTGCGCACTGATGACAAAAATACCTATGTACTATTATTCCAGTATATACTTGTTTTTTCGCAATTAGCATCAGAGGACTTCTGATGTCTTGCCTGTCTCAACTATATCGGGTCTAAGTATTGAAACTAACAGCGTTAACCACTTAATAAGCGGAAAGCACTTTTGGCATGGATATTAGTTCTGCTTGAAAGCAACCACATTAGAAGATTTTGGGACACTGAGACGAGATATGCCTTTCATTGATATTTTCATTCAAGTCTTGTCCTTAAAAATTAAATCATACATAAGGATTCGTAAAAAGCATAAAAGCACACACTACTGGTTTCAAACATTCTGACGTCATATGTACGCAGAAGATGCACAAAATAACACAAGCGACGGGGTTCTTTTCAGCTCCACAGCTCTGCTTTCTACTTTGCCTTGGGGAAATTTTTGCCACGTCCTCCCAAAATGTTGTCCAGGTTTTGTATGTCGTTGGTGGTAGTCTGACGCATCACTATCGCATACCAAGGCATCTTTGCCCATACGACACGCATATGTAAAAGCATGACGTGCGCCTTTTCGTCTGGGTTCCTCAGCCTTCTTCACCTACATGTGACGTCACTTTCAATTTGACTTTCGGCGTTTTTTCTATCCCGAACTAAACATCACAGAAAGAAAACAAGATGGTCCCAGGAACCTCATATATATATATATATATATATATATATATATGCAGATATATATAATATGCATTGTTCGTTAAATGTAACCGCAGGCCGGCAGTTGATAAGTTTTTTTTTGGATAGCCAAAGATGACGCCAAACAGCAGGGTTCCTAAAATTCCCCCCTAAAACAACGTAAGGTAATGCACGAATAACGAAAGCACACATACGGTTCTTCTTCCGTTAAGCCCAAGCAGAATGTAATGAGACAATGAAAATCCAGTGTTTATTTTCACTTCATCATTTTCTTTGCAAATGTCCCTGCTGGATTCGTTTACCGTAATCAATTAAAGAACTATCCAGGTGTTTTTCTGTGTCATCATGGGGTGTTTTAGCCCATGATGACACTATCGGGCAACATTCGACAAAGATCGACAGTTATTACCACAGTCGCCCACCAGTCGCAAACCATATGCTGATCACCTTGGCAGCACGTCTATGTCTCATGAGTTTGTTTCGACAAACTTCACACCCTGTCTCCCAAGTCAATGTCTTTCTACTGCAAACCGAACACCGCCCCTCCCAGCTCTGGCGGTATATAAGGCCGGCAAGCCACGGCCAGAGCACCCGTCACTCACAGTCGCAACACACAGCAACATGAAGGTGAGGCAGGGTCGCTCAGCTTTACAGCAATGTAGAACGATTGGGAGGCACTCAAACTTCAACATTCTGCATCCCTTGCACGGGAAATGGTGACAGCTAAATATGCTGGCAGTGTTTAACAGAGCATTGCACTTGACGTCGGTGTCTCACAGAGCGATTTCACCGTTTCAGGTCCTCGTTCTCGCCACTGTCCTGTCGGTGACCGCTGCCGACGGACCTGCGGCATACGCACCGACTCCCTCCTACGCCCTAGCCCCGGCCCCGGCATACAGGGCGGCTCCCTCCTACGCCCCGGCCCCGGCTCCGGCATACAGACCGGCACCCTCCTACGCCCCGGCCCCGGCTCCGGCATACAGGCCGGCACCCTCCTACGCCCCGGCATACAAGGAGCCGCAGTACTACGCCCAGCCCTATCAGTTTGAGTACGCCGTCAACGACCACTACACGGGCGCCGTCTTCTCACAGAACGAGAACAGCGACACCAAGGTGGTGCAGGGCTACTACTCGGTCAACCTGCCCGACGGTCGTGTCCAGCACGTCTCCTACACGGCCGACAACGAGGGATACGGCGGCTACAACGCCCAGGTCACCTACGACGGCGAGGCCCAGTACCCCGAGTACAGCCCCAGCTACGCCCCGGCTCGCTCTTACGCTCCTGCCCCCTCCTACAAGCCGGCTCCCTCCTACAATCCTGTTCCATCTTACAAGCCAGCTCGTTCCTACCAGCCTGCTCCTTATAAGCCGGCTCCTTCGTACAAGCCTGCTCCTGCTTACAAGCCGGCCGCCGCTTACAAGGCGGCTCCCTCTTACCAGCCGGCTCCTTCCTATGAGCCTGCTGAATCATACGGAGCTCCCTCCCCGGCTTATTAAGAAGTGTACAGTACACAACTGAGACAGCTGTTTGTGCACAACCTTCTTGTTTGTTTGGATGTGTGTTCTTTGTCAAACGTGAACTGCGCTGTAATATACAATTAAACAAGTGACAAGAGTACGTTCGGAACCAGCGGCCAAACCATCTGCTACGTGCGTCGCAAAGCGGCTTTCAAACATGACAGAACCACATAGGCCCCTGGAAACAAATATTGCAGTCACATCTTATGCACTAAGTTCACGATGTATTTAGTCCAACTTGGTACTGACTGGGATATTCGCCAACCATCAGTTACTAGAGAGGGCATTATTTTGACATTTTTTGCCACCCCACTCCCCGTTTATCATGAAAATCAACAGTCCGATTTCAACCATTGAAACAGCAATCGATTGCCCGTTATGTTGAGGACCCAGTTATCCCCCATTTTCTGACCTGAAGCCACTGATGACGCCACAGGCGAGGTCAAAGCGCTGAATCTGATGATCACTAGTTAACCGCTTCAGAAGCAGCGCAAGAATAGCCTTACTTGATGTGGATAAGAATAGCCTGACTTGATGTGGTATCAATCAAAGGAGATCATTTTGCAGGACAAACGATATTGCTGCAAAACGCGAAACAAGACCAATTTGCGTCAGAAGTTACACCAGGTCGTGAACGGTACTGTGATCCGTAGTGCGAGTGACGGCCACAATGTACAACTCTGGATTTGCCCATGGCATTATGCACCATAGTTCATGTGCCAAAAAGCGTACGCTTAACGTAAAACTAAGACGGCGTTTACAGACGTCCTTGGAATCCCATCGTAGGGAATTTAGTTTCATAACACGGTCTTCGTAGTAGCCATTTGTGGTTCCCTGGGCGCGCCCGTGTTGCGTAATGCTGCCTCTGCGTGTCAAAATTAAATAAAACAGGAATAAATCATAACAGCTCGAACTGTGATATCCGTCCTTCATGTGGTAAAATTGGTTAGCGTCTTGTCCAAAAGTAATTTTTGGGCACCCTCTGTTGCTCCCTGGATCCGCCACTGTCGTCATTAAACGTAAGAAATGTCATATGTCATGTCATGTCACAAGGCATGCAGTGGACAGGCGCATTGCAAAAAAATGGCTGCCTGATTCTCACAGAATCAAATGGAGCACATCGAGAGTGCTGCCTCGAAAGTGATGAAAAACGGTACAACATTCCTCCCAAAAAACCGTCCTGGACTACCCATTAATAAAGTTACAAACTCAATTGTTCACCGTGCATGCGAAAAAAACTCGGGAAAAGTTACAACATTTCATGATTCTATCTGACGCCGTTCAGAAACGGCAGAAGAATGCTGAGGGTTGCTTTTGAACACGTCCGCTCTGAATAGCTTATGAAGCCCAGGCGACCGCCACTGGTTATGTGCCTCAGTATCAGCGTGGGTTCATGCACACAGCATCCACAGGGCATTTGGGTGTGCTAGACTATGCCCAAGGACACGCCTGTTCTTAACGCCGTGACGGCGGACCATCCGTGTAGCCGCGCAGCTCACTCGAGCTGGATGGCTTGGATGTCTGCGGCATGGGTTGTCGGACGGAAGAAGACCACGCCGTTGCGGGTGTACATTGAGTGGATGGCCCCTCTTTTCTTCGCCTTCAGCATGCAAATACATCTGTCACCGAGGGGTGAGATTCGTTGACAGCGACCTCTACCGGACTCCCGCTTCAAGGTTTCTTGGCTGTTAGACGTTTGCATATGGATGAGGGAGATTTCATGAAATGAATGTTCGGAACAGATAATTATAAAACAACTACACGTGAAACTTGATTTTCGAAACATATAGCTCATGGAAATAACAGCAAAGCCGTCTTCAGAAATACATGACCATAAAAATTGGATGAACACCAGTTTCGGGCTTACGTTACCGTTGCACACTTGCGATAACGTGCCGTATGAAATGCTTGCAGAATTTCTGTGAAATATCGAATGCCAATGGAGGTAAAAGTGCAAACAATTAGTGCCCTTCCTACTTCCAAGTAGCAGAAAATGTACTCTCCTCATTGTCTTCTGAAACAGCCCACACTGCATTCACTCAAGTCTAGGGACTGATTAAACTTTGACGTCTTTCCTTACCTGATCACAAGCATCAAAATTCAAACGCAACAGTAGCACAGATAATGTATGGCATTTCAAGTCCTGCTAAAAACAGTTTCGGATAAATATCAATAATTGTTATCGTCATTACTTCCCAACAAACAATTTCGCTCCCGAATCACACGAGTCAAGTCCACCGCCGATCACCTTCGCAGCACGTATCTATATCATGAGTTCGTTTCATCACACTTCACACGTTGTTTCCCATATCAATGTCTTTCCTACTGCCAACCAGATCTCACCCCTCCCACTTCTAGCAGTACAAAAGGCCAGCAAGCCAATTTCAAAGCACCAGTCACCAGCAGTAGCAACACACAGCAACATGAAGGTGACAATGTCGCTCAGCTTTACAGCAATGACGACTAAAACGATTCAAACATCCACATTCTGCATCACTGGAAAGGGAAATGGTGACAGCTAAACCGGCTGGCAATGTTCAACACAATATTACACACGACAACCGAGCATGACGAAATCATTTCTCTGTTTCAGGTCCTCGTTCTCGCCACTGTCCTGTCGGTGGCCGCTGCCGACGGACCGGCGGCATACGGACCGGCCCCCTCCTCCGCCCCGGCCCCGGCCCCGGCCACGGCATACAGGCCGGCTCCCTCCTACGCCCCGGCCCCGGCCACGGCATACGGACCGGCACCCTCCTACGCCCCGGCCCCGGCATACAGGGCGGCTCCCTCCTACGCCCCGGCCCCGGCTCCGGCATACAGACCGGCACCCTCCTACGCCCCGGCCCCGGCTCCGGCATACAGGCCGGCTCCCTCCTACTCCCCGGCATACAAGGAGCCGCAGTACTACGCCCAGCCCTATCAGTTTGAGTACGCCGTCAACGACCACTACACGGGCGCCGTCTTCTCACAGAACGAGAACAGCGACACCAAGGTGGTACAGGGCTACTACTCGGTCAACCTGCCCGACGGTCGTGTCCAGCACGTCTCCTACACGGCCGACAACGAGGGATACGGCGGCTACAACGCCCAGGTCACCTACGACGGCGAGGCCCAGTACCCCGAGTACAGCCCCAGCTACGCCCCGGCTCGCTCTTACGCTCCTGCCCCCTCCTACAAGCCGGCTCCCTCCTACAATCCTGTTCCATCTTACAAGCCAGCTCGTTCCTACCAGCCTGCTCCTTATAAGCCGGCTCCTTCGTACAAGCCTGCTCCTGCTTACAAGCCGGCCGCCGCTTACAAGGCGGCTCCCTCTTACCAGCCGGCTCCTTCCTATGAGCCTGCTGAATCATACGGAGCTCCCTCCCCGGCTTATTAAGAAGTGTACAGTACACAACTGAGACAGCTGTTTGTGCACAACCTTCTTGTTTGTTTGGATGTGTGTTCTTTGTCAAACGTGAACTGCGCTGTAATACACAATTAAACAAGTGACAAGAGTACGTCCGGAACCAGCGGCCAAACCATCTGCTACGTGCGTCGCAAAACGGCTTTCAAACATGACAGAACCACATAGGCCCCTGGAAACAAATAATGCAGTCGCATCTCATGCACTATGTTCACGATTTATTTAGTCCAACTTGGTACTGACTGGGATATTCGCCAACTATCAGTTACTGGAGGGGGGATTACTTTGACATTTTTTGCCACCCCACTCCCCGTTTATCATGAAAATCAACAGTCCGATTTCAACCACTGAAACAGCAATCGATTGCCCGTTATGTTGAGGCCCCAGTTATTCCCCATTTTCTGACCTGAAGCCACTGATGACGCCACAGGCGAGGTCAAAGCGCTAAATTTGATGATCACTAGTTAACCGCTTCAGAAGCAGCGCAAGAACAGCCGTACTTGATGTGGATAAGAATAGCCTGGCTTGATGTGGTATCAATCAAAGGAGATCATTTTGCAGGGCAAACAATATTGCTGCAAAACGTGAAACAAGACCAATTTGCGTCAGAAGTTACACCAGGTCGTGTCCACACCTTTATGTTTTACATGTTGTGCCACGTGAAAAACTGTTAAAACCACTTGCTTTCGCAGACATCGCCTTTCGCATTGTCGACAAAGGGGCACGGAGAAAACCGTAAAACCTAACCAGTGGCGGACGCCTGGGCTTCACAAGCTATTTAGAGCGGACGTTTTCAAAAGCAAGCCTCAGCGTTTTTCTCCTGCCGTTTCTGAACGGCGTCAGATAGAATCATGAAATGTTGCAACTTTTCCCGAGTTTTTTTCGCATGCACGGTGAATAACTGAGTTGGTAACTTTATCAAAGGATAGTCCAGGGCGGTTTTTTGGGAGGAATGTTCTACCGTTTTTCATCACTTTCGAGGCAGCACTCTCGATGTGCTCCATTCGATTCTATGAGAATCAGGCAGCCATTTTTTGCAATGCGCCTGTCCACTGCATGCCTTATGACATGACATGACATATGACATTTCTTACGTTTAATGACGACAGTGGCGGATCCAGGGAGCAACAGAGGGTGCCCAAAAATTATTTTTGGACAAGAAGCTAACCAATTTTACCACATGAAGGACGGATATCACAGTTCGAGCTGTTATGATTTATTCCTATTTTATTTAATGTTGACACGCAGAGGCAGCATTACGCAACACAGCGCGCCCAGGGAACCACAAATGGCTGCTAAGAAGACCGTGTTATGAAACTAAATTTCCTACGATGGGATTCCAAGGACGACTGTAAACTCCCTCTTAGTTTAGTTTAGTCTACTTCGACTTTGGAGAATGGGGCCAACTTTGCGATTTTCAGTGTAAAAACCCGGCTTTTGTTGATGTGTAATTTTTAAAAACGTAACATAAACCGCCACTAGTATTTCCGACAAAATGCTTAGAAGTTGTGCAGGTAAAAAAAAGAAAATTCTTACGTTTCCGACAGCCAAGCAGAAGTTACTGGCAATGAAAATGCACTCCTTGCTGTCATTTTTATCTCAAATCGTACACGTTGAATCCATTAACTTTGATGACTGTTCTTCGAAGGGATTTTATGTTTCACAATCAAATTTTTAGGCCTCGTGACGTCACTTAGCCACGGCCCGACTGGGGAACCCCGTTGTTCAAAGCCCCCCTCCCCCGAGATTTTTCAAACACTGCGAGAGAATGAAAAAAATCGAAGCGCCACGAAATTTCGAGACTTACTGTAGTCTGTTTCAGGGGTAAATGCCTGACATATCCTAGTCTACAAATGACACCAGTTCCTACATGACTCGTGCCTTCTACTGACACGCTTTTGTACTGTGTGACGACTATTCGCGAATCAGGGGGCTGACAACCTCGCACAGTCGGTGTGCATGGCACCTACTGCCAGTCAGGCGCGGGTTTACAACGAAGTGTGCGTGGTAAGCAAGTAGTCTTAAAGCGTTTCTTAAACATCTGGAAAACGAAGTACTTCATGTCAGTCCAAATTTAAAAACACCGGTGGAAACCCATTTCTACCTGAGGATTTAGTGGTTTAGGAAATTCTGTGGACAATGATAATTTTTTCCCTTAACGCCTTGCTGACGTCATCAACTTCCACAGACTTCCCAATTTCATTTGTCTCTTCCTTATTAAAACGTATCAGATTTAGATCAGCCAAGAAATCACAGAGATATTCACCACAGTCGCATTTACGGAAAATGTTAATAAAAAGCTTTTGAAATTTGTGTAATGTTTCTTTTTCGTCGCATGTCTCAATTCCATGGTTGTTTTTTCAGGGACCGGATAAGGTTGCTCGGTTAGTTTCGCTTCTCTAGGCCGACTAAATACTCGCTAACTCTTTCCCCACTCTCATATCATTTGGCCCTAGACCTAGTGGTCAGTTCCTCAATAACCGGTTAACGTAGATCTTCTAGCCCAGTGCGTTTCGTGTCTGGCTCGTCTGCATGCAGTCATTGGCTGTTCATTCAACTTGTTTTTCCAAATTAGCGATCTCACCCTCAACCCGGCGTTCTTGGTGTCGAGCAAGTTTCTTCTTATTAATGCTGTAAACGACTGTTTCCGTACGCAAACTTAACATGACTGTCTCACAAAACAATCCGCCGTAAATGAGGAACGAAACACGGAGCGAGTGATGCGTCCCAAGTGAAGTGTCAAAAAATTCCTGTTGTATATCAGCGCTGCGTACCGAATCAAAGTTCCTCTGATTGAGTTCTTGACCACCTCGACGTAATCTACGTCCTTCAATAATAAAGTGTTGAATTTTAATAGACTTCGACATTTTGTCTGATCAACAAGGCTTTCATCTAACCTTATCACTAAGTGGTCTGTTCCGCATCCCGTTTATTCTTTTATTTATTTAGTATTTATTTATTACATACAATTGTATATATACATACATACATAATTAAAAATATATATATATATATATATATATATATATATATAGAAATATATACAATGATACATATAATAATAAAAAGTAATGTTTAGCATTGCCGCCAACACGCGTTCAGCTTTACTGATACCAGGAAAAAGTCCAATGTGATCTGCTTAAGCGACGGGTTTTCATCCTCCACGTCTATCCCTTCGCTGCAGACTTTCTTTTTCTAAAGACGTCAATTAAGCGATTACACTGAGTCATTTCAAGTATCCTGCACTACGCTCTCGCATTGTTTTACCGGGTATAGCTGCATCTTGGCAATAATCGATTTCAATCACCACCCAACGCAACTGGAACATCGCTTTCCATCTGATCCATATGGTCTTCAATGGGTTCAAAAAGTACGGCGTATTCTGATTCGACACACACACATACACATACACATATGCGTGTTATATATATATATATATATATATATATATATATATATATATATATTCTGGCACTGACAAAATCGTAAGTTTGTTGATTACTATTTTTGCCAGATGTGATTATACATTTCCCTCCCGATCATTGTCTTCCTACACTAAATATCTACCTCATTTGTCAAAATGGCTTCTCTTACGCTATTCACGAACGGCGCTAACAAAATGTCGATCCCCAGCTGCTACGGAACGTAGTTGAACGCAGTCCCTACTGGACTTTGAACGTCTCGCAGCAGTCATTTGAGCATCACTACCTCATGGAAGCACGCTGAAGACATCTTTACGCCTTTTCCAATTTCCCAGACCAAGCGCACTCATGGAGCAAATGCGTGTCTTACTCATCTACACAAGACACAAAACCATGTGACTGAACAAAGGGATTCCTTATCCTCCTTGATTTACCAAGCACAAGTGACGAGGCAAAACACGTGAATCAAGACTCCAACTTAACACCAGTTCATTCCGCGGAACACCGCCTACAGCAAGCCCCTTTGAAAATAACAATCAACAATGGACAAAGCCAGGCCGCCATTTCACCCGGCACCGTGTCAAAAAGGGCACCCCGCGTTATCTCAGGATCTAACCGTCGGATCAGAGCCGGTCTACCATCAATCCACAGCCCTGAGTCTTGCGATTCAGATAATGTTATGCCAGCCCAGGTCACATGACTGATGACGTCACCGGCCACGTAAAACGCATAACACGACGTCGGAAAAACTGACATCGCTTTGTACATCATACCGTTGGCAATACTGGTTTCAGAGTTTTTAACTCGGTACCAAACGAAAGGTTACCATATTCTGCATCAGAAGCATGCCAAAATGTTTCAAAAATGTCGGGTCACGGTTACCCTTGGCCAGGCGAAATACTGGTTTTACTTTGCATGCCAAAGATCGATACTTGTAGCCGTTCTGATCCACGTGGCAAAAAGGACGCACGTGAAACCTGATGATGGTCAGTTTTACATTATAAGCTTTTCATCCGGTCAAGATCAGTCTAGGCTAGGCCAAGCTACTTTACTCTTCCTGAAGTAGCCTTCCTAAGGTAAGGCTACTTTACTCTTCCTGACAGAGAGCAACAATTACTCGCTACGATTCTTAACTGCGTTGAGTACACCAATGAAATGGCATTTCATGACAATTAAATCTGCAGTGTCGGGTCTTTATCGGGTCAAGGTTAGGTCAGATCATTTTTTTTTCTGACTACGAACAACAATTCCACTATGCTGCTACTGAACTATCTTCCAGAGAAAAAGTGGTATTTATTTTCTTTTGACATCTTTGTATGACTTGACCTAACATGACTTCATGTTGCAATTGATGAACTTTACTAAGAGGCGCATGTAGATTTGCTCGTCTGGCTTAAAAGGTGGGAAGGTCAGCGGCAAGCACTTCCATTACCCACTATGTAAATCAGTACAACTGTCATCATGCATGTGTCCTCGCATGGCATCTAATCTTGACGTGTCACGGTTGTATACCCTTTTGGGGACCGTGTCCTATGTAACTACAAATAATTCATGCATTATATTCGCAAATATTATAGATAACGAAGCGTGTTCACACCACCGACCGGACAGGCCAAAACAAGCACGCAAGGGTCCACTTATGACGTCATAACTCTATCATCTGAACTAGCATGGAAATGGTTTTGATGTCAAAATAGGTAAAATTCAGTGCTGAAGAGATAATGGAAATTTGGTTGGGCTGGCTCTAACGGTTCGGAAGTTGTTCATGAAAAACCGAAAGGGGTGCCCTGACCGTAAATATGCGATCACAAGTGCTAGTCTGGACCAACTTACCTTAATGTTTTGAAGAAATTGCTAGAGGAGAAGGCAAAAGTTACAAAGTTAAGGGATAAAGAGGTAGGGATAAGCCCTAAAAAACAATCAGTCAGAAGTCAGGGCTGGTGAAATTACGGAAGAAGAAAAGACAAAAAAGGCCAACGAATGGCAAAGTTTTGCCTCAATGGTCACTCCTCACTTCACCAAAGCACCAGAAGTTAACGACGCCCGCCACGAGCTCACTAGGCCAAGTGACAATGGTCTGGAATGCCCAGTTTGACGTTAACTCAGGTCAAGGTTGGGTCAAGGTCAGCAGCCATAAATCAACATTTTACTTTCCATAATGAGAAGAAACATTGGAAACCTAAATCAAACTTTCAACTTATGATTTTAACAATTATCTTATTCAATATTTTGCCTTGGGAACCGGAAATTCTACTTTTATTCCACCATATGTTCCTCTAAATAGGTGGACAAAAAAATACAAATGCGACGTGCCTCCCCAACCCACCACTAAATTGCAGCCATTACAAATGTAGATTCTCGGTGGCGTCTGATGTTTCTGTCACCTCTTGTCTCTTTTCCCACAGCCCTATTTCATCCCCAGGCGGTGCCGGGTTAACACGCGCCGTGGAACGGGGTTTCGCGATAACGCACACTGGAAGGGGGCACAAAAGTGACCCCTCCTATCACGGAAACAAATAAAGCTAGAGATATGAAATGTCATGGGTAAGGTACGGCCATAACGATTTCCATACTGTGCAATTTTCATGATCATAGGACAATATGTTCAATGCCAAATAAAGTCAAAAAGATCAACTTTGGACACTTTCTCGGCCCGTACAGGCCACTCCGTTCGGCTTTTCGAACGAAAGGAGAAAATGGTGCGTGTTTGAACGTTAAAACGTGGGACACGACAATTTCCATCCATTTGGGGTCTTGACTGAGGATTTCTGGTCAAGACCACATCAGGTCACTAGCCTATGGAGTCATTTTTTCATTTTTTTTACAGATGAGATTTCGAACAGCACGGGGCACTGGTGGCCCGTGCTGCTCGTACTAACTTAAGTGCAAATAAAGGCGCTAAACGCATCTTTTGATGTATTTTCAGTGAAGATAGCCAACATCGGTACATCTGATCATTTCTAGCGTTTACTAACCTGCGCAAGATTAAAAGAAAGGAAGCGAGGCCAATGACCTTGGATGAAGTATTTGACCCAAAGTAAGAGTATGTTTTATGTCAACTGTTTGCGTTAAGGTTATTTCATTATAATGAGCCCAATTACACGATTTGATTGCTATAAAACGTAAACATATTGTATATATAAATATATATGCGGGTCAATGTGCCAAACGTATTTTCATTAGTTCTTTCAATGCAGATTTCATACAAATCGACATGTTGCAACGCAAACCTAGACCAGGTCACAAAAAAGGTGATCTTGACCTTTGATGACCTTGACTTGCACTGACCCTAATATGTGTGCGCGTATCAATGTGAGAAAGCATGTTTTTATTAGGGTCTTTGAACGCAATTTTCATACAAACCGACATCTGGATCAGCTCACAAACTGGTTGACCTTGACTTTTGATGACCTTGACCCTTGCTAACCTAGGCTTTGGTCTTGGTACAGCCATCATTTATGCCCGAATGATGTCGGCTGATTATGTTCAAACGGTAATCTTACGTAGAATGGTAGTCCTTTCGCGAAGTTCTCATTTGTCACCGACAACCGCTATTTTTGTTATGTTTGTTTGACTTAAAATGCTTCCAACTTCCACAAATTTCCGGCCGACATTCAATTTCATTGCATCAATCGATGAGTTATTCAAGTGCCAGAAATGCCACAGAGTAGCAACGACCAGCTCCGATCCCTTCTCGGAATTTTCGAGAAAAATAGGTGGGAGGCACAAAAATGCCCCCCTTCCAGTGCACGTGTTTCGACAATATCACACGCCCTTCACACACGTTTACACACAGCCGCCCGGCCTCTCCAGCGTGCCTGATAGTGGCGGCAGCGTCGCACGGCATCGTCTGAGGGGGGGGGGGGCAGTTGCATCAGGCGTGCGGGTTCCGGCAGCAGTGGGCGGCACCGGCGGCAGGGGCGGCCGACGCGGCCCCCGCCGCCTTCATTCATCGCCTTCAGATTAACATATGCCGCACGTACTAAGGCAAGCAGATACAATCTTTATACGACACTCGCAAAGAATGAAGATACGAGCCTTCGATGTAACAATCCTATTGACGCCTTTATACATATCAATGCAAAGAAAATAACTGATAATGACCTGCACAGCTAATCAGAGTAAGAAATAAAAAATGCCCCAAGGAGCATCATCAGCAAACGGACTATTTCCTTCCCTCCCTTCACCCGGTTCCTTAAACACTGCCTCAATATCAGCGTGGGTTGATGCACACAGCATTCCCAGGGCATTTGGATGTGCTAGACTATGCCCAAGGACACGCCTGTTCTTAACGCCGTGACGGCGGACCATCTGTGTCGCCGCGCAGCTCACTCGAGCTGGATGGCTTGGATGGCTGCGGCATGGGTTGTCGGACGGAAGAAGACCACGCCGTTGCGGGTGTACATTGAGTGGATGGCCCCTCTTTTCTTCGCCTTCAGCATGCAAATACATCTGTCACCGAGGGGTGAGATTCGTTGACAGCGACCTCTACCGGACTCCCGCTTCAAGGTTTCTTGGCTGTTAGACGTTTGCATATGGGATGAGGGAGATTTCATGAAATGAATGTTCGGAACAGATAATTATAAAACAGCTACACGTGAAACTTGATTTTCGAAACATATAGCTTATGGAAATAACAGCAAAGCCGTCTTCAGAAATACATGACCATAAAAATTGGATGAACACCAATTTCGGGCTTACGTTACCGTTGCACACTTGCGATAACGTGCCGTATGAAATGCTTGCAGAATTTCTGTGAAATATCGAATGCCAATGGAGGTAAAAGTGCAAACAATTAGTGCCCTTCCTACTTCCAAGTAGCAGAAAATGTACTCTCCTCATTGTCTTCTGAAACAGCCCACACTGCATTCACTCAAGTCTAGGGACTGATTAAACTTTGACGTCTTTCCTTACCTGATCACAGGCATCAAAATTCAAACGCAACAGTAGCACAGATAATGTATGGCATTTCAAGTCCTGCTAATAACAGTTTCGGATAAATATCAATAATTGTTATCGTCATTACTTCCCAACAAACAATTTCGCTCCCGAATCACACGAGTCAAGTCCATCGCCGATCACCTTCGCAGCACGTATCCATATCACCAGTTCGTTTCATCACACTTCACACGTTGTTTCCCATATCAATGTCTTTCTTACTGCCAACCAGATCTCACCCCTCCCACTTCTAGCAGTACAAAAGGCCAGCAAGCCAATTTCAAAGCACCAGTCACCAGCAGTAGCAACACACAGCAACATGAAGGTGACAGTGTCGCTCAGCTTTACAGCAATGACGACTGTAACGATTCAAACATCCACATTCTGCATCACTGGAAAGGGAAATGGTGACAGCTAAACCGGCTGGCAATGTTCAACACAATATTACACTCGACATCCGAGCATGACGAAATCATTTCTCTATTTCAGGTCCTCGTTCTCGCCACTGTCCTGTCGGTGGCCGCTGCCGACGGACCACCGGCATACGGACCGGCTCCTCCTCTACGCCCCGGCCCCGGCCACGGCATACAGGCCGGCTCCCTCCTACGCCCCGGCCCCGGCCACGGCATACGGACCGGCACCCTCCTACGCCCCGGCCCCTACCCCGGCATACAGGCCGGCTCCCTCCTACGCCCCGGCCCCGGCCCCGGCATACAGACCGGCACCCTCCTACGCCCCGGCCCCGGCTCCGGCTCCGGCATACAGGCCGGCCCCCTCCTACGCCCCGGCATACAAGGAGCCGCAGTACTACGCCCAGCCCTATCAGTTTGAGTACGCCGTCAACGACCACTACACGGGCGCCGTCTTCTCACAGAACGAGAACAGCGACACCAAGGTGGTGCAGGGCTACTACTCGGTCAACCTGCCCGACGGTCGTGTCCAGCACGTCTCCTACACGGCCGACAACGAGGGATACGGCGGCTACAACGCCCAGGTCACCTACGACGGCGAGGCCCAGTACCCCGAATACAGCCCAAGCTACGCCCCGGCTCGCTCTTACGCTCCTGCTGCCCCCTCCTACAATCCTGTTCCATCTCACAAGCCGGCTCGTTCCTACCAGCCTGCTCCTTATAAGCCGGCTCCTTCGTACGAGCCTGCTCCTGCTTACAAGCCGGCCCCCGCTTATAAGGTGGCTCGCTCTTACCAGCCGGCTCCTTCCTCTGAGCCTTCTGAGTCATACGGAGCTCCCTCCCCGGCTTATTAAGAAGTGTACAGCACAGAACTGAGACAGCTGTTTGTCGCATAACCTGCTTGTTTGTTTGCATGTGTTCGTCCACCGTCAACTGGGCTGTAATAAACCGTTTATAATTAAGTATGTTCATAATGCAGCCCCGGACACCACAAAATTCAGCGGCCAAAGCTTTCTACTACATGCGTCAAAAACTAGCTTTCAAACGTGGCAAAACAACATAGGTTCCCGTAAACAAATACTGCAACCTTATCCTAGGCACCATGTTCACGATTTTCTTAAGACCTCAACCTAGTGCTCATTGGGATATTTCGCCAACCACTAGTTACTGGGGCGCAGGGTTAATTCGTCATTTTTGGTCATCTCCGTCTACCTCGAAAATCAATGCTTCGATTTCAATTATTCAAACGGGAATCGACAGCCCGCTATGTCGAGGCCTCAGATATTCTCTACTTGTTGACCTCAAGTCACTGATGACGCCACAGGCGAGGCCAAAGCCCACCAGGAGTTTGCACGACAAGAATGATTGGAGTTAACTTTATGTAGTATCAAAGGAAATCATTTTGGTCGGCAAACAATACTGCTGCAAAAAGTGACACAAGATCGACTTTGGTCACGAGGTCCGGTAAGGTCGTGTTCAGACCAATGACTAATTACAGATTTCTGACAAAAACTTTCGGGAAAAGTTCAAACCTGAGACTCTGTGACGCGAAAGTCAATGTATCAAGCCGTATGCAAAAAATCAGTTCATTCAGTTCCTTTCCTAAAGCGCATTTTCATTATGCCCGAAAAGGGCAAAATACATATTTGCTCTACGATGATCTGGCACGAGGTCAGGAGTGATGAAGCGGCAAAGTAAAACTGAACAGTGAATCGCAAAACATGGTTGTCTTTATGGCGTTATTAAGACGTGGCCTAATACGACCTCGCTTCCAAATTTTTGTCAACATGTAAGCAACTGGTACTCATGTGTATTGATGTATAGGTCATGATGTGAGCAAAGGTACTAACACTTTCATTCGGTTGGGAGACATTTAAGAAATGCCCGGGGGGGGGGGGGTTAAATGCCAGCCTCCCCCCGGTCAATGGCGGGTTAAGTAGTGAAATAAATGCGATTTTAACACTATCGCCCTCCAGGAGCCTGGACGTCATGGTCTAAGTTAAACCCGCAACAACAGTACAATAAAACAGAAGTCAGAACTTTATAAGTCTTTTTTATCTTGACTATCTAACTAATTCGAAAAACCATCTTGGCTAATTACAGGGACCATAGAACAAAAGAAAACAAACACGGCGGACAGAAAAAACTACATCATTTTTGATAAACCACTATTTAACTCGCTTTCCTACAACATACACTACAAATTAAACGCATGGTGAAGAAGAGCTGGAATAACTAATGTGACTCTTAAGAAATCGACTTGCATTCATGGTACAGATATAGTATGATATCCAAGTTATCCCCATGAAAGTTTTAACATTCAATAACATAACATTTAAACATTACTTCCATTTGCAAAAACATCGCCTATCACGTATAGCTGTCACTAAACATTAAAAGAAAACCGAAGGTTTTTTTCGGAAAACTTCCTTTCCGAGAGGCGCACGAGGAAAACTGTAGAACTTAACAGGCGGCAAACATCTTAACTCCATAAGCATTAACCGTGTTCAGGGCGGTGTCTTAACTCTCGCACAATTGGAGCCCTGACGTGGGTGGCCGGAGCCGGGAGGGCGGGGGGGGGGGCGTTTCGACATTCCCCTATCTCGCAAACAAGACATCGAAGAAAAAGAAACGTACATGATGGGAAAACTAACCATGAGTACGTTCCACAAAAGTAGAAAAAATGGACAATGTTGAAAAATAATGCAGTTTTTGTACTATATATGTAGAAATTGGAACTTTCTGAGAAAACATCCCGCTCCGCCCCTAATTACGCTATGGCAACCCTGAACATGCTAAAGGAAAGCTAACAGAATGCACGTTACGGCGATATATAAGTTATAGCATACGTATAATCATATATCGCGTCAGGTGACCTGATATGCCGTCTTTCATCTCGCTATATCTGTGAAGTTTCTGAACGTCACTAGCGAGTTGTTCATGTATGCTCCCGAACTGGCAGAAATGATTTGTGCGAGCATTTTCTTTTTTTTTAATACTGACACAACAGAACGCCCGAGACCGCCCAAGAACGCCCGGTGTCATCTGATCTGATCTTGTAATCTGGCCTAACATTCAGCCGTTTTTTTTTTTTTACTCTATTCCGTGCTTTGCCGAGGACCAATAACAATGCAAACAAAAGGGCCAGGAGTATCTTTGGACTGAAACTCCTTAGGTCCCACAACCGTAATCAAAAGGGTGCTGTATGAGGTCCGCCATATGACCAGATGACCTGAACTGACCTGACGCACGATCATGACCTGATTTGAAACACGCTTGGTTCACATCTTTTTATCCCGTGATCTACCACTGTCCCCAAGAAATATACCAAACGGATAAAGCTGGACATCTGGATATGAACTCACGGATATGAACTCACTACCACGGTGACCTCACATGATCTCAGGCGACCTAAGGTCATTTCATAGTTTGGAATAGGCTAGGTGCATTTCTACCCCAGGCGTCATCAAAACGGGGTCCTTTGCTAGTTCAATAGTCACTAACTAAAGTCCTTGTTAGTTCACCCCAAATGTATTCCGACCTGATATCATGACCCTTCATGTGGGTCAACATTATTTGTCGAGTGACCTTATCTCAGGAAGGCATTTCTGGTACCATACTTCAAGATAAAGGCATGGTAAAGAAGTAGCTGGGATAATTACTAATACTAATAAGAAATGGACTGGCATCATGATGCAGATGAGGCATAATATGTTACCTCACATGAAAGTTGTAAACATGATTTCCTATCTATTTCTTGTGATTGTTTTTTAGGACTGTGGCTTGTGACCACCGGTACAATCCGAAAATCGTAAAACAAAAAGGCGGCTTCCTGTCGCAGGCATCGCCTTTCACATGTGGCTGCCTATCAGGCTATCAGGCTTCCTATCAGGCTACGCCCTCTTACAATCCTATTCCCTCTCACTAACCCGTTCCCTCTTACCAGCCTGCTCCCTCCTACCACCTGCTCCTGCTTACCAGCCGGCTCCCTCTTACCAGATGGCTCCTTCCTATGAGCCTGCTGATTCGTATGGAGCCTCATTCCCGGCTTATTAAGAAGTGTACAATACAGACCTGAGACAGCTGTGTACGCGTAACATATTTGTTTCTTTATTCGTAAGCGTGTTCTTTGTCCAACGTGAACTGAGCTTTAACACACCATTAAACGAGTGATGACGAGTAAGTTCAGAACGTAGCCCAAGGCACCACAAAATCCGGCGGCCAGAATTATATATATACATGTGCCAAGAACTGGCCCTCAGACGACAAAACCATACAGGTTTTTATAAGTGAATATTGCAGCCTATTTTATGCACCATGTTCACGATTTCCTTACGACGTTAATCCGATCCTGACTGGGATATTTCGAGAAACACCAGTTACTGTGGAAAGGAGTTACTTTGTCATTTTTACTTTGTCCACACCATTCACATCGAAAATCAAGAGTCCTATTAAAATTACTCAAGCGGCAATCGTTACCTCGTTATGCTGAGGCCCCAAACTATCTCATTTGCTGACCTGAAGCCACCGGCAACGACACAGGCGAGGTCAAAACCCTAAATCTGGCGTTTACTTGTCCACCGCTTCACAAGCGGATTATAAAGCAAGAACAGTCAGAACTGACTTTATGTAGTACCAAAGGAAACCATTTGGAACAACAACCAGCACTGTTGCAAAAAGCGAAGCAAACATGACCTAGGTCATGACGTCAACTTCTGCCGTGTTCACGCCTTTGACCCTGTGCTGGTTTTCCGGTAAGTTTCTGGCTTTGCAGATTTTCCGAGAAGTTCGAAAGTCGTATTTCAATCTCCGTACTTGCAAAACTTTGATCAACAGACCTAGATTTGTATCAAGAAAATGGCTAAATCGATCCAGTGCAAAACTAACCACTGGCTGAAGTTAACCTCTCTTGAGACCACTTAGGACTGGCGTAGCCTTATACTTGATCTTTGTGGAACTTCTGGTGATCCTGCTGAAAACCACTGCAAAAGAGACAGACGCCAGAGTCCGTGGCTAACAAAACGCGTCTATGAGTCAGCTCATGCGCCATATGAGTTGACGCACGATGACCCAGTCAACTTTTGTTTTATCAAAAGATTACTGTATTCTTCAGATGGTAGTGTATATATATGCACATATATGTATATATATATATATATATATATATATATATGATTTTTTGTTTACTGTGACATGCAAAGGCAGACATATATATATATATATACTTCTTTGCTTACTGTGACATGCAACGGCAGCATTACGGAACATGGGAGGACCCAGGAGACCACAAATGGCCATTCAGCAGACCATGTCATGAAACTAAATTCCCTACAATGCAATTCCAAGAAAGACTGTGAACTGCCCTGGACATTTACATGAAGCATACGTCTTTTGATATATGAACTACGGTGCATAAAGCCACACGAACCTTCCCTGGTATCCGCAACTCGCACTTAACAACACGGTACCGTCAAAGCACGTTAAACAGGAATAAACACGTGCAGGCAAATCATTTTATTCTCCCTTTTCGGACTCCTGGCGTCACCACTGGTAGTTGCTACTTCGATGAAAATGGACTTTTGGTGAAAAAATCAGTTTTGTTTAGTTGTTACACTGCTGCAATATAGGTGGTCCTGGTTAAGCCAATGATGTACGCCGTAATGTGTATCATCATGACAAAATTATGTCTGACTCAGACCTAAGGTGTATGCAGTAACCACAAACATACCCATATAGACACTTCTGAGTGCAGTAAAATCACGAAGACGCAGTCTCCTCCGCCCCCGCCCCCAGGCTTGGTTTCTGGTACCACCATTTAATGGCTCATTTCAGGTCCTTCCAGACGATAACGACTGGCAAAGTTTAAAAAGGATGCACTGAAAAATGCCTCCACTTTACGGTCCCTGAATGCGCCAGTGACGTATGAAAACATGTTGTAGAAGAACATATATTTAACATCTTCTGGGTCAAATTTTCATCCACTTTTCGGAAGCTTCTGTGTGTATATTCATTTACTATTTGTACTCGTTTTTTCTAGTGTCTGAGACATCAAGGGAGTTCAATAAGCCCCCAGCCAGTTTTAGCTCTAAAAAAGTCCCCGAAAAGAGTTAAGATGTTCAAATGATGAAATTAAAAGACGCCGGTAAAGACGTCCATACCCAGGAGTTTCTTGAAGTAGCACGTGTATTTTCTGTTCCTTTAACAAGCCGGTGTAATTATATAAATCCTTATTATCGCTATAAGGTGGTGGCTGGAAGCAGAGACGCAACCAGGATTTTCTTAAGATGGGTGGGGGGGGGGCAGAGCTAATTGTGAACTGAAATCATACGAAAACCGCCAGCTGAGAAGGCGATGCGCAATGGTTTTCACAAAAAATCGGGCCTAGGAGGCGGCCCCCCCCCCCCCGGTTGCGCCAGTGATTGGAAGTTAACCATGGAAACTTCCCGCACGACTGTTATTCTTCGTGATTTAAAAAACAAAAACCTTTCATTTTTGTACCCGGAAATGGCCATATATTTTTCTCCAAACTTTCCTTGAGGAAGATCCCGAGACAGAATATCAGTTGTCTTTACATTATTGGCTTCGTTTTAATAGTATGAGCAGAAGGTTTCTAAACCATTGCCTACACACGGGTTTCTAACAGCCATGCGGGAAAATCAGAATTAGACGTTAGAATGAAACTCGACGAACCAAAATTTGGTTAAGATAAATTAACATCGCAGTGACTTCGGCTTTCACCCGTGGCTGTCATTAAACCCACAGAAACTATAAACACACACACACACACACACACACACACACACATATCTGCGTGCGTGCGTGCGTGCGTGCGTGCGTGCGTGCGTGTGCGTGTGCGTGTGCGTGTGCGTGTGCGTGTGCGTGTGTGTGTGTGTGTGTGTGTGTGTGTGTGTGTGTGTGTGTGTGTGTGTGTGTGTGTGTGTGTGTATTGAAAGAGCTTCCCTGACACAAACTGGCCACAGAAAGCCTGATATACGTCTGAAACGTTGCAAGAAATCTCTTCCGGATGACGGGTAGTGACAAAAAACAGTTATGCAGTGCACCGACGCCCGCATTGCCTAAAACAACTATGAAGGGGTGGTTGCGGAGCCTCGTATCCGTGTGTACCGATAAGGTCTCTGCAAGCCAAGTGAAAAGAAATGGGCATATTTGTATGCTACTAGTCCGAAGCTTTATTCATCACTGTATGAACCGACGCAGAAAGCTGACGAAGAGACCTAAAAAGGCATGGTCCCGTCCAGTTCATTCAAAAGGGTACAAAAGTACAAACCAAATGTGAATTGCTACATTCAACGTTAGTTGTTCAAAAATTCACGTCGTCACAGCCATTGAGCACAACAGAGTACATAAGACCGGTACAAAGTACATCGGACCGGCGACGGAAACTGTCGTCCCGCTGCCTATCCCAGCAGCCAATCGAACGATTTTAATGATTCACTCGGTAATCGACTTCAGCTCCGCTGGAGTCCCTTTCTAGTCTCCGAGCCAATGATGACGCCATCGTCCAGGTTCATTGCACCCGAGATAGGCAACCAGACTGATATGGGTCGTGACCTGATCTTACACTTTCCTGGTGTTTTTTATTGTTGTTGTTTGCACAATTTATGGGAAGCTCAAAATGTTTCGTTACAATATGTTCATTTACTACATGTATGGACGACATTCCCTGAAATGAATGTTCTGCGGAGCTGCATTGCGAGATAAATGTACCCGAGCTTTCATTTCGGAAAGAAAAGAACGAGGTAATATTATCCAAGTCATGTCTGGAACCTTCAGCATAAAAACTCGACCAAAACATTTGTTTTCTCAACCCGCAACTACAAAATCCGAACACAAGATGTCACATCACCACTTTCGCCAAAATGCTGAGAAGTTGTGCACCTAAAATACCACGACTTCCTATTCCTTACATTCCTGTCCAACAAGCAGTATGCACATCGCAATGAAAATGCGTTAACTGTTGTCATTTTCCTCTCAAACAGCTCATGCTTAACTCCCTCAATCTCCCTGACTGATGGTCCTTTGAAAGTATTTTTTTATTTTCTCCTCGGATTTCTCCTTTTTTGCCTGGTAATATTCTTTACTTTTGGACAAAGTTTCACAACTATTGCCCCAGTCGCTCTCCGATCGCAAAGGTCAAGAAGCCTTCTGCTGAAGACCTTGGCAGCATGTCTCTATCTCACGAATATGTTTCGCCACACTTCGCACGTTGTCTCCCAAGTCAATGTCTTCGTTACTGCAAACCAGACCCCGCCCATCCCAGCTCTGGCGGTACATAAGGTCGGTGAGCTGTGTCCAGAGCACCAGTCACCAACAGTAGCAACACACTGCAACATGAAGGTGAGGCAGGGTCGTTCAGCATAACAGTGCCGAAGATGAAAGTGAGTTGAGCGGTTTAGACTTTTACGCTCTGTACGATGAGCGCAGGAGATGATAACAGAATAATCGGATGGCAGTTTCCAATGCGATATTACACTTGCAACTGGTAACTCAAAAAGCTATTTCTCTATTTCAGGTCCTCGTTCTCGCCGCTGTCCTGTCGGTGGCCGCTGCCGACGGACCCCCGGCATACGGACCGGCACCCTCCTACGCCCCAGCCCCGGCCCCGGCATACAGACCGGCACCCTCCTACGCCCCGGCCCCTGCCCCGGCATACGGACCGGCATCCTCCTACGCCCCGGCCCCGGCCCCGGCATACAGACCGGCACCCTCCTACGCCCCGGCCCCGGCTCCGGCTCCGGCATACAGGCCGGCTCCGTCCTACGCCCCGGCATACAAGGAGCCGCAGTACTACGCCCAGCCCTATCAGTTTGAGTACGCCGTCAACGACCACTACACGGGCGCCGTCTTCTCACAGAACGAGAACAGCGACACCAAGGTGGTACAGGGCTACTACTCGGTCAACCTGCCCGACGGTCGTGTCCAGCACGTCTCCTACACGGCCGACAACGAGGGATACGGCGGCTACAACGCCCAGGTCACCTACGACGGCGAGGCCCAGTACCCCGAGTACAGCCCAAGCTACGCCCCGGCTCGCTCTTACGCTCCTGCTGCCCCCTCCTACAAGCCGGCTCCCTCCTACAATCTTGTTCCTTCTTATAATTCGGCTACCTCTTACAAGCCTGCTTCTGTTTACCAGCCGGCTCGCTCCTATAAGCCGGCTGTCTCTTACAAACCTACCGAGTCATACGGAGCTCCCTCCCCAGCCTATTAGCAGGCAAACAACTTGGAGATGTGCGGGTTTTTGAATGATGTAAGTTTTCATGTTTATGTTGCGATCTGTGTCCAATGTACGATGCAATACAAACAATAAAGTGTTGAATAATCCGTACGTTTGTTTCGTGTTCGCGTGCCATTTCCACACAAGCAGACATACTTCTGCTCAGCAAGAAACGCAAAATTATGTGACGCCAAAAATGCACACAGGGCAAACCTCAGAACTTACCAAGGATTGCAAACGTGCAGCGAAACCCTGCATGACATATATGCCCGATCTCAAGAAGAGGGGTCACAATGGGAACATCTCAAAAAGGCTGTTGTGTACCCACTGAAATGAAATGTTGATGTAGACAATGTCATATATAGTCCGGGTTTGGCATTTGAAAAAACGGCGTCGAAATTATTGCGAAAAAAACAAATTTTGATTTTTGGCCTTAACCTGACCTTGTAAAATGACCTTAGATAAACAAAATTGCATCTGCACATTGCCCAACTATTTAGCTATACATCCATATCAAGTTTTAAGTTCTATCTTTAAAACTCTGTTTTTGGCAGGCATTTTCCTTTTACCCTCAACATGGCCAAAAATGGCATGAGGTGCCTCCCAAAAACGTTGCCTGGCTCCGCCCCTGAGCAAAACAGAAATTTGAAATTTTGTCACGGCACGTAGAAAGAATAGCTAGAAAAAGTGACCAAGTTTCGTAAAGCTGCGTTAAAAAGCCTGGAATTGGCAAGCAAAAAACCCGAGGGGGCGGATTCAGCCCCCCATGCCGGGAATAGGGTTAAATAGTTTCCACTTCGGGTACTCCAAACGAAATCCGCATGATATGAAATACCTAGATCTCGAAGAGTCACCTCTATTCTAACATGGCTTGCATATTTGTGAATAGCCACTGTCTCGCCATTATGGCTGTACATCACATCAGCAGATAGTCTGCGTGCTTCACCTGCCATATAACTATCAGCACATGGTTTATGTGCGCGGCCTACCACAGAAATAAGCTCTATTCGCACGGGCTACAGTTCAAGTCGCAGAACTTAAGTCCTCTTGTAGTAACTGGACCGTAATAAAGACCGTCATAGCTCGCCTTTCACCTGATGTCTTAGTTTACGATATATGGTGTCGATTGATGTTCGTCACCAGGAATGCTTTCTGGATTAATTCTAACCAACAGAACATCTAAAATACAAGTTTTCATACCGGACGTGACATGCGATAATTACGAAAACTCAAACTACGGCCTATTGTTCATATTACACCCTACAATGGACAGGAACCGCATGTTTATGAGCAGCACCATAGACATGACAACATACAGCTTTTAAAAGCCCACACAGCTCCCAGTTGCTTATATGTGCTGATCGGCTGGAGAGGGAGCTCCGTATGACTCGGTAGGCTTATAAAAGACAGCCGGCTTATAAGAGCGAGCCGGCTGGTAAACAGCGGCAGGCTTGTAAGAAGTAGCCGAATTATAAGAAGGGACAGGATTGTAGGAGGGAGCCGGCTTGTAGGATGTGGCAGCAGAAGCGTAAGAGCGAGCCGGGCCTAGCCTTCGTACGATAAACGGTAAACCTGCACGCGAAATAACAACGATGTTCACCTGAATTTCTTGATCAGTTGTAACGCAGCGCAACAGGAGAAATGTTTCCTGTGTCTTACCGTTTTAGGGCTGGTTGCCATAGACGTGCTGGCCATAGGACCCATATTGCGGAGATCTGCCACGGATAAATAAAAAATACACATTTCCTACATGTGATATGATGGACCAGAACGGCGGCTGACTCCACCACCGAATGTTGCTATCTACTTCAGAATAACAGCCTGATAGCTGACATCATCTGACATGTCAAACTGAGCAATCGTCACTGACAGGCAACGCCTTCACTTCCAATGTATCTACTTACACCGGCGGTCGCTGAGGCAGCACGAGAAAACACCCTTCACGTCACGTGACGATTTTCAACGTCAGATCAAGCCCCGATTGTCATCAACATCCGGCCCATAGCAAACACCTCATCCTCAGAAGCGGCAACACTGAATATTCGGTTCTCTACCGTAGAAAATCGCTGGCGACCTGACTTTGACAGTTCAGAGCCACACAGCAATAGTTAACCTTCCACACGTCTGACAGCTGAAAAATGGGAGCAATAACGACGATCACGACCTCCGAACATTTTGGCCACTTCCATCAGCCTGGCTTTTGCTTTGAGCCCTATGCCAGGCTGCGAAACCCCCAAATCAAGGACGAAACCTTAATAATGACTGTCGAATGCCCCATCAAGCCTCAGATGACCAAAACCCGGCGCAATATCGAAGGGGTGTCTTCTGGTCACACTTCATCCAACTGAAAGCACAAAGCCCGAGAATTCTAAACCAAAGCAAAGTAAGAATCAACGAGGCGACCCATTTCAATTAAAGAACCTTTGACACAACTTATTTCGCAATCTGAATAAAAATCAAACGCTATTCAAGCGTTTGAGCACTGGCGAAAACGTCGTTACACGAGGTCTCACCAAAAGCCATGACCACACTTTAAACGGTACAGTAACCTGCTGAAGTGTTCTTAACATCTAACTCCGCATCGCTGTATTACTGCATGATCTGCGGTAGTTTTAAGGCGATGTCCCATCTTGGCTGATTTTGCATACATGGGCCTGATTGATCTGAAAGCTGAGGTCTGTTCTGAATGGTGTCAATGACAAAAAAAATCGCTGATGACGTTTTCCGTACTGATTTTCCCGAACAATATCTAGAACTTTCAAAAATGGCAACTAAAACTTATATCCCACAGTCATTAACTGGTCTGACACAGCACGGGCTCTACGTCCACCAACGAACGCAAGCGTTTGCTGGTGGGCACCCCCCCCCCCCCCTCACTGTTGCGGAGCAGCGTCACGCAACAGCAATACGACAGCACTGAATAGGTCACAACAGAAATCGTTTTGGACCTCCGTACGTGTAGAGTTTTGAGAAATACTGCATATTACACAATGGCTTCTCAGACTGCATGCTACAACATGGCTCCCTCAGTTCAAAAGACGTGTTAACGCGCCAAAGACTAGAGGCGTTTAACCCCCTTCCCCTGGCGCAGCTCTAAGATATCTCCCACACGAATAAACGCAAAAGAATAACGTCCTGAAACTTTCAGTACCTTTTTTGCATCCATTGTTCACATACTGACAAAAAAAAATGGGAGCGAGGTTGTCTTAGATCACTTCTAAATGACGTCGGACAGACGACCGTGTTTTACGATTTAACGTACAACTTCTCTGAGAGTTTCTCTCAGTATTCAGTTTTATTTCACCGCCGTATTGACGGCCCTTTTACAATGTATGGTGACTGTGGCTTGCACTGCATATCAGCATGATCTGAGAGTTCAAGACGGAGCTCCTCTGACCTGATGCTAGGTCTCAGACAATTATCGAATTTTCTTGGAACAGACTACAAGCGCAACCTGTACTGCAGTTTTTTGCAGCATTGCAATATTTTTTTTTCGTAATTTGGCATTTGGTGCTTTTATGCAGATTTTAACCCGGCGAGTAAATTGGTGGCGTCTGTTTCAAGTTGTGGACGACTGTTGTGGGGATTTCGTCCTTTGAAATGTTCTGCAATACTCCGTGGAAATGTGCACTCCGGGACAAAATGACTTCGATGGTTATCCAACAAAGTAAGATGGAAGTCACCAACGTGCTCGTAGTACTCCGAGTTTGAAACTACAACATGATGCAACAATGCATGTGCACGACAACTGGTGCCATTTTTTATAATATTAACGGATGATTTTTTATGATATGAAATGACCCCACGATAAATTGTGAGCCAATTCAAGTTTTTGTGCGCAAAGCTCTTTAAAGGTCATTTTTGAATCTCCGTATCAAATGGGCCATGAAACATGCGTTGTATGACACGTTATAACGGAGGTCAAATTTAACCCAACATGTCACCTTGATCGTAGGTCAGGTGCAGGACTGGAAAAGGTGTCGCTTTTTTGGTGTTCAAGAACACCATAAAATCCGTGATCCTGGAAGGAATTATAATCCAAAAATCTGATCCTGTGTATCTGTCAAAAAACTGCATTATAACCACGCTGACAAATTCCTTACCGCAAGCAAAAGACTCTGTCTCCATTCAGTAACCAAGTATAACAAAATTTCACCAAAAACGCTGACTTAAACCAGCATTACTCCTCGTAAAATTATCTACCCCAAACAAAAACTTTTTTTTCTGACACCAAGAACATAAAGCAAATTCCCAACCTTCGTCAGCTGGCACTTAGAATATGAGATAAAACTGCCAGGAACGTATTACCACGCATATTCAGTATCATTCTGCTTTTCATTGTGATTAGGCGACTCTGAAGACAATGGTCACTATTTCGTGCTTGCCCTGGCCTGTGAGGTCATCAGCGACCCAAAAGTAACAAAGTATACGTCCCGAGACGGCAAAGTTCGGCGCTACTGACTACCGTTCTAATCAGAGAATTCGAACGATTGGTTCTCCAGACAGACTGGGAGGGCGTTAAACGCCCCCCCCCCCGTCAATCGAAGGTGGTGAAATAACCCAGTGAAAGCCTGGTTAAGTGTGACGTTATCACGGCTTCTGACCAACCTAGACCACTTCAAAAAGGTCATGCAAACGACGCGTTACGTTGCCCAAACCTGCCACCTACCCCGAACAACGTCAGCAGTTTTAACGGGAAACGTGTCGATTTTGGTCAATTTTGGCGCACTTGCCACCTCTCTACGTCTCTGGCATGCTTTGAGCTTTGAGCGACGCTTTGAGCCCTCCTCAAGGCCCTTTGTTTACCTCAGCCTGGGAATAATGGGAACAACCAGGCGATAGGTTTCTTCGTGACAGTCACGACTCCTTGTGACGCATTGCTTTCTCTTTCACACTGGGTTTCGCCCTATTGTGCGAAACGGCAAACGAAGGTTAAACCCCGCCGATCGAGTCACTACACGGCACAGCCTGACCCCGACTTAATGAAACAGGATCGGCACCGAAGATTAGTCAACGGCCACTTTCGTGAGCCGGGGCGCTCCGGGTCAGTCGTTCTGCAGCGCTCTCGGGACTGCGTAACGGTCAGTCGTGACCGGCCTCCCTATCGCAGCTATCACCGACTCGTATCCGCGCGCCCCGCCCTCCGCCGGCTCTAATGCTATCACGTCCGACCGTGAACACCGTCACAGCACGGCTCCCAGACAGTCAACACCCCGCGTACCCGGGCGGGTCCGCCGCCCACGCCAGTCGAGGGTGATCGCCTGCCTGACCGTCCGGGGATTCGCTACGCCACGCCGCAGCGCTCCAACGCATCAACGACGTCCGAAGACCGATGGGACCGAGCTGCACGCGGCACGCGCTCCCAGCCCGCCCCGCACAGCGCCAATGAGTGGGTGACTCAGCGGCACCGCTCGCGCACATCTTGCATCACTTCAGCGCCTAGGCGTCCCGTTAAATACGCCGCAATCACGCAGCAGCGAGAGGCCATTACCCCGGCGTCGGCCGGCGTCATCCGAGCACCACCTGGCGGGGGTCCGCCTCGGACCACCCCTGACCGTGACCTTGGGACGCGGGGCGGCGCCACCAGCGGCGCGCCAGTTTTCGCGCGCCGTCCACGGCGGTATGACGTAACCCAGCGCGGGAGGCGTTTCCCAACCGGGCCGACCGGTGCGGCCGCCGCGCGACGAGAGATGGGCCCGCGCCGCGGCCGTTGCGAAACCGGGCGCGGCGCGGGCCGACGCCGCGACACGGCGTCCCGGGACATCCGGCCCGCGGGCCGGCCGGCTCACGGGGCCCGGTCACGGCGCACGGCCGGCGGAGGACGGCAGCCAGCACCCTCGGGCCGGCCGGACGGCGCGTGTCGCGGAGCGAGGTGCACCGCCAGTCCCGCAGCACTGGGACCACATTCACTGCCGGATGTCTGGCCGACGAAGGCTCGCCGCCGACACGACACAGCAAAACGGAGCGGTCGGCGAATGTGGGGTGCCTGGGGACGCAGATAACTACCTACCGTCATTTCCCGCGAGTTTTTCCGAAATACGATGTTGCATTTATTCGGAAAGTGATGTTTTCTAGTAAGCAAGGTATGTTTCACGAACGACCATTAGATTACAAAAGAAGCAACAACTCAACAATTAGTGAAATGTGACTATGTCACACAACAGTATAGTTTTAACTGCCATTTCCAAACCGCCGGTTCATGTCTCCATTTCAACAAGCATTTCTCACTCAAAGACTGTGAGGCTTGTTGGGTAAGATGTGCAAGGGTCGCGCCCTCTTGTTCAACCCGAGAACTGACCCAACAGGCCATGAGACAGGTTATCTCCCACGAGATAGCTTCCAATTGATCGTACATTTTCCCCTGACACGTATCGTGTCCATGATGTTAGTCACAACGCACACAAATTAAACCAACCGCTAGCTATCAGGGACCGGCTGAACGCTCTCGAAGACACTCTATCTCGTGCGTCCACTGAGGTTCACCTCCAACGTAGAGCGCAATATACTCCGGACCACCTGCACTGCTGCAAGGTCGCCACCAGGTTACACTAAATGGGGTCAGACACAAATCTGCCTCGTGACGACTATTTTTGGCGATGCGCTTGCACATGCACGTGTTATATTCTGGAGCGTACGTTGCAAAACATTGGCAAGGACGAGGGAGGTGGTCTTTGCAAACGCGCACGCGCCTCCGGTCGAATGGTAATTGGACTGTCATTTGTGGCATGACCTGGGCCCAGACAACGACTCATGTGAGGCACGTTTCATTACTGCGAGTGAATAATAATCTTCTACGCAGTCATGCCAATTATCCTTTTTGGCTGTTTCACGGATGCAGCGTGCAAATGGAAATTAAATGTATCTATCCCTCGACCACCAGTTATGAAACGGCTTTCAGGCCCATGCTGCTCTTGGTTCACGGCAATCAGTTCCACATAAATGGAACTTTGCTACATTTCCCCCAAGCTTGTTCACGGTAACAAAATACTAAATCGGTCAGCCTGCTTTAATGGAACAATTAACAAGTAAGCACTATTTTCGCGTGCTTCAGTTTCGCGCGTACGCAGGCGCCAGGTATCAATAAGCGAAACATCTTCACCCGTGACACCACGTTTATCGCTTTACTCACATGCAGACGGCTTGCCTTACATACAAATTTAGGATCCCAGACGACCGTGTCTCATCCCGTCGCACTTCCCCAAGCATAAAAGTACGTGAAACTGAAAACCCAGCCCATTTACCCCGTCGTCAGCGGTCGGTGGACAGGCCGACCCGTGCCCTTCCGCATCGGGCCGTCAGCTCATTACTCGACGGTTTCCGTTCGCCGGTCGTGCCGGCGGCGCCTTCACAACGTCCCGGAGCACCACGGCCGCGGCCGGCGCCGCTCCGGGCAGGACCGGCTAGAGCCGAGCTCTGGACGGCCTGGCGCCCGCTCCCAGCACGGCCGACAGGCCGCCACCAGCGTCTGACCGCCGCTACAGGCGACACCGCTCAGAAGACGGCCGGCCGCACGGCGACACACAGCCGGACAGACGGCCACTGGTCGTGAGACCGGCGCATTCCGGTGGGCAGCCTTATAATGAGGTATTGCGTGACAACGGTTCCCACCATAAAAGCAGGGCCGGATACATGGCAATGTACGAGAAACGACTTAATCACAGTGGCTGAAAATGCTCTGCAACACCTCAATAATCAGCGAAACGCGGATTTGGAAACTCTAAAAAATAACGTTCGTGTTTAACATCTCAAATGCGACAACCATTCAATGCAGATGATTCTGAATGGGAATATCCAGGGGTATGTTGGAGGTACCCGAGGTACAATCTATCTCAATAGATATCATATTTAACCTTACCAACCACAGCCAACTGCAAGGAATTCATCAGTACCACACAGGCAAATCCAAATCTAAAATCAAGAGATGCTTAGTCATCCTCGACAATCAACAGAGACCCGGCGGAAGACCGCAACAATACAACTAGCGTTTGTACTCACCAGATGGCACTAGTACGGTGGTGAAGAACATGAAAACGCTGCCGATCAGGATGGCCAGCAGAACGGTGAACCTCCAGTCACTCTCGCCGGCCAGCGGCGACGGCCGCGCCACACCCTCGTCATTCTCCACCTGGTAGTTGCCCAGGAAGAGGTCCATCGAGTCCTGTAAACACGAGCGCAGACGCAGGTCACGGACAAGGCGGGCGGTGTAACTACCGTGGGAGGCCAGCGACTGCCGCAGTCCGGCTCTCACTGGTCCCACACTAACGGACAGTAGGATTGTGTGGCGTCGTTCGGTGTTGAAAATCACGCTCTATTCTCTGTACATCTTTGCGAAGCCGTCGATAATCGATTACCTAATGAATACTCAGCCCATAAGCGATTTGTAATAGCCGCATCGAGGACTAAATGCCGTCCATCTCCGCCCTAGCAATGCATAACGATCAGGATCACTGATACAAAATGAACATATTACTATTTTTCTAATTAAAATATTTAGGTAAGGGAAATGTCGACCAAACAGAAACCCAAAACGGATGGAAAGTTACTACGTGGCAATTCAACAAATGCGCCATAATGATGCCAGACAAACACTGAGTAACAAGCGCAACAGCCGAGAGCCCGCGCACACTCTGTCCTCTCATCCAAAACCGCCCTGACGTATGCACGTCGCCCATCGTTGCTTAGAACTTGCGCCCCCTCCACACCGTTCTCTGCCGGGCCACAGTCTCTTGCGGGCGCCGGCTGCACCCAATCCCTCAGCCTCGCTGCACGCCCACCTGCCGCACGCCGTCCATGAAGTTGTTCTTGACGTAGCGGCAGAGCGCATTGTACCCGTCGCGGACCAGACCGAGCTTGGTGCGTTGGCCGGTGCGCGTGAAATCGGTCTTGAGTGCCGGCGTGCCCGAGTACTGGATGGAGACCAGGTCGGCGTTGTCGGCCCACACGTTCTTGTACAGGAACTCGAAGCCGGAGTGGTCCTCCAGGCGCTGGTCCTCGCGCAAGATCGACAGCCGCTGCCAGGGACGGTCAGGGTCCGTTAGAGAGCCAGCAGACTCACCCGCCATCGTCCGGATCCAGCAAACGCCTTCTACATGCTCCGTATGTCAACGCGAGGAGACATCAACGGCGACAGCATTTCCAGCACAACTTTACTTTTCATGTTCTTCACGCGAAGTCAAATTAAAAGGTCATATGTTATGCTTAAATGACCACGTACGGCAAACGTCATTCCAGAAACCAGTGCCAAACTGAAACGTACAAAATGGCAAAACAACGCCACAAACTTGCCTGGTGCGCAAGTAACGGCCCATGTCCCGGGGTGCCGATAAAGGAAACCACTACACGTAAAAGCGACCTCCAATGTGAAGGCAGGTGGAGCCGACTCGGACCTGAGGCGGGCCGGGCGGGTCCATCCCGGCCGGCCAGGCGCGCCGCTCACCTGCAGAGCGTCCTGCAGCTGCCGGTGTGCGATCATGCTCTGCACCACGTTGGTGCGGTCCAGGCAGTCGATGCAGTTGGTGCGGAACACGCCGTCCTGCACCTTAGCCAGCACGCCGTCCCGCGTCATGAGGAAGTAGCCTGCGGCATCAGCGGCGACACGAGGTCACAGGCGGGACACGTGAGGCGCGGAGCCCCCTTCGCGGTGTGACAGCCTGGCCACGGGGCCCGCACACCGGGGAGGTGACGTTGCACCGTCCAGTAGAGCCAACGCCAAGATGCAGAGTGTTTTTTTTTAGACCAGCAAGATGATAAATGAATTGCGCGTATTGATATTAAAACTGCCTTGACCTGGTGCGATAACTACATAAGTCTGAGCCAGCTCACGTATTCCGACTCGAAACTCAGCACCGATGATCAAGTCCGGCAAAGCCTCCTTCCTTCACCTCGCAACGCATGCCCTCAATGCAAAAAGTTCCTGTTTACCAAATGCTCCCGCTTCGCTCGCTCCCAACGCACAAAGTACGCCTTCGCCCGTCTTCACTCACCCATCTCCTCCTGGTCCTCGGCGATACGGTCCATCAGGATGGACAGCCGATCCCAGCGCATCCTGCGGCACTCGTGGTGAAAGTCGAAAGCCTCGTACCGCACGCTCGGAGTACTCAGCTGGCGTACGTGAGACGAGAACGACTCGCCTAGCTTCTTCTCCACGCCCTTCTGCTCGATCTGCGCAGTAGGTGCCGCCTCAGTTAAACGACGTGCTCCAAACTCCGGAGTATCCGTCACAGGACAAACATTTTACAGTGAAAATCGTTGCGAAACATAAAACTGATATATTTCATTACGTGGTGGCAGCTGGCCTTCAGCGTAACATTTGCTCTAAGCATGGCGGCATGAGCAATGCCACTACACACGTGCTGTAGAAGAAGCTATTGCTGCGTCCCGTGTTTTTCAATACAATACCAAAACATGCATTCCAGAAGACAAGCGTTGTTCTCCAACTGCCTGACTAGAAAACTGCGCAACTGAGGTGGCAGTTAAACAAGTAAGTTTTCAAGAGCTTACAAGAGCTTACAGCCGTGACGATGCGATTTCAAAATCGCATCGTCACGGCTGTTTCCTAGCCCGCTGTAAAAGCCGTAACAAAGCGCCGTGAGCACGTACCAGGTTGATGATGACCTGTTTGCCATAGTTGAAGAGCTGGGCGTCAAAGTGGCGCGTGAAGGCCTCCAGGTGATTCTCGCGCTCGGCCAGGACAGGCGTGGGCTTGTAGCGCAGGTTCGGGTACTGAGACCAGAACAGCGGGATGGAGCCGCGAGTCTGCCAAATGATCACGCGTTACCAAAAAAAAACAAACACAAACACACACACACACACACACACATGCCAACACATCACGCACTGCCAAACAGACAAGCATGATGGACAAGTGCGAAGAGCGCACTGGAAAGCGCGCCGGCTACGCCCGTCCTGAGCCCGAGGTGCACGGGGAGAAGTGGTGCGAGGAGCCTTTTACGACACGTCCTCGCCATTCAGATGTGTAGGACGGAAATGTAGAGTGAAACTTCGTGCAACCGGACATGCATACATATTGGATCGACACCACTGAACAGCACCAACGGTTGCGCGTAACGGCAAAAAAACGAATTACGTGGTCATTAACGTGTTTCAGAGCCTCCACGGCGTCAGAGGAACTCTAGTGACTAGTTCTCCTATTCTAGGGGCAAATAATAAAAGAACGACAAAACGGTTGACCAGCACGGTTCACTTTTAGTAGCTTTCACCAGTCTCATGATAAGCAGCTTCCAACCCAAATGAGGACACCAGAACATTTCTCACCTGCACGAAAGAGTTCCTGTCGCCCTGGAACTCAACAATCTGCTCCGTCTCCACCATGTTGGCCACGTTACCGTCAGAGTCGATGCCTCTCATGAACATCCTGATCGCACGGTAAATCATATCATTACGTAACAACTTAGAAGCTTTACATAATTCCTGCTCTGCAACATCCTGCAATCACGCTTATGACATGAGCAAAAAAAACAGGTCTACCCTAGTCCATCAACAGCATCATAACGTGTTTCGGTAAGGAAACCCGAAAGTTTCTCAGAAGCTAGTTCCTCAGTCCTGATTAGTTTCCTCCGGTGGGCGGTGCCACACTGTCGAGACTCCAGTTCGGCATTACCTGTGGGTACTCTAGAAAAACCACCACCTACCCGCACGTGACAGTAGGCGAGTACACGGCGGATCACGACAGAGATCAGGCTGCGCGCGCCGGCCGGGCCGCCCACCTGGTGCCGGCCCGGTAACAGCTGCGCCGCGACACCAGCGACCAGACGAACGGGTGTCCGTTCAGGCTGCACTGTTTGATGGAGACGAAGCCGTGCATGACCGGCAGGCAGAAGCGCCCCAGGCCGGGTCGGGCGGCCAGATCGCGCAGCAGGTGGCTGTTCCAGACGAAGCGCGGGTCGGCTCGCTCGTGAAGCGGGATCTGCCGGAGACGACAGCGTGCCTAAGCGGGCGAATCACGTGTCTCCGACTCAGCAGTCATGGAGCCGATTTTCATCGGCTGCAGGAACAGTGTCATAACGTCTGAACGCATGGGCCTCATTTAAGAGGCTGGCTATGCCAAAATGCGCCAGCAGAAAGGGCATTTATGTCGCGGTTTCGCTGGCAGAAAGCGAAAAATGAAATTCTACTGACCTGCAGAAACTCAGGTGTCGTGTTGTGCAGCCTCTGGATGGTCTGAGTTATGTCGTAGGTATAGGAGAAGTAGAAGTGGGGCTGACGGAGCACCATCTCCAACATGTTGACGTACTGGCTGTTGTATCGAACCTGGCACCAGACACATCACAGACTGCTCACTTCCACGGTGGCGCATCACGTGCCAAATACAAGCCAGAATGTATAAAGTTAATGCACTTTTGTGTACGTCACCAACCATCCCGCATGGCATTAGGAGCCAAACGTCTGTGAAACAAATATCATTCTTTTGCATGGCCGGCCACTCCCACCTCCTCACCTGAGCTTCACTAAGATGCGTGGTGGTGCGCGAGAAGGGCACGATCTCGGTGTGCTCCACCCGCCAGATGGCGCACTTGTTGATCTCGCCCACACGCACCTTGCGCGTGATGATGACCAGGTAAGGGCCCGAGAGCAACCGGACCGTGCCCAGAAGGCCGCATATCCGCTGGCGGTTGGCGATCGGCGGCACCGTGATGCCATCTATCAAATGACAATGACACTAAGCATTACACTGGTGGCCACGACGGCACACCAGCATCATCTGTACAGAAAATCTGCACAACATACAAGGCATTCCTTTGCCAGTGGGGCAAAGGCATAGAAAGCCTCACTCAGTGTGGCATCACTGACCAACTTCTGGGATAACTTGTCTCCTCACAATATGGTAGACTTCAAATTAAAAGTGGCGAGGTATAAATACCCCAGTCTGCCCTCTCTATTCACATCACTATTATCTGAGGCCACAAAGGAACTCTGAAATGGTACAACAGTTGTCCTTTAACAGTGTAAAACTGGAAATTATGGTTATGGATACATGGGATATACTGCAATCCAACAAATGACATGAATGCATTGGGCCTTACAAAAATATTAAGTATGGTAGCATGATTGCTTGGCTAAACGCATCCTGAAATTAGTATGAATTTACACCACATCAAGGGGAAGTCCAACAATCCAACAATCAATAAGTCTCAGAAAGTCAGAGCGTTCTTTGGTTTGCTTTTCATTCCTTTCCATTTTCCCAACTTTCATGATGTTTGTAGACATACTAAGGTGCTTGAGATCCTCCGATATGATGACATCAGCCTTCTCAGACTGTCTCTGCTCAGTGCATATCAAAGTTATCCAGGAAGATCACCACAAAACATATACTTGCTTTGAACAGTGATGTCATGTGAGACGCGATCAATTACCAGCACTTCATCTGGGGCTTGAAGTGGCTCTATGTAGAACTTCTCAGGGGCTGTGTGCCTGTGTGAAAAAAATGACCAGTGAGCTAAAAATGTCCTCAAGAAACTTCCTAAGTAACACCCAAAAGGTTTTGATACACCAAAGGCATGAGCAAGAGCAGTTTTGAAACATTTCCCTTTTCTCTTACTTTGCAGTCTGAAGAAGTTTCTTCTGCCTGCAGAATACATATATACATACATATATATACATATATGTATATGTATATATGTGTATATAATATACATAAATGTATGTATCATACATATGTGTTTAATACATAATAATGCATAATACATAAATGTATTAAATGAAAAAAAAAGATTAAGACTGAAGAGGTTCTACAAAATATGTCAACACAAATACACAGATTACTGCATATATACATATATATATATATATATATATATATTGCATGTAATTAAATACCTATTCAGATGTAAAAACTCTCCATTTTAACAGTACCAAAGATTTGTGAGAAAAAAAATACAAAATGTTCCAGTCATCCAGTTAGCATGGATGACTAAAATAGTGACAAAAAAATGCATTAAATGAAAAAAAGATTAAGACTGAAGAGGTCCTACAAAATATGTCAACACAAATACACAGATTACGGCATACTGCATGCATGAAACAATGAAAAAATTAAACTAATAAATGGTATATCTACCCTCCAGGTTGTCTACATGCAACTCACAGTATGAAGTCTTCATAGATGAATTCTGGATCTACCTTCAAAGCCATTACAAAACAATTTGGCGATTTACACCTAGTGCCTGGAACAGTAAGAGAAATAATGCTGACAACCCCCTAAAATAACATTATTTCTATCAATCCAAGCATCAGCACAGCCACAATGGGCCTGGGGCATGACCCTTATGTCCACATTTTTTAGTGAAACCCATTGCACAGTCTACCAAACAAGCTGTTTTTGCCAGATTTAAGTTTTCATTGAGTTCTGGGGCCCCCTTTAGAAAATACAGCTGTGCCCCTGAATTCAACTAGCTGTAGCCTTGCCCTTGAATTCAATGCAATGCAATGAAGATCACATTGGCCACCACATGGTCCATGACTCAATTTTGCATTTTTTTTTGGAATGCTGTGCATCTGTACATTGCCACAAGACCAATTCTCCAGAGGAAACAAGTCCTGGGAAAAATATAACATCTGGCATATTAACATATATTAACTGGCATAACATATTAACATCATAAAATGTAACATAAAAATATAACAATCTATAACATATAACATCCACTGGCCTCACGGCAAACTATGCAGTTTTCAAGTGTATGTCTGTATCCCTTTCTCCACCTTTATCCCCAAGTTTCATGGGTGACACAGCAATGAAGCTGGCTTCACATCCCTGTGTATTCAAAACTGTAGAGCAAGTATGCAGACAAGTCTCATAAATGGCGATCGTATACTCTTCCTCCATGAAGCCAAACGAGTTCGTTTTATATTTCAAACGAAATCCAAATGGTTTGCTTGGGAGATAGCCGGGATGGGCGCTGGTGCTTAGGATCCGCATTGGTTTAGCAGGCCTCCCACTTCTGATAATTCTAGAAATTTGCATATTTGCCTAGTGATATTAGCGCCAAAACACCTGAAATGACAAAAACCGCTCAAATCGAAACCATTCTGTGCCGTATCAACGCCACTTCCCCAAAATAACCTCTAGAAGCGATCCACTCCCCCACCGCTTCCACAACTGGCCGAGTACGAAGCACGGAGCGACTCCGGAAGACAGATCAACGCGAACTGATAAGGGTCGACAGTTCGCAAAATGATCGAGAAATGTGACAATATGACGCCATTGAAGGACTTCCACAAAAATATCTCAAAATTCGAAATAAAAATCTACACCGCAACGGGACTGGGATGTGGACTGGGCCAGAACAAGAACAGGAGGCAGTAGTACCTGGGAGGGAAGAGGGAAACAGCAGGAAAACCGGGATAGTACTGAGATATGGAGGACAACATGGGTGGGTTTTGGAGACGATGACTGTAACCGAACGGGCATGGAAGCAGGCACGTAGCCAGGATTGTGTCCAGGGAAAGGCCATAAGTCAAATTTTGTCACATGCCGTTGGCCAATGATGAAATTTATAGGAAAAGTAGCAATTTTATGTAACTGCCCCGATATTTAAACAACAAGAATACATATAACGTTTGTCTTTGCAACATATATATGATCATTATTCTGTATTCGTGCAAAATCGCAATGTATCTAGTGTACACCGCTTGGCTCAAGGCGGGCCATGCCCCCCCCCCCCTTGGCTTCGTCCCTGCATGGAAGGGTATGGGGACGGGTTGGTCAGAAGAAACTGGGACGGAAAAGGGACAAGTAAAGGGATGGGGACCGGAAAGGAGCAGGCAATGGAATAGGATAGGGGCAGAGAGGGACGGGAAAGGGGAAGAGATAACGAAGAGGGACTGTTACGCGATGTCGGACCGATAATTCCCTCCTGACGGCGGCTGCACGCCAGCCAGACAATATGCGGCAACCATCGCAGGTTTGGACATCGTTCACAGCAAGTCGGGGCCAGGCCGCGCCGCCAGCCGGACGCGCTGCGGCAAACTCGTCACGTCTCCGCGGCCCATGGAGTTGCCCCACCGGTCAACACGAAACCGTCCAGCCTTTGTTTCCAAGCAGGTTCAGCCACGCAGAGCGGACCGTCGGTTAACGTGCGTTCGTTATGATGAGCGTCGCGTCGCCTATCCGGTTGGGCCGGAAACCACGCGTCACGCTGCCTCAGCACGTCGGTCACGCACAATGGACCGGTGCACACCTCGCGTTTCACCTCAATGTAGCGCTCACTGCGGATGCGCCGTGCGACTACGGGTACCCATGGTACTCCGTCTCCTGAGTCAGGTATTTGGACCTGACTCACCACATGGATCATCTCCGAGCATGGTCTCCTGCCGCCGCGCTGGCAATAAGACTGCAGGCGTGTGCCGCAAACGTCATTATCATACAGGCATGGAGCGGGGTGACGTGGCGCCTCTGGCAGACGCGTACACGATCGTCCCCTGAGTCAAGGAAATCGGGACGAGCGGCGAGATCACCGAAAGAGAGAGAGAGAGACATAGTCACCAGCTCCCGGGAACAACTCAGCAGCACAGCGGCATGTGTAACCGCAGCAACTGCGACCAACAACCCGCACGTTCAACGTACTGCACGGCACCTGCAACTGCAGTAGCTGCGACCCGCGCCGGGCATGCTACTGGAGCCGATGCACGTGCAACTCGGCACCGGAGCAACTGCACGGCCAACATACTGCAAGAAGCAACTGCACGGCCAACGCACTGCACGACTCGACGACTGCACATCCGGAGCGCGAACCCGCGGGCTATTTCCAAGCGCCGTGCAGTCTTGTTACAGCAGCAGTCCGGGCACCGCGGCCGTCGCCCCGCTGCTGAGTCCAGTCAGTCCAGCAGCCAGTCGTGCGTAGCGGATCCCACGCGCGGACGTACGTGGAATTTGACGCCCCCGGCAAGGGTATCAAACCGCCCTGCCGGTCATGAGGACAGTCTCACTTCCTCTCGTGGCGCTACCACCTGTCTATACCTCGCAGCAGCGACGACCTGTCTGTGCGACTGCACCTTCATCCACTGTGCAGGAACACTGGGTTGCATTTCATCCTGACCTTGGCCGAGACGGAAGGAGACTGCCACCTGACAGTCTTATTATTCTCTGTGCATATCACCTGTAATCATACTAGCTAGCAGTGACGTAGCCAAGGGGGGCCAAAGGGGCCACGCCCCCCCCCCCCTGGAGGCCAAGCGAGGCCCCCTGGCGGCCGAGTGGGGCCCCATGGGCCGAAGGCCCCAGTCCTTTGGATAGCGTGAGGCGCCCGCAAGGCGTCTTACACTGTCCGAAACAGACAATTAAAGCAAAATAAGAAACATTTCAAGCATTAAAGAAGGCTCACGAACCTAAACAAAACGTACTCAGAAAATACAAGAATATTTTGTGTGCTATGAGGAGAGGCCCGTGGTCTGAATGTGCGTTTAGCCCTATTCCCGGTAGGGTGAGGAGCTGAATTCGCCCCCTCTGGTTTTTTGCTCGACAATTCCAGGGTTTTTGACGCAGCTTTACGAAACTTGGTGACTTTTCCCATCTATTCTTTCTACGTACTGTGACAAGATTTTGGAATTCTATTTTGCTCAGGTGCGGAGCCAGGCAACGTTTTAGGGAGGCACCTCACGCCATTTTTGGACCTGTTGAGGGCACAAGGAAAATGACAGCCAAAAATTGCGTTTTTTAGATGGAACTTAAAACTTTAAATGAATGTATAGCAAAATAGTTGGGCAACGTGCAAATACAATTTTGTTCATCTGAGGTCGACTTTACAAGGTCAGGTCAAGGTCAAAAAAGTCAAAATTTGTTTTTATAGTAATAATTTCGTCGCTATTTTTGAAAATGCCAAATCTCGTACACGAATGACGTAAAAGGATACCCTCTAATTGTGTATTAAGTTTCAGTTTGATATCGGGTCAGGTCACGGAGCTATGACCTAAAATGTCTGTCCGCGTACCCTATATCACAATAACCTTAAAATGGAATTTTTGAAACAGAGTGAATTTAAATCATTGAAGACGTTTACAGGTGATATTAAATGCACACGAGATCATTTCAAGTGATTCCAAGGTCACTGAAGGTCATTTAAGGTCAAAGGTCACAAGTTTATCTGAAGAGCATGTGACCATGTCAGTTTCCCTTTTTTCATGTCTCTGGCACCGCCTATGCCAACGTTATACGAATTTTGTAATATGACCTGTACTCCTTTAGCATAACATGACTAGCAGAAGCCAAAAAAGCGCATTCACCTTTTTTTGTTCATTCAGCTGTTGAAAAACTAATCCTCCTATTTCAGAAACCCTGTGAACGCCTATGATTTTTTTTTATTTCAGATGTGCGTACCTGTGGTAAAAGTCCCATCCATGATCTCTCGATTCATGCCAATTTCATCGAAATCGGTCCATAAACAACGGAGTTATAAGAAGTCCAAAAATACCCCCCCCCATTTTGATATTTTTGCCCCCTGCATCCACTTTTTCCAAAATTTTGAGATTCCTCTAAAAGTCTAATTTACATCATGGCAAATCGATTGTGGTTTGTTGCGATGAAATCGGATGTGCAGTTCTCGAGATCTCAGGGGTCGAATCCGCCCCCTTGCCGTGAATCGGCCATACTATGTAGACCTCCGGGAATAGGGTTAGGGGCCCCTGCTAGCTTGCTGGGGAGTTCACTGTTGGTCTGGAGAGGGCCTCCTGTCGGCCCATAAAGGGCCTCTGTCAGCCTCTGAAGGGACATCCTCTCGGCCTGGAAGAGAGCCCCTGCCCCTGCCCCTGCCCCTGCCTCCAGAGGTCGACAGGGGCCCTTTATAGGCGGATAGAGTGCCCTCTACAGACAGGCATTGACCCCCCCTGGCCAGCAGGGGCCCATAAACGATCATTTAAGGGCCCCTCCTTTCCTATAAAGATGTCCCTGCCGACCAGTAAAAGGCACCCTCCAGGTCAGCAGGAACGTTTTTACAGGCGAGCATGGGCCCGTTTACACTTCAACGGGGCCCCTTTACCAACCGACAGTAACTGCAATCACATGGGGCCCCACTGATTACAAGGGCCAGGCGCGGATCCAAAGGGCGCAGTTGGGGTGATCGCTCCCGCCCCTTGAGGCCTGAGAAGGGGTCCCTATCAGACTTAAAAATAGCCCCGAAGGGGCCCAATATGAGCTTCACGGGGTCTCTGTAAGAACATGACAGACACTTGATGCAGTCAGGGAGGCCTCCTGAAGGGTTAGATGACCTATGAGACGCATAGAGGGCCCCTAAAGCTCCCAAAGGGCTCCTGAGACCACAACAGGGCCCCAGCACGGCAGAGTGTCCTTGAGACCGTCAGATGGCTCATAGGGTCCCTGAGGCGGCCAAGATGAGGACCTGAGTCCCTAGGGGGTCCTTGTGAGTGAAGAGCTCAAAGTTCTTGATGTAGTCAGAGGGTCTCCGGGAGGGTTAATGAGACAATGGCACGGTAAGATGGCCCCTAAGATGGAAAGAAGGGCCCCTAAACTCTTCAAGGACCCCTGGAACCACAAGGAGCCCCAACACTGCAAACGTTCCATGAGACCGCTAAAATTGCCAGAGAAGCACCTGAGACGGAAAGAACTTAAGAGGGTGCCTAGCACGGCATAAGGAGACCCTGGCCAGCCAGAGGAGCCCCCTGAACGAGGATTGGTCAGTGATCTTCTCCACCTCGAGAAGAACCACAAATGGGCTGCACTGGCCTTTTTGAAACTTTGAGGTTTCAGAGGTCCTTGATGCTGTCAGGGGCCCCCGGGAAGGTCAGGTGGTTTGTGAGACAGCAAGATGGGCCCGTACACCGCAGATAACACCTGAGGTCGCCAAAAAAGCTGCAGGGCCCCCTGCGAGGCGAAGACGATAAGAGGGCCTCTGAGACGGTATTTGGGTTTTATTGGGGGCGCTGGACGGCCAGAGGGTCCCCGAGTGTAATAAGCGGGCTCCTGGCACGGGCAAGGTCCCCCTGATACTGCCCCTGAAGCGCCAACAAAAGCCCCTTGTTACGGCTAGAGGTGCCCTTAAAGACTGCCAGATTTACCTAATGTAACAGAGGAATACCCGATACAGCCATGAAAAACCACCGGAGGCGTTCAGAAGGCCTATGACACTGCACAGGGGCCCTGAAATTGTCAAAAGGTCTTTTGTAACTGCCAGAGAGTCCCTGAGATGGCAGACACGTTTCCCAGAGACGATAAAAGGAGTACCCAGGACCGCAAGGGGTCCAATGAGACTGCTAGGGAGCGAACTTTGAGACTGTTAACTAGAAGCAATAGGGGCCCCTGAGACGACCAGAGGAGCCCCTTAAACTCCTAGACCTTGAGATGTCCAGACTGGTCCTGAAACGGCCAAACGACCTATTGGATTGCCAGAAGTGCCTCCGTCACGGCAGAGAGAGACTTTAAGAGGGCCTTTTTTAGTGCCTGAGGGGCTCCTTAAACGGCAAATACGTCACAGGGACGACAGCAGGGAACCTGAGATGGCTTAAGCGTCCCTGAAACTGCCAGATGGGTCCCTGAAACTGTCCGAGGTCACCCTGAAACAGTCAAAGGAGCGCCTGAGACGTCCCACGGGACACGTGAAATTGTAAAAGGAACCTGAGACCGCTAAAGGGTCCTGTCACGGCAAACGGCCAGAGACCACCAAAAATGCCCTTGTAACTGCAAGAGGGAACCTAAACTAAGGCTGACAAGAAATCCCCAGGAGCTACGGGATGAGGGGAGGGGACGAACGGACTTCTGGACCACATGCAGATACAACATTTCAGATGGAGGGGCGGAACCGCCTAAAATCTCGCTGTTTTTGTCATATTTCGGCCACTTTGTTTGGGAACAAAGCGCAGGATTTTCTGAAATAAGATGGTGCGTTTCAATTTTTCTGGTTATTTCACATGGTAAAAAACGAAATTAAATAATTTTTCACATCTGAAGGGCAAAAAAACTGGGCCCCGCGATGACCATTCGCCTCCCCCTCCCCGCCTTAGCAAAGTCTTGGATCCGCCCTTGGCGAGGGCCCCCATTGGTTACGAGGGCCCCCTTGATCCGATTTGGCCCCCTTGGGCGGAATCCTGGCTACGCCCCTGCTAGCTAGTGCTGAAACTGTGCGGTGTCGGGCTAGTATTCTTGCGGGTGTTTGTTTACGACCATTTTTTTCTGGCACGCTGCTATTGTTTTGACCAGCCACGGTACCATAAAATGCACCATTGTTCTGCGTATAAATATTTTACTTTGACAACCGACGGGATAGGAGCCCCCCCAGTACGTAAGCTCTAAGCACACGGTCGAGGGATGAGACATAGCGCAGAAGAACAGACAAAAACATCCCAATAGCGACAAGGACAAAGAGGAGATTGGGACGGCACAGGGACAGAGAAAAACATAATAGGGATGAACAAGAATGGGGTAGGAACAAGGAAGAGGGACTGTAATGGGACAAACACATTGGTGGGACACTGGGGTGGGCTATTAACCCGACATTGATTAGGGTATTTCGCTACCTTCTATTGACTGGAGGGGGGGGTATTACATGCCTCCTATTTGTCTCGAGAACCAGCCACCTGTTCGTGGCTTTCGCAACCCTTACGAGTGCGTCTGACCTGACTGAGGGTCAGCATGGGGCCGGTAACACAGTGCCACCTGTGATGGAGATCAAGCACGAGTGTTTGAGAGTTGGCCGGAAGATGGTGGCGCGGTTTGGCGCCAGGCATTACGTGCATGCTACCATTCGGTGGCAGTGGGCCAGCTGTTTTGACTTGAGCTCTGCGCAGGGACGGCGGATTGCTTTTTCGGCTGGGGGGCAAGCTCTGTCGGATCAACAGCCAACCTCATTTGGGTTGCCTTCTTCCCCCATCCCGAAAAAAACAACTTAACTTCGTTCTTTTTGCTATCGCCCAATTTTTCTTTAAATAAGCAAACCTTTTTTCCAGGTTTCAGCGCTAGTGCATACTTGTGTTCTTCGACATGCGTTGATTTTTCTGTTCAGGTCTGTACCCATTGCCATTTTTCAGGTCTTTGACTTTGGGCATCCATCTTGAAAACGGAGAATGATGTAAACTTCTGCTTGTTATTATGTTTGCATTTACATCACCAATTCAACATTATTATGAAATACATTTGTAAACGGTTGAAAGGCAGTTTCCTCCCACAACATTAAATTATAACTCGACGCTAAGTAACAAAGCTCTTACAGACTATCATACGAGAACGAAATCATTATCTCAAGCACTTGCCAAAACAGGTTTGCCTGTCCCCCCACACACATAACGTGACAATGCCTGCGCCAAATCTCTCACATAATGGATCAGGGGCGTAGCCAGGCTTCCGCCCAGGGGGAGGGCAAATCGGATCAAAGGGACCCTCGAAACCAATGGGAGCCCTCGCCAATGGCGGATCCAAGATTTCGCTAAGGCGGGGGTGGAGGCAAATGGTCAGCGCGGGGCCCCCATTTTTTGCCCGCCAGATATGGAAAATGATGCAGTTCTGCTTTTTACGATATAAGGTGACCAAAACATTCGAACTCGTCATCTTATTTGAGAAAACTCTGCGTTTTATTTCCGAACACAGTGCCCGAAATATGACAAAAACGGCAAGATTTTAGGCGGCTCCGTCCCTCCCTTCATTTGAAATGTCGTGTCTGTATCCGGTTCAGGAGCCCGTCTGTCCCCCCCAATCCCGTAGCTTCTGGATTTTTTTAGTTTAGGTTAGTTTAGTTTAGTTTAGTTCAGTTTAGGTCAGATTAGTTTAGATTTCCTCTTGCAGTTACAGGGGCACTTTTGGTGGTCTCGGGGTGTCTGCCGTGCCAAGATCCTCTAATGGTCTCAGGTTCCTTTTACAAATTCACGTGTCCCGCGGGATGTCTCAGGCGCTCCTTTGGAAGTTTCCCTTCCAGTAGTTTCAGGGACGCTTAAACCATCTCGGATTCCTTCCTGTTGTCCCTGAGACGTTTTTGCCGTCTAAGGAGCCCCTCAGGCACTAAAAAGGGCCCTGTGTAAGCCTCTCTCTGCTGTGACAGGGGCGCCTCTTGCAACCGTCTCAGTCCTTTGGCCGTTTCAAGAGCAGTCTGGATGTCTGAAGGTCTAGTATTTTCAGGGGCTCCTCTGGTCGTCTCAGTGGCCCCTATTGCTAGGTACTTTTATTTAGCAGTCTCAAAGGTCCCTCTGTAGCAGTCTCAGTGGACCCCCTGCGGTCCTAGATACCCCTCTTATTGCCTCTGGGAAACATTTTTGCCATCTCAGGGACCCTCTGGCAGTTAAAAAAGACCTTTTGGCAATTTCAGGGCCTCTGTGCAGTGTCATAGACCCTCTGAACGTGTCCGGTAATCTCTATGGCTGTGTCAGGGGTTTTCCTCTGTTACATGAGGTATATCTGGCAGTCTTTTAGGACCCCTCTAGCCGTAACAACCCTAGCCGTTTTGTTGGCGCTTCATGGGCCTCGCTGGCAGTCTCAGAGGGATCTTGCCCGTGCCACGAGCCCGCTTATTACATTCGGGGACCCTCTGTCCGCCCAGCGCCCCCATAAAGCCCAAATACCGTCTCAGAAACACTCTTATCGTCATTGTCTCGCAGGGGCCCTGCGACTTTTTTGGCGTTTTCAGGGGTCATCTGCGGTGTACAGGCCCATCTTGCCGTCCCAGAAACCACCTGGCCTTCCCGGGGACCCCTGACAACACCAAGAACCCCAAAGGTTTCAAAAAGGCCAATGTAGCCCATTTCTGGCTCTTCTCGAGGCTGAGTAGGTTATCGAGGAATCCCCGTTCAGTGGGCCCCTCTGGCTGGCCAGGGTCTCCTTATGCCGTGCCAGGCACCATCTGAAGTTTTTTCCGTCTCAAGTGCCTCTCTGGCAATGTTAGCGGTCTCATGGACCCTTTGCCGTGTTGGGGCCTCTTGCGGTCCCAGGGGCCCTCGAGGAGTTTCAAGGACCCTTCTTTCTGTCTTAGGGGCCATCTTACCGTGTCAGGGTCTTATTAACCCTCCCGGAGGCCCTCTGACTACATCAAGGACCTTCAGCTTTTCACTCACAGGGGTCTCCTAGGGACTCAGTCCTCATCTTGGCCGTCTCAGGGGCCCTATGAGCCATCTGGCGGTCTCGGGAACAGTGTGCCGTACTGGGACCCTGCTGTGGTCTCAGAGGCCTTTTGGGGGCTTCAGGGACCCTCAATGCGTCTCAGAGGTCATTTAGCCCTCCAGGAGGCCTCTCTGACTGCATCAAGAGAATGTCAGGTTTTTATAGAGACCCCGTGAAGCTCATACGGGGCCCCTTCGGGCCTCCTTTTCAGTCTGACAGGGGCCCCTTCTCAGTCTTCAGGGGGAGGGGGCGGCCACCCCAATTGCTCCCCCTTTGGATCCGCGCCTGGCCCTCGTAATGAGTGGGACCCCATGTAGTTAAAATTACTATCGGTTTGTAAAGGTACCTCGCTGAAGTGTAAACGGACACATGCTCACCTGTAAAGACATTCCTGGCGATCTGTTACAGGTCGGCAGGGGCATCTGTACAGGAAAGCAGGGGCCCCTGAACGATCGTTTAGGGACACCTGTTGGCCAGGGGGCCACTGCCTGTCTGTAGGGGGCATTCTGTCTGTCTGTTAAGGGCTCATGTCGACCTCTGGAGGCAGGGGCAGGGCCCTATTTCCAGACCGAAAGGAGGTCCCCTTCAGAGGCTGGCAGGGGTCCTTCATGGGTCTACAGGGGGCCCTCCTGAAACAAGCTGTGAATTCCCCTATAAGCTAGCAGGGGCCTCTAAACGCTCATTCAGACCACGGGCCTCTCTTCATAGCACAAAGCCTTCTTGTATATTCGGAGTACGTTTTCTTTCGGTTCGTACATCGATTTTTCTTTTTTTTTTAAGCGTAAGGCTGATTTTTCACCATTTTATTTGGTGCAGTGACCAAAATTTCTGGGGGGCAAAAACATAGTTTTGCCCCCCAGCCTGACGGCTGGGGGGCGGCCGCCCCTCCTGCCCCCCCCCCCCCCTTTTTTCGCCGTCGTTGCTATAATTTCTGTTTGAAATTTCCAGACTGCTGCGTTTTTGTGGAAGTATTCCAGTGACGTCATATTTAGATCTTTGTGAACTGCCGACCCTTTGTATTTGGCGTTCATCTGTCTCACGGAGATGCTCCGTGCTCTGTACGCGTGTTGGATGTAAAGGCCCAATAACATAGTTGTGAAGGTGTTTGGTATTCTAGGTGGTTGGTGGTGCGTGGCTGGATCAGTTCTAGAGGTTATTTTGGGGATGTTGTGGCATCGAGAAGGCTAAAAATACTTACGATTGGGCTGTTTTTCTTTGCCCATCTTTTGGTGCCAATATGGCTTGGCCAATACGCGGATTTCTAGAATTATTAGAAGTGGCAAAACAGCTATTTTTCGATGTTTCCACCATTTACCAAAGTCGGCCGAAATATTTTGGCATCCAGGCACAATGTTATGATGAGCAGTGATGTCCTGCCTTGATATTATACAAAGCTTGCAGGAGGCTGGCACTGAAGCAGGGGTGTTGTCCTCTGTAGTTGCCATATGTCTAGTGTGTGATGAACCAGCAATTGCCTGCAGCCAAGAGCTGGTGCAACAGACTGCTGCCTGTATACCAGGCTGTCTATTGGTTGCCTCCAGTGGGCTTTGTCAAATCTGTTCAGACTTGGCCACACAAGCTAGTGCACTGAGACTCCAGCTAAGGTTACTGGAAAAACAGCTCCAGGAGCGACACTTGTGGGCACTCTACCAGCATCTCACAGATGAAGGTGGGGTTGTTGGCTTTGTTTTGATGTTAGGCACCAGACCTGTTCATGCATGTGAGGTTTTAGGTCAGATCATTGCTGATTGCACTATTTTCCAAATCTACCTTTAATGCACTGATACTCATGTGTTGTCCATTCACTGCAGGTGAGTCATCCAGTTCTGTCCAGTTGTATGCTGACATTTTGTGTTTTTCATTCCTGGGAAACTGTTGCAGGTTCAGATGGCAGGAGCCCAAGAGAACAATGCCCTAAGGTAAGTGCAATATTTTAATGCACTCCTATGTTGTGCCACATTTTTTCTTTAATCTTGCAATCTTCCAAGTTTAGGTTTAGCAGCCACCTCATCTTGTGAGAGGCAGACACCTTCCTTATGCTGCAACACAACTCTGCATATCTCACATTCCAGCCCTTATCCAATTTGGCACCATGATTTGTCACCATCCAGCTACCTTGAATGGGGTCACTTGAATGGGGTCCTACCAACATACCGGTTGGACATGGGCCTTGGTACTGACATCTACTGGGACCAGCAGGCAGATGTGGACCACACAGAGTCAGCAGCAGAGGTGGCAGGCACGCCCTGTCGTCTGTGCCCAGCCCGGTCCAGCTCGACGGCCGAGCTGATCGGTCACGTGCGGCGGCAACATGGCGCCGCCCGGCTGGCCGCCGCCAATCGGTCGCCGCCGGGGCCGGCTGCCGACGCCGAGACATCACTCGGCGACCCCGACCGGCCTCCGCCAGACTCTCACGACCGAACTGGCAGCTCCGACAGGGACGGGACGGGTCCTTGCACCGGCCCGGCCGGCTCCGGCTCCGGCTCCGATGCCGACCCCAGCCCCGGGCCTGGCCCCGGCTCCGGCTCCGACCCCGCGCCGGATGAGGCGGACCCGGCGCTGGACGGCCGGCATGCCGGCCCGGTCGGCCCGGAGCGGCTGGCCAGCGGCGCGCTGAGGCGGCGGGCCGTGCGCGAGCCGCATAGTCCGCCGCCGCGCCACGTCTGCCCCGTCTGCCAGAAACGGTTCCCGACGCCGTCCAAGCTGCGCACGCACCAGCACAGCCACGCGGGCGCCCGGCCGCACCGGTGCGGTGTCTGCGGCCGGCGCTACCTCTCCGCCCAGAAGCTGCTGGTGCACGCGCGCTCGCACACCGGCGAACGGCCGTTTGTGTGCCACATGTGCGGCCGCACGTTCGCCGCCGCCGCGTACCTGGCGCAGCACGAGCGCACGCACACCGGCCACCGGCCGCACCAGTGCCACGTGTGCGGCAAGCAGTTCACCCAGCGCGGCACCATGACCAAGCACGTGCGTAAGGTGCACGTGGCGGCGGCGGTGGCGGCACCCGGGCACGCTCCGGCGCCGGAGCCGGCTTGACTGGTGCTGGGAGTGGCGTCTGGTTCGTGTCGCATGTCAACAGTGGAATCGACAGCCACGGCGAGGAACCGAAACGGTATTGGTGCTGATCTCTGAGGCGTGGAACCTCCGTTTGGGGCAATGCGTGCAAAAGAAATAACTGGCGGATACAAAGCAGTTTGGGAGTGTTTTTATCGCCGAATGTTAACTGTAAGTGTGAAATGAAGTCCGTCAGTGAGCGTCATGGCCCATAAGTCATCGCGCAGGTATGCCTGTCTGGCATGCTCGCCGTTCCAGCCGATGTTACTTTTTTTATTATGCCATTGAAGGTGCTGTTTCGTCGTGAGTGAGGTTTATCAGCTCTGCGATGTTTACATCCATTTGGTTGATCGAAACGCATTGGTGCTGACGACTGCTAACTGTGAATGCTCTGACATTGTCGGCACAAATAGTGAATCAGTTTGAAGTTTACCTTTGCGTCATGATGATGGCAAACCGTTGACGGAGTTGTGATGGTGTCCGCGTGTTTTATGGTGTACGAAAAAGGCGTTGCTAGCTTGTGGCAATTTTTCCATGTTTTGGCGTTGGTATGGAGAAAGATCTGGTCTTTGCGAGACAGCTGAGTAGCGTTTTACCTTGTTCCGTTTTTCGTTAAGGAGGTTAATACCAAAATGACCCCTATCCAAAAGCGTAACTAGAATTTACGAGATGTGTGAGGGTGAGATTCACGTTAAAAAAAAACGCGAAATAACCTCGGAAATTAAATTAATAGCCATCGTTATAAGTATGTTGGTTATCCTCTAGTGGTCGTCTAGTTGCGAGCATAGTAGTACCTACGCCGCTGCTTAAAACCGTTAAGACACTATGGTGTTTCGAGTGCAGCTGAATGACGGTAAAGCACTCCGCCGTTGACGAGTTACTAAAATACACGCGAATCAGCGATTTTCTCCATTTATTTCACGCATTGAAGTCGTATAAAAGAATCGTCATTTCGCCTCGTATGACATGGTTACTGAATTACCGGGACACGCACTTCCGCCATGTAGGCTCAAATCGCAGAGTTAAAAAGGGACCATCATCGACACTTCGTGTTTTGCCATCATATTCGTGCTTCTAGGCCAGATGAAAGTACAGCCAATAGTGATGCACGTAAAAGGGATCCGTAAATGATACGTCAAGAACTATGGAGCGGCACGCTGAGGCCGATACTGACGAACACTGAGACCGATATACACTGCCCGGTTTACACTGGTGGACCGTAGACCGGTTAAAGGCTGGTTTTTGTTGTCAGCATGAGGGGAAGCAATTCAGGTAGTGGCTGCAGAGTACGCTGGCATAAAAAATAAATCACTTTATAACACTGCCTTCAGCATGCTCACTTCGGGTCACTGCAAATGGTCAACGCTTTCTATTCCTGCGCTGCGTTCTAAGAACTTCACCGCGTAGTTCGTTCGGCGACTAACGACCCTGGAAGAGTTTGTAGAGTCCGTAGGCGCCTGCACCGGTTAGCGCCACGCCCGCCCACGACGGACCGGTCGACTCCCGCTCCCTCTGCCGCCAACCGCCCCCGCAGCGGCCCCAGCCGAACTCAGAGCCTTCCTGCTGGGGGCCCCAGCGGTCCTCGCCGCCCCAGCCGGCCGCGCCGCGGGACCTCCAGGAGGGCGGGCCATGCTGGTGAGGAGCGTCCTCCTGTTGCGGTGTCCTCCGGTCCTCGCCGTCCCAGCCGGCCGGGCCGCGGGACCTCCAGGAAGGCGGGCCATGCTGGTGAGGAGCGTCCTCCTGTTGCGGTGTCCTCCGGTCCTCGCCGCCCCAGCCGGCCGGGCCGCGGGACCTCCACGAGTGTGGGCCGCGGTGCTGGGGGGCGTCGTCCCTCCGGCCGTCGCTGGGGGCCTCACCGTGCCGTCTCCAAGGCCCCCAGCCGTGCTGGTCGGGGCCCGAAGGTCCGCCGTGTCCGTGCGGGATCCAGTATCCCGGATGTCCCCACTGCTCTCTGTCGGTCGTCATGGCAGACTGCTACTGTTCACTGCTGAGTTCCGGGTGTTCACCGCCCGTTCTCGGTACCGTTGGCCGAATGTGTGGAGCGCTGCCTACCGGGCCACATTTAACTGGCCCGCTGAGTCTGACGCAACCCGGCCGGTGGCAGCAGACCGCTCTCGAGTCGGCGGCGGCGGCGGCGGCGCTGACGACACGAGAGGATGACGTCATCAGCCGTGCGGCAGCGCCGATACTGTTCCGCCAGTCATGGCTGACTCGCAGAACAGAGCACGTCGGGTAGGAACAGTTTGAACCAATATCATCATGTACGTAGGAACCGGGAAGGGGCGGGGACGTGGCCCCCCACTTTTGGGTGAGCTGAACGTAGGAACAGGGGGACATAGACTCCAGTTGTGGGGAAGCTGGGCGTATGAACGGGGGGGATGCATGACTCCCCACTTTTAGGGAGCTTAGTATTAGCCCTATGGGAGAAAACGTCTTTGGCCCGACCCCACACTTTTTCATGTTTCTGCACTCCGAGATATCATGTTTGTAGCAGTCAGGCACGTTGTCAGGATTTTCCTGGGGGGGGGGCAAATGTCAAATTTTGCCGTATGCCACAGTCATATGACGAAATTTACAAGAAAAGGCAGCAATTTTAGGCAGTTTATCTCATATTTAATGCACAGGAAAACATATAATATATATTTTCGCCACATATATATGATCACTATTACGTGTTCATGCGAAATCTTCATGTATTTAGTGTAGACCGCTTGGCTCAGGGGGGGGCCATGCCCCCCTTGCCTACGTCCCTGTTAGCAGCTCCATAGGGGAGGTAGGGCCGTACCAATTTGGCGACAGTTCTACCGCCTTTAATTCGACTACATCTGCCAACGTCAGGTCTATAAACGTGAGTGATAGAACTAATGGACGAACATCCACCGAAATCTGAAGGTGGGTGCCTTAACCAATTGCTAAGCTGCATTGACAAACAATAGAAAATGATACATCTCCATGAAGCTAGAAGCATTTTAGTGGAGGACTGAAAAAGTGCGAAATTAAGTCACTGTGTTCCCTTTATGCACGCATGAGGTGCCTCACCACGCGCATCTTTAAAGCGCGAAATGACTTTGCGTAGCAGCTCGCAAACTCTTATCCGGATGGAAACCGTTTGGAATTACCTCGCCTTTCCCAGGTTTGTGAATATCCGGTTAAATACCTATGTCGGCCGATATATACGAGCAGTATCAGGAATATGAGCCATGCGAGGCTTCGGTTCTAAAAATGTACTTCTTTCCTTGGTTTAAATCGGCAACGGGCAGAATGGGGGCGGGAGGGGAGCCCCCTGCCTTTTCCGATTTGGTCTAGGTGGTGCTATTTCGTGTCAGGTAATGCTAACTGAACAGGGGTGTTGATTTGTATTCTTTTGAGAGGGCCCTGCCCCCATGTTGATTCGCCCCCCCCCCCCTATTTTTCCGCCGGCTTAAGGGAAAAACGGCCGCAAAAGATAATAGACAGACGGAAAATATAAAATAAAACATAAGGCGATGTATATGTTTATCTTTCATCTTCCGTGTATATATATATATATATATATATATATATATATATTTGTATCCATGAAGCAATATGCATATTTTTTTTCATAAACAGTAGCAAGAAACTTATAATTTCCGTTAGTCAAAATAAAGTGGGCCAAATCTGTTGGGAAGCCACATTTGAAAGGGGGTTAGGATATCGGGCCCTCAGTCTGGTCCCCAATCATTTACAGAAATCGACGCCCCTGTACCTGAAAGACATGTGTACTTAAGCATCATATGGCAGTTATAAGAACCTAGAACGCTGTTAGGAATTTGAATCGAATGCTGACACACGACAATGAAACAGGCACGTAGCCAGGATGTTCCTTCAGGGTGGGGACCAAATGTCGAGTTTCGTTACAAGGAAAAGTTGCAATTTTATGTACTTTGCCCATATTTGATGCACAGGACAACATATAATGTTTGCTTTTGCACGATATATATGATAATTATTCCGTATTCCTGCAGAATCGCTATGTATCTAATGTAAACCGCTTGACTCAGGGGGAGGGGCATGGTCCCCATGGCCCCCTGGCAACGCCCCTGCAATCAAAGTAACAAGAAGTGCACTTTTCGCAGAAGCTGCTAACCTGTCAGGGGTCTACCAGGAGCCTCCTGTTAGCAAATGTATACCATGCTTACCGCTCGTAAACTTTTTGCTTTGTTTTTAACGTTATCAACCGCCCGCTAAATAACCGTTCGCGCCTAGTGAACTGTTTTCTCGGTTATCCCAGGATTTGACGGTAAGAATTTGCAAACAACAGGAACAAAAACCTAGTAAAACAGGATCTAAAGCGAGTACTGAGGACAAGACAGGCATTAACATGGAAGTGCCGTAATATTGCGTATGCAGGAGAGGCAGAGCTCAGTATATACGTCCACCGGCGTAGCCAAGGAGGGGAGCCGGGGGGGAGGGCGAGGCCCCCTTAGGCCCGCATTTTTTTGCGAAAACCACTGCGTATCGTCTTTCCAGCGGCGGTTTTCGTATGATTTCAGGTCACGTTGAGCTCCGCCCCCTCCCCGAAGAAAATCCTGGCTGCCCCTGTACACGTCCCCCCTCGTGACAGTTCCCCCACCCGGGATCGTATCCACACCAGAACGGAAAATATCTCGCAGTTCATTCAGTTCATCTCCTCGGACGCCTTAGGTACTGGACAGATCGTTAAAGTTGAACCGTATTCCCGGAGGGCTCGACGGTATGGCCGATTTCTGACGGGGGGGGGGGGCGGATTCGGCCCCTCTGAGATCTCGAGAACTACACACCCGATTCTATCGCAACAAACGGCAATCGATTTGCCATTATGTAAACTACACCTCGAAAAAGGAATTTTCAAAACTTTGAAAGGTGTGGAAATAGGAGGGGCAAGAATATCAAAATGGGGGGTACTTTTGGACTTCCTTATAACTTCGTTGTTTATGGACCGATTTTGGTGAAAATGGTATGAATCGAGAGATTATAGATGGGACTTTAAAAATGGTACACACATTGAAAATTTTGAGAAAATTCATAGGCGCTCACAGGGTTTCAAAAATAGGAGGATTAGTTTTTTTAACAAATAAATAAACAAAAAAGGCAAAAACACTTTTTTGGCTTTTGCTAGTCATGGTATGCTAAAGAAGTACAAATCGTATTACAGCGTTTGTATAATGTTAGCATAGGCGGTGCCAGGGACATAAAAAAGGGGGAACTGCCATGGTCATATGCTCCTCAGACCAACTTGTGACCTTTGACCTTAAATGACCTCCAGTGACCCTGGAGTCACTTGGAATGATCTCGTGTACATTTAATGCTATCTGTAAACGTTTTCAGTCATTTGAATTCATTTTATTTAAAAAAATTTCATTTTACGGCTATTGTGATAATTGGTACGCGCACTGACATTTCAGGTCATAGCTCCGTGACCCGACCTGATATCAATCTGAAACTTGATGCGCAAGTAGAGGGCACCCTTCCACGACACGTATGACCCCGGGTTTGGCATTTGAAAAAATAGCGCCGAAATTATTACTATAAAAGCAAATTTTGAATTTTGACCTTGACCTGACCTTGTAAAGTGACCTCAGATAAGCAAAATTGTATTTGCACGTTGTCCAATTGCTTAGCTATACATCCATATAAAGTATGAAGTTCTATCTTAAAAACGCCATTTTTGGCAGTCATTTTACTTTTACCCTGAACAGGGCCAAAACTGGCGTGAAGTGCCTCCCAAAAACGTTGCCTAGCTCCGCCCCTGAGCAGGATGGAGTTTGGAACTTTTGCCACAGTACGTAGAAAAAATAACTAGGAAAAGTGACCAAGTTTCAGTGAAGCTGCGTCAAAAACCCTGAAATTGGCAAGCAGAAAACCCGAGTAGGGCGGATTCAACCCCCCCACCGGGAATAGGGTTAAGGGGTTAGGCCCTGCCCCTCCCTTACCTTCGTTTGAATACAGTTTCCATGCCAATTCATTGCTTCTCGGCAGCATTCCAAGAGCCACCATATGTGTGCGGAAAGATATTACTCCAGCGAAATACTGCTTAAAAACCGAAACAAAATTTAAATTCCATATTGCAAGATAAATCTCACCTTCATGGTTCCCGCCCTGCTTCCAATGACTACCACCTCTACGACCAAAAGTTAATTTCGGAAATTATTCATAAATAACCACACAAAAGTATACTAGAGTTCGCCCCTCAATTTGATATTAACATGAGACTGATGGACGTTGTTTGGAGAAAAAAGGAGCTTTCGTATCACAGTCGTAACATTAAGCAGAATTACGACTGAGGAATTTTAGGAAAACAAGGCCATCACTCCATAAGCTTTGCTGCACTGGGGGGGGGGGACAAGGACTCCTGATGTTGATTTCGGCACCTCAAATGGGCCGTTCGCTCCCCCCAGTCTGGAGTCCTGAAGGCGCAATCCACACCTGTCTACCCCGAACTGACGATACTGATCGATGAAAACAACTTTTATAAAAAAATGGAGAAACAGAAAAACCTGCAAGCATCAAAACAGAGGCCGAAAAAGGACTTCAGTCTTGAAGAAGAACTAGGTTTGCCCTACCCCAATCACCTTCACAAAAATACTTACCCTTGTGTGCGCAATAAAGGGCTGATCCAAGGAAGGAACATTTACGCCATGGCCCGCAATCGCGATAAGGGGGGCAAATGGTCATTTGGCCTCCCCCAAAAATATGGGTATTTCTACTCAACCAGAGTTTGAAGTTGCTTGGACTCAATCAATCAACCAATAAAAACATATTTTCAGTCGTTGCAATAACTAATCAAGTTTTGGGCGATCGGTGCAAATGCAGTATGCATATTACATGGCACCTCTCGCATATTATACCCGGCCTCTGAGGCCTGAAAGGGCCCCTCTCAGACTCAAAAGGGGTTCCTTATGAACTTCATGGGGCCGCTGTGAAAACCTGAAGGGTTCTTGATGCAGTCAGGGTGTCTCCGGAATGGTCAGATAGCCCCTGAGATGGTTAGAACAGCCCCTGGATTGAAACTCCCGAGGAGCCCCTGAGACCGCAACAAGGCCCCAACACGGCCGAGTGCCCTGAGTGAGACCACCAGAAGGGTCATAGGGCCCCTGAGACGGCAAAGATGATAACCGAGTACCAGCGAAGTCGTTTTACCAAAACGATTGGCCGACGCATAGGTATCGCCAGGATTTTTAGGTTGGGCAAGTCGGTCCGCCGAAGACCTAACCTAACCCAAATTTAGATTTTCCTCGGATCTGGGCGACTTCATTTTGCACTTCGAGAAAAATAAAAAAACTGCGAAAAAATTGCCAAAAAGTTGAATGTCTTCAGCAGACTACTTCATTTCTGCGAGCCCAGACATTCTCCGGATCTGCATCGATGTCAGGGGTCTGTTTTGGAGGGTGGGTGAGGGAGCTGTCCCGCTGTCCCCCTTGACGACGCAGGTCTTATATCGCAGGATCGACCCCTCACCTCGTTGACTTTACACTCAAAGTTGAGGTATACCAATGATGGTTGTGTCGGTCGCCATCACGCCCGGCCGAACACGCTGAGCTCTGCCTGGCGGCCGTATTACGTTCCTTCCGACCAGCACACACGTCAGGTGGGGCGGTCTAACGATCGCCCCGGGCGACAGATAGCCACCGAGCCGGCCGGGTCAGCGGGTCACGAGCCGCCGGCGCCTGGGCCCAGCGCAGTCACGGCTGCATAACGAAACGCAGGCATTCACAGCACTGGCATGCTCGACAAGACGTTAGGAATGACAGGTATGGAAGTACAAAAAGAATACTACGACTGGAACACACTTCGAAGTTGATGCAAATTGTGCGATAGACCAATCGTTTACGAACGAACTGCGTGACCAGAAATCAATTTAATGACGTCCAATGCCAATTAAACAGACAGCGACAGTCACTGGCGTATAATCGCTAAAAGGTCGCAGAGCAATTCTTACACTGTGGAGCCATTTTGCTTTGTGGCCTCACTCAGTTAAGATTCTACATCGGCGAAACCGTTGCGGAAATTCCACACTCATGAAATAAGCTCAGCGCTTTTTATGGGTACCAAATTTGGCGACGCTGTCCATATCGCTGAGGGTGTGGCGTGACTCTTGATGCAACGGATGCTGGAGAACAATTTCAAACCATCTATATCTGCGGGGTTTTGCAATTAGTTTTGAATGAACTTCATCTTATGACTCATGCTATCTATTTCTATGTTGGAATCCTGCTTCGTAACTCCATTTTTACTTGTTTTCTTTCAAAATCGTCATAAAAAGTACTGAAACTTGGTAGGGCCCAGGGAAGCATTGGTACCGCCCAAATGAACATTAATTGGGCCCTGGCCCTACCAGGCCTATAGAAAACGACGCCCCCGTTGAGTGCCTAGGACGGCATAACGACTCCTGGAATGCCATCGAAGCCCGAATGGGTTTCACGAGCATGTGTGAAAAGCTGGATGTTCCTGATGCAGTTAGAGGGCTTACGGAAGGGTTAATGAGGCGCTGAAAGGGCTAGCTGGTCCCAGAGATGGATACAAGGGTCCTGAATCTTCCCAAAGGCCCCTGAGACTGCAAGAGAAGCCCCAGTACGGCAAAGGGTCCATAAGATGCAAAGTGCCCGGGGGCTCTTGAGGCAGCGAGACTTTAAGAGGGTGCCTAAAACTGCATAAGGAACCCCTGACCAGTCAGAGGATCCCCTGAAAGGTGATTCATAAGTGACCGTTTCAACCTCGAGAGGGGCTCGAAAGGGCTACACTGGACTTTTTGAAAACCTGAGTACTTCTTGACGCGGTCAAGGGGCCCCGGCAAGATCATGTGCGTCCTGAGACGACAACACGGTCCCCTATACGGCAGATGACCCCTGAGACCGCCAAAATGGTCGGAGGGCTCCTGCGAGGCAAAGGCCATAGGACGGCCTTTGAGAAGGCATGGTGGCTCTGGACAACCAGAGGGCCACCAAGTACATTAGGCGGGTTCCTGGCACGGAAAAAGTTCCTTGAGACTGCCAGTGAGGCTCCTGAAGTGCCAACAAAGACCCCTGGTACGGCTAGAGGGTTCCTATGACTGCCAGATATACCCCATGTGACAGAGGAAGACTTCTAATACAGCCATGGAGACCACCGGAGACGTTCAGTGAGTCCATGACACTGCACGGGGGTTCTTGGAACGCTAAAAGATCTTTTGTATTTGCCAGAAGGCCCCAGGACAGGCAGAAAATGTCCCCCATAGACGACAAGAGGAAGACCTAAGACAAAAGGAATTCACTGAGACTACTAGAGACGGGCCCTTGAGACTGTTAACTAGCAGTCTCTAGCAATAGGGGCCCCTGGAACGAGCAGAGTCCCTGGAACAACGAAAACTTAAGACGTCCGGGCAGTTCCGAAACGATCAAAGGACCTCAAGGCAGACAGGTAGCCAGGATTTTCCGGGGGAGGAGGGCGGGGGACGGGGCAAATGTCAACTTTTGTCATATGTCGCTGGCACATGGCAAAATTTGCAGGAAAAAACAGCAGTTTTATGTAACTGACATCTGAATATTTATAACAATTTAATATTCTTAATAATTATTATAAATTAATAATTATAATTATTATATTAATACTAATAAATATAATTATATAATTAATAATATAAATTACTTATTTTGTATTGACAAATAACTGAGGAATCCACTGGACCGTCTCTCGGGTCTTCAGAGCTCTCCTCGAACATTTTTAGGGACATAGAAATATCAACGCACATCTATCAATCATTATTTATGCAACGTTATTATTTATTATATAAATATTATATGTTTATTGTTCGGTATTATTTTGCGGCCAAAGAAATGAAAGTTTAGACAGCACGCGCGGCCATGATATTGCTCGCCGCCAAGAGTGGTTTCATTTAACGCCAGTAAGTTCATACGCAAAATAAGGGACCATGATATACATATATATATCTGTGTACATGTATATATATATATATATATATATATATATAAATATACATGCGCAGGGGTGTCTATTTCTGTGAATGATTGGGGGGTAAGCCGAGGGCCTCACAACCAAACTTCCCCCCAAATGTGGGTTTTTCAGCAGATTTAGCCCACATTATTTTGATCGACGGAAATTTCTGAGTTTTTTTGTTACCCGTTATCAAATAACAACCGCATTTATCCCCTTGTATATAGCTGCAGATAGATAGGCGATGAAAGATAGATAGATACATCGCTTCAGACTTTATTCTTTACTTTCTGCCTATGTGTTATGTACAGGCACGTAGCCAGGATTTTCTTCGGGTGGGGGCCAAATGTCAAATTTTGTTATATTCCACTGGCATATGACGAAGGTTATAGAAAAGAGCTGTAATTGTACGTGATTGACCTCATATTTAAGCCGCAGGAATACATATGTTTGGTTTGGCAACATACATATGATCGCTATTCCGTAGTCTTGCGAAATCGCTATATATCTAGTATAGAACGCTCGTCTCAGGGGGGGGGGCATGGCCCCCATGGTCCCTTTTCTTGGCTACGTCCCTGGTTGTGTATCGCGGCCGTTCATCCCATTATTACTCATTTCCCTTTAAAGCCGGCAGAAAACAGTGGAAGGGGCCCAAATCAGCACTGGGTGGGGGCATGGCCCTATCAAAAAAATACAAATCGACACCCCGTATATATATATATATATATATATATATATATATATATATGTGTGTGTGTGTATACATACACACACATGCATATATATACATATATATATATATATATATATATATATATATATATATATATATTATAGACATATACATGTGTGTGTTAGTACATACACCCCCTTGACTGGCGAAATTTAACATTAGTCCAATGGCGCTCCGTGGAAAGAAACAAAGTAATGGAAACGAAGAAAGTAGCCGATGTCCCGCCCCTTGCCGGGACACGTTCCGCCCCCAGAGCCTAAATCCAGTGAGAAACTCACATTTGGGCGGAAGTTATGAAGTGGGGCCCCCTTGGCTCCCTCCCCCATCATTTACATGAGGCGACACCCCTTTTATGCTTGTTGGCCATCCTGTCCGACGTGCTCTGTTCTGCAAGTCAGCCATGACTGGCGGAACAGTATCGGCGCTGCCGCACGGCTGATGACGTCATCCTCTCGTGTCGTCAGCGCCGCCGCCGCCGCCGCCGCCGCCGCCGACTCGAGAGCGGTCTGCTGCCACCGGCCGGGTTGCGTCAGACTCAGCGGGCCAGTTAAATGTGGCCCGGTAGGCGGTGCACCACACATTCGGCCAACGGTACCGAGAGCGGGAGGTGAACACCCGGAACTCAGCAGTGAACAGTAGCAGTCTGCCATGACGACGGACAGAGAGCAGTGGGGACATCCGGGATCCTGGACCCCGCACGGACACGGCGGACCTTCGGGCCCCGACCAGCACGGCTGGGGGCCTTGGAGACGGCACGGTGAGGCCCCCAGCGACGGCCGGAGGGACGACGCCCCCCAGCACCGCGGCCCACACTCGTGGAGGTCCCGCGGCCCGGCCGGCTGGGGCGGCGAGGACCGGAGGACACCGCAACAGGAGGACGCTCCTCACCAGCATGGCCCGCCCTCCTGGAGGTCCCGTGGCGCGGCCGGCTGGGGCGGCGAGAACCGCTGGGGCTCCCAGCAGGAGGGCTCTGAGTTCGGCTGGGGCCGCTGCGGGGGCGGCTGGCGGCAGAGGGAGCGGGAGTCGGCTGGTCCGTCGTGGGCGGGCGTGGCGCTGACCGGTGCAGGCGCCTACGGACTCTACAAACTCTTCCAGGGTCGTCGTAAGTAGGTCATACGGCGCCGGTGTCTGATCAAACGGCGCCGCCGTGAGGCACGAACACGCCGGACGTCAGGCCAGTCACGGTTGTGCGCCTGACGCGCTGTCCCTGATACGCACAAATCCTGCCAACCTACCTACCAGCATGGGTGTCAGAAATTGGTTGGTTAAAATCACGGCAGACATGTGAGAGATAATCATTATTTTAGGAAAGTACAAACGTCAGGCATGCAATACATGTCGCTGCAAGTATACTGGCAGTTCCATGCACTCGCTCTGGAAGGGGGCGATTAATGTGTTGTTTCGACTGATAGGATACAAGTTGGCCAAAATGGAAATGTGACAGTTTTGACGTTTGGTGCACCTCTGCGCCGTCCTCTGAAGTGTGATATTCTGCATGTGACGTGTGCCGCGGTAGAGTTCACACCGGCCTTTTTCGGCTCTCTCCGTCACCCTGCTTACGGTGCCGATTCAGTACACTTGGGGTGTGCTAAGTAATCAGCGCTCTTATTCCGGTAAATTTCGTGACTGGGGAGCGTACGGATTATGAGGCTTTAGCGTTTGAATCAGAGTGTTCTGTTCTGTATATGTTTCCGTAGCCCAAGGAGCTCGTACGAATGCAATATACGGTTCGATAAAAATGCCTTTATCATACTACTCGCGATAGGTTAGTAAAAGCAACAGCAGTTGTAAATTACCTGGAATAGCACAGTTGCATGATAATCACGACCCAAAACATATCAGGACATCAAACACTTCCAACAGCCCACAACATCAATGGACAGAGAAATGGCAACAGCTATACATATAACTAACCGAGTATGCGAATCAGGATGAGAAAAAAAAACATTTCCCTGGTTGGTTCAGTTGGCACTGGTCGTACCGACCTCATCATGCAGCGTTCGAGCGACAGAAGTATTTCGCTGCTAACGACAGATGCTAAACCAAAGTTGTGACGGTTTTTCACTCACATATGGCTGCAGCAAAATAGATCTCCATATAGAAACAAGATGTTGCTATGGCTACGCATCATAACAGAAGCCGCAACACCATTTCGATGCAGGGGCGTTGGAACCGGAGGGGGGAGGGGGGGGGGCAGGGGGCATTCCCCAACTTTGGGCAACATGTGACATTAACCCTACGGCACTGCATGTAAAGAAACGGGGTATAAACCACGTTCTTCTTTTTTTTATCAGAGCCTTTCTGAGGTGGACGGCGTTGGGATCAGAGTTCTCACTGAGCAGAGCTTGTTGTGCGTATCCTGACCTGTCTCTCAAGTGAGCCCAAATATGGAGTAATTTCGCCCCAGGCAACGGACCGGACGATGCTGAGCGATCTTTTGCGTGCCGTCAGAGCCACGACACGGGCCACCCCGTCGTTCCGGCGGCTGCTCTGTTTCCGGTCAAATGGCGCTGCCTCCTTGTGACTATCGAACCCATGGTACCTTCTACACGCCGGGTATGAGCCGAACATGTTACCTCAAAGCCACGGGACGTTTGCCTCCCCCATCTCCAGAGGTTCCACCGTTCCTGCTTCGATGTAAATAGCTTCTCCCCCAAACAAAATCAGCACACTAGCATACGCCACAATTAAGTGTTCCAGTCACATCAATAGTCCTCATTGGGCGAACCCTGCACTACACACCAGCCGACTGCTACTAACGCGACGCACGCACACGACGTTCCATCACCGGCACCGAGAATATTTCGTACTAGCGCTTTCAGCGTTTAATATCTCGGAGACAAAAGACATGTTGGCGTGTTCTCAAACCTCCGATCAAAGCGAGTAAACTACAGCTATGCAACTGGCGCACTGTGCACTGGCAGTCACGGTTTGTACATGTTGTTATCAATGTAAGCACGAGGCCAATCCCCAAAATACCGCCAATTTATCTCCCCCCCCATTCCCAGGCCCATTTACAACGCTGCAGTGTAAAGTGGGCCCCGACGTTCACGCTCCTAGTTATAGTTCCCCGGACGGCCTGCCTATCTGAAAAGGATATTTACCGTAATGAATTGCCATTGCATCGCTTTTGCCAACAGACTTTGCTGGACAGGTTGCCGCAGTGCGGACACTGATCGTGACTGGCTCTGGTCAAAATCTGGCTCGCTGGTATAAAAACGACATACACGACTGCTCACTGCGGCAATGTGTACGATAAAGCGGCCAGCAAACATTTTGATGAAGTTCGTCAGGATTCACAAAACGGCTGCAGCTACGACGCCTCGCAATCCCGGAACAGTCTCGGGAAGGAAAAAGTTGCGACAGAAGTAACGACCTCCAAACGGAGCTGAATGGCGAATCCAACGCGAGTCAGCGCGTTGCGGCCTCGACCGGTCTTATCGTACTGCCAGTACGGCTGGAACAAGACTTCGCTGATCTGAGACCGATCGATAACCATTCTATTGCACGAGTTTGCTATAGCGCAAGCAACCGTTGCTAATGGTGTAAATGGCTCAAGGACCTTCAGGACAGAACGAAAAGCTATCAAATCATTGGCTATGCTTATTCCCGGGCTGGCTTGTACAAGCCCCTGGTTATACCAAATATCTTTCCCGTTCATTGTTCAACATTCGCCGCACGGCCGAACATTTCCATTTGGAATCCTGTGTAGCACGAGCATTCTGCGATCATCGACTACGTAAAAGACGACATTCAAAAGACACATCAAAAACAGCTCCGCACCGAATACGCTGAAATCGTGGCGGCCTCCTTTCACTAACCGCCAACCACAGGCCCATGTCATGCCTGTAACGCCAGATCACACGCCACACAGGCCAAAATAAGACAACTGCAAGTCAATCAGACCTTACTGGCACACCGCCACCAGCCCCTCCCCCCACCGCCGCCGCCCGCATCCCAGGCTCCACGTGGTCTACTGCCGGGGTCCAGGCCAGGACTGTCTTCCGCCGGCGCCGGGGCGCGCAGAACTTCCCTAGCCCGCCGCCTGGGGCGCTGGTGGAGCGGCCAAGCCGCGTTGCTGCATGTAGCCGACTAGCTGGCGAGGCAGTTCGGCCAGCACAGCGCTGGCCAGAGCCGCCTGCGCGGATGGACCGGGCTCATGCTGGCCGAGAAACGCCCTCAGCTCTGAAGGAGGAGGGAGAGACGGGGTCACACGGAGCGACAACAGACCGCAGAACGGACACAGTCCGGCGGCGAACGTCCGCAGACGATGGAGCAGACAGCAGGCAACGCGCTGACGGACAACAGCAACACAGAGCAGACAGCAGACACGGTGCAGACAGGCGCGGCTCGCGAGAGTAGACAGCCAACAGGGAGCAGACGGCCGACATGGTGCAGACAGACGACAAGATGCAGACGGACGACACGATGCAGACAGACGACACGATGCAGACGGACGACATGATGCAGACAGACGACACGATGCAGACAGACGACATAATGCAGACATACGACGGACACGGCCAGCACACAGGGTGTAGACAGATGTCGACATATAGCAGACTGAGAAGGCGAAGGTGCGACCCCGACACCGAAATGGAGGGTAATCAGAGGGTGATAATCCGCTTAATTAATGCAAAAAAAAAAAAACATCATCAAGGCGAGAAGAAACGCCTGCACAGGTAAAACAGTACATCGGCACGTTGGACCTGATAGGCATTGCATAAAACCTGATGATGGTATAAAGGTACGTCCAAAGTTTTAATCTTTATGCACTGAAAAAAACAACAAAACAATAAAGAAAAACAGCGAACAACACAGCACACCAGACAACATCGCCTTCAGCCATAACACGTCCGCGGAAAACATGAACTAAAAGAACACCTGAAATCCTGCAAATCTTCTCATCGACAGAAACGTCTCAGTAAAAAAGACTAGCCACTCTGGCACCTCATCTGACCTCCTTCCACCTCCCACTCTCCACGTAAGCCAGGCCTTTCCTCGCAGCAGCGGAGAAGCAGCTCCGCCCGTTCCGACAAACAAGACCATGCAAACACGCCACGGTGAGACGTCACAGCTCGGGGTGGGACTCCGGGCTGACCTGACTGAGCCGCCTCAGTAGGCCATCACGGTGGGGCCGCACGGGTCGGGCGGCGGCGGCGCCACCGAGCCGGCCGGCGGAGCGGCCGGCCGCACTCCGCGCGAGTACATGAACTCGGTCAGCTGTCTGGGCAGCTCGGCCAGCACGTCCCGCGACAGGCGGTCCCGGGCGGCCGCCGGCGCGCCGCCGCCGCCGGCCGAGCCCAGATGGCGCCGCAGCTCTGAAGGCACACAGGACGCCAATGTGACCCCAGAGCGGCAAGCAGGGGCCACAGAGGCACAAAGGACATCACAGTGACCCCAGAGCGGCGAGCACCGGCCAGAGGCACACAGGACATTACAGTGGCCCCCCAGTGTGGCGAGCAGCGGCCACGGAGGCACACAGGACATCACAGTGACCTAGGGCAGCAGCTGTGACCCGGCTGGCCGGTGACCCAGGGCAGCAGCTGTGACCCGGCTGGCCGGTGACCCAGGGCAGCAGCTGTAACCCGGCTGGCCGGTGACCCAGGGCAGCAGCTGTGACCCGGCTGGCCGGTGACCCAGGGCAGCAGCTGTGACCCGGCTGGCCGGTGACCCAGGGCAGCAGCTGTGACCCGGCTGGCCGGTGACCCAGGGCAGCAGCTGTAACCCGGCTGGCCGGTGACCCAGGGCAGCAGCTGTGACCCGGCTGGCCGGTGACCCAGGGCAGCAGCTGTGACCCGGCTGGCCGGTGACCCAGGGCAGCAGCTACCATAATCGTCGTCGGCCCCGGCCGCACTTACCGACGAACTGGACGATGTCTCTGACGGCGGCGCGGCCGCGGCCGTCGCGCAACCGTTGATTGTCGGCGTCCAGGTACTCCATGGCGGCGAAATCCTCGCTGCCGACGCCGACGATGATGACCGACATCGGCAGCGACGAGGCGTCCACCAGCGCCGCCACCGTGTCCGGCTTGTCTGCGGCCGGCCGGCGGTTGGTCAGAGTCGGCATCGGAACGACCCGCTGCGACTTCAGTCGGCGCACGGGACACCGCCGGGCAGGCCGAGTCAGGCGCGGCTGCATCGGCACCCGACCCTCACTTCAGCACGTCTCTTCCGAGAGTAAGCGGTCGCCGCTCGAACAAGATATTCCGACGTTAAAACCAAAAATGGGGGGGGGGGGCGACGGCGGATTGCTGGGGTAGGACCGCCAGTGCCTCTGGCCGCGCGACACACGCGAAGCAATCCGGCTACCTCTCGAAAACATGTCCAGTGCTCCTCAGCTGAACTGGACTGCACCTGCACTGCACCTCCAGGGAGGCCAACAGCGTCACGAGGAAGGTCGCCCGCTGACCTGTGATGATCCCGTCCGTGATGATGAGGAGCACGAAGTAATTCTTCCCGTCCTGAGACGCGCTGGCAAAACGTGCCACGTGGCGAATCACGGGCGCAAAACACGTCGGACCGTACAGCTGAACTGTGAGGCACGAACACGTGGAAAGGTCATAAACTATTCAGGCATGGCATCACAACAAAATATCACAACAGAATGACATCTAACAAGCGAGGGCCGGAAACTACAAGAGCACACGGGCATGTTACCGACCCAATTAAATGCATAAAGGACATAAGACCCGTATGACACCTGCCAGCATGTGCACTGGTAGGGTGCTGTCCAATGACGAGAGTGCCACTTCATGCCCCTCGAAAGTGCTCCTTGCTCAAAACAAACTGAATATATCTTCGAGTGGCTACGTTGAGGAAGATTAGTAGAATGACATGGCCAACAAGCGCATCGAAACCTTCCTCATGCAACAGCAATCGCTACGCGACATACGCGCACTAGCAGTTCAATCCCGAAAAATAAGAAGGAAAACAAATGACAGTGGCACCAAGGCGATGTTCGATAACGCTACTGTAAAAGCCCACTAACCTGGAACAAAGAAAAGACCAAACAATGAGTTAGTTCCTAGTCTGGGCGGAGCCGGGCGAGGTGAGAGGCGCGCCCGCAGGACTCGCCTGTGTTCAGGGCGTTGTAGTAGGCCTGCAGCACGCCGTCCACGCCGTGGCAGTACGGGTCGGTCGGGTGTCCGTTCAGGAAGAACTCGTGCGACGTCTGGCCGGACGGCGGCACGCGCGCGCCGAACCCCAGACACGGGAACATTTTGTCTGCGGCCGGACGGCGTCGCCGTCAGACTGCGGCCGCCTGGGCGCTCCTCGGCGCGCGGCGACACGTCCCGCGGCCCACTCACCGGCCGCTGTCGCCACCGACGGATAACGATACAAAGACAACAGTCCCGGCCTACACAAGTTCTAAGTTGGACCTGGGGTCCGTCTGCACGGATCAACAGCTGGTGATGTGGACGGATAAAGATGCACACAGAGGTCACAGTCCAGTCAAGTTAAAGATATGGTTAAATGAATAGGCCAACTGCAAGGATGCAACCGCCAAAACGCCATCCATGCCGTGAAATCAGCATCTCGATGCGCTTAACGCACACCATCGACCAGATCCTATCACGCGGAAAACCCGCCGGCCTCATGCGCCCGCGCCACGCGTCGCCTCTTCCACGCACGTCACAACACCGCGCGTGAAGACACCGGCGACTACTGCCGTACGGCGCCTGCCCGAACGGCTCGTCCCGGCCGCCGCCGGCACCGCCTCTCACCGCTGTCGTAGTCCTGGATGATGTCGCCAACGGCGCGGATGGCCGTCATGTACTGGTTGTCAGCGCCGCGCGGGTCTCGGTAGTGCAGCGAGCGCGGATCGGCCGGGTTGCCGTTGGACGCCGTGAAGTCGACGGCCACGGTGAAGTGCAGCTGCGTGCCGCCCTGGATGTAGTCCAGGAAGGTGGCCTGCCGGCGACCGGGCGGCGGCCGCGTCAGCGACAGGTGGCAGCACTGAGCACGGGTCGACGCACGACGAACCGACGCGGCCAGTCGCCGGGGGTAGGGGATTCTGTCAGGAAGGATCTAAACAAACATCCCTTGGTGCCGAAGAACAAAACGATTCCTCTGTAAGACAATATACGAATGACTAAAAACGGATCGAACGCGCATGCCTAGAACAGATGCGTTGCGCCACATTACCCATTTCTCGTTTTCATAGCAAAAACATTTTTTTTTAGCCCAGAACACGTTACATTCCGCCCGCAACCGAATCCTCCAAAACCAGGAGAAAAGAGCGGTTCTGCAGTCTACGGCAGAGGCACAACAGAATCAGAATCACAGAATCACAATCACAGAAATCACAGAAACAGAATCACAACCTTCGGCCAGTGATCGAGTCGCGGGACAATCATAAGCCTGTTCTTTAAACTGGGATAGGGATCATTCCCTCGCCTTCTGTCCGACAGACGTCACAAGGCTTGCCACCGCCCAATCACTAACTTCACACCGCCAGTTGAGCTCATTCCACCAGCCCAGCCCGCCCGTCCGACCGCGCCCGTCTGTAGATAGGCCAGACTTCCCCCCATGGTCCTGTCAGCTGGACCTGACCCTCCGACTGATCCCACCAGCCGGACCAGACCTTCCAACTGACCCAGCCAGCCGGACCAGACCCTCTAACTGATCCCGCCAGCCGGCCCAGACCCTCTAACTGATCCCACCAGGCGGACCAGACCCTCCGACTGACCCCGTCAGCCGGACCAGACCCTCCGACTGGCGCTGGAGCTCACCTGCTCGGTGAGCCGAGCCGAGTTGACCACCAGCGTGCCCGAGTTGCGGTAGCGCTTCTTCTTGGCCTTTTTCTTCTCGTTGATGAACGGGTATGTGTTGGGCGCGGCGGCCGAGGCCGGCTCCATCAGGCGAGCCACCGTGCTGTAGCAGGCGCCGATCGAGTCGTGGCTGCCGTCGTCGTCCCAGTCGAGGCTCTCGAGCCGCAGCGAGCGCTGCTTGTCACCGTTGCAGAGCTTGACGAGCGGCACGGTGAAGGTACGCCAGTCCGGGTTCAGGCTGCGCTTTACCACCTCGGTGCGGTGCACCAGCGTGTACGTGCCATCCTCGTTGACGCGGCTGATGGCCAGGAACGGGTCGCTCTTGCTGAACCAGTCCTTCTTGTCGAGCTTGCGCCCGCTGAGCGAGAGCGTCAGGTGCTCGCGGCAGGAGGCCACCTCCTCGGCCAACACGATGAGCGTGCCCGAGCCGCCCGCCAGCGGCCGCTGGAACTGGAGGGCGACACTCGGGGTCAGAGCCCGGACAGCCATCAGGTCAGCTCAGAGGTCATAGTCCGGGGTCAGGGTCAGGGCCAGGGGCAGGGATTAGGAGTACGGTTCAGGGTCAGAGTCAGGGTCCAGTGTCAGGAGCCCGCCACCAAATGAGTAGGGTCACGCCAGAGGTCACAGTTACGGTTAGGGGTCATGGTTAAAGGTCAGCTGCAGTGTCGAGAGCCGGCCACCAGATGGGTAAGGTCAGGTCAGGGGTAACAGTCGGGATCACAGGTTAGCAGTTTGGGTCAGGGTCAGTGCTAGGAGCTCACCACCACATGGACAAGGTCAGGTCAGGTCAGGCCAGGTCAGCGGTCGGCTCCAGCCGGAGGAGTCTCGGCCAAATGAAATGTAATCTTTGGGCCACACTGCACCACAACCGGAGGAAAAACAGCGGACGGAGTCCGGGCGGTCAAAACGAGGTGGTAAAGCTGAGAACTAGGACCAATGAAAAATGTGTCGGAAACTCACAGGATGTGGTGCGCGGCCACATCTATTCAGGCAAAATGCAGGAAGCATCAATACATCTGTACCTTTTATTCTGACTGGTGTACTGGAAATCTGATAACAGCGTTAATGCCTGGTATGACGATGTCATAAGTTGCCCCGAGGGTGGATAAAGTACTGCTGAGTTGTATCTTAATGCCTGAAACCAAAATATCACGAAACCGGAGGAAACGCCCGTGATGCACACGTAGCGATAGCTCATCCATCTTGTTTACTTTGAAACGTATCATACCCATGTGTCTTTTACTGAATTATCTGTTCAGATTATTTGCGTAAGTTACCATCCAGATAATTTTGCATTTCCATTTTTCATTTCCTTTCTTTCTCTTTCTTTCCTTTCCTTATTTCCTTCACTTCACTTCATTCAATCGCATTTCCAGGGTGATATCAGGAATCCTAGTCTGTGGTAAATAGAACTTGTTGAATAAACGTTGATGCAATCACCATCTTTCTGTTAAAACCTTACCTTTCTATTGCACACCACCTCTCCCACAGAGCATTCCACTCGACCCAGAAAGTCTTGCTCCTGCGCCGAGACCACTTTGACGTCCCAGTCGAAAATTTCAAACTTCAGCAGCTGCAGATAACAAGCAGCAAACTGATGTAATGCTGGAATACTCACAGCTCATATCGCAAGAGCTCAAAAGCCAGACACGTGGTCGGGGGTTCTATTCATATGAACACCTCAGTTCCCGAAATGTCCGGTTTTTGTGAGAATGGGAAGTAATTGAACATCTAGTCCACATTGTGAAAGATGGAATGCATATAAAAACACACTGAACTGAAGGATTTTACTACACCCACGTATCAGGCTGCAAGTATTGGGTGTAACAGATGTAGACAACATGTCAGTTGTACCTCAAATGTGGGATAAGTACTCCTGCTTTCCTAACACATCAACAGCCAGAATTCTCACTTCTGCACTCTTAATGGCAGGGCCAACACACAAAGACATGACTCCACCACACAATGCAGCTAATCCCATCAAACATTACACTGTCCGAAATTGGTCATGGTGTGAAACTGAAGGCTCCAGTGGACGAAAGGCAGCATCCTACAGTTCTGAATCAGACTGACGATTAATCCGTGCGCGGATACAGTGTCTTCAGCTATTTGCATAAAAGGCACCATAAAGGATAAAACGCCAGTTTTCCTGGCACACACCTGCTTTTCCTCGAACTTGTAGCTGATCTGGAACTTGGTGGCAAATTCAGGGTTCAAATTGTTCTTAATGATTTCAGTTCGTCCCACTTCAAAGAACCTGGAAGAGCTCCCTTCCGCGAGGTAGAGGATACAGCATGGGTCAGATTTCGACATAAGGTCAAGGTCCCGAAGACCCCTGAAAAGTATGGACAGTGTTATAATTTAGGTCGCTCATTCACTTTTGACACTGGCAATTTCACACTGCAAACATCACACACCTGACGGCTTTTCACGCATGGGACATTCCGGCTTAGTTTTTGGCGCTGGAGAGAAGTGTGCCAGGAGTGGATCCAGAGGGCTCAAAAGGCTAAACCACGTCAAGATGGCAAATATGGATAAATGATTGTCTGGAATATATGCATGGATACCTGGTACCAAAAGTGCATCACGAAATTGTCAAAACTGATGTTTTATGACGTGTCAAGGTCTGCGTGACTTCAGGTCTTGAAACTGTCTTGAAATGCCTGGAAGTCTGCTGGAATCTGGGGCCTGTTTGCTTCCACCCTCCTCAGGATCCCAAAACTTCTGTCCAGATGTCCACCGCAACTGTGTTCGCGTATTCTTGGAAACATGGCAACTGTGGTCAACGTCATGACTGCATGGGTGGCAAAACATAATGGTTGCCATAACTTTCTTGGATCTCCCTGAGAGTATAGACTGATATTGGCATACTCCATGGTACAGGTGTCAGAATGATGAAACAGTGATTGACAAAATCTGGAACCCAAAAATCTGAATGATTAATTCACACATGCTACAATGAACAATAATTTTTTCTGATAAGAAGACAATAACTTGCAGCAATGAACATCTGCCACTGCTTTTGTCCCATTGCAGAAGAAATTTATCATCAGTACTTCCAGATTCTACAAATGAACAATGACAAAAAACTTTCTTTTGAAACGGGAAACAAGGCAGGAAGACCACTCCTGCACAGAAAACAACAGCCAGGCAGGGGAAATATCACCCAAGGCCACCCATGGTACGCATGGTACGGGGTTACAGGCAGGGTTGGCACAAGCCGCAGGTTTTTGGTGTTTTACGCCCAAACCCCAGCTTACGCCAAAAAACATACTTTTAACGCTTTTTGGGGTTTTCCTGTTCTCAATCTTTAGAGAAGGCTATCTGTGCTTTATATGCTATATAGATATACATGCTATAATGAATGCATGGTATATTAATACATATGAAAGGGCCAATCACGAACGATAAAATAATCAATGGCCAATAAATATAGCACTCAGGGCATAATTAGCAGCGAAGCACCTTCAAAATAGTTCTTGCGAGGTTTTGAATTAGCCACCTGGGTGAAGTTAAGATCGGAGCAAGGATATCTGAAAAAGTTCCAAGCGTTTGTTGAGGTCACCTGTCGTTCTGCGTTTTCATCAGCGAACAGTACGTTTCTCTTTATTGCGCATCTCAGGAGAAGAAACGTGTCCCGCGCCCCCAACCCTTCGAGACGCGACTGGAAACCACTCATATGCCATTCAGGATGGGAGGGGAAGCAATGTCAGCATGTTACAAGGGCAGGGGGTTTCAATCCTTAGTGAGCATGTATGTATGTATGTATAATGTCTTAATTCAAAGTCAGAATGTACAGTGCATTAACGGATGGGTGGGTGGGGAATCAGTACTCGATTCCTCTTGTTCACTGGGCCGGTACATGTACGTTGGATGCATGCATGGCTGACAATCTCGAGGTGGGGGCTAGGGATGGTGGGGTCCAGACCCCTATATGTGAACCCCCTTCCCCAACAATTTTTGGAAATCTCCAGCCATACATGTATGCATGTTCGGAGACTGGAAATTTCAGCAAGTTTAAACAACTACAAAGTGGTGGTGAAGCGGTGTCGGTAGACACGGCTCCTCATAATGAGCAATGTCCAGGATGCTAAGTGTATTCGCAATCTATATGCATTACACAATGGCACCCATGTACCTTCTTAGTCATTCTGTTCCATCCGTTCTTATCCACACTGTTCCCCTTACAAAGTTTGATTTGGAATTTATGTGCGAGAAGAGGCTTCGTCGACTTCGTGCAAAGCTAGCCAGTGACTAATGCTGCATCATCCGAGGTCACTCATTCGGACTCGTGCTCGACTCCACTTCGGGGGGAATCGATTCCGAATCCGACTCATGGCTTGCTGAATTGATTCTGGATTCCGACTCAACGCAGTTTTCCAAAAATGAATCGATTCCGATTCCAACTCAAAATGAAATGGGTCGATTCCATAAGATTCATTGGAATGCATGAAACCAATGCATTGGATTCCAATTCTGATTCCGAAGACAACCGTGATAAACTCCGTGACTTCGATTCCAGCACTTATCAGTGGCATTGCTTCCGATACTTAAAGGCCGGAACGGAATCGATTCCAGAGTCAATCCTGATTTTGAAACAATTGAGCGCAAGTGCCTTATGAACTGCGCGACCTGATACTTGGTCTTCTTGTCATATCTGATGATGTCTTACAAGTCATGTCAAAAGGAAACGGCGGGCGGCGGAATCCTAAGCAGACAAGTAAGCGATTCAGACTCGAATCAGAATCGATTCTGATTCACATACTCTTCATGAATCAGAATCACAGTTCATTCCTTATCCATTTTTTTTTAATAACTTTGGACCCAAAATGTTGAAGTGGACGGCGTTAAGATCACCGGGCTTGTTGCGGAACTCTGACCCCGCTACCCACATGTTCCCAAATATGGAGTGATTTGGCCCCAGGAGCCGAACCAGATGGCGCTGGAGGGTCTTTATCGTGCCGTGCAAATCCAAGACTCGGCCGCTCCGTGACCCTCTCAGTATCGGGCCAAATACAACTGTCCGTTCTGGGACTCGAACCCAAAGCCTGTCACGCACAGGACTCCTGTTGCGCCAGACGTTGTCCGGTTCCTTAGCTACCGAGCCATGGCGGCTATTGGACCACTGTGAGCCAGAATCAGAATCGCTGTTTGGTTCAAGAGCCAAAATCGAATCGATTCTCAAAGTTGCTAAGTATCGATTCCCCGAATCGATTCGAAGCCCTGATTCACTTAAACACATGCACAGTTTACCTTATCAGATGAGAACATTTATTGCTAATATCTACAAGAATAACCATGCCTTACCACTAACAGCACTGATAGTGGAACTAAAGAAGAATAGGGAAGATAAATTCCAGTTATGATACAACAAATTAAATACTGCACTCACTCCAAAAACGTCATGCAGTATATGGTGCATCTTATCATTGTCCCTAATACCACCGTCATCTATAACAGGCCATGGGATAATACAGGAGCCATGACCTGGGTATTACGTTTATGACAAAAATGCACGTTTTCTATTTCGCACAGAATTACATCGTAAATGAAATCATGTATCATAAGTTAGGAATCTAGCCGATTTCTTGCAAATGAAAATGGTCTTTGAAGCAGAGTGGAAGCGATTCTATTTCATCACGTGAATTAGAATAAGAAGCAGAATCACCTTCACAGGCTGTGAGTCAGAATCAATAAGTCGCAAAAATTCCTAAAAACCGCTACTGCAGGGTTGTCCGTAATTATGCAATGCTGTGAAGAGGGAGGGGGAGGGGAGACAATGCGGGACAATGCGTTCCAATGGCGAGGGCGAGAATTTGGCGGAGCGCAACGCCAGAATTTTTGGGTGCTGTTCAAAGTTTTCAGATCTTACGACATTACACGCTCAGCTAGTCTAAAAGTTAAAACACATTTCCAAGGAACCGTGTAACTCCACTTTCTATGAATTAATGTTGTCTATTAAATATGTTTATGAGAGACTTTTTGGAAGTTTTTGTTTATAAGGGAACTTCAAATTGGAACCCACGCCAACAATTTTGCGCTATACTTCTTTTTCTTTTGTGGAGACGGGGGCTGTTCACCGGGTTTTGTGTAATGCTGGGGTTGACGATTTGGCTGACTATAACGAGGCGTTAAAAGCGAGTGGGGGGCGTTAAAAACACAAAGTCGTTAAGCAATCTACAGACTAGTTCTATAATTCAGCTTCCAATATCCTATGACCTGACCCATGGTGACCTAGTAAACTATTTTTTATCAAAAGGTGGCCATGGTGCTGAGGTAGAGGTAAACAAAATTTGGGAATGCTGACTTTTGTCGTTCGGAAGTTACGCCGGAAAAAACCACGGAGGGAAATTTCCCCAGTTATTCGAGGGATGAAACAGTTCGAATGACATCTGAGCCGCTTCAAAAATCATAAATCCGCCACTGACATTTACTTACACTAAATGCAGTTACGCCATATCCCTACTTTTAACCCGCCTCCGACGGGGGGGGTAGTTGACGTCCCCCCCCGAGGTTTTTCCTAGATTACGAGAGAACAAACAAACGCAGCGCAACGAAACTTTGTATACCTTTTGGTTGATCATTATTACACCTTGCACCCAATTTTTGATCTCAGGTCAAATAAGGTGTCTGACCTAGGTCAGGTCAAGTGGACGTATGTCAAAAAAGTTCAGCGCCCTGTAACTTTTTCCGCAAAAGTACGATATCACAATAAAACTTTTCCGGGCTAGAGATTTTGATACGTGCAACAAATCTACTACCTCAGATTTTTCGGAAATGTTCGGGTCACTGACCTAAGGTCAAGTCCGTTTTTAACACATGTCATTTTTTTCAAAAACTGAGGGAACAATTTGAGTGTGGGGAGACCCAGACATCTAATTTCCGTCAATGAGCAAAGTTCCAGCCAACTGGGAACTGGGAAAAACTGGGAACATGCCTCTGGGAGTCATTTTCGAACATGTCACCCACATGTGAACATTACATCTAAGTCTCTACCTACTGAAATTATCCGGACTCTCAACGACGTAGCAGAACTCAAAATCGCCGAATCGGCTGAGTGAATTTCGCTGCAAAAAGCATGGTAATGTCTCGGATCTGTTACGGCCACTTGGCAGACTCAGCCAAAAGATGCTGCTAACTTATCAGCTCTGTGCCTGCTACACAAAACTTGCTTTCTGGGCGAACCTGAGATGTTGGCCAGTGCGCTTTCTGACCGTGGCACAGACCCGTGACAGGTCCACAGGAACAGGACTGTCTCCTGCATATCACGTGGTCCCGGCCCCACAACGAGATGGGCAGATGTTTCTGCTGCCAGGTGGCCACCCCTTACCATGAGATACTGCCCCAGCTGTTGGGGGATATTGATTTCATGTTTCTGTCACCATCTTGCACTGTATGCCTGCACTAAGCACTAAGCTATGTGCCAGGCTGAGAGGGGTATGGGTAAACCAGTAATGTTAGTGCTCCTCCTGCACCTGCAATGACTTCTTTGTTTGAAGTACTGATAAGAGGGTATAGATAAGATAAGATAAGCCAACATACATTGTAAATGACCTCAATAAATGTCTGAGTCTGAACACAATTAGCCTTGTCATGGTTCACAAATAGGAATTTGTCATGGTTCAAAATAGTGTCTCAGAAGCCACAATGCACCCTTGGGACCCTAATCATGGGCTTTGGTACCCTTTGCAGTGACATAATTGTAGCTTCATTTGTTGATGCTCTTCAAAAAGTGATGTGCCAAACAAAAAGCAATGAATGCTGCCCAGTGCATGCACACGGGACCCATTTTTAGTCTCACTATCTTGAATAGTTACAAGACTACACATTGCATAAGATTTCAGAGCAGTTTCCAAAACAATGGAATCATTTGCTGCATTCTGGTAAATGTTAAGATATTAAACATTCCTAAAATGGAAAACAACACAATCCTGACACTTCATGTCCTGGCCCTTACCTGCAGGAAATGGAGATCTCTATCAACGAAGATGGAATAGCAGCAGCTCCTGGTTGAAAGGCTCCGGGACCACCACCCAAAATGCCTGGTGGTGGTGGAGCTGTCATGGTGGTCTGAACTTGCTGGAAGTTGATGATGCTACCCTGACAGCAGAAACACAGTGCTATCTGAGAATGCATGCCCTTAATTGCCCTTAATTAATTAATTATTAAATTCAATTTATTATATATATAAAAAATGCTTAATTAAATGCATGCCCTAATTGTTTTGAGGTGTTATAACCATAACACATGGTTACTTAATGTGAGATGGAGCACCAAGGTGTAAAATGCAGAAAAAATGATCAAATGAAGCAGTGTTACCTGCTGCTGGTAACAAACCACTATGCTTGGCCACATGTATTACTAAAGTGCAATGACACTTCATCTGCATCAATTCCTGAGCAGCAGAAGTTGAGTTGAGATGTTGTTCAATGTTGAGCAAATGCCAAAACATCACCAATATTTTGAGATCAGTACTAAAAAGGTGATAAATTAATAAATCAAGGGTATGAAATCATTCAAAACAATAACATCTGAGCTAAAACCTGAACAAAACATTTTGTACATGTCAGCCTTTTGCATATGGCATGTTTCTAACCCATATTGATGACTGGTGCTAAGTGCAATCTGTGTGATGTACATATATGGATCATATCCTTTGTATAACAATATATACATAATATATATCACATGTGGGGTACCAAAAAAAGGGTGCCTCCAACATATGTAACCATTTAGGATCTGGCAATGCCTTTAATGACCTGCCTCTCTCTCAGACCTCCTATTCTACTCTGCATTATTTCCTTTTTTCTCATTTGTTTGTACATTCTCATTTGCATAATCAATATGTCTGGGCCCAAAAAGGACATTAATAGTCCAACAATGAGAACAAAAACCAAAGTCTAACCCTGTTATGGACCCTCCAACTTCCCTGGCACTAACCTTGAGTGCATGGCTAGAAATAATGGCTCCAAAATCACTAAATCTATTGGTGACCCTCACCCACTCAGTCTAGGCACAAATGTCATCTGGCATCAGACAACACACAAAATGAGTCCAAAGCCCGTTGTATACCACCATATCCCTTGTTTGTTTTCTGGTTCTTTTTGAACGAAAAAGAAGTGTTTTTGTTTCATCCTCGCTTCTTTTTCACCATAACCCTTGTGGATGCAAGAGAGCATTTTTACATCCCCGCTAGTGTTGAATTACCTCACGTTTTCAATGATCCCTGGCTTACTTTACCTAGTTACCTACCGACTTTTTCTCCACACCCAACCACGGTTACCCTTTCACATACAGACTCTGTTCGACTCTAGCTAACAAATTTCGCACCACAAGTCACATGACTTCAGTATTTGTGATGTCATCCCTCTTCTACCCGCCCTTGCCGCTACCTGCTACCCCTTCAACATGTCACAATTTTCATTTCATTGTTAACCCGTCTCCCGACTGCGGAGGGGCAGTTAACTGCCCCCCCCCCCTGAGGTTTTTCTGGGATTGCGAGAGGACGAACAAACACAGAGTCACGAAACTTTGTGTACCTTTTGCTTCATCAATTTTACATCTCGTGTCAAAATTTTGACCCCAGGTCAGGTCAGGTGCCTGACCTAGGTCAGGTCAAACAGACCTATGTCCAAAAAAGTTTAGCGCCCTCTAACTTTTTCGCAAAACAAGATATCTCAATAACACTTTGAGGGATTAGTGATCGTGATAGATGCAACAAATCTCCTATCTCAGATTTTTCGGAATTTTCCAGGTCATTGACCTAAGGTCAAACCCATTTTTAAGACATATCATCATTTTTTTCGGAAATTGACGGAATATTTCATAACATTTTTAGTGTGGAGTCAAGCACATATCTAGTTGACGTCATTGGGCAAAGTATCAATGACATCCAGCCATTGAACTGAGGTCAGGTCACGAATAACTGCAGTGAGCCAAAATGTACCACCGTCAAAATCGACGATGAATTATTCAGAATGGGTAGAAAATGGCAGAACTAGCTTGCACAGACGTCAGTAATACCAGGAACCCCAAAAAGTTTGAAAAAGTAGCATATTTTGGAAATAAACAAGCTTTTGCGAATAAAGCTCCGCCAATTCTGTAGATTGGAAATTAATTAATTTTCTAAAATTTAGGCGTGAAAAACCATCACAAGAATTACTAAGATCAATAAAATATATATAGATATGCTTTTTTGCGAAAATAAAGGAACGCTAAAATAAGTTCTCGTCAATTTGGTACCGCATACGGCAGCGGCGCACACCGCACAGCTGGCGGGAAAATTGCCGTGTTTTTAGCTCAACGTTTCGGCGTATATATTGAACAAATCTGAGGAAATTAGTGTATCGGCATCCGCGGACCTTTACTTGTGCGCTGGTGCCTTTACCTATGCGTTATTAGTCACAGCCCTTGAGATTCAGGCCATTTCTCGTTCTCATGCAGTAGGCTATGAGAAAACATATATATGGCGTAAATTGCTTACATATTATCTAAAACTAGAAATAAGACCAGTTTCGAGCTCTGTTCGTCACTAGCTTTCCAACGGTATGCTTATTTTTATCGTGCGACCAACCGTTCGTGAGTTACAGGCGTCCAACTGCCCCCCCCCCCCAGTCGCGCATGCTTGAAACCGACCGACGGTCGTGTGCGGGTTAAAACAGGACCGAATCTTCTTTTCTCTCCACTCTTCACACGCATTTCCGGTTTCCAGTCATCTCCACCCACTTCCCACAGCGTTATTTTTATGCAGCATTGGTCCTAAACAGTGTGCCCATAGCGTTATATCCAGGACGAATACGTTCTAAACTTGGCCAAGTTAAGTGCGTATTCGTCCTAAACTTCGTTTCGTCTCTTGTGACGAATAGATCCTAAACTTTTAGGAGCATATGTTGGACAAGCAGTCTTATTTTCTACAGGACTCCCACGGTAGTATCCATGGTAAAACCAAGGCCCTGTATAGGAAGTATGGTCACCAAGCGATTTGTTTACACTCTGTGCAAGCCGCTGTGTGACGTCACTGGGAATAATTCCGTCGGCGTCCGCCATGAGCATTCAATAAGCAGGCCAGATCTCGGCCATCAGACGCCTGCCCTTCATCTTCACCCCGATTTTAACGGACACAATATCATGCGGTATGCCATGTTTTCATGAAAATAAAATAATAATCCGTAGGAAAGGTGCATGTATTATGTGATTGCCGTGTCGGTGCTCAGTTGGTTCAGCGTCTGTTACCGCTGACCACCATGACCAGGTGGGTTCGAATCGTCTCGGCCCTCACTTGCTCTCCTGGAGGCCACTTAATCCTCCAAGCGACCCATAGGAGATGCTGGCTACCGCGCGATCGTGTGGGTTACACCTGCACGTTAAATTTTCGCCTCCTAATTATGTAATTAGGTTGGCATAACGTGATCCGGTGCATGACAGTCTGTACAAGCACTGCCTCAGCACGGGCTCTGACATTAATGCACCCCAGCGAGCCATTTGCATCATTTTTCTTTTAATAATGATAGTAAATAGACGTGAAGTACGGTGATATATTTCAACACTTCTCAATACAACCATGACGTGTCTCCGAGTGCAGTGGCAGGCCGGGACACTTTTCCGAGCACCGCGGCAGACCGGCACACCTCTCAAAGCTGGGCTCTCTCTTGAGACTGTATTCGGTTCCTCCCGACAAGCGCACATCAGGTGGGGCGGTACAACCACCGCCCAAGGCTACATACAGTGAACCGGTCGGCCGCGAAGGCCTGCCGGGTCAGCGGGCCGCAGGCGATGGCGTCCGAACCCAGCGCAGTCATGGCTACACAACATCTCCCCCAAAGATGTGGAGGACACCAACCCACGCATCCGACCATACACACCACCGCAAACAGAACAAAGCAACCGCCAATAACAATGCGGTCAACCCACGAAACCGATCATCACTGCTTGGCCTGGATACTACTCTGCTGCCGTACCTTTCGTGATATCTACGCTACGATTCGTAGCGATACACTGGCTCGGACCAGTTAACCGAGGGTTTCTACGGCTGCTGGCATCCTCGCAGACCGAGTCCAGTCCGCAGCCCGCCTCGCGGACAGCACTGTCGGAGCTCTAGCGCCCATGCGGTCGCTGCCACACGCAACGCCGCTGACGCGAAGGCCGCCGCAGTCGCCATATCCAACGTCGTCAGGGCCATCGTCGCGACTGCCATCGCCCTTAATGCCGCCGTCGCTACCGTGACGGTCGCCGGAGTCGAGGCAGCTGCCGTCGCCGTTGTCTCAATCTCTGCCGCCATCTTGCGAAACCGTCACGAACGGTCCCGGGGGCCAGAGACACCGGCTGTCGCACCAGTATATGCGCCCGCTGGGCATACGTACCAGGTAATTTCGTCGCCAGCCAACGTCCATGACGGTCCCCGACTGTTCCCACATGGGCGCCGAATGACCCTGTAGTTGGTGCGCCGCTAAGCCCCAATAACCAACCAACCGACTGTTCCCACAGACTCGCCTTGGGGTCCTGCATGACGATGTACTGTCCGGTGCAGAGAGGCCGGAACAGGCGGGTGCACATGAAGTTATAAATGTAGTTACAAGTGTTCAAGACGAGATACATGTGGTTACATGTACAAAGCTACATGTTATTACTACATGTTGTTGTATTTACAAATTTCAATGGTATTTTTGGCATGATAATGGCATGCAGCAATTAACTGCCCATAGCCTTATAATGCCTCTAATTCAGGCTGCAACCAGCTTCAAACTTTTTGCACTGAATCTGTCTGGCATGTTAATGGCAGCTGCACAATCCAGATGTCATCACACACAATTTAACCAAGCAAAGTAACATGAAAACAAGACAGGTGGCATGGAAGGAGGCAACCTCAGACCACAACCACACCTTCCATGCTTTATTGTGTTCATAAATTAAGCATACCTAATAAAATATGTCCTCTTCCACATATGGTAAATTAATTAGACATTGCTTCTAATTACAATTACTTCACTTCATATTCACAAACCTAGCATCACATACTCCACATGTAGCGAAAGACTGTGCACAAACAATATTGAGATTAGTACCCTCCAATGATTTATATAACATAAATAAAAGAAGAAAGTGATAAAAGAACAGCATGCACAGAACACCCAACACAAGTAAAATAGCCACACAAGCTCATTACTTGATGTCATGAGCACGCAGCAAGCACTGGTAGTAATTTATATTGCTGTGAGGCTGTGAAAAGCAAATAATGTCAAGACTATTGACTGAATGCCTCACTATTGTTTCCAGAATGAAAAGCTGCTGACAACTCATAGGCATACCAAATTAAAATGCATTTTCACTGGCTATCACTTATGCATTATTTTGAGCAATTTTGCCCTATGGCACAGGCCACATGAATATCTATGCAGTTAATTATTGTTTTTAGTGTGCTGTATCTACTGGGATTGATAGGTGATATCTACTTGCAAATTAGCACCAAAAGCTTGCCATACCAAGAGAATAGCACACCTTTCCCAATATGATGATAATTAATTGCACAGACTTATATGGCAATAAACTAATGGCTAAGCTAGTGCTAATACATCCAAACAAATGCCAATTGCTACCCAAGTAGTGCCACAAACAATAATGCATCAGGGGGGGGGGGCAACAGGGCCATATTCCCAACAGAAGAACTGGGCAAGTTGACACAATTCTGGAATCTGAAGAAAATCTAAGCAGCTTTTATGCAGAAAAGCTTGCTTTAAAGAATCTTTGTGGTAAAATGAAGCAGAATCCAATGAGTTTTTCTTTAATCAGTAAACCTTTTTGGAATTTGGCCCCCCAGGCCAGAAAAAAACATGTACTCTGGATCCATCCTTGGCCACAAATCTACTACCTTGACATACATAATGGAAGATTTTTGGATGACAATGCACCACTTCTCAGCACAGGTTTGACATTGGAAATCACTCTTTTTCACGTGATATAATGGGTCACAATTTGCCTCAACAAAGTATTCCGAGCAAACTGCTGCATTATCTATCTTACAGATGTCACCTTTAACACACTTGCACACCCTAAGCTTCCCTAGTGCCTTCCTCTTTTGGGAATCAAAACAAGGACAAGCTAAGCTCTTGGTATTTACATCTGCCAACAACCCACAATCAACAGGTGAACACAGCACAATTCATTGGCATCTTTGCTTATCAGCTCAAATATGAAATGAAGGATACAACAATACAATAAACAATAAAGCACCAACACTTACATGCATTAGGTATGGCCACAAGCACAAGCCTTAAATGTTGTTATAAAATGCCACAGAAGCATCACAACACTGTCAGGTAATGGTAAGTCACAAGGTACCAATCAAATCATGCCTGACCTGTGCTGCCAATCCCAATTTAAGGCCAATGTCACTGCCAGGTCTCAGCCGCAGCCCCATAAAAATGAAAATATCTTGGTACATAGGGTATTACAAACGCCAACATGAGGGTCCAGTGAATGCAAAATGCAATCCTTTCACACGGGCATTTGGCTTTTTGAGCATCCCAAACTGTCTCATCACTTACTGCTGTCAGTCAATTTTCGGCGTGGTATGATAACACCATAGGCCTAAACAATTCCTATCATTTGTGGCAACAGCTTCTCTACATTACTCAAAGCAAAACACACTTCAAGAGCGTACAAAACCGCGACGCAACGGGACCCAACGGTTCACAGCACAATCAACCGTGGCCACTGGATTGTTTGCGTTCGACTCCCAGCGACTCTTTCGCAGTGACGTCACTCTGGGGTTGCTGCTAGCAAAAAACCTTTCCTATAGCCGATAACACTGGTGACACCCCCCTGGGTAAAACATTCCGACAAGTGCGTCCCGAAAACGGCTTACACTTGAATGTGAGAAAGGTTGCAAGATTGGACTGTTCTAGACTTCTGCCGCGGCATTTCTGGAATTGGTTTACACTTAACACCACGTCTTAAGACTTAAGCATTTTTATTATCATATGGGCCAGAATGGTTTCTGTGTGTTTAGGTTTAGATTGTGTTTAATAGAAAAGTGGATGGCTTCTAACAAAGCATTAAAGCTCTGTGTAACAAAGCCTTTTTGCTTGGTACAGAGTACAGCTGCATTGACATTGTTGATGCAGCATTGAAGGTCATGACTAATTTGTGTATTTCTTAAAAAGTCCATTGTAGTTATAGTAAAAATGAGCACACTACCTCTATGATATGAACAAACTGGTTACCCAAACTGGCTGTTTTTGCAGTCTTGATGTATGGTATCCTGTTTTGACTGATCTTAATATTTGGTACCATCAGAATAGGTCATCATGATAGGTCTATTCTTGAATGACAGACTTCAGGTTTAGGTGTTGGTTGCATCATCCATGTGCTATCAGTGGTCTTACTAAAATTCATAAAGTGAAAAGCCATTACCCTACAGCAAAACTAGTATGTCTCTGAAACCTTAACCTTGTCTTTGCTCATTGTGGCTATTTTGGGGTGTTGTGCTGTGATGGTTTTCATCATAAGTATATGAAATAGCCATATGTAAATCCCTGAATGGCATGGTTTTGAGTAGCACAACAATGACTGTTGTATTGTTGTTGAGGCATCATACTTCTGCTGATGTTCATACATGCATACATCAAGGATGTTGATTTTTATGAATGATTTGGGGATGGGGTGGACCAAGGGCCTGACAACCTAACCTCTCCCCAAATATGGGTTTCTCATTAGATTTATCACTTTATTTTGATTGGTAGAAACTTATAACTTTTGATGTTATATATATATATATATATATATATATATATATATATATATATATATACATAAGAAAGAAGGATAGATACATCACTTTAGACTGCTCTTTACTTGCTGCTTATATCTTAACTATTGCAGCCATTCTTTTTGTTAGTATTCATGGCCCTTTAAAAGTGCCATAAAGTATAAGGGAGGAGGCAGACCAGTGTCTGCAGGCCCAGGTCAAAATTGGGTGGGCCAGGGCCCTCTCAAAAGAAATTGACATCCCTGGCATACATAATGGAAAACTTGGCAGAATTTGCACTTCCATGGTTGAGTACCATGGTTCACAGGTTCATCTTATCCTAGACAATGTGGCCAATGTATTATTTCTTAACTGCCTAGAAAATACAGTATACACTGGAACAAGTTTAACTTTTGTGAATTATAAAATATGCTACCAACACATGCAACCTTCAAGGCTTGTTTCCCAGGTCTCTTATAAAACTAAGGGTTATCTTGATAAGATCTATGTAAGCCTTTGATCTAAATTGGTGACAGGATGTTTTCATGATTATAGCTAGGTGTGGTATGCCAGGATATAATTGGCAACAAAGGAGGAGTAAGAATAATGTCTGGTTGTCCTACAGACCTCAGATGTTATTGTTATTGCCTGTACATTTTGCATTAGATCACTTATTGTTCTATGTTATTGAGATTAGTTGTAAGCACTAGCCATAATTGCACCCCACAAATAATTTAAATCGCATTTAAATATATAGGCAGTCTTTGTTCATAAAAAACATTACTATCATATTATGGACTGCAAAAAGTTATCTCTGCTTTCATATTGCAGATTATCTGCCTTCACCATGGCTGAGTCTTTGACATGGAGGGAAAAAATACTTGAGGCAATAAAGGAAAGAAACAGGTGCCAGGTGGACTGCTTCAGAGGAATTATCTATGACTGTGAGTATTCACTTCTGATGAAGTGCTGTCCATATCCCTTACTGCAGGACTGAAGGCATGTTGATTGCATGCAGCTTGTTTTATGCTTGTAGACATGGTCAGTGTTTGCCTATTTGGGACCATCTGGGATACACTGTGACCTCAGAGCCATTTGCCTATAATGGGCATGTTTCAAGACCAGCCTTATGTCTCCTGCTGTTTACTGTTAGGGAATCTTAAGACATCAGTTTATTCAGAGGCTTGTACTGTACAACATGCAGACAACACTCGTGTCTTCATCTTGGACAGGAAAAGTGAACTTTCAGTGCTCATCTATTGCATGGGAGTTATGTTTGATGCATTAGACAGTTAGTTCTGCATGATGCTGTGAAGGTCATTGTCAGAGAAATCCAGCTTGTCACTCCCCCCAAAAAAGACTGAAGCTTGTGCAGTAACTCAAGTTATTCATTGCAACATGGGGAGCCTGGCCAGTTGTTGGCACATTTGCCACCTGGTGGCCTGCCTACCCTGCATAACTGGTTACTTGTTGAACTAAATACTGTGGGAGAACATCATGCCTCTTACCATGTGTGGAGATTTCCCATCAGATTGGAAAGTCCACTGGTGGTGACTGAGTGCTGATTTACCATGCATGAATGTAGACAAGACCATTGTTTCAATAATGATGTCTGATGACTGGATACTTTTATCTGCTAGCACATTGCTCTGTTTATTGGTTTTGGATTGTAATAGCTGCTGTTATTGTGGATTGCTTCATGCTAAAACAAATACAGATAGAAATACAAATGTGAATGATGTTTGGTGATTACATGGCAGCATTTTGTTTGTACCAATAACTCACCAAGCCCCTTCGAGTTATGTAGGGCTTCATTGAAGCACCAAATTGCTTTCACAACATTGTTGTCACAGTGTGGTTTTGTCAATAATGAAACCAAAGAGCAGCTCTAATACACGGGCATTGGCCACTCGAGGAAAGCGTTAGTCGCCCGTTGTCTTGCACCGCCTGAACGGTGGTGCTCGCCGGCAGACAATCGGCTGTTCGAGGGCGCCGACAATCTGCGCCAGAACATCAACAGGACCCTGATGCAGGAGCGAGCCGCCGCGCACGAGCACGGTGCCGAGGCCGGGCCAGCGCTGGCCGCCGCCAACGACAAGATCCAGGTGAGCCGGGCCGCCTCGACTGGCGCCTGGGGCCGGACGACCACGGTCTGCGGCTCAGCTAGGAGAGCGCCGGTCTCGCTGCCTCGACGAGGCGGGCTCGAGTCGCTCGGTGTCCGCTGATGGCCAGCGAGTCAGCTGGCAGCTGGCTGGGAAAGAGTCGTGCTGACTACCGTTCGTCCGTGTCGTGTTTGTAGAAGACGGCTCGTCAAATGTTGCGAACAGCATGAACCGTTGGCCACTAGCCATTGGACTCGTCGTTGGGGTGGGACGTCTTTATCAGTAACAGTATTTAGCTAGTAGATAACAACATTGCGGTAGCCAAAGTGTCTGGAGTAAATTGACCCAAAAAGCGGGGCTCCATCGTAGCGTAGGTTCTTGAGGCGTCCAGGCGGTGTTCCCGCCCGTGCTGACCAGTCGATGATTTCATGTCGCCGGATAAGTCGTGTCCTCCCCACGGACGGTGCAGCGGCGATGGTACTCACTACTGCGCTGTGCTGTTGCGTTTGCCGGCCTGCCGGCGGGCGTCGTGCCCGCCAGACGCCGGCGCCGTGTGCTGGCCGCCCCCTGTTCCCTGTCCGGCCGGACTGTGGCTGACCGCCGGGCGACTGGCGCCGCAGACGCTGGAGCAGAAGCTGTTCAGGCTGCAGGAGGAGCTGACCGACATGCTGAGGCGGCGTGGCGAGAACGCTCAGATGATCGTCGATCTGAACTCGGACCTGGTCCGGACCCGGGACCAGCTCGCCAGCAAGGACCAAATGTCAGTCAGCCCGCGCCGGCTTATTGGGAAACAGGCCTGCCTCTGTGTGCCTCATGGGGAGCAACATGCTAGCTTTGTGACCGTCAGGTTTGGCTCAGAACAGTTATTGGGTTTGCGTCAGATCTGGATTGGCGAAATGGCTGCCGTAGATCTAGGTCGTGCTGCCCGTTGCATTGCACGAAAATGTGTTCCCGCCGTACAGGCTGGCCGAAACCGTGGCGGAAGTGGAGACGTTGAAGGAGAGAATCGCCTCCCTTGAGCAGCAGAACGTGGAGCTGAATGCTACCAACCAGACACTGAAGGACGAGTTCCACGCCCTTCATCTGGTCTATGTGAAGACAGAGAAAAACATCAAGGAAGTGCAGGTTAGCAATTGTCACCGACTTCGACCAACCAGGTTGTCTCAGATGCATTGAGTGCAAGTGCTGGTTACAGCGTTAACATAGAGTTACCAGCCAGATGGATTGTATCCCTCTGCGCAATTCACGCACAGGTATACGGACAACTTAAGCTTCTTTTTTTCATTGGCAATAGACAATGGTCCTTGTCAACTCGTGAAGGTCTGAGGATCAGAAAATTTTTTGGACACTTGCAGGAGAACTTTCATCATGAATTGCAAAGTTGTCAGCGAGTTCTGTGTCTGCAGGTGGAGCGAGACAGTTTGCTGGCAAGGCTGATGGAGCTGAAATCGCAAGATGCTGAAAAGATGAACGCCGAAAATGAGGAGTTTGTTCGGTGAGATGGTCGTGGTGCCTGTTTGCCTTCGGAATCGTGCACGGCTGTCACATAACCTCCCCAGCCGCATACTTTAATTATGACATGATTTTTCGCCGGATGTCGGTGTCGCGACAAAGCTCTGTGCTCTTCCTTCCGCTTTTATGCAAGTCTTACCTCAGAGACAACGTTTGGAAGGCAGCGTGATGAATGTGGATGTAAGCCGTCGTACGGGCCGTTGTTCTATCATGATTCCCACAATAAGAGACTGGGTACAAGACTTCACTGCTAGTGATTGTACTGCATCCGACGTGGTCCGCTGGTCCGGGTCGTGCCGTACCCGTGGTCCGTTGGTCCGGACCGCGCCGTGGTCCGCTGGTCCGAACCCTGTAGTCTGCTGGTCCGACCGTGTAGTTCGCGGCTCCGACTCGTGCCCGTGTTTCGCTGGTCCGGACCACGTCGCGGTCCGTTGGTCCTGACAGTGCCCTTGGTCCGCTGGCCCGGCTCATGCCCGTGGTCCGCTGGTCGGGATCGTGCCCCGGACCGTGCCGTGGACCGCTGATCCGGACTTTGCCGTGGTCCGCTGAGTGGTCGTGTATGCCGCCAGGCGGCGCCAGCTGCGGGTGCAGCGCGAGATCGAGGACGCCACCAGAGACGTGGTGGTGGTGGCTCCAGACTCCAGTCGGCTCCCCACCTGCATTGAGGCGGCGCTGCCGACCAAGTGCATCGCCAGCTTCGTGAGTAGGCTGGCAGGCGGGACCGTGAGCCATGTCTTCTTAGGGCACCTCTAAGACGACGGGGAAGGGCTTGGGAACGACCTGAACGCGCCCAACGCTAATATCGCAGTTAAACCTCGGGTTGCAGGGAGGACTTCCGTTGCTGGAAGAGCGACGTTCATTTTGGTCACCGGCACATTCTGTCAGGGCTCAGTTCGTGGTCTCAACCCGTCCTGCCGAGCAGGCCTGTCCACCTGTCCACACTTGTGTGCTCCACCAGGCTTTGGGACGGGATGTAACATGGCCATTATGCCGTCGGTGTGCCGCCTCGGCCGTGACACCCCGACCGTGGCGCCGTGCTGCGCCGAGAGTGTGACGCGAGCGGTGGCCGCAGGAGGCGCACGCCAGTGAGGTGAACGCGGTGTGCTGGAGCCCGTCCGGCCGGCACCTGGCCTCCGGCGGCGGCGACAGGAAGGTCAAGCTGTGGACCGTGCTCAGAGGTGGGTGTCGGGCCGGGCCGGGCCGGACCGGCGCCGGCTACCGCTAGCGTGTCGCAGTCGTTCAGGTCCGAACTGGCCGAGGGAAATGTTGGTTTAGGATAAGGCGATAATCTAAACTGGGAATGAAGAATGATTTCCAGCGGGTGTGTGGGGGAACTTTGCAAGTGATGTCGTTCCTCATTAAAGACTTGATAGTTCTGGATGCTGTTTGTGTCGGGGCGCAGCGATCAAGGATTGCTGGTTCCCGAGAGAAAAAAGGACGGATGCTTTACATGGAGACTTGAGAAAAACGTGAACTTTAGTAATGAAAGACCCGGCAATGGCTCAGTGGAAAAAGTAACGTCCACACTGTCTTCATGGATGTCGGTCTTTGTCATGGGTGGGAATGTGTATGGTTGTTCTGTTGTTGGTGTGTAAGAATGAAACAGCATGTTTCCTTCAGGTCAGCATGAGTGCATGGGCCAGTACGTTGGCAGCAATAAAGCCATCAACTCCGTGGCGTTCGACGATGAAGAGAACTTTGTCTTGGCAGCCGCAAACGACCTGGCCAGTCATGTGTGGGGCGCCTTGGACTTCCGAGTCAAGGTAGGTGACGCGGTCGGCGAGCCCTGTGTGGGGCCGCTCGGGCGGCGCTGGCGGCCCCAGCTCGGTCCGTGCCATCTCATTGTCTAGCGACTGGTATCCCATCGTCTTGATCGCCACAAGCTTCAAAGTGATTTGCATGCTAGCCTTTTTATTGTGTCCGTCAAACATCGCACAATAATGCAGATAAACAGCTTGGCTCTGGCGTGACATCAAGCTGGGGTCTTCATCGGGTCTGCCCAGGACAGATGGGACGCTCGAGGGTCAATGTAGTCGAGAAATGTTGTTTTGCTATTAATGCTTATCGATCCTGCAAGGTCTGCACTGCCACCACCAGTCTTCAAGGAACAGCAAGAATGGTCATGGCAACACCAGCTCTCAGCGTCGCCGATGTTGTATGGATATTTTAGTCAAATGTTCCGGACAACTGTTTGTGTAGCGTGAAATCAGTATTTACGAGCGTGACATGAGAGGCAAGATATACAAAGAGGGAAAGAGGTTATGCTGATGTGGCGGCTTCTAGCTCTGTCTGGCGCGCTGTAGCCGAACGGGGGGTGTGCCGGGTCGGACACAGTGTGGACGCCGTGTCAGTCAGCATCTCCTCAGCCGCGTCTCTCTCTCTCTCTCTCTCTCTCTCTCTCTCTCTCTCTCTCTCTCTCTCTCTCTCTCTCTCTCTCTCTCTCTCTCTCTCTCTCTCTCTCTCTCTCTCTCTCTCTCTCTCTCTCTCTCTCTCTCTCTCTCTCTCTCTCTCTCTCTCTCTCTCTCTCTCTCTCTCTCTCTCTCTCTCTCTCTCTCTCTCTCTCTCTCTCTCTCTCTCTCTCTCTCTCCAGACGGTCGCGCAGAGTGGCAGCCAGCAGCACTCCCGACACTCCCGACACTTCAGAGAGACCGGACACGCCGTCGGCGCCGGAAGACCAGTACCCCTCGCCGAACCGGGAGATTGGCCCAGGGCCCACACAGACGAGAGAGAGAGAGGGGGGGGGGGTGACACCGGCTGCAAAACGACGTAGATAATTGGGTATGTGGCTGAAAAGGAGACGAAGCATTACACCTGTAATACTTTTTTACCACCCACTTAGGCGGCCAGGAGTGCGTAGCGACTGGTTATTTGCACTCGGTAACACCGCATGACATAAGTATGGTGTGCACGGCTCACGTCAAACCAAGAATACTCCTTGTAGCAGACATTTCTGCTTCATTTCTGCCAGTCCTATCGTGATGTTTTGGGTACGCTTACTCACAGATTGATTTGTTTTCGGCAATCTCTGGTCACGCCAAAAACCGAATAACGGGGCATCAAAGCCACGGACATTAAAACAAAGGCAGAGTTCGGCAAATACAGTGACGATGCGGGACAAAATATGTTTGAAACCAAGCCACTAGATGTGCAAAATGTTCCCTAGGTGCTGTATTTGTACGTTGTGCAGTCAACTCAGAAAGTCTTCAGGTGTGGACATCAGGCGATCCCAGTGATACCCGACCTTGTAATAGCAGAATTGTATGTGGCTGTGCTGCGCGGTCTTGGGACTTAATGTGCTCCACATAGACGGCATTTTGTCGTAAGGTGTAAGTCGTGTGGTCTTGGACGCCAGTGTTGAGTGCTGATGAGCTGAACACTCCGTCGGAGGTAAATTGTTTATTTACAAATTGAATTGTCTCATGTAAATCGGCGTACAAAACCCATGGGCAAACACTTTTCTCTCACGTGCAGAACATCGCTCATACGCATGCGACTCGTACTAAACGTAATGCCACTTATGGCCCAGAATTGGCCTCGTCAAACGCCTACAAGCATTTCAGTTACCGACGCGCCTGCTCACTAAAGCTGTGCCTCTGAGCGACGCCGAGGCGGCATCTCCGGTGGGCTCGGAGCCGCCGGAGAGGCGCCTGGGCGTCGGCATCAGACGTCCACCGTCTTCTGGACGACAACGAGAAAAGGTGTTTCAGATCACAGATATTGTACAGAATGCTGGGCGTTGAGCGGCGCAGGGCCGGTCGCCGGGCGGAGGTCCCGCGAGACGGCGGCGGGACGCCTCGGCACCAGACCGCCCGCCGCCGCAGCCGTAATGCCGGGGTAGAGCGGCCGGGGCGGCGGCCGTCTGCTGTTTGGCGCACTCTCAGAGGATTGAGCTGCAGGCCGGGGCCCCGTCGAGGGTGCCAGGGACAGAGCCGCGTGCCGGTCGCTGCGGAGGGCGGGGGAGGGGAGCTACTGAGCTCGGCCGGCCGCAGGGACCGCAGGGACTGAGTCGTGGAGCGTCGCCGCCCGCGGCGCGGCGGGGCGGCCGGAGGTCGGGAGAGCTGTCGCCCCTGCCTCAGGCGCGCCGGGTCGAGTAGCCAGAGTCGTAGAGCTGAGCCAGGCTGCCGGTGCCGGCGGCCGCGAAGTGGTCGGCGCTCTTGGCGCGGCGGCGGCGGCAGACGAGCAGCGCGGCGGCCAGCAGCGCCAGCTGCACCACCAGCAGCAGGCCGCCGGCCACCAGCAGGCCTGTGCTGTCCAGGCAGCCGGCGGCCGGCGCGGCCGCCACCTCGGTGCCGGCGGCCGTCTCGGTCGGCCGGCCGGCGCCTTCCTCCGGCTCGGCGCCGCCGCGGCGCGCGCCGAACCGGTCGTTGATGCGAATCGACTGGACGACGAGCAGCTCCTCGGTGTCGGCGTCGCGGCGGACGCGCTGGAGCGCGCTGCGCCGGCGGCGGCCGTAGCTCTCCGTCTGGCGGAGGTTGCCGGCGTAGTCGCGCACGTCGCAGACGGCCGGCTCGCAGCGCGGCAGGCAGGGCGTGACCAGCGCCCGGAACTGCACCACGTCCGACGTCGGGAATTTGAACGCGTCGAAGGCGGACGCCAGCTGCTTGGTGCCGTTGACGCGCAGCAGCGCCGCCAGGATGCTCTCGTCAGTGGGGCAGCCGTCGGCGTCGATCAGCAGGATCTCGTTGTTGTTGGAGCCGTCCATGGCGATCAGGTCGCGCACGAAGATCTCGTACGGCGACTGCGGGTCGACGATGCGGAAGCGCAGGCTGAGCGGGTCGCCGACGCTGGCCGCCTGCACCTCGCTGCCGTCCGGATCGGTGATGCGCATCAGCACGTTGGGCGAGTCGACCACGGCCTGCTCCTCGAGCACCGGCTGGATGTCGCCCTTCACCTCCAGGTCGACCTCGTTGCTGACCGTCTTGTTACTGAGGTCGTACTGGCAGTGCACGCTGAGGCCCAGGTCGGCCGAGGTGACGATGCGGTCGTGGTGCTGCAGCACTACCTCGTTGTGGTACTGGCCGGGCCCGGCCCGCTTCACGTCGCACTCCAGGTCGCTGTAGCCCATAGTCAGCTCGAACTCGAGGCTGCCGTCCACGTCAGTGACGCACGTGTTGGGGTTGCCCTTGGCGTATACCTTGCCGCTGAAGATCTTGCTGGTCTTGATGCGGGCGACCATGTTGCCGGCGCGGCAGTCGATGGTGACGTTGTAGCACGAGCTGAGCTCGTAGCTGTTGGAGCCGGGGATCTCTAGGTAGGGCTCCTCGATGTGCGTAAGCGTGGCCACGGCGTGGTGGCTGAGCCGGCACACCTGGTCGCCGGTGTCGTTGTAGTCGTACGTGTGACAGCGGAAGTTGGCCGAGAGGCAGAGCTCGCGGCACTGGTCGGCTGACGCCACCTGCTGGTGCACCGAGTCGACCGTCTTCAGGATGCGGTCGCGGATGGGCTGGAATTCGCAGAGCTTGACCGGCTCGTCGACGCAGTTGTTCTCCAGGTAGTCGACGCCGTCCTGCGGCTGGAAGGCGCCCATGCCGACGCTGGTGTGTCGGTCCATGTCGGAGAGCAGACACCGCTTGGCCTCGGACTCGAACGATGCCGACCTGCCGCGCGGCGACAGAGTTAAAACGGACGCCCCATGTCCCGGCAGGCGAACAGAACACGGTTGACGACGGGGTAGGTACTCCTAGGCGGTTCCCAGGATAGTGCTGTGTATTCGGCAGGGTATTGTGACGGTAGTTGGACGCGTGAGGACGTGAAAATGCCATGAGTCATGGTGCGATGAACTTGCGTTGTGCGCGTCACTCGGACCAGCGACCTTACGCCGTTCACTGGCTGGTGATGGCCGGCGGTGTGGCGGCGCCGTCACCGCCGCCGCGGCGACAGGCGAGACTCGACGACCAACGTGCCGCGGCGGCCGGCGCTCTCCCACGCGGCGCCGCCGGTGCGCGATGATCGGCCGATCGCGGACGGTGTGGCGGCGCGCGTGCGCAGCGGAGCGGCGGACGGTGTGTCGTCGCCGCCGTTCCGGCCACGCGACTCGCCTTTGTGGCGGCCGGCCGGCCGGCTGACGGCGCGCTGCTTATCTGCGCCGCGTGCCGCCGGCCGGCGCCGCGGCGCCCGACCGCGCCGCGCCGCTGACGCGCTCGCACACTCAGGCGCCCGCTCATGAATGCCGAGTGGCACAGGAAACACTTTATTACGATATGAATCACGGGCGACCGTTAGCGGCCGTTTCCTACGCACGAGGGGAGTCTGGCGTCCGGCGGCGGGGACCCGCTCTGCCTGGCTCAGGAGATGGCGGCGGGTCACCGGGTGTCGCCGCCATGCCGAGCCCGGCTTGGCCGGATCGTCCTGCTAGATTTACTTGTATCACCGGCGGTATGACAAACGTCCCGTTTGACTTCATTTTCTTCCTGCTTATGCTCACCGTAGTCATTGCATGGGAATGGTGAGATGTATGAGGGAAACGGAAAACTCGTAAACAAGTGACAAAACATATGTGAATGTCAAGCTGTGCGTCGTCTACTTTCAGTGTATACTGGATAAGCGTGCTGCAGACAGGACTTGCTGTCCGTTATTCTCCTTATTCACCTGTAGCGTACGTTTTCAACGAGAACATAACCAGCGAGGTAATTAGCTGGAGTGGATTTCCATGGACGCGTCCAAGTCCCGGGTTGGTAAATCTCGGATTGGCACCTAGACCTGGATGGACTCTGTCTGTGGGGGTCGATCTGTAAGGCGCCATCCAGATCAGTCTGCGGGCCGGCAGACCGGGGCGCGGCGTCGGCTCCTCCGGGCGGACTCACCTGCAGACGAACTCTGTCTCGGAGAGACATGCCTCCTCGCAGGCCAACCGGCTGTCCGCCGTGACCGCCTTCTTCTCGAGTCCGCGCAGCTCGAAGCCGCGCACGCGCTCGAACGCCCAGGCTCTGCTGCAGCGCGGCGCCGCGGCGTAGCACATCTTCTGCACGTACATGGTGAACACCGGGAACTGCGACTTGGTGAGCGCGTCTGAAACGGCGGACGGCCCGTCTGAGGCTGCCGGTGGGACACACAGACTGCCGTCGGGGCCAGCAATGTGCGACCCGGCCAGGCAGGACCGTGAAGGGCTCAGCCTCTGTCCTCACGCGGAAAGGCGGGGATTGACGGGTACTCGAGCCATGGCGAGATGCGTGTAACCATCGGGGAGGCCGGGAGATACGTCCCCTCCAGTTTTGGCAAAGTGGACTCTTGTTCCCCGTCCAGTTTTGGTTGGAAAGCGCGTTTTTTTTGCAATTTCTCGTTGGAGAATAGGGTTTTGGGTCCGATTTTCCCCAGATTGTGATTTGTCCCCCTCCCCCTCCCCAGTTCCTGGGACGTGGCAACACCTTTGGCGGGATACATTCGGTGACTGTCGGCGCTGACTCTGACGGGGCTGACTGTGACAGGACTGACCCAGGTGACTGTCGGGTGCTGACTCTGACGGGACTGACCCGGGTGACTGTCGGGCGCTGACTGACGGGACTGACCCGGGTGACTGGCGTGACCGGCGGCGCCGCGCTGGCTGCCGTGCGGGCCGGCGCCGGGCCCGGAGCGGCTGCGCTGCCCGCTCGGCTGGCTCGGCGGCCGCCGGTCGGCCGGTGAACCGTGCCCCGGCCGGCCCCTGGTCCCGGCCAGCTCGTCTCGGCCGCCCACCTGAGAACGGGCTGTCGCCGGCGGCGGCGGTGCGACGCGTGTGATGGTGGTATGCGGATGGCGCGAGGATGCCGCTGACGGCAGGACTCGGATAATGATGGAATAGCGATGACGATGGGGCTTGGCTTTTGGAGATGTCCGTGCTTTGAGGGGAATGTCTGCTGATACTCATGCTATCAATACTGCACACCGGAGTAAACTAATACTACCAAAACGTCATGGTTTTGGTAACAAACGAATTAGTTGAAAGAACAGAGTGGGACCAATTGCTTTACTGGGGAACTGGCTCTAGTTTGCCTGGAGACTGTTGGATAAACTTGCCCTCATTCGTGGACGACACATTAACTGATAAAGTGGCAGATTCGCTCCTTTTATCCGTTTTTCTGCGTGAAATTGTCATTGTTCTTGGCCAGCCGGCGAACCTAACGGTCGCCACTGTATCCGGGACAACAGTCCGCCATTCTGGCGGCGTTGCCGGTGCATTACGGGAGTAAACAGTGCCGGAAGCGGCGACCGGCCCGCTCGGCTGGCCTGCAGTCACGGTGCCGACCGGACCGGTCCGCCGTGCCTGGCCGCCGAGAGGCCACCTGGCCGGCTGGCAGCGGCCGACCCGACGGCGCCGGACCGAGACCGACGGCCGACAGGGCCGACAGGAGCAGACTGGACGGCAGACCGGGCCGACAGGAGCAGACAGGGTCGACAGGAGCAGACAGGACGGCAGACCGGGCCGACAGGAGCAGACAGGACGGCAGACCGGGACGACAGGAGCAGACAGGACGACAGGAGCAGACAGGACAACAGACGGGGCCGACAGGAGCAGACAGGACGGCAGACAGGGCCGACAGGAGTAGACAGGAGCAGACCGGGCCGACAGGAGCAGACAGGACGGCAGACCGGGCCGACAGGAGCAGACAGGACGACAGACCGGACCGACAGGAGCAGACAGGACGGCAGACCGGGCCGACAGAAGCAGACACGGCCGACAGGAGCAGACAGGACGATGGACCGGGCCGACAGGAGCAGACAGGGCCGACAGGGCCAACAGGAGCAGAGAGGGCGACAGACAGCGCCGACAGGAGCAGACAGGACAGCAGACCGACGGCCGACAGGAACAGACTGGAATGCCGGGAGCCGGCCACGACAGTAGGAGAAGCCTGGAACAGAAGGAGCAGAATGGGACGGCTGGAGCGCTCAGGACGACAGACGGGAACACAGTTGGGGTAGACCGGGACAGCAGTAGCGGACTTTTACGGCACGGTGAGACCGGTCGCGGCGCTCAGAGGCAGACGTGTCACCGCATCGCCGCCCCGTCACAGTACTGCGGACAAGACAGCAAGCCTCTGGCATGCTATCACGTGATCAGACAATCACGCCACCACTTGCTAGGTTATCAGTGTGCTAGTATACACTTGCCTACATTACCAGATGTTTCATTGTCATTCTCATGATGTTTCGCAGATGCTGCGCCTCGACCATACTGTGGCAGCGTCTCGGATTTTCGTACTTACGCATTGTCAGCAGTCACCGTCCATTGGACAGACATACCAGTCACTTGGTTGGGCCCAGTCAGCTGATCCAGCCCAATGAAATAATGTGCAGTTCAGTCTGTCTAAACTGTGAGGTCACCTTGTCCACTCACAGTCAGCCAGGTCAGTCAGGTCGTCCCAGCCGTCAATCCGGTCGCTAATCAGGTCATCCAGCCCAGTCAGCTAGTTCACCAATCAGGTCACCCGGCCCAGTCAGCTGGTTCACCAGGTCGCCGGGCCCGGTCAGTCCGGTCAGCCGGCCCGATTAGCCGGGCCGCCGGGCCTGGTCGGCGCTGCAGCCGTGTCATCTCTCAGCGGGTTCCCACGCGCGCCGGCCGGCCGCCGCCTCCGGTGGCGTGTGTGGGCCGGCATTAGTCGCGGGAAGACGGCCCCGGCCGTGAAATGATACGTTTCACTCTGTTTCACGGCCGGGTGATTTGCATCCGCCGGCCAGCGGCCCCCGGCCGGCCTGCGGGCGCTCGGCTCTGCTCCCCCCGTGTCAGGCGGGCCGGCAGGCCGCCGGAGGAGCGGCCGGTCACGAATGACGGAAGCCCAGTGTGGCGGCGTGAGTGCCGCCGTCCGTGTCGGCCCGCCTTTTGAACGGCGCGCACAGCGGGCATCGACGCAGCGGCGCGGCAGCGCGCCGCGCACGGAAACGCTTCGGCCCGCCGTAGAAGCGGCCGCTCTGCTCGCTTTTGGGGATGATGGAATTGGATGGAATCGTAATGGCCCGGGCATTGCCGACCAGGCGGAGCGCTGAGTGGCCACGCTCGTGCGACAGTCTCGCCGCATCGGACGTTTCACGTTCCACGAATGTTGGACGAAATGTCTGGCGCTGGTGCTGAAGCTAGGCGCGCGTTCTCTGGCGGGAGAGAACCCAAGCGCTGTTCGTCCTCGGATTCCAGATGTTTAGGATGTTCACCTGCGCGCTCCTGGAGGTCGATTCGCCCGATGGCTCGGCTGCGTTTCTGTCTGTGTGTGGTTCGCCGTGCTGCCAGGGCTGTCGGGGTAACCGATGGGAGTAATCGGATCACGCGGTGGATGTTCCGAGTAATTTTGAGTGAGGCGGCTCGCTCCCAGCGACGCACAGGGCCATGAGGTTACTTCCAAGGACGGCTGAGGACTGGCGCTCAAGCGCGGCCTTTGTCTGCTCGTGTCAGCTCCAGTTGGCACGGATGAGCTGTTCTGTAGAAGATGTGGATGCCACTGAGAAGCGATTGGCCGGCAGCCCTCCGTGAACTGCGTCGCTGTGGACCGCCGATGGCCCAGCCCTGGCCGATTTGTTGACGGCGATACGAGAACGGGCCTGTGGGTGGTCTTCAGAGCGATTCGAGTTTGGCTTTGCAGAGTTTTGTTGAATTTACACCAGCTAGAAAAACTAATGGTATGAATGCGTCACTTGATGTATGCCTCTTTTTAATTTATTAATCCACCCGAATTCTGTCACGGAAAGTGAATTACCCTCAAGATTGAATAGTATTGTTCATGATAGGGCCAACCGTTATATATGGTGCACCGTCCCTTCTCTTGCAAAAAGCGCGCGGACCCTGTAATTAGGCGAGCTTTATGAGAGCCCGTGTCGGCAGGCGAAGTTAATCGTTTGACCATTTGTTTGCTCGGCTGCCGGCGGCCCTGCTTTTTGTGTGCATTGTTTGTCCCATGGTCTAGGTGCCCCAATCCCCAAATTATCCTTCATGCCTGACTGCGTCCGCTGGAGGAGGGGCCGGCCGGGCTGCCTACTGAAACGGTCCAACTGAGGACTATGATTCACCTGAGGACTCCGTGGTCAGGTTGGGAAGGCTTGCAGGGTTGAGTCTCCGTTGCGTGGCCGAGGACTAATCCCGCTGCCGGGGACTACGGCCCGGCGGAGGGCCGTGGCTCGGCCGAAGTTCGGCTCATTTGAAGACCCTGTAAGCCATCTCACGAACCCAGTCCAGCCGATACTCAGTTCTTCAGCCAAGGACGGCGCGGTTTTGCCGAGCGCAGTGGGGTCCGTTACGTTATTCGGCGCGGCGGACGGCCTTTGCTCGGCTGGAGCTCTGGGACCCCCCGACTGCGCACAGACGCCCGGGCACTCACCTTCCTGGCCGTCGGCGGTGGAGTCGATGAGCACGCAGAGGCCGGTCTCGTAGTTGAACGCCTGGCAGGTGGCGTTTTGGCGGCACATGTCGATGCACTCTGTGAGCATGAGCGTGCCGGCGCGCGAGTCCAGCATGTCGGCCGGCGCGCTGTACACGTAGCCGGTGACCAGCTCGAAGTTGACGTCCTCCTCGGCGCAGTCTTGCTGGGCCGCGGCCAGCGCCGCCCAGCAGACCAGCAGCAGCAGCGCTGAGCTCTTCATTCTCACCTGAAACCAGGAGCGGAGTGGGTGGCACCTGCAGTAAACGAGGTGTTCTGCTCAGGCGTCTCAATCCGGGTCGGAAAAAGTGACGGCGTAATGCAGCCTAGTTGGCGGTGGGAATGCCCGCGGGCACGTGTTTGGCCTCAGTGAGCGGTCAGACGCGTGCTTGGGGACGGCGAGCGGCCGCAAGGTGGGATTTGACCGAAGGGCCGTGTTCTGAACTGCCGCCGCGACTGGAGAATCGTCAGACGTCGTCGGCCGCGGTGGTAGCGGACCGTGACGTCATCAGGCACGGTGCCGATTGCAGCTGCGACCCCGGCGCTGCTCTCGCTTTCCGGTAACGGTGCGTTGCCGGACGTGGAGCGAATCATGGGCCCGGGCGGCGCTCTTGCTTTCGTGGGGCTATTTGAGTCGCCTGAGCTGCTGCCGTGATGACGTCGCAGTGCCGCCGCCGCGCCCGCGGCCTGGTTATCGTCTCATGGGCTGGTGTTGGTGTTCTGCTCGCCGGAGCAGTCTCCGGCGATGCGCGCGCCGGCGTTGAAGTCTCCGTTGCCGGGACGTGATGTTCCGGTCGCTGGGACGCCATGTGGCGCGGATGGTGGAATTCCCGCCAGCAGACGGAACTCTCCGCGACCATCCGTTTCGGTGGCAGGACGTCCTGGGACCCTCTGCCGGGACATCATTTGTCTTCGGCTGCCGAGGCACGTTTGGACGCGACTGATGACAGTCAGTTTTGAGGGCATCGATGGGAAAATGCATGCCAGAGCCGCCGGTTCCCTCCGTTCGTGAGGGGGATTGTCGTTGCGGCTGTGTGGGAAGCCCGAGCGCCGCGCGGTCGCCCCGCAGGACGACGCGCGGTATCATAATGGGACGGCTGGCGGTCTGGCGGCCGGCCGCACGTCACCTGGTGCCGCGGTCAGTCGGCTGGCGGCTCTGTCGTGCACGTGGTGCCCGGCCAGGTGTTTGAGAGCCACTTAACACCAGCAGAGAGGCCGGGTCGACCGCACCGAGCGCGCCGCCATGGGATCGGGCGGAGTCGGGACACGCCGAGGAGACGGGGACCAAACATTGAACGGAGCCGGCCGGGCCTGGTGCTCGGCGTGCCGCCGACGTTCACCCTGTGGACCGGACGCTCGGCCCGATAGTCGGTGGGGGAACACCGCTCCGGCGAAACTGCCGCTCTCCGAAGTCGGCGGTCCGCGGCAGACACTGCGGTCGCAGGCATTGCGGCTTCCCTTTTTGCGTGTGCCGTTGCCCTTTAAGCGTCGGAGTCTTTTGGCCTTGCGGCCGGCTGTTTCCCTTTCTTTGCAACTCCGAAAACTTTCGTTTGAAAGTGAACCTGAATGCTGGATGCCCGCCCTCGTCATTTGGTGGGACTTGTAGATAATTTTGCATGATCAGAGTGTCGTGATTTGTCATGAACGCCATATGGAAACGAAACGGAAATTAAGGAAAGTCCAGGTGACGACGGTGAAACAATGATGAGTGGCAGGTTTGTGTACCCAGTGTGTACGTTAGTGCTTCGCAAATATCTGTGTTGCTGGGGCGGGGTGTCGTTCAGTTATGGTGACGTGGTTGTGGATCATCACTGAGCAGACGACTCGTGATCTCCAAAAAACGGTGGATCAGGTGCTCTGCTGAACAGCCTAGCGGCAGTGGGGTCTCGCATTCCAGCACATCACATGTCTAATGTTCAGCGGAACCAACACCTCGCCGTGCGTGAGAGGAGCACCTTCCCGTCATGCGCGGGGGGGGGGGGGTGGCGACGCCAAATGGACATGGTGCTTAAACGCGTCGCTGCAACACCCAGCGGCCACTCGGCCGTGCCTGGCGCTGTTGAGCGCTGAGCGTAAAGCGGCTGGTGAACGGAAGCGGCCCGGCTGGCCGGAGTGCGGCGCTCCGGGGTCGTTAGCCGGGCCGCGGCGGCGTGAGAGCGGACCGTCACCCTTCAGGGCGGGCCTGAGCACGGCTGCGCGGTACCGCCACCGCCGGCCTGTAATCGCCGCCGGGCCATGCAATTAGACCGCTAAATTAATCGCCGTCGCGCCGACGTCGCCGTCGGTGGTCGCGCCGCGCGTGGCCGACACGCACCGAGCGGCGCGTCACGCGGCCGGCCGAGGCGCCGGTGGCCGGCCGCAGCCGCCCTCGGACGCCGCCGTGGGACCGGTGACGTCCGCTTCCGCCGACGGCCGGCTCGCGTCGCGCGCCGACTAATGGTAGCGCCGTGGTCGGGCGCCGCGCCGCCCCGGGTCGGTAACGGTCAGCCGGGGCGGGGGCTGCGGCGGCGGCGGCAGCGGCGGGTCGGCGCGGGTCGGCCGCCGCCGGCCCAGGGCCGCCGTTACACCCTGCAGAGCGTGACTGAGCCCTGGGTGGGCTGCAGGCCGGCGCCGTACCGTTCAGACGTCGGCGGGGAGCACTGACCGCGGCCGGCGGCACAGGCGCCTGACGGGCCGGCGACCGGCGGCGCCCGCCGGACCGGGCTCGCAGCTGCGGCCTGAAGTGGCCGATAACGTCAGGCGGGAATGCGCATCTTGCCCGGCCCAGTCGTGGGCCTCGTCACGGATAAGAAAGAAGTGCGCTAGTCTCAGGACAGCCCAACGTAACGTCTCCTTCCGTGAGACCTGTTGTCACAGGGGACGGAAGGTCTCGGCGGGCTATTCCTGTCCATTTCCTTCTGCATTGTATTGTGTTGGCAATATAACAGACTGCATCTTCGTTTTAAAAGCATTCTGGGTGCTAAGAAGCACATGTTGCATCTCAGGGACGGAATTCTGCCCTTAACTAGCTCCACGAGCTTGCCTGTTTTCTGTGAGTCGTCGCTGCCCTGTTCTCTGGTCGAAGGGTGCAATGAACGTCTTTTAGTACGTGCGTGCAGTGCGCTGTAGTGGAGTAGAGCACTTCAGCGTCGGATGCCGACCGCAGCGTTTGGCGTGCCACCGCGGTTTCCGGACCGGTGAACTTTACGATTCACCACTGGGCACTCGGCGGCCATGTGCTATGCGGAAGTTTCTCACCGGTACTCGCAAATTGCTTCCAGTCCTGGCGGGCAGCCCGAAAAGTGCTTGCGCGTCGTAATCCAATTCCGGGCGGCCCTCAGAGTGTGGCCGATTCGGCCGCCGTCCGCCCCCGAAGTCAACGACCCAGGGCGTTCGCGATGTCCGGGTGCCTGTTTTGCCAAGGCACTCGCCACCCGAACCGTCTCTGGGCGTTCTGTTTGATCGCGTCTGAAATGTGTTGCTTCATGAATATTTGAGTGGCGATGCTCGGCGCTGTCTGCCGGCAGTTCCATCGCCTGTTTTCATTGGCGGGCTTCGCCATGTATATTTACACGATTGGTCTGCGCTGATGTCCATATGCGCGCGTTCCTCTGCGAGGCGAATTCGAAACAGGAGGAACCGGCCATTACCACGAAGGCGTGAAGGATGATCCATGCCCTGTAGCGTTATCATTTCGGCCGATCGGGATAAGCATCTGCATCTGCGCTGCTGATGCTTGGGGACGGAGTGTGACGTCTCGACCCGCTCTGCCTCGGCACGCGCGCTGTTGCCACAAAGGCATTGCTGGCTAACCAGGAGGCCCTGCGGCCAGCCGTGGCCGTCCGGCCGGGCGGCGCGCCGCCGACAGGTGGCCTCGACAAGGCCGCCGCCGTCGGCCGCTCGGCGCGCCGCGGGACGGCGGCCGTCCTCGCTCACCACGTCCCGGTGTCTGTCCGGGGCGGTATTCCGTGCCGCCGGTGTCTGTCCGGGGCGGTATTCTGTGCCGCCGGTGCCTGTCCGGGGCGGTATCCCGTGCCGCCGGCACCTCCGCCGGCTGCGGCCGCCGGTAATCGGTGGACGCCGGCGGCCGCGGCTGATGGATGGCACCCCCGCCGCGCTGCTCCTCCCGGTCCGTGTGTTTTTCCGTGGCGACCGTGAAATGCCTCCCGGGGTGCTGCGGCACGGCCGTGGGGACGGCTCCCGGCGCGGCAGCCGGGTCTGACGCCGGGGCGGATCCGGCCAGAACGTTATGACAGGTCGGGTCTGGCAGTGTGACGTACTCTGGCTGGGCTATGACAGGTTGGGTCTAGCGGTGTGACGTACTCCGGCCGGGCTGTGACAGGTCGGGTCTGGCAGTGTGACGTACTCCAGCTGGGCTATGGCAGGTCGGGTCTGGCAGTGTGACGTACTCCGGCCGGGCTGTGACAGGTCGGGGCTGGCAGTGTGACGTACTCCGGCTGGGCTGTGACAGGTCGGGTCTGATGCCGTGACAGTTCCGCCACGCTGGCCTGCGTCGGCCCGGGTTCGGCGCTGCAGCGGGTCTGGCTGGACTGACCGTGACGGGTCAGCTGGAGCCGGCTGTGACGGTGGTGTCGGCCCTGTTGGCTGTGTAGGGTGCGATGTCCGGCCTGCGATGGCCGGCTGGCAGCGGGACGGCCGCCACGGTCCGCTCGGCGGGCGGGGGCGCGGCCTTCCCAGGCGCCCCCGCGGCGCCGGCCGAGCGGCCGCCTCCCGCCGACAACTCGCACGAGTTCGCTGACTTGAACGCTGCACGCGAACTGGCAGCCAACACCAGATGGTGACAATTAGAGTTTTTTTGTGCGGCGGTGGTGGCGGGAGGGGAGGGCTGCCGGCGCACCGAACGGAGGCCGCGGTCAGCGGGGAGGCCGAAAAATGCCGGCCCAAGCGGCGCAGGCCCCTCATCTTAGCGCCTCCGGGAATGGACCTTCACGACGGTTGAGATTCGCTGTTTTTTTGCACTATTAGGGAGGGAATGTTGAGATTGATACATCCGTGTTGTCGCAGAGTGACCATAGGAGAATCACTAAGCTGGATCACTGCGCCCGAAACCGAGCTTGCACAGAGTGGGACCATTCCGTCCAGATGGTCCCTGATATGAAGCAATAGGCTACCAGCATTTGTCACTACAGGCCAACGAGACGATAGCGGTGTAAGCTGGCTAAACAACAAAAAAAAAATGTTTTGCAGCGTGTATTTACAATGTCAGAACATTGGGTGCAATGAATGATTGGTGCGGTTCTATCATATGTGATATATCAGAACAGTGGAGCTGTCTGTGGTTTACTGGCATGGTCTTCACGAACGTGTTATCGTTATCTTAGTTGGACCTGTCTAACATGACATGAACATGTCACATTAGTCGGTCCCTGTCCCTCTCGACCGCTATGGAGGAAACTGCGACGGCCGAGGTCTGTCCACGGTGTCTGCATTCCCCTTGTAACTGGTCTCCAGTGAGAGACTGGCCTGGGCTTCACCAGAGGTGCGGTTTGCTGCACGGAGAGAGGCTGGGCGGCCTGGCTGGCCGCCTCAGAGCGGCGCTCGGTGCCGTTCTGAGGCGGCCCGCCGACCCTGCGGCCAGGTGGGCGGCCTGATACGGGTAAACTCCAGGTCTTTGTCCGCCTAATGGTGCCTCCACGGCCGTTGGCCATGCAAATTCGGCCTGATTGGAATCATAAAATTCATCGCTCATGAACAAATTCCTTCGAAGCCGCAGGGAAATAAACCGTTTGTAGGAACGTTCTTTCTGGAAATGTGCGAAACTGCCTTGTTTGGAGGCACTGAACGCCGGCAATAATTGTACGACGTAGTCCGACGCCATCATGACCAAATTTTATCATCGTTCTGCAGGATACCGGCGGGATACGCTTTTAAAGGCGATTGACCGGTCTCGATGATTAATATGTGACTTACATTCCGTCAGTGAAGATCCTCGTTATTTTCATCATGTTCGTGGCAGCTTGTCCGCAGAAGGCTACACATGGTGGGGTATATCTTCATCGGTATTGTTTGTAAAATACCATATCATCCGTTTGTGATGTCTCGAAATCCCCGCCGCCTTTTGGCTCTCTGGTTTAAACCGTCCGAGATGTCATTCTTGTCCAGGCAGGTTGGGTTTACGAGCATTTACGAGGGCCCTGGTGGTGCTAACCGATAGCGCCCTCATCTGACAAACGCAGTGGCGTGAGACGAACGATCTCCGTGCGACGTATCCCTGAATTTTGTAGACCAGGTCGTTTGCATCTGTACGGAAGCAGTTGGGACAAAAAGGTCTGAAAAAATCGGAACCTTCCGTTTTTTTGTCTCTTCTGAGACGTGGCGGAGAATTTAGGAAACGTCAGTGATACTGCCCTCTGCAACGCGCATGTTTCTCGCACTTTTGGAAGTTAGATCAAGTCAGAAATTGTGTGGGAGTTGATTCAAGCAAGCAATGCATATTTTGGGGGCCTAATGAAAGCGTACAACCCAGCGCAAACTATCCCTCGTTTACCTAAGGAGTGATAACCTGGATACCTGTAATGAAGTTACGCCTTTCTCAAAAGCGTTTGAAGTTTGACGACATGTATGATGTCTGATTCGTTACATAGTCTAATTGCCATCCCTGATACCTACGATGATTGGTGACTTGTTGGTCTGCGTGTCGGTGTGGACAGTGCCGCTTACTGACATTTTAACTGTCGATATGGACGTAGCCGCCGACTGACAGCTGATCTGTGTGACGGTGTGGACAGTGCCGCCGACAAACAGTTTATCTGACGATGTGGATAGTGCCGGTGACTGACCGTTTACCCGATTATGTGTGCCGGGGAGGGCAAGATCTGCTTGAGTCGAATTTGTGACTGGGACGCCGACGCGATGGTGTTAGCGCGGTAGTGAGGCCCGTGCGCCGTCTGCCAGCCGGTGGAGCCGTGCCGGGGCGCCCACTCACCTGTCTGTCGGTCTCCGGACGGGGCGGCTCGGACGTCTTGCCTCGGCTGCTGCCGGCCTCACTCTGCTGGCCGGCCGGCGGCGCGTCGGCTGCCGACCGCCGGCCGCCGGTGGCGCCTCCCTCCCAGTGGAGCTGGCTGGCCCCGCCCGGCTCGGCACCGCCATCCATGTCTCGTTCCATCCGTTCATCCCACCGTCCCTCCCAGTGGAGTGGGCTGACTGCGCCCGGCCCTGCGCCACCATCCGTGCCTCGCTCCATCCGTCCGTCCCTCCGTTCCCTCCGTCCCTCCGAGTGGAGAGTCCCGGCTCTCCTCCGCTGCTCGTGCTCCGCCGTTTCATGTTTGGCTTTGCCCGCCTTTTGACGGGAGCTCTGAACATCACATAACTACTCAGCTCGTAAGCAATGTGGCACTATCGTGTTAAATTCACATCTCTGCGCCAGTCCTCGTAGCAAAGAAAATTGTTCTAATGAACAGTTTTCTGTTCTCAAATATCATGTGTTTCGATCGAGAAGCACGAACAGGATCAAAGTATTCACCACGAAATACCTGGTTTGTATAACAGGTGGCGCAAGACCACTACGAAGGCAACTGGTCGAAATGTGGTATGCTCATGAGGATACCTTCGACACCGTGGAAGACAAGAATGGCTGTGAACGAGGCCGATACCTAAGAGTCGCGGTTGGTGGGTATTTTTTGCGATAACGTTCTAACTGTACAGGAGCTTTGATTTGTGGCGCCATTCGTTAAATGATTCCTAATTTAGTGTTCATCCATTTCTACGACGGGGATGAACGTATAACCTACTTCACATAGCTTAATACCGTATAAAATTAATTGTGCTCCGTGGGCTTCGGCGTGGGACTGCTAAACGATGTGGGCGGCGACGGTAACGGTCAGAGAGTTTGTCCGTTTTCGCGGCCGTTCCCGTTGGGCTGCGCTGAGAGATTGTGCGTGACGGCCGCGCGCACCGCCGGCGGCCCACCGAGCGCTCACACTGAACCGGGGCCCACTGGCCACCGAGCGTTCGCACTGAACCGGGGCCCACAGGCCACCGAGCGTTCACGATTGCTGGTGCGCCACGGCACCCTCACGGGTTAACAGGACTCCGGCGTCTGATCAGCGCACCGTAGGTCGCACCACAGATTGCCAGGATTCTGTAGTCGCAGCCACTTCTCTTGGAACCTGTCCTCGTGTTCCTCACGTTTCGGCGACGTATTGGTTGTGTGGCGTGCTGCGGCCGGCCCGCGTGTCTTCCTGCGGCGGCCCGCGTTTTGCCGGCCTGTTGCCGTCCCGGCAGTGTTGCGCCGATTGGCGCCTCTGCTCTGTCGCGACGTCGCACTGGCCGCCTTCTCGGTGTTGTACGGCCTCTGGCGGCAATATTTTCCGTTTTGCCGCAGCCGTGCATTGCTCTGTCGCGACGTGGCACTATCTGCCTTTTCATTGTCCTCTGGTGGCTGTATTTTCCATTTTGCCGCAGCCGTGGTGATGCGTTTTCGCGACGGTGTATTCTGCGTCCTGTGGCACCATTGGCTGGTACGCAGCGCAGCAGTACTGTACCTCAATAGCAGCAGAGCTGTGCGCTGTGATGCTGCCGTGCGTTGTCCGCTAAGGTGACCTGCGTCACAGTTTTTGTCCTGGCTTTTGCATAACCGTCGTCGTAAATCGAAAATAAGTACGGAAAATTACCAGAGCTGTGAGAAACAGTGGATGGGACGGGGCGGCCCGGTGTCAGATCGCCCGTAAACGGTCCGATCAGCGGGGTGCGGCGGCCGGTGCCGGCGCTGTGACGGCCCGTCTCCGCGGCCGTGACAGCGTGACAGCAGGTCAGTCCGAGGCCGTCACGGTCAGTCTCCTCAGTCGTGACGGTGCGGTGGGATAAGCCGGAGAGTGTGACGGTCAGTCTCCCCGGCCATGACGGCGGGTCGTTCTGTGACTGCAACGGCGGAGTCAGTCTGAGGTGTGGTGGCCAGCATTCCCAGTCGTTACGGTGGGGCAGTGTGAGACAGTGACGTTCAGTCTCCTCAGAACGGACGGTGGACTCTGGATTTTTTTCATACGAGTCTGATCGCAACGATTGGCGGGGGGGGGGATGATGTTACGGCGATGTGTAGGCGGAGTCGCCAGAGAGTCCGAGATCATTGGCCGTGACGTCGGTGATGGCGAGAGTTTTCTCTGCCGTGACGCTCCGCAGGACCGGCGGTCCCGGCCGGACCCGCTCGCACCGGACCGGGACCAGGCATGGTCCGGTCGGCATCAGACGCGGTCTGACCAGGACCAGATGGATAGAACATCGAACGAAACGCCCTGGCCCAGACCAGGCGGTGATCAGACCTGCTATACTGATCTCATCTGCGAAATGCTTTCTTCTGGTTTAAAGGGTTTGAGAACGAACAATTGCCGTAACTGCCCAACGTCGGTCATACTTAAACAATACGTGCGTCGTCAAACAATACGTTCGTCATAATTGTCCCATGGCAATACAGGTGTTGCCGAAAACTGGTAATATAATCTGCGCGCAGGCTGTGGACGGGCAGCCTAGCATAGGAGGGTGGAAGGTCTGATGTTTGATTGTGGTGACCTGCTGCAGTGTGTGACTGTGGCGTTATTCGAGTTGTATACATTCAGTTAACAAACGACCTTCAGTATATTGTTGTGTAAATCAGTTATTGTTATGTAAATCAGTTACAAATTAAAAGTGTATTGGACTTAACGCTTCGGCCAGGGGCCATCGTCAGGAGTCTCCTGACGATGGCCCCTGGCCGGAACGTTTAATGCAATATGCTTTTGATTTGTAACTGACTTATATAACAATACAATGTCTTCTGGTATGATGAACATCGTTTGTTAATTGAACGTATACAGTGCATAGAAACCAGCAGTATTTAAGGCTTGTTCTTCTAGATATTGAACGTTATTCGAGTTCAGGATTACAGAAAAATGGCTCCATTATGTATTGACTGTTGTGTTGTTCATGCCTGAGGGGTAGACCCGGTATTAATTTAACATGTGCACTGAAAGGGGGCGTTTTTGTGCCCCCCCCCACATGTTTTTCTGAAAATCTTGAGAGTGGGTCGGCGCTGGTCGCTGCTACTGTGCGACATTTATGGCAATTGAATAACTTGTTAGTTAACGCAAAAAGTCGAAAATCGGCCGGATTTTTTTAAGTTTGAAACATTTGAAGCCATACAAACAACGAAAATATCGGTCGTCGCGAACAAATGGGAACTTTGCAAAAGGACTAGCGCTCTACGTAAGATCACCCTTTGAACACAATGAGACGACATGATTCGAACATAAGTGATAGATGTACCAAGATCATAGGCAGAGTCAGTAATGGTCAGGGTCGCCAATGGTCAAGGTCAGCCGGCTTGTGACCTGATCCAGATTTGCCTTGCGAGATGCCGGTTTGTATGAAGTATGCGTTTAGAGGCCGTAAGAAATACACACATTAATACGCTTATATATACCAGGCCAATGCAGGTCAAGGTCATCAAAGGTCATGGTTAAAGGTTTTGTGACCTGGTCCAGATCTGCTTTGTAGCAAGTCGATTTGCATTAAATATGCATTGAGAGACCCCAATATGAAAGTGTTATTAAGGCACATTAATACGCACATATATATATATATATATATATATATATATATATATATATATATATATACATATATGTATTTAAAAGATATGTATATATATATACATACATAGTTTTTAAGTTTTATAGTAATCAGATCGTGTAATTGAGTTCATTATAATGAGTTAGCTCTAGCGCAAACAGTTGACATAAAACTTACGTAGGTTCAAAAGCTTCCTCCAAGATCAGTGAACTTGCTTCACTTCTTTTTAACCCTGCGTAGGTTAGTAAACGCTAGAAGTGATCAAATGTACTGATGTTGGCTATCTTCACTGGAAATACGTCAAAAGATGCGTTTAGCGCCCTTATTTACACTTAAGCTACACCATTATCCCGTGTTGCTCGAAATCTGATCTCCAAAAAATGATAAAATGCCGCCACAGGTGAATGATCTGACATAACCTCGCCCCGAAATCCTCAGTCAGGACGCCAAATGAATGGAAATTGTCGTATTCCACGTTTTAAGGCTCAAACACTCGCCGTTTCTCGTTTCGTTCGAAAAGCTGTACGACATGGCCTGTAACGGCCGAGAAAGTGCCCAAAGTTGACCTTTTCGACCCCATTTGGCCTTGAAGATATTGGCCTAGGGTCATGGAAATTACACTCTATGTAAATCTTTATGGTCCTACCCTGCCCATAAAATTTCACGTCTCTATTTTTTTCCTTTCCGAGATCGCGGGGCACTTTTGTGCCCCTTTCCAGTGCGCGTTAGCGCGAAACCCCCTTCCACTGCGCGTGTGAAGGTCGATTCAGCCCGTGGGCCGTTTTGGAAAACAAAACGTGATTTTCGAGAATATATGCTACTCATTGCGAGCGGTATCTGCCATCTTGTACTTTTTGTACAAGTACAGTTAGGGCCAGTCGGTAGACAAAATCATCACGATCCTTTCAGCGTACATCTGTTGCTTTGTTCTATTCGTTATCGTCGGATAACGCCAGACCAGCACGTGTTGGGCCGGCTTTGATAGCGGAGCGGCTGAATGAACTCGTCATCAGGCGTTCCGTAAACGCGGCCGGCACCGCTCCAACAGGAAATAATGGCAGTCTTTGTGAGACTCCGCGACGTCTACGGCCGCATTATTACACATTGTTCATGAACTGGGCTTCCGAAGTCTCACGCAACGGCCTGGACGTTGACCGTGGCGGGCGCGGTGGGCCCTGCGGCGGCGCAGCGGCGGAACCAGACATAGCGGTCACAGAACTCCGGACACTGCGGACACGGCATTCCGGACATAGCGGTTGCGGCGCTCCAGACACAGCAGATACGGCACCCGGACACAGCAGGTACGGCACCCGGACACAGCAGATACGGCACCCGGACACAGCAGGTACGGCACAGCGTACACGGCATTGCGGACGCAGCAGATACAGCACCCGGATTTAGCAGATTCGGCACCCGGGACACAGCGGACACGGTAATGCGGACAAAACGCACCCGGCATTCCGGACACAGCAGATACGGCACCCGGGCACAGCAGAAACGGTACTGAGGACTCAGCGGAGGCGGCATGCCGGACACAGCGGACACGGCACTCCGGGATACAGCGGACACTGTGGACAAGGCACACCAAGGTCGCTGCGGTCACGGGGTGGGCCGGACAAGGACGACCAAATAACAAAATATTTACAGTAACCTGAGAAGCTGTCAGAGCGTTGGAGCGGCCGAATGTAGAGGTGCGGCCCTGCGGGCAGTAGCCGGCCGCCGGCCAGCCCCCGGGGCCGGACGGTGCTGGACGGGGTCACCGGGGTCACCGGCCTGGCCGCCGACCGGCCTGCCAGCCCCACTGGCAGCGATCAACTCACCAGGGTGGGAACGCCCGGGGCAGGCCTATCGAGGTTCTTTGTCGGTCGAAACAGCTCCGCTCGCTTCCAGTTTGGTTGATTTATGATAGGTTATTCGAAGCTTCAAATGTCCAGCAAAAAGGCGTGTCACCATGGGTTAAACAAATGTTTCTTAGCGGAGACTTCCGGTCCCATGCTCTTTGCATTTGTCAACGCTGTTTTGTGACACCCCAAAACATTGTCGTGCCGGACCGAGGGTACCGCATAGTATCTATTGTTGGTCGGCAGTATGGTTGCTGTTGACACTGCGGTCACAGAACCCAGGACCGCTACCTGTGTCGCACGTCCATGCACGCAAAGCCAACCTTTGTGTACTGAAAAGGGATTTCACTTGCATTTAAACAGCAAGCACCAGTGAAAGCACACGCCGGTTGCAAGTGGATCGTGTTATTTATCGACTTGCCCCGAGTTCTGGCTGTGTGTTCTTGGGCTATCCAGATTGGCAGGCTCTGCCAGCTGCGTGGGGCACGCCGGCGTGCGGCGTGGGTCGTCGGCTCGCGCCACGTTCCCAGCTGACCAGTGCTGAATGGACGCAGCGCCCCCTATTACGGCGCCGACCGGCCGCCGGCACCGCTCGGCGGCCGGTCGGCGCTCCCGGCGCCCGGTTATCGGCCGCTGCAGGCGCCGATAATGGGCCGTGTAACTAGTAACGGCGCCGCCGGACAAAGCGACAGCCGTGCGCGCCCGATCGGCGACGTGCCTCCGCGGGAGAGCAGGCCGCAGAGGCTGTGGCCGCCTCGCCGGCGCCGCCGGGCCGTTCACCTGCACCGCCCGACCTCTCGCTTCACGGAGAGAGACTGACGACAGGCACCTCACAGAGAGAAAGAGAGGAGAGAGAGTAGGGCGACAGACAATTGGCATATCATGGAGAGAGACCAACTATGGACAACTTCTTTTGAATAGACCGTTCTTGCATTCCGAAACTCCACGACAGCGGAGAGGTAGAGGGGGAAGGGGTGCACCACAGCAGGCCAGGTTTGCCCTTCTCCGTCGCCGTCCCCCTGCCCGAACGTGCGTTAAGCTGTTGGTTAATGGGCCCTGCCGATCTGTGCAGGCGCCGAGAGACGGCTTTCTGAGATGGAGTTATGCGACTGGGCTGGCCGACCCTGTAACAGTGAATGCCGACGCGGCCGTGCCTGTGACTTACCGGGGATGGTGGTTTTCCTGAGCCTAGCTCACTGCTTAGACCTGGCATTCTTTTCATCGTCCGCCTTTTCCATCGGTCGGCGGAGGCACAGCGCGAAGGCAGAGCGTATAATTGATGTAGCCGGTCGCGACTGTGTGTTGTGCTTTATGGGGCGGGCGGCGCGACCCACGGGGTGGGATGGTACGGACGGCCGTCTGGACGCGCTTCGTGGGGTCCGGTTGGCGGCCCGTGAGAGAGCAGAACCGCCCCGGGGCAGACCGGCGGCGGGCGTGGAACGGTGCTGCCCACCGCGTCGCCGCCGGTACGGTGCCGGCTTAACCGGCAACACTGGCTGGCAACGGTAGAATTTTTGGTACTTTTCATCGTTTTCAGACTTTGGGACATTTCGTTTGGAAAATTTGCGTACTTTGTGAAATCGATTATTCTCCAAAATGTACAGAGTGCTGCGTTGCACAGTCGTCCAGCCCCCATTACAGAAATGTGAATGATTCTCATGGTTTATCATACATCATTCAGATCAGATCAGAAGATCATCAGTCTATTTCCCATTTCGAAAAAGCGATATGATGTTTCTGAAGTCTCCGTTCACTTGATAACTGTACAGGTAAGTCTCGATGTGCATCCTGTAAACGCTGTTCACAGTAGTGGAACACAAAGTTAAACGTCATTTCGGTTCTGTTCCCATTTTATGTTTTTGTACGCAACCACCTCAGGTTGTGAAAGTAAAATTTGAACATGCTGGCCGGCCATTGGTGGCCCTTGGTGGTCAGGTCTGGTCTGGCTGTACTGCTGTCGGCACGCTGGGAGAGCAGATGTCGTCGGTCCTTTGTATAGCGACGCTGATCTGAACACTGCGTACCGGGGCGTGAAAAGATGTCGCCTGCAAGGGCCTGATATGGGACTCAGGAGCAAATTCGGGCGATAAAGGAGCGTGGAAATGGCCGACGAGCCGCGAAATTCGTGTCAGTTTCAATGACGTTGCATGGAATGTAACCAGCTGGCGGCTGATGAGTTGCTATTTTTAAAGAGGTCTTTCGTCACACAAAAGGAATCCGAAAGTAAAAAATGACCGTTATTAAACTTGCCTGTGAATGTTGTACATTCCATTTTAAGTAGAAGACTTTCTAGGTGTCATTGCATGAAAGCCGGATTGGAGGCATGTTACATTTCATGTCGTCTTTATCCGTAATTCGAAGTATTATGGTTTATTTGCAAACTGACAGAGGGAAGGGCCAGGCAACGATGCAAAGAATTGCTAATTCGACTCCGTATCGAGGAGGCCATTTGAAGCCCCGCGGTGACCCTCATATACCCGACGGGCGTATCTGCAGGTTTGGTGGCGCGCTTTCAGGCACCGGAACGCTCTTTCAGATATGAGGGGCACAGTTCCAGGTGTAGGGCACCGCTCAGGCTTCGGGGCACCCTTGCAGTCATCGGGGCGTAGTTTCAGACCTCGGAGGGGAGTTTGTTAAACCTCGGGGATGCCCTTGCATGCCTGAGGGGTGCATGATCATGTCTGTCACCCCCTGAAGCTCTCAGTGGAATCTTGAACTATGTTGATGAACGTGAGGCACCATTCGTGCCTGGTGAATGCGTGTTATGGACGAGAGTGTAGATGATAACCAGTAAGGCCATTCCCAATAACGTGTGCCTTCGTCGCCCAAGGGTAGGTTCATGGTCCAGTGGCCGTCCAATATGCCGCTGTAACTGATGGTACCTGTGAGTAGTCTTATGTTCGTTGAAGAAAGTGTCATGCAGAACCTGATTTAAAAAGCACACCAAAGATTTATTTGTGATTTGAAGATCACAACACACCTTGTTTATGTTGGAAGGTGCTTGCTATAGATAAATAGAAGAAGATGTGTCAGATAGATTGTGTTAGAAAAGAGTAAACTGCTGCATATGAACTGTAACCGATCCTGTGCTTTCTCTTAGGTCTGTTCATTCCACCCAGCTTATTGATATATTTTCATATGAAAGGCAGTTTTGGTGACCACGTGTTGTGCAGATATTTTATTTGGAACTTATGAAGACCAACTTGGCACCGATCAAGGACATTTAATAAACATTTCGTGTGGGACCCTTACTTGTTACAATTCTGTAGTTGCGCGTACCGCAAGTTTTTTTTTGTAAAGCCAGAATCTAAAGTCTTATGCTAAGAATTTTTCCGTGGTCACCGGGAACGAAAATCACTTTTAGCAACCCACGTGCACCTCCCGCCCCGACATCAAAATAGTCACGAAAAAATACGCGCAGACGTAACACGCCGCCGTCTGACCCCACGTAAGCCACCCACGTCTCAGCACACTTAGTCACGCCGCTGCGATCGCGCCCCGCGCTCGCCACCCAGTGGCCGCCGCACACGTCTTCCGATTCGAGTGTGTGTCGGCGCGTGCGGGGCCGGCGCCGCTCTGTTTGTCAACAGTGACGTGGGCTGACGTGCGGGGGTCGGTGTCCGCAGTGCGCGCTCACCGGCCACAGCGGAGCCGTGATGGTGGCTCGCTTCCTGGACGGCTCGACCAAGGCCATCACCGGCAGCCGAGACCGCACGCTCAAGGAGTGGGACGTGGCGCGCGGCGGCTACTGTGAGTCCTCCGAGCCCGGCCACTGCGCGCCCCTCTCCTGGTGCGCTCCTGAGACGCCGGCAGTCACTGTCGCCAGCTGGACGCTTGCGCCGCGCCTTTGTCAGTGGCGTGTTGGCCTCAGCTGGGCTGCGTCGTCGCGCCGTCGGGCAGCTCCGCCTCTCCCAGCGGTGGCCGCGACTGCTGACCGATTGCTGGGAGTGCCGTGTGGCGGCGGCGCCGCGTCGCCGCCACGCCTGTCAGGAGTCCGGATGGCGGCGCGGCCGGACGGACCCGCTCGGCCGGCTCGGCCCGCCGCTCTCGCGCCCGCCGAACCCGCCCACGAGAAGCGACCGTAACGAATCCGTGTCATGCCGGCTCCCGCGGCCGGCCGAGCCGGCGGGAAATGGGTCCGTTCCGGCGCGTCACCGGCCACCGCCGCCGTAACCGGCCACAGCCGGCCACGGTCCGGCCGCGATCCGGCCGTGGTCCGGCCGTGGTCCGACCGCGGTCCGACCGCGGTCCGACCGTGGTCCGGCCGCGGTCTGGCCGCGGTCCGGCCGCGGTCCGGGCTGCGGCTGCCGGCTGGGCTCTCATTCCGGCAGGCGCTGGTCCTTTGCAGACGTCGAAACTGGGAGACTGTATTCGAGCACTCCTCTGGAAATGTTACAGTAAAATAGAAAACAGTGTATAAAATAGTACCACTTGGTGAATATTTGCAGGTCGCTCACGACCATTGAAGCAAGGCAGTAAATAGCTATTGGTGACTTCGCACTTAAGCACCAGTCGTCTGGAAAATGGTACCTGCATTTTTTCTACTCAAACGCCTTTTCTATGGCAGTCAAGGACGGAGAACACAGCAATGCCATTTCTGGCTGAATTGCATGAATAGGTCAAAAGATATAGCTACGGCATTTCTGGGCGTTAACTCTCTATGCTGAAAACTGCTGGGTACTGTAACTCTTGACATGTGCAGACTTGTCAGCAAAATTCAGCCGGAAATAGCACAGCTGTGTTTTCGCCCTTGATTACACTAAGAATGGCTTTTGCCTAAAAAACAATGCAGGTACCATTTTCCAGGCTATTGGCACTAAATTATGACGTCACCAATGGCGAATTAGTGCATCATTGCAGTGGCCGTGTGCTACCTCCAAATATTAATGACCTGAAATAATATTCCGCACACTTTGTTTTTAAGCCTTTGTGACATTTTTCGGGGGTACTCGAATACAGTTCCGAATTTCGATTTTTATGGGGCATCCTATTGCACAAGCAGTGCTGGTCTCCCGATCAGGCAGTCATCTCCCGTTCAGCCCTTCGGCTATGTCCTCTGCAGCCGTTTTATGTGTTTAAGTTTTGTGTTAAGCAAATTATTGATAGCAGCACCAGTGACAGGATCGGCTATCATTTCCGAATTCGATGTTAATGGTGATCGTCGTGTTAAGGCTCGCTGGCATTCATTACTGCCGCCGTATTAAGGCTCGCTCGCATTCATTACTGCCAGAGACAGAAAACGCCAGCAAAGGAGGTGTAAAAAAAGAGTAATGAAACTGTGAACCTGGCTGCGACCTACAATAGCAGCACGCTTTTCAGTCACATTCATTGTGTGTGGCGTTCTGGCAGGCGTGCGGACGATTTTCGCCAACAGCATGTGCTTCGACATCGTGTACAGCGTGGGCTCCAACATCCTGTCCGGCCACTTCGACCACACCGTTAAAGTGTGGGACACCCGGGCAACCGCCGAGCCCAAACACGTCATCGGCGTGGAAAGCCTGGTGACGTCGCTGGCCCTCGGCTTAGGTGTGTGGTGCTGTCCCCTGGTGGATGGTGGCATTGTCTCTAGTTCAGACGTTTGCCGTTGCAAGCCGTTGGTCAGGACCACTGATGGGAATTTGGCTGCAAGAAAAGGATGCCCTTTATCTGTTGTAGTGGATTTCAGACATGTTTTCTTATCAGTTTATGCTGCTTCGAGTTCGAAGTAAACCTGTGATATCCAAACATGCTCTCTCTTCTAGAGCTCTCAACTGAACGGATATTGGCGCGAAACCAAATCCATTAGTTGTACAGTCGAAATTTTTGAGACGGCTGTCACGGTTATGTCGAATAGATTTGTGACAAACTCACGTTATCTGGGTTTCTGTTTTCATCAAAGTACGTACAAACCCACGAGGCAGTGTAATCAGTTCATCCGACAGGACGAAGGAGCCGGCAGGACGGCAGTGTCCGGTAGGATCGGGCCAGTCGTGATGCTGCTTGTTTACAGTGCCGTGTAAAAAGCAAACTCATCAGAGCGCTTTGAAAATTGGCAGTCCTGCGTACAGCGTTCGCACAAAGGCCGGTTTGCACACCTATTTGCTCACCAGTGCACTGGATGGTCATTTAACGGAGATTTAGACAAATGGTTTCTGTCATTGTTCCTGCCGGCCCGTCGTGACGTGGATTTTCGCCTTCCGACATTGGAGGCGGCGGTGTCGGAGTTCGGGCGCCGGCTCTGACGGTGGGATGGGCGGGCAGCTGGAGAGAGAGATACAGAGAGAGAGAAAGAGAGAGAGAGAGAGAGAGAGAGAGACTCGCAGGCCGGCCGCGTGATATCGCTACCCTCTTCTCCCCAGACTATAAGGTGCTGTGCTGTACACGAGACGACGTCCTGAAGGTGGTGGACCTGCGTACCCTCTCCGTGGTCAAACGGTTCGAGTGAGTGTCATTCCGTCGTTCAGGAGCTCCAGTGGCATGCATTGTCATCAAGTTGTGGGTCTGAGTCATCACCTTTGACATTCATAGACGTCTGTCTAATGGGCGTTGGCCTGAGTGTGGGCTTTTTTGTGTTGTTGAGCACGGCACGGAGGGGAAGCAGACATGGCTGTCGGCTGTCACAGGAGTTTTTATTCCAGTACTTTTGTTTCCACGACAGCCTAAGATTAAACCGTTTCTTTAATCAACTATTTTCGTTGAGGAAGCACGTCTGCTACCCGCCGTGTCCCTAGTGTTAAAGGAAATGTTCCACCTGGCATCGTGCTGCAAATCTGTTGACCGTTGCCTGACCTGTTGATGGTTGCCTGATGTGGACTCTGACGTCTGAGCAGTCCGCGGCACGCCATGTGGTCGGCAGGGCGAACGGCTTCCACGTGGGCTGTGACTTCTCGCGGGCAGTCTTCAGTCCTGACTGCAAGTACGTGGCGGCCGGCAGCAGCACTGGCGACATCTTCATCTGGAACGTAGCCACGGAGAAACTGGAGAAGCACCTGCTCTCGGTCTCAGACCAGCCGTGAGTAAAGGCCGTCAGCAGGGTTGACGGTCACCAGGTGGGAAATGGCCTTGTTTAGTTAAGCAGTGTCGGCATTTGCGATTGGTAAGTTGAACCGCAGTCGAGGGCTCTTTGAACACGTCAGCGTGAGATCCCCTCAGTTAAATAAATGATGCTGTATTTTGTCCATAACCATTGGACCTGTCTTATTGAACTTCCTAAGCCCCCTTCTGTCTCTCCATCCTGGAATGGTAAGAGTGGCCTCTCGCTGTATGAGACCTGTGGGGCCATCGTTACTTTTCTGGGGATGTCAGGATTATTGTTTTGGCAGTAGGGGAGCACTACGTGGAGGAAACCTGAAACCTCTCGAGCACGTTTTAGTGCACAGGACAGGTGATTTCAGCCCACGTTTTCAAGGTGATATCCAACCAAATATTTAGAGGTTGTCCAATATTGTACAGATATTGTTGCATGGAAATCTAGGCTGCTTGATGGTGTTGCACTTCGAAAGGGATCGAGTCTTTTCGAAATTAACGGAACTATTACTTGTGTGTTGTACACAAGATCGACTGTTCATCTAGCAGATTGTAAGACATTTCTAATAAGAAACGTCTTTGAGGATACGAGACCTGCTGTCGTCGTTCCGATCGCTTTGGGTATTGGCCCGGCCCCTGTGTATCAGATTGTAGCACAAGCCAGCCTTGGAACAGGAGAGTTTTTATTTGCTGGTGCTGTGCCTGCTGATTGCGCCTTTTCACGCGGAGCCGGCTGTTTCCTAGATGACCGTGCGACCGGTTTTCCCTGGCTCGGGTCTGCACGGTGCCCCTGTTGGCAGGTCCTGTGTGATGGCGACCGCCTGGCTCGGGTCTGTACGGTGTTCCTGTTGGCAGGTCCGGTGTGATGGCGACCGCCTGGCTCGGGTCTGTACGGTGTTCCTGTTGGCAGGTCCTGTGTGATGGCGACCGCCTGGCTCGGGTCTGTACGGTGTTCCTGTTGGCAGGTCCTGTGTGATGGCGACCGCCTGGCTCGGGTCTGTACGGTGTTCCTGTTGGCAGGTCCTGTGTGGTGGCGACCGCCTGGCTGGGATCTGTACGGTGTCCCTGTTGGCAAGTCCTGTGTGGTGGCGACCGCCTGGCTGGGGTCTGTACGATGTCCCTGTTGGCAGGTCCTGTGTGGTGGCAACCGCCTGGCATCCGGAGGGCTCGTACTTGGTGAGCTCAGACAAGGCCAAGATGATCTCTGTGTGGAGCAGCATATAGGCCGGACGTGAGCTGTGCCACGTGGGCTGAAAATGGTGAGCAGGCGTGGAGGGCGACGACGCTCGGATGTGGAGCACCAAATGAGGCGGTCCTGGAACGGCCGCACCGCCGCCCGTCCGCGCTCGGGCCGGCCGGTCTGTGGCCTGGAGTGGTCTGGTCTGGCTGGGCGCTGACCCGGAGGGATCCCGGACCTCGCCAGTTGGATGGTCGTTTCAGGCGGTCGCGTCTCATGTTGCGCCATCTCCGGGTGTCGCCGGAGCGAGTCCTGTGATGGTAACGATTGGCGGCAGGGCGCCGGCTTGTGTGAACCGCCCACCTCCGGAGACGGCGACTGCAGGGGCTGAACTAGTGACCCGCCACGCCGGCAGCTTGGTTAGCACATGTGGTTCGCTCTGCGGGGCGTCTTGATACTCAAAGCTACGGTTTACTTTCAAGTCGTGATGTATCTTGATTTTTGCAGTGCCTACGTGTGTTTGAGTAATTAGATTTCCATCGGAATGAGAGCTTTATACCGCCACAGACCGGCTGCGTGATGTGCTGTTGTCTGGATGTCGGCATGACAAGTTGCGGCGTCGTAAGCGTGAGTTGTGTCGCTGCTGGGATCGGCTGCGGCCCACTCGATCGCAGCGGCTGACCCTTTATTTGCCGTAGAGTTCGCTGGATGCTGCATCAGCCAACACTGGCGCGGCGAAATACGCGGGAAACGGTGCTAGTTTTTCACTTGTTTTGTCAACCGCATTGTCGGCATGTGTTTGATCTTGTCGGTGGCCGTGCGTGTGGATGATAACGTGATTGATTGTGATGCAAATACACAGTTTTCCAGAATGTGGGTAAGGATAGCCATTTGACCGAAAGGAACACGTTCTTTGCTGTACTGCACTGCAGTACACTCTGTTATCATCAGGTTGCTGAACAAGAGCTCAGTGCGATTTCTACGACGTCATCAGAAGCTCCGGTAAAACGTGATCTAAGCCAGCGATCTGTGTGGAAAGACAAACTTTCATCCTAAGACAATGGCATTTCTATTAGATGCGCAGAAAGTTGATGTGCAGGGTATCATCTGGTTTGACCGTGTAATGGGCAATGTGGGCAATGAGCCACATTTTGTGACTGTTTCAAAGCTTCCCGCACTGAGAAAGGAACTTTTTCAATGCATTTCATTGTTCGGAGTGTGCTGAGCTGCACATGTGCGTAAAAGGTAGTTGCTAGGTGCTAGCTACGGTGCATGTTTTGAGTTCGGACTGAAACGTAGTGAACGTGGAGTCAAGCTAGCTGTCTCCAGAAGCGAAAAAGTGGTTGCAATATCCAACAAAATCTACCATGAAATTTACACCACCGAAAAATCGAACCCTTTAAAATCTCCGCTAAAAAAGCTCACTTCATTTTCAGGTTTTGCAATCATTTTACGACGTTTTGACTTTTGACAGGGAAAATGCATCGTCAAAAATAACTCCACCGTATGTGTGCGTATGGATTATCCAGTCTAATTCGAAATCCTTAAAAAATACCCTTGTTTCGGGGGGAGGCATTTTGGGAGCATGACCCAAATACGAAGTGGCACTGTACAGCATGTTACAATTCGCTTCCCTTGCATTGACGTGCTCTCATTTGACTCACCTGCTGCAGAGGAGCATAGTAAGCAAAGTTTGTGGCCTAGATACCTGTCAAAGCACTTCCAGAAATTTCCACCATCGGCTACGTCTGATAGGAAGTTGCTTTTTTGAGCAAGTAGAAATTTTTGATACCGAAAGTCAATGAATCCAATTTACAACAGGCATCCAATTACATACAATTTACAGCAGGCAGAAAACACTTCATGCTTCTCGGAATCTCTCTGGGGAATGACATGAATGGGGAGCAAGCTGCCGATCCTTCGCCGTGATTCATCTGGTTCCGTTGAATTTGAGAACTTCTATTTTTTATCGCTTATCTGAAGCTGAGACCCAAAACTCAGTCCGTGTGTTCCATGTCTCCGAGGCTATATTTCTGCCACGGAGAATGGCCAGAAGTCTAAAATTCCCAGTCGTACGTTGCCATTGGCACTGTTTTTCGCCTCTGACTGTCTCCGTCAGAGTCCATGAATACCACGGACGCCGTCAGTGATAGAAATAATCCAGAAGGCATGTCATTTGGTGACACACGTCCTTTGTGAATGTCTGGAAAACAGTATTTGGCCCGTGCTGTTTCAGTGACTCCCTCGGAATTATCGGAAAGACACCTATCATGGCTTGTTGGTTTCTGTTGTTCAGGTTGACGCAGGGTGCCATAATTTATCATTCGCTTCTCGTGACGAGAAATCCGGCCTTGATGCAAAAGAAGCGGTTTTGGCAGGAAGCTAAAGCCTCACTGTCACCTGGGATTTCTGGGCTTTACGGTGATAGTCCGTGGTGATGCATGCATGTCAAATGACAACGTTGGAGCTCCGTAGGTTCATAGCCAATTTTTGCAGCCACGCTCAGCACATTAAGTGTAGCGAAACAGGGGGGTGGTCAGGATTCCACGGGGGGGGGGGCAGATGGATCAAGGGGGCCCTCGTAACCAATGGGATCTCTCGCCAGGGGCGGATCCAGGATTTCAGCAAAGTGGGTGGGTGCGGGTGGAGGTGGAGACAAATGATTAGCTCGGCCCTTCTCCATTTTTCCTCTTCAGACATGAAAAAACGTTTATCCGTTCGGGTCCAGGAGGAATACTTGATGTGATTTTGCGTTGGTTTTTTTGCCATGTCAAATAACCGAAAAATTCAGGCGTGTCAGTTTATTTGGGAAAATTCTGCATTTTGTTCTCCCACAAACTGGCAACCTAAGGGGGACTCTGCCGTGCTGGGGCCCTGCTGTGGTCTCGGGGGCCCTTTGGGAGCTTCAGGAGCCCTTCTATGCGTCTCAGAGGTCATTCGACCCTCCCAAAGGTCATCCTGATTACAAGAGTCTACCAGGCTCTTACAGAGACCCCGTGAAGCTCATACGGGGCTCATTCGGAGCTCCTTTTAAATCTGACAGGCTCCCTTTCTAAGGCCTCGGGGGATGATCACCCCCATCGCTTCCCCCTTGGATCCGCGCCTGGCATTCGTAATCAGTCGGGCTCCACGTGGTCAAATTACTGTCGGCTTGTTGAGGGGCCTGACCTGAAATGTAGGGGCATCTGTTTGCCTGTAAAGATGTTCCCGCCGACTTGGCGGGTGCCCCTTAGAGATCGCCAAGGACATATTTACATGTAAGCAGGGGTCCCTGAATGAACGTTTAAGGGCGCAAGTTAGACTACAGGGGGAGGGGGAAGGGCACTGCCTGTTTGTAGAGGGCCCACTATCCGCCTGTAAAGGGCACCTGTCGGACCTCTGGAGAGAGGGGCAGTGACCTTCTTCCAGACGAAAGGAAACCCCTCCAGAGGCTGGCAGAGACCCTTTATAGGGGCCCTTCCCAAGCAAACAGTGAACTTCCCTACAAGCGAACAGGGGCCCTAAACGCTCATTTAGGCCTCTCTTCAGAGCACACAAATCCTTCTTGTATATTCAGAATAGGTTTTGTTCTGTTCGTAAGCCTTCTTTAACGTTGAACATATTCTGCTTTGTCTGTTTCGGGCAGTGTAAGGCGCCCGCAGGGCGCCTCACGCTTTCCAAAGAACGGGAAGCTTCGGCCTCAGGGGGCCCGCTCGGCCGCCAGGGGGCCCCGCTCGGCCTCCGGGAGGGGGACTATGGCCCCTTTGGCCCCCCTTGGCTACGCCACTGAGCGGAAGGCATCCCACGTCAGTTCAGATTCGGCCCAGCCCAGACTCAATAGGGAATTCCCTTTCCAGGCCGATATCTCCCCTAGTACTTGGAAAACTAGGCCCTGCAACACATCACCTGAAAGCACTCGTTATCCCAAATACAACCGTGCAAAGAAAAACCACCTATCTATAGGGGCAAAGTCATAGACGATCGAAAAAAATCATGTCAATGGGAGCTCCTCCTACGATTTTCCTCAAAACTGGCACATCGAATCATCGACCGATACTCATTGATCTTACTGAAGAAACCCCATGAGCCATTGAGTTTCAGGTGGCCGAACCCTCCTGGGAAACATCGAAAACGGATTTTGCAGCTCAAATTTCGACACGCATCGGCCGAGTTGCATATCAAATTAAAGCATTCGTCAACCCAAACACAACCGTGCAAAGACGAAGACTCCTATCTTGTCTATGGGAAAAGTTATAGCCGATCGGAAAAATCATGTCTGTGGAGCGGCCCATACGTTTTCTTCAAAATTCGCACAACGAATCATCGACCCACACCCATCAACTGGACTGAACAAGCCCTATAGGCCATGGAAAACTATAGGATCGAAAACCCCCAAGAAACTTACAAAACGGGTTTTGTAGCTGAAATACCGACACGCTTAGGCCAAAATGCACATCAAATGAAAGCACTCTTTAACCCGAATACTACCATGCATTTCAGCGACCCATAGGGTTTCTTCGGTCAGACGGATGGGCTTGGGTCGATGGTTGAAAGTACCAGATTTGAAGAAAATCGTAGGGGACGCCCCATGGATATGATTTTTTTTCTTCTATCGTCTGTAACTTCGCCATAGACAAGATAAGTAGCTTTTCTTTGCACGGTTATATCGGGGATAACGAGTGATTTTATTTGATATGAAACTCGGCCTATTCAAGACGTCATTTGAGCCTCAAAATCCGTCTCGGATGCTTCCCACGGGGTTTTGACACCCTAGATTTCAATGGCCAATAGTCTTTCTTCAGACAGATTGATGGGCTTAGGTCGATGGTTCGAAGTGTCATTTCTGAAAAAAAAATCGTAGGGTTTGACGGCCCCATTGGCATGTTTTTTTTCGATCGTTTATAACTTTTCCCATAGACAAGATAGGTGGCTTTTCTTTGCACGGTTGTATTTAGGATGAGTGATTTCAGGTGATGTGTCTCAAAGCCTGGTATTTCAAGTCCTAGGAGAGATATCGGTCTGGAAAGGGGATTCCCTATCAAATCTGACCTAGGCCAAATCTGGACTGAAGGTGGGCTGTCTTCCGCTACATGTTCATTACAGGAAAGGACCAAAAAGACCTAAAAATACCGTCATTCCTTGGCAAAACGCAGTAACGCAACGAATGAATCTGGGCAAATGCAAGCTGTACCTGTGTGTTAGAAACAGTAACGGCCTCTTTAGCTGACTGATGAGATCCTTGCCTTTTGTAGTATGTGATTTAGAAATTACGTGGCTCCCCCTGGAACTGCTAATAAAGAACAGGAGGTTCAAGATGAAATAATATCTCTGCTTGCTAGACTGTACTTATAAGAATCACTGAAATCACGTTTATACCGTGGTGCGGATTGTAGAACACTGAATACCTGGCCATGGCGTCGCTAGCTGAAATCCAGGCAAGTTTACTAGTGAGCCTCGCGTTGCATTTCCACAATGCAAGCGTAAATGACAGTTATGTAATGTGACTGTCATGTATATTTCCACCAACAACGTTTTCACCCGGTTTCGAACCGACGACTCCCGCTGTCCCGATGCATTCGTGACAAATGTATTTGGTCGGCATTCGTCCATTCGTTGCATACGAATGCATTCGTGCCTGCTGTCTCACGCCGGCCGTTGGTGACAGAAAATCGTCTGATATGACCTCTGTCCTCTGAAGTTATCGGGTGAAATGCTGCAAATCGTGTTGATGATCATCGAAATTGAGCCGTCATTTCTCACACAGCAGCAACCATCAAGTAGCTGATGGAGGACAAAACTTCGGGTAAGAGATGATAATATGGTAAGGGATGATGCTACGCTGCTACTTGTTATGAGGGTAATTCAATATAGCGTAAATTACTCCTCATGCATACCGTTCCAGTCATCTTGCTATCACCCGTTCATATTTGTATTCATACGGGTGATACCAATATTAGGCATATTGGTATCACCCGTTCCAATCATCACGGGAAATGTCGACAATGTTAATGGCAGTTTGCAGTCAAGGCTAACCACGAGCGCCGGAAACACTGAGGCGTTAAGGTCCTGCGCCCATCGTACCTAATGTAATACTGACTCTATGATGCTGAGCATATACACAGAAATGGCTTAAAATGGCCTGCGCTCCCTCCCCCTACCATTTAAATTCCAACGTCCCGTCGCCAGTGAGACTAACAGTTTTGTAGTACTACTTCGGTTTGGCTGTAGCAAGGACGAACATTTCGGACAGTCATGATCATGCGGTTGTTTATTAGCATCGCTGTATCTCGACAGGGCACTGTATTATGACCTTGGATAGATTTCTATTTGAAATCCTAAGGCCGATCTTCAGACCACCTATTCACCAATGGTCCAATGGAAGCCGGTGCTCAGATCTTTACCGATGGTCCAAACGGAGTACATCTTCACTCTCATGCTGGAAACCAGTGGCCATGCTCCATGTCAACAGGACGATGGCGTATATCGTGCAAAGGCTGTAAGATGGAAAAAACGACGTTTTAAGGACGCTTTCCGGTGGGAAATTGCCTAAATATGGGATCCGTAAACAGTTCGACTCTGTCGTCTGCATGTCACTGGCGCGCGTAAGTATGGTTTCCTTGCCATAAGGTTCGTTCAAGGTTTAGATGCACATAAAATGACCTGGAAAGAAATGGTATGACGAGCTTAGCTTTCTTTGGACGTGCAGTGCCACAGTCATCAGTGTAACGAAGCCCAGTCAACGGCAGACCAAAAAGACGCCTTGTGGGACACATGGCGAGCGGAACCTAATGCGTTTCTGTTCATATTCACATGTAGTTTCTCTTGTTGTATTCTGTAATGCATATATATATATATATATATATATATATATATATATATATATTAATCGATGTGCTCCCATATCCTGTACATACGGCATTCCAGGTTTAAGAGTTACACGTGCTCATGATATTGTTTGCTGTGATCATGGTCTAGCGGTTGAAAAACATCTCTTAATGCCAGGAAGTAAAACCGTCGAAGAGGGAAAGCATCAGCCCTAGGGGCTACGACTTTGCCAACATGCAAAAAGCGTTACGGTCAGGGCGTGGCATTCAGTTTCTTGTTTGTTTACTTGTGGAATCAAAATCTGTCGATCTACAGCCTCGTTTGTAAATGTGAAAAACACTGCTGTTAAGGGCTCCACTGACCTGCCTTTCTTCGGCTTTGCTGGCACAGACGCAAACAAGGGAACCAAGGGACTCTCTCTATGTAGCCCCTCCCGTCAGGTTTTTCAGAAGGCCTTCAGGGGCTCAAAATGTTTATATTCAATTGCGTGTCCTGCGCCTGGGTTGCTTTCACCCTGTGAGAAGAGTATTGCAAAAATACACAGGCCAGGATCCTGCCCAGAAAGCAAGGTGGGCAAAACGATCCACTTCTATGGCAAAAGGTCCCTTTTTGGGAAGGTCACTTTTGGGGGCATTTAGGGCTCTCTTCACAGCCAAAAAAGTTCATTTTTCGGAAACAACCCTAAGCCTTTTTTCCGAAACATTTCACTTTTGGGCAGCGTAAGCTGAGCCAAAAAGCAAAAGGACCCATGCAGCGACAAGGTGTTGAGGGTCATATTGGACAGACCTTTGAATCTCATCATCATTCATTCCCTGGCAGCAATATCACTGTCATGGAAAGCTTGCAGACATTATCCACAGCACGCAATACTTGTCGATGATGTGAATCGCTATCTGCACTTTCTCGCACGTCCCAGACAAAAGCCTGGCGAAAGGCGTTTTTTTTTTGACAGGCAAAGATCTTTTGATAATTTGGGGACCTTTTGAAAGCTGGGGAACTCTTCCGAGAGCTCAGTGACTGTTCAAAAAAGCAGTCAGTGGGCATTTTAAGCTCCTAGGATGCTTCCGCGAACCAGTATTTTCTGATGAGTCAATGCGAAAAGTTTATGAGCTTCAAAATGCCTACTTACAGAAGGCCTTTTGATATACCATAAACTTTTGGAAACTTCAGGGAACCCGACACCGTCTTTGGCACTGGTGTTGAGGGCTTTGAAGGTCTTCAGGGAGGTTGGCGTTGTTGCTTGTCGTCACTGAAAGCACCTCAGTAACTTCAAAACGCAAAGCTAAATGACCAGGAACTGGGGCCTTTCAAACGTACATGGAGGTCCCTCGCGACGTTCACAATGGCCATACTAAATTGTTTTCAGATGATCCTGGTGAATTCCAGGGAGCATTTTAAAAGTCCGAAGGTTATTGCAGAGGATATGAAAAATGCGACAATATTCTAAGGGTGCTCTTATGTGCATCTGATGACCTAATCATACAGATCCGAGTTAGTCCTTGAGAGAAGTTGGGTCTTTTAAGTATGTTGTATGTATGAATGTATGTTGGTTGGTTATTGTGTTATTTAATGACGCTCTTGACTGTCAGGGTCATTTCGCGTCGGAGTCTCTCTCTTCGGTTGTCGCGAGGGACGGCGAAATGTCGCTTTACTATGTATGTATGCATGTATGTATGTATGTATGGATGGATGGATGGATGAATGTGCAAGTTTCGTTAAAAACAACAGCGTATTCGGCGTTGGTTATCTTTCTTTGGGTGCGTTCAAGGTTTCGGATTATATTCTTTGTTTCACCGTGTTTGTTTCGGACGGAGCTATGGCCATTATAATTAAGGAGCGCATAATTATGTCGTTCATTCTGTATCTATATTCTTATTAATATCGACATTTCGTCTTACCATAGGACATTTTCGACAAAAAGTAAGTATGTCTATGTCATTCTAACACTGTTCAGCCTTGCGTCGTGTGCTGTACACGCAACACATTTTCCACTATTTGGACGCTTTTCTGTGTACCTTATTCTGTAAATGTACGTGCATGTATACATACAATACAAACATTTTACAGACGTCACTCGTGGGTTCCGGTTATCACCGCCTATTTATGCTGCGAACCAGTGTTGGACCCACATACAGGGAAAGCGTTCCGCGTGCGTTTATTTGCCTGTTGGTAATGAGGTCATACTCGCGATGTGGATTGCTTCCAGGGCGTTGAGAAATCGATTGTTTTGTGTTTTGGCCAGTATCTTTGTGTTGTCTTCTAGTTTTTTTCCTGGAAAGTGACGTGTCGTGGCACTTCTCAGTGTGTGTGAGTGGGCCGCCGTTCTGCAGGTGCATAGTGAGTCGTTTGCTGAGTATTTTGGTCGTGAGGCCAGTATACGCACTAATGAGTAAGAGCGCAGTCTCCTATGGTGCATTTATAGTGGAAGATGACGTTGATCTGTTTCAGTGTTCCTGGGTCGAGAGCAGTGCTGTTCTGGGTGGTCATTCATGATACGATGGGACTATGGTAGTAGATATTCAGTTCCAAGCGATTTGATGGTTGCGTTGTCTGACAGTTGCGTCTGATGATGTTTTACATTGTTTGTTCGTCTCTTTGTATCCCTGCTGCAAAGCTGACATCATGGATTTAAAGTTCCCGTATCAGAGAACCTTCAAATTTCAATGTTTGCTCAATTTTTCTAAATTGTAAAGGTTTTCCTTCAAAAGCCTTTTATTGGTACACTGTCTAAAGCTGCCAGATGCCTTTAACTCTGCTTCCTACAGTCGGCACCGAAGGGAATCAGACACAGACGTCTCAGAACGCCTAAACGCCTCAAATACATCAATCGTGCCGCAGTTCCGCTAGGTGAATCATATCCGTAATGTTAAACGATACTTTCTTTTTCTAAGCTTAAAATAGCTTACCCCCGCGGGAACTTCTGAGCTCTTGCATCCACCTTACTAAGCCAGTTCTCTGAATTTCGTGCGTTGTCACGCTCGTTTCATTGGTTACAGCCTAGTCTTTGCAGAATATTTGGATAGCAAAACGCCTCCTGATTGGCTGTATATGATATCATAATTGCACCATCCCCTTTCATCGTTTCCGTTCGTAGGTAGTATATAAGCAGGGCCGGTTTTCGCTCAGTATGTATCGATCTAAGCATCTACCGACTCAACATGTGGTGGACCTCGTGCCGCTCGTGAGGTAGTGAAGTGCTAGTGCTGTGAGTGGTCAGTGTTTGACGTCAAGAATATAGTTGGTGAAAGAGGAAACTCTGTGTGTGACGAATAAACGAAGAATTGACGAGAAGAACTTGTGAAAAGAGAAGTAATGAAAAAGAAAAAATTGGCATAGACGAGGTCGTCAATAGTCAAACTATCACGCCAAGCAGAAAACTCTGCTACAATCCTGATGACATGGCGCTTTTGATAGCACAGGTGACAGGTAGTAATAGCTTGTTCGGGTTGTTTGGGAGGCTATAGATGTTCGGTGATGGCATTTGGTATGTGTTCGTCAGTTGATGCTATGGTGTAGTTGTTCATGAGTGTTTGTTTTATCCTACGCAGCCATCAAACGTAACAGCCAGAGCACATAACCATCAAACTGCTCGAACTAAACATCTACCACCAAAGTCCACCACATCATCACTGATCACCAAGAACGACTCTGTTCACGACCCAGGATCACTGAAACAGACCAACGTCATCTTCCACTATAAATGCACCATAGGAGACTGCGCTCTTACTCATTAGTGCGTATACTGGCCTCACGACCAAAACACTCAGCAAACGACTCAGTATGCACCTGCAGAACGGCGGCCCACTCCACACACTGAGCAGTGCCACGACACATCACTTTCCAGGAAAACACTAGAAGGCAACACAAAGATACTGGCCAAAACACAAAACAATCGATTTCTCAACGCCCTGGAAGCAATCCACATCAGCGAGTATGACCTCATTACCAACAGGCAAATAAACGCACGCGGAACGCTTTCCCTGTATGGGGGTCCAACACTGGTCCATAGCATAAATAGGCGGTGATAACCGGAACCCACGAGTGACGTCCGTAAAATGTATATGTTGTATTTATACATGCATGTACATTTACAGAATAAGGTACACAGAAAAGCGTCCAAATAGTGGAAAATGCACTGTATGTACAGCATAAAACGCAAGGCTGAACAATGTTAGAATGACTTGGACATAGTTACTTTTTCTTGAAAATGTCTCAAGATAAGATAAAACGTCGATATTAATAAGAGTATAGATATAGAATGAACGACATGATTGTGCGTTTCTTAATTATAATGGTCATAGACTCCGTCCTAAACGAACACAACAATGAAGCAAAGAAAATATGAAAACTTGAAAGCATCCCAAGAAAGATAACCAACGTCGAATACGCTGTTTCTTTTAACGCAATTTGCCTACCCAGCAGCGTGCTGCCTGAACTGTCAAATATCCATGTATGTACGTATAAATGTATATTTGCATGCATGCATGTATGCCTGTGATGTATGTATGTATGTATGTATGTATGTATGAATGTAAAACTCTTTAAAACATGTGAGGATTCTCTTGAAAGTTTGAGAGTATCCAAAAATGCCTCACGGCGATTTAAGGACCATAGGAAGATCCGGAAACATTCAAAAATGGCATGTAATGTTTAAAAGACTCCTTCGAAAAAGGCATTCGAAGAGTTATAAAGGTCTCCTTCCAGACCCCGAAGGGGCCCCAAGAAAATCTGGGAAACCCTCATGAATGTCTTATAGACTCCTCTAGTGGTCCGCAAAAACCCCAACAATTTTAGAGACCATCTGTAAGGCCCTAAAGGCACCTGTGGAGGTCTAGCACCTGTGGAAGACTTATCATAAGTCTGCAGGGGAAACTATATATATATATATATATATATATATATATATATATATAGTTTATATATATATACTTATACATAAACGCATATATACACACACAAGGATACTGGCGACGCAGACTGAGAAACTCCAGAGGACAGATATGAGGTCCTTATAAAAGTAGTGTCTTTTGCAAGTTCTGAAGACCCCCGAGCAGGATCTGGGGGGTTTGGGATATATTAGTCATCCCCGGCGAAAGCCCCAAAATGTTCTAGGGCTCATAAGGGCTAAAAAATCTGTGGACCTTAGCAGCCGTTCGACGTTAATTTAGGGGCTCATCCTGAGAAATAACTTAGCACCCGCCACAAAATCCTGACTACGGCCCTGTACGTTAGTGAACCGCAACCCGAACTTGACAGACTGGTCCAGGTCTGAGCAGCAATTTCAAATCCACGAAAGGTCATAGGTGATTTTGAATGCGTCTCTGATGAGTAAGTCAGGGAGTTATCCCCTTGAGCACACTGTAAACCAAGCCTTCTTACCGATTCATCGATGAAATCAAAATAGTTCAGGCCCAGCTTTCGGGAGAGGCGCTTTCCCAGTTTTCGCATCCTGTCTTCGTATTCGGTGTGGGGGCTCAATTTGAACTCTTCAATGCCCACGCTGAAATCAGTTCAGGGAGAACAGCTGAGATGGGTGTAATACGTGTATAGATGCATGCGATGCCTCCCTGTCCTTGTGGCGGCGAAGGCACCCTGCTGGTCGCGCCGCTGTGCTTAAAAAAGGGTTATTGATCAACATTAATCAGAGCCCAGAAGCGCTGCGCTGCACCATTTAACGCATTTTGGTAACACACTGGATAAACTTCATAATGGTAAAGGACATACCCGGGGTTCTCTCAAGTGAAATGGATTCTGTCAATGGTAATGGCTCCGCCGCTGTAAACAAAAAATAATAATAAGCCGAAGGGAAAGGAAACCGAGGAAAACGGACGGAACGGGAAATCCATGCTTAGTGTGGAGTTATTTCAAAGCTGAATGCGACGTCCAGAGGCATAATGCTACATTTCAGTATAAACAGAGAGAACAGGTCCCCAGGGGCGGGTCCAAGATTTCGCCACGGGGGATAAGGTCAGCACGGGCCCCGCCATCCGGCCGACCCCAGCCCGCATTTTTTGCTCTTCTTGTATGAAAAAAAGTTGATTTACTAGGGTCCAGGGGATGCCTTTCATGTAATTTTGAGTTTTTTTTTCTATCACATAAAGCAACAGAAAAATTAAAACGTCTTATCTGAAAAGTCATATCAAAGTCTTATCTTATCTTATCGTTCCACTACAAACTGGCCGAAATATGACATCAACCGCGGGAGTTTAGGCAGCTGCATCCCTCCCCCTTTCTGAAATGTCGTGACTTCACCTGGACCAGGAGCCCCTCTGCGCCTTTGTAATTTCTGGAAACTTTTTTGTTAGTCCGAGTTAGGTTCCACCCTGCACTTGCAGCGACACATTTGGTGATCTCAGGTCGTCAGGGCCCTCCAGTGGTCTGAGGCTCTTTTTACAGCTTCACGTATCCATTGGGACGTCTCAGGCGCCCCTTTGGCAGTTTCAGGGACACGTGGGGTGTTTCATGGACCCATATGACAGTTCCAGGGGCACTTAAGCCATCTTGGTTTCCGTCATGTCGTCCCTGGGACATTTTTGCCATCTAAGGAGCCCCTCAGGCAGTAACAAGGGCCCCCTGTCTCTCTCTGCCGTGACAGAGGCGTCGTTGGCAGTGCTCTGGGTCCTTTGGCTGTTTCAGGACTGGGGTTTTGGTATAGACTGATTTGTTAAATCTCTAGGAGTCTGGCTGGACATCCTGTTTGACATTAAGAGCAGCCTTGCAGTATTATGGGCCCTCTAAAAGTCTCCGGTGGTCCCAGTGGTTGTATCAGAGGTCTTCCTTTGCTATATGGGACATACCTGTCATACCAAGGAGCCTCACCGACAGTTTTAGGAGGACCTTGTTCGGGCCAGGAACCCGCCAAACACATCCGGGGGCCCTCTGGCCGTCCAGGACCCCACACCGTCTCAGAAGTTCTCGATTCATCTTTGCTCTGGGCCTCTGGGAGGACTAGATGTCCCAAGGGTCTTCTAACCCTCCCAGAGGTCCCCCTGACAGCATCGAGAACCTGTCACGTTGTCACAGAGACTCCATGAAGCTCATGCGGGGCCCCTTCGGTCCCTTTTGAGCCTTCTGAGGGGACCGTTTCGGAGCCGGCCTGAGAGGGGCCCTTTTTGGGACTCCTCTTTTGGGTCCCCTTCTCCGGTTTCGGGAGGGGATGGGCGATCGCCTCCATCACCCCCCCCCCTTCCCGGATCCGCGTCTGTAGTTTTCCTGATTCCACCACTTTGGAGAAGATCATGGTGGTCAGCCGCATCCATATGGCGTCTAATGATTGCAGGTATGCATGTTTGCAGCTTAAGCTCCTATCGGGAAAATTTGGTTGATGCTCATCCCATGACGCAAATTGCCCTCGCCATTTAAACTGTGGTCCCGAACACATCATCACTGTCATATTACCACTTCGTGCAGAACACACTTACCCTTTCAGGCACACGTAGAAAAACCAGTTCGAGGACTTGGAACCCCCAGGGCTGGGGTAGCATTTCTGACCTATCAGTCTGATGTACATGTTATACAAGGGCTCCTTAGCTACGAGTCTTCCTCTCTTGTGGTATTCGTACACGTTCTGGGTCTGTAACAGAGGAATGACTATGTCGTTACATGATTGCGATGAAAATGATTTATATCATTTTAGCTCAAATGCACACGAAGAAACAATGATGCAGCAAATAAATTGGCGCCTGGTAAAGGAAACACTTCTTTGTTTAAGCGGAGGGTGCCTTGAACGCGTGAGAATGTGGAGATAGCAACTAACCTTATTGACAAGAATTACGTGCTGTGGAGAATGCACGTAAGTTTTCCATGACAGTAATATTGTTGCCAAGGAAAGGATGATGATGATATTCAAAGATCCTCTCTCCAGTATGACGTTCACCAAAATAGGGGCTACGATGGACAACGCGATGACGTACGTGTAGAGCCTGCAACATAGAAAGGGAAAGAGAGATTTCTTGTTATTAATTTGCTTCAGCTAAACACCATGTGACGTCATGGCTTGATGACTTTGCACTGACACCAAGGACCCGTATAACAGTTAGAGTACCAAACTGAACAATGCGTGTCAAAAGTGTTCGCGCAGTAACATTTCTGCATTTGCAGCTGACGTTTCAGTTCGTCATACCTGCACAGCACCGGGATTCGGATGTGGTTGTCGTTATGCAAGTACATGCCAAATTGTAAAACTGCTGCTGCGCGCTTTGTTTCAACCCCTTACTGCGAGATATCAGCAATGTCTAATGAGTAAGGATAAGTGGCAAATGCATTGTTCTGAAGAACGAAATTTGATGCATTTTAGATGCGTGAAATAAAAAACTGGTACTCGGGCAATGCGGACGTCTTGTTTTACAACCATCTACATCAAATAAGTCGACTCATAATTGGCACAGACGTATTTGTTTCAACTTTGCACATATTAGAAAGAAAGATGTGACATCATTTAGCACATCATAAGTTTTTAAGGATGATTGAAGATTCTGGGAATTGGGGTGGGCGCGAGAGTCTAAACCCTTTGCAGTCTTAGGTGATTTTGACATTGAGCCCATGGACAATAACCAAAAAAAGAGTTAAAATGCTATTCATTTTCTCCCCAATAATTTTCTGAAATCTGCAGTCGCTTTTGAAGTAGGCATGAAACAATCAAGATGCGTCCTTTACGAAAGCACGTAGGCATTGGTACAGGTAGGTACTTACCAGGTTTTACGATACCGAAGCTCCCAAATGCCGTCCGCTCTCACAAAAAATGGACGAGGCGGTACTTCAAGCATTCTATAGAGCAAATATTCTGGCCCATCACGAGTGAGGCTGTTGATAAAAGGGAAATGTGTTCTAAGAAACCAGCATATCTCTCCTGTGATTCCTGCAAGAATCATGCTTTTGGCTGCATTTGATCGTCATCTTCAACTCATTCCTCCCTGTTCCGTGAGATATTAAACTATTTTGTTCTGCTTCCGATTACAAAAATATTAATAATTAACTCCAATTAATGGGTTTTGATGCTGCCTGATCTAGCAGGAGTTCTCGTAGGAATCCCATGAATTCAGCGTAATCACCGTTTTGTTTTACACTGCGATACGCACAAATCAAACGTATGGGTTGGCTTATGATAAAAATGCTGTCAAACAAAAACGTGCATACTTCGTCCGACTACCTTCAGCAAGAAAATACGATATGAGATTCAAACATATCCCTTCGTGCGCAAAATGCGCCAACTTTGATGTCAGGATGTCGAATATAAATGTCCGTTTTCGACAAAGACAAGACCGTAGAAAAAATGCAGTGGCGAGGCTAAAACAAGGACGGGAACAGGCAAGCAACGAGAGCAGGCAAAAGAGAAGCTTTGCCGACAGGTGAAAGACTCAAAGTTAGATGAAGACGAGGAATTCTGTCTGATAAGCTGGGATATGTCCAGTAACAGCCGGCCGAGAGAGCGCTGGATACGGTGTTGTCACTGTGAGGGATGGACGCACGCATTGTGCACTGGGGGACGAGAAAATGTTGATCGGCCAAAACTGTGCAACTGACGGTGATTAAGTGGACGGCGTATTTCACGTGGAGGGAAAATTTGGCAAGCCATGTGTCTAGCAGATGGCAAGGTCTGATAATCATTAGGAGCGACATAGCTGTTATTTGCTGCCGGCAGTAACTTCTTATCATACTCAGGTCAGACAGTTGATCATCTGACGATTAACCCTTTAGGGGGTTATAAAAAAAAGGAAAAAAAAAAAAAAAAAAAAAAAAAAAAAAAAAAAAATAAAAAAAAAAAAAAAAAAAAAAAAAAAAAAAAAAAAAAAAAAAAAAAAAAAAAAAAAAAAAAAAAAAAAAAAAAAAAAAAAAAAAAAAAAAAAAAAAAAAAAAAAAAAAAAAAAAAAAAAAAAAAAAAAAAAAAAAAAAAAAAAAAAAAAAAAAAAAAAAAAGGGACTAAGGTAGTTTGTGTTGTAGGGAGCGATTTTGTTTCGTTCTGAAAGAAGGAAAGATTGGGATCTGCCTATGCAGAGAGACGAGGGTGTTTTGCTGCAGGAAGCAGTTTTTTGTTACATGCCTTTTAAGAGAACATCAGACGTGTTTTGATCAAAGCAAAGAAGTAAATGCACGGTTTTTTTTTTAATTTCGATTCTACGTAGTGAAAGTACTTGCCCCACCTGTTGGCCGAATCAGCCTCACTGCGGCTTTAACCCTATTCCCGGCAGGGGGGCTTAATCCGCCCCCTCGGGTTTTTTGCTTGCCAGTTCCAGGGTTTTTAACGCAGCTTCACGAAACTTGGTCACTTTTCCTAGCTATTCTTTCTACGTGCCGTGACAAAATTTCAAAATTCCATTTTGCTCAGAGGCGGAGCCAGGCAACGTTTTTGGGAGGCACCTCAGGCCATTTTTGGT